>OY720635.1:76582758-77829059 GCA_963169105.1 Ceriagrion tenellum
CAGTGCAGGAATAGTACTTTGGTTAAAACTGTACTGAAATTATGCAATATTACAGTGCTGGAAGTGTGCTGTTGCTATTACTGTACTGCAAAAATACTTTTCAATGTGGCAAACTGAACTGTTTGTATCTATTTAAGTACATTCTTGTGCACCTTTTCAGTCTAGTTACAGTCCATTTGGAGGACAGCCATTCCTTAGAGCACTACTTTTTTCTGAGAGTGATTTAGGGGAAATTATGAATCATCTATGAAGAGAAATGTTATTTTTGTTTTCAACACAAATTTAAACTTAATCGTTGCGAACATAGGAGTATTAAGGATAGGTTTCTCCCTCATAGGAAATACATGCATGAATACATCCTCTGTATGGAGCTGTCGTGAGTCGACACTTAGCTAAATCATTTTCCTCTCATTAACCTTGTAGGGTCCAGATGTTTCAAGAACATACCGATATATTCCTCATTTAGACAGAAATTTACGAATGCAGAAGAGTTGGATTCTTTCAAGCATAGTGTTATCATCATCATTGTGATTCTGTCCTTGGACATATAATATAGTCCAGAGTGTATAGTATTACATATAATGATGAAGTATAGATAGCATACATGCATATGGTGCGTTGTTCCAGTCGCATGAAATAGGTTTTATTTTTTTCCACGCACAATTTGCACAAACTCCCATTGGTCCATTTGATCGGATAATTGGATTAAATCTTGTTTTCATTACTGCCCATTCAGCTTATGTGATTAGGGTTTCATCTATTAAGTCTATCCATATTTAAACTTTTCCAAAATGAGGCAATGGATTCCCAAATCTTTTTGATGAAGTATAATTACTCAATGAAGAATTTTTCTCTGTTCACTGCCAGTTATGGGCTAGTTCTCGGTCACTTTCTCCTTACTCACTGGTATTGAATTTGAATTGTTCCCAATAGTTTTTTTCAGTATTACTTCACGGTATCATCCACAATCACTGACAACTACTCGTACTCTTAACGTAGCACCGTAAACCCTGCGGGTAGAATAATTCCAGTATAATATTTATAAATATATCGATTTCCGACTTTACATGCTTGCCTATGAATTTCAAAATTAGTTTAGTATTAGGATAGAAAATTTACAAATTTTCTCCAGTGAGGGTAAGTGGTGATTATTGGTGGGGAAGAGGGTGAAAAGGGAGAAACACTGACTCGTGGTGTCCTGAGTGGGGTCTCCAACTTGAACTTAGTTATGGGCTTCAGTATAGTTCTTACGATAGGACGCACACCAACGTTATATTTATAGTGGGAGAAGTTTACATAAAGGAGTCATATGAAGCAGTGCTGTCTTGCAATCACCTCTACTTCAGACAGCGTGAGAGGAACCCGTACAAAACGTTTGGTGTACTGCCTAAAAGGAGTGAGAATATATCAATAAATTTATTCTTCGATGGAAATTTGAAAGACAGCTTTCCTTTGCTCTTGTTAGGACTCATATGGAATACGCCGCGGGCATTTAGGACCAAGCGCAGAGAGAATTAATCTGCAAAGTAAATAAAATACAGATAAAAGCTGCATGTTTCATAAATAATTCTAGAGGAGAACAAAAAGTGTAGTACAGTTGATGAAATAATGTTTAAAATCATAAAAAAGACTCGAATGCTAAACTAGAGGCTTATATACATCTAAAAGCTCCAATCATTCGAGTTTTAGTTTGACCCGGAGATTATTGTTTTATCCCCGATTTATATGTATAGAACTGATTTGAGTGACTAAATAAGAGAGATACATTGCCAAAATGACCTTTACTAAAATTTCTTCTCACCTGGCACGATTAGTTGTATCAAAAACACCTTGACAGCAACTTATGACGCATCGCTTGCACACATTTCGCCACTATTCTCTCCCTCGTTGTTTTCGGTACACCATCCTCCCTCCGTGACTCGTGTCCTCACTCCCCCCTCACACGTCTCTGCGACGGCTCGTGGGATAATATGTTGGTGTATTTGAAGGAGCGATGTTTTTGAGGGGATAATGGGTCGAGTTCCACACAACCCCTTATCATAGAATTTGGGACCTTTCATAGTATTTGGGACCATTCTAAGTAACCCCGGGACAACGAGTAAAATTTGTGTGGTCTTCTTATATCAGCCAAAGCGACACAAGACGAAGCATTCGCTTCTTGATTTGAGGGAGCACAAATTACATTTATACTCACTAGGCTATGCTGAGCACTAGAAAAATATTTAACAACAAAAAAAAATACAAATATAAGTTGCACGCTTCGTTAAAAACTGCTATGAGCAGACATATAGTGTGACAAAACCATTTAGAGGGACTAAGATGTTAGCCCCTAGAGACACGGAGGCTACATGCTGGGCTTAGCTTGCTTGAGAAATTACTGGTGTGTTTCAGTGCGAGACAGAATACTATCATGATGTCTCACTACATCTCTAGGTCTGACCTTCCTCACATAATCAAAACTGGGCTTCACTAAATACACTCTCATAACACACGTCACTATTTCACCTCCAAAAACCTTCTCTCTTACATCTTTACACCGCTAGTGTCCTAACCCCCTCTTACACGCGTTTGAGGTGGCTCGCTGGGTGGTATGCAGATGTTGATGTAGAACTGTGGGCTCCGAAGAGAGGGAAGTGGGAGGAATATGCTATATATTTTACAACTAACTTATTTTTGCTCAGCTTTTTAAAATCTTACAATCTTTTAAAATGTGCATTCAAGGGCTTTAATTCTAGGAATGCCAACACTGAGGGTAATAAGCCGTCGAATACTGCTTTAATTCTTTTTTTCTCAGGGTGAAGCGGAATTTTCCTTCCTAAAATACGCCACCCACTCTTTTACTCATTCGTTCAACTTTCCTCCTGTTTTCCAAATATGTAGACACATCCGGGCCGCATAATATAGCCCAGATTGACAATAAATCACTTTTATGGATATATACCTAAATAATATTGTTATACACATAAAACAACTTTACAAATTTATCTTAGAAATGATACATTTTGTTGCAGATGAAAAGGGCACATACATTTTATAGCTGTGCTTATGTAACAATGTCCACATTTTCATTATATAACAAATCAAATAGCATAAAAATAATGGAAATTAATGTTTTTAGCATAAAAATTTTAATCTTTGACCAGTATATTCATTAAACGAAGAAATGTGGTCATTGGTGTCAAATCCTGTTCTAAGTAACCCTGGGACAACGAGTAAAATTTTTGTGATCTTATTGTATCAGTCAAAGCGACACAAGACGAAGCATTCGCTTCTTGATTTGAGGGAGTAAAAGTTACATTTTTTCTCACTAGGCTATGCTGAGCAGTAGGAACGCGAGACCTAAAATGGCGTATGGCGCCACGTGACTCGCGATTAGCCAACGGCGCGGCGTAGCTTCGATGGTGACATTGCCGCTGGAAAACGCTTTCGTTACTTTATATACATCCAGCTTCGGTTTAAGCAAGAGAGAGGTGAAGGAGTGGGAAGACAAACGAGTGAGTGGTGAAGATGAAAAGGGTACACAAGGGAGAGAAATTTCTGGAACGGAAAAAAGGGAGATGGAGTGAGAGGGAAGATAAAGAGAGCAAGAAGAGGGGAAAGAAGGGTGAAGAAGGAGCGAAGAGAAGTCAGTCATTTGGAAGAACGTTTGTGGGAGCGTGTGCAATCTCGGAATGAGCGAACTGAAGGATGTCAAGAGTGGAGGAAAGCGTTTTGCGAAGGGGAGGGGCGGGGGGAGAGTGGGAAAAGAAGAACCGAATCTTGGGGAGTCCGTAAGGGGTGGCTCTCCTCTTCCCTGCTCCTCACCGCGATAACGGAGGGGATCGTCAGCAATAAAATCGCGTTTAGGAAACGCTTGATTCATGAACTCCTGAGCACGAATTCATTCCAAGGTGGTGTCAACGCAAAGGGTGAGAGTATAGGAACCCTCTGGAAAGTAATTTTAGGAAAATGGGACTACGGAGTCATTTGTGATAATCAAGGATTTTTCGTGAGCCATTTTAGCTCAACAAAGCAAGTGAAAGTATTCTTATGTAAAGACATTTTCGCTATTTATATACTTTCTACTGACGACGCTCATAGTAACGGAAGCGGAACGTTGAGCTCTTTTGAATTGGACAAAACGTAGAAAATCCCGAAAGGATATTAAATTGGAAAATAGAAGCTGTGTCTTCTTACCAAAAAGAATCCTTAACGTGCAGCGTTTAAATTATATTTAGCTGCATTACATAAATTTTATTGCCGACAATAATGTTACCCTTTTTATGTCATTATCTTGGTCACACCGTCATAATGGCCATGAATTGCTAAAATCATGGTAGGTAATACATTTAACTCATAATAATACTGAACTGTCCTTTATTATAAATTATGGCTTAGTTTCCCAAAGTTAGACCGATGTATGTGTTTAACTATTTTGTGATTGTCAGATAGGTTCGCCATACTTAGAAAGAAGCCAGTGGACCAAATAAAGAGGAAATGACATAAGAAGAGATACCAGGAGGTAAAAGAACCAGCATTAGATAGGGAACGGTGGAAGGCTGCAGTGAACTAATCTTAGGATTGAACGATCAATGAAGAAAGAAGAACGGAATCATCAGATGAACCAAATATACATGGTCACCTACAAGTGGTGCGATATGAAACAGTTGGATAAGAGGGGAGTTTACAGATTAGATGGGGGCCTTGAAATATTGAGGGAATACCTACCCATTCTCCAAATGGAAATTATTGAATTTATCTGTTGACCTTTTTGCTAATGATTCATGAATTCTTTCTTTTAGGATTGTATTCTTTGATCTTTTTTGCTAGTCAACATGAAGGCATTGGCTCTGACATTCATATTCATGTCAGGAAAATTTATCTCTTCCACGATATTGTATTACATTTATTATTTTCGAAAATTTCTTCATGGAGATGTTATGCTTTACTTAGTGGTAATTGGTTAAACTGCGTAGTTTGCTATGAACGCACTGAGTTCTCATGAAAAGACGCCCAGAATATTCATCACGTGTAAAAGACGGGCGTATTTGTTTTAGAAACCTTTTGTTGCTGAGAGTAATTAAAGAGATCATTTGACTAGTTTGTACTAGTCTGTCGAAAGCTTTCTGCTGCTTAATTTCCACCTAAACGTTTGACTAAGTCCTCATAGAAATTAAGTTTCTGAAATATGACTGCCTCATGTATGCAATTATGTAATTACAAAAGCTGTTGGATTGAGTTATCCCTGCTTATAATTTCGGATGATATAAATAGGGGCCATACAAGAAAGGCCAAACATTTTGCCATTCAGCCCCGGCTAAACATCCTTGAGAAGGCTTGCAGGGTAATATGTAGGTGTAGATGCATAAAGTAAGCACAATCAGGGCTGGTTGTAGGGTCAAGGGTCACCTATGGCATGAGCCCTGGTGTGCTGATGGTAGAGTATGGCGAAATGGCGGAAAAAAATCTCGAGCACAATGTAAAAATAGATGCATTTCACGAATGGACTGTTATGATTGCCCACGATATTACCTCAACATGCCTTTATTTTGATTTATTGCAATATTAGAATCCGATGACAATCAATAGCTCTTGATTGTTACAAGATTGTTTTTAAAACGACCTTAACATAAAATTCAGTGACCGCAATCATCATAATCTACACAAAGACCTGGCGGCCAAATTACTTTGTATCGGGTCATAGCAAACGTTATTGTTGTCATTACACCTCCAACGTGTTGCGAGTGTCACCACGAGTAGCCTTCGCTGTCGTATTTGTCTTACTACGGAAAATTGTATTTTGCGCATCCTTTGAAAATCTGGGATACGATTTTTCACCTGGGATTTCAAGATCTGGGATTTACATTAGATTGGAATGGGGTGGGTTTTTAAAGGTTCAAATTGGTCTTATCCTATTTCTTGAACGTCACGGAAGAATTTACTGCTGAGCGTCGATTATCCGATTACCGGTCATCCGAAATGTTGGTTAACCAAAAGATAATTTGCGCGGCTATCATAAATTTCGGTTATGCAGTTCCATCCGCTTTTTACTGCCTCGAGTCCGCAATGAAGTGGCGAGAACAACAAAATGAAAGAGATGCTGATCGATTTTTGTCTTAAAATTGTTAGCGAGATATAGCAGCAAGGAAACGAGTCTCAAGACTAAAACAAAAAAATATTTGATTTTGATATTCATTGATGACACGTTTTTTGTGTGTAATAGGCTGTAGGCATTTCAGATATGGGTGAGGAGAAGAATGGAGATGGTTAGGTGGACGGTAAGGAAGACTCACTAGGAAGTGCTTGAGATAGTGGGCGAGTATAGGAAACTTCTGAATGAAACCCAGGATAGGCAAGGTAGATGGCTTAAGGGTGTTATGAAGGGTGACGGGTTGCTGAAGAATGTGATAGAGGGAAGGATGTTGGGCAAGCGGGGAAGAGATAGAAGTAGAATGGGTTTCGTGGATGGGATGATGAAGGGTAGATTGTATGCAGAGGCGAAATGGATACACTAGAGGGAGATGTGCCCCTGTATGTGTAGAAACCCGGAAGGAGATTCTCTGACATTCAACAAAGCCTACATTTAACGGTAGAATACTTTTTAAAAATTGCTCCTATAAACCTACTGACTACTTTCGATGTTTTTTACGCCAATGATCACTGATCAGAACACTCCTAGTCCCCATTTTTTTCGGATAATCGATGCCGTACTGGATTTAAGGAATGAAGCGCTTTGAGGACAACAGAAGGAAGGAGAGACCTGAGGCAATACAATCTTTGGTATGCTTTGATAACTACCAGTGACAATATGTAAGAGACTTGTGTTTGTTTTCCTCGGGTGTAGCTAATGAATTTGTCAACGTGCGGAAATAGAGGTAATAATCTGAGTTATTTTATATTTACATTTTCGGATGTTTTCCTGTATTTTAGTTGTTCTCATCTTCTTATGAAGTCGTGTTTCGTTTATTGTGGGTCATTAACAAACATAATTATTCGAATTCAAAGACCATTTCCGAGAACTTCTGAACACGTCTCTTTGGCGTGCTCAAAAATGAAATGCATCTCTTTGCAAAGCTTACAGTTTGGTAATAAATTTTCCCCAAAGCCTGGTAAAATAAAACGGGGAATAAAAGAGGAAAGACACTTGGAAATTTCCGCGCGAAAAGTGCAACAGAGGATAGAAATCAGCCGAGCGGGAAAACTTGGTTTTTGAAGCATCAAATGGAACTGCCGCTCTTTTTGCCGGGCATCACTCAAGGCACTCTCCCTTTGCACTTCTCCCCCGTCGGTCGTCGGATTTTCTTGTGTCTGACAGCAGGAGAAGAGAGGAAAGAGAGGAGGAAGCGTAAGTGATGGAACACGCGAGGGAAAAGCGGAGGATGAGCCGCGTTCGGTGGAAAGAAGGAGCAATTATTTTTCCGTTTCCGTCACCACCGAGATCGAATCAAGAGCCTTGTAGTATTCTACCTACTAGCACCAATGCTCTCAGAAAATGCGCCCTTCGGATTTCATTGCTCTGGAAATATTTTGAAGCTTTATGTTGGTTGAGCATTCTCGATCAATTCCTCCTGTCCAAGATCATGATGGATCGGGTTGATCGCGCTAATGATGCAACAGGACACTTATGGGTCTTCACCCCGTTGACCAGGGTTATTATCCAGTCAATGTGGGCATTTTTAAGTGAAATTTTCTGTCCTCATTGGGTGTCGTATTGAGTGTATGGAGATCACTTTGACTGCGCTTGGTTCTCAAACCATCGAATACAAGTAAACTCCACTTTCTCAGGCGAGATATTGTAGAACAGCATAATGAGTAAAAGCTCAAACGATTTCGTACTGTCTACTAGTTTTTATTTCACCTCTTGCTACACGTGTTTCAACTGAACAACAGTCATCCTCAGGCAAGACATGCCTGAGGATGACTGTTGTTCAGTTGAAACACGTGTAGCAAGAGGTGAAATAAAAACTAGCAGACAGTACGAAATCGTTTGAGCTTTTACTCATCGAATACAAGGGTAAATCATGGACCCCTTAGCCTCTTTCATAACGTATCGGCTAATTCTATCGCTGGGTTTCCCTCCATTAACTTCTCATATAAACTCCCACCTTTTTTACATACGCTTTTTCATACCCGTCATACACGTTGCCTTTCAAGGTTTGCGTTTTCAAAGCAGTCGAATTCTGTGACTGGCATGTGAAGCTAACTTCCTCTAAAGCTCTAAACATGTTTTCCCTTCTGCCCATTCCTTCCTTGCTTTTTTGCTTCAGTTACACTGACACATTGCTTCATTCAGGCCATCCTATTTTTAAGACCACTCCTGAATCTCTCTTCTCTACATTCACCGTGAGATTTCTGTCTGCTTTTTACTCTGGCAGTATGTACTCCGCTGTCATGAATCTGGGCTGTCATTTAGCTCTCATCTATTCATTCCACGTGACCAAACCAAACGACCATTTCATGCATATCCATTACATGTGAATCAGCTAACATCCTTAAATTACCCTCTGATCCCTGACTCCATTCCATCTGCCTTTACCGCAAATTATTCTCGAGTACCTCATGCCCACTACATTAGGCTACTCTAATGCTTATCCTTAATTTATCAGTATTTTGCGCCTTCTAGAATACCCAACGAGTCAATTAGCAATATTATAATAACTCTGTAGTATTTAATCATGTTCAGTAAAAGGAATTTATTAAAAATATTATTAATTAGTAAATCTGGAATAATTTTACATCACACTGAGCATTCATAATACAGGGAAAAATGCTCGCCTTCATTTAAATAATTCTGCGAAAAGAAAATTGGCAAAAAACGTAATTTTTCGTGATGGAGGCAGAAGCTTTCGCTTTTCCTTTGGGAGAATGTACTATCTTTATCCCCACGCCTGATAATTAAATCAACTTGCAAATTACCGGTTAGCCTTCACTCCAGCTCTCACATTTCCGCGTTGATAACCCTCCGAAAAGCATCGTCTATTTTTCTTCCTACCTATGCATATTTCGTGTGAATATTTATAAATAATTCAACGCCCTTGGAGGAACGTGGGTGTTAATGTTTTCGGGGAGGAAATTACGCATCGCCGGCATTGTATTACCGCTAACGTTGCTAAGCTTAGTAAATTATCCCACGCCTAATTATCTCATGTATCGTTCGAGAAAGGGAAATTTTAGAACGCCATTGTTTCATTTAAAACCTTGCTTAGGTCATAATTCACACAATGCGGATTAAATCGGCCCTGTATGAGCTGGTGGTTGTGATGGGATGGTTGATGGGAGCTGGGACAGAGATGTTTTTCCTCGCACGTGAAAGATAACATTAATGAGAATTTAGCCGTTATAATGTCTACAAAATTATCACGAAAAATGTTTTTTGGACCCTTAAAACATTTCGAGGAGGAATTGGACCCTCTGCTCTTGTCCAATGTATCATTTCAGAAGTGTGTTCCGTCTGCTCGTATTTTCAGTGACAGGGTTCTCGCAAACGTACGCATAAGACATGAAATTCTGGATGTTAGATGCGAGCGATTTAATTTTAAATGAATAGATGATCATTATTTTGTGCATCTATGTATTTTACTCTTTTTGAGAAATTGTTTTATACTTGCATTTTATGTTAGTTCCATTGAAAATTCCCATAATATCCCGGTCAATTTTTATTATTTACACTTTCATTGCATCCGTGTGCAGTACCAAATTACTGTCTATCATTCCTTTTGTTGCTGTAGTGAACGTTGGTTACCGATCAAGAATGATCCCACTCATCGCTTTAAATTCAGTTGTCTTTGCAATATTCACGCACAAATTCTACCGATGCAGTTAGGGTTATTGCCAACCGAAAATTCATGTTTTCGTAATGTTTCTAGTAACCGTTGATTTTCAGGTAATTAAGTTTCTCATTCTGTTTGTCAGCTTATTCGACTCTGCACAGCACACTGTGCAGTCACAATGACAGCTTCTTTACCTGCCGAGAAGGGTTGAAAATGATTGCTGTGCAGTCGAAACCTAGGTCGGAAATAAACATTTAAGTGAGGAATTTACTAAGAAATTTCTTCGTCATGTATGCTAAAACCTTCAACATAGTTACGCCTTCAACCATTAATTTTAATAACATTGTAGCAAAAATTCATCCCTCAGATGACGTGCGACCGCTACCGGGTTGACAGAATTTTGACAATAACTTTCTACGATTCACTACGTGACAAAGTTAAAATGATGCAGTATGTTACACAGTGTAATATATAGATGACAGTAGATACAGACAGATCATTCATCAAACTTTCTACCCTTTCTTTCCTCTCTCTATTCACCTTGGTAGCACCTTGGTGGTCCAGCTTCGGGTATCTTTGGCGGGAGCAACACGATAACCCGAACGCGGGGCCGAATGCGACCGCTCAGGAAGAGCGTGATGCATGCGCCAATTGGACGTTCAGCACAAACCATTCGGTCAGCGTTGGCGCGAAAGCCGTTCGTTCGGTTTCGCAGCCCAACGTGTTAACGAGATAACGTCAATCTAACGTTAGGGAAACGTTACCGTGCTGCAGGGGCTATTTTGCTATTATTATGGCGCTTGGGTGTAAATCTACCCGAATTAATCTTTTGGAGTGTTTTCTTTCGAGAGGGAATAAGTGTTCCGCATGAAATCCATCAAAATATATGTAACTACCGTCTCTGCTTGTGAATTATAAAATTTTGTTACTTACGAGAAACTTAGATATTAGGCCACTAAAGAAGTACTTAAATAAGGAAAGCATGCTATAAATCCAGTCTTTGAACAAGTTGTTTATATACTATTTTACCTCATACATAAGTTTTCACTTCGTAGTTTCATGGCTACAACTAGACGTTAAACGATTGGTTTATAACTACACTTGAATTTAATTCCTACCTAAGAAGTGTCCAAATTTTGTAGTTTTAAATTATACTTGCGTATTACGTCATTACATTCCATAAGTTCTAATAATGAGATTTTCACTTCTCGAGCTTTTATTTTCTTTGCACGTACAATCGGTGAATTTTATTGATATCCACATGGAGCAAATTATTCCATACAGCATAGAAACACACTAAAGAAGTAAGCACTGGGACTCGAACAAAATTGTCTTGTTTGAGTTCTTTTCTTTTCATTAATCGTTTTAGGAAAATTGTTCAAACGATTCATTAAAACACTGCGCATAGCATTTAAGTTTGAAAGGAAAAACACTAACTTTTTAGAGGAAATAATAGCTGCAAAACTATCAGGTTTAAGGCATTAAATAAAATTGTGTCTTGTGTACACTGACGATACATTATTCTAGTGAAACTGACCTTGGTAGCAAAATTTATCGTTATGCACTATCACAGTGTCCACTATGGCACTATTGAATAAAACATTAATTACAATCTCGATGTGTAAATAAATGACTGCTCACTTCCTGTCGCAGATATTCAATCTCTAACCACCACACAATTATTTGATTACGCTGAAAAAAACCTGTTTTAACGATACACTTCATAATAAGTAAGTAGTTCTTCAATTATTTGGAAATAAGTGTCCCAATATCTCGTACAAGAACACAATAAAGAATTTAGTATTCATGCTCACGTGTATGTCTATCGTCACTGGCCATTTGCATCGGAGATAGGCACTCGCTGGTTGCAGCACAGTCCATAGAAATGGGACTGGTTCTACAGAATCTTCGTATACTTTCGTAGAAATTCTTACGTTCTACCGTACAGCTTCTTATGATTCTTTTTACTCCACAGACAATTACTCAACAGAAGATGTGCCAGGAAATTATGTATCGCACAAATCCTTTGAAAGAAAACTAGTTCTACGGATATGACTTCAATATTTGTAGAATTCCTTACGTTCTACAGAAGAGCGTATAAGGAATATTTTAGCTGGGAAACCAGAATATTCGTCACCAGAAAATATGGAGCCGTGGATGGCTGTGCCTTCAAATGCACTGGTCAATGGGCCTCTCTGAAGCCTTTTCTGGGGTGTAAGGAATAGGGATTTATTCCGTTGACTCGACTAATAGGTAAATCCACCTACGTCGATGATCCTCTTGGTGGCATCGTAATCTCTTCCTTTCCGTAGTAGTCAATGTAGAAGAAATTTCGCCGCCGCGCCCCATTTTGTGGTGAATACCAAAAGGGGTTGTACGTATGGACGTTTTCAAGGACACCCGTCTTTCAAAGTTTGGAACACTATGGAAAACTTCCACAATTGACTAACTACTCGGAAACTCCTTGATATTTTTGCTTAGCTGGATCCCCTTAAGCTTAATGTTTTTGCTTTGCTTAATAAATTACTCAATATACAGTATCTTGTATATTTATCAAGGCAGGAAACGGTGTACGGACTCCGAAGTTTCATTGAAAACCTACCATGAGCGAACAAAATCGCCCACTTGATCTTTTAAGAGCCCATGAAGTAATCTTTCAGATGTATGCCATATTATGGAATCTTTACTATTAGCCTACCATTAATCATTTCTTCATTGATCTTCTTTATTTGTTATTTTAATTTGTGGTGCTGCTTCAAAGCATCTTTGCAGCCTTTTAAAGTGATGTTTCTCCACAGCATTTTCCATTGAGAGGATACCACAACTGAATGGTCTAACGTGAACAAACTATTATTTCAATTTTTTTTGGAGCTGAGGTGTGGAAAGTTATGGTTTAGTGGAACCTCAAATTTTGCTGGACCATATTCTTCTCTACATATGCATATTCAATACGATATCATCAAAAGGGTGTATTATACGAGCTGATTCCTGAACAGATACGCAACACTCGTCACAGTTCACAGTCAAACCCTCAAGACCCTGGCCTGTAGTCGAGAACCAAAAAGCTCTGAGAAGTAAAGCTCTTTATTTCACTCACGTATTTCATTTCAAAATAGTCCAAATGGTCCCCGATTCTGAATATAGTTATTCGATGGCCTCCCGAGTTTGGTCTCTTCATAAGTTGATGGGTGGAGGCAAAACGTATGGTACCTTCCAGATAAAAAGAGCAAAATACCACACAACGCTCGCCATTCGTGTATACGATACGTACTCACCTACCTTCTCCCTCGAGTACATTCGCATTCATCTGACTATTGAGCCCGGACGGGTCATTACGAGATCTCCTCTTCGGGAAGGGCAATTTCGAGCGCTGTGAAGGGAGAAAGAAGGACCCCTCGGGAGTTTGGGCGGTGGGTAGAGATTTTCTGGGAAGTCTTGCCTCACAAATACTAGTTACGCTCCCACCCCCAACAAGTTTCACCGCAGGCAATCCGGGAAAGCGTGAAGAGTGAAGGGAGAACTGGTGGCCGGAGTGAGCTAAGGAAGCGTCATTAAGAAGGGGAAAGTTAAACCACTTAAAACCCCCACAAAGGTGGTGAAAAAACGTAGGTTTTTTGGGGAGGGAAAAGAAGCTTTTGAAGGGAAAATAAATGGAGCTAAGCGAGATTTTTCGGGAAAGGTCGAGGGAAAAAATAAGAACGGAATGAGAAAGACAAACTGCAGACGTTTTCGGAAAGGGTTAATATGAGATTTGAGTAAGAAGTGAATGGGAGCGTGTTGTGTGATGATGGTTTCTTCAACTTGGAGGATCTTCCCAGAGCCTCTTTTCCTTGGGCGTGAATTTTAATTATTTTTTCGGGCAACTTTCAAGTCCACTTTTGTGGGGTTTAAGCCGCCATTGAAAGAATGACTCTCTTTTTCTCTTCCTTTTGCTGAAGGAACGGAGTGACCCCTTCTCCGGAGGTCTGCTTAAGCAGGCTAAATGAGGCTCCCACGCTTCCCTCATTTGGTGGGTTTAAAGTCTCGTGCGGTTGTACGCGGAGTCGTGCTGTAGAGAACGCTTGGGTATCCCTCCTGAATGAGTACTGAAATGGTTAAGGGAATTGATGACTCCCTAGAGTTTTTTCTTGCTAAAGAAAAGCTATATGTTGATGATCAATTTGCCCTTTGCATACGTCAATCTTTCAAAAATATGAGAGTATGTTCTCTGGGTGCGCTAAGTTTGCAAAAACTGTGACATAATATGCATCATTTCCATATTTATCATGCAAAACGTCGCCTTTTTATTCAAATTATGGCCATGAAATTCATAAAATTAAAATGCTCGTGAAAAACTTGTTTATAAAAAAATTTTACGATTTCGATGGGATGGATGATGACTTTATTTGGAATTTATGTTACTTGAAGGGAAGATACTTTACATGATAGATAATGACTTAGCATTGCGAATGTCTCGTCTTATATTTGAATTATTTTCAGCTGAATTTTTGAAATTATAGACTTTCAGTCAACGTCAGTATTTATCACCAATGAATAGCCTTGAACATTTTTGGACTTTTTCAGAGGATTTTTAAGATCAATCAGCTCTAGCTTGTAAAAATATTTGTTACAAATTGGCACATCTGGTATAAAAACCAGTGTTGCGTTGACGGATAAAAGGAGCCACCGCCTTAGAACTTCCCCCTCTTCCTTGTATTTGAGAATTAAGATGAGTGAGAAAAGAACGCTTATTAGAAGTTTGCTAATATCACTTTTATCTTATGCTTGACGCGTTTAAAATAATAAACTATAAAAGTGTAAGGTCGAGTTATTAAAGCTAATGAATGTTAATAAAAAAAAGTTCCTTTACTTGCATGTAAATATCCAGGCGAGTATCACGGTCTACCTTTTATTTTGGCATACTTCAGTAAAAAATGTCGAAAACGAAAGTAAAATTTGACAGTGTTGCTTTCGTTACTTTCACTAACAGATTTGGCAAGGACTTTTGAACAGTATTTTTAAGAGGAAATTCTTATAGCCATTTTGATGCATGAGTAATTGAAAATTGAGAATGCTCCCTGAATAAAAGAAGTTAAGTTTTTCCTGGTGAATGCAAAAATGTTTAAGCTTCCTCCAAACGAATAGCACTGAAGGAAAGACGAAAGATGAAGTTGTAATAATACGTGATTGACAATAATGAGATATTATTTCGCTATGTTTTCGCGCTTCTTAATAGCTCTGTAGACCTTGTGTCTCAGGCTCATACTTACTATGATAATGGATTATGGTAGAGAGTTCTTGGAGTTTACCACATCAAAAGACGCTATGAACCTTATATAGTCAATGACTTTCCCAGAAAAGCTTCTTCGAGAAACCAAAATTTGTAATTGTTCAACTATTCTGTCACAGCGTATGGTTTATTTTGATCGAGTGACTTTTAACATTCTTGCTTCCCGTACTGGGGAAATTTTGCGGCTTCTTGTTTCCAGATTGCTTGATAGTTTGGTTTATAAATCGACAATAGTGCTTTTTAAACCTTTATTGATAGCAGTTTTGGAGGTAACTATTATAATCACTCAAATTTGATTTGAGCCCAGCCAAAATGACATGATATCTCTTAAGTGAACCCATTGAGCGTCCTTGATAAGATATGAACTTTGATGAAGATGATAAGTTAGCCACTCACGTATTTACAAGATAAATTTAATATATGACCGTTTGCCAAAGTTGACGTTATCATCAGGTGCTGACATCGTTGCCTCATCACATCAACATACCAGACGACTTCGCCCATAAGACGAATCTGGTTGTACGTTATAATTATCGTCACTATTCTTGTTTTTTCCTTCCTTAGAACTCTCGAAGGCAATAACATACAACATTTTCGTCTGATGATGTATAATTCTTTTGGTGGTTTACTTTTGTGATTATTAACTAGCCCTGTGGCTAGGACGTTAAAACTCCTAAGAATATTCCATTATAAGACTAATTATCCATATTACTTACCAATCCTTCAGATAAAATTGTTCGTAAAATAATGTAGTGAAAACTTGTATAGTTTAATGCTTTATTAATTTAATCGCCATTGGTGTCCTGAATGTTGAGTCTGAAACAATAAAATTGAACAAGAAATTAAGATGTGATTGAGGTGGATCTCTTTTTGAAGTTTAATTATTAGTTATGTTCCACTTTGTGTCAACCCTTTCTGGGATCATCTCCGCCCTCCCGAAGTTCTTTTCGCACATCAGGACCAAGTGCCCAGATTGTTAGGGCAGCATGAATGTCTTGTCATGCATGAAGTCTGTTGTAGTGAAAATTAATGACGGTCGGTGGAAGTAATATTAATCACAGGATTTCGGCATTAATCGAGAACACTTGGGAAAAAATGATTTGCCAGTCTTGTATCCAGAATGTCTCCGAGAATTCAGGAAAACCTACTCTGTATTCCCCGTTTTCAGATAAGGTTGGCGTCTGTTCTGTGCGCGCGTGCAACATAAACCTCCCCGAACAAACCGCATGGTGCCTCAAAACTTACATTCACATTCCACCCGCGTTCCAGTCTTTCTCCTTTTACTGCGCCGTCTCTGTCCCGCAAGTTCTATTTGCCCCGTTCACTGGAAACTTATCGGCTCCTTTAAAATGGGGCCCGTTGATGTGCAAACCCTGGCGCGACATTTGACTCGGTGGCGCCCGTATAATGCCTCCTTCTTGACTGAAGCCCGTTCTTGGGCTGGTTGATGCGGAAGAATTTCTTCTACATGTTTTTCAACGCACTGCTATGCAAGCCACTATGTGGGTGTTTGGCGGTGGTTATTATTGGGACACCAGCCGTGGGCTGGAGAGGAAATGGGGTTGAAAGGGAATGGCATGGGAAGGGAAATGTGGGATATTATTTGCGGGCAATATTACTTCTTCCACGTCTACAAACTACAATGGGAGCCAAATCGAGGGTATGTGGTATGGGGTTTTGCGTCACGCCACAAATAAGGGAGGAGGAGCGTGGAAAGGGAATGAGATGAGGTGAGCAACGAAAAGGTGTCACGTAATATTTAGCGTTGCATGTCCTTCTCATCAGCATTTGACTCTTGCCTGTGTCTCGGTGGTGGTGAAATGGGAGTGGGCAGGAACTTAGCCATTTAGAAGGAAGAGATGGTTCGAAAAGAAACAGAAGAGAGAGTGAAAGGAAAGGAAATGGTACGATTACTGATATTTCATTGATTAGTATATCTCTGTTCTTTCCGTGCTCGTTGGTTGTTGGGGGAAGTTTTATTGATGTACCCGAGTTTATTTCTCTTCTAACTTGTATCAGTTTAACAAGCGTAATACCGGTTATAAAATATTTTCTCTCTTTTATATTTATTGTCAATTGCCTCTGAACCCACCGGATCCATGTTGTGAACCAATTCATGACCACTCATAATAGTATTTAGAAAAGCATGCGGCTTGCCTTTTTAATTTCTTCATATAATCCGCCAAGTGTTAGTTTTATCATTCCTGGGTGATTGCAATGTGGTGAAAGCAAGATCTAATAATAGCAATGAATCTTCTCTTCGTTATTAGTTTGTCCGAGGACCTCTCTGCCATAATCATCAGTTTTTTGTTCCAATGATAATTCACTGCTGCCATCCATCCTTCCTTATTTCTTGACAACTCCATCCAGTTCCTTTTGTTCTTTTTACAATATTCCCCCTTCGTTTGGCCCCTCTATTTTACCCTATGCACTTTTCTCGTAGTGACCTTTACATTGTTCGCTCGAGTTCCCGTCCTATAAATTGAATATTCATCATATGCCATGTATCTACAGATTCATTTTCTTGCATAGGTTGATCCATAACCGTTATTGTTATTCAATAACCTGCTAATCGCCCCAGATAAAGAAATGATCACGGTCGCTCTCCTAAGAATACAATCCATCAATTAAAATTAACTGTTACATTTATCGAGTCAAAATTAAAGGATGGCAATGATAATTTTGCTCTCATTGTCGAAATATAAAATAACGGTGACGCTAGGACACATATGGGAGAGAACCGTGACGGCGTCTCTGGTCTCATAATGGCGCCACGTAAGAATTGCGATTTATTTCCCACCGCATCTCTGGAGCTATGATAACGATCAGGCATGTGACTCTTCAACTATATCATATGCGTCCCAAAATTCAAGATTTAATGTGTGGATGTCTCTTCTTTTTCTGTGATGATGAAAGTTTTGGGTTTTCATACCGGCAAATGCGAATGTCTTTCAGCGGAATCTTGAATTAATCATGGATTTTATATTTAAATACATTCACCTGCTGAGTTCCTTGCATCTGATGGGACGTAAACTTACTTTCTTAAGTCCCATTCCTCTTTGAAAGCATGTGCTCAATTGAGTATGTGTTGTGCAGTGGACAATCTTCGGATATGGGCTGCGAAACTTTGAAATTCTGCAATTCCGGGGAGGACGGCTACTCAGTGCGGAGAGTCAGTCTTTCTCTGCTGCTAACCTTCTTAAAACCCTGCCAACTTACCTTCTTCAGACCCATCGCTCTTAAACAGTATGTTCTCAAGTAGTTATGCGCTCCACAGTGGGCAATGTTGGGTCATGGGCTGCGAAAGTTTTAAAGTCTATATATTGTGGGAGCAAGATTGTTCATTGCGAAGAGTCAGTCGTTCTCTGCAGCTTACCTGCTTAAGGCCCTCTTAACTTACATTCTTAAAACCCTCCCCTCTTGGAGAGCATGTGCGCAGTAGTAGTGTCTTGTGCAGTGGACAATTTTGGGACGTAGACTACGAAACTTTCAATTTATATAATTCAGTTGAGGAAGGTTGTTTAGTGCGGGGAGTCAGTCGTTCTCTTCTGCTTACACAAACGGCTACTGAAGTTAGGTAATTCACCATTTCCTGGCGTGCCATGTCGTTACGGCTACTTATGACATAAAATAGTGCCCTTAGAAAAGGTATGGAGATAGGTGGTTTTAAACACTTGTCACACTTGCCTTGCAGGCTTATTAGAAGTGTCTTGGTATCCTTACCTCTCTCTTTCCACTAGAACTTTGCCTACGTCCCCTCCAATTCTACCTCACGCTCGCCGCGTTAGTCAGCATGAAGAACTTTTGCGAGAGCTTATCCTAAAAATCTAGGGTTTGGAGCACAACTACCAGTAGAAACCTTGCGGGTTCCTAAAAGACAATGGTCTAGGAGTTTTAGCTCTGCTACTGAGAGACTCAACCCATTCCCTTTTTTGGAGGAAGGAACAAAATAGCGGAAGAGGGCGTGTATGGGGGGAGAAATTTTCTCCTTTTACTCCTTTATTTTCATATGCACGACTCAAGGAGAAGAAGGAAACTACTTTTACCAAAGAGTAAACAGGGTTTGACTCGATGCGGAAAAGTTGAAAGCAAACAACAAGGCCATCATCTTATGAGAAAAACATGAGGAGGAGGGAAGGGAGAGAGAGATAAGAGAGTAAGAACAATCAAAAGATATGGAGGGTAAGGGAGAGAGGAGGGGGTGTGGGGTACGACAGAAGTAAAAGGGATCTCTCAAACCCTTGAATGAGTGAGTGAAAGAAGAAGGGAGCGTAGCTTTGAAGGGTATGAGTGGGTAAAAGGGAAAATAATGGAATGGAATTATGGCGCAAAAGAAGTGACGGTAGCGAGGACGGGGAACGGGGGAAAAAAATATATATATATATATATATATTTATTGTGGTAGAGATGCTGGAGAGAAGTGCTTCGAGAAGTATCGCTGGAAAGACAAGGAGGGAAGATTGTGTAAGGAAAATATAGATGCTAATGCTCTGGCACGGTGTTGGTGAAATAGATATTCTGAAGCATAAATTTTCCTCCTCTCCTTTGGTCTTCATATAATAGAAATATCATGCGCAGCTCCCGTGAATATTTCTGGGGCTGCACAATTGATGATTTTGGGACATGGGCTATGGAACCTTCAAAATTTTGCGAATGTTTAGCTTGGAGGGTCAGACAATCTAATTGCCGCCAACTAATGCGACGCTAGAAGTGGGATGGCTCACCGCTGACTGCCGTCCCATTGCGACTCATCTTACAGTTATACCTGAATATAAGATTCCTAGTTGAAGCAATGCCCAGCCAACGCGATGGACAATAGTAACCACTTGAATTACGCGTCCGTGACTCGTGCCTTGTATCATTGTGCAAAATTTCCCTGCCCCTCTCTCTCTCGTTGCCTCCTTCTCTATCTCTGACTTTCCTATTCCCCCTCCACCACTTCTACTTCCCCAACCCCATCAACTCAGGTCTGCTTCAGGAATTTCTGCGAGAGATGTGTTCAAAGATCATGACCTGGCAAAGCGAGCAAAGCTTTGAACTCAACCTCTGCCTGCAATTTCATTGCGATTGGCATGATTTCTAATCGTGCCCGTAGTCGATGCGAGTGCAGAGATAAGAAAATGATTGACTCTGTTTTAAGAATTAAAACCATCGCAGTATGTGCGGCAAAAAAATCTGTATGTTTCCAATACCTATCAGAGTTCACATTTAGGAATTTGAGGAATAAAAGAGGCTGTTATTAATGTTTATAATTTAAATGGTAGAGGGAAACCTGACGTCAGCTGCTGAGTCTATGATTTTCTCTCAGACGTGAGAATATCCATGGGAGATTGATCGCTCACGTTGTACATATCTTCCCAGTCTTTCCTTCTCTTTTAAAAAAATATTTTCTCCCACTGTTTGCCAATATTTAACTATCCTCTGGCCGGAATGGTGCTTGACTGGAGCATTTATGATTGTTCACAAAGTATAAGAGCTACTGTACTTTTTGCCTTCTCCTTATGTACTCAGCGTCTGGAGTGCAGAACCAAGCCCTGTATTCGACAATCCTGCTCTGTAGGAATCAATGATAGCTGTGTTTTCTTTACATAGTCTGTTCTTTAAAGTTATTATTCTTTTTTTTATATTCTTTCTATCTACTCCTGGATCGTTCAGCTTTTCTTTCTTTTCCTTTTGGAAACGGCTGGCTCTATATTTGTATATTTCTAATGTCATAAAATCTGTTTACATGGTCCTTTCTCATCTATACTCGCTCTAAAATGAAAATATCCATATATTTATTTCTTCCTCCATATAATATTGTTTGAAAAACCAAATACCTTTTTAGCCTTGTCCATTATTATTTCACTTCTTCTTGTAACAGACCATGGGTTGTCATTCTACTCCAAAGTACATATTTTAAGGTGCCACCTCAAGAAACTTATATTAGCTAAGGATTTTACTTTTTACAAATTATATAGCTACTGTTTATGAATAAATTTTAGTTCTTTTCTGGATCTTGGTAGTCCTAGGATATTGAAACATAGCCCAAGCCATTCTTTTTCGATTCTTATTTTCCACTTCTTCTCTTACTCTCCCGTTGTTCTACAATACTTGGCTTTGTTTTCTCCTCTTTCGTTCAGGTGTACTTTAATTATATTTTCTTTTCCTTTTATCCGTACTCTGAAATCTCTTGCAGTTTTTTTGCATCTACAAAATGTTGTTTTATTCTCTACATATTAAATTTACCTCTATCTCGTCTCTTCCACGTTTTTTCTTATACCTTGAACCCACAAAAAAATCATTTTGTGAGCCTTCGATGTCCATTCTCAATTCAGAGGAACCCGATCCCTACTTGAGTGTCTTGTGGAGGGCACTTCAAGTGGAGTACTCCGTCTGTCGGATGAGACGTTAAGCCGTGGTCCCCTTGGCGCCTTTCGTTAAGAGTAGGCTAATGCCGACGCCGGGTTTCTGTCCACCCTTCCTCCCTGACCTATCCCCTATGACACAAATGACCTTAGCCGTCGGCCGCCTCCCCAAATATCCAATCCAATCCAATCTCAATTTGTGCCCGAAGAACCTTACTTTAATTTATTTTATCTTACCTGCCATTTTTTTACTGCTAGATGTATGCCTTTATGTTATATTTTCTGGTATTTGATACTATTGGTATTACAGCCTCTGTATATCCTTTTAGATCCCAGCGAGTAGCGCCGCGTCATTTGCATACCACACCAACTTGATCCTCTTAAAGCATTTCTCATTTTTCCAGTGGAGAAAGGGGTGGTGAAAGCGTACGGAAAAACGGGGAATTATGGGCGTTGGAGATAGGCTTGTACAGATAGGCTGGAGGGGTAAAAAGGGAACGGGAGACACAAGCAAGACGTCTGGGTAAATGTGGGAAGAGTGAGGTAGACAGGCATGCATACGGGAGAGAGTTTTGCGGCGAAAAGGGGGTGATGTGGCCAGAGAGAGAGAGATGGAAAACAGGGGGAGAGGGCTTAGGGCATCATGGATAGATGGGGGAAAGAGTTTTGGGCGGCGAGGTAAGGCCCCCAAAAGAGAGAGGGTGGCTGTGTGCGATGATCAAAGGCGAAAGACTAATCGGTGCAACTTCTGAAAGTGACGAGGAGAGGAGGGCTGCTGCGGGATAGCGGGGTGAGGGGGGGGACAGGAAGGGTGGGCAGGGTATGAGGGCCTTTAGCAGGAGGATGAGAAGGGGTGGCTGACCGGAACCGAGAGGTCTTCCTCCTCCGCAAACTATATTTCACCCTCCCCATACCGCGAAGTGCGGCGTCAGAGGAGAGTCGGGGGGGGGGGTGGGAAGGAAGCAGAAGGAAGGAATGGGGAGGGGAGGGTTGTTAGGTCGTCCGTAGCGTGGTGGAGATTATCTCAAGTGATCGGCACGCCCAGAGTAGGAGGAGACATATCCCCCGACCCGGGCCTTAACGTTGAGGGTTTTGGTTGAAGAGGTGCGTCGCCTCTTCGCCTGGAAAGGAGGGAACGTGCGTCTGAATAGAATTGGTCGGACAAGGGCTGTGCGATGCGATACGAAAATACATCGATAAAGTGGCGATGTTTTTTCCTCATCAATTGCATCGTTATCTAACATTAATCCTGCCTAGCCGATAATTGCTCGTTGAAATCTAGCAGTTACACTTTTTCACCAGATTGGACATTGTTGTGAAGTTGTGTAATTGTCATTGTTTGTCATAAAGTCATAAAGTATCGAAACCTGGTTATTGACATCCATTAACTATATGGGAGAATTTTTAGGAGATCTAAATAAATGAGAAATCTAAAAGGAAATTCGTAGGTTGCATAAGGAATAAATGAAGGAAGGATTTTTTATCCATTTATTGAATTTTATGCATTTATTGAAATTTACAAAAGAGCACTCTATTTCTATTTATGATCACACAGAAAAATTTTATCGTTTCAGCAAAAGATAGATAAATGGGTTATAATCAGTGGCTATGGAGTATCTGAGCTTCCGATGAGATAAGGAGTTATAGAATTAGGAATGGATAAGTGATGAAAGAATTTGGAATGGAAAATTCGGTAGTGGGCATGTATGAAAGGAGTGTGCTTTTTTGGTCAGGCCGTTGCAAGAGAATTGATGAGAATCGAGTGACGATGCATATATATGTAAACGATGTAAATGGTGGGGGAGAAAAGGATAGACCGATACAGCAATGGGTGAATGCTATGTAAAATACTCTCACGAGAGGGAACAGTCGGAGTCTTATGATTAGGAGGTCCTCTGTGAAGTATTGTGGCACCTTTCTTAAACATAGTGCTACTTTGTAAATATAATGGCGCTATCGTCATTTTATCATTAATTCAATGACTTTTTTATGATGCATAAGATGATTGTATTAAATATTACGCACCATATCATGCTTTATGTTGGCAATGTATATGTTTTTTATGAGGGTTGCCTCAGCACAGATATTCCTGAAAGGCAACCTAGCTTTCATGTGGATGAAATGTAAATGCAACGTTTCAGGTCATTATTGTTGAAATCAATAAGTTTTTTTTACTTTACTTTACTGTGAAAGGCATAACTCGGATAATTTGAGTGCTTCTATCCCGAAAGGAATTGGCAGTGTGGGTTGATGTATTTTACCGCGAACATAGGAATAAGATGTAAGTTGGGAACCGAAGATGCTTACCGACCAACTCAGAGAGCAAAGAGTTTTAAGTGGACGAGCGATTATGGATCACTATCGGCAAGATGGAGTGTTGTTTTCTTATATTTTGGCAGATGATGATACGTAGAGCATCCTATACCAACGCTAAACCAAATCAAACCGTCAATCCAGCGGCGCCATTCAATTTCACCAAATTCGAAAATTTCAAGAGATCTCCCTATTCGAGGCGGAAAATGAGGGCTACTTTTTTCTGGGATGAAAAAGTCGTACTTTTGGAAGAATTTATGAAACGTGGGAAATCAATTACAGCTGACGTGTACTGCGAATCGCTCACCAAACAGAAGCGCAATCCCAAATCGATAACGTGGGAATCAGTCGTCCGGAATTGTCCTCCTCCACGACAACGCGCGTCCTCACATTGCTGCTCCAACCAATGAGGAGACAGCCAACCAACCAACGCCGGAGACAGTTTCTTATATCAATGAGGAGACTCAAGTTGTTGGTTGGGAACTATCTGATCACCTATCCTACAGACCCGTCCTTGCACCCAGCGACTAATTCCTCATTTTTCACTTAAAATGGTGGCTTGGTGGACAACAGTTAGAAGACGACGAGTGGCTTAAGACCGGCTTTGTCAACTGGTTGTATTTCCCAGGCGGGGAACTTCAATGCATAGGGGTTGAAAAAGCTGGTACAGTGTTACTAAATGCCCTTGGAAGTGAATGGCGATCATACAAAAAGTGAAGTATGTTTGTAGGAAACGAAAATTGTCAATAAAACTTTTTCTAACGAACATATATGTTTTATGATCAAACGGCCCTTTTTGAAAACGCTAGGTAATATGATGGTAATACTTTGCCGAACTCCTCGTGGAACTCAGTGGACTCTTTTTTGTGGTTTCTTAAAGTGGACGACTGTTCCCTTTAAGCTACTTTACGAATCCTCAGGCCGCTCTGAAATGAAACGTCATCTTCACCATACCATATTGGGGGAAACCGATAAAAATTGGATTCTACCCTGAGTCGAAAGCGCGAAAACCTGTGCAAGAAACTGCGCATATTTACACTTTTGTCGTTGCCAAAAAGCGGGGACAACCAAGTGCTAAGGTCTATTAAACAATTTAGGATGGGGTGGGTAGGTTATTAATTTAATAGACGGGTATGTTAATCATAAGATAGAATGAAGGGTTGCAATAAATCGGTCGTTGGCAGTTGCCTATTCTAATGAAAAGGCTACAAGAATTAAGAAATATGGCAAACTTATACAAAATTATTCATTTATTCAAGGATCTCAGTGTGATTGGCTGAATCCGGTCTCTCCAGGTGTGGGGGCTAAAAACATTGGCACTGAACTTACCCGAACAACATGAGGACCATTGTGAGCACACATACGCGGTGTTGCGTGAATAAACTAGGATTTATAAGGCGATGAACGGAAAGGTTATCTCTGTTCAGGCCACTGAATAGTCCTAATAAAAGAACACACCGCGGGTGTTTGGGACCCAGCCCAGAAAGATTTGACTCGCGAAGTAAAAATAATACTAAGAAAATCACTTTGCTTTGTTAAGAACTGTCAGAGGCGTGCACACAGATGATTGAAGAATTATTTTGGGAGCAGTTTGAGACATGGAAGCTACATGCTAGTGCTTGATTACTTCAAAACCCCGATCATTCGAGTTTCAGTACGACACAAAGAATGGTATTTTATCCCCGCGCTGTATCTCCAGAACTGATAGGCCATGCAAAATAAGAAAGAAACTCTACCAAATGGACCAAAACAATTTTTTTTAAATCCTTGATTATAACAAAAACAGCGAGGCACTATCTGAAGACACGTCGTTAACCTCTCCTCTCACCCTTTCAGTTTCCATTTTCTGACCCCCTTTTCCGTGGCTAGTGTTCAAACACCCCTTGCCACAGGTCCCTGCGGCGGCTCTCAGGGCATTATGTCTCCAGATGTAGATGTAATATCTGCCACGAGCAGGTATGACTTTATACTATGGGTGCGATCACTGTGGATAGGAAATTAGGAGATACGGGTTCGAGAAACGGTAGGCTCAATTCTCGACGGTGAATTTCGACACTCAATTGTGTACGATGGTTGGTGACATGATCAATTTTGGGGCTCAATGGCAATATGTCTGGTACTGTAGACTCACGCAATATATTATATTAAGTGAAATATAAACGATGAGGAATATATTGCTGCCCACCTATCAGCTGGTAATACACTCTCGAGAATGAAATGAGGTAACTATACCGTAGGTAGAGTAAACATAAAATATTCAGATACAGTAAAATACCTTGGATTTACCTTAACTTCCGATATATCGTGGGGAACACAGGTAAAAAACTTATGCGGTACAGCATTAAACAAACTTGGCTTTGTTAGGCGTATAATTAAATCCACAGGGGAAGAGGACGCCTCGGTAGCTTAACTGGCTAAAGCACTCGGCCGGAAATATTATATTAAGAAATATTATAAACTCGAGGGATCCGGGTTCGAATCCCGGTCAAGGTGGATGATTGTTTCTCTGTGGAAATTTGCACATGAAGGTCCTTAGGTAAAAAAGTAAAAGAGAGATGCCACTTCGCTCTGGTTAGGCCACGCTTCGAATACGCCACATTTGGGGCCATGATCATAAAAATTTAACCATAAAAATTAATAAAATACTAAGAAAAGCTGCACGCTTCGTGGCTAAAAGGCTGCTACGAGCAAACTTATAGTGCCTCAAAACCTGACAGAAGCGATATAATAGGAGAGTAACATTGCTGAACAGATAGGTACAACAACTCCTTCTTTCCGCGCACAATAAGCGAGCACAATAAAAACTGAGCCCCACTGTATACACTCCCATAATACACGTGACCATTTTACCTCCCAAAACCTTTACACGGCTGATGACATAAAACTCCTTGCCACACGTCCATGCGGTGGCTCGTAGGGTAGTATGTAGATGTAGAAATGAGTGTGCGATGTTCCCGTGCTGGCCGGTAGTTGAGGCGACCGATACTCATCGTCTTGGGTAGTTACCGATGGTTTCCCCTTTAACTGTATGTCCTTGGTACTTTCGACCCTTCTAATCTCTACCCATCGCTCGACCCTCGAAGGGCTGCGAAGTTAGACTACTCAGCGGGGAAGAGGGGAACTTAGCCTCCTCCACTATATTTAAACTTTCCAAAATACCAATAACAGCAAAGATTTATGTAATTTTTCGTCATCCTTGTCAAAAAACGTTACAATTCGTCTTTTGGTGGAATTTCTACAATACTTTTTAAGGAATCAGTATGATCCGAAAAGGAAAAGAAGGACAGCGGGGACTATTGGAGTGATAGTTACAGGGTAATCGCGGCGGAGATGAGATTAAACGTGGGGTAGATATAATATTGAACGCAAAATTGGGGATGAGGGCGGTAAATAATGAACAGCTGAGCGATAGGATACTAGTGGTAGAAATTTAATCACCCTCGACTAGTTTCGTATTGGTCCAGGTGCACATGCTCACAAGTAGTCATAGGGAGGATGACGTATTTGGGGTGTATGAACAGCTACAGGAGATAATCAGAGAAGTCCCGGGCTAGAAAAACCTAATTGTAATGGGTGGCTTGAACGCAGCGGTTAGGGAAGTGAGAGATGGGTATGAAGTGAGAGAGATTCTTCTGACTTTCAGCAAAACCTAACTTTACCGGTTGAACCCTTAAAAAGAAGAAAAAAATATTTGAAAAAGCGCGAATGCCCAAAGCAGAATAAACTTCCACCTGTGATTCTATCCTGGCTTCTACCGAGTAGTGCGGCCAAGTTACACCCATTTTCGACCCATCTTCCACCAGTTTCTGCCCTCTATGCTACTCGCTACCCTCCTGCAACGCACCCTCGGGTAGAGAGAGGGTGGTTAATTGAGAGTAAAGGGCGGTTAGGGGAAGGACGATATTTTACATGATGGCAGTTTTAGGCGATAATTATCGACCATATTGCAGTGTTATTGGTAAATAAACGCTCCTATTCACATAAAAATGACAGTATTTGTTATTGGCGATGAACCTAATGTCGATATGCGCGATAAATATTATATATGAAATGAGAAGTATACTATCGATAAATGTCATTCTTTCCTCAATGGTTGACTGTTCCTACTTGGAATCACATCTTGGAACCACACATCTTGGAATTTAATATAGTTAAAATAGATTGTAACTACCATGACATTTATTTGTATAGGGCAGGAGAAAAATTTTAAGATTTTCACTGCGCCAGGTGATATCATGATGTATGCAAGATGTATTTGCATATGGTTAGTGTCGCTGTTGCATTGTCGATGGCTGAAGCACGGGATGGGAGAATGAAGCGTGCTATGGAAGGGGTACGGAGGCGAAGGAGCGGGATCAAGACCCATAGTTAGAGGAAGGACAAAAATAAAAAATAGTCCACTGAATGTTACTGACGCGTTTGTCGTAATTTAGTGGCTTTGTAGGTGCAGATGATGTTGGTATTTAATAAAAATTAAATCAACGAAGAAATCCTCGTAATATTTCAGTTATAGTATGTATACATAAAAAGATGTGCTTATTACTAAGAAATCTATCTCAGAATCATTACATCGATAAATGATGGATTTCCCATATTGCTGTTACCGATCAATTGATCCGATATCTTTTGTAAAAAATATAATGACCGTGAGATATTATAATTCGACAGCGGATAAAAATGTGTATGGCATTAACATAAATCAATAGAAAACAAGAGTAATGTGCGGCTGGAATTGCTAAGTATAGTTTCGGCGAAAAATATCATAACCTAAAGACATTATTTAGACGGTAGACATTAAAGTTTGTAGAAAATGAAGGTAAATTACAAGAAAACCAAAGTATTGAGATATTATAACACAGCGAATGCGAGGGTGGCCATGGAAGTGGGAGGATAGAAAGTAGAGCAATTTTATCACTTTTGTAGTATCAAAGAAGAAAATGGTTATGGAAGTAAAGGCATATGGTGGAGAATAGCGCTAGCAAAGGAAGCGTTCAGCTCTAGGAGAGTTGATGACGGGGACCTTGGTTAAGGACAGTAGGTGATAGCGGAGTTGATGGTCGGTGGGGGTAATGAGGGGCGAAGGGTTAATGAAGGCCGTGATAAAGGGGAGGATGTTGGGTTAGCTGGTGAGGGGAATAAAGAAATATGTTTTATGGACAAATTGAAGAGGAGTTGGACGTACGCTGTGATGAAGACAGAAATGATGAAAGAGTTTCTGGCGTAATTTTGAGGAAATATTGTATATCCATATTGGTAAATATTAAATAACTCGATAGTAATTTCCACGCTGTTTTAATCGAAACCATGGTCAGTTTTCATTAAAACAGTGTGGAAATTACTATCGAGTTATTTCATTTTTACCAATAAGGAAGGACAGAAGTTGTTTAAGGGCATAGAGCCTTGCGCTTGTAAAGATTTAGAATATGTTAATACTCTTCCACTTTAAGTTGCCTCAACCGATTATTTAACTAGCCAAATTTATATTCTGCACTGCGGAGAATTTCATTCCACAGCTTGGCTAAAATATTTAAAATTTTTTGTTCTCAATATTTGATACGTTGTTTATTCAATATTGTACGCACCGTGTTGTGATAAGTTGTAGAATGTTACAAGAAAGGATTACGAAGTTGTATTTTTTAAAAATATTTAAAATCAACTTGATATCTCAATCATTTGAGTATTCTATCAGCATATTGCCAGGCTCTTGAACAGTAATTATTCAAACGCCCTAATTTCTGGCACATGAAAGAGATCAATTCACTTTGTACCGCTCAGAAAGCGTATCATTGGAATTAAAGTGGAATTGCCGTTGGCTAATCTACCACTGTGGGTGATCGTAGAGGACGCCCTGAGAGGGTGTTGGAATGGTTTTGTGAAGCGTGCCACGGTGGATGGCATCGGGGCAGAGTGGTGGACGGGGGAGAGGCATTGGGGTTGGAGGTAAGGGGGAGGGAGGAGCGGAGGAAGGTGGCGGCGAGGCAGTAGGAGGAGGAGGTCGGGCGAAGGAGGCGGGAGGGAGTGTTATCGCCGTATAACCCCGCTGTCTCTCGCCGCTTAGTCTCGAGTAGAAGTCTCGGATGTGTTCCGCTGCGCGCGCGCGCTACGCCCCTCTTCTGTAAAAAAAACTCTCCCTGCCGAGCCAAGGACGGGGGAAGAGGGAGGAGGCGGATGAGGACACCCCGAAAGAGCCGCAGAGAGTAACGCGGTGCGGCCGAGGTTGGAAGGGCGAAAGCGGTTATCACGCCAGGGTTGGAGAGAGAGAAAGAGTTCTTGAGTTCGACGGAGTCTCTACCCGCTTTCAGAAGCCCCGTGTCGGCGAACCGTTTCGTGCGGGGTGTTTTTGACTTCGACCACGTCGGCGTCGCATAGGCCATCCTCGGCGCGAGCTCTCGCCAGCCCGCCCGAGTCCCCCTCTTAGTACGTTTCCCGCCAATCCCGCCCCCATTTGTCGGGCGCCACAGTACCGGGAGTCTCGCACACACACACACACGCACATACACTCCCCCCCACCCTCTCTCTCTATCCAGTTTCGAGTGCGTTGGGGTGGTCGGGTGTGCGTGCGAGAAAGGAATCAGTCTCGTCCGCCGTCTCGTGTGTGGAAGGGCGCGCGGAGTTTTTTCTCCCTCTAACTCTGACGACCCGACGACAGTCTCAGCGTGTGCCGTCCGTCCGTGTAGTGCGCTAGACACGTCGGATTCAGACCGTGAGCACGAAGTCGCGGAACTCTTGAGCTAACCGCGGTCAGTGCCACTCCCGTATGAGTGAGGCCGGTTGAAAGAGGAAGAAGAAATTTTACCGGTTACAGAGGACTGACTGGTTTCCGGCTGTCTTAACTTCGTCTGTTTCAACCAACCACTCTCTCCTTTGTCCCGCACGAAAAGGATTGCCAAACAGACAAAGGGTGAAATTCAAAACAAACTTCCGAAGGAAGATCTGGACTGTCTCCCCGCATCATTTTCCCAGGTTGTGATTTCGTACTACCGAAGATCAGAACGTTGATTGCATTGCTCCCCCAATGGTGATTTGATTGTGCCGGGGTGGCAAAAATAAGAAAAAAAGTTCAACCGTAAGAGGATTTTTTCTCATCTCCGGCGTGTGAAATAATCGGTCTTTGCTCGGGAATCGATTCCGGCAGGGGATCTAAACAAGTGAGCCGGAGAAGGACACGTCTCGCCCCAACACTTCTTTCTCATGAACCCTGTATCTTCTCCATCTCACCGCCCGGAGTTTCCGGTCGGTTCCGGCGGGAGCGACGCGCAGAGTAGGATGTGATCTTTTTGAGTGCCTACCGCTCTCGCCGATTTCATCTGCCGGTGGTTAATGAGGCGTGAGATAACGCGACGGGAAGACGGAAAATCGGAGGATATCTCTTTGGAGGGAGAGAGAGTAAAAGATTTGCCGCCCTCACCTCTTCCCTCTCCCCTTACCCATCCTCCCCCCTGCCACTACCCTTTTCCAGTCAAAACCCCCAGAGGAAGTGATCAAGCGATTTGTAAAACTAATCCCCCCAATAACTTTCCCGCCAGATCCCGCCGTACGTGGAAAACTGTGCTCGGAACGATCGGGACAAATCTTCCCTCTCTCTGTCCTCATCATTCCTCCTTCGGAAACTTTTGGTAGTTGATACTCACTCGTACGTTTTATTGGATATCCCTCTTCCTCCAAGAGAGAGGATAAAGGGGGGACAGAAAAGTGTTTTGGTGAAGTTTAACCTCGCTATCTTCTCCATAAACGTTCGCCTCGTCTCTCTATCTCCGCAGTGTTTTTCCCGAGGCGGTGAGGAGCCCTGCGTGGTTTTTCGCGGACGTCCTGCGCCGGTTGAAGGGAGGGAACCGGCGACTGTTCGTCATGTCCCCCGCAGCGGAGACTTCCGCGCCTTCGGAGCCGGGTTGGAAGCGCGGGTCGTGCGCTTTGAGTCTAGCATCCAGTCCCGGTGAGCTGCTCGCTTGAATAGGATGGTGATCGGGGTGTCCTTGTGCCGTGAGGAGAGTCGGGAATACCGCCAGGATCCGTGCGTTTCCAGCTGGACTACTCGGCGTGTGTGACGTGAAATCTTCGGGAACATTTCTCAAGGCGTTCGCCCCAAAACATATTTCCCTTTGACCATCCGTTACCTAGACTTTTGACTTGAGTGAGTGAGTGTTGTTTGTGATTCTTCACCCCTGCACGTGCTGTGATAACGTTGAACACGCTTCGTGTCTGACAACTTCGTTTTTTCTTCATATCCCGTGATTTGATAAACCTGTGTTCGCTCACTATAGTCTCAGTATCGGCGGAGGAAATCACTCGACTCCCCCTATTCCTCCATCGAATTCAGTCTATGTGCACAGTTCCCTGTGGAATATCCCCCGCGTGATAGTCTTTACGTTCGTCCCAGGCTGTCTATCGGCACGGCTCTCAGGATACAGATTTAGTGGATTCCGCGCCTGGAGGAAACGACATCCGGCAACGATGCTGAGACAAAGGGAAGGCTGCGGAAGTAGGTGGACGGTAGCCGGAGTGCTAGTCCTCCTTCTGGCTTCCTTACAATGTGAGTACCTACCGTTTACATTCATTCTATACGCGACACTAATTCGCTGAGCCCCATGATAATTGTCCTAGTAGACTAACCACCCTATCTTCGAATGAAGAAAGAGTTCGGAATGATTACATATTGTTGAGCATGGTACACAAGCGATCGACATGGTTCGTTTGTTGTTTGCTGTGAAAATGATAATTAAATTATACTACCGATATTTTATTCGATAAATTTGTCTAACTTTTGTCATATTTATTTCAATAAATCGGAGTATTTCACCTCTTTGACACCATCCTAATGTAGGGAATGAAGTCACTTGTCGCTTTTATGCCTCTTGGCTTCATGAATGCTAAAACTTCTTACTTTCTGTACCTTTCAATTGATGTTAGTCATGTGGAGGATGTTTATCAACGGAAGGTATTCTAGATTTACATTTTGTGCGTACACCGTTTGAATGTACACTCTAATAATTCTTTGATCTTTCTAATTGAAGAGACACCCAAAGGTCTTGAGGTGTTGAGTATCTAGTTAATTCTCAGCGGCACTAATCGCCGAAGTTTCGCTAATTTTCTCCGTGAGCCCTTGCATTCATGAGTTCACTGATAATTTTAATATTATTTAGTCTTCGCCTACCTTATGGGTTAAAATTAGCCAAGAGAGATGTAAGTAACTAATTGATCAGTTAGTAGGAGAGAGCAAAGCAAAAATATTTTTACATTTAGCACGTTGTCCTGATGGGAAATAATATTAATGTGATGAAATAGTATAGATTGTTTTTTTATGCAGTTTCTGTTTTTTAGGTCTAAATTTAGGTAATTCTGAAAACAATGCGACGGCTTACGTTTAATATTCTATCCAATGAAATCAATTTCAAAGTGTTGCGGATTGTTCGATCCAGCGTTTGCCTCAAAAGAGATCAGCGAAAGTATCGGAAATTTGGGGTGTCGTCCTGGAGTATGACTTCCTAAACGTTTCATTCATTTTTACCTCAGTTTGAATGGAGATTTTTTGAGAACCAACTAGACCCTATCGATAATCAGCCGCACCTCAAGGTATTCTCGATTGTCGTTTTCAAATCACTCGATCAGAATATGAACTTTGCTGTAGTATACGTACAGCAGTCAAAGACACTTGATTATGGTTATTCTGCAATTCGCTGAATGTCGCGGGCGTATCAGTGAAGAGGGAAAGGGCAGAGAAGTAACAAATGAATGATTCGCGTGACAAGGCATTCTCCGACGCAACTTCGTGCCGTGTGATTGCGGTGGATTAAGCGTGTGTTGTCGCTACCTTGGTATTTTGGTGGCGTCTCTGCTTTGACGTAATGCTAATTCGTGAATGCTCTTATCTGGTTTTTAAAACTGTAATCGTAAAATTTGGAGGGTAGCCTAAAATTCAACTGTGAATATACACAACAGGAAATCGAAGAAACAACGTATATTGAATGCCAAAATTTTTATTTTAAAATTAGTGTGTAATATTCCGTACCATAGAGAGAGATGAGCTGTTTTTGTGCATCATTCAGCACATTTTTGTATCCAGCTGGAGGGCTAAGCATGTCAATTAAAGTATTTTTTACGTATTTCGTCATTTCCATGGTTATTGGCATATTTTTAAATGACTGCTTATAGGATGGAGATAGTTAATGGCCTATTTAAACTGTAGTATTCTCAATCAGTCTTCATTTATTAATTACTCCGCTCTGCAATCTCCGCCATTCATTTTGCGTTGAGGAAAAATCGGGACACACAAATGTTCCTAAAAACTATTAAAATCTCTAATATAAGAACTCTTGATCTTTTTATATTAAGGTAGAAGCTGGCCCACAGGTGCTAATCTTAATTTTCACTTCATTAATAAAAGACTGTTAAGGAACGAACGGCGAATTTTTGATTGAATAATGAAAAGGTCATTGAGAGAAATTTTGATTGAATAAAAATAATATTAACAGTGAATGTAACCCGTGCGAATAAATTGAAGAGAAGGCGGCGGTGGTACATTTGACTGATCATAGCCACCGAAAAAATCACAATGAAATGGCTTTAAATCAAACTTGCAAAGGCTAAATTTACTTATTTTACTCCTAGAATGACTCTCCCGCTCCATGATTTAAATTGATTATTTTACTATGGTGGACGCGAGTGGGGGACTTGAGTGTATTCACTCTATATCGATAGTTGTATAAATGCATTATAAGAGAAACTATTGACTTACATCGAATTTGAATGAAATAGGCCATTACCGTATTAAATATAGGCATGCGGGTTTATTGATTTGTACATAATAAATTTTTATTTTATAATAGTTATCAGCATTTTATCGTAATTGTTCATTGTTTACCCGCTAAGAAAAAGACATTTACGAAATTTTAAATCCTTCCTTCGATTTCTTCGCAGTTTAAAATGTTGAAATATTAACTAGAGTCTAGAATATCTTTTTCTCCTGACTCACCCCGCAGCAACATTTTTAAATTCGCTCATATTTTAAGGTTCAAAGCATTTTTATGGTCATGTCTTTATCGTCACGCACATCGTTTTATTACGATTTTCTGATGATTTTCCCTCTTGTTTTCTATATTTTGCAAGCTCATTCCGAATCTTGTTAGTCTCGTACGCACCCGTGCAAGCAGTGAACCGTCGCAGTTTCACTTCAGTGTCATATTAGCTTCGAAGTCAACTCACAGATTATATGTTGCCGAATTTTTTTCAAAACGTTGGTGTATTTTGTTGATATTCTTTCCGTAATGACTTGTGGTTCTATGAAAATGATTCATTTTGATGCATGCCTAAATTGTATTGCATTTTGATTGAGAAATCACGAAGGGAAGAGAAGTACATGTTGAGATTGAAAGGCTTTCTGTCGATATATTGAAAAGAAAATGTCTTTACTGCTGCTTTGGAGGATTTTGTTACAATGTCAAAACACGTCTTGAAAAAATGTTTCTTAAAAATTAATGAAAAGTAGTATAATGGCAATGCTTCTATTTCTCTCGACGGGTCAAACGTTTTAATTACTTTGATTTATAATAATAAACTTTTCATTGTAATAGCTTTTATTTCTCGGCATGTTCTGGCGAAGACGCAAATGCCATTGTACACTTTTTGCAGATCCATTCCTCTTTTAAGCTAATGTTTCAGTTAAACTATTATCGTTTGTTTATAGTGCCCATGATGAGTTGATGCATAAGACTGATGGTTGGGTTGGTTGAACAGTGTCGTGCTTCATTATCATAACCTGGCCGGAACTTTTAATATATCGACGGTTATTAGGGCGAAACTGGGGGGATACAGGGCTTAACAAATTGCAGGCGCTAGAAAAGACGGGTGCGTCGAATGCATCAGCTGGCTTTGAGAAAATTTGATTACCACCGGCAGCAAAAACCAAAGCCAATCCATTCTTCGATCGGGCTAGTGATTGAACCCCCTGCTAGCTCCTTAATGCAATAACCTCCCCGCCGTTCGGCTTCCCTCTGCTAATCTCCTAAACCGTCCTATTCCCCTCCTACAGCTCCCGCTCTTCCACCCTCCCGGTTTGCACCTAGTGGTTTGTTCTCATCTCATCTCATTTATCAGCCTCATATACTTCCATTTTTTGCCTTCAGTGATCCGCTCATATCCTGAGTGTTTTTTCAGTTTCCTTCCTTGAAAGTGTATCTCTGTCTCAGGAATGAACGCAGAGAAACTAATTGAAGAAGCTGGAGAAGCAGCTGAATTGAGTTCAGTGCCTTCTTTTACTAGGTACAGTTTTTCACGTATCAGGTAACCGTGCATGCATTTGAGCTAGGATAAATTTAATTTCCATTGCCAAAAATTGCAGTTGCTCTGCCAACAATTTAAATGTATTTATTTGTTGCTGCCGGACGATTCTGTTGGCCCGTACATCCCCGGAATCCCGATAGGCTGCTGGGCCTGTCATCAGGTTTTCCACGGACCGGACCAACAGAACTTGACATACTCCATGCCCTGGGTGAAAAACCCACCCAGGCGGGACTCGAACCCGTGACCCCCGGTTTAGCAGGCGAGGACTTTACCCCGCCGCCACCGGGGCCGGCTCACTTTTAGACTCCAGGGACCATTATCACTCATTTTACGCTTAATTTCTTTGTAACGTCTTTGGACTCGCCATGGGCCAGTTATCGTTACGTAGGTGATACGTCAAGTTAGTCTTAGAACTTAAGCACTTCTCCATAAGTTACTTTCAACTTATATCGTGTTTAAATCTTCCACTTGGGTATGATGTTCTGGGTTACACGACGCAGTAATATTTTATTAATAATTTTAGTAATATTTTTTTGCCTACTCAAGTGGCTACCAAACGCTGGATATTTCATATCAAATGTCTAACGTTAGCGTTACTTTTTTTTGCTCAAATTTAATCTAGATTAGATACTTATTGGGCCATTCTTTTAGAAAAATTAAGTAAAACCTTGGGTATTCTATTCCTGAACTCGGCTGATATTATGAATTATTTTAGTTTTAATGTGGTGGTGGTCCATCGTGGCTCCTACGTAAAGATGATCATGAATTTTATGTCCTGCAGTTCTGTAAGTATTGCTTATACACATATCTGAGTGAGAAAATAGTGGAAAACTAGCATTTCGAAAAGATTAGATTTCAACAGTTTTCCTTTATGCTAGAAGTCGAAAACATTTTCCCGCGTAAACATGCATTATGGGTCGTGAGAGTTTTTTGTCCGCATTAGTGCATAATTGCTTTCTCCGGAGTCTCAGTATTTGTTTTAGATCCTTGGAGAAAACGGAAATATGACCATTTTTTATGGTGATACGGGATATCCTTATCGTGTTTAAAGTAACGAAATGTGTTATTGAAGTAATTCAGTGGTGGCATTGGCGTGGACTGCTCTCCTTTCAGAGTCCTGCCAATTCGGAGCGCCCGACAGCAGGTGATACTTATCTCTGCCTCCTGGCACCATTCCATTCCGTACATCTTCACTCCTAATCCCTTTACGGTGTTCGACGCTCATCTGGCCTCGCGGATCACTGCATCCGAGCAGGCAGACATCTAGGGAATGGAAGCAATTGGCTTTGCGGAGGCGTCAGACAAGTTTGGTCCCATGGTGATCCTTGGGCGCATCTCCTCGTGAGAGATACGGCAAGAGCCTCGGCAAGTTCTGGCTCGTATGCTCCCAAATAACGTTGCACTCGGAAGGAAATTAAATGCGCCCGCGTTGAAATCCGGTTTGAGACCACTGGCGTTCACCTTCTTTACTATTTTACCTCACACTTATGATTGCTTTGTTGAGTCCGTAATTTTCCGTGTAAGCTGTTTGACTATCATTCATTTCTTTACGCTTTTATGGATGAACGCGTCCTTGATTAAAATAGTTTAATTGGCATTATGGACTAAGTATCCTGTGATACTAATTAGACCTTTTTTTGAGTACACTTCCGCATATTTCTTATAGATTCCCAATTGTACAGAATTTTCTGTGGTGACAAATTACGTGAGATATTTAACGATGCTCTTATTTTTATAAAGACTGTATATAATTTGGGTAAATAATTAGAGCAATGACAGATAATAGTTTACCAGGTGGAAAGTATTCTTATGATGTATGTACTCACGAGTTTAGAAAGATGCACGATAGATATAACTTTCGCGCACCGTTGACAACGTGAATCCACGCCTTTGGCGCTCTCTATAGGAATTGTAATGTACTTAAAGTGAGGAGTATATATTATTTATGTTATAGAGATTATTAGACACTTTGTCTTTCAGTACTCTGATTGTCAAAATGAAAAATTAAGGGCAATTTAAGCGATTATTACATACCAACAAGAATTGGTTAAATAAGCAATAACTACTTTATTTCGAAGCTAATTTTTTGTTCAGTTTCAATCTATTTGGCCATATCCATTCGTTGAACTCCATGATTTATCTTTATCTGGCCATCTTAGTTTACTGATTTTACTATCATCTGAATTTCTGTCTTTTGCTCTTTGCGCTGTTTTGAGTAAATATTACGTTATGAGATGAATTCAGCGGAATTTTATATCTGAACAGAAGGGTTATTCTTACCACCGAAAATCGCAAGAGCTTGCACGTAGTACTGTTTGATTGTTCGCGCCGTTGATTCTCTCCGCATAGCACCTGTCGTTAGGCACATTATGCTGGCTGCCATGTTTCACGGTCCTCAGTTTAGTGACTCTGTTCTCAAGTATGTATTACTTATAAATCTGAAGGTGTTTGCCGATTTAATTTGAATCTTTTTGGTATGTTATTTGCTGTTTTGGAGTGAAATTCTATCCAGATTAACGGTAATAGCGAATTATCAGTAACACTTGAAAAATATATTGTCTGAAGTATCTTTCTGTATTCGTTGTTATTATAAACCTAGTCCCTATGTTATTCATAGTATGGCGGCTCTTGCGCTCATGACGGGCAACTTTGCGTGACCAGAGTGAATGGGTCGAATGGTCTTGGTGGCTTCCCTTTTAGAGGGCTCGGGTTCAAAACTCTTGGCCTAAGTCTTTCGACGTAAATCCGATCTCTGCATGGTTGCTTTGAGGAGAGCTCTGTCCAGTCCTGTGCTCACCGTTGAATGGGTCATGAAATGGTTTTACGTCCGCAGCATTTAGTTCTGGGTGGACCTATACCGAGACTATGTTTTCTCCAGCCTTATTAAAGTCTCCAAATCCTCATTTATTGCAACCATATTAGCAAAGAGATTGATATGGAGATGCGTTGTTTGGTGCGGGAATGTAGAAAGAGTAGTGGAAGGAAAGGAAGACAAACGAGGAAGTGTTGGCATAAGTGGTATAGTGGGTGAAAAGAGGAGATTTGAGGGGCGCAAAATAGTTGGTTGGAAGAAGTTATGAGGGTCGAGGGATAGCTGAATGCCGTGATAGCGGGTAAGAGGAAGAAAGAGAAAACGACTTTCGTGGACGGAATTGAGTGTGTGCTGACGTTTGCTTCGATGAAGAAAGAAATCGTATGGGCAATTCAGGCGTAATTTGGAGGTGTCAAGGGGTGGCATGTGGTCCCCCTCGTAATTTTCGGGGAAAACAAGTTCCACAGTGATACTCGGCAATATAAAGCAAACAGGCACGTTGTTATATATTCTGCTTGATTTAGCTAAGTATAGTTTTAATATTGCAGTGATTAACATAGAACATGAAAGGGAAATAAAGAATATTAGCTATCATTTCGTAAACAAATTGCTTCCAAAGGGTTTTAAATCTATCTATCCACCTCTCGGTAATCCCTGCCCCCCCAATGATATGGCTCAAACTATACCCATGGTGGGTGGTCAGGGGTCTATATCTTTAGGCATCAGTAACTCTTACCTAAATCCCCTGTAACTGATTGGTCACCCCACACATACCAATAATTGAGAAATAATTGCAACCTACCCGTCTAGTCTAAATGGCGAAAATGATTATTCGATCGTTTCACGCCCCAAATAAACATGCCAGCCGTAGAAAAGTGCAACTGCGGCCACGGTGCCGTTATGTTAGGTGTAAAATTCACTAATCCGAAAATGATTTTTATCACAATTTGCCGCCTCTCCTGTGATGGCTTATTCTGTATGAATGAGTGCTTTGTAAGATCTTGACACAAATTGACAATTTACGGCATTGCGTAGTGGTAATTTTCCGCTTTATTTATTTTGATACGACTCTCATCTGCGTAACTAATTAATTATCAGCTACTGACTGTCGTGTTAGGGAAATATTCTATATTATTTTTTTAAGTATGGTCTTGGGTATATTTTGTATGCAATTTATCATCACACACTTGAGGTGGCTTGCTGAGTAATATGTAGAAGTAGATATTTTGCATAGTTTAGTCATGTAATCTATTCAGCCGTTGCATGCAACGAGCTACTTGTCACCTCATCTTCTATGGAGGTCCTGCAGGTGCAAGTTGGGTGTGCGAAGACAGAGGTCCGAATTTACAACAGAGAGGCCAGAGATAAGATTGCGGCCTCACCGTGAAATGCAATCGGTCGTTTTACACCATCCGACTCCTTCACTATCGTTCGGTACGATATACGATGTGCGGTACGGTGCCGGCTTCTTTCGTCGTTCTCGAAGGCTTAAAAAAAAATAAAAAAGTCACCCGTTCATTTTTCGGAAAACAATCGATGAGCTTCCGACGGCGTACTCGGGTGAAAATACAGCTCGTGTGCGAAACTAAAAAAATAATAAAACCTTCGTGTCCCTCTTTATATTTACTTGCTGATGCTCCAGCGTTGAACGTCACCGATTTCAGCCAATAATATTCGAGAGTCCGAGTGGCGAAAGGAGGCGGGGAGGGGAAGGTGGAAGGGGTGACAAGGTGTGCGGGAGAATGGGGGGCAAGAGTGGGGGGGGGAAACGTAGTTGGAGGCCCGCCGCTTAATGGCGCGACGGTCGCCCTTCCCCGGGTGCTTTGGTAAAGGTTATCGCATTTGCGTTCGAATGGAGGCAGGCGAGCGAATGACGATTCCATTCGCTCGAATCAATTGATGCTTCTTTTCTCGTCTTCCCTTTTATTTTTATTTTTTTTTCGGTCGGACCTCTGCAGATAAGGACACATTGGCCGCGTCAGCGGTCTGACATATTTCGGAGACGTCTCTCCTTCTTTTTCCCAGGGAAAAGACTCCAGTGGTAGAGTGGAGGAGCATCTGCTTCGGCTCCGCGGTTAACGTAGTTTATTTTTCGAGTTTCACCTCGGCACCCCATGCATCACAGATGTTCTGAAGCTTTATTGATCTCTGAAAATGCACGAACAGTGGAGCGCAATTCCCTAGATAGTACGGCGGACGAGTCGGAGTACGTCAATGTTTTTGGTGGTCCAATTGAATATGAGTTCGGCATGTGTGTTTCGGCGAGGAAAGAGGGAATTGATATCAGAAACGTGGAAATCATACAGTACGCGTATTGCCGTCGTAGTTCTGTATAAATGCACACGTTATCACTCTTTTGAAAGGAGAGTATAAATGTATTTCTTTGAGTTAAAAAAAACGCCATCGACAGCTCTAGTTACTCACGTTTCGTCAGGAAATAAGAGACGTTTGGAATGAGTTTTTTGTTGGGCTTAAATTTCTTCTTGGTATTTGATTAAAATAGTTCAATATTCTTTTCCTGTAAGTGTTATAAAAGATAGAAGGAAGAGTCACTGTATAATTAATGGAGTAGACATAAAAGTGCTCTTTAATGTATTAAAAAAAGTGTATGTCTCTCAACGGCAGGGTAAAGTCCTCGCCTGCTAACCTGAGGGTCGCGGGTTCGAGTCCCTCCTGGGTAGAATATTATCTGCCTAGGACATGGGTGTTTGTGTTCGTCTGATGTTACAGTTACTCCCCTGATATAAATTGGCCGTAGGTGCTGTATTCGGGGCAGTTAAGATAAATAAAAATAAATTTTAAAAAAATTAAAAAAAATCATTTGGTTATAGTGCTGGATATAGTGTTTTTCGGTATTTATTATTCTATAAGGCATTTATCATACTTTTAGGCATATATTATATCATTCTTTATTTCAGGTATTGGTATGCGATACTATCTGGCATGGATTACCTATGAAATCAAATGTTGCCACATTCGAGTGGGAGAGCATGAAATTAAAAGTCTTATTAGAGTTTGAGTATTGTATTTTTTAACATTTCAATGAAGTAGTTGGCCTTTTGGAATGCATTGTAATATTTTTAAAAAATAAAAGATCCGGGGTTCACTACTTTATATACGAAACATCTGCATGTTAGCCGCCAGCCGTCATTTGAATGCCATTATATGGATTAATCCGGGGAAATTGGAAACATCTGAGAGAAAAACCACGTAATTAGAATTTTTTTAATGCAATAAGTGTGCATTTACTTTTATCGTGGCGTTGAGTAATCATGAGAAAGAATTAATCGTTGAATGCGTATTTCCGATAACCCATCTATCGTACTAGTTTATTCCCTAATTATTATCGCTGTAGATGAGTCGTCGGTATTTTTTTCATGCTACCTGCGGTAGTCGCTAGAAGAGTTACCTATCCTAGGTTTCGTTGTATGTTTTAGTCGCTTCAACCTTTTACTCTGCGTTGTTACTTCTGAATGAAATGACTTTTTAGCGTTTGTGCACGCCTTTGTCCATCGTTTTCTTCATAGTTCAACACGATTAGACAATTTCACATCTGCTTTTTTCTTGCTTCCTTTCCCTCCGTCGCGGAGTATTGTTAGAAATGCTATGAAAATTTTGATCTTATTTTGAATACGTAAATCAATTTCCCTATTATTTTCACAGCTGTGTGTTTTTCAAAAGTTTTACTGTGGGGACATATTTTTTCAGAAAATGACTGTATTAAGCCATTTTTACTAATGAAATATTTAACTAGACTCTGTTGGACATTATGGTGTTTTTCCAAAAGTAGTCACGGATAATGAAGGAAAACTATTTTTTCTGACCAAAGCGAAGCTTGATGTTGACACAGTAGATTATGCCAAGGGTTTAAAACTCTATTGACTTCATAAAATTTTGCTAAAATTTACTTCTTAATGAGTGAAGGCAGCTGAATGGCTCTCTGATTAATATTTTATGTTCATAGGATACCAGTAACTTTTTCATGTGAAAACTTTACCCTTTACCCTGAAGCTGCTCGTAAGAACTCTATTAGGTTCTAAAAGACACCAAACTATCCCGAACGAGCATGAAATGGCTAAATTTAGAGGAGAAAGTTCTTGTGAACAATTTAATCTTGCAGTATAGATGAAAGTTTAACCATACACGAAATATCTTTGGAATTTTTGTTAGAATTTCAGAACCGGGTCATTATTTTACATGACCTAACTTCGCTGAAGGAACGATAGCCAAAGTTAACGCGTTTGATCATACGCAAGATTAGCGGAGAATGTGTGTTACTTTACTCTTAACCCTGAAGTTACTCGTAAAAACTCTCTTCGGTTTTAAAAGACGCCGAAATATCATGAACGAGGATCAAACGGCTTATTCTAGAGGAGAAATTGCTTGCGAAAAATCTTGCAGTTTAAAGGAAAAAATTGATCTTACATGAAAAATCATTGAAATTTTCAAAATAATTGCTGTATCGGGTCAGTATTTTTCATTACCTAACTTCGCTTTAGGAACGGTAATCGAAAATAACTCGTCTGATCATACGCAAGATTAGCGGAGAGTGTGTGTTACTTTTTTTAGTTAAAAACTGGAAGATGATATGGTTTTTTGCGAGCCTTTTCCAACATTCTTCCTTTTTCCTTTACTTGGGTTGCTCCGAGGTGACCTCGGGCTTATTTTGGAAGCGGCACTTTTACACCACCGCGGAGCTCTTCGTCGAAACTCGCTTGCTCTCCACCCTGACGCCCGAAACCCCTCACGGGAATACATCCATGTATAAATGCAGCCCGGCCTCCTTCGCGGCCTGCGGTTTCCTCGCCCTCCGAACCGAGGGGCTGAGGGCGGGGGGGAAAGGAGAGAGAGAGAGAGTGTTTCGACGACGTAGTAAGGAAAACCCGGAGTTGAGGTCGTCCAAGCAAGGCGCCATGGGGTGCACAACCTCGGCGGTGGCCAAGCTACCAACCAGCCAGCCAGCCTGCTCTCTTTCTCTCATGCTCCCGTGTTGTGGGTAAGGGGCCTCATTCAATAACGACTCGGCGCGGTTGAATCTCAGGAAGTTCGTTAATGTGACGTCAAAGCCCCCGAAAAACTCAACTTTTGAATGTACCCGTCTGAAAATGTCGAGGTTCGTGAGGTCAAAATTTCGTCGCGGTCGGAGCTCGACCAATTTCCAAGACCATACCGAAAAACACTCCAGAAAGGACTCGGATACGGTGGAGCCGAAAAAAGTCCGTGGATGTGAAGTCTTAGCCCCCGACAAAGTTCATGTCTTGAATGGCTCCATTTGAAACTTATGGGGCTTTTTACGTAAAAATTTTGTGTTCGTCAAGGGATCGGAAATTCCAAGACCTTTGGAAAATTGAGCACAAGAAAACCGCACAAAACGTGGGAAAAGGTTTATAATGCAAAGGGTCGGTGAGCAAGTCTTTCTAAATGCAAGTCTTGAAGCTCTGGGTCGTATGCTCCCTAACAACGTAGCACTTGTAAGCCCGTAAGTGGTGAAATCCGGATTGAGACCGCTGGCATCCACCTTGTCCTCACGATTTTTTCTTCCAATAATGATTCTTTTGTTGTGTTTTTGAACTTATTTGTTAAGCACTTTTCCATTTAATAATTCTTTTACTTTTCAAGTTTTTTATGGTAGACTTGACGGGTCTGAGATGGGGTGTGGAGAAGGAAGGAGAGGGTGAACTGGGTTGCGAGTAAAAAGAGGGAAGAAATATTGGATGTGGTTGGAGAGGTGGCTGAGGGAGGGAGCATGAAGTAGGCAGAAGAAATAGATGCAGGGCGTATTGAAAAGGAAGGGAATATTGAAGAGGGGAGAAGATTGGGGAAGCGAGGAAGAGGAAGGAAGAGGATAAGAATTCTAGACGAAATGAGGAAAGGAAGATGGTGTTAGGATATTACGATGGATATATCACTAAGGTGGATCACGTATAGGAAAGCAGAATGATATGCCATAAATTAGGATGTGAGAACTGGTGCTGGTCACAAACCTACCAATCAGCTTGTAGAGTACTGGAATGTAATTGTCAATTTTTTATGCTTTTGCAGGTAAACGCGACTTTGGCTTAAAGAGTTTGTTCACGCGTGATCAATTAAATGAGATAAAAAGAATATTAAGGACTCTTGCGATATTTATTTTTATATATTCGTATATTAATATGCATAGCGATATTTATTTTATCTTGTTTGGATTACACATCCGCATTAACTTGCCAACAAAAGTGATTCGCGAATGAAGGTTGAACGCCACAACCTGCCGTTTCTTTAAGACCCAATTCACAAGGACATGGAGATGTGGTTCTTCATCATCTTAAGGTGGCTCCGGCTTGACTTAGTGAGTCTTGACACTTTTTTTATTGTCTTAAAAAATTCCTACTTTTGCTATGGAAATGGGTTGCCAATTATTACCAAACCAAAATTAAGTTAGAAGGTGTGCAAATTATTCCTCGAATACATTTTTAATGCCCACATTTGTCAAGCATTAGGAGGCGACTTCAGCGCCACTTGCGTGGAACTACTGCACTTTGAATTCAATTACGGCCGGAATTCGCTAATAGGACTTAAAAATGTGTGGTTAAGTGACAATATTTTAAATTTATTCTATTTCCTAAGACTTTTTGCTTCTTATAACAGTTTTCATCAAAAGATTAAATATGCTTTTTTAATCTCGTTTTAATTGACGTTCTACTGAATTCTGAGCAAACTTCATAAGAGCCATGTAACATATCCGCTTACAAGGCAGAACTACAGTAAAACTAGTATGAAAACCCTAATTTATTTCCATCTCAGTTTATAAAACGCACTCTGGAGATGCGGGGTTCAAGTTTCAGGAAATTTGGAATAAGTTACCCTGAACCCTGAGGGTAGAGCGGCATTAAAAATCATTGTGGTGGGAACTACTACTCTCTGTGACTTGCGTGGAGTAGCCCCGTGCATTTTTCGCGAAGTAGTTGGGTTTCCTTGTTTCTCGTTCGTTGCCTCCCTCTCTTCCCATTCGTCTTTGCGCTTCAACTCCACTCCCAACTTCCAACCATTCCACGCAGGTCTGCGCCAGGAAATTTTGTGAGGCTATACCCTCGGTATGGATATTATGGAATGCCGTTTTCCCCCTCCTTTGAGCTTATCAAAACAATTGGCGTAGCTCACGTCTTCTGCATGGTATCTGCATGCAGGCGCTGTTCCATTCCGTACCAGGCATGCCGCAAACTTTTTGCATGGGAGCATATTTTCGACCCCGACGTGACGTCTAGACCTTTTTCGCTTTTGGAGGTTCCTTTGAGAGTTCTCTCTCTCCACTCGGCAATTATTCGCAGGAGTTGAATAACGTGAAAAAGTAACCTACCCAAGTTTAATTTGCGCTTATCATTTGAGGAAATGTGCCTTTTTCTTTAAAAGTTTATTGAATTGAAAATTATCAACCCTCTCCTCTGTTTATTACGCATCACTTAGGTGCGGTTTTATATTGTCTGATTTACGTTGCTGAAACGAAACAATATGCTGTTTTTTCTTTGAAGGCTTCCGCGACTCATATACCTATTAATATTGCTGTTTTCAGGTATTCTCGTCGCGTGTTTAGTTTTTCTGTCTACAGTTTCTCTCCTTCCTGGGGGCGTCTTCAGGTCCGTTGGACATTTTGCAATAATTACAAAATGTCCAACGGACCTGAAGACGCCCCCAGGAAGAGGGGAGAAACTGTAGTCAGAAAAACTAAACACGCGACGAGAATACCTGAAAACAGCAACATTAACAAATATGTTGTTTTGTTACTAGAAGTTTGTGATTTGTATACTAACTCAGGCTTAACGTTAGAGGGGCGTATTTTCTTTGGTTTATAAGTAACAAGAATGTACTACAAGAGGTTTTAAATCGTGAATAAATACAATTACTAAATTATGAGCTTTTCTTCTAAATTGTGATTGCATCGACTTAATTCCGATTGATTATTTTTGCACCCGCTCCGGAATATCTTACGGAACTTTACAATACAGCTTCGATATATATTATCATTCAGCTTGTTTTATTCCCGTCACCATTTCGCGACACTTACAACTTTTAAAGCCTTTACTCTTTATTTATATATTTGTTTCTTCAGAAATCTGCTCATAGAGGGGAAAGCCTTTCCCCGTCAAATGTATATGTGACTGCCCATTAACTTTTTCAGTCATAGAATTGAATTTTTGACCGCTCTTGTCTGTTTTGACCTGTCTTGCCCCTGTTCTGAATATTATTTTGAACTTGCCTTTTTATACGAAAAAATTCAGCTCATCACATGTTCAAAGCAATTGAACCTGCTTTCTTATATTACAAAGAATTGCTAGACGTACAATTTTTTCGGAAAAACTAAAGGCCTTAGATTTTGTACTTATCCCATGAGTTTTCTCCAGAAACCTTTTGGTTTTGTTTATTGTCTTACATCTGGAAGTTGAAAAGCAATTAAGGTGCTTCGGCCGCGATGTACCTGAGGGTTCAGCCGAGTTTGGGAAATTGATGGTTTTCTGTTGCCCATAGAATGTTCTATTGTCTTTACTTTGCGAGTGATGTGGTCTTTATGTGCTTCCAATGGAGAGTATGCCTTATATGAATATCTCTTTACTTCATCTTTCTCGAATTTTATTTTGGAGCCCATCATCTAATTAAGATATTTATATTTTTTAGTGTTATACTCGGAACACTTTTCTCCTTTTTATCAGTCCGTCGTTTCCTGTAACGGTTTTCTTCATTCTCATCTCTAGGGTTCTAGTGTTTAAATTGCGTCCAATCTCCTTTTCTACCCATGTCCTTACGTCTTGCTCCTAATTTTCTTCCATTTTCCCATATTTTTTGTAAATTTCACGGAGTTGTTTCCCTTATACCTAATTACCCTAGTCAATTATGACTTGCTGTGACGATAGGTTTAGCTTATTGGCCAGCAGAGAAAGGATATCCACAATGAAAATTCTTTCGTCTGTACTCAAGAGTGCTAAAATTAAGGAGAAAAATGTAAAATGAAATTATTTTGTCATTTCCATTACTGATTGCATGGTGAGGGCCAATGCATTAACAGCTATACTTGAATTAAATGTCGTCCTCGTATTTTTTTTGCGCATGTATTTCTGCCCTCTCTATGCCTCAATGTTGCTCCTACTCGTTCGATATATATATATATATATATATATATATATATATATATATATATATATATATATATATATATATATATATATATATATATATATATATATATATATATATATATATATATATATATATATATATATATATATATATATATATATATATATCCCGTTTCATTTCTCTATGTATCCAATCCCCAAATTCTCCTAGCTTCCATATATCATTCTTTTTATCTTGCTTGCTTTACCCCGCTGATTGAATCTCTTTTATTGAACGTCATCGATATATGCTGCTGGACTATTTAAAGTCCTGAGGGATTAGCTGCGGCAAAACTTCTATGAAATGAATCTTTTAGGAGATTAACGAGCACGTGAAAGTCACAATAGAAAGGCCATGTGTTTCGAATTGACATTCTAGTCCAATTCCTTCAAGTTCGTGTCTATTGCCGATACAGGACTCTAATGTTCACTGAAACAGTTATTTCCGTTAGTTTGCAATCGATAAGAATAAAGGACGGGAGGTGTATTGGCATGTTAATTTGGAACATAGTTCTTGGATCAGGATTCCAATCCAAATTCCTCGAGTTCGTGTTTCGCCCAATGAAAGGACTCGGACGTTACCTATAGCGGGTTAACTCCGTCAGTGGGCCATCGATTAAAAAAGAAAGTAATTGGTAGATTAGCACACTACTGCAAAAAGAGGTCTATCCAGCATCTTATTCTTTCGATTGTTTTTAATTTTTATATTTCATTGAAATACTTTATTCCTTGATAAATAAAACATCTCCGCTCTACGGTAGTTTTTCAGTTTACTCTCTGTTTTTCCGTATCCACTCATTTTAGTCTATTGCGCATTTAAATGACCTCATTATCCTCGGACGCTACCATACCTGCCATGCTGACGCGGATACATAGCTACTCCATGTAAATTCATTCCTTAATACTCTGTTCACGGCCCCTATCCTCTTTCTTTTTTTTTATCATTTCGACGTTTCCCGCATCGCTCCGCTGCCTCCTCTCCCTCTTTTTTTCTCCACGTCCGGATTCTTAATCTCGTTCCATCTCCCTTTCTATCCATGTCCCTATTTCTCATCCTTTTTTCCCATCTCTCCCCCGCTACCTCCCTCGGCGCTCGGACCCATAACCCTTCTCTCACTCTCCCAGGGCATCTCTTCTCTTCTCTCTCTTGTTCCGTCTCCCTCCCTCGACCTTTTTGAGGAGATGGAAGATGTGGGAGGGGCGGGAGGGATTCCTGAAAAGGCAGGTCGGTCTGAGGGAGCGAGGGGGGGGAAGTATGGGAGCATCGGCGTCAAAGGACCGGCCTTAAAAACCCCAACGCCGCCCGCCCCTCATACCTATTTCTCCTCTTCCTTCTCCTCCTCCCTTTGCTCCCCCGGCCCATCCCCTCTCCTCTTTCTACCTCCCTCCTTTCCCGCCCAACGCTAATCAATGCTCTTCCAGTGTGCCGCAGGTGGGCATTATAATCCCTCTTCCTTCTTTTTCCTTCGCCTCCTCCTCCTCCTCTTCCTGCTCTCTCGCTTCCGTTCCTCACCACCTCCTCGCCTTCTGTGGCGCCACCCGCTATCCCTCCTCCCTTCGTCTTTCTCGCACGCTCGTTCCGCCGCGTCCCGAAAAATATCATTTCTTCTCCTGCGCTTCCTGCTGCGTCCAACGACGAGGCTCCTCCTCCTCTTTCGTGGTCTACTCATGTTCCTTTACTTTCCCAAGCCGTATCGAATCGCGCACGTCAAAATTTGGGTGTCGATTTCAAAACTTTGAGACGATAGTTCCCTAGTCATAATGGAGACCATAATCCGATTATTAGTTTTAATTTTAGCAGCAGTAGGAAGCATCAATTAAATCCTTCATTATAAACAGTGCAAAAATATACTTGTGTATGTAATAGGTAATGAATAAAAATATCCTCATAAAGTTTTAATTTGACTTATTTTTTCACGCGGTACGTTCAAAACCCCTTCTTATGTTTTTTTTGCAATTCTGACTAAAATTTCTCTGGTGACAATATGATTTATTAAAAAGAAAGTCCAGAAAACATACAAACTACGCTGTGTAAATTTTTGACGACATCTATGTGTTAGAAATGCGTCATTTTTAAATAAAGTCTTTCTAAAGTGCATGCATGTACCGTTTTCTATGTAAAAGAGCTGGTATAATTTGTCAAAAATCTCAGAAGGTAGTTCGGTAAGGGGCTGATATTTTGGTATCTTTGTAAGAGTAAGATATGTTTCGTTAAAATGAGACCAAATTCATTGATTTCTATGTGAAATGATAATTCGCTTAAACTGCCTTAATTTCCCTCCTTTTCAAACTTGAGCATTTAAGCTATCTAGTCATTCAAGATAGGTTTTGTTGAAATTTGGAGAAATTCCTCCAGTTTTCGCTCGTGTAGGGAACTCTGCCTACCTTTGGTATGCATTTTTTCATTTCCCTTCCATGCTAGAGGACAGGATTAATTCTCGGAGCGTCGAGTATAATGAAGATTGAGCATAGGTTTTTCGGGAAACTAGTATATTTGACAGAATATAGCAAAAGCGCCTGATCACACGTTTCCCGCGTCAATGCGGGCCTACGTCTGCTGCGGCGATATCGCTAGTAGAGGCATTTGTACATGAACAGGCATCAAATAGTCCTTCACAATTAGACGTCAAAGGTGGACGAACACTTCAGTTAACAATCGGATTGGCATTCTTCCGCTCGTTATTACACATGGAACTCCATTTAACGTAGAGAGCTCCTTTCAAAACGCACGCCATTCTCTTCTTCACCTCGTCAATGAAAAACTATTCTGTTTCTTCTATTTTCCTGCTTACCCAACGTCTTTTCTTCGGCCATGACCTTGAGTGACTCATCACCCTTCGTTAACTTCTCCTACCCACCCGCTCTTACTCTTCCTGATCTCTTTCAAAAGTTTCGTTTCCTTACCAACCGTACCAATCACTTCCTCATCTCTTTCTTTCCATCCCCGACATTTTATTAATTCTCCTTCACACTCACATCACAAACGGCTGCAGCATATTCTCGTCCGCTTAGAAGTATTTTTCTGAACAAAATAACGCTACAGTTAGCACCAAGTGCGTCAAATTCATGATTCATGATAGCATTCAAGTGTGTCAAGTACGCAAAGACTCCACGGCCATATTTGAATAGAAACGTATGGTAGTAGCGCTTGGTATTTTCCCCACAATCAATGACCTTGAATCATTGTGCGCGTTTAACTCTCTTATATACTTAGCTTCTGCGACTTCCGTGAACTTCCATTTAACAGTCCATAGAAATTCACTGTACTCAGTAAGGTCAAGGTTATGCGGTCAAGCATATAGGAAGCTAGGCTTTATCAAGAGAGTACTCGGAAAATGTGATGAGAAAGTGAAAGAGCGTTGTTATTTTTCAATCGTTAGGCCTCATCTGGAATATGCTGTTAGTGTATGGGATCCATACGAAACGGGGTTGATATCAGAGTTAGATCGCGTCCAGCGAAGAGGAGCTAGGTTTGTGAAACGATGCTACGATAAGTTGGCTAGTGTGTCTGGACTGTTAGAAGAATTAGGATGGGAATCGCTATCACAGCGTAGATTAAATTATAGGCTTAACCTCCTAAATAAATTTCAGGAAAATCATTTTACTGATGACGTAAAAAACATACTATTAACCCCTTCGTACTACGGCAGATTAGATCGCGCCAATAAAATTAGAGAGCTAGATTGTAGAACCGATAGGTATAAAATGTCATTTTTTCCGCGTACCATTCGGGACCATAACAGCTGTGATCGTCGTCATGAATAGTTCGAGTATTGACAATAGGCAGGCAGTTAATCTTTCTCATTATATTCTCCTCTTTCTTATTTATGCATGATGTAAATAATGATGTTCTTATTTATGCATGATATTTTGAATCTGTAGTAGTAGTCTTTGTATCCCTTGCATGTTAGAACGATTGGAGATAGAATGTTTCTTGGGTATTAGATTTGTAATTGGCGCTTTGCATGTGTGGTACGCGGGTTTTAATGTAATGTCGGTGTTCTACCATATCATTCATGCATGCCTGGTGCGAAAGCACCCCCTGCCACACACCCTTTGGGTGGCTTGCAGGGTATGACGTAGATGTAGATGTAAGGTCCTAAGTTACTAGCGCTAGACAACCATCGCTGGCCAGGTGAGCAGTGAGCTTAATTGTCCAGAACTTGCCCTTTTTCGGCTTCAGAGGGGACATCCACAGTACCTCAGGGGCACATGACTGTCATAATGAGGCTTGGATACCAGTTTTCATTGCAAATGACATTTTCTAGCCCAAAAACATGGTCAATTACACTGAACTAATGCTAATGACATATTTTATGTTTTTAGTCCAAATTTCGAAACTTGGAGGCAAAAATTCTCGCAGAAGATATTATCCGATTTGGAAAAAAGTTTAAACCTGTAATTTCCATGTGAGTGGGCTACTTTTGCTGGGTATTACTGTCGATCAGCCTACTTCAAAGTCACATCGGCAGTCATTATGGTCTCATATCGATTGCAGAGAAACATTTAAAACCTGTATGCTCCGACATCTTTCGGACAGATGCTCACAGCTTCGTAAATCATTGTCCTTGAATAATAGTGTACACTTGACACGCTGATACTGAGGTTTTTAGTGACCTGTTACCCTCAATTTTTTATTCTATCCCGCAAATGCATTCCTTATCAGTTACCCAATCTAAACTATTTGGAATATGGTGAAATCACGATGAAGTTCCGGTTCTATTTTTCTTGCTATCACTGGTTTTGATATCCGAAGCGTTCTTAAGACAAACACAAAAATAATAGCTGCGGTAGGGCTTTCATACAAAAAAAAAGTTTGATTTATGGGGAGGGGAACATAATGGAATGGGTAAGGGTGAGTGGTTAGAGTTGGTTGACAGAGCTCGGCTCGGGGAGATGACTATGTTAACGTAGTTCTAGACAAATGAGTAAAAATAAATATAGGCGCGAAACCATCCATTTTTAAGAGCTATTAGCAAAGTACTGCCTTAATTGAAGTCAGAATGAGGTAGTTCAACGCAAGTAGGGCTGAAGTCGGCTCCAAAGGCTGAACAAACGTGGCCGTTAAAAAAAATCATGTTATAATTTGCGCATTTTGTACCTTAGTTTTGTTTTTTTTCCTACGGCTCGAAGCATATCTTTAAGCCATCCTCTGAGAGCCTCCAAGTCTCTCATCCTGTTCTGTTCTATCTCATCGAAACCTTGAAATTATGTCATTTTAAGGAGATTTTTATTTATAGAAAATGAGAAATTCACGAACAGCAATGTCTGATGAGTATGGGGGTGTTGAAGCTGTGGTATGCTATGTTTTGCGAGAAATCGCTGTTTTACATGTACTTTGTGGGCAGGTGCATTGTCGTGAAGAAGCCACCAATCGCTGTTTGATCTGAAGTAGGATACTTGTGATGCGCAAAACCTATGTGGTCAAATTTAAATAGTTAAATTTACTCATTTATTTACAGAAGTACATCATAATATCATCATTTCCTTGAATATCATGGACATTGAATGAATATGGGTGCTTGGCTCTTAGTTGATTTATCGTGGTATGTTGTTATCCTCTTCTTTTCAAAGTATGCCAAAAATTCGTGTTATATGAAGCCCTGAAAACCTTTTCTTTTTAATTGTTGAGCCATGTCCTAATTTATTTTTTGGGTCTTTTCCTTGACAAGTCCCTCCAGAATTTTTTCATTGTTCACGCGCCACGTAGAAAAATGCCCTCTTCATTTCTCTGTGTCCAACGCGATGACATGCCTTCCTCGATGGTTTGCCTACTCAGCGTGTTTATTTTCTCCTTTAATTCTTTTCTTCGCATTTCAGAAAGTTTCCCACGCCGTCTCATGCCTCGCACGCTAGTCCTTGGTCCGAATCAACAACTTTTAGAGTCTTGTGTTTTGAGTGGAAAGGTGAATGTTTTTGCCAATTTTTATCCTCGTCTGCTAGGTTTATACGAGTCTGTTAAAGTCCGTTGCGTAGTAAAACTCATGGTAGCCATGTATTTCATTTACTTAGTATCTAATGCTATTTTCAATACAAACAAGTCATATTGGTAAGCCAATATGTTGCGCTTGGCTCTTCAAGTTTTAGATAGAGCGCGGCTCGCAATTTGCGGCTATCGTGGTTCCTTATTTCTCGTTGTTGCTATCCTCATCCAAAATGCTAACCGTTCTAGAAGACTATGCTAACAGTTACTATCCTGCTTGCACATATCATTTATTAAATCTATTGCTTAAATTCATTTTATAAAGTTTTAAGAATTATGGTAGCGATTTTGGTGTGATTGGATCAATAGAAAAACTGGGTTAATACGATTACACTGTGCCTTAGAGCCTCAAGTCGAAGTATTAGAGGATGAATATGGATAGCTATCATCATCATCATCAGTAGTCATCAAATCGAAGGTGATGTCGTATTAGTCTGTCACGTTATTCCTACGTAGTTATTTAATATGACGTTCTCCATGATTGCCTTGATATCCCATTCTTGGTCTCATAATATAGCTCTTTCCATTTATTTCTGTCACCAGTATAGCGATAATTAGGTAGTTGTGTTTCAAACATTTCCAATAATGTTGTGTCCTCTCTCTCGCTAAGTTTTCTTTGCTTTTCTTCTTTCCTGCTATTCACCGTAATTGTTAGTGATTGTAGCCGTTCATTTTATCCTCTGCATTTTCCAGTTATATAGCATCTGTTGCTTCCAATCTTCTTTGATCAGTTTCTGTAGCTGTCCAGGCCTCACTGATATAAAATTGCTTTTCTCAGATATATGTTTTAATGAAGTGCTTATTTCATGACTTTCAGGCTTGAGTTATCTTACGTCTCGGGTATTTGCATGTTACGCGAGTTTAGATATCTGTTGACTCATGAGGCTTGTGTATTAAATTACGGGGTAACCCTGGTGTGATGAGTGAGCAAAACCTTTTGCTAATTTCGTCCTCTGGAAGTGTGCTATGGGTCATTGCTATCGTATCCAAGTCGTCCTTTGCGCGGGCACACAACTCTATCGGAAGGAAGGTTTAGAGAAAGGCTTTCCCGCGCGCACTTATTGAGATTGCCCCATTACGCGCTGTCCTCTGAGGTGGCTCCGCTCAGAACTTAATCCGATTGATTCCGCTTCGCCTTCCTCCTCCTCCTTTCCGCTTTCCGGAGTTAATCCGACTAAACCGGGTCCGCCACGGAGCGTAGTCGGAGCTCAGTGTATCACAGTGTACTTTTCTCTCCCTCCCGCCTCACCTCCCTCCCGGACTTGTAACTCTAAAGTCCGCAGCCGGTCACCGACGAGCCATGAAATGAGAAAGGGTCCAAGGGATTGTGAATGCAGGCACGTGTAAAGACCGTCAACGTCCTGGCTATTGCAAATTTTATTTTCAACGGAGGCTTTGTGAGGAGAAATGAGGTATCAAAGGGCCGTGAAATATAATAATGTGATCGAAGAGCTACAAAAAAATGCAGTGTAGATGTTATATTAAAGAATCCTCCGATGAGGTTCATTTAAAATTATAATTGAAATATCATCGTTGTAGAAGGAGAAAAACATTTATAAATTTTACTTTTAAATAAACGAGCAGTTCCATTCATCAACGAACATAATAAGGTCACCACCAACAGTGGATAGCATGGCCTGATGATGTTCAATGTTGGATAACATTGGTCGAGTATCGATCTTTGAAGTTTCGCAAGCTTCTGTTTTTTATAGTTATATTGAAGAAGACTATTTCGGACACAATGGAAAACTTCACGACCTAAGATGTCTTTTGCAGACATTCTACAAGGTTTTCCACCATTGCCAACTTTCCTTCGAAACAGAACAAATCTCTGTGTATTGTATACTGATTCTGAATGGAAATAAAATATGTAATAAACTTCTGGTTCCATTTTTTTTCTGGAAAGAGATGGTCAGATCTATTACTCAATTTTAACAACCATACGTCATATTTTGGTGGAAGCATATCAGTGATGGTGTTTCTTTAAGTATTACTGCAAACCAATCCCTGGCCATGAATTTTGCATGTCTCTAGTTACGGAACTCATTAAGCTTCATCATTCAACTGCGTTAAGAGAGTAGGATATCAATTAATTTCATTTCGTTAATTGATCATCGTAATTATGTAAACAGTATGTACGGTTTTGTAATATCATTTATGGCTCGATAGTTGCATATTAGCATCTTGAGAACATATTTGTTCGGTCATACAACGACTGGTAGTGGATTGAAGTGGATCCTGCCTGCTCCTGACGTGCTTGTGAGATCATTATTGTGTCTGAGTTTCTCGCAATGTAACGACTATATTTCTGCCACTATAATCATTTGATGAAGTTTCTCAATGAATAAAGCTAAATAATGTTTATGATAGCTTAGCACGCTTACAATAAGTGTTTAAAATAATGACTTTCGTGGAAAAAATCTTGGTTACTTACTTCCGCTGCCGCGATCCCGATTTCCGGTAAGTAGCTGTATTTTTCAAAAGCATGGATTTGGCATATGATGCCGTAACCTAGGTTGGTTAGTGCAATGAAACGTGAAATCATAGAGAAAATGTTATTCATATATGATAAATGTTAAAAACTTCCATAGAGTAACGCCGTAGATGGTTTCCTAAATATGTTCTCTAAATTTTTCGTCCATAATTGTAGAACCCCGACTTTCACACTCGTATAGAAACATCCCGCTATTTACAGCTTTCCATGAAAAACAAAATATGTATTATTTTATTTTACGCCAGGTGTTTTCATCAGTTGATAAGTAGAGGCAGTAGAAGTTAACATGAGCTGTAAATCTCTTGCTCATGGGGATCTAAAAAAACGTAAACCAGATTATCAAATTACTTTTCTATATTATTCAAAATAACTTGTACAGTACGAATTTCAATACGTTTCACATATTTACCTGGTCTAGAACATTGCAAACACGGCGTTATTATTATATTTAGTGAAACCTTTTATTATTTGAAGTATTAAATTGAGCGATGTAATGCCTATAAAAGGAACATTAAATACTCAATATTTATTCATAAAGTATAATAAATCATTTATTGACGCTATAATCTCCGAGGGAGAATTCTCCAAGTCACCTCGACGGGAATTGGTTCAATTTACGAGGTCATAAAAGTGTTTATGCTGGTGATATAAGAATTTTGAAAAATTTAATAGCCCTTTAGTTGCCTTGAGTGTTATTCGTCGAGTCAGAATGTAATGCGGTGCACAAAACTACAAGGGTGGCTTTTTGCTTCATTAAACAGTGATTTGCTGTCCCAACTTGTGGCTCGGATAGCAAAAATTAGTATTTTTCTGAGCGAATTATTTTACTTTTTTCCTCTTCAACTAAGGTATTCCCGAAATAAAAAATTTGCGGACAAGTTTCCAAAATTATTTTTAAGATTGCCATTAATACCCTAAAGAAAATATTTTGTGGAACTCTTTCTCAAATAGCCGAAAAATACATTTTTTTCAGCATGAAGCATCCCAACTTTTGCATCTAAGGCGTTAAAAAATGAATAAATCTGTCTTTTAGTGTATAAAGACGTTCGGATTTATCACCACTCTATGGGTCCACGTAAAATGAACTCTTTCCAAAGCTTTTCTGTATTTTATTCCAAATCTTTTTTATGAAAGGTTTTTTTCCTCCGACGTTCTGATATATGAAGGAAATGGTATAAATTTACTAGTTTTAAAACAGTGATTGATAAATTACTCAAAACTGTAATTGGGACAAATTGCAATTTTTCAGCAAAATATAATCAAGTAAAGTAAAAATAACTTCCGGAAAAGTAATCAATCACGATTAAAGGAGAATTAAATTACGTTAAGAGTAATCCAAAACTCAGCGGTATACGACACCATTGTTTGTAGCGTGGCAGCTTTATGTTGAATGGAAAACGTTTCTGGTGGTGACTCAGCTTGATAATGCTCTGAACAGGGTGATGATCTAAACAAGTGTGCAAAACAGGCGTTTTGTGCAAATGCTATTTAAGCCGAAAATGATCAAATAGTGGATATATCGGCGTAACCATTGATCGATTACGCGCCGAATAGCGATTTTTTTTGGTAATGATTACTTTAGCATTACATATAAAGTAAAATTGCAATTCTAAACAAGTCAAGATTATCAGTAATAGCAAGTCTATTGTAATTGCTACCAGTAAGCGGATTATTTGTAACTAAGTGCTCCTCAGCCCCATCACTAATATTTTTGTTAATTATAACTGGCTATCTACTCCTTATCAGCCTCGACACCGCTGGCGATGTACAGCTATTCCTGCTCACGTGTCTGTTAATTACCGCTTGTCCGCGTAAACTTTTTTTCTACTAATCCCATTCCGCTTGACCCTGCGGTGTTATGCTAACACGAGTACGTGGTCCTCTCAAAGGCCTTGCGTTCTTGGATAAAGTTTACTCGTAAAAATCAAAACGGGTACCTAATTGGAATAACCGTTATACTTGTGGGCTCCATGTTTAGAGTACCCTGATCCTCGATAGGTTTCTGAGTGTTAACCTAAAATTCTCCACGGAAGCTTGTCTGATAAGAGCCGATCAAATGTGACATGTCCCTCTCGATGCTCAACATGAATTCGTGTTTATCGCGCCACGACTTTAACGTGCCTATCCCCGCCTCGTACCTGGTCGTTGTTCCTTGTTGCATGGTTTAACGAGATTATGTATTTAGCGCATGATGTGGGATTCGTTGGTGCGAGAACATAATTGAAACTTACCGAAGTTTTGGCTTGACGTTACTCCAGGAAGCTCGAGTGACTTCATGTACGGAGCTCATGTCTTTCACGGAGCTTGAGTTTCCTTTGAGGCGCATCACGAAAAGCGGTATAAGGGTTGTGTTGTCTGCCAGCGAATACTCCTTTGTGTACCAATGGGGTACGTGGATGAGCACCGTTGAGCACTAGTCATCTGATTAAAGATTGAGGATGCTTGGGCATACACCAAGTCACAGAATGACTTGTAAATTAAGTTTCGCAAATGATAACTGTGTGCATTAAGTATTGGATTCGTGCGATGAATTATTTTCCCTTCCATAAAAGCAGTTCATTTATGCAGACCATTTAAAATAATAGTCTATGATTGTAAGTAATACGTATTGGAAATATTTCTATTGCAAGGGTTGTGTACGTAAATACGTTGTCTACCCGTGAAACAAAATCTACAGTTGCGGAATCCTGGAAAAAGATAGAGCGATTAAAATAAATCAGCTCAGTTCACTCAGAAATTTTGAAATATGTCTAGAAAAATAAATTCAAAAATATATAAGCATGGAATGCAATCACGCACACAGCTGTGAAGTATGTGTCAGATCAATTATGACATACGGTGTTGAAACGAGATCTGAATAAACCGAAACGTCATTGAGATCAGCGGAAATGACAACAAAATTATGACCACAGGAAACATTTTTGGATAGTGTATAAACATGAAGGTAGCAAAAAAATATTAACAAGATTCTCAGTTGGTCAATAGAGAGGAGCATGGGCTGCGATGCTCCACTCTAGTTATCTTGGAGTAACGGAGGAACGACGAACGATATTCCTCTTGGACGGAAGACAGTTAAACCCGCATTGCGAGAAAATATACTGTATAACTATAGGATGGCCATCAAAAAGCTGCTGACAGATCAGGTTAATTTTCATGTAAAAACAGGCGGCCAGCCTATTTGAAGTCGAAGCCGAAATTTAGCTTTTCTCAGTCTTATCTAATCATTAAGACTATTTCAGTGGTGACTTTCCGAATATAAGAGGCGGAAGGGCTTACGAAATATTATCTCACGTCCTTTCATTATAGGAGGATTCGAGATCCTAAAAATTCTTTTAGGGTCCTCCAGAATAAAGCTCCCTCCAGTATTCTCCCCCCCCCTTTTCACCGTTGCTTGGAAATTTGGTATCCCAGCAACAGAGCTTCTCCGACGGCCTCCTCATACTCTCCCGGCCTTTCTCCTCTCTTTTCCTGGGACCGATTAGTTAAATTGCTGCGGTGTCTTAAAACTATGTCGCCCAGGACCTCCCAAAAACACCTCCCCACCCCTGGAGAAACGAAATATCTTCTCTTATCCAAGATGGAAAGAAATGGTAAAGAAAAGTTTTCGCTTTCTTCCTACCTTCGTTCTTTTTCTCGTCTTCCTCAATCGCTTGTAAATCCGATCCTCTTCCGTCTTTTCACGTTCACCCTCGTGGCATTAATTCGCTCAATTTACTTTCTCTCTCTCCCATGAGGAGAGAGAGTCGGGAAGGTTCCAGGCTTTGTTCGTCAATTTATTATTTTTCCCCGTGTCCTGCGTACTTTTTGAGGTTTTTTTTGGTATCCGTGTTCGCTTCCCCGGGGGAAGGTTTCTCCGCCCGTCGCCAATCAATGACACCTGGGTTTCCAAAGTTTACACACAAGAGGCGCACGCAAACTCATCGCCCGGGCCCATCATCATATTTCGCAGGGCAGTCTTCTGCCTATTCATTCTATTTTCATTCTTCTCATCTTGCTTCCCACCGCGCGCTTCTCTTCGTCTTCATCTTCACCTCCGCCTCTTCATCCACTCTTATTATAATTGAAATTATTTTAACTTGCTAAGGCATCTTTTATCCCATTTAGTTAGTAATGAGGTGTGGGGACTATAAAGTTTTGCTAATACTATATATGCTAATATATATGCTAATGCTATAAAGTTTTACTAAAATAGATATTAGTCACCACAACAAAGTCACACATTTCAGTTTGTAGAGCAATTTAATTCAAAATTTACTTGCTCATTTTAACGAAAAAACTCAATAATGTTCCGTTTCAGTGTTTTCAGCGTAAGATTTCAACTAAATTCGGGGCTTCTTTTATTCTTTTGGACCATCTGGTTTATAAAAAAAGGTGGAAAAGTAATTTATGTAGGTTATAAGTCGCTTCCACGAAGTGGAGCCTGGACTTGCTTCAATTATTTTTATATACCATCGGAGAGTGTTTTTTGTTGGTAATTGTTTGCCAAAATTTCAACTACCACTTATTTTAAAGTACTATGCATTCATAAGTTAAAATAAATTTCTTATTGTTTTGGTCTCGCACAATGGCCATTAAGGAAGTATATTCTTATCACAGAAAATAAATACATCGACTTTTCCCTTTTTATAGCATGGTAAGAAAAAAAACAATTCTCACCATTCAAAAATATTAGTTTGGCACCCCTGCAGCACGAGTTGCCGGGGATTGATAGACTCCAAATTTTGCATACGTTACATATACGTCGAAAGGATAAAAATGGAAGCGTCAAGACCTCATATTTTCGACAAATGGAGGTTTTGGTCCACCCTAACTGACCTGCAATATTACCTCATCGGAACGCTAATTGATAGGTTGGTCGATAATTGACGTCGAAACCTGGGTCTTTCTAAATAATAATAAGTGGAATCACAAAGTTACGAATTATCATTATTATGATAACAAATTCCACGGAGTTAGACCTAAAACTACCTACTAATTGATAGGATTCAGCATAAACATACTATGTTTCTCCTTAGGCATCCTGACCATAATTTTATCGGGATGAAGGGATAAGTCGGTTCACAATATATCCTATATATATGCGTTGGCATGAGGAATTGCATACATACCGTATCCTTAAAAATCAGACCACGTCCTTAAAGTTTGGTTAAAAAAGCGCAAGCCAGGTGCTTGGGTATCGTCCTTTGAGAGACACGGGGATGGGAAGGAGTGGTTTGGGTGAAGGGTCCTCTCGCCGGCAGTAGGATGGAAAAATTGGACTTTTAATGATCGAAAAACAAGAAGTTTTTCGGAGAAACGAATACGGGGCGGGTCTTTGATGGCCGTGAATTCTTGATCTCTCTTCAGCAAGACGCCCCCATCCCCTTTACACATCCTGGGAAACAGAAATCCTTCTCCTCGAGTCTTGTATTGTGTGCACAAGGAAGCCTTCGATCCAGCTGGCCCCTCTTTCTTCTCTCGAGTGTTCTTGTATTCCCCATTTCTCCAATTCCTTCCTCTCGCCCCACACCACGTCCTCGGGAGGCCTGTAATATTTTTACGCTCTCCTGTTTCTCCTTCACAGGATCCTCTTTTTTATCTCGTTAGGTCCCTTTCGATTGTCATCAAACTCCTTCCCCGTAACCTATTGATCTTCTTTTATTTTTTATTCTATAACTGCCCCCTATGATTTAATCGCATTCCGATGCATGCCTTGAGGATGTCGGAATTTTCTTCCCCATTATTTTAAGCATGCCCAACTTATTCCGTGGCCTCGTCATAAAATTCGGTTCTGTAAGGAAGTAATTAAGGATTATGTCCGTAGACGTTATTTTAATTATTTTGGGTTTAAATGTTCTCTTGTTGAATGAATATAACGTGGCGTAATCGATATTTTGGAGGGTACAAATCCTCCTAGGATAAAGACATGTCTTTGAACCGGTAACTTAATTTTAATATGTTGAGATTTTGTTCTCTCAATCAGTCTGTTATGCTAGTCTTTCATCATATAGATGAATCCTCTCTTTTCGATTCATAAGTATTTGGGCAGTTTTATGCCCGTAAGAGGAGTTAATTTCTGTGTTTGTGGAATGTAATGCAGTTTTGCCTATTTCGATGAAATTGAGGTAATATTACAGGCAACCACAATGTAAACAAGCATGTAAGCTGATGTTGCTTAAATAATGCATTATTTTTCAAGTGCTTCGAAGTTTACGATTACCTCCTTAGTCGCACATACCTAGTATTTGGAGCTTGTTGTTAGAACTTCTTTCTCTCCTAACGGTTCTTTTAGAACGATTATTTTATTTAAAATCAAAGAGAAATATGTGAATAAATACTTTTACTTTTCCTCGTGTTATAAGGGGTATTGCTGGATTTTATTCTTCTCATAGTGACGCTTTGTCTAGAATCTGATCTAATCATTACAGTCGGTGTAATAGGGTGTGCAAATCTCAATTTGGAGTAACGTTGCCAAAAATCAGGCCGGACAAAGATCCGTTGAGATTTTTATTTCAGCATTTTTTAATTTTTAAGGTTGCTCCTTAAAGATGAGTCATTACGATTTATCTATGGAACCATTCGCATTTATTTTGAATGTTGATACGTGCCCGACGGATCATATTGTTTATTTAAAACCCACAATAACCCAATGGGAAATTTACGTTCCGGCCTTCGAAATTAAATGAGATAAAATCAAATCGTATTGGTTTGGCTCAATTTTGGTATTTCGAGGCGACTTTTATGCAAATGGTATTTTAGCAATACACGTTCCACAGATATAATTATCGTTCTGCTATTGTGCGAGATTCATGGCTCCCCTCATCTGTAATTGGTATTCATACGCGTTAAGAAATATTGAAAATTAATCAATCCCGTTTTAAGCTAAATTGGCCAGTCTTATATGCGCAATATCGTTTCAAAAACGCCTCAGCGATCCTTGCCTTACAGGTTTGTGAGAATTGTTTCTGGGATAACATCTTAGAGAGATAGACATTCCAGATAATGCGAGTTGAAAAAAAAATACCTTGCTTGACCGCAGTATTGGCCTTTGCTTGTACAGCCATTAAGTGCTCGTTTCTGTGAGTTGGAAGTTGTTGAATTACATTCCCCGGGAAAAAGGGTGGAATTAAGTCGTGCTCCCGTGGATTTTTGACTCTGCGGATTTGGAGAACTAATTAGAGGACCGTTAAGATTGAATCTAGTTGGGCTCTTAAGAAACTTGATAAGCAATAAAGCGCCCAGTTGGGTGGGTGTACAAAGTGGAGTGATTCGTCTGTTTCCTTGGAAAGTTCCATTTCAAAAAGTTTGCCTTCGCTCGCAAAGCTCTCTTAAATGGTGGAAGTTGAACTCTGAGGATATATCTCTCTACCATTTCTACGTTTTTACGCTTCCTCACCGATCACGTTAATCCGTTCTCGATCTGGGGCAGCTCTCTTCATGGTCTCACCTCTTTCCAATGTTTATTCCTCTGGCCGGAATCCTTTACGGGTTGAAGATTTTTGCCTCATTTGGGATACACAGATGTCGATGACTTAAGGAGCATGCTCCTTGAAATATTATTGTGTATTGTTTTAGGTAATTTACCTTAAAACATATCGGTGTAGATATGTTTTAAGGTAATATTATAAATAATAAAGGTAAAGTTGGGATATTGGTCAAATTCATCCTACATATGTATGTAGGATGAATTTGAAGTCCAAATAGGCACTTCTATTTAGCACTATGAAATATATGTTAGACTCCACAGTCATCCTTTGTTCCTAATTTTGTGAGCTCTGTACAAATATTTGTCACTTATGCTTTATTTCATTTCGAATGTATGAAAAATAAATGTTTCCATGAACAAAAATGGAAGAAAATAGAAATAGCAATTGTACTTGGTGGAGATATTGTGTGGAGATGAAGGTCCATGGAAAATTTATATTTTCACTCTGTTTAAATTAATTAAGTTATTGCGGACGAGTTTTTCTACACTCCACCATAATCGGATAGTGTTTACAATCTATTCTTACGGATTCTCAATTTGTGTGAGGAGACTATGGTATATGGTGAGGTGGAGAGATAGGTTTCAGAGGGTGGAACGGGAGGAGGCAGAGAGGCGTTGGCCATTGCGGTGATAGGGTGGTTAGGTGAGGGTAGCTGTGTGTTCTACTTGGTCTGTGGTGGAAGGAGGAAGTAGGTGTTGATAAGAAAGTGGAGGTTGCACATACTGTACACAGGATGCAGTCACTCAACCTCATCCTTCCCCCTCACCAGACGCCACCCTCTTTCGACGTAAGCAGAAGCCCAAAGGAAAGATTATATACAATAAAATGGCCATGAGAGAAAAATCGGACTGTACTGGGAATCGAACCACGGATCTTTAACTTTCGGCGCAAATGCTCAGACTACTACGCTACCCAGACTTCCTAATCGTCATGGCAATTTTGAAAGATACCTATGAACTAGATGTTAAGCTCTTATGGCGGTTAAGATGGCAACGCATGGAAGAATGGATATGTTTATACCTATTAATGCAACAGTGTTGCAAAACTAGGTACTGGACAAATAAACTTTTTTTTAAGTATTTAACACAGTGATTTGCTCAAGTTTTTTGGACCAACCTATGGCATTGGTAATAAATAATCCATAAAAATGTAAAACCCAGTGTTATATCTAGTAAGTCGCCTCCTTGGCCTCAATCTCACTGACCATGATACTGTTATTCCGTATTCGCTCGCAGATAATATTTTATGCTGGAAATAATTGTACCCAGTCAACTTGGCAATCTATTGACAATAACGCTGAAGTTATAATTTCTTCACCGAATGTTTGCTCGTGCTCCATTGAATGTCAATTTCATAGTATGAATGCAATTTTTATGTTAGCTTTGCAGCTGTTATGCTAGGAATTGTTAAAGTTGACTTGCTTTTAATGATATTTCTTTATTTATTCTTATTGTACTCTTTTTATGTAGATACCTCGCCGGGTGTGTAGGAAAGGCGCAGGCTTTCGTTAATGTAAACCGAATTATATTTTTGGGTAGTATTAGCGTTCTGATAATTTGCCCGAGTAACGTTAATACCAGGGAATTAATTTTTGTAATTTGATGATTTGTAAAAAAAATTATTCGTAAAGAAAAAAACAACCTTGTTACCTAGCGTTTGTAAGCTTAGCCTTGTGGTCTCTCGATCGATTGTTAAAACGTTTTTATGATTTCTATATATTTTGGACGTGAGCATTCAGTATTTGGTCAAATTACTTTCTCAACATTGTTTCATTCCATAATAAATGATTTTAAGGATTAAGAATAATTTTAGAATTTTAACTGAGACATATAACCTTGGTTGGCTTAGTTTTCCTAAAGATAAATTTTATTTTGGGTATTTTAAATGATAGCATTAGAAATAACTTTTAATACGCTTGATGGAATTGGCCCCATTTAAGGACCAAAATATACAATGGATTTTTTTAATAAAAATGAGGTTTTGCCCGTTTTTCCCTATTTCTCCAAGTGCTCTTAAGTATATAGCTAATGTAAAACCCCTTAAGTTGGACGCATTACGTTTTTCTTCCATGGCGGAGATGCCTTCACAGAAAATTTTTCATTCCCACCAATGAAGTATATTGAAAAGGATGTGGTCGGCGGAGAATATTTGGTCCGTTCCATTTATTCTTTTCTCACATTATGCTCAAAATATATGCTTTGCTAGCATTTGTAAGGACAAGGCGCTGGGTTGTGGAATAAAATAAGACCAGCAACGAATTTGGATAGATATGAGTCCTGGGAGATGCGATAAGACGTTCGGGTTTGTTTTTTCATTTTTTATACTCTACATCGGAAATAAATATTCATTTGACGCCTATTGTGTCGCGTATCTGGGATTCAAATCTCGACCGGGGGAATGACATACACGTATTGCCGGCTGAGTGCCGAGGGGGAGGGGGACGACGACGACACGAGGAGGAAAAAAATGGCAGAATTCCCTTAGTCGACGAAATAACGGCATGGCGGAAATAAATATGAATGTCCGTCACTTGGGTGTTTCTTCCTTTTTTTCCTCCCTCCAAAAAATAATGCTTCCCATTTTCGGGCAACACTGTGATTGAAATTTTATTTTGTCTTCTGCTCCCCCTCCTACCTCCCTTCACCCTTCCTCCTTCCAACCCTTTTTCCAGATCTCCCGTATTATATATATAGTTGTGTATTTTTTTCCTAGCGAGGATTTTTCTCGGGAGAAGCGCGCCGTTCTCTCTTCTGAGCGTCCGCTTGGCTTGATTTATGGCTTGATCACTTGATTGTTCCAGACTGTTTTCTCCCTCAGACCCCCGTCCTACTTCGCCCCCCCCCCACCCCCTGCCCCACGCCTTTTACCTCCCCACTCACTCCAGGCAATTTAGGGAAAATTTTTCCGTCGAGCAGTTCGCATTTTCATTCTCGCTTGCCTAATATGTGCATATATATATATATATATATATATATATATATATATTTTTTTTTTTCCCCCTTCCACCCATTCATTATGCATCGATACGCATACCAATGTATCCTTGAATTCATCGAATCAGCCGATTCCAATTTCATTAGAGGCGACCTTCTTGTTATGATATGTTAATATGATGATAAAGTGATATTTAAACATGTATATGTGTTTGAGTATATTTTTTACTGTACATCGGAGGGTAAAAAAATATAATGTAACTCTAGAACTTATGTCCCTTACAATTTTAGACGCTGCGGTGCAGTAAGTGATATGCCCATAAATACACTTTCAATGCCGTGTAATGAATGAAGAAAGAACCATATCGATATCAATGCAATTAATATTAAATAACAAATTAAAACTTTGTTAAATATGTAGACAAGAAATAAATTACATTAAAATTTTGCACGAAAAATATTTAGCTATCTTTTTCATCATAACATTTACAAAAAACATATTAACCAATCACTGTATTGAAGCAATAGGTTGGTCAGAGCGTGTAAATAACTAAATTTGGTTTTACTTCCAAGGAATAAATTCGAACTCGGATCTTTCAGTGACTGATTTGGCGCGTTAGTATGTCACTCACCTTGCCATGGGCACTCATAATTGGGCCGTCAAGTCGGCTAACTGGCTTGCACCCGATCGTCGATCAGGAGTTTCGGGATCGTAAATTCGCTATGGTAACTGCTGGAAATAACAATCTTCATTATAGTGAGGGATGATGAAAACGGAAAAGTTATACGAAAAAGAAAAGAAATAGAGTAGTGAGAATTGTTACATTTGAAGGAGACCGGTATCATTAGGTATACGAATGTTGAGGGGTTTGGTACGGGAAGTATTTTTAATTTTGGGAGAGGATTAAGGTGTATGGGGGACCTAGCTCTGATATCAGGCCAAAGGCACCTAGGGGTCATATTCTAACGACCCATTCAACAGACAGATTACTGCTCTTGCACTGCTCTCCACTTGCTCCTCAAGTGGGAACCGGGATTACTCCGAAAAAATTTCTCCACATTCGGTACTCAAAGCCGATGCATCAGATCAGAGAGACTACTAATAATAATAAATTTAACACACTCCACCAAAGAGAAGTTTTTTGGTATGTTAAATGAGTAATTGCTGGGAAGAAGTCAAGATTTTGATGAAAAGAGGTGGTTCAGATGGGGATTCTTCCAAACATATCAATCAGTGAAGCATCCGATTCCAATGATCGTCAATTATATCAATATATACAATCGTATAAACATATGTCACAGGCGTGACTGGCAGACACACAGAGAAAACACAAAATAGAAAGACTCGACGATGTGTTATTATATATTTCGGCGGACTCAACCGCCTTCGTCAGAATATTAGTAGGTAGTGACGGGTAAAGGATAAAGGGAGGCAGAGGTGGGGGGGGGAGGAGGACGGGGAAGGGAAGGAGAGGGGGATTAGTGAAAGACATTGATGCCGGGGGGGGGGGGGAGGAACGTGTGATAGGGCCAAATTAATGAGAGCTCTACATAATTAAGATCAATAGTGGAAGCAGATGGTGAAAAGGAGTACAGAACTGAAACATTGTAGCAATTGTCGAAAGATTTCTTGTGATGAGAGGCGAGGATCGCCACGGGAAGGGAAGCAGATTGAGATGTGTTTTTACGATTGGCTCGGTGATTATTGATACGTATGTTAAGGGGCGTGGAGTTTTTTCCGACATAGAAGCTTGGGCATAGTTTACATTGTAGGTGGTAAACGACATTGCTGATGACTCAAGAGGAGGGAAGAGGGTTAAGGAAGGAGGCGATGGAGGGGCTGGGAGGAGGGGAGGAATTGAAGATTGGACATAATTTGCATCTGGGACGATTACAAGGGGAGGAGGTGGGTTTAGATGCAACAGGGATTTTGGGAAGAGGCTACGTGGATTTGAATATATCAGACAAGTTAGAAGGACGCTCGATTATATAGAGGCTATTCTCCCATACTCATATATAAGTGGGCTCTACTGTTTCTACCTCCATTGCTTTAATTTTAGGGAGGATTACATCTTAGAATGAATCATCGCACGTGAGAATGGTTACTTGAAGATGCTAGGGTGAATAGAGCATTTTCATTGATATAACCCTTCTCTGTTTTCTTTTGAAACAATCGGCCTATTTGGAATGTTTAAAAACTGACGTGGATCGTAATGCTGACTGGCAATTTTATACCTGTTAGTTTTTTTTTCAAGTACCTCAAAAGTCAATCTGAAATGATTATTTTTCACCAATTAATTGTTAAGTTTGTGCCAAAGATTTCAATTATTAAACTGTCTACTAAAAATAATGATACTCATGATGCAAAAAGGAGGAAACTGACTGCCTTAAAGGCTCTACGATAATTGTATGCCAGATGTGGAAGATAAAGGTGAACCTCAGAAGTCAAGGGGTCTAAGTGACATTAAAAAATAAGTTAGGTACAGGAATGGGATGTGAAAATATAAACATTTTAGGTGGTAAAGAGATCCAAGTGATTTTCTTGATAGGTGATGCTGTCTAGGGTAATGTCTCTTAGCTACTTAGTGCGTTGTACCAAACATTTTCAACTTTGACTTAAGTTTTCTCAAAGCAACGATTTTGTTACTTAGACACCTTGACTTCTGGGTCCTCAAATATCATTCCAACTTACTAAAGAAAGTGATGCCCAATATGATGTCCAAAGCGAGAATAGCATTTTAGATTATAGTTTTTTAAATGTACATTAATATTACATTATTGAACTTTATCTTTATGGATGTGATTTTCTCAAGATGAAAGTAAATAAATAATAATCATGTTATTATTTTTGCAAATAAAAATGTGCAACATTAAAAAGTGCACTGTCATCGCAGCCATATAACATCCCATTAGTAGTATGATTTAAGTGAAAGATTTAAAAAATATTTAGAGATGTACATTATAAGTGTCTGAGGAGAACTATGAGAATGTGTCAAAGTGCTTTTGATGCTGAATGTAAATTTGCTTATCATTGCTGGTAAATCAGCATTTGGTACTTCCCGGAATTGCCACACGGTATATATCGATGCCAATTCGGATTGTAGGGACTGGTATCGGGCTGGCCCTAATTCCGTCCCTTTCTTTTTGTTCCATCCGCCACCGCCACCCTGAATTTTTCAGAATGCGGCCCTGTAAGTGTCCCGGCTGGCTAGCGTATTATCGGGGCCACCCCCGCACACTACACACCCTATGCCCTTCTCCCCATTGCACGCTCAGCCCCATCCCCCTTCTCATCCCACCTCTTTTTTTCTGCCTCCGATCCATCATAATTCCACCAATGGCAATCTGTTTTCCTTTGTTGGCGACGAACGAATTGCTTTTTGGAAGCCTGGGGTGGTCGGGCGGGGGAGTGAAGGGGGTGTCGGAGGGGTTGGGAGTTTTGTGTGAAGAAAAGGGGTGGGGCAGGAGCTGTGTGGAATTCTTCTGTATGAATGTGTGAGTGTGTGTGTGCCTGTGTGTGAGTTTGTACGTAGCATGGTGTGGTGGTGGTGGTGGTGGGAAGATGGATGAGAGTAGGCATTACGTAATCCCCTCATTTAACCTTGGATTGCCGCCATAAATCTCCAAAGGGATGAGATTTCTTTTATTTTTCTCCTTTCTATTCCTCTCTCTCTGTCTCTCTCTTTCTTTTTTGGACTGATATGGAATTGGTGCGGCGCCACGCTTTTAAGGAAGCACGCGGCTAAAGCATACATAATCCCGCATAAAAAGACCATCAGGGCGATCTTTCCCCCCGCTTATTCCTCCCCCCTCGGTTATATCCATTGCGTTCAGATGGGAGGAGAGGGGTACAAGTTGGGAGTTAGGAGAGGGTTGGAGGGAGGGTTTAGAGTGAATGGTGGGAGTTGGGCGATGCCTGTTGGTTGGACATTCAACTCACAAGATTCCGAGAAATTTTGCTGGGAGGCGGTCGCATCAGGAATTAGTCTCCCTCCTCGGTGTTTGCATGTGGAAATGATTTCTATGGGAGTGGCGCATCTTCCCCCAACCTTTTCTTTTTCTCTCCCGGGATAGTTTGACAAGCTTGGCGTAAATGATTTGTCCCCGTTTTCCTTGATGGAACGAGACCATTTTTTGAAATAACCTAGGTGTGGTAGAAATATGGAAGATTATTTTCCTTACGGAGGATATTTTATAAAACTCTTTGTGTCAGTTATGGCCTGAATCTTTTTCTTCAGAGTTGATATAATTTTTCACTTATGTTATCACTTCATTTAATAGTTATGCCTATTTTAAACATACCGGAAAATTTGGGCACAGTACCTCTTTAAAAAATTAATGCGCACTTTTTTTCACCTCCCATTAATAGCATTTTATCGTCTCTCTTAGTATAATTATTATAGTGAACATCATTTGGAATGACATTTTATGTTAGAGATACCTTTTGCATGATTACGGATTTTTTACGCGTGTAATCGCGTTGTCGTAGTTTGTCACAGCAGTGATCAAGGAGAAAAATACTATTTATGTTCTTCAAACTATAATTGTCCTTTAAAATCACCGTTAAAATAACGAACTGAGACAGAGCGGCTCGCAACAGTGGACCTCCGCGATTTAAGTTTCAATAGCGACAACTTCGAATGTATGATCGCGCATCTGGTATCTACCTACTATAAGAAAAAAGAAATTGGGTAGTTTTGGAGTTATTGGTTCCTTTACGGATGACAGCCATTGAATGATATGAGCAGAATAAGCATTATATTTATACTCGGGGTTTTTATTGGGTTTTTTCAACAAAATTCACTTAATTAATGAATTTAGAACGGGTATATGCTGATGAAATTTTTATTCCGATGAGAATTTGTGGAGAAGGAAATAAATGTTTTCTCCTATGTTTTAATATTTCACGGAAGCTTGATGCATGGTACCTGAGCGCTTTAGTCAATAGCAAATTGTATAGGTAGTGCCTTTTAAGCTTTAACGTTTACCCGCTGATAGACTGTTTCATGTCCTGAGACATATTCCCTCGCGAAAGAGGGTGAGAAGAGCATTAGAGATATTTTCAAGTTCATCTTATGATCATCCGTGCAAAGCTGGCTAAAATGGTTGGACTAAAAGTAGTGGTGATTAAACAAGAATTATATGCAAGTAGTTAACCATTTTTTGCATCAGATTTAAAATCTATTGTTCTATTATCAATCAATTTAAGTAAACAATCTTTGAGAGTCGATTGAAGAAATTTTTCTACTCTAATACCCACGTATTTTATATTTTGCTGAAAACCCCGTTTGATACGGATAATATCCACGTTTTTGTGATAATGGTACGTCCGCTTTATGGAAGATTAGCCTTAGCCTTTAAGCCAGAGAAGCTCTTTGTTCTCAAAAAACACACTCGAAGATGACCTTTTCAGCATTACTGGATTTGCAGAATATCTCATCAAAGAGCTGTTGCTAGCTTTTGAGAATCAGGGCAAAAAGATGATTAAATTGCTTGATTATACTTACGAAAGTTTTTCTACATATCACCTGCTGAAAGCCGTTGTCAAATCATAATTTATTGGGTGAGTAAAATAATCATTCAGGGCGGTGATGAAATTTATAGGCACAGGTTAATAAAAGCCGAGGCGAAAATTTTATCCAAGACGAAACATTTTTATTTTTTTATTCTTTTGGAACTGCACTATTGTGCTATCTTATTTCAACTTAGGGCATTAGGAATTCAAATTAAAATGTGTGCAGTGTCTTGCGCTCTCATAATTCTGCTCCAAGTTATCAGTGCTTGGGGAGTGAGAGTAGTGTCCCATCTGTTGGAGGGCACGCTGTCCTTGGAGCAGTAATACAATACTTTGTCAAGTGGGGACTGGAAGCTAGCGGAATTAGCGTGAAAGCCGAGACGTTTGGTTTACACACATTCTAATGGTGATATCCATTCAAAATGCTGAGTTCTGCCGTGTGGAATCTGTTAAGTATTTGCAAAACATGGCGCCTGATGCACAGAAATCCATTGCAATAGTCAACTTCCTGCAAACTGGATCCGCACCAAGGAGAAGCGTACAGCGTGCGTTTGACCCTCATGGTTCGTAAGACCACGAGCTTTCATTGGCAAATTATTTTATCTCAGTCTTTAATTTACATGAATATTATAGCTTTTTATGGATATGATAATGATTAATAGGTTGTTAAGGGATTTTTAGATGAATTTAAAACAGATTTTATCGTATTTGGATTGAGTTATGTATTTATGGTAAACATTTTCGTGAGACACATTGCTGATACTTCCTCGCCATCTCAAGCTGAATACAGTTATACTAGACCTCGTCCTTTGCTACAGAAACATGTGTCAGCGATTTATGACTTAAAAATCTTTTCTTCAACCAAATTTAGTTTTTTGGCACCGTTGTCTACCAGGAGCTCCATGTGTCCGTCGCTCGATAGCCGCCCATTCACCACGTCACGCTACGCGCCCGCTCCGCCCGCCAGCGCCGACTGTCACAATTTTTCGCCAATGCTGATGAAGAACTCTAGCATTCCATATTTTACGTAGTGTATTTGTCGCAGTGACATTAATTTTTAACTAGTGGAATAAAGAATGTAAACAACTTTTCTAGGATTAATCCCCATGCAGGTATTTTTCCCTCGTAATCCCTATCCTAGCAACGGGATCCTTTTAGTGCAGGAAGGTTTTTTTCATGCATGGATTACCGTTTTAGTGGCCCATTCTTGGGGATTACTCTGCTGATTAAAGAATGATTACTCCTTTATCAATCCATGAGATATTAACGAAGATGGTACCCATTTAATAAAAAACTATCAGTTACAAATTCAATCACAAGCTATAAAATGAAGCTTCTTTGCACCAATGCAAACTTTGCTCATGGTTCAAGCCTAAGGTTTCATAGCGACCAAATCCATGAGATCCAATCGTTAAACCCAGCAAAAAGATTTGCCTCCGTACTTCGTAGGGTGTAGTTTGCTCCTCGAAATGAATTGAATAGTCATTTAAAAATTGATCACCTCTGAAATGGGCAAAATATCAAAAGCGTGATTTCCCACCTTTCCGCGGGCGGCCATCGATGAATGCAAATGCGCTTAGTCTCGTTCGCAGACATGCAATGTTCGGGCGCGGCGGTAATTTTCATCAGCGTCCTTTTTACAAAGATTCTCTCCAGTTATATTTTCATTCCAACCCAGTCATCGAAATTGTCGGGAGGATGTTATGTTGCCTCCGGTTTATCGGGGAACATTCTCCCTAAATGTCGACGAGAGTCGGGTGTTGGCGCCAGGTCAACGGAATCGAGGATTTCCGCGTATTCGATTTCGCCCTCTGGATGAGATCCCACCCTGCACCATGCGGGGCGTGGAGTGCTCGTATCCCGGGCATTCCCTCGCACCAATCACCGCTTTGAGGTCGTCAGCGATGTCTGCCTGCGGATTAGTCACTTTTCGTCTCGGAGCTTTCGGGAATGGCGAGGAGTTGACAGTTTCGGGAGCCCTTCGATTTCCCCGCGTGAAAACTCAATATTTCAGTTTCTCGATTCATTCTGTTATAATCCGCTGCGAGGAAAAAAATTATTGTAACAAAGCCCGACGACAGTTTAAGAGTTTAATGTATGGGCTGTCAGCGTGCGACCCCCTTTTAATACCTCTCGACAGGGATGTTGAGTATCATCTACTCGGTGATGCGTGTGTGAGTTTGGAATGTGAAATTCTATTTCTGGATTAAAGGGCATGTGGGTTCAGGAACAATCAATGAAGGAATACGCGTCGGAGGAATTAGGGCGTGGAATGAAATATCTGCACACCGTTCAGGAGACTGGCAAATGTGCGCGATTAGGTTTTTCGGACTAATGACCACTTTGTCATCAACGCGAGGACGCTCTTCACATAATGTATTCCTCTAATTCATTCATTTGCTCGCGTCTTCAAATGGTATTGCTCAAAATCTGATTACGTGATTAATGTTTACGTTAATATTCTGGGATGATTTTTATGCTAAAATTTGTCTGTTAAAATTTTTATGTTAAAATCATTCTCTCTATTATCCCATTTTCGTTCCAGAATAAAAAGTAACAAATATGACTCCTAATTCACTCAAGACTCGGAATTCATTCAAAAGTTGGTCAGGGACTGGAGGCTAGGAAAGGTATATATATCATTCAGAAAATTATAAATAGTTGTATCATTCTGTTTGCTTGTATGTGAAGTGTAATGAAATTTCAGAATTTTTTTACAATAATTATACCTTATATGTTCTATAATTTGGCAGCTGTTTTGAAAATTGTTTTTTTTTACTTTTATTAATTGGCACATTGTAATCAGCGTGATGATATCCTTTTATCTCATGTACCCGACCACTTCATTCTCATCTTTACAACTTACAGTATCTTTGCTGTGAAGGTAATGATGTGAGTTACTAATTACGTCAATTTTCAGGGAATGCTTTCATGTCCAATTTGACGATAATCATTTCTCTGCTGATTCATCCACTTTTTCGGAATAAGAAAATGTAAGATTATGGGTCTGGAAATGCTTAAAAATCACTCAGAGAACTAAAAATAATTTTAGAATGACTTTAAATTACATAAGACGTATGATGATCTTCTATAATTTGTTAAAATAATGTCTTAACTGTAATTTTTACCTTAGCAGAAACCGTGGTACGAATTTGTTACTCTCCGTAATAAATGTTTTAAAGCCCGCAAAGGCATCTACTATGCGTCTTTAATAAATGGGAAAGCATAACACCATAATTTTCAAGCGGATATTAATGATCAAGTCGTTTCTTGTGAGATCTTGAGGTGAAAGGCAAGAAAAAGCCGCATTAGTCCAGTTGAAATATTTAACCAGTGCCTTCACTGTCATCGATCGAAATAAAAATATACCTACTTGAAACTGTTCTTCGCTAAAACCTACAGCTTAAAATGATATTTTGTTCGATTTTAAAATCCTTATTGCTTATAAATAATGCATTCCGTATCTTATAAAATCATATGTTCTTATATTGCGCTAACGAAATTGAGGAATCCGTATTATTAAAAAGGTAGATATAAATACGAGGATGCCCGTGGGGGGATTTGAGAAAGTTTGTGCCATTTCATTTATTGGTTCGATTGCATTATTAAGTTTAATGTATCTCACTCATTTTGCGCCTTGGATTTTTAAATATCCTATCTGTGTTAATATTCAAATTCATCCAATCACTTATCGCTTTTCTTTACATTAATTCAAACGTTAACGAAGTAATTTCTAATGCGTGATTGGTATGAGATCGTGGGTGTCCTTGAAGGAATTTCTGAGGCACTAAGGCTGGCTTATCCATTGGTGTAATTGCGTATTTAAGTGTGATATAATCTGTGAATCCAATTCCGGATATTGCTAACATGCCACTGAGTGGAAATCCATTGCGAGTTGAGTTTGTGCTGCCTAAAATTACCCCGCTGAAATACCTCAACAGTAATCCATTAGGCACGTATCTATCCTTCGGATTTTGACAAGTGGCGGGCCGGTTTATGATTTCAACTCCATTTGCCGTAATTGACTATGGATATTCGAAGTAGTCGCTGCGCAGCTTGGAAGGATTTAAAAAATATATATCCCCGACTGTTTTGTGCGGGAAAGCCGGACAAATTTAATTTTGTAACCCTCCCGGCAGAGGAGAATGTACGGCGATAATTTTCCGCTTTTATTTCACTGCGGCGTGACTTAATAGTCGAATCGATACCAATTCCTCCTCTTATCCCCTTTGAATGGAAATGCAAACCTTACGCCCCACTTCTCTCCCTCCCCTCACCCTCTCACCCAACGGTGGCGGTGGGAGCCTAAAGTCCGTGTCCCCTTCATCCCTTGAACTCCTCCCCCTGCCCTACCCCAACTCAACCTCCTTCCTTCTCCCCACTCCTTCCCGAGGCACGTTAAAACTTTCAATCCCTTGTCCTTAAGCCTTCCACACGGCACAAGTTTCCCTACCCAGTCTCTTTTCAACTTAGCAGCCTTGATTAAATAATGTGGTTCATAGAAATCGCACGATCTTCCACGGTTGCATGCAAGTCTGCTCCAGAATTGGCTAGCTCTCTTCCCTACTTGATTTTTTTTAGAAAAGCAGCGATAACATTGGAAAGAAATTACTATGAGGTAATGATAGCTGGCTTGAGTTGACGCATTTGAAAATAAATGCGGGAGAATCAGAATCCCGAAACGGGGAACTGGATGTGGAAGTAATGGTAGGAAGCCAACTGATAAAGTTGTATTTGTGAACGACTAGGTTTAGGTTTGTCCATAGCTGATTGGATTGTAAGCTTCAGTTGACGCATTAGAAAATCTGTACGGGGCATTTGAAATAAAGGTAAATAGTAAGAACACTAAAGTTGTGGGATTTTTGTAAACAGAGAAAGTGGGGCTGGTATTTTAGGTAGGAAGGCACGTACAGGAGCTAGTCAAGCAATTTCATTACATGGGTTATGCGTTAGAAGAAAATGACCGCTGAGTCAAAATTTATGGAAGAAAAGTTGCGATAGTGGAAGAAGCGTACAGTAATGGGATGGAGCTCTTAAGTATGGCCTTGTAAATGGTGTTAAGAAATGTTTGGTGGCGATTCTGATAAGAAGTGCAGGATTGTGTGGGGCAGAAACGAAGACCCGTAGGAGGAAGGTCGAGAATACGCTACTGGCATTTCAGGTGTGGTTAGACGGAGAATGGAGAAGGTGCCATGGACAGAAAGAAAGACGGATGAGAAAGTGCGTGATTTGTTGATTTGGTGAAGTCTGATAATTTTGGCATAAGTAATGAGAGGTGAGGTTATGCTGGAGGATCTGATAGAGAGGAAGATGTTTGGTGAGCGTAGAAGGAAGAGAATTGGCTTTATGGATGAGATGAAGGGAACTAAGACGTATTAAGGGCTGAGAAATGAAGTGAGAGGTGACCGGCTAAACTTTTAGCTTTTTGCAATTAGTATAGGTATTCATGAATCTGTGTTAACCTATTTTTGCCGTGTTGACCTAGCAATTTGTTTATTTATGGGGTACTACAGGGGCATGTCATCCCAAGGGCTCTGGTTCGACCCCTGCTATGGTGGAAAAGTATTTTTATCAAACTTTCGTCCCAGCTTTAGCTGCTAATTTGTGATAATTTCAAGATGCAGTGCTCAGTCAGTCATATGGCATGTTAAACTGTGGAAATCTGGTCGCTTCCCTTTACGAGTAGGCTATTTCCGATGCCAGGTTTCTCTCCGCCCTTCCTCTATCACCCAAATAATCCCTACCAGCAAATCTACTTATCGTTAGCTCTCAGTCCCCTCCCTGTTTAACCAAGCAACCAATCATCCAAACGGTCCCTTTGCCAATTTTGTCCCCCATCGACGCTAATTACCTCCACCCTTCAAGGGAACCCTTAGGAATCCACGCTACCGATGAGGCAAAATCCACACGCTTCGACAAGCCCTTTCTCTCTGCTACCGCAGCCTTCCTCTACACCCCCTACTATCTAATATCGTACCCCCTGTCAAACTTTCCGCCCATTGGGAAGAGCGTATGTCCCAATTCAATATGCCTACCTGTCGGAAATCTCGCTTGGATTTTCATCTCTCTATCTATTTGGCACATCGCCTCCTATTCCATGCGCAGTTATAATGAAAACTTAGTGTTTATATCGTCCTTTTCAAGATAACTTCTCAAGGGATTTGATCTCAGACTCTGGAAACATATTATTTTTATTTTTATCCCTCCAGCTGTAATTCTTGACACTTTATCCTCAATTGTTGATGTACGTATTATTGCGATAGTAATTACGTGGGAATTATCGATAACACCATCCATTTGGAGGCAACATACATTATAGTCTTTATTCTGGAGTTGATGATTATTGCGCCTATCGCCATATCGACCTTATTTAGATTTATATGGCTAAAATGACCCCAACGACCGAAGTTTTTAATTGTTGCATAAAACGAGTACAAATTAACCTTATCTACATCTACAAAATACTCGGCGAGCTGCCGTATGGGCGTGTGGCAGGGATGTTAGGCCGTGTGAAGATGGAGGGTTTTGGGAGGTGAAATGGTGACGTGTATTATGGGAGTGTATTTAGTGGAGCTCAGTTTTTATTGTGGTCGCTTATTATGTGCGGAAAGATCTAGTGGTTGTACCGAACTGTTTGGCAATGTATCTCTTATTTTATCGCTTCTGTCGGACCTAGAGATGCAGTGAGGCCTTATGATAATATTCTCTGTGCCACTCTGAAATACATCAGTTCTGAATTTCTCAAGCAACCTAAGTCTAGCGTATAGCCTCCATGTATCACCCCAAGAGCACGGCAGTGATATCCGACTAATTGGGATCATAAACGATCTTCGAACTTAACGCTTCAGGCTGGAGCTGATGAAAGTTTTGATAATCGTAATGAATGAAGTGCTTTGTGCATTATTATACCGATCATGCCATCTAAATAAATCACTGGAATATTGCTAAAGGCTTTCTTCACCATGATAAACAATGTAAAAGCATGGGATCAATTATTCCGCACCTTCCCGTTTGAAAGTAAAGGATTTTTGAAGAATCGTATCAGCTCAGTGGTAGTGACCTTGACCTGGCGACATTTTTGAAGTAGAGTTATATCGGGATTAAGTCTTCGCGTCGTCATATCGCAGAGTATGTTCTTCACCTCTCTATCTCCCTCTCTCCCAAAATCCTCTGGACCTTGAAGCGCGGGTCCACACACCCGGTCTCCCGCGCCCCGTTGGTCTGCACCCCCTGCCTTTGCCACACTCCCGGATTATTATTCCAATTTGAAGTCGGGAGGGAGGTATGTGAGGCTTAGAAGCAGTGGGTAGCGGGTGGGAGTGAGGGGATTTAGTCGGATGCGAGGGGGGTATTGGGTGTTTACGAAATTCGTCGAATTGTGTATGGAAAAGTAAGAGGCGTAGTGAGAAGGATTTAGTTGGCGACGGAGTTAGTTCGACTGCGGTCGACTCGCTGAGAATTTTTATGGCGAATGGTGACAGCCCTTCGCTTGTATAAGATGTGTGTGCTTCAAGTAAGTGTGGCTTCCAAGTCATTGTAACCGAAACATTCCCCAGTTTGCATGCTGCGCTAATATCCGTTTATTGGGATTGATTACGTTTGACTGTATATAATTTCTTTACAAAGGTGCGCGCCTGTGGAAAACGATGAATGGAAAGTGAAAGTGTTACATCGTGAATAGAAAAATATAGTTCTACACTGAAATTCAATTTAAATAAATGTATTCAAAAAAGATTAATACTGATCTCTCCATGTTTTCCGGGATCTTTTCCGCGTCAGTTGTTTGTGGGATAACAGCTTCTCTTCGACCTGAATACGCTGGCAAGACAGCCAGCGAAACTGTTGTCCCACAAACAACTGACGCGGAAGAAATCCCGGAAAAATGGAGAGATCAACATTCCAGCTCCGCGGAAACCTGAGAACCAACAAGGTGAATGCTGGTCCATATGAAATGTAATCCGTTGACTGGTATTCTATCGCCTGAGGAACAAATTGCTACCTGAAACAAAAATTGCTCTGCATCAACAAATGACCATACTATTTATATTTGGCATAAAGTAAAACGATATTAAGATCTGAGGTAAATTATTTTAGTCTTGAATAAAAGTGACTCACTTGAAAGCCTAAGACTAATTTACCATGGACAAATGTGCAGTCATGCTTTTTGCTTAAGACAGGCTTGAAGATATAAATATAACATGTTACTGTACTGATAATTTTTGTATTTTGCAGCTTCTTTTGGCGTTGGCATTATGTACATGTGATATTATACAAAACAAATATCCAATAGATGTTTGCCTTTTCGACGATCATTACTATAATCGTCATTGCAAGGACTATCTATACCGTAGTAAAAAGTACTATGTTCACTTGTTTTTGTTATGAAGATGTTAGATCCTGAAAACTTGAAAAAAAAACTTGGAAAAAAGGAAAATGCTGTCAGTTTACTTGAATAACAAAAATAGCAAAAAATACAAATAAGGCATAAAATGTTTAGTATAAGTTCACTGTAGCTAATTGACAATGCAATATTCCTTTATACTTAGTTAAAGTCATAGATATAATGAAATGTCCATCAATTATAGGTATAATATCAATTTTTACTGGGGGTTTAAAATTCTGAGCATGGTATTTTCCAGTCATTTTGTGGAGCCAATTAGTATGTTTTTGTAATTTTTAAAGACGATGCATGTGCTCCGTACTGTGTCTGGGGGCGAATTATACGTGCGTCTTCAGTGCGTAATTGAGACGTCGCAAATGCTTGTGCAGCCGTGACCGGTCGGCCACCGGTACGCCGCGGCACGTAATTAGCGCAAAGCCGGCTCTTACTCTTCGGATGACGCACGTGGAGTGGGCGTGGGAAGAGCCACGGCTGCACTTGGCACGCGCGTGGGCCGGCACGGCCGTGGGTGTCACGGAAGAGCGCGTGGCGCAGGCGGGCGAAAAGAGATTTGTGTCAACAAACGTTTTATTTATAAAACAAATTCGACTGCGTTTGTTATCTGTGGCAGCCGCTGCAAAGCAAAACAAGGATATGTAGATCGAGGAAAAAAGCGCTGTTCTACCAAAAAAAATATGAAAGTTCTGATACATAAAACATTTGTTCTAACTTTACAAAGTTTAATTATAACTGCGGCAGCTTCATTAATGAGGCAACAGAAAGAGTTAACTGCAAAAGAGAACGCTTCATCTCGGTAAATTGTAGTGAATTGAAAGCATTTAAAGCGACGAAACCAAATAAAAGTAGATGGAGCAATCGACTTCTTATATACTTGAATCTATTTGAATTACCTGTATTTTTGGTTGATGAGGGACTAAAATATTGGATGTTCAAAGCCTGTTTCTTAGATGTGATAAAATTGATGATATTTACTACCTAAAGATATGTTTTCAAGGACGTAATGAATAATGGAGGAGGTAATTTTCCCCCCGCTGAGGTGCGAACCGGGCTGTCCGCTATCGAAGCAAGTACTCAAATTAACCCACAAATTTCTTATGCGAGGGACATGGCTTAAAATAGGTGAGGCATGGCTCTTTTACTTAAAGAATTAAAAAATCCAGCTCCCCTATTCAGATTTCTGTTTCGTTTTCCTGCAAAACGCGAGAGCTTGGTGAATTTTGAATGGCATATCATACAACGGAACTGGGGTGATACATCGCCACGGGGCCTATTTACAATATTGCACTCCACTCACGTTGGTTACATTTATACATTACGTTCCGCTAATAGGTGTTTAAATCGGTTATCTGAAGTAGAATACTGCTCTAGTGAATGAAGAAGAAGGCTCAGAATAGAAGGATAGGGGTGCAGAAGCGTATAAAGCTGACGAGGGAATCATTATGATATTGGGATTTATGCTGATGGAAAGGCTTTGTACAAGATGCCCAATAATGCCTACTAAGTCCTTAGCAACTTAAGTGCGATATTCCTAAGCGAGTGAAAATCATTCGTTTTAACTGGAATTATTTTCTCGCCTTCGAATTTCCCATTTATGTGTGCTTGCGGATGACTCCGTAAAGATTATACTGTGGCTAGTCACCGCCGTCACGACACTTGTCAAAAAAATACTCGCTTTTTCCACAAATTTTAATTAGTACTAAATGTTTTGACTTACTGGCTTGAGGCTTGGATCTGTTGGACTTATAAAAAATTATCCTTAGGATTCTCTTTTAATTAATCGAAAATCAAGTACTAGTACTTCTACTTGTACGACCAGTACAGTTACAGATTGGAACCCTAATCAAATATGAATTTCCTCTTTCGTCCCTCAACAATTCTCTTTATTCTCCACGCCTATTTATATAACTCGAGACTCAACACTGGGAGCATCTTAGATACTACGAGTACATGTAGAGGTTGATCGAGGTCAGTGTTTTAATCTTCATACTGTTTAACGTAGTTCTCAATTCTTTCAAATTAATTTTGCTTTCCTTATGTCCTGAGAATCCTCTTTAATGCTTACAAATATTACCTTGTCTCCTCCTTTTCATTTAAGCGCGGGATTGATGTAAACATATTAAACACTTTCTCAACGTTTCAGCGTAGGTCTGTTCTTCGCTTGATGTGCCATGGTCTTTTGACATCCCAATTTGATATTGTCTCTGAAGAGTGTGGTCCATGCTCATGTTATCAGCCCCTTTGATTGTCAGTCTCTGTATTTTGGCTGTTTCCTCTCGTGACTGGTTATTCATTTTCAATAGCCCGAATAATCCTCTCCGTGCTCATCCTAGTCTTGTTACGTGAACCGTTCTCCTGGCTATGCACGTGTTCATTGTCTGTCGCCCGGCACATCACCGTCATCCCGCGTGTGTCGCACATCCGTCAAAAGTTGCTCGTGCATCTCGTGACGCATCGTCTTGTTGCACGAAAGATCGATATCGCCGTGCATTGTTGCATGGAGTGAGATTGAGTGGAGATTGCGTATCGTCGGTGAAACGTCGTAATATATATCGCTTGGCCCTAATTTAACGACGTGTGAGGATTAGTAGGATTCAGCCAGCTGGCAGGAAAAATGAAAACATTTCGTCCCATTATCCGGAAGCTTTTATTTTTTATTATTCCCGCTCGTCGACGGGCTGTCTCCACTCACACACACACATGCCTACACGACCCGCCTCTCTTAAAAACGCGGTTACACGTATCACATATTCCTTTTTTTTCGTTGCGAACCTCCCCCACCACCTGTGTGTCCCACCCTCTTGGCATTCCTCTTTAATAAAGGCCCCTCACACTCTCGAGCGCACTCTCCTCTTCGCGACTCTTTCCCTCGACACTTACGGTTCATCCCGTTCAACTTATCCGCGATTCACTCACTCTCCAAGGTTCTCTCCGTCCCAAGGACGCGTTAAATTCTCGATCTCCATTCAGGCGCTCAATCCCCGCGCACAAGAGCGAGGAAGGGCAATGCGGAGAGCGTTGTTGTGCTCAGAGTCGTTTATTTTTGCTCGCTGTAGTTCTGTCTCGTTTTATTTTTTATTGTTGTTCGAAATAGGTTGTGTCGGACGGCAGTGAGAGAGAGAGAATGAGTATAGAATGTGTATATGTGTGTGTATACCTGCGAGTTTTATTTTAATTTTCTCCACGGGAAGATACATGCGATTAGAATGGTGGTCGAGGCCTTGTTGTTGTCGTCCCCCGTGACTAAAATGGACAGCCTCAGCACGGCGCATGTATGCATGGGGTATCCATTTTATTTTTGTTCGTGTGATTATTTTTTTTCATTGTCCCTTCTCAGCCGTCCCTCGTGTAAAGCAATCCCCTTTCCGAGGGATCTCCACCCCCGCAAAAGTCCCGCTCTTATCGGATGGCTGGCTATAAATAATAAAAAAAATGTCCGTAGGGATGTGAAATCGGTAAATTTGAGATTTTTTCCGCGGCCATTGTGCCGATACTGTTAATTTTTTTCAGCCTCTTTAATGCGTGAGGGCAAAAAAAGAGGAGTTTGAATGTAGCGCGCTGCTTTATTTGTGACCGCCGTGATTCGACATATACCTTTTTGTACTCGTGTTTATTAAATTATCATTACCACTATCACCTCTCGCCGCTATTATTGTACCTCGTTATTTTATTACCTCTATGAGTTAAAATCTCATAGTGTGTTTGAATTTTCTGCATTGGTGGCTATTATCTGTAATATGTCCTGGAACTGCATGTTAGTATTTTGTCAACATAGTGCACTCCTACTTTATGATTTTGCTGTGCGTCGGTCCCCCCAAATGATTTCGGTCCATACCTACAGACGGGGATGGTGCATGGACTGACCTTGAACTGGGAAGATTTTTGCCTTCCTGGGTCGGAAGCTCCCCGTGCCACACATTGCAGTAGTGGTTGACGCGGTATTTCGTAGGTACAGAATAGAGACTTAGTTCGTAAATGGCTCAATATGGGAAACGATTGTGATTGCAATAATTATGCTCTCTTCCTTTCACGGTAGTTAAAGCGAGATCCCTTAGTCATAACGGAGACCATATTTGACTTTTACGTTTTAATATTAGCTTTAGAAAGTTTTAATAATAGCTTTAGGAAGTGTGAAGTAAATATTGTTGTATTAATTGTGAAATAATATACCTTTATACGACTGAGATTCTAAGAAATTGGTTAAAAATACCTGCATAAGCCTTTAACTTGACTGATTTTTTCGCGCAGTACGTTTAAAACTCCCTCACAGCGGGAAGTTTGTTTATAATTCTGAAAAAGGTACTGCGGTGACAAAATGATTTATTTTCAAAATTAATTCAACAAATTCAGGCAAGATATCGTGAAAGTTCGTCATATTAAAACAGAAACAACAAATGTACTATTCCAAAAGGTATTTTAATGCGTACGACGCGTTTCAATTCACAGAGCCATCATCAGGTACAAGACCAGGTTTTTTCACCTTAATTTTCTCTGAGTCCTATTTCAACATTTATGATCGAAAAATTCATATATTTTATAGTTCCGTCTCTAATCCGTGGTAGTCCTGTAAATGAGGAGCATTTTATATCAAAAATGCTGGTACAAGACCAGGTCTTGTACCTGATGATGGCCCTGTGAGCTGAAACGCGTCGTACGCATTAAAATACCTTGTGGAATAGTGCAATTGTTTTTTCTGTTTTAATGTCTTCAAAATAGTTGGGGTATCATACACACTACACTTTGTTAAATTGTTGACTAGACGTTGGTGTTATAAATTTCTCATTTTTTAAATAAGGTCTCCATCGAGTGCATACACCTACCATTTCCCATGTGAAAGAACTTGTATTTTTCGTCCAAAATCTCGGGAAGTAGTTCGGTGAGCCGCTAATATTTTGATATTTTTGGAAGAGTGAGATGTTTTTCTGTGAAATGAGACCAAACTCATTGATTTCTAGGTGAAATGATATTTTGTTAAAACTGCCTCAAATGATGGGTGCACTGTTTTTGTGGGACTACTATAAATACAGTACAGTAGTAAAGATGCGTACAGTATTCCTCCTCTACCCACTAATTTACTTTTTTTATTTCCGAACAAATATTTAGACAAATACTTTCCTAAGAGCATTAAAATTTTCTCAGATTGGATAGAAAAATCGCTGAGATGTGGCATTCGTCTCGGCAGTTCTTTCAGACTTGGTATAGGTATGTCACCGGTACTCATTTTTTACCATAATTTTCTCAGATTCATATTTCAACATGTATGCTCAATAAATTCAAATATTTTATAGCTCCGTCTCTGACCCGTGGTAGTCCTGTAAATGGGGAGCATATCATATCAAAATTGCTGGTTAAAGTAATTTTCCATCCACGAGGAGAAATAATTTACCCTACTTTTTAAATACATACCTTAACATTAACCTTAAACTTATTTGGCCTAGGCGATATCTCATTCCAAAAGGGAATATTTATTGTGATAACTGATTATTTAATATAAACCAATTCATGGTGTAATGGAGTATATTTTAAAGCTTTGGTGAGACCTTTTCTTTTATACCCAATTCCGATTAATTGATCGCGAATTAATAATTCTTCATTATGGCTCGCTGAGGCTTGCAATAAGGCAGCTCCAGGTCGTTCATGCATTTTATCAAAGGTCAGGGCGGTATATTTTAACCCATGACCTTTCAAAGAGGCTGAAACGAAAGAGGTGCGTACAGTTTAATGTCTTAACTTGGAACCGTCGGAGCGTGCGTATCCTTTGACCATTTTTTAAAACTTAATATTGAACAATACGGGGGTAGTTCAATATTTAGGTTCTCATTCAAATTAATTTATCAGATGACCGTGGTCCTCATCCACTCGACTTGAGGGAGGACGCCGACCCTTCCCTGATATGCTAACATTTGCATATCGATCGCAGGTGATAGCCTCTTTCTGATCCTTAATATTTACTCGCCGTTCATGAAGTATTTTTAAATTCGACTCTTACCGTATATTTAGGCGGGCTATTGATGTTTTCCTCGAGGATATGGATACAAAACGACTGATATGCTGGCGATGAATTTTGCGTGGAGTGCTGGTTTTATGTTCTAATCTTCTTCGACAAAATTACAGGAATATACGGAAAATATCTTTCATTTTTGCAACTATCGCCCTCTGACCCTTCCTATTAAGTTTAGTTTGCGCGATGCGAGTATTTTAACAGCTGGCGCGCGGTATGTTGCCCTGAATTTTACGTGCTACACAAAAATAGAACATAATTGTTTTTTGTGGCCTTTAACAAGAATGTGTTTTGTAAGTTTTTTCGTGAAGGCTCAAATGAATTCTATGAAGGTAAGGGACTGATTCAAGCCAAACTATTCGAGTGATTTTCGAAAAAGCGGAGTGATTTTCATTACTTTCATACAAAAAGATAATTGGCTTAGTATCTTTCATAGATTGATTTGAATTGACCTTGGGGTCAGCAATTAAATGCCATTTAACAAGTATAGTTTTCACCATGAAAGTTGAGTATACCTTAAATATATGAAATATCAATACCCGCAATGATCGTTGGTTTTATATAATAAGGTGAACAATCCGGAACTATAATTTTTGTTCGTTCTGTTTCCCGGCAAATGCTAACAATGAAGCCTTCTTTGGGTTTCTATCCGGTTGTTTTGCTTTTTCAGTTCAACGCCATTACTTGGCTGAAAACCAGAGAACTTATATTACCATCGTTATTGTTACCAAAGAATTGAAACAGTTTTTAACTCAGTAACAACAATGTATTTCTTCAGAAAACATTGAAAAACGAGAGAATTTAACAGCAAATTAACAGCAAACAAAAAAAGAGAAAAAACAGCAAACAAACAAAAAACAGAGCAACAGAAAATTGACTTTCCTCTCGTATCCAACCGAAAACGGAAATTAAACATCTAGTTAGCTTGAATCTTTACCTACAGAAACGCCATGAAACATTAATATGAGTGGAACTCAGTCCCTGAATCTCCCATTTACCGTTCAAGTGGTTGAGGATTAGTTCTGTTGCTGGTTAACCTTATGGGCTTATTGCTGTGTCCGTCATGACTGCCAGGTAATTGAACGGTCGCGGCCCGGATCGCGTTAGTGTCAAATGATTTTTTTCTCTGTGAATCAAGTTCTACATACTACCTTGCGATCCGGCGGAAAGGCACACGGCCTTTGTGTGTTTTGATGTAGCCATGTAAATAGGGAAGAAATCGGGTAGGAGAAAAAGAAATTAATGGCGAATTGCGCGTCATGAGGATATCTTTTTGCCATGCTGGGTTTTTGATTTAGACATAAGTGGTGCGAGAAAAGATTGTTGAAAATTCGAAGATGAATAATTGTACCAATCCGTTTGGCAGTGTGCTTTTTTATTTTGTCACTACTATCAGCTCGAGAGATAAACAATGAGGTTTATGTGGCCCTGTAAGTCGCCAAATACGAATTTTACAAGTAATTTAGTCTTGGCTATTAGTCTCCAACGGCTTCCAACCCTCTTACTTTCTTCCAACCCATCAGCCTTGTCATTCAGAATTTAAGAGAATAATTTTTAAAATTAATCAACTGGCTAAAATAGAGGTAACTAAGAGTCCGTTTTGACTTCTGTTATGACGGAGTATGTACACAATTCAATCAAAGAATTGCCACAGGTTAGACATACTGTAACGCCTCATTTTAAGAGCAGTGTTAAACTGTCTTCCCTATAGCGTCCAATCAGTACCACTGGCGTACCTGCAGTCTATCCTTGAACGACGGTATGAGAGTAGTATTAGAGAGATGTTTGGTCGGGCACATGTATAACAATGTCACTGTACCCATAATTTGGTCTTGTCTGTCCATTATCCTTCCTCAAGTCTCTCATTCATGCGCTGTTTCTTTGTATAGCTCTGTACTTTCCATTGATTTCCGTCCACCTAACGTCGAATACCGTTTGGCTTTCCACATTGTCTCGGCGAGACGGTATCCATTGAAATATACCTTCGAGTTTATGACCTGCTGTCATTCTTTGGCTTCACATTTCTTTTTTTCTCCATTCTTTCGATAACCTTACTTTTAATTCACATATGTTACGTTCTTGGTTACGGTTCTCTTGGTTTATAAATCTTTGTATGTGAAATATGGTGGAACTTTTTTCTAATCCATTTCAATAGCTCTCAACCTTTTAAATTTTGTCTATATAAATCACCAAGGCTTCGCAGCCCTAAAAAAGGACTCATTCTCTTAGTGTTCGCCGTAGTGTTTTCGTAGAAATAATAACTGATATTTTTACTTACTTGGACCTGGTAGTAGACGGTAGCAGCATAATTTGACGATTTGAATTTGGCGCTAGGAAGCGAGGTTCAAATACGATCCTGTGATGAAAGAAGTTTGTCCAACATATTTACCTTGACATGGACAACATGTTTCTGCTTGAAATGCATGTTGTAGAATATGAGAAAAATAAATACAATGATACCTTCAACATATTTTTTTTATTGGCCCTTTAAATTAGAAAATTATACTACCGCACCGTGTATAAAGAGTAATCTAAACCAAAGGTTGCAGTGGCAATAATTTCATCTCGGAATCTACGTGAGGAGTTGCTCCAGAGAAAGGGAACCGGACATAAAGTAAGCAGGAAGCTCAACTCGTTACTTGTGGTTGAACTCGAGTATTTTCAACCACCCTCTATTCTCTATTCACCGTTGAAGTTTTACCGCTCTCATCATTACACACAAAGACTATCTTCAGGGCTGAAAGGATACCTTGTAACTAGGAATTGAAACCTTGTTGCAGACGGTTTTAAAGAGGAAATGTCACTTCTTCGAAGTCTTGTGAGGCTTGTTCGTGGGGTATAGACCAACCCGTACGAGTTCGCTCGCCACTTCCCCAACACCGGATCCTGGGTTTTTCCCCTCACATCCATTCTACTTTAATCCTTTACCGGCACTTGCTCGCTGGCTCATGATGAGTCTCCCGGACCAATCGTGGATAACAGCGCTCCACAGTACCGTGGCGGGTGAGGGGATGAAGTCCCGTTCAATCTGGCCTCTCTTTCTTTCTTTTTGGTCCGAAGAACCGATTCACTTTAATGAGAGTAGGCATGGAATAGGGTAGAGTATGGTCGGTGTGAAGAGAAGTGTATTGGCAGAGGGGGGAGGGAAATGTATTGATTGAAAAGCACCCGATTTCTATTTTATTTCACCTCGCGGGAGTCCGTTTTATTAAAGTTTGCGCCCCCAAAATAAAAAAAGAAGGATTGGAGCGTTCCTCTCCAATCCCCGTCCTCTTCCCTAATCGTGGTATCAATGGCCAATGCCATTTCTGCCGACGAGTTCCCCAGCTCAGTTGTATTGTGTGCGCATAATGAGACTGCAGCGAGTCGCTAGAGAAAATTGCCCGCGTTTACGGGCGTTATTGGAATATAGTTTAACGCATGCCAATTAGGATCCATTATGTTTACTGTTTTTAATTTTTATTCGGCAAGCCTATTGTGCCCAAAATGGAGTCAACTGGGTTTCTTAAATTTAGCATTGGCAATTCCTTTTCAAAAATCGCATCGGACTCGAAGAGTGGTAAAACTACAAATCCTGATTATTTTCTCAAGATTCCAAATGTTGAATGTTTTATTCTTTCTATTTTTATTTATTACTTATTTCCTCCACTTAGCCTTTAATTTCTTTGCGTATAAGATCTCCTCACTTCAGATTCCGCTTACGTTATTATTATATAAGTATTTAGGATAGTTTTCATATCTCGATTGGTAGTTGTGTGTGATTTTCCGGTATCTTGCCCATGATAGGCTTTGTTTAGTAGTGGATGTTATTTGATATGCAAACTTCACCACGTTGTAAATTTGAAACAATGTAAAACTTATATATAATATCCATGAATCACTGTTTATAGAAATTCCGAATGACAAAGAGACAAAAATAATTTTTTTCGTTTTAAATGGTGTTGTAAATTACGTTTCGTAAGATATCTCATCAAGCTAAGAGCTGGAACAATTTCAAATTCTGTGGTTTTAATCAGATTGATAAGAATCTAGGTTGACTCCGTAATCTTAATTTTTTATTGGCGATATTCAATTTTCACTAGTTCCTATTATTTTCTTAGGTACTCTACCAATAATGGATACGTCGTACGTTCAACTCAGATGTACACGGATATGTATTGCAAATGTTTGGTGTAGTTCTTTGGAGATAAACATCTAACTCGTTGACATACTCCTTGGTTCTCCTCGAGGGTTATACATCGGTATATTTCGTTTCATTCGCTGACCTTTTGACCTCTTTGATAGGTCCTATGATATTATTTTATCCAAAAACCCATTGAATCTTCAGCTTTCAGTAGTGTAGATACATTGATGAAACGTGCCAGAATTTTTTAAATATTATGCCGGAAAATTTTTACGAACATGGCGTTGTTGCTGACGGCTTAAAGTATTTATATCTCCCAGATTTCGCATTAACTAGCGTAAATTATTTTACACCTTGATTTTTTGTGCAAAGCCAACAAAAATGAAGCGGTGGATTTTACCTTACCGCATCGAATATGTGCATAGCACATCTGAGGAATTCTAAATTTTTGTGTGACAAAACCGGGAATAAAATGTGAATAATTAACGAACGCGATAACGGTTAATTCCCAAAAGCGACTGAAATTGATTATCTCGCGTACCTTCCTCAAGCACTCTCTCGCTCTAATAAACACGGATTTGAAAACACGTAAATATTTGATGAGACGGGCGAGCGGGAGGGAAGGTATGTTCAGGAATTTATTGTGAATGATATGCCTGCTGCTGCTGCAAGTTTTAATGAGTGAGGCAAAGGGGAATGCGTCAGTGAATTTTATGGCGGCAGAGTGCGGGAGTAGAAAAACCCCCCGCAGCCCTTGCGCAATGGGAGCGAGGGCCCCAATCTCCCAAGCGGATGCCGTGCTATTTGATGAAGATCTGGTCGCGGGGCCTAAAACATGCAAGGGGCGTCTGAGGGAATAAAGCGGGAATGTTTTACAGGCAACGCGCCATTGTGATTCTGCTGGAATTTTGATAGTCAAAAAGCATCGACCTCCGAGCGTTATTATCAATATGTGATGACTGTAATGGGCAAATATTTTATTTCGCGGTGTTTAACGGTATATTTTTTAGCACCTCTAGAATGTCTCATGCTGTATGTCGGCAATAAAAACAGTAATTGAGAACCGTACGCAAGATGTAAGAGGAAAGGATCAAACGGAAGAATATAATGACCAAAAAATACTAATATATTCGAGAAATTGAGTTGTGAGGAGTATTCAATTAAAGGATAAATAAAGATATAAGTCCCTAGAAGAAAGCTGAAGGATGAATTCATAGACCAAATAAAGAGGTAAGCAAATACAAAAAACTATCAGGGAGTTTGGAAATAATACTCTATGGAAAAGGATGAAGGGCTGCTGTCAACCAGCCTTGGGATTGAATGACCGATAATGATTTGAAAAGTAACATATATTGTACATAACACGCAGTAAAGGCATGGCATGTGCTCTAATTGGAATTGGAATGCATTATACCCTATCTGAAGTACTCCAATGCACAGTTTTGGAGGATTTTTAAAATTTTTATCAACTTTTTTTACGCTTACCTTCCGAGCCCTGAATCGTTGCGATTAGGCTATATAAATGCAGTTGGTGCAGATGAAAATAATATTCAATTTCTATGGAACAAATTTCAAACTCAATTCTGCATTGATGCCCTAGAATACTACATACACCTTAAATTTTATATAATTTTTCACTTTACTTTTAATTTTTTTCAAGGCAATGTTGATAATGATCAACCTGGGTTATCAAAAATTCAATGAGTAGCAAGCGGTTTGTTCCTAGTTACGCTTTGTAGAATACTTAACGAAATGGATTAAACTTTGAGTTGACTTTTTAGGAAATACTATTGCCGAAACATAGTACTCATACGTAACGATGTATCCCTTAATTATGAAGGCGTGCTATTTAAGCTAAGCATTAACGGAAATCTATTCATCAAATAATGCAAAATTCCGGTGGATCCTAGCTCCCATTAAAATGCTTAAATTTTTTATAGACAGCTGTAAAGAAATACCACGGGTGAAAAAATTGTGTTGATTATAAATTAATTCTGATATCTTTATGCTTTTTTTGCTTAGCGAATTATCAGTAATCCCACAATATTCTGTCAATTAATGTATTCTCCCCAGCCATATCCTCTAAGGCTTGTTTTTTCACTGATTTAAAACTCGATGAATTATTTACATGAGCGCTACGTTTCTAGCTATAGATAAATAATACGTGATGCCTATGGCAAATAGCTCTTCCACCAAGTGTACAATAATGAATCACATTTCACAACTTTAATCATGTTGGGAATCCAGCGGTGGTAAACTTTTCCGATGAGTTGATACCCCATATATATCGCCGCAAAATTTCGGGGACTGTCAGACATCCCCGTGGTTTCCCGTTTTTAGCAGTGTAAACGAGGCGTGATTCTCCGAAGCCGAAGGCGGCTCATTTCCCCGCGGTGATGCTTACAGTTTCCTGGTCAAATATAATCTCTCCAGCCCTTCCACCCCCTTCTACCCCCCTGAATCGACGCCGCTCAACCAGTCGGTTTTCGCGACCGGGTAGTTGCCCCGCTCCCACCTCATCCTTTCCCCGGAGGCGTGTTTTCCGGCCCGCCTCTCTCACTCAGCCCTTCCCACTCCGGGCAACCGGAGCATCGTCATCCACCATATCGCTCCCGTCTGCCGAGGGAGAGAGAGAGCGTCAGAACACTTCCAAACGCGATCAGCCGTCCATCCAAGCGTGTGTAGCAGCCTTTTTCGCATCCCAACGCGAGGGGACGCCTTTATTTCTTTGTTACAACACTTGCTCTGCTTTCCCTAAATCCAGAGATTCGATAAGGGGGTGTGTATGTGTGCGTGTGTGGGGATGAGAAGGGAATGTTTTTCGAAAATTGATTTCCTCACCCATCCAAAACACCTACTCCCCCTCCAACCCCTTCCCCACCCGCCGCCACTACCCTTTTCACCACCTCTCCTCCCAACCCACTTCTTTCCCCACCACTCTTCCCACCCTCCCGCGCACCCTTGTTTCAATTCTTTCCCGTTTTTTTGCACACTCCTCCTATTCCTCGCATCACTTTAATCGGATTAAAGGAAAATGGAAAGAGTTTCAGGAGAGGCGGGGATGAGTTGGTTTTGGGAGAGAGGCTCTGGAGAGTAGGAAGATGGGCGTGGGGTGGATGGGGAAAAGTGGGTGGTTTTGGTTGAATAGCGTGGGATAGCCCGAGAAAAAAAACGTGCGATATTCGTGTCTCTTTTGTTTTTTCCTTCCTACATTTCTTCTTCTCTTTCCTTCTCTCTCTCCCCCTCTCTCTTTACCTCTTTCCCTCTCTCGTACCCTTTTCCTCCTCGTCCTCCCACAGCTCCCTCGTGCCATTTTATCGGGAACGCGGGAGTGTGCAAAGAGGGAATATCTCCAAGGCAAACAAAAGGCGAGAGCACGAGATATGCTACGGAATACCGGCATACACACTCTCTCTCTCTCTCTCTCTCATCCATATCTTCTCCCCTCAACGAATACAGTCCTTCCATTATATAAAAAAGAAGAACTGAAATGGCCAGGAGATGGGTGGGGTAAAACCCAGGGCCGTGTTCTCATTGGTGTCGTCAAGGGGCGGTGGGAGAAGTGTTGGTGTTGGTGGTTTAGGATGAGACGAGGAAGTGTATAGTGTGGGTAGATTCGGTGGCGGGAAGCAAGGAAGACGTATTTGTGCGTCGTCGAAAGTAGTTTCAGCCTCCCGCGTAATGCATGTAGTTCTTCTTTCCCTTACCCCCAATCCAGTGAGGAATATGCATATGAGCCAAGTGCATGGGACACCTCATTGAGAAGAGTTTTGGGTGGTGCAGAAATGAAAAATTTGCAATTATCCAGAGATTAAAATTTTACTACAACAAAATTTTACATCATCATCAGGTGAAAAGTGAAGTAATTGTGACAAATGAAGAAACAAACCACTTAACTTTATTTATCACCTGATGTTGATGTCAACAAAATTGAAACCTATGTCACAGTAAAATAAATTTTAGTGGATAATTGCAAATTTTTCATTTCTGCATCATGCATAAATTCCACTCAATATCGCAAGAATCTTCGGATTTTATAGTTTCGGGTAGGTTAAGAGGGGGGTCATAAGTACCCATTGCTCATACACGTGAATGTACATTTGGCAATTTAAATTATTTGCTAAGTGCAAAATATAGCCTTTATTATCGCCATTTATTCCCTAAAGGTATATCTAATATATCTACTAAGCTGTCGGAATGACCTTATAGGTTTCAATAAGTATATTTATTTTTCTTGAAAAACTCATATGCATACAAAAATAATCTTGACCGGTCGGCACAAACGTGGCTGGTATTTGCTGGTAGTGAGAAGGTTATGGAATTCACGTCGTGATAACATGAGTTATAATAAACTCGAAATTTCTTCTCCGCCATTGTAATGTAAAATACTCTGCTTTAAAGCTTTCTTGGAACACGGTTAGGATTATCTGGTGACGCGCATGCACGGCTGTAGTTTCAAACAACTTTCATAGAATGTTCTCTCAGCGTGTGCACGGGAGCACATTCTAAACGCGTGTGCCAGCATATGCTTGCGTTAAACCTTGTTGAGTGGATTCAATATCTTGAAGGTCAGGGATATCAAAAGGAAGAGTTTTAACATGCACATCAATTGAGTAATGTATTTTAAATGGACATTTTTTGCTGCCATGGAACCTGACTGCATTGACTTTGCTAATAATTTTTACTTTTATAATTAAATAAATTTATCAAAGACCCAAATACAAAAAATAACTGGTGAGTGGATTTTACTACCATCAATTCACAAGGAAGATGTTTCTATTCATAATTGTTTATCGTTTATTAATAACACTTATTATTACTGAGTTCCGGCGGCCGTTGCCGTTTCCCAGTCATATTCGACGCGAAAATACGAATTTCTTATTTACGAGTTGTTTTACAGTACATTATTGGGAGGCAAAGGAAATAATACTATCAAAATGTTGCTATTTTCTGTTTGTTATTGATGTAAGAATTATTTTTTTTAATTTATTAAATTATAAAAGGTCAATTCATTTGAAGAAGACATGTATCTTTCGGTCTTTTTCATCCGAGTCGTCTTCTAAAATATTTTATAGAGAAATCCTGGAGTCAGTTTTTCCATGGCTGTCCATAAAATTCATGAAAGCAGTTAGGAAGTAATACACATCCTTAGAAGAGTCACAGTTATCACACCGTTGCCAAGATTATCTTGCGTGGAAAGTTAGCAGTCACTATAAAAAAATGGAGGGCAAAATATTATTTCCTCAGTTTCTCCCATCATATTTAGCGTAATCTAATTTCAAGATCACGAAGCAATATTATAAGTTCATTTTGGTGTTATCATACAGATGACGGACTCACTCGACTGTAAGCATATCAGCTAGACATAATGGTTATGTTATAATCTGCTATAAAAAGAACTCAATGCAAAATTAGAGTTCTTTAATTTAGTAAATTCAGAGATGAGCAAGAAATTTATTATATGAAAATGGATGCATTTTAATGATTACATGTCAAGTTACTCCGCAATAATCCAGTAAAAGGGCGTGGTGCACAAGGGGTCTGGACCCATCCCCTTCACGGAATGTTGCATTAATTCTTATTTGGGTCAATAAAGATAAAATTACATTTTAAAACAAAGAATATTTATTGTTAATTTTGATGGACTTTTTTATATGTATTTTTGTAGTATTCAATTATAAGGAAATGTAATTATTGTTTTCATTTCGATATTTACCCGGCAAAAATCTTTAAAAATCCACTCTTACATTGAAGTCACGATTACTCTCCTAATTGCCTTTACTCTCATTTTCCTCCTTCTGTTTAAAAAAAACTTCCTTCCCCCCATAACTCAACGTAGACATTTCCCCCTCGAATGCAAATCCTTGCATCGTGACTTACTCTGTGATACATTATTAAATTACTCCTCAATATCACATTTAGGATAAACACAGTTTCAAAACCCCAATGTCCTATTAGATTCTTGAGCATTTAGTGAAGGGGATAGAAAGAGAATTATTTCGGCCTACCGTGGAACAATGTTAAAGATGTTGTGGAAAAGATGAGTAGGGGATGAGAATTCAGCTCAGCCATGCCAGGGGAAGGTATTCAATAAATGAGCGTGAAACGGCGCTTCGGTCGTGATGCTTGGAGCGCCTCGGAAGGTTGGTGTGTGTGTTCGGAAGATATGGTTTTGGTAAGAGGAGAAGGATAGAAACGGGTTCCTGAGGGGAGAGGTGGGGCGGATGTGACGTAGGGTTTATCCGCGAGCTTGGAAATCAAACGTCCCCCACTCCTCGGGAAATGCAAGGGAGCTGAGAGCGGTGGTGGAGCTCTGGAATTTCGGGTGTTATAAAGAGAACAAATAGGCTCCCGCGGTTATGTTATGCAAATTCGGTCTGTCTCTGCGTATCCTTTTCCATTCTCTCTTCCTCTCTCTCGAGCCTCCTTGTGCCTCTCACTATCTCTCTCGTCTTCTCCCTTACTCTTGTATCTTTCCATTCCTCTCCGGTTGTAATATTCCTTCTCACGTCAGCTCTTTTTCCCTTGTTTTTCTTCGAGGAGAACTCGAGGATAGGCAATTACTGAGGTGCCAACTGCCTCCTCCAGCCTGTCTTCAGTCCGGTTCGTTACCAACTAGTCCGACGCTCAACTGAGCTGTAATACTAGGTTTATGGTTTATTTGCGTAAAAAGATTTGCAACGTGCTACTATTCTCTGAGACAAATAGTATCCGATTCGTAAGAGATGACATTATCATCACCTAATTTTTCAAGTTAAGCTGGATCCCACCATTTTTCTTAACGGAGAAATAACTACTTTGAGTCCACGCAGTTCAGGTTATCCCCTGCTCTCGAATCTCATCTCAGATTCTTCCCTGATTTGTATCTCTCCAATTGCCTCCTATGGTAATTATTCGTCTCACGCTGTCTCTTTTCACTTATTTTTTTCGAGAAAGAAAGAAAGAAAGGCTATTATTTAAGTACTAGATCTCACTTCAAGCCTGTTTTCAGTACTTGATACCAACCAGGGTGACGTCCAGCTGTAATCCAAGACTTGGTTTGTAGCATAATTTTATCAATACTTATAATACAATAATATACTGCCCTCCGAAAGTCTGGGGCCAAAACACAAATGATTCGCAATAGATAACTTGTCATCATTTACTGACTTCCAAGCCTAATATTTACTCCAACCAGAAATTCTTCTTCGTTTCAAGCTACATTCTTATTCAATTCGCTGCAGTTTTCATGACGGAGATAACTCATTATTTATCGTTCGTATTTTATTTACTGGTCGTTTTCATGGGACTTTCATTTTACTTTATAGCACCGTGCAGTTTCCAGAAAAATGTCGCGGTTTTACAAATATACCTTATTCCCTCAACCTACTTCTTTATTCTTACCTTAAGTTTGTTTCTCCATTAAGTTGTTAATTATTCGTCTCTTATATGCCTTTTTCGCCATCACTTAGTTCGTCCATTGAATTGCCGGCATATCATTCATGTAAGATATTTACTAGTCTTGCATCCTTGTCTATTCTTCTTTACCAATGAACCACGTGTATGATGCAGTGGTTGCCATTGCTCACATAAATATATTGCCACTAAAGAATTAATTGGGGGACAACTGGATGATATTTCCTCACCAGGAATAAATAGGTCAAATATGGACGTTATTCATACGTTTGAATACGGGAACCCGGAATGTGAGTGTCCGAATAGGGTAGAATTAAGGGCTGTATTAAATCAGTTTATTTATAAAAAAACTCATGATGGTGAAGCGACTGAAGACTAAAGAAGCAGAGATTTTGCGATCGTGTTAAAGGTGGTACAGCCTACATCCTTGATTTTATAATTTTAGATTTCAAATAAGAGGAAAGTATTATAAAAAGCGATAAATTTTCAATTTATATGGCTCATATATGCGGAAACGGATACGTGCGATTAAAGGTTACATTAATACGAAATGGTTACTCTGCGATCGTATGGCAATAGTCCGGTATGATTAGTAGAAATTAATGCCATGGTGTTTCTTTTAATATATATACAAATAGTGGAATAGATGACAAGGAGCTCGGTTTGCGTAATAAGAAATTGGAGGAGAGTTGCTATGTTGCGCTTATCTTCTCTTCTATCTTCTTTAAACGCCTGTGTTCTGCGTCCTTGAGATGGCTCAGATGAAGAAGGCTCGCAATGAGTCCAACGAAAAGTCGCCTTGAGGAAGGATATCGGAATTTCTGGCGTCTTGAGGACTTGAAACTTGCGCCAGTGACTATGAATGGGTAGATGCCTCCAGTATTTGCTGCTCTGCTTTCCATTTCAGTTCTCTTTCTGTCCATCAGCAGGTGGTAAACCCAGTTACATATTGGAGCATAACAATTGAACTTTGTACGAAGTCTTCTTTTTCTATATATATTATCACTGTGTTCATTTTGACCTGATGGGAAGAAAAAAGAAGAAAGATGGGAAGATGACTTCATTTGTGCCACAATTTCCTACAGTGAAATTAATTATTATTAAAAACCGCCGTGTAAACCATTAAATGTTCGATATCATCCATTCATTTTCCGATATAATACATTCCCTTTGATAATAGAGAGGCAGAGCAATAATCCCGGTGTGATTCACTTTATTAATCGGAGAAAATGACGACTGGAGCCGGTAGGATGGAGGTAAGTTTTTTTTGTTTTTCCGCTCTTTAGATTTTTTATACGATGGAAATTAATGTAATGTCGCGAAAATTTGCTTATGTTGATGTTATGCAGCCAGCTTTATCATCAGTGAAGATTTATTTGCTTCAGCTCTCCTATCTGCTCTTCTAATAGCCAACCGCTTCATCCCAGAGTAATTATTCCCTTTCATATAATTCCCAGTAAGTATCTTTAATGTATTACATTCGCGATCTATCTGAGTGTGTATATTCGTTTTTTCTTCCAATATTGTTTTAGTGCTGATGAGGCTGGTAAAAAAGTAGCTATTAACTTCTCTTTGTTTGCCAATTTCTCAGTCAAAATTGTTGTTCTGTAGAATTTCTACGGCTTTTGGATCAGGAAGATAAGCACCATCCAAAAAAACGTAATTTTCTGAAATTTGGAATGATGAGGTGATATTTTATTTGCTTATTTAGAGTGAAATAATTCAGTATTGATGTGCTATCTTACTCAATGACGGCATCCTGCACCCGTAATAAACCGCCCGTTTTGTCAACGACTGCTAATTGTTCGCGTATTCTCGCCAATTACGCACATAACCGCTATGCCTAGAGTTTACCCTCTTAGTCAACCCAATGGAGGCACTTGGTGAGAGTTAATTGGCCATAATACATCGAGAATAAGGAATTTTAATTAGCAAAAGTGTATAAAACAAATTTCTTCGCCTCGAAATAATATTGATGGGCGTTTCTTGGCGTTCGTTCTTCTCTCAACCTACATCGAGATCTGTTCTACCTAAAAACCTCAAAATTGAAGAGTAGTAATTCTGTAACTTAAGTGTATCAATTAGTTTTCTACTTCTTTTAAAAGGGACTCTATAAATTGAAAATTTCAGTGTTAACGTAACGCTTACATTTCTCCAACTGATAAAAAAGCACAATTAATTATGGAGAATATACTTTGCTCCTTGGGTGTTCTTAATTATTCGATATTTGTTATCCTATTTATTTTATTTAGTACCAAAACTTGAAATACAATCATTTCTCAAAGGAGTGGTACGCTAACTTTAAAACAGAGGGCGTCTTTGTCTAGAGGACGACTGTGATATCGTTGCGTAAACATTTCTCTCAAAAGCTGATAACATTAAAATCATGCGAAGGATCTTCAATCTTGGCACCTTCTCTTTCTAGCCCATTATGTGGAGTAATACAAGAAGCAAATCTTGGATTGTAAATAACCGCGCGTGCATTAAATAACCCTTTCACTGTTGTATCGTGACTAATTCTATTAGATCTTAAAGTGTACGATTCAAGGCAGTGTCAACAAACGCATGAGACCACCCACTCCCTTCATTCCATTCATATTACACTGACTATTTGACACCGCACGTTTCTGTATAACCTTCCGTCCTTCCACCTGCCGCCGTCATTCCATGAATTCAACTCTCTCGGCCGCCTTATCCCTTTAGTTCCCCAAAGCAGTTCCTCCCTTTCTTCCTTCTTCTCCGCCTCACCCACGTCCCCACGATGCCTCTTGAACCCTCGCTTCCACCCTCCCCGCTCTCTCGGCCCACGCCACAGCTCGCACCCTCGTCCTCGACGTTCGCCTCCTTGGGCAACCCGTCTTCCCTTCTTCCTTCCGAAGCCTTTCCCGCGCTCTCTTCTTCCTTTTCCCTAGCCCTTCACCCTCTCCCTTCCCCTATCCGGGCCCTTTAATACCATTATCCTACCGATTTGCTCCATTCCTCCAACCCTCCACCCCTCCGCGCTCCAGGCATTCCGTCCACCTCAAATCTTTTTCTTCTTCTGCTCCTCCTCCTTTCCCCTTATCTACTTCTTCAGACTTCCCACCGCTTCGTTCCCCAGTTTCACATCGTCTCTTTCTCCCTTTTGCTCTCTTTGCCCTTTCTTTGCCGTCTCTGATCCGTCTACACTTTCGCAGTTCTCCATTTTCTCCTTTCTGTCTTGAAACCATTTTCGAAGGTGATCTCTCTTCTGGGTAGTCTGTTATGTAGACTCAACACATGAGAAATAGCTCTCATTTAAGTACTATTGCTGAAAATTGGACGATTTTTTGGGCATGGGTTTGCGAAACATTGAGCATCCAGAACGTTCCAGAGATATTGAAGTCTGGAGAGTCAGTCAGGAATTTTACTGATCATTACCTGAGCACTTTCATAATTGGGATGACTCGACTAACTGCTGTTCCGTTTCGACTCGTCTCACAATGAAACCTCGAGGTGAGGTCCATGGTATAGTCTTAATGCCGTTTTACCCCTGGAACTTTATCGCACAATTGTATGTGCCGAAATTGCAATAATGTGGGTACAGAATTAGAGGAGGGGCTATTCTCTCATCAGTTGTATATGAATTAACGCATATATTCTTTCAATGTACCGCATTACTCGACGCAATTCACAATTCACCTCTATTCATACATCGGATTGCGATACAAGAACCTCGTGTAAAACGGCTCTGGCGATGGGTGATTGTTAACACTTGCAAATTATCCCTACGTGTGTGGGCCCCGTGGATTTTCTGCGCATGTTCTTTGATGTCAATGCTTCCCCCTTTTCCCCTTATTCCTTCCCTTGCGAATATTCTATTCATACGTCATCCAAGTCTACTTCCCCACCCAACGTGCAGGTTTATGCCAGGAACTTCTGTGAGACGTATTTTTCAGAGAATAGGCTTCTGAAGTGATCCATGACTAAATAAAGCAATTAGAAACGCCACTCAAAGTTTTCATCACGATCAGTTATTGAGAATATGTTGAGACTTGCTCAACATGAAGTATTTAGTGCTGGATTTTCAGCTGCCTTTTTTTCTCTTTTACAATGTAGCTTCAATCCACGGATTTAGACTTGTAATACTTTATTGCGTGAAATAACGTCTATAACTTTCCGCGGTACCGGCAGAAAAATGGCCTGTGCTTCCTTCGGTATGAAATATTTCGATATTAATAGTCATTTTATTTAAATATTGATGGGGCAACTTGATTTTTCTGTTTTTAGATATTGATTCTTGATGTAAAAATCTTGTTTTTAACTGAACGAGAAATTATAATAAAATGGAAAGGAAAATGAACATAAAAATGTTTGAATGTGCGTAAAAGTGTTATAATATCTAATTTTTTATGTGAAGAAGCAACTATCAAATTTACTGCAATCACCAATGTTCAATTAGACGGAGGTTTGGCTAGCTGTTGCAAATTGAATCAACGTCCGTTGCTATGTCTGATTCCTGATTATATCCTAGATTCTAAGTCGTTTTTATTCTTTGAACAAATCTGATGACTTCTAAATGCCGGTTTCAAGATTAGAACGATATCGGATGGAAAACTTTTCGATAGATCGGTGAAAATAATGATGGTGCAGCGGACATATTTTAACCACGACCACCGTGGAGGATGTAGTATGCCTTCCTCGGTGGGCTATCTTGCTGACAGCATCTTTTTTTCCGTCAGGGCCCCGAAGTCCACCTGAATTATCTCTCCTCTACCTCCTTCACAGTTTCATTGCGCTTTTTTGCGCATTGGCGAATTTCTATTTGGATTTCCTTAAAAAAAATCCACTCGCCTTAACGGTTTTTGTCGCCACCCGTTCCCTACCCATAGCCCCACATACTACTGGCACCCCTTTTTTCTCTTCTTCTCGTTTTTCTGCTCAATCCTCCACTAAAGCAACCCACTCGCCCAATTCCTCTATTTTATACCCGTCTTCCTTCTCGCACGCTCTGAGCCGTCCTCCCCACTCAGTCCATCCCACAACGCCCTCTTACTCCCCCTTTCGTCTTCCCCCGCGCCTAAGTTTTTGTTGCCGGGGGTTTCAGAATGCAAGGAAGCTCCTCACTGTTCCCTTGCTCCACTGAACTTCTTCGACCTGAGTGATGTCTTTCAGACACTCGGCCCAAAGTTTTTCATTTCTCCGATTACTCGCTCTCTCTCTCTTCCCCTTCCTCCTCCCTCCTATTCCTCCTCTTTCACTCCTTTATCTCCCTCTCCCCTTTCCTCTTCAACCGGCTTACTTCTCCGTTCCCTCGCCTCTCCATCGAAACCTTTTTTTCCCTTGTCCCGTCTCAGAAGTCCCTCCCTCTCCCTTTCTCTCTCCGTTACAAAGGCCTCGGTTACCCACACAAGACACTCTTATACTCTCCTTTCCACCCCGCAAGGCATTCCCGAAAAATAAATTCCGTAATTTTAGAAGTGGGATGCAGAGAGTGAGTGGGTTCTTCCTCTCCGTAATGGTCGACCAGTTGTCTTGAATTACTCGTCTTCCTACTCCTTCGGTGTGAGGTTCTTTTTTTTAAATAAACGATGCTGCGGTAAATGTTAGGCGACAAGTTGTTTCAGTTTCATCTTCGAGAGTTTTCTTGCTAATGAATTAAAGTTGATGGGCTTATTCGGTGTGGATGGGCGTGCTGTTATACTTAATAATTTTGCACCTTTAGCTTTAATCATCATTGCTTGGAGGAGTTATCACGTTATTCTTCTAGGTATTATTGAGATCCTTATCGAGTTTTTCATGGAACTGGAAGAATTTTAGGGATGAATTAAAAATATAGTTTTGTCCGTTATTTTTTATTTATCTCTTTGAATATTTTCATCTTCTATGCGCATGTATGCGATTTATTCCGGCAAAATGTTGTGGAAATAAGTTATATTTAATGGAACCAATACCTCATTAGTGTCCTTGTCAGTTAAAACGCGTTGTTAAACCAATGGTTCATTTATATTTGCTGTATCAAAAGTAAAAAGCTATAGATGCTATACGTATTATTGTCCCTTATTCATAAAATTTGGAGTTCGACTGAAGTTTTTGATACCCAGGTCGCGTATTATTTCTAGAATAAAGAAGGGTATTATTTCCAGAAAACAATGCTATGGGGAGTAGTGGATTAAGATTGCTTCAACAAAAGCTTATGTAGTTGGTTGACATAAAAGAGCTAATCTATTGGTTCTACTAGTGATTCCGTATGGCAATTGTGACTTTCACCAACCATATGTACTGCTGCTCAAATGTTACTCTCTTGAAAGAAAGTCTCTTCCTTTCTTTTATGTCCTTTATTTCTGGCAGTTGAGAAAAATAAATTCCGTGAACAGTGATTTTAAACACTAACTAACTGGAATTTTCCTTTTTGTTGGTATTTAACTACACCACCGCCTATTATTTGAATTTTGCGTAGAGACTTTTGGTCTAATACCTTCATTGTGACGAGTATTTTTAATTATCTACTTGGAGTACTTTTTGCTAGTGAATATCCGACGATATGGTGGTGATTTTGTGCTATTCAAGTCAGCATTTACCTTGCCACCTCAAATTTACTCGAAAAGAACAGAAAAAGGACGTTGTTGTTTGGTTCATCATAACAATCGTTTTATCATTTTTTAAGAGAAATTGATAAATTTATTGTATTGTTTTATTCTAATATTTTTCTACTATTTAAGATTAGAAAAAGAATGCAATATTTCATTGAAACTACCAAAATATGGAAAATAGCAAAGTTACTACCGCAAAACTACCGCAGGCGTGTGACGCCCTCTTGTTGCTTGGCAATGAATTTTCGAAATTTTACTTAAAGTTCTAGATGCGGAATGTCATGGTAATTTATTCTGTTACTTATTTTTGGAGGCGTTTAATTTCTTATTTACAGACATTTTTTGGCTTTTACCTGAAATGCACGCAACTTTCAATGATTCACCTCTCGATCCTTCCTTGATATAAATAGTTTCATTATTTGAATTAACTTGAGTGAATTTTCCGTGAATTATGCTCCTCCCTTGAGCATCATTTACTTGCAACAGATGAATTCACGTGGACAAATAGTTACCAATAGTTTTGAGAGGGTATAATATCTAGTTTTTTTTCAATTTATGAAATCGCTTTTTTGTGGTTTCATCCCTTACAGATGTGTAAACGCATACGAAGGAATCCGAAAGTGGTTAGCCTAAGTACATTGATTATAACATATAGTATGTTGTGATAAGCTTTTTAATAATTTGGACTTAAGTGTTATTGCTAAAAAGTATGCATTTTTATCGTTTTGTGGACGTTTAGAACGTATTTATTCCTGATATTATTGCGGTCTTACTTGTTTTGGGCATTAATATCGGCATTCGAGTGTTTACCTGGTATCCTGGAGCGTACTATTCACGCTCAGCTTATTTGATGTGCATGATGCATACATTTGTGGATAATTATCATTTCTCATGCCTGGCAGCACTTACATTGCTCAGCATCATAAGAGAAATTGCGTTTGCCCCTGAGATTCTGTCAAGTCTTGGGTTAATTTCATGTTAACGTAATAAGTAATCCGTTATGATTTCCTTTACATTATAATATTCGACAGATTTTCAAGATTTCTTACCTTTCTCTTTCAGAGGTTCTACACCGCTTGAAGTCAGCTGTTCAGTTATATGAATGTCACAAATTTCATCGTTTTGTAGTATATTCAGGGTATTTCCGGAAAACCGAAACATTTAAAGTATGAGTATTGACAACTGGTAGCTAAATGAGTTAATTTTCTTGTTTAACTTGTGAATATAAAATATTTTATATAATTACACAATTATTACAGTACTACCTTTTATATTTATTATATGAAACTATTTATACCTCGCTTGGACCCAATTAATAACAATGCCATGCAATTTTAAATTTACTTCAGGATAATTTGATTACCAATTTGGCAATGATAATTTGAGTCCGTCCATGTTGTCCTGTGTTTTTCATCTCTCTGGAAAATAGCTTTTCCCGAATTGCTTCTCGTAAACCAGCTGCAAAAATTCCATTAGCTCTTGTCTAAACGTGTTTGTGGTCTCTGAATTCTTATTTAAGAGACGTCTAGTTGTTTGAATTTTTCATGTTAGACTTTTTCTATTATTTTTCTGCCTCCGAGCAAGATATTTTTATTTTTCTTTCTCTCCAGCATACTATTTTCCGCTAGTCTGAAAAAAATCAGTTTCTCTATAAGAATGGTATTATCACCTTGAATTTTTTTCTGTTATACCCTAGTTTTCCGTTAATTCAAATGTCTGTATGTCTATTTTATATGTGAATTCAGCTCGATATTTCCCAACATACTTCAGTCTTGTGATTTTCGGAATCATAATTGCTTTTTTTAGTTTCCAGGATAGTGTATTTTTGCCCGTAAATTTATCTGTCCTCTTTTTTTCATGCCTGCAGAGTTCAGTAGTTGCTTGAGCCATGATTGTAACAGCAAAACAACCCTTTTATTGTAATTCGCTTAGTTTTTACTTCTCATGGAGACTTGTAGCATTGAACGTCTTGTTTGACGTCGAAGTTGGGTAAACAGGTCGTGAATGCCGTGTGAGGATCGTTGAAGAAATTCGTGCTCCCGCGTTCACTCGGGTGAATTCCATTTGGAGAAACCCCATCCCCCCCCTCCCATCATTGAAACTCACTGGCTGGAACTGAAGGTCTGGAGCAAATGTGTCGTGTCCTACTCGTACCTACTTACTTACCTGCTTTTGCGCTCTTTGTTTCTCCCTGGATACCCCATCGAATATCCCGCGTTCGCCGGTGACTGTGTGTACCCACACTTTCTCACTCTTGTCTCTCGTTATCCCCTGCTTTTTGTAGCTCGCTCGCTGTTTCAGTTTTAAAAATGACAATACCTCTTTTACCCAAACAGTTCCGTTTTTATAGTGCGAGAGTGGAATGATGAAAAAAATGCCTTTGTCAACACACATTTCGTTTTGCGCTTTTGTTTTTGTAAATTTTTCCTACTCCTACCGAGTCCCCTATCCCTTCCAACTGGTGAGTCTCTCCGCCTCTCTCCTCTAAACCTCTCTCTCTATATATCTCTGCTGCGTCTTTCTATCCTCTCCTCTCATCCATTTTATTTTCTGCTCACCAGAGGCAAAGGAATCTGTCAAAGGATAGGGGAGGATGAAAAAAAACAAAGCAAGCGCGGTCGGCGCGATTCCACCGTTCCGCTCCACCCGTTTATCTTCTTTTATCCCCACCCCATCGTCCTCGACACAACCCTCCTCTTCACTACTGTTTTCCATACTTCTCCCCGCCTCTTTCCCACACAAACCTCCCCCTCAAGCAACCTCTCTGTACCCCTCTGTGCCTCACCGCATTGCCTCCCACTCCCGCATCAACTATCCGCCTCCTCTCCTCTCAGCCTCACTTTCAATCCAAATCTCACTTTTTTTATTCCCCTTCGCTCGCATTCCCCTCCCCCCCCACTGTCACCGCTCACTCCCCTCCTTTCTCTCGTATGGATCCGCCTCTTCCTCCCCTGAAGCCCCTCTGATGTTGGTCACCTCTTTGTCCACTATCCCCTACCACCGTGACTCGCTCCCGTTCTACACACCGCTGCTTAGGAGCATTCTCATTTCTCCATCCTTACCTTTCTATTTCGTCTAATTTTTACCCCCATTCCTCTGTTTCCATTCTCTTATTCCTCTTCCTTCATTCCTTTTTTGTCAATTAGGAGAGATTAAATTGGGAGAAGGAATATCTAGAGATCTTTTACTGCTGCAGCCCTTGTCTTCTTGAAGCACGTCATTCTTCGGTTCAGCATTCTCCGAAAATTCGTAAGGCAGTCCTTAGAGCCGATTCTCTTTATTACCCTCCTCCGCTTACCAAACATCCTCCACAGTATCACGGCTCTCATCATCCCGTCGCCTATCGTTGCGTGTAACAATCACCTTCTCTGTTTCCTCCTAATTTCCTCCAGAGGTTTCCTCTCGAAAGTTGCCATCAAAGGCACCTACTCGTTTGGCTTCCTTTCCGCCCACCGCACATCCCCTTTTCTCCTTTAAACCTATAATTCAAAGACATGCTGCCTTTTCTCGCCTGACTTCTTCAAAGTCATCATTTCTACATCATATAGCAATGGAGTCCATGTTAAATTCTCCCTACACCGTAAGTACCCACCTCCTTACTCAGTTTGTCTTCCTCTACTTGCTTGAGTTTCCTCACATCATTCAAGTGCACTATCTCAGCTCACTTCCACACCAAATCTCGAGTGCCTGATATTTTCTTCCTCGTTTCGGCAAGTCCACTTTTCTGCACCTTAAAACGCATCGCTCTGTATAAGGCACTTTGCCTGTCTTTTCTTCACGTGCTTACACAATATTCTTGTAAAAATTTCTCTCTTCTCCGTCTAATATCTGTGCTTCTATGCTTGTCTTTTAAAATAATTTTTTAATGACAGAAAAGTTCATAAGTAATAATCTCATCAGATGTTTCTACATTAGAAAAACTGTGCTGTGGTGAAACGCGTATTAACGATTGCTCCATTGAAGCCGTACTTATCATCACCAGTAATAGTACCAGCAAGGCCTACCTGGTTGCGGCCTTCGCTTACTTTCCTCCATTCCCACGACCTCTTATAGCTCTACATCTACCCATTCACTCTCTCCTAAAAATCTTGTTTAGTGTCCATCTACAACGAAGGATTCCCGTTTCTTTACCTTTTACTCCCAATTAAACAATTTTCTTATCTCACCAATTACCGATATACTTTCCTTACCGGCGTCTTTGCATCAAATCGTTTTGTTCTACGCTGTGGTATTTTTGGGTGTAAGTTTTCGTTATGGTCAAGTTTTACCCTTAAGAACTCATTATCTGCCAATCTTCCAATTCTTTACGATGCTTCGAATATTTTTATGTAAAGTTTTTAAATTATGTAAAGCCTATCCATAATACTTATTCCAATCAATTATTGATTATATTATTTTTCATACCTACCCACCAAACAATTCGTCTTTAGGACATTAATACCACTGAAAGCTCACGAATAAGGTATAGGCCATGAGAAATGTCTACGACTTTTTTCTTATATGAAGCTCATATGTTTTGTTCAAAATATCCATATTAAATGAAAGTGTGCTTCAAAATATCATTTTCTCATTTGAGTTCTTCTGGTCTATTGATTTTGATGAAACCTTTTTGTCTCCATAAATGGTGCAAATTTTATCCAATCTTCTTTCAGTATTCACACATTGCTCTGGATTTAATTTACTTATTGATTTAGGGGCAGCGATGTGGCTATATTTTTTCAGCGTATCATCTTTTATCCTCATTGGAACTTGTTTTAAAAAATATTTCAACTAACATGGCAATGGCTAGTACCTTATTTTTCGTATAAAGCGTCGATGAGTCCATATGCGGCTGAGCCTTGCGCCCAATCCATTGCTTGCTTCTCACTCCTCTCTCCACTCTTTACCTCTTTCTCCCCCCTTCCCAGTACCCTCATCCCCTTCATATAAGCCCACCTCCCCAAAGGACATCCGTAGAATGCTTTTCCTCTGTTTCCCGCGCTATATTTTTGTATACTGTCCTATTTAGTCCGACTCCCTGTAGGTGGTTTTTACGCCTCCCAAGCTTTTTTTATTTTGTTATTTTCTTTTAACTCTCTCCCATCAGCGCTTTTTCGTTTTCATATTTTTTTAGCTGTTTCAGCCTTTGTTTCTCACAACGGGAAACGCGTTTGCTCCCGACTTTTCCCACGGTTCCTCTCCCTCCCTGACTTTTTTTTTTAGCGATTCCATTTTATTTCCTGCACACTTCCCCCTCGTCTCTAATTGTCGAGGGAGTGCTGGAGAGAGTTGTGTGATTTGTGGGACCTGTCGGCACCCGTATATCCCGCGTATTTCTTTTCCCGTAGCTCATCCCAGCGAGGCTGGCGATGTTTTTCTTTCGTAATTAGTCGTGGAAAGGGAGAATGAGGACGCTCTCATTTTCAAAACCCCACCTGCGTGTCACCCACACTTTCTCCTGTGATTTTTACTCCTTGATAACATGCGCGCCGTGAACTCCCCACTTTCTGTGGACCAAAATATGGTCCTTATCTTTCAGAATGGGTTCTTGTGTTTCAGCTCATCGCCTTTAGTATTATAAAGTTTTTGCTGAATATTTCGGACGTTCTGTTGCAGGTGTTGCTGCTAAAAGTACGGATTAATTTAGTACTGTTGAAATAATTATGTGCGTATTGGGGTATGGAAACTTAAGATGATGAAAGTGTTCGATATTAATGGGAATAGAACAGTTAAACAGTGGTTAAAGAGAATTGTTTTTATTTTAAGATTAATGGGGCTAATACTTTGCGTATATGTTGAGAGGAAGGGCTCTACCGCGATCATGAATATCTCACAAAACAGATGGTGTCAGGAGATCTTTTGGAATTTTACTGCTTTAAGTATGGCTAAAATAAATCTCTACATATTTTTTCAATGAAGTTGTACATTGCCGTTTAATTTCCGCGCTTAGAAAGTATTTAAACCAGGTTCCCGTTAGTGTACATTTCTCGGGCTCGCCACCGGGTAGGATAGTCATAGGCAGCCGACGTTTCTTGAGAATATCCTTGAGAATGCGTAACGAGTCGGAACCCGAAACGTCGGCTGCCTATGACTATCTTACCCGGTGGCGAGCCCGAGAAACTAACACTAATGTTATTCGCTGGGAGTGTTAAATCATACAGGTTCCCGTTTTTAGAAGTTGTGACATTTAGCTTACTGTGCCGATTTCTTCTCTATACCTCCTGGTTAGCGATTTTTCGAGCACCGCATGTTGCCGCCGAGTAGTACAATAAAAATGAAGCATGTTGCTGTTGAGTTTAGAGTGCATCCATGAATATAGCGTGGTCGAAATCTAATGAGGTAGCTTGAAAAGAAATTATAAGATAAACTAACTGTCGCGATTGTATAATATAAACAAAGGCCACCAACATGAATTCTTTGGTTGTATGTTTCCCTTCCCCAAGCGGCTTTGGAATCGCTTTCTGGCGTTGGCTTCAATTCTAACTCTTAACCTCGCTACAATCTTGGAAAAACTTTGACAATGCTCCGTGATTCATTGTTAAAAGTAATTGAGCTGAGAACTCTGAAAATGATAAAATAATAAACATATCTACATTTGCCGACGAGCCGCCGCAGTGTGGCAGGGGGTATTAGGACACCAGCAGGGTAATATTGTTAGGGATAAGGTTTTTGGAAGTGAAATGGTGAACTCTATTATGGGATGGTTTTGAGTGGAACTATTTTTACAATGGGTAGTTATCGCGTGTGGAAAGAAGACATTTTTTACCTTTCTGTACGGAAATGCATTTCACTTATTTTATCGCTTCCATCGGACTAAGAGCGATGGTTTGTGGTCATTATGAGATCCTGTGTGTCGTTCTGAAATACACTGGTTCTGAATGTCTCAAGTAAATTAAGTCTATCGTGCGGCCTCTTTGAGTCTCTAGTGGCACCGAACCAAATCCCTTAAATAGCTATGGAAGACAATATGTTCTCTCGTAGCAGCATATCGGGAAAATCGGGAAACCTGAGGCCATTATTTACGAGAGGGATAGGAAGCTGGAAGCTCACGGTTTATAAAAGCCTTTTTAGCAGGTTGTTGAGTGCAATAGATGAAGATGTAATCGATGCATCTTTTTTTTATATGTTTCTACCCCGTATGTCCATTTATGATACATTAGACTGAGGATTTTGTGCATCCTTTAAGAATTTTCACCGTGTCTGTGCCCTCATTCTAGTTCATTCGGTGTGAACATATCTCACTCCGATCTAATTACCTTTCCAATCATCCATGCAACTCGGTGTGGTTTATATGACCGTGTGGTTAATATGAATTAATGCTTGAGTTTTGGCATTTTGGTCAATCTATGGAAACTTGTAAAAATAGAGCTTGACGATGGGAGCCCCCTAAGATTCTCTTACGTTGCGAAATACTATTTAATAGGATTATATAGATTCATTCTTCAACTAATAAGTCTACTTTTCTGTATCTGAACATCAGTGATATTGAGTGTAGGATCAAGTTTATCATCTCAGAGGCCTATCTAATAAAACGTATCATCAACCCTAGTCTAACAGTCCCCTATCCTAATATTCCTCTTCTGTGGATCACCCTAAACCTGGTGCTTGTATTTGCCTCCGTGGCCTGCTTGATAGAGATGGTGAATACCTTATCGAAATTTTGGTCGGTCTCTGACCGTTAGCTGGGAGTGAGGTTGACTGCAGGAAGCATAAGCTTTGAAGTACCATATGCAGTGTAACACAAGGGTAAAGTGCGGCTGAATATTTGCATCTGAATTGGTGGAACGCTATCCCACAACATGTCGATTCCCAGCACATTGGCTGGCCGGTGGATGAGATGCAATCCTCTCGGTAGTCAATCTGGGCAATTCGTATCTTTAACAGAGTTCAATGAATGTTCTTGTCTTCCTCTCCGAATCATCCTCGACCCTGAATCTGTCGCTTGATTCCACGGCCCATACTCTATCTTAGTCATGCGCTACAGGTTGACAGAGATCGTGACTACCGCATCAAAAGTTCAGTCAATATCTCGCCATTACCTCGTAGTGAAGCACACAGCGGTACGCCTAGTCTTTGAAGCACGATGGACGGTGTAACTCAAGAAGAGGTGAGTGAGGCTGCGGCTCTCCATTTGGAATGCTATTCCTCCATATCTAGAGTCGCGTCACATAGGCTGGCCGGAGGATCACACACTGTCCTCTAAGTAGCCCACCTGGCTACCCGTATCCTCTGCCTAGTTGAATCAATGCTCCCGTTCTTCTTCCATTCCGGATCGTCCTCAATCCTGGGCCAAAGCCTGCCCTGGAGCCACCGTCTACGCAGTTACTTCCGCCTCTGATCCGCTCTCTTCCTCCCCTGGAGACATCTGACCTCACCGCCCCATGTCCCGCCCCGCGATCGCAGTGCCGAACCCCTCGTCTCTCTCAACGGTGCTTCCACTACCCCTCCCAAGCCCCTGCACCCTGAGCATCAGCTCCACCAGCATGGAATATTTAACCCTTTTGCCCGTCAGCCTCCGGGAGCGGCTTTAATCCCCGTGTTTACCCTCTCCAGCTCAGCCCATACGGGGAAGAGAGAGAGAGTGGGTGAGTGAGTGAAGGATGTAGAGGCAGTGGGGTTGGTGTGTGCGGAGGGAACTGGGTGGGTGCCAGCTACTGGAAGCGTGTGCGGGTTGAGGAAGGGAAGGGGGGCTGTATTCCGGCGTTTGTTTTCCTTGCCCGTAGATGTGGTGGTATCTCTCCCTTCCATAACCTCTCTCAAATGCCTCCGCTGTTTCTCGCCCACTCTCCTGCCCTTCCATCGATGCGGGATTCTCTGGGGGACGGTTTTGGTGGACTAGAAAACTGCTTTCCCTTCGCCTGGGTCTAGGTTGGAGTATCGGTGGTAGAGAAGATGTAAACTAGAAATCACGATACTTGCCTGGGTCCTATATTGTACGTACTTCAATTAGCTATAATCCTAACATTTCATTTCATTCATGTAACATAACATAATCATTTCATCGTGTTTTATTGCGAACCCCTTTGAGCCTTACGTTAAGAGCAGGTTGTCAATTTTGACATTAGATTTGGGTTATCGTTTCCTTATTTCTCTGACGCACCCCTCTATTTGAAAAGACTAATGAGACCTTGATTTGTGGTCATCATCATGTATTGTTATTAATCTGTAGACTGGTATGCTTCAGCTTGCCAGTAATGTGTTCTATCAGCCAACCTCTTCCTCCCTACATAATTCTTTACCTTGACGTTCTTCATTATTCTCCTCATAAATTTTATGCGTGATCTTTCTCTGATACTTCTACCAGTAATTCATACTTTCATTGAGGTTTCTATTGGAGTATTTTGTCGCCAAATGTGCGCTCTAAGATTTTTCTCTTAAGTCTTCTTGCTAAGGATTTTGTAATATGCACTTCCATTCCTTCTCTCCACCTCTGTCACATGCCCCCTGATAAAACAGGCTTCTTCGCGGGGATGTCTCTCCAAGTTTTCCCCTAGTTATGTTCGCATGTTACCCCGTTGAAGGTTGTGATCAGATTGGTTTTATGGGTAAATTTTGTAACGTGTGCTGACATGCATACTGGAAGTAAACACGGTGCGATCAGAAAACCTTTATGCATTAACGTGAATTTGTCCTAATCCTATTTTTATGGAAATTTGGATCAACATCTATCGAGATCAGACAAGCCAGTGCTCTATTATCTCACAAGTATCCATCATATGATTGTTTGAATGTTATGGATGTTAATTTTATAATATTTTTTTTCACATTTTGGATGTAGTAGGAGTCTAATTCTTAATAAATGGCACCTATTATCTAGATGTAAAGAATCAAGTTCGCCAAGTATGTATTTTTGAATTAAATATTCTGGTATCGTGATGGCAGATACCTGTATTTTTGTTATCTACATCTCATAAAATATACAGCGCATAGTTATTTTCCCTATCTGTGAGGGTATATCTATTTTCATGGGTCATTTGGCAATGGCTTGCATTTAAGGAATACGGTTGGTTGCTTAGCCTCATTTCTTAGCGGGTGAGCTGGCCTGGAGTTCGCACACTACATCCGAACGCGCCGTTAATTTTAGTTTTTGTGCGCGTTCCGCTGGAGAGAGAATACATGAATTCCCATTCTTTTACCTATGGGGAATATGGCGATAATTTGTGACCTGCCGACACCCGACTCACCTCGGTCGCGAATGGAAAACTCTGTAAAGGTAGGGTGGGCGATAGCGCGCGGGAACAAACTAACTTGCCACCCCTCCGCTTGCATACCTCCACTCTTTTCGACTGTTTCCTTACAACCCTGTTCCCTCCACAGTACCGACTCAGTCCCACACCCCCACACTGCTGTACTCGCTCGGCTTTTGTGCCGGCTCCGGGCGAGATTCTCGTGCAGGAAGAGGGGGATGCAAGAGCCGAGAAGGTGCTTCCTCGTCGCTGCTACTGCGGAGTGGCCATCTAGAATATTAAAGTAAGCGAGAGAGCGTGATGTGGAAGTATGGAGGAGAGGGACGGGTGTATGTTCCGCGCGCGTCCCGGTTTGCTCAAAGGATGGACGCATTGTAGTGTCTCTGGCGCATTCGTGCTCGTTTCCTTTTATTTCAGACTTTTTACTCTTTCGGTCTTTCTCTCTCTCTCTCTGCATCCTGCCCGTGTTGTTCCCGAAGGAGGGCGATGCCACTGCTTAAGGGGAAGAGAAGCAATTAAAACACGTGTCACGTGCATCCATGTTTTTTGCTTCATTTTTTTTCTCCTGCCAGAGCTATTAATACGCCGGCAAAAGGGCAAAGTTTCCTCCTTAGCAAATTTTCAACAACGACGACGACCTGAATTTCCGAGGGCATGGAATCGTTAACGCTTGCATGCAAGTTTCGTGAATTTGTTGTCCGCCTGAGTGAGAGTATCCTTGGAAACTTAAAGCGCTATTATTTGATTTGCTGTTGAACTATCTCGCTTTCGTTCATCCGTTGTTCCCACGCATCATAACTATGTTGCGAGGATACCGTTGTTTGTCGACGATAAGCTCTCGTGGAAATCAATTGGAAATGAACCATAAGGTACATATAATGAAGTACTTTTCTGCTGCCTAAATTGTTCAGAAGATCATTTCAACTTCGAGCGATGCAGCATGAAATATGCCTTTAAAAAATTGATAGGATTGGGCTGGCGTAGCTGCTTAGGTACAGGATTCCCTACGCGAAAGCGTGGGTTCAAGATCGGACGGTAGTGGAGCTATTTCAATGGAACCCAGACCTCAACTTGAATGTCAGTTAGAGAAAACTTAAAGTGCAGAACTTCATACTTACAGTGGGACGTTGAACGTGGTCCTGTTTAGAGCTTTGAAAGCAGGCAATCGTCGACACCGGGTCTTTTTTTGCCCTTTCTCGATCCCCTATATCCCTTTCCTCAGAAACCATCCCAGCTGTCTTAAATGGTAAAATAACCTCATTTGTCGTTCGCCTTCCTAAAGAACCTTATCGTACCCTTAAAAATTGATTTCATTGCCCCACGTTTACAAGTCATAGCAATGATCTGTTGTTGTGAAGGGTGAGAATATCATTAGAAATTATTGAGGCATGTATTGAACATATTCATTATGGTATTCATTCATGACACTGCCATGCGAAGGAAAAATTGATCTACGGTTATGAGTAAATATTTTATCATTTATACTAAACTATTGTTTGTATATCATGGTTTTGTATTTACATAGACCATTATTAGTGGCACTGACATTTTTGATGCAACTCGTAATATTTGTTTTATCACTACATTAGAAAAATTGCGACGGTATACTTTTATCGGTGATGTAATAAAAAAAGGAAAATTTCAAAATAGGACTTAATTGGTTAAAATGAATTTTGATTGATTTATTTTTTGAATTTTAATTCACGTTCAACAAACCTTAGTCACGAATTTCAATTGTCAACCACGGAATCTAGAATGTTTAGCAAAAACGACTTGCAAATATTAGATTTTCTTAACTTATATGTATAGATAATAAGTTTTAATGAAGCATGTGCGTATGCAAATATGTCATCGCGGAGCCAATATTGATCATGTGTCATTACCAAGTTTATCGGAAAGGTTTTCAATTGGGAAAAAATGCATATCTGGCCATTAAAATGCATAGGCCCTCCTCGGTTCGGTAATGATTTGATGAATGCATTAGTGGATGTGTGATATTTATTTTTTATATTTTCCCGAAAAATCAATTCCGCGCGGTCCTCCTTTTTTCACTAAGCGAAGTGCCGTGCCTTTAAAAAAACGCCATAAAAAGAAATGTTCGATGCAAATTTGTTGGAGCGGTTCAGTTTTGAATATCTTTTCATTGATAAAATAAAATTGTGTACATTCAGGTCGAACGATGCTTTGAATATTTCACTCGTTCGCTTTCTTGTGAAGAAGGAGAGAATTTCATTTCCAACTTTTCGTCCGTTTGCTTGCCCAGGACACATTTCCCCGCCCTGACTCCGGAATTTCACTCCACACCACTGCCTCTTTCCTTTAAATAAAATAGGTAGCTTCCGTGCCAACCTCTCTGGGTGCATTTGCATTCTAATATCGTGCTCATAAATTTATCGTGAATGTTTGCTTTGGTACCCTCATTACTGAGTTGGTAATAAATTCCAGATTCAACATAGTCACAATGTTGCTTTTGGGATGCATATAAGATTCATTGGGTAGACGAAGGATTGCCTACATATCCCCTTCGGGGAAATGTCTCAAATAAGTGTATGTGTGAATTTTAATATTATAAGTCTTGTTTGGAACTAATGTTGAATTTCATAGGTACTTCAAGTACCAGTGTAATTTTAGACTTTTTAACGCAAAATTTTGTTAATTGTGCGACAAGTGTGACTTCTTTATTACTCATACATTTGTTTCAGTTTGTTTTGGTACGTGAAATCACCTTTTGTAGGTGTTTTATTATTTGGCTGGTAATCTTATTTTCAGAGTAGTGATAATGTTCTTAGTTCTCTGCAGTTATCCGTATATTTTTCTTAGTAGAATATCCTCGAGGTTTAAGAAATAAACACAATTGAATATTTGAAAATTTTCTCAATTGTAACCCCGTATTATTCTTGTTTTTAATTTTTAATTGCCTTTTTTGGCAAATATGTATGAGTTTCTATATTCATTGATTGAGGTGCTCTTTATCTTGATTATAGACTATTTTTAAGCTAAAATCTGCTATTTTTCTTTTACATCAATAAGCATTATTATTGTGAAATTAGTGGTAATTAAGGTTCAGTAAGATATAGTGATAAGGCTAAATATTGTAAAAAATACAGATGCATTTGTTAATTACCACTTACCCTGGCTTGAGTAAGAACGAACTTTGACATGTTAAAGGACGTTAAACAATCTTGGAAATAATGTTTAGTATGCTAAACGTCCTTTTACATCAGAAATTAATGGAAAATTTGGGTTTAATAAGATTTGACCGAGTTTGATAAAGCTTCTCTGAATAAATTTTTAATGGGAGTTTCTCTAGAAGGCAGAGACGGAAATTGCTAATTTTTTCTTCTTTTAAGAGGGTTAGGGAGACAAGATACGGGATGTTTCTTTGTAGTAACCACTTAGTCCCAGTTTCAACTTAAATACACAAGCAAAGAGTTTTAAGGAGTTTGAATAAAATTATTCCTTGAGTATTTGAATCTCGAAAAGTAAATATAATTGTGAGAAAAGGCCTGCCAACATACACGTTCATCTGAAATTGGTCTTTATTTTAAGACTTTGATAATCATTTCTATCGTAACAAAATATTCTTCATTCGTTCTTTTTATTCTCTGTGGTAATGCGAAAAAAAAATGTAACAGGATTAACACAGGAAACAGTGACACAGTCGTTTTAAATAATCTATTTTGTTATTAATTTTGTTAATTGTATGTTTGTGTGTTTCTTAGTTTAGAATTTGTATTCCTGAAGTTTCTCCCTCAATAACTTTTAGTAAACCCGTACTCGGAGCTCTTTTCTCTTCGACGAACTTCCACCTCATAACGCTTTAATCTGCTGAATTTATTATAATAGTCTTCATGACATCATGTTTTCTTAAAACTTATAAAAGTCGTCCTTGATCTATGTTAATCAATGTTTTCGGTTGAGTTCTGTAAATCTCACATTCTCCTGCAGTCGGATCAACTGTGAAGATTTACTTCAACAAATTCCATATTTTACCTTTTTCGTTCACCTTTATGATATTAGGTTGCTGTTTTAAAGTGCTCATTCTTTTCTATGAGTAAAGTAAATGATGAGCGATTTCTTCCTATCATCCTATTACTACATGGACTGGAAATTTGCGAACTTGAGATATTATTCATTGTAATTTTGTCGCCAATGAAAATCAGTGAGTAGTTCGGTAGAATTGCCGTTCTAAAATGAATGATTAAACGCCATCGTGACCAGTTCATCAAAATGAAACGGAAACTGTTGAAAGGAAACCATAAAGCTTTCAAGTTCTCGAGGCTATGCGATCTGTTTTGTGACTGCGCATGATGCTTTGGACTCTCGTAAACGTTCAATGTGTTATGCGTTCGCACTTTCAGGTCCATTCGAGAGAGAGCAAAAACCAACGCTATACTTTTGTCGTATTTGCTGTTTTACTCACTAGATCACCAGCATTTCTGCTCTAATTGTTAGCGTTTGAATTGTTACGTAATATCTAAATCTACGTAATACCCTGCGAGCCACTACGAGGGTGTGTGGCAGGGGGTGAAGATCACCAAACATGCACTATTGCCATGCAAGTAGGATATTTAAGGGAGGCATGCTAGAGAACAGGGTCACATGCAGCTATGTGGTTAGTATCTACATAATAAGAAAGGGATTATTGGTTGTTGTTACATGCATCATGCACTACAGACTACTCTAACTATATTTCACCTACCTATCCCTTTGCTACGCTGCCTATTGTTCTTTCTTACGGTACGCGGGAAAAATGACATTATAATCTATAGGTACGACAATCTATCCTTTACTTTTACTTAAATTTACTTAAAAGGTTTAACCTAAACTTTTACCTGCGTTCTGATAGTAATTCCCATCCTAGTTCTTCTATTAAACTCGTAACACTAATACAATTATCATAACGGCCTTTAACAAACCTTGCGGATCTCCTTTGCACACGCTCTAATTCTTTAATTTTTTTTATAATTGGGGTCACGTTTGCTAATCCAGTCTTTGGGAACCACAATATTTACCGTAAGTTATCGAAAAGAACATACCTTGCAACAATTTCCAAGAGATGGATGGATTTCCCGACAAAATAAAATATTATTCCGTAAAGGTTATCATTAGTAAGGTAATCCCACCGTTTTTTGTTCATTAGAATGGAAAGGAATAAATATTCGCCAGATTTTTGCGTGCACAAGCCTCTATCTTCTTACAAAATACCTTCCCTAATGGAAGCGTGCTGCCTATCACTTTCAATACCATCTGTACACCTTATCTCCATTCTTCCCCGTTCCCGATAAACCAGCATCCACTCCACTGATGCTGTATCCTGTTTTCTGTCTATACCTGCCACAACCACCAACTTCTACGTCTTCAAAATCTCCGCGAGCCGCTTCCTCCTAATGCTCTCCATACTTGGTACTTCCTTTTTTGCCTTCCTTTCCTTCCTATTCACTTTCTTCATCCTCCTTCACACTCGTATCTCAAACACTTTCAGCCTATTCTCGGTTCTCCTCCCGTTGTCCACGTTTCTGCACCATTAAACGCAATACCCCATTGAGCTCTTCGTCTGCCTCCCCTTTATATACTAGCCTGAGGTCCCCATTATTATCAACTTTCAATGATAATCGTGAATGAAAAGGTGGTGCTTTGTTTTTACACATAAATTTAGTGTAGCACGGCCATGCTTTCGACTTTACGTCATCTTCACGTACAGATACAAAATCGTTCACACTTATATACATGGTATAAAGGAGAAAGGAAGAGGGAATATTTAGTACTGTTACGGGGGAGGGAAGGAGGGGAATACGGGTGTGTTGGGGTGGGTGGGGTAGGGTTGAGGGTTTGAGCCATGGGTCTGGAATGTTGGAGGCGGAGGAGGGGTGGGTGGGAAGTTGGTGGAATCATCGTTGCTGACCACCTTCAGCGGTTGGTAGTTGCAACGGTGAAGGGTTGGGATATCACAATGGAGAGGGGGGTTAGTGGAAGAGAGAGAGGTTGAGGAGGGGAGAGCGGGAAGCATGTAGAAAGTCGTTGACAATGACGCAGTCTGCGAATACACATTTTAAAATCTCGACTTGTTCGAAAGCGTTTAGCGTCTTTACTTTCCGTGTGTAAAATTTCTGTACTAACCAATCCCTCTTCCTCTCTCCGCTCTACCATGTATATGTGTGAAAGATTTTGTATCTGTACCTGAAGATAACGTAAAGTCGAAACCGTACCGTGGTCGTACTACATTAAATATATGTGGAAAAACAAAGCACTACCGTTTCATTCACAATGGTCAGTAAATTCCATAAAGTCACGCTGGAAACCACCAGCTTTTTTCCAATGTAAAATTTCATTACTGTTAGTTTATATATAAGGATGTATATTTTCTCCGCACTGTTTTTCTTATGCATCTACCCTATCTTGCATTCTCTTCATTGAAGCCTGCTGAATCTCGAATCTAATATACCGCTGGCCTCCTATTTTGATATCTGCATCTCGCTCTTTCCATACCTCTCTTACCATCTGCTTGTTATAAATGATAAAAAGCAGAAGTGACCTCGGGAAACTTTGTATTACTCTTTGACCTAAGACTGCTCACCCCGATTCCCCGTCAGCCACCCTAATATCTGCCTGGGTCATATATGTGTTTCTCTGATTCTCGTCTTTGACTAATTCACGCCTTGTTTTAGGAAAACCCGCGTTAGTCTTTCATAAATAACCCAGTCATTCGCTTTTAAAATTCTACAAAATATCTGCAAACGTAATGATGGTGCTCGATGTCTTTCTGTAAGTGTTCTCATCACCGAATTCGCATCCAGAGTTGCTCTCTCAATTTCCTTAACCCAAGTAAATGTCGCCCTAGTAATAATTTGCTCTAATATAGCACCCTTTATTATTTTTCTCTAGCGAAACTTTTCCCGCCTGATAACTTCAACTTAGCGTTCAATACTTTTCGTATCGTGAGGATTTATTTATCTACCGGGTAGCTACCAAAATTGTTTTGACGAAGTCCTTTGGCCTTTATGAAATCCAAAAAGAAAACTAAACCGTCCTAAGTATATCTAACAATAGAGATGAGTACTAAATATTTTCACCGGTAACGACCTACTATAATGGAAACACCGGTTTCCGATCTCCGAAATTATGCGTCGTTGGGATTGTTAAGAATTTGGAGGAGAGCTCTCCTATCCTTCCGAGTTCTGTTGCCCCTGCATATGCGTGGTAGACGATTGCGAAGTGACCTTAGCCATCGAAGCTCGTGAAACGGATAAACTACAATATTCTCATGCACTCTTTGCTAATCATTTTCGGTTCCAACGCTTCTCCCTCCAACACCTTCGTTGTTCCGGAGTTCGAGAGCGAGAGGGGGGATGAGAGCGGTTAGGGAGCGACTTTTTGTGAGACGCACGCCTCCATTCATTGCCCGTTGCCATGGGACCCAGTGCGAGATTAGCGCCCAAGTGGATGATGGGTTGGGGGAATGGGGGCGGTGGCTGATGGAGCGCGTAACAAAACGAGGCAAACAGTCCTGCCCCTCTCACTCCACCTCCCTATCCCTCTCCTTCACCAGCCTCTCTCCTTCTCCCTCTACGTTATATTTTTAATGTCATCCTCTTTTGGAGGATATCCCCTCCTTTATTCCTCCCACCCCAGTGGATAATTTCGATCTTCAACGTCTCCCCTTCTTTTTACTGGAGGACGCGTAATCTCACTTTCTCATATCTCCCTTTAATTTCCACTCCTTTCCATTGGTCGTTGCCTGCTGTCTCACTCGTATAAACGGTATCCGAGTTCATTTTGACCTGATGGCGGTCACTAAACCTGCTAGATATGGTCGGTTTATCGCGTACTAATGCAATTGAGTGGCGTAGCCCATAACTTGTTGGTTTATGGATCGATATGCCAGAGACGAGTGCCTATCAGTAATTCTGTTTTAATTTATACTCCGTGAATATGAGTCGAACTTGAAACCTCATTTAGTCCTCAAAAATATGCTGCATTTTCTGTCCCAATTCCGTAAATTAAATTATAGGTTGAAAGTAACATTTATACCCTGTAATTACCATTAAGAATATTGATACTTTTATAGAAAAATAAAAATCCGAATATCCCTTCCTTAACGTTTAAAAATCTCATGCAAAAACCTGTAATCTGTAGATTTCCTGGGTATATTTTTTTGTTAGAAGCAGCTTTTCCTTTCATGCTGTGTAAACGTAGTCGCTTCTTCGTCGAAAATGAGTCTAGAGAAAACCCACATTGACTGTACCTTACTTTAGTGAACTTGTATTGGCATTTTCTCTCTTCCAGCTCAATAGGATCATCCTCCGATAGATATCTTATTTAAATGTTTATCCTTTGCAAACTTATCCTTAAAGCTCTGCATTCATATAGTGGGAGGTTTATGTACTTTCCTGTTATATCTTTTAGTCGATCGCGCGAGAAATACGGTAGACCCATTTTCGTTTTCGATAACTATAATGTGACCCCTTAAAATTCACTTGGCAGGCATACAGCGAATCAGGGAAACAAATGGGTCGAATCATAAGTTTAAAATGGTTTCTAAGTCAAAGGTGATATCTTAAAATCCCTCCTGAAATTCCTTGACCTCCAATTGTTACGTGGGGGTCAAAGGTCACGGGGTGATGGAAAGCAAACGGCGCTAAATGAGTAGAACCCTAAGTTTAGAAAGGTGATTAGGTCGATGGAAGAGTCTCCTGATCCTTCTTGTCATCCCTTGACCTCCCTATAATTAGCCGGGGTCAAGGGTCAGGGGTTAAAGGAAATCAAATGTGTGAAACTAAAGTTTCAAATCATAGACTTTTAAAGGTGTCAACGTTGATGAAGAGGCCCTCAAGATCCCTCCTTGCATCTCTTGACCTCCAAGGGTAATGCTGCTATATTTATATTTTCTGGTGTAATTGTATTTTCTTATCTCTGCAGGTATGGTAAAGCCTGTGTGGTTGGGGAATTTTTCTACTAGTTTATGTATCAATGCGTGCTTTGCCTTTGTAATATCGAATATATTTGAGCCATACATTGAGCTCTTCCAATTTGCTTACATTACCTTCCCTTCTTCCAAGCCAGGTCCGCTAGTTGTTAGTGCACTTTTCTATGAAAGAATTTCTTCTGCTTTGCCTATGCTGCTCACTTCTGACGTGGAAAAGATGATAATCCCTGGCGAAGTTCCCCGATCGTCACCGTTTTCATTAAGTGTAGTTAATATCTATCTAAAAAGTAATGGTTCTACTGAGTAATGGGAAAGTGGTATTAAGACTGTGAAATGAATTATTAGTAATTTTATTAGTATTTATATAGTTTTTTTAGTACATTTAGCCACCATTAAACACCAGGAAAGCAGCTTTTAAGAGAAATCTGTGATTCCGATGGAACAATAATCATATTCACTTAGGTAAAACTAATTTATTTGGATATGGATTGATTGCAGCCAAAATATCTTTATCGTTGAATATATTTTAATTATTTCTTCTCGGCGAACGTGGTATTAGTCATGGCGTATTGATTCAGTAAATATGTGAACTTAACGCTGTGAAAATAATCCACCTCTTTTTTTCTTATGAGTTTTTCGTATTATACGGAGTGACCAAAGACATTTGCTGTTCCTATTGGCTTGTATTAGCTTCCCTTCTTCCAAGCCATTGCGGCTAGTTGTTGGTGCATTTTCTTAGGAAAGAATATCTTCTCATGGTCTATACTGGTCACTTTTGACATCAAGGAGATGATAATCCTAAAGTATCCGTGACCTCGTTACGTTCTACGTGCTACGTTAAGAATATTGAATACCGGAGAATAAAAATCTCATCCATTTTGTACATCTCCTTACCTTTTCTCCTGGCTTCGTACGAAGTGTCTGGCTGTATATGAAAGACAAATCTATATAAGGCATTAAGTTTTTTTTGTATCATCTCTTGCCTACCAAGTTTTCGACTGAAAAAGTCATTATGAAGATATTCACAAGTCATGACTAAATGAGTGGAATATTGCTCGGCAGAAACAAATATTGTTTTTACTCTACACATCCAATAATGGAACGTCTCTAAGTTTAGCGAGAAAAAAATTAAGTCCATTTCTAGTTGCACTTTGATTTTTCCCCTGACTTAATGCCTAACTTTGCTCGGTCTAATCTATTCACTATTTGTAAGTGAAAAAATTATCCCAATTGAAGGATATACTGAGTATTGATTTTCAGGATTGATTCCTATTTTGCATGCTTCCCTAATAGCTCTTGGCCTATGGACCTCTAGCGCAGAAACACCTCTGTAGTGATCTCACTGCTGCAGTTTAATTTTTCCTACGATGAGCAATTCTCTTCCCGCTTCTGGTAGGACGTATTTAAGAAACCACGATCGTGAGTCTATGTAAACATCTCGCCCTCCCCACCCGCTTCGCCCCTCCCCTTTCCACAAGTGACTCCAGAGTGCACGGGTGGCAGGCATCCTCCCCTGTGCATCATTTATGCATGGGCCGCAACTTCTGGTCGGGGCAGGAGAGGACCTCAGCCAAATGTACGCCTTTAGAAAGAAAGCAATGTTTACACCCCCCGACTATTCCCGGCAGAGCTCGGAAACAAAACTGGGATGCAGTGCTTCGGCGTGAATTTTTAACTGGCTTCGTGTTAGGATTTTAAAGGGGCTGGCTCGAGCCCAATGTTTTGGCGAAATAGAGATCTCCAAGGTAGTATTTCATATTGCGATGCTGCGGGGAAGAAGTTGAAGAATCTCATCAAATCACAGGCAATGGCAGTAAATAGGGGCGGTTGAGAAACAGCTGAGGTCTTCTAGGTCACAATGGATATCCTACTGCCTCTCAAAGTGTCTAGGAGGAATTTTGGGTCGGGATGGTGGATTTAACGAGGACTGGGGAAGGGCTGGATCGAAATTTTTTCCATACACTATTCGCAACTGCAATGCGAAGTAGTAAAGCTTTCTTTAAAGTAGAGTAACTCGTTTCTTAAAAAATTCTCCTACCTTTTCCCTCTTATTGGGTCATGTTCTTAACTGCGTTCAAAATGCCCTTGCAAGACTGTTAAAATTAATATTTTTTTGCCTTTCAAAATGAAATTTTGTTTTTAAAAGTGATATTATACATTATTTCAATTAAAAATTTATCTATCTTCGGGATCACAAGGCGGATTCTCACAATGGAAACTCAAATCATTATTATAGAATCAAACTGTCGCATATTGTCATTTTCAAGGATTTCAACTTCCATGCAGCATTATCGATACCAAGGTATACCAATTTTGAAAATTTAATCCTAGACTTTCTCAAACAAGAAGAGACTTACGTTTCCGGATGTTAAACGTATAACTCTCTCCCACGACCATCCGTTTGAAAAAAACGATCCTTTTAGATAATTAGTATCACATTAAACATTGCTTTTATTTATTAAAGCCCAATTTTCTATCGTAAATAGTCTATAGTCTTCTATAGTGGGGTATCCTTTGGCAACGTATAACATGGATACTTACAAATATTAATATTTACATCGATGGAAATCCAATAGCTATTATTTTTGGGCAAATATACTGAAGTAATGGAATATCTCGTGGGTGAACACGATAAGTGAATGCAGAAAGCCACAAGAAAAGGAGAGATTCCACGCAATTATAAAGAAATAGGTTTTTCTCACAGCCACGAAAACTCCTAAAAATCGACAAAGTAGAAGCCGTTCTCCCCTAACCATGATAATTTCTCTTAATTGCTTTTTAGAAAGCGCTCGGGGCGAATCGGAACGAAATGAAACAACAACTCAGAAAGAACATCTCTCCGTTTTAAATGGCTGGTTGTGGACAAAAGGGAGGGGTGGAGGGAAGGTTAAATGGGGTTCAAGTCCGAGTAAGGGGGAAAGGAAAAAAGTTTAATGACCACAATAGTAACAATAAATTTTCGAAAATTGAAAAACCTTGTTTATGTTGACACCTTATGGATTTCAAAATGGAATTCGTTGGTACGACATCTGGTCGGCGTTTCCCTGTTTCCGTTTACCCTTTCGCTTTAGGAATGGAATCATAACTTTCCCGGGGGCGCCGCTATCATAACCTGCCCCCCTTCTAACCACCACACTCCTCCCCCACGCCTCCGGTCCATGCCTCCTCTCCCGAGCCCCTCTCTCACACTCCTTCGGTATTCTCCCCGCTACACTTGCTCGCCGTCAGCCACTCTTTTTTTCCCATTTCCCTTCGCTTTGCCGCCGGCATACTCACCCTTTCTCAACCCCCGAGGTGTCATCCCCTGCGTCGTCTCTTCAACTTTAGGATTTTACTGCGCAGTTCTCGTTTCTTTCCTCTCTTTCCTTAACTTAAATCTTCCCAAAAGCCTAGAATACGCGAGTTCCATGAATACATTTTACAATACGTTCTACACAAGACAATTCAGTGTATGTTATGCTGTTCAGTGTGCTGACCGCTTTACCGACTGTGAATTGAGATTTTTCCGAATGTATATCTCTGTATCATTAATTTTATGCTCCTCATTATAGCCACATCTTTCAACATATATACATATCATCATATTTTGTTTAATATTTTTCTGGGTGAAATTCAATATTGTACATACATTTGCTGTAAATATGATTCCCATAGCAAAGTGAAAATGTCTATTTTTGTTTTGTAGTTTATCTTTTGATTTGGGTTGGGTGGGTTAGTTTTAGTACAGGTTTCAAATTTACAGGGTTTATATTTGAATCACGGCAGTTTCGGAGATTTTTATTCGGAAGACCGATGCCCTCTAAACTATTCGTGTTCTTTTCCGAGAGCTCTTCCAGGATAGTACTTCTTTGTATTGTGGACTCCTCGGAGCCATTTGTAAGAATTAGGTCTCTGTCATAGTCTGGATTCTCTTCATCGTTCGTTTGTCACCGTAGTTATCCCAATCTTTCCAACTCACCCTTATCTCACCGTAATACTGCAAATGACCTCATATGTTAGTTAACTAGCTTTGTTAGTCATGAGTTGTTTGTCGGTTATCAAAGTCGGTCCCAGTTTCTAATGATGGGTGAAATTTTCAATAAAATAGTTGCAGACAGAGGAAGCTGATATCGATAAAAACAATAAGTTGTACTGTCCAATAGTTTTATTTATTACGATGCATTTCAACGCGTAAGAGTCACCATCTGGTAGAAAAAAGTTGGTACCTTACCACGCGCGGGCGTTGAAACGCGTTTTAACAAATGAAACTAGTGGGCAAAACCAGTTGTTGTTTTTGCTGATATAAAATGATATTTCACCATACTTTTGTCAGAAAAGTTGAGCATACAGGAAACCAATGTAACTTTATCAATCAGAAAGCGGTTAGATCACGTTGATTTATCATAAAATGTTGAAAATGTTGAACTTTTCCAAAGCGGTTCCTAAGCATCGTGTTTGTGCTGAAAAGCAACCACAGAGAATGTTACTATAAAGTGATTCTATTCTATTCTATTATTCTATTCTATATATTCTAAATATATATTCACTCCACGGCCGTAAAAAATTCAAAGTCGTCTAGGCTGACGAACCACTCGTTTACCAGTACTCTCGTCTCTAAATTGTATTCTCCACGTACCGAGAAAATGATAACGCAGACAATTATTACTAGTTGTAATATTCGTACGTAAGTGCATGTACTAGTTATGCTAGTAGTGAACAAAGTAATTACAAAATATTCCATGCATCTTCTTGACAAAAAGAGGTTAGGAACATGAAGGGGGAGGAAGTCACTTGAGAATGTTATAAAAAGGCGATATGGTCATGAAAGATACCAAGTGAAGAGGGAATGACAACATGGCTGTGAAAATATATTCGTAGCGGTATGAGAAAATGAGCACCAATGAAAAAGAAATTTTGGTAAAGATGTAACATGTAATCCCACCCCAGGGTCAAATGACCTGCAATGGCGTTCGAGGCAAATTCAAAAATAGGTAATGAATGGATTATTTTCGGAGGGTGAAACTTTTTGCGCTTAAACAGTCATTAAAATGAATAAAATTCGCCGGAGGAAAGTCTGCTCTCTTGAAAAATGCAAAGATAAAATAAATTAAGAATCATGTCAGGGTCAAAATGACCCGTCTGGGCGTTCTACTGTTAACCTGTGCCTTTCTTGGTCTACCTCTTTCTTTCAAAGTGTTCTCTCCACTATCGTTTATTTCTATCGTTTACATCACTAAATTATGACGTGTAGTGGTGCAAATGAGTCATTTAAAATGACCATATCGTCAACGCACCCTTTAACAAGAAATACTACTATAATCACTAAATTCTGGAATGAATTTTTCTGTCGTATCCCCCATTGTATTTTGTCTACACAGTGTTTTTCCCTTGTATTTTTATTTCCCCTTACTCTTCTGTTTGCTTCCCTTCCTGCCAAGTTCAGCTTTTTTGCCGGTCCACGCGGCCTACGCTAATTCCTTCTCGTCCTTACTCCATTGCGCATCCCACCGTCCTTGTTTTTCCATCTCGGATTACGCTGCGGTAAAGGAAGGGGATAAATGTAAAAAAGTGTATAAAAAGAATCAAGACCAATGGGCTTGATCTTGTACGGCCAAGCTCATTCAAACGTGTGCGATATGTATACTTTTTTCAACTCGGCAATGGCACTCTCAAGAGCTTTTCTGCATTACCGCTCCCGCAGTTTCGTCCCCTTTCGCTCTACCTAGCTGATGTGCTCCTTAAAAAGTCTTTCTCTGCTTTTAAAGTTACTTTCGGACTAATTTGAAGCTGCGTGGTGGAATATAGGGCTGAAATACTGTTTGCTTTGTAAGTGATTTCGCGGCCATTTCTCGTCAAATTTATTCGACTGTTTCGAAAATGGCTTATTAGAATATATGTTCTTACAAAAGTTTTACTCTAATCAATGTTTAATTAATGCAATAGTGGATAACACACACTCCAAGTCATGTATTGAATGCAAACTACAAGCGATCTAAGTATCAGCAGCTGCCCAAATATAAACGCTTCACAATCTCACGCATGGAGTAGTTGTAATGTTACTGCTTATGGAATTTCTGGATTTACGTATGTCATGGGGAAAACGGTATAATGGGATTGGTATGTAAGATGAAAAACGATTTTGTCCTAATACATTTGGCATCTAAAATTTCTTTTTCACAGTGAAATACATTTGTTTTCCTATCAATATTTGGGATATATTCAGTTGAATACTCGGTAAGTATTCGTGACCCTTAATGTACCTTAATAAATCTGTAATGGGGTGTACAAAATAAGTAAATTTTTCCTACTCCTACTTACTACCCTGTAAGCCTCCAGATGGGCGTGTGATAGGGGCTGTCCTAACATGGTACCCTTACAATTACAACTTCACCTCTACACATCACCTGTACACGCCTAACCAGGCATGTACAGGTGATGTAAGGGTGGTTTTCGTAGGTGAAATGGTGGAGTGTATCATGGGAGTGTTTGAGTGGAGCAACGGTTTTATTATAATCACTTATTGTGCATGGAAAGAGCGAATTACTGTCCCTATCATTTCGGCAATGTATCTTTCTTATGCTATCGCTTCTGTGTGATCTAGAAATGAACTATGCCGTCAAAATGATATTCTCTATGTTGCTCCGAAACAAACTTGTTCTGAAAAGCTCAAGCAAACCACGTCTAGCGCGCAGCCTCCGAGTCTCGAACGGTCCCAACTTTATCCCTCTACAAGTGTTTATGCGCTATATGTTTGCTCGTAGCAGTTTTTGACGAAGCGTGCAGCTTTTATTTGTGTTTCATTTATTTCTTTGGTTGAACCTTTCAGTCCAGGGTCCAAAATGATTGCGGCGTATTCGAGGTGTGGCCGAACCAGAGTGAAGTAGCACCTTCCTTTTTCTTTTTCATCCGAGGACCTTCCTTCTATACGCATGATAAATCCTAGTTTCTTTATTGTTGTGCTGCATGTTTTATATGTGTGTTCTCCACGACACGATACTTAAGGTAATGCCAAGGTATTTGGTTTTTTTCTGAGGATTTAATGTTTACTCCAGCCATAGTGTAGATCTGGAACTTGTGTGATGACTTACGCAAGAAGTTTACTATTGTGCATTTACTAAGATTAGTTCTAGCCCCCACTCCTGGCACCACGAATGAATATTGTTTAGGTCCAATGATAGAACTTCTGAGTCCGCGTCCTCACTAATTTCCCGGTAGATGACCGTATCGTCTGCAAACAGTCTAAGTGGATGAAGTGATTTAAAGCAGATGCTTCTTTTCCTCCATAAAATACTATCGAGATTTTTTATGCCGTTTTGGAGAAATCCCTCGTAGCCGGCCATCTAGTATTCATCGATTGGGTACTGCTGCAGTGGTCATCTGCAATTAAGTTTCTGAGCAGATGCTTCTACACCTGCCCTTGTGCTTGTTTAGTGTTCTATCTGCCGACCATCAATCTTAAATCCTTGTCACGTGGATGATGTGTTATAATGATTCATATAGACAATATTGCACAATGAGTGATGTTCAATGCATGTGAGAGCCGGTGCTCATTCTCATTCTGCTGAGGTTGATATACTTGGAATATTTTGAGAATGCATTTGAGCTCAAAGATAATTATACAGTGAGGGAAATGAAACGATACTGGACAGTCAAAGACTAGGATTTAGAACAAAATTAATAGAGAAAATAAGACATGTTGAAACACTTGTCCGTTGTCTTACTAGAGATGGAAAAATACTTGAATAAGGCTATCGAAACGTTTCTCCAGGAATGCAATGAATATAATCGGTATGGTAACAGGAAACATGTTAATGATAAGACATTTTCATTTCTTTCAACTTATCTGGAATGCAATGAACTGTTTCGAGTTAAAAACAGCTTTTAAAAGCCTTCACTGCCGACATGCTATCATAGCAAATAGCCTTGGAATTTCGATTGAAGCTGAATGGAAAACATGCACTACACAGGTTATGCGTTTAATAAGTGTTAATATGGAAGGAGGGGCCATTTGAATAGTTACGTGATGCGGGGAAAGCCCTTGATTTTGGTTAAGGTAGGCCAATTTTAAGTTTATATATATGTGCGTACATCTTCAGAATCTACTATAAGAGAAATAATATGTTCTCCAGTTGCGTTTATTAGAAGGGGTATTTATTATCTTCTGCTTCTCCATTAGTTAAGCTCACGTCTCTGAAATGTAGTATTGATGATTAAATCAATATTTTCCATGGAGACATGGAAAAGTATGATATGATGAAGTATTGGTCGTGCAAAATTGCATGGCCCACTTTGATCTAACGTTGTTGGTGAAGTTTAAAGAAAACTTGTGCTACTATGCTACAGTTGTGAAGAACTCGAGAGGAGTTATGTTTGTTTCAAATGAGAGAGTCAGATCACACTTGAGAACAGTGTTGAGGCTGTAATGCGTTGAATTCTGGGGCTCAATTCTGGGAATTCAGTAGGTTGGAGGAGAAATGGTAATCACAAACTGTTTAAAACTTTCTAATTCTTGGAATTGGACAATTAAGTAATTTCAGTTCTCCTATGATGATTAACAGACAGAAGCAAGCATTGGATTCTTTTGGTAGAGGTGCCTTCTAAAACCAAAATATATGCGTGCTGTGGTTGGATTGCTTTAAAAAAGTTATGATCGCTTGTGCGACCCGAGCTATGGGATTTACCAGAGAGATTAAAACATGAAGAGAGGTCTGTCGTGGACGGGTGCATTGAATTGCTGAGAAATGGAATGTGAGGCGTTTTCCAGTCCTAAGTTTGGGTAGATTCAATTGCCTTCCAACGCCGCCTCTTGGTATCCATGAGAAGATATACCATTTCATGTGCAAGTTGATTAAGTTAATTCAGTCCCGGTGTTCATAAGTTTCCATTCCGCATTAGTATTATCGCTTAATCACATCCATCTCCAAATTATCCCTTTCACTTTGTTTTGTTTTGAATGCGGCGGAGGAAATTTATAGGACTCCGAATAGATGACATGTTGATTGGAGTCAGTTGGTGTTTCTCATCACTAAGTGGTCCTCTTTCTATAATACTCACCTTGGTATTTCTCTTTAGATATTGTTAAGGGATTACTAACCTGACAAGCCATCTGCTCCTCTTGGAGCCATTCACGCTTATTGGTATTCATAAATTGAATACAGAAACCTCGAAAGTTCCGCCATAGATACTAATGCCTGGGATATTGAGCGTCACATCAATCTTCACCAGGTCTGCCAACCCGATTTACCGTCTGTGATGATGGAATATAAAATCACCTTTAAATATTGAGTGGAATCGCTAAAAAGCTCTATTTTTTTCTTAAAACAGGACGTATTATTCGCACGCTCAACTACTAAGTGGTTTTTAAATGTAAAATTTTGACCTTTGCAAGTGTTAATGTTGCATTTTGACGAAAGTCTATTCGATTAGGAGGAGTGAGAGTGCATACGTGCGTGGAAACTTATATCTCTTATTGCGAAGGATTTTTATTTCTTATCAGCCTTTAGTTTCAATGAAGTTACAACCTCAGTGAATAAATTGATGTGACTAATAGAAATAGGCTGGTGAGCGTTGCATAGGTTTGAGTTTCGTGATTTTACCGAGTAGGAATTTTGTGGTGCATGTATATGACATGCACCTTGCTGCTATCTAAGTGTGTAACTGCTGCGCAGAAACGTTTCCATAGTTGGTAATGAAAAATGATAGCGTGTAATTACCTTGTTCAGTGACTATCAAGGTTACCAACGCGGCAGTATCATACGACTTAGGTCGATGACATTAGAATTATCCATATGCGATCCATTTCCGCATTGACTAGAAGAGTATAAAGAAAGCACATTATAAAAAGTACCCCGGAATGTATTTTGAGTTTCTGCTGAATTCTTTTCTATTTGCCAGTTCACCAGGATTAGTTTGCGACAACCCTCCACCTCTCTTTATCCTCTGCCGTCCTTTTCGTTTCTGAAAACCGTCCACTTCCCATGTCCTCCATTACCTGCTGCCAATACTCAAGTCTAGGTGGGGATCGGGTTTGTGTGGTGGCTAGAGTACTGGCCAACCATACGGATGGCCAGGGTTCAAATCTCTGCAGACGTGTATGTTTTACATAGGAAACCCGATCCCTACTTGAGTGTCTGGAGGAGGTTCAAGTACAGTACTCCTTCTGTTGGGTGAGGCGTTAAGCAGTTGTCCCCTTGGCGTCTTTCGATAAGAGCAGGCTAATGCCGACGCCGAGTTTCCCTCCAAATTTCCTCCCTTGCCTTCCCCCATGGCGCAAATGACGTTAGTTGTTGGTCGCCTCCCGAAATATCCATCCATCCAGTCTAGATGTTCTCCTATGCCCTTTATCATTCCTTCTGTAATCACCTTCACCAATCTCTCAGGCTGCAGTAGGCTACCGATATATCCGTCCCGCCTTCTGTCCACTGTTTTCCTCAGGCTCTGTTCTTCCTTCACTTTTCTCAGTACCTCTTGATTCGTCCCTCGCTTTGTCTAGCTTATATTGCACTTTTTTCTATAAAGTCCGTTTCACTCGGGGCTCGTAATTTCAAAATCTGATGCATGTACGAACGTGCATTTGAAATTGGGCCGTATAAAGCGGTGAGTTGCAAGAAACGCATGAGGGATTGCTTGAATGGGAGATGGCAACATATCTCCTAGTCTAATTCAATAATTATGGCACGCAAGATTGATAAAAATATCCAGCTTTAAATTGAGAATGCCATGCACCTCATAAAACGAGCTGAACACCTCATCTCAGTCTGTTGTTGTTTCCTCTCAGGTTGTCCTACTATGATTGTCTCGCTGTCATTTAAAAACTAAGTCTATATAAGGGACTTGAATAGCTTTCGCTCAGCAATATATCGACGGTATTGGATGATGTTCGGGCTAAGGGTTCGTGTGAGGAGAGTTCGTGTGACGTAAGGTATGATAGCTTCGGAAATAGGGGTGCCGAGTGGTCACTCTAAGAGACAGTCATTTCCTCTGGAACTACGCAGTAGAACATTCTAGAAGAGGGGAGGGACCCTCTCCCCTCTTGAAAGGATGATGCAACCCCTTCCCCTGAGCTTGGCAAACCGTATACAAGGGCCACGGAACAAGCAGAGGCGTCAGTTCATCTGGTCAATCCACAGCGGTAACAACGCTCGTGTTCAAGTGATCTCGGCGGCAGACTTGGTACGGCCTCCTAAGCGCGGTGTGCGCAGGCAGAAGTCAACCAATGCCTACAGCGGCGAAAACATCCAGCGGTCAGCCTACCGGAGGCCGAGGGCCCGAGTACATTGTCATTTCTCTCTTCAGCATTCGGAGTGAGAGATTGTACAGCCTGCTTGTGTATAGAATCCAGCGGTTTGAATCCGCCTATTAAAACCTCTTCATACAGTCCTTTTGGGTCTTTTTTTCAACAAGCAAAACCTGACCCCCTACAGATGTGAAGAATTTTCTCTCACTCTAAAAGGAAATATTTGTTCTAAGTATTCTGGTTTTCCTCTGTTCTACTTCTATCAGAAGTCATTTTGCTTCCTAATTATTCAGACTTTCATACTTCGTTTACCAATTCTTCGTCCTTTCATCTATTCAGGATAAAATTCTTGCACCCTGATTTCCTCCTCTATTAGCTACTAGGACTGCTGCCTAATCGGCGGACTGCCGTTCCAGTCAAAGATTGTATTGGCAGTTAAGAATATAACCTATGTCTCCACGGATGTGCGTCAGATCTTCTTCAAATTCCGCCAGAACCACGATATCATCAGCGAATCGAAGCATTTTACCTCCTTCCTTTTCCTTGCTCCACTATTCCACCTTGAATTCGTTTGAGGAATTCGTCCATTGCTATCTGCTTATGTACATTGAAGATTTATGGAATAAATATTTCAAATCGGTTATTCCAAGCTACCTTATCAAAGGCTTTCTCTATGTAAATAAACACCATGTACCTTGCCTAACTTCATAAGGCATTTTTTAACTTACTGCTTTTAGTGGACATTTAAACATTGAAATCCATGGGAAAACGTTCATAGGTATGGTTTGAGAAGAAAGTTTGCTGTTTCTCGTATGGCAATTATTAGCGACCTGTTTCGGTAAGGTGCAATAGTCAGGCTGCTGTTTACCATTTTCTTCAAAAAGAAAAAAGTGAACTATCTGCCAAATTATTATACATTGCATCATATACATCAAAATACTACTTAGCAAGTCATAAGAAGAGCGTATGGTAGGAGGCATCAGAAAATCACGCATGACGTAAGGAATTGGAAAAATGAGGTTGAAAGGAGAGAGGTAATATGTACAGTAACGATGTGTTTAAAGTTAGTGCAATTAACTGCAAATGATAGGTCATTTGTCCTTGATTCAGAAAACAATGGCGCTTAAGCTTGTACGATTTTGCTTGGAATTGCTCAAAGAGTAGTTTATCACCTCAAATAATACGTATTTTTTACGTATTTTCAAATATTCACATTTTTTACAGTAACCCGTGTCCTGAAAGGTATAATTTCTAACATATATCTTCCTTAGTATTGCAGTAAAATGGTATTCGGCTCATATCAAAGAAAATGCGTTTTCAACGTCAATAAAACTATCTGAATTCTATTTTCTTTAATTGATTCCGCATATTGACTGCACAAACCGTCAAGATCATGACATTATTAGTTTGGCACATTATATCACACAAATTAGCGACAAAAATATAATTTAGGGGGAGAGACACGTTGAGGGGCTTACAACATTTACTTCAACTGCCTTTCGCAATCGAATAAGTTGGGCTTATACGTTCCTCATTTCCATACATTTTCGCGCAAATTTTCCGCGACGGACGAGCGTGTTCAAGTGTTTATCTCGAGGTTAGAACAATGGCCTCCCCCGGCGTGAAGCGTTTGATCTTCGGAGGGAATGTTTTGCCGAGGGAGCGAATGATGAAAGGGGTGGGGAGACGGAGGTCGAGGAGGTGCTGGAGTGGGACGGTAGGGATGTGAGCGGAAGACAGGAATAAGGAACAGCACGGAGAAGGGGACGAAAAACAAAGGGACTTCCTATCCGAGTTCATTAGTTGGGCCCGAACAAAAGGACGTCGCTTGGAGTATAAAAAAGTTAATGATAACATTGCTGTCCTTGCGGAATAACTGGTGACGGGATTTCGAGAGTAAAAAATATACGTGTGCGTCTCTCGCCAAACCGTCGGTGTAAAGATAAAAGGGTATAGTTAGTCATAAAAGCCCGGTGTCACTCGTGAATTTGTATCAGGGGCTCACCGTTCCTTTGGATCTGGCACGTTAATGCGTCCCGCAGCAATTTAGTGAGCGTTAGATTGTCGTGACCGTGAGCCAACTGGATGAGACTGTGAAGCCTTGCGGCTCTAAATTCTCCATAGCGGAATGCGGTAGCTTTAATCTAGTTCGTGTCACAATAGCAGTTTCAAGACAGTCATGACCGCATTTTATGCTCATTTTTGCTTCATGTCATGGGTACGTAAAAATAATTCATTTCATAAATTATTTTGTATGTCATCTTTAATCTTTTGCAAAATTTGGTATTGTCTTCACCACTCTCTTCAGTCAATGCTGCAGGACCTTAAATGTATTTATTTTTTACCTCACATCTTTAAATACGGCACAAAGAAAACTTGTTTTGCATCATAGAAAACAGAATAAATAAAAATAATAGTATAAGTAAATATCCGAGTAACTAGAAGGTGAAATAAGAGGTGGTGCTTCTACAAAGTCATGTGTTAAACAGGTGTTGAGAGAATGGGATTTAATATCACGAGTAAGGCTTTACGCATGAGTTCAATGGGTGGAATGGGGATAGAATCTAAGGAAGGATATGTTGAGTAAAATGAGTAAAATTTGTGGAGAGCACGGTAAAATAGGGAACGCTGAGACGGAAAGACGGAGTTTCCAGGTAGGTAGGGAATAGGAGGAGGATCTCGAATGTAAAGTACCATATATCAACCATCTGTAGTGTTATGAAACCATATAGTTAGCTTTTGCAATCATAGGGGTATCTGGAACAGATGAGGAGTACTTTTAAGTAGTTAATTTTATGCGAACGCCAGATATGCGAACGCCATTGTTCCAAAATTACCTTTACTTTTTTTCGCCAGTAAATATATCGTTTGGAAAGGATTAATTTTCCTCGTGCTATGCAAGATATGGTGACTAGAGGCGTTTTTTATATAATCAAGAATATTGCTCTTATAAATCAATTCCAAGCGAGCCAATAAGAATTCCAATTTCAGGTTCTAAAGTTCAGAACTTGAAATGAAGAAACAAAATTACCATCAATTTTAGATACCTCTGTTGTCTACTCGGAGGAGTCCGTTTAAATACCGGTGTTTCGTGGCGTGATGGAATTTTACGAGGCTAAAATTAGTCCTGTCTGCGCAGTAAACCTGCCTACCAGCACTCACACTCTATCGGTCATCGTCATTGGCGTTTTGGCCACCCTCATCTCATATTAACGACACTTCAACTCTCCAATTGCGGCTTTGCGACAGATTATGGATATAATTTTCTCGAGCCAATTCCAGTCTGTATTGCGTGTTAGGAACTCGGGACAAGTAAAGGAAAAGCTAGGAAATGATAAAAACACGGGGCCAAGAAAGGGGCGTTGGCGCTGTATATTGGATTCGACAACGGAAATTAATGACAAGGGACGGAGAATGAAAGTCGGAGTTGGAATTTGGATAATGGCAGGGCTCTTTAAAAGGCTAAGCGAAAGGTATAAAGGAGGGGCTTGGTTAAGTGGCCGAGCGAAAATTTTGACCACGCACATCCCACCTGAGCAGCGCGGTGCAAAATGAATCTCCGATGTTTTTCTTTTGATGTGAAAGGATTTGAATCATTTTGCTCTAAATGATACCTGCTTGCTAGAGCATGTGTATTCTTGTAATGTGTATCTATCGTATACTAGGTTATATAGGAACCAGGAACTCTTGGTGTATTACTCCGTTGTGTTTCTATCGTAATGGGCACGTGCTTTTTAGAAGTATGCCACTTTTTATAGTTAATTAAGCTATAAAATATTTTTGTTATAAAATATTAATAACAGAGTACCTCATCTCCACCACCTACTCTCTGATGCTGTGTTGTCCTCTCTCTCCGTTACTCATCTTGATAAAACCTTCCTTAAGCCCCTCTCTCCATAAGCCATCTCACCCTAAGCACATCCGTAGCACCTTGAACTCAACCATTGACTTTCCTGATCTTGTTTTCTTCGTAAATTTTTGAATATATATACTCGACCCACCAGTACTTGCTCATTCTCCACTACTCCCAAATTATCACTCACCAAGTGCTCCCTTAATATTTGCACTCTCCTCTTATGAATTCCCCACCTGAAAACAATGCCCCTTTCACCTTCTAAAGGCGACTTTACACGGTACATTTTATTGTACATACGAATGTACGAATCCCTTCATGAAGGAAATTTTATCTTGTAAAGCGACGAATTGTATGATTGTCTGCATCACTCAACAAGTAGAACCTGCTCTAATTCCATTCAGTTTCTTGTACATTCTATGATACATTCGTTTGTACAATAAAATGTACCATGTAAAACGGCCTTAACGTCTTTGATTACCAAGGCGTACGTCACATCCACTCAAAATATTTTTATTACTCACTCCCTATGTTAGAGTATAATTTGTTACTATGCTCTTGATATTTTTTGCGGTTGTGTCATTTTTGTTTGTTATCTGTCAACCGTAAAATGGCTTCATGCCGTATGTGACCTTTTTTCAAAGGAATCAAAAAATAAAATTTATGTATAATTTCTTCGAAAGAGCTGCGTTAAACAGTTGTTTTGTATCGAAAGATATTGAGGTTACTAATTTAACCCAGCATCAAGTTTTAAATTAATGATGCTCGTTTAAATCATTTACCTAAATATCTGTCGATACAAATCAACCGTTGGACGCAATTCTTTCGAAGAAATTATCCGTACTTTTTTTAAAATTATTCATTTACAAAAAAGGTCACTTACGGAATAAAGCCATTTTATAATGAACAAATAATAAACAATAAAAGAACACAATCGCACAAAAAACCAAGTAATCACAAATAACCATTTACACGTCAGGATCATTTAATGATCGTGTTTTCTCTGGTGAAATTGAATGGCTTACACGTCTCTGGTATTCGAAATGGAACATATCTTATTGCGACTAGGGTAAATCACTAGCCATCTTACGGGACACATAATTTCCAAGCTAAGTTTTGATTTTGAACCTACCCGCAAGGAAAGATATGAGTCAAAGACTGCGGTTCCGTTTTGATGTGTTCCGATTGTTGACCCTTCGTTCGTAGCTCAGTAATATTTGAGCGTATTCCAAACATGTAGTTTAAGGGTGTGGTGAAACAAGAAAATTTACAATTATGATTAACCGAAATATGCATATGGATGTTAATATGACCTGTTCTTCTTATCCTCTGCGTAATCTCTCATCAAAGGAGTCGGCGTTCCCTTCTTTGATTCTTCTCCTCCACAGTTTTATGTCGAAAGCCTCTTCTTTTCGCCTGCCTTTCCTCTTTATGTCTCCTGCTAATTTGTCTCTAAATCTCATCCTTGGAGTTTCCTTCTTCTTTTCCCAGTTACTTCCATTTTCTCAACTCTTTTCCCAACATGTCCATCTCTGCCCATCTCTGCGCCAGGCTGGTCCACCGTAGTATACTTTCTTGTACGTTTTTGCCGATGGGTTCAAATTTGAGTGGCTCTTATAAACTCAACCTTTACCTTATCTGTTATTGTCACTCCTTACATCCATAGAAGCAGCATCATTGCAGCTACTTCTATCTGATATTTGAATTAGAAACACGTAGTAATTTCCCACGGTTTCTTTGCTGGCACGACGTGTTTCGCCACTCCGCGTCATAATCATGTGCGACGTTCTTCGATTAGGGTTGTAGATCTATAGCCCTAAACCGAAGCGTTGGAAAGGGTTGGGGGTCGGGGATGGTGGGTTAGTAGAATAGGAGGGAATGGGAGCGTGGGATCAAAAGTTATTTGAGTGGACCAATGAAGAAAAACATAAGAACGGCGGTTTTGGCTTGCGACAGCTTGGTAAACCTTCCAAACGCTTCGGTCTAGGGATATATATCTACGACCCTAACCGAATAACGCCGCACATGGTTATGCCACAGTGTGATGAAACGCGTCAAGCCAGAAAATAAATCTCTAGGAGATTACCAAGTGTTTTTATTCAGCATGAATATAGACAACTTCCACCAAGTATAGCCTGATACTGTGAAATTTACCTCTGCCTCTCTTTCCTGGACCTATGTAAGCGGCCATGTTACCGCCCCGTGCAGTAGAGCAAACCTCACCACAAATTGAATAGCATTCTTTTAATCTTGCAGCTAACCTTATTATCACGTAGGACTCCACTGAATGTTCTCTAGTTCAGCCATTGTTTTAGTCTATATGCCCTGATAATAACGTTAAAATTATCCATCATCTCGGCAATGTCATAGCGTTAAAAGCAATTCACGGTACAACGTTCACGGAATATCTGTGACAAGTAGCAGTTGCAACTATACCCAAGAACAGTAGTCGAAATCTAGTCTGCTAAGAGGCATTGCTCTGTCACGCGCATTTCCCTCGCCCAGAGATCGGAGTTCCGTTGTTGACTCGAGTCTTGAGGAGTACTGTTGCGTCATCGTTTCCGAAGAGGAAGACGGCGTCAAATTGAGGCCGGGCAAGCAGTGACTGTCACTTCGGAGGAACGTTGGACGAAGGAGCAGCCTCCCCGCCCCGCCCCTCCCGCCCCCGTCGCCTCCGGTATGGCGGGGGTCGGCGGCCGGAGGAGGGGCTCGCACGAACGTACGACTCCGCGGTAATTGAATCGGAGGAAACTTCGCGAGAGAGAGACACTGACGGCGGGCTGACTTCGCGAGCAGACGTTCACTCGGAGGTGGGGTTGAGGGGAGGATGGGCGTCTGGGAGCGTGTGACGGTTTTCAGCAAGGTCGTCTTTTAACAACTTATTTCGGTTTTTCTTTGACGGGCTGGACACGATCGTAAGAACTCCGGAGTGGACAAGAATGGAACGGGAGGAAGGTTGATTAATGCAGTGGCATGAGCGTTAATCGCGACTTATTTTGAGTGCACGTTTTAATCACAAAGCAAGTAAGTAAAAAAATCCTTGGACTAAATTTCACAGAATTACGGTAGGTATTGTTTGTTTAACCGGTAGGAATCACCGTTCATATGATAGTAGAAACGATTCAAAAGTTATGTTTCAAAACTCTCGCCTAAATTATAGCACTTTTATGACTTTGATTTACGGCATGGCATTCGAAATTTAGGCAAAAACTATGCATAAATACGTGTTTCCTTACTCTCTATGACACCTTGATAGTTATCAACCATCCCCCCCGAAAAAATAAAACGTATTATTTCTGGTTTAATAGAGAACCTGTATATAGGCAAGCGAGTTCTTTCGAAACATAAGCCAAGTATCATAAGACTACGGATTGAAAGAGCAATAAAATTCCCATAAATCAAATCTCTAGCACACAATTTTTTACTTTAATGTATTAATACTACTTATAATTACGTAAATTATGGGTTTACAACAAAACTGTACGTAAACAAAAATTTCATCAACCTTAAAGTTGCATCGATCCAGAGGGTTATTATGAACTACTCACATATTTTCGAAGCCTTGTACACTATGAATCAAACGCATTTGAATCTCCAAATGGAATTGCAGTGATATTCATAATGCTATCAGCACTTAGATATTCAGCAAATAGATATCAAATTAAATTCTTAAGCTTCATATTATGTAGTGATGAAGTTAATCAACTTATGTCTCAGAGTCATCTTTAGCGGCCACGTCAATTCGGATTAAATTGATGACGTCCAAAGACTTCTGTATTTAATTTCGGAGATTATGATAAATTAATGGAATAGCTGGGGCATGGAATCCGTCCAGTGAGATGATTGATATTAATTTTCCCATTAAAATATTACTCACCTTTAAAGTTTTTTTCGGATATTGTTCTGTACATCTCTTTATCGCTATCACCAGGAATTTAAAGCTTATTAATATGTTTTAGGACCGTCCTTGCTAAGAAAGCAGAGTGGGGGTGCGGGGAAAACAGTACAATTCAAGAGTATATCTGTAATTTTTATTACTCTCAGTCTCTTAGTTAGTCGTCTACCCGACTTGCATTTTCCTCTTCTTTTTTCATCCCTCCCCATAGTCGCCATTTTTTGCTCTCATCTACTACTTCTCTACTCTACTTCGTATTTCTTCTACTTTTGTTCCATTTCAATGGGTGGTTGACGTCGGGCGCGCGTTTCAATATATTTCCTCTGGTAAAACATAAGAGCATCCTTTCATTCTACCAATTCCAGAACCTTCTAGCTTGATCATATATAAAAATATTCACTCGAGATCTTTTAATCGAGGAATCAATCACCTAAGAATCGTCTCACATTTGAGCCTGGACCTTTAAGCAAATAATATTTTTATTAGTTACATCAACGTGATCCACGGGTTATATAATAATTCAAGATGAGATTGGGCATAGACCAGTACGTGGCTAGAAGAGGTAATACTAGGTAATGCCAGTAACAGTAATAAAGGTAAAGGGTGGTGGATAGAGGAGAAGAATAGAGGAGAGAAGGGAGAATAAAGAGGTAATACTGGAGTTATGATTTGTGGTTTGCTCTAGGCCGTTATAGAGGTGCCGGGAATGGAAAGCAAGAGAATAGACTATGGGCGAAATGAAGGTTAGGTTCTACGTGGAGATTAAAAAAGAAATGCCAGAGGTAGAAAGGGACACGAAAGTGTAAAAAAATCTAGAGATTTTTCTTTCGCTGTACATATAACCTACCTTAGAGTCCCTAACCTACCTCTGGTAGAGTACTTCAATGACAATTAAGATTTGACGATGCGTGGATTACCAAGCTTGAGAGTGAGTGACTAATGATGGTTGAAATGAAATCCTAAAGTTCATTCAAAGGTGTGCGCCGGAATATGGCTATAATTGCGAAGCCATTGGATTCAACGCTAAGGACTTGCACACACGTTGGCGGAGAAGGGTGGGCGGATTGGGGAACCGACTCGACGGGGAGAGACGCCGGCGTTAAAGGAGACGAATTTGGTTGCGGTCGTGAGGGACGGTGTCGGTGGGTGGGAGGCAGCGGAGGTGGGGGAGTGACCGGCGAAGGTAGCTGGGGCTGGGAGGGAGGGAGAGGTTCCTGCCGGTGGGAAAGGGTGAGGAATGAGGAGTCGTATGTAATGAAGCAAAGGGGTGGAGGAGGGGAGGGGGAATTTGTGTGGGAGGGGAGAGTGGGGTGTTGGGTGAGGAGGTCCCGGTCGGTTTTGGTCAATCGATAGTTCTCGAACGAGAGGACGCCTCTTGCATGGTTTGGTCGGGAGTTTGGTTTGCATGGGGAGCCACGGCTAGTTCATCGTCATTGGTATTCGGGACGAATGAATGGTGTCGGCCCTTGGGGTAGTCGTGCCAATGATTTTCCTGAATGCGGATATTCTCTAACCCCTCCTCCACAAAACCATTCCAAGTTTTCAGTATAACCCTTTTGTAAAAATCTTCGTTTTCATTTCTTTTATATTTCCATTCTCCTCCCTTATATCCGCTGAAACCAACTTCCAGGAAGGCAATACTCATGCTGGTATTTAAAACACCATTTAATTTAGTTCCTTATGTCTTTGAAAGCTATCGTTCTATGAAAAGGTCACTTTCTTAGTTTCATTCACAGGACGATTCAACTGTACTGTTTTTTTAGAAAAAAAGAACAAGGCCTCGCATGCAATAAATCAAAAATATTTTTGAAAAATTAACTAGTTTATTGTTGAATTAAGTAATTAGCAAATTATCAGACATTGATCATTAACCTTCATGATAAATAGCTTTGATAGCATTTTACGGTTGTAAACGTCGTTCAGATATCCAAATTTTTATTTTGGTGTAATTTATTCGGACTTTCTTTCCATAATTTTACCTTCAAAATATGTTTTCCAACATTTGTCTGTCGTAAGAGGGCCATGACCTATCATGAAACTTTTCTCTGCCTGTAAAAGCTAGTTAGGGACAGTTAGCGGGATAAAAGAGAACCGGTGGTGGTGGCTTCGAGCGATTTGTTGCGGGAAGATAATAAAAGGAGGCGGTGTTCTTCCTGCTTGTTCCCGGGAGCCTCTGAGAGGCTTGGGGTGGGTGCGTGAGCTATGGTCGGCGCAAAATTGGAGACACAACATGTTACCCAGTGGGAGGAAAACAGTTTTCGAGTTGGATGTGGAATTCGGAAGGTTAGATTTGTGTCGGGTGATGAGTTAACATCTGCAAATGCTGTGTTACTTTTCAAGAGTTAGCTATCGTGTAGTTGTTTGAGTTGTATTCGTAGTATCTCATTGCTTTTGATTCTCGTAATTCTGAATGTGACACAATGATGGTGCCATTTTCTGAGGAGGAAGATTTTATTTAGAAAAATGCCAAGCATTCTCTTCGGTCGCCAAGCGTGGTAGCTAAGTTAAATAATGTGGTTGTTAGCAAATTACAAATCAGTGCTTAGTAAATAAATGGTGTGATACGCAGTAACGCGTACTGTTGCGAGGCATACACCAAATGGATGGAATTTGTCTTGAAAATCTAATGCTGGTTGAGTCAAATGACATTTTTAAAGTGAATTTCTTACCTTTCTTGCTTAATTTTCTGAAAGCTTCCTAAAGTCATTACGTTACGAACACCAACACCCTCATCTTTTAATGAAAATGAAGCCCATTTATTTATAGACTAAATTTGTTCGAATGCTCGATTTTATCTTCTTTTGTGATTTATTCAACTTAAAACGTTGGCGGTCCTTTCCCAGTCTGCATTATTAATAAGGCTAAATTCGTGAGGACAATAATTTAAGCCGAATTATTTAATAAATTACACCATATGTCACTCTGAAGCGATCTTTTTGCGGGTGAAAAATAAAAGAGGGAATATATAATCTCGACGGTCAACTATTCATTGGTCGTTCAATCCTAAGATTGGTTTACTGTAGCCCTCTACCCTTCCCTATCTAATGTTAGATCCCTTACCTCCTGGTATATCTTATTATTTACTTTCCTATTTATTTGGTCCATTAACTTATTCCTTGGCCTTCCTCTGGGGCCTTTTCCTCTATTTTACCTTCAATTATGTTCTTCATAAACCCATTGTGCTTTCAGATGTGTCCAATCCATCCTACTTTTCTTTTCTCTGTGGTGTTTTATGAGGTCCTTTCCTCTTTTACTCTTCTGTGCACTTCATCATTTTGTATTTTGTCTCTCTATTTTATCATCAGCATCCTCTTCCAGCACCAGGTTTCTAAGGCTACGGTCAACTAATGGTGATATAATTACTTTGGTTATTTTTAACTACTATTCATGGTATTCCATTATTCCAATTCCTAAGAAAATCAAAAGGTTTAGTAAGGTTTCAACGCATTCTAATTGTTTCAATGAGTCCATTACAGGCGTATCAGCAATTTGTCTGAATCTAAGCATTTCTTGGCTTTTACTTATCATATCGCTCAGACTTTTTCATCTTCAAGTGTTAAGACACAATATCTACAATAGTTTGGAAGCCATTGTAATATTTCTTCCATCAAGATGGACCCTTGAAATGCTAATCTTTCCTGTATATTTTACGTCCTACTGATTCAGTTAATTAATCGACTGGAAACGTCTCGTGAGCATGTAGATACTGAGTTTCTGGATAATGCGTTCCACACGTTCTCCGGGTAGCGACATGAAATGCACATGTACGGCTGCCTGAGAATTCCTGCTGCCAGGAATATCGTCTTTTCGCTTTGGAAGTCGAATGCACGGATACCTCGGTGGGGAGGGAAAATGGGGGGGGGGGGCGCCTTGTGTCGCCATTTCAGTGGAAGCCTCGGGTTGTTGCGGTGGATATGGAACGTGGCGCTATCTGGTACGCGATAGGTGGGTGTAGTGGGTAAAGGCGATGTTTTTAGAGGCGAATGGAGGACATATGGTCTCCCATGCATGGAAGAAGGAGGAGGAACAGAGAGAGAGGGGGTCGTTGAAAACATGGCTTTTCGACAAAAGGGCGGAACTCGTTCGTTTCGGTTGGTTCGGCGGAGATAAAGTTCGAGGCGTTAATATTGCCTCGAAAATGGAGCGAGGAAATGTTGGTGATAATAATGAATGTATAAGGAGAAAGGATTTTATTGATCATGGTGTGGTGTGGCGTAAGAATTTAGTGGGAACGATTGGCCACAGTCGCCAGTAATTAAATTCCGATCGCGGTCATAATTTTCTTGGAATAAATGCAACGGAAAAATACCTCTGTAGCATAAGTTGAAATAATAGGTATATTTATTTTAGATCAGCTCCATTGTTTTTCTTTGCTAATATATTACTTATGTGGAATTCCCGTGGAGGTAAAACCCTCCTAAAGGTTGAATGTTTGAATCACAACCTAATGTATTGAACTTCGTTCGTTTGCCCTCAGGTCCCGGCTTCACATCCTTTCCTTATTCCTAGCGCCTATTTGTTCACTAAGGAGAAAACAAGAGTAGAGAGGCAAAGCGATGTTTTAATAGCTAATCAAAGTGGGCATCCGGTCCCTGAGGAAGTTAAGACAGAGACATTGAACCATAGGATGTTCGGCTAATGAGCGGATCACGTTCGTTCGAGTGGGCGAAGATATAGTTCCAGGCGTTAGTGTGCCGTGTAATTGGAGCGGGAAAATGTTATTGAAAATAAAGAATGTTTGCAGGGCGGATGACGGGAGAATGTAATAGAAACTCTAGACCGCAGTCGGCGCTAAATAAAGTCCGAAAGCCGACATTACCCCTAAATCGATGTAATGGAAGATCTCAACTGCCATATCTTGTTATATTAATACGATACTCGTATACTATTCGTTATATTCGTAATACTCTGGAAACATATTTTTATATATTTGGATTTTCACTTTTTATTAACTCTCGTAGTGGTCATCTGAGGATGAAGTGAATATAATACAAACCAAGTGTGCTTAGAATTGGTCTTTTGACCTTTGGTCCCGAGTTTATGCCCTTGCCTCTTTCGAAACTTATTTTTTTCATCCTATAGGGTAAATAGTATGGAGAGTGTAGGACTGGGTGACCGCAGAGGGCCAACCGTCCCCAATTCTTGGATTGAATTGGATTTTCGAGAGGCTACCGACAGCTAAGGTCATTTGCGCCGTAGGGGACAGGTTTGGAACGAAGGTTGGAGAAGAAAACCAGTGTCGGCATTAGCCTTCTTTTAACGAAAGGCGCCAAGGGGGACACAATTTTATGTCTCATCTGACATACGGAGTACTGTACTTGAAGTGCCCTCAGTAAGACACTAAGACACTCCGTAAGACAAGTAGGGAGCGGGTTTCTTTTGAAAAATATCCTCCCCTGCAGGGATTTGAACCCTGGTTGCCCGTATGGTTAGCCAATGCTCTAGCCACCCAATTATTTAGGGGTAACGATGTGGAATGCCTAGGTTTTCTACAAATGAACGGAATGCGTAGGCGTGCGAAGAAAATTTTCGGGGCGTTAATTTACCACTACTAATAGAAGGTAGCTGATGATGGGAACGTTAAGCAAGGATGTGAAGAAGAGGCTGGTGAAGAGCGTGATATGGAGCGTAGCGTTGTATAGTGCAGAAAAGTGGACCCTCAGAAAGGAGGACGAGAATAGGCTGCAGGCTTTTGAGATGTGGGTGAGCAGAAGAATGGATAAGGTGAGGTGGACGGAGAGGAAGACAAACGAGGAAGTGCGTGAGATGGTGGGTGAGGAAAGGAAACTTTTTAGTGAAATTCGAAATCGGCAGAGGAGGTGACTATAGATGTAGTAAGGGGCGAGGGGTTGCTGAAGAATGTGATAGAGGGAAGGATGTTGGGCAACCGGGTAGGGGGGAGAAAGAGAATAGGTTTCATGGGCTGGATGAAAAAGGGCAGATCATATGCTGAGGCGAAGAAGGATATACTAGAGATAGATAGGCCCCGGATAGTGTAGAAAACCGAGGGGAGATATTCTGAAATTCAGAAAAACCAACCTTAACCGGTAGAATACTTGAAAAAAAAATTACCACGTAAATGGATCGAGGAAATATTAATGAAAATAATGAATGTAAGAGGCAGCTAAGAATTTACGTTTTACGTTTTTTTTAGTTAGATAGAACCAACCGCGAGGGGATGTGCGTGAGTTTGGGAGTTAAAGGGATGAGGGATATTGAGAGGGTCCCCGAGAGAGGTGGATGAGAGAAGCAGAGGGTGGGACGGAGCCCAGGGGGGGGGGACTGTGGGGAGGCGGGTGAGGTTGGAAAGCCGATTGGACTGGGGAATTTGAACGGTGTGTGGGAGGGGGAGGGGAAAGAGGTGGTCTACGTACCAGAGGGGGATGGGTGAGGCTCGTTTCCACCGGCGGAGAGGGGGGAAGGAGGAGAGTGTGTTTATTGATTCGTTACGAAGGAAGGTCGAGTTTATGACAATAGAAGCCAATGGAGACCGCAGTGGTGAGAGGCGAGAGAGAGAAATTTGAAGTGAATGCGTTAATGTGGGAATATGTTTTTAATTAACGTGCGAAGTATTTCTGGGAATCATATTTTCGGACGACCATGACTTTCGGTGGCGATATGTTATAATAATAGAATGAAATATTTGCCGAAACACTTGGAAATTCCTCTAATTCTCTCTAGAAGGATATGGGAATAGAAATTGTGTTTAGAAATAAAACGTATTCATCGGTTTAAAATATCTTCGTGCCTACTTCTGTTAGCTTTCATTCTATACTGGCGTTTCATGAAGCCAGTAATGGTGATGGTGCCAAATTACTGCTCATCCAATGTGTGTGCGTGCCCCGATTGCTAATCCCGTGTCGCAGACTAACCATGCTCTTGTACTTAGGGAAGTATTTATAGAGTGATCGTTTTGGAGTTCCGCGAAACTCCTCCTGTTGCAAGAGGATGTGAAAATAGTAAATCGCCTCGTACTGTGAATCGATGGCATTCAGTAAAAAGTTGCAAAAGTTTTAAGGATGAGTTTTACGATGATGATTGTCAACGATTGGTCGTATTGCATTCCAGATACAGACATTATTATTAAATAGTTTTTTAACGAAATTTTCGTGGTCACCCTCGTATTGGGACGGATAGTTAAGCTAGGTATTATATCAGGTTTCAGGTGTCCTTGATTTATCTAATGCAAAATTCTTGTCGTGATGTCATGAACCTTAAATGGATGGTCATTGCTCTATCGATAGAGCGGGTTTCCTTGCTGGAGCTCCAGACTCTTGTCTGTGCCTCTTTTTGCACGTCTAATTTCTTCATCACTGCGTGATATTCTGGGTGTCATCACTTGACGGTAAACCACTTAAGGAAAATTGAAAACTAGATAGTTTATGCGTAAATCTCACGTATTGGAGCTCAAATCTGCACCTGCACTGGACAAACATGCCCTCTGATTGACTCTTTTTGGCGCTTAGTCGCATATACGCATCCAAGTGGTTTCGTATCGAATCATTCGATTCATTTGCGTCATGACCGTTAGTGTAATGGAAAAAATTATAGCCCGCAGATGTAAGATGAAAATCTCGAGTCACCTTGAAGGTTATATTAATGTTATCATAATATGTGCAAAATGTCGAGTCAAGTGTGGAACTTATTTCGATCAGTTTTGCGCAAGATATGATATAAAATTGTCACAAACTTGGAGCCCACAGCACCTTTGTGCTCATCTAAGGTCGTCCAAGGATAAAATCATTTGAAGAAAACCTTGGCGTGCCAACTTAAAATTTCACAATCTCGATGGTATTATAGATGACTAGTTGAGAGTGTATGAAAGGCTAAATTTCGGCTAGCACTAAACTTATTCATGACGGGAAGCAACTAAATGGAATGACTAACAACCCGGATATGGTGCGAAACTGCACTTATTCAATCTTGTCCGCGATGACATGATGTACTAAGATGCAATTAATCGGCTTGATTCATTAAAAATAGGTGACCCGGCTAAGAGTTAGAGAAGTCTTCTCAGGAATGCTGGGAGCACATTTTCCCGATGGGCAGTGAATGACGCGAGTATTACAAAAATAGTTGGTCCGATAACATCTTAGTCGAGTTCCGTTGCCGAGTTAAGTGGCAGAATTAAGTGGAGCAATTGGATTACGTTCTTCTGAAGCCTGTGTAAGAGGAGTCTAACGTTTACCGAGACAGAAATTGGTGACCCATTTGAGATACTCTGATCCACGTAGGTGTGTGTATATATAGGTAGGTACTTTCAAGCGAATTACTGGCTCACATTTTTTTTTCTTGCGGAAGATACGAAGGGCTAAGGCTATTAGGGGACATTATTGCTTGGCTGTGCTTGGGGGTTGTCATGTGGTGGTATCTTCAGATAGGAGAAATGTGCCTCCTAAAAAATCTGTTCCTACGAGGCAGTGAAGCAATTTCGAGTCTACCAAATGAAATTCGAAGCACTAATGAATGTGTCTATATGGGAATGAATTATTGGTAAGCCTAATTAAAAATAATTGTCGATGCAGAATACGCCAAAAATTCCGGAGCATTCTTCATTTTAATCAGGGCATTAATGCTGAATGGCATATTTTAAGCTAGTGGTATTCAATGCACCAAGACAATCATTATCTATCTACGCATTCCGCATCTCCATTAAATTTACTATTATCCACTGAAATATTATGCATGTATTTTTTTGTCATGTTCATGGCACACTTTAGGCGCATGGTTACTTCCTGCTACGTCTTTCATCTTTGTTACCTTTAAAAAAAAAGGTCATTCATAACTTACTGTCACCTCAGAATAAAAACATTTAACTTTGGAACAAAATGAATTGCCCGTGTGTCTCTGGCGTGAAATGTATATTATTATGTTACATGGATGACAGTTTTCCTAGCTTTGGTTATTAAATGACTTCTCAGTCGTTGAATGTGATATGACTTGCAGCCTCATAAACGATGAAATTCTGAGTCAGTATATTATGTATTTTCATCAACATGACTTTGGCCTGTATATAAGACAATTTTGAATACCGGTGACACCCAAAATTAAACTAGCATGTATATATGCTATATAAATCAATGAGACTCAAAAAAAGTTTAAACATGACGACATGAATGCATACTTCTTTCACTAAAATTCGTTCATAAGTAGAAGTTGACTTACATCGTTGAAATTCAACTCCTGCTACAGAGTGCATTATTTCATTTAATCACCCCGCACCAAACAATTTATTTTCAAATAGTGAAGCCTGAATATTTTACCATAGGTATGTCATACAATTATTTTTCAGTTTCAATTAATTGCTTTTTGCCTTGGATTAGTGAGGTCATAATGAAAGTGTACGAAAATTTATGTACTGATTATTTATATATATATTAGTGCAAGTATTATTAACATTAACATACCATTGAAAACAAACTTCCTGAATAAACTTAGGAATTTGAATCAGAAATGGGACTGTTAGTGACTAAATGTGTTAGCTCAATCATCATTACGGTTGTTTTACAGTGATAGCCTTTTCGTAGTCTTTTTGTCGCTGTGAACATTCCAGTGGATGTTAATATGGCAATAACACGTATCTAGCGCAATTTATTTTGGCATATAGGATGAAGTGACGGGGAAACTGCGACCTTAAATACCTTAATAAACGGGAAAACTGCGACGAAATATTGATCGTTAGCACTCATTGAACTCGAGCTCGATTACCGGTATGGATGCGATTCGTAAATATCCAAATAATAATTATGGACGTTTCATTTTTCGATCTTGTAGTTGTTTTTAAATTTAGCAATTATCTGTTGAGAGTCAGGATCAAGGACTTCAAACGACGGTCATGAGAGTGTGTTTGAAAAATTCAGGAGAAATATTGTCAGGAAAAAATGTTCAACATGATGCACTCAAAAATGAATGAAATTGTAAAAGTGCCGTTGATGGCGACAGAGATTCGCGTCGAAGCTGTATACATATGCATGACAAGTAATTAATATTAAAACGATGCATATCACTGTCACTCAAAATATGCATCCCGCCATTTTAAACTGGATCAACAATCGAAAAATCTTTCAATCATCGGCGCGCACCGAATTTATGGCTCATTTCGTTCGAGCTCCAATGTCGTTACTTAACAATTCATTACGTCGAGTTTCTTCGTTTGCGACACATGCGGCGGCAAGCGGCGTGGTGGGCAAAAACACGTTCACAGAACCTCCCGCCTGTATTTGACGCATTAATCTCGTGGATCGCTCAAGTACACCCCCGTGGTTTTTATATTTCCTCCTCCTTCGTCAACGACCGACGCAAGTCATATTGAATGCGCCCGATGACTTTATTGGAAGTCCCGAACGCCATTCCCTTGAGTGCGAATCATTCCTTAAGGGCGCCAACAAAATTCTGCTTTATCACCCTCGCCAATTTACGACTTTCGCTAGATTGAGGGAGAGGGAGAACTCCGTTTACCGCCGATATTTTTTCTCTACACTGCAGGAATCAATACGGGGCAGATGAGAAATCAGCTGCACGTCTTAGGTCATTCGAAGGGTTTACAGCTGGATCATAAGATGTGTTTAAAGGAGAGACCCAAAGGGCAGGATAGTGATGGTGGGTTAGGGGGGAAGGGAAGGCCCATCAACAGATTTCCCATCCAACTCTCAGATGAGAGAGGGATGGAAGTAATAGATCGACGGACTGGGCCTCCGATAATCCAGTGACCGGGGGGGAATGGCGTCTCGACTGGGATCTGTTCGGGGTCATCCAGTCCCAATTCCAGAGTAAACATCCCCTCCAGCAGAGGGGATGTTTACTCTGGAAGGGTGGGCTCATAATAATATTTAGGATATTCCACTTCATAAATTTTTCAAGAGTCGAAGGAAGAGATTGCGGGCCCAAAATATCCCCCGAAAAAATGTGTGACGTCGGAGTTAATTAAAATTTAAGGGCGAAAAAATTGTCTGTCCGGAATTTGGATGGCCTTAAAGGAAAATGGTGAAGAAGGCTCTCTAGATTAAAAAGTGTCCTCGTGCTATGCGATGGTTATAACAGCGAAAATTTTAGAATGTGAGGAATTAATAACTTTATACTCTTCGTTCAATTTTTAGAGGTTTCGTGGCATCGCATGTACTCTCTTATTTTTGGGATAAATAGCACAGGCGAGCGTGAAATAATGGGAGAAAAGTGTTTTAAGTCCTTATTTTATTATTCCAAGTTTGATGTCAACTATATTTATTTATTCTAAGCATAAAAACTCTTTTATTGCGAATTATATTAACCAGATGTTCTGATCATTTATTTCTTTAACTACCAAGTATTTAACGGTTGCGTTTTTAACAAAAATGAAGCTTGCGTAAAATTTAGCCTTGTGAAATTCGTCCAAATTTCTATTTCTAATTCTATTTTAAATGAGGCCCACGTTGAACATGGACTAATCTGCCCCTCTTAAATTATTTGAATCTTGGCTGCTTAAGATAGCTCTTTCAATCTTGTCAAATAAAAGATGAAAATATGTTACTAAAATTCATAAAGAGAAACATCAACTTGTTTTGCGTCGCACGAATGCAATCGGTAATCAACAGAACTGAATAAAAACCGAGCTTCCCGAGTACAGATGCTTATTAGGTTTTTTCGTTAAGGCAGATTTGGATCTCCTCTTCTGCCAGCTACGTCACCTTTAGTTGAAAATTGATTGTGGAAGCGCAGCTGACGTGGACCATTGGTTGTGAAAGAGAATAATTGCTGGTGTTAAACCTTAATATTGAAAAATTATCAACCAAGTAACTAATTTCCACAAAGACGGTCCAAGAAACGTAAAAAATTCTTTGTTCATATTTTGGCGAATTAACTTTGATTTGTTATCATAGTAATACCATGTCAATGGTTAACTAATAGTTAATTATTTAACGCGTATGTTTCCGACAGTTTAAATTTGTATAAATGATTTATTAAATGTGGTAAGTTACGCAGAATGGCAAATGCTTGGATTTTTTTCCGTAGGAAAATTATCGACCTGATATTGGCTAATCACAAATATTTTTTGAAACAGCGCAGTACATTATTCCAAAGCACTTTCTTGTTTTGAATAAATTCAATTGGTCTTTTAAACTTCTGTACATCTAAATTTAAATGACATGAGATTGATCAAAAACCGGCCATGTTTTTGACAAATTTACATGATTTACTCTTCCATTAAATATGGCAAATCGTATATTTTAATAGCTTTAATAATCTCCTGCTCTGCCGTCCCGTGTGATACCATTCCTTCTCCTATTAATCTTTTTCGTGTGGAAGGACGGAAAAGATCAAACGCTGTGCATGGGAGAAATGTGAGGCGCGAGTTAAGCGAGGGATGTGAGGCAGGAGAAGGATAGGGTTGGAATGATGAAAGCAAGAGTGTGTCGAAGGGGTGAGGACGAACGACCGGCACCCTCCGTCTCCCTCTGCCCACCCTGAGAGGCATGGCTCGCAGGCCGGGGTGAATTTTCAGACGCAGATAAAAGGGATAAGAGCTGGCGGTTGGACGAGGCTGACGTCGGAACGGTCATATGGCGTCGGCACGAGAGGGAAGGGAACGAGGGTCACGAGTTTTCCAGGACGCGAAATAAGGGTTCTCTCGGGAGTCCTGTGTCTATGAAAACGTCCCCACCACCATATTCACTACAAACCCTCCTGGTACTGACGACAGGGGAGTTCGCGGGGAAAAGGCCGAAGCTTTTGCAGATACGGTAGAAAGGCTTTGGAGAGTGAAAATGAATAAATGTTTTCATTCATGCATGCTTTTTTAATAATATATTTTTTTAAGCGTAAAGAGCCCAGAGCCAGTCCCCGCCATATTTTACGGCGACTGCTAATGAGCTTACCGACTACCTCTTCCGCACCCTCCCCCTCCCCCACGCATCTTAAATTGTTTTGTTTACCCACCGCTTAACACGGCTGCCGCGCTACGATCGGGTTGCACAAGGGAGGTAGAGGGTGAGTTTGTTTTGCCGGGGACCCTGGCGAAGGGGCGCGTGGGTCATACTCCCTCTCTTTTTCTCTCCGAGCCCTTCCCTTAATGCCCCGAGCCCTAACTAACTCTTCTTTTCGTGCTTTCCTTGCTGCCTGCTCAACCTCCTCGCTATTCCCCTCCTCAAGTTGTCGCCTGTTTTGCACCTCCATCCCTCTGCCGTGCTTTCCATCCAAACTCCTCGCTTACCTCCACCACGCCATCCAACCCAGGCCATTTCTCCTCAATCCTCTCACTCCCTTTGTATCCTGACCCTCGTTAATTCTTTGTTTTATATTATTCTAGCGACCCTTTAGTGAGCTTCGCAGGTATTTCACGCCTCCGCTGTCCCGCGATGGTGTGTCCCCGTTGTGTTTATTTTCATTAGTGGACGACGGTTGTCCTGAATTCCTTTTTTCTTCTTCTTCCCTCCCGGGGTTTTTTTTGGGAGGAGATGGGGGTGATATAAAAACACGGCTTCCCTTTTTCGTTTTCTGTTTCCAGTTTTTGCCCCGTTTCTTTTTATGCGAGTGCGTTTTTAGGTGAGCACGGAAAAGTCGTCAGGTGGAGGAGCTCACTTTTCTTCCTTCGGTGCCGGCCCTGATTAAATGAAGAAAGCTGCTCATATGCGTGAATATATTTACTCGTGTGCCTGTGTAAATCGGCCGCCTTTCTATGGCCCAGGTGTCATTTGGTTGTGCGATGCGTCTCCAATATGTCCGTCTTAATTTATAGTCGAACCTCCGGCCTTTATGTATTGCCCAACATTCTCCCATATATGTTAAAGTGAGAGTCTGTTTTTGTGAAACACGCCTATTGGATAAATCCTCAAATTGGTAATGTGGATTTTATTCATTATTTCCTCTTTCTCTCAAAAATGGAATTAATTTTAGGGTGTTGGTAGTGAAGGATGTAAGCGTAAGCTTGGAAACTGTCGGGTTCGTGATGTGTATCTTTTAACGGGCGAAGTGTCTTTCATATTCTGAGCTTGATATGATTTTCCATTTTTAAGAGTCAGCATGTATAGAATGGAGATGAGTTCAGGAAATACGCCCTCTATAGCATTTTGTTTGCCTGTTTAAAGGTACTGGTCCTTTTTATTTGCTGAATCGAATATCAAATTTCAAGTAGTCAGATAAGTCATGCAGTCCCATCTAAGGGAATTTCTCCGATTTTAAATGCATTGGCTACTTTCTTAAATATTTATTCTCATTATAATATTCAAGGTTTCAATATAAGTTTTGAATAAAAAATAAGCTCGTATTACATGAAAACCCGTTTTGGAGGTTGATAAAGTTTCTGATCAGTTAAGTGCCTGCGAGTGTGACGTCGGGATCTCTCAAATGATAACAAATTCCCTGGGAATATTAATTTGGCATTGCCCCACTTTAATACACGTCTCTCCACTTCATCGTTCTTTTTTAACAAGCCTCCCTTCTTTTAATCAACAACAACATACCAACCTTTTACACAAACAATAAACAATATAAAACATCAACATAGACAAACATACTTAACATATAAATTAATTCCAGCAAAACCCAAATAACGCCCGAAAATTAAATAAATAAAATAGAAATAAATAAAAATTGAATTAAACAAAGGCAGGCACGACGTTACACGAGAAATGGTAAGAATGGAGTGCCTGTTTTCTGCTTAAGAATCTAGCAACTTTTATTATTTACTTGTTTTTCCTTTATAAATGCGCAGTACTGATATTATTTTAATTTCCGATTTAACTTCTCATATATTCTTCCAAAAATGCAGCTTGTGAAAAAATTCATCAACGAGTACATTCAGTTGAAAGGGAATATTCAAGTCCTTATTATTGAAATAAGCATTTTAAGATCAACTGAACGTAATTTGGAAGTTGACGGTTAGAATTACAGTGGTGGATCTGAGAACTCATTTCTTAGTTTATATTATTTCATTAACAATAAATCCATGATTTTTGGGGGCAAATGTATGCCTATAGCCGTGATTTTGGAAAGGTTTGGTGATAGGAAGCCCTACACGAATCCTAATTCATGTTCATTTCTTCACTTTCTTATCTCAGCGCGAAATGAGTATCTTTACATTCACCTTCATGGTAAAAAACTGATTTGTGCCTGTATGTCGTGTTGATTTTTAACTTGACGAAAAACTTGAAGGCTCCTGATTCAGTATTTATTTTCATTCAGAAGTTGAGAGCCAGAAGGGTAAGGATTCCAGGCTTTCAGTGAGTAAGAGTATGCAGGAGAAGTTATATGTTCCGGATATTTTCCTCATTAAGAGATAGAATTTTATAGTATTTGTTATAAATACATTGTTATACGACGCTTTTTTTCTTATTATTCATGTATTTTTATGATACTTACTATTCACACATAGGTCATAGCATAGGAGTGGTGTAAAGAACCAGTTTAAATCGGTCGTCGGATGTGTGGACCCTAACTCACCTAGCCATATGATAGAGAAGTAGACCGTAGGCAGAGCGTCTTTGTACAGCATTTCAAATTATGCCCATATGGTTTATTTTTCATCTAAACTGTGTCAACATTATAGTTAATGAACGAATCTTGATGTATGTGTATAGGTGTGTCTTTATAAATTACCAAGATATTTGTTTTGACTTTACCTACGTGTTACCTACTTGAGCCATTAATAATACTTCAGCCGAACGCGCTTTAAATGCTAAGGTGATTTTGAATTTACGTAACAAAGCCCTGTTAAATAACAGAGCCCTGTTAAATTTGAGAATCATGCTTACAAATCACGGGTACCTTAACAGGCACTTAACCTCTGTATTTGAGCGGAAATTGGTTGATGTATTGCTTCAAAGTTTACTATTGGGGTGTTATAACATACATTTACATCTACGTAATACCCTGCGAGCCACCACGAGGGTGTGTGGCAGGGGGTGAAGATCACCAAACTATTACATGATGTCTTAGGAAAATGAAATGCTTCGTATTTACCGGAAATAAGATGCCTATGTCAAATTTCTTTTCCTTGAATGCCTCTTACTTTGTGGCGTGCTTTAATGAATAAGCTTATCGATTGCTTACCGTTTTTCATTTTTTAGACGGGAATCAGCTGTCTGATGAGTATGAAGATCATTCCACTGAGTTCAATCCGAGGCCATTGATAGCGAAATTCGGTGATGGAGGGATAACCATGGTTTATATGGGTTTCAATTTAACTGCGTCTGTTTTATATGATAATAATATATTTTTATTCCACACAAAATATATTGTCAACATTAGCTGGGCATTTGAGACAATGTGATGGAATATAAGTACCCCAGAGGACAGCCTGTTTCGCGGTTACCAGTCTGAATAATTTATAAAGGCAGATAAGGTGTAAATTAAGTCAATTACAATAAAGTGATACAGTGAATTCATTGTTTGATAATTGTGTGCGTTCATTTCATATAACTTGGAATCCGATCATCGAAACCCGAATTGATTATTGCATAAGATAATGTGTTTATTTAGAAAACTAAGTAGTCGACTTTTAATGACTTTTCCTATTATTTTAGAAAAAAAAGATGGTAAAGATATTGGTCTATGATTGTTTACGTCCATTTTATCACCTTTTTTAAAAATAGGTATAAATAATTCAATTTGAACTGAAGAGGAAATATCCCTGTTTCCATACTTAGATTAGTAATGAAAGCGAGAACATATGAAATATTTGCAGTCACCGTCTTAAAAACATCAGCAGAAATGTCATGAAAACCTTTATATTTCTTAGGCTTTAGATCCTTAATGATGTTACAAATTTCTATCTCATTTGTTGGAACTAAATAACATTATCTCATAAGAAATGACTATTGGTGGGTACAATTCGTATGTCATGATGTTTAGATTTAGTATTTTCAAGAGATTGGATTCCTTTTTCTAGTTTCCCTCCTTTGAAGATTTACTTTAATTCTGGCGAATCGGAAAGGCGTCAGATGTTTCCTTTCTCCTGATGGACCCATTTCCTTCATCACTCATCCATCTTAGTCCTTCCCGTATCAGGGCCACCCATGCTCTTTATGTCACTTGTGTTCTTCCCCATAGCCTTCTCGAAATAGCTCCCACTACCTCTCCGGCCGTTCTCCCTCAAACGGTTCTCTTTGTGCTGGACCACTTTCCTGCCTCCCCACTCAATTCCACGGAGACTTTTTTTTCTTCTCAGGCCTACTTATTACTTCATCCGATGCAGAGGCGGGATAAGAACTGGAAGAGGAAATGGGCACTATCTTTCTTTCTCTCTGTCTTCATTGCCGGAATTTGTCCGTGGAGGAGACTCCTGTGCGGGGGGGAGGGGAGGATGTGGGGAAATGGGCGTCGAGAGTAAAAGTGTTGAACTAAAAGTGGGAGCAAAGCAAAGGAGACAGGATGAAAGATTGGGATAGGAAGAGAATGAAAGAAAGAATGGGAGGAAGAGGGGAAAATCCCCCTTTCATTCCCCCGTGTCTTATACTTTTATTCCACCTTTTTGTCCGTAATAGGTCGGTCTTTTTTTTGTGTGAGTCTGCGCACCCTTCCCTTTCCTTGGCTGCTGTTCCTCGTGAGGAAGGACGTCGCCTCCTGTTGCTCGCTTTTTGCCCTGATTGGGTCTCTCTCTCTCTCTCTTCGATGATAGCTCGCACGAATTGATTGGTGGCGAATGGGAGGGAGGGAGACCGTGGCGATTTCTTCTTCCCGGCCCGGAAGGAGGGGGGGGGGAGAATATTGTGGGGAAGGTGGAATCTCGAATTCCACTCCTTCCGTTCTTTCTCCATCCCCACAACTTCTTCCTACTCCTCACATTGCTAGAGTTTTCCCCTCCTTTCGTTTCCTGCCAGCAATTCAGACCGCTCCTAGTCGACTGCCCCATTTGACTGATTCCATGGCCCATTTTACGAAGTAGCCATCAGTGCCTGGCTCCTCCAGAGTACTCACAAAATCGGAGGGTCATTTAAAGAAATCTCTTTCGCTCTCGCATTCTAAGGTTTATTCAAGTTTTAAAATATGATCAAATTTTAAAAAATATCCTCCCGTTCTATCCGAATGAAGAGTATAGTTTTTCGATTATTTTGCGTACGGTGTAACTATAACATACAATATAATATTTTAATGTCTTTACATAAAATAATTGAACTATCGATTGATTCTTATTCTTAAACTCATACGGACCTTTGAGTTTGAGTATCATAACTTATTCTTTTTTATATTTCAGTGCTACTTATTTATACATATATGCATATTTTTGGTACCTAAAAAGCACATTTGAATAACAATGATACCAACTCCTCGCAGCGCTGGAAATTTATGTTGATATATTACTGATATATACGAAAAACGTTTACCTATAGTACTGTTGCTTATTTTCTGTATCGTAACAGAATAGCCCGCGAAAGTTAAACATACAAACACTATCGTATATATGGTTTAAAATTATGATTACGTACACTAAATTGATGATCTGGAAGGAAGTAGCTGTAATGAGAGATACTTAAGTGTAAGAGTGGGGTAAAAGTGTTGGAAGAAAGTTGGAGCGGATCTGTGTTATAAGGAAGTGAATTTAGAAGAAAAGTGAAGCAAATTGAGCGATTTTGTAATTCAAGATACTCCGGAAGTAGACTTATGGAATAAAGAATGTGTCCCATGCATCGAAATGTGAATCTAACATTTATGAAAGTAATGGCTACACCAGTAAGTGGTGGAATTGACAGTCTTACGGGTTCTCTTCGAGTCAGTTCTAAGGGTTTGTCTTTGGGTAGAGTGAGTCGAAGGGGAATGAAAACGTCATCAAAAATGAGGAACTCTGTATTATGCTGTCGTACTGAAGAAATTAATACAACTGTTACAAGTCAAAGTATTACATCAGCAGCTCACTAAAGTTTGGTTCAATTTCTCTTTCCCCTTCCTTTCAACATAGTTAAGAATGCTGTTAAGAATGCCGAATAAATTAATTAATAATAATTTTCTTCCAATAATTAAATAATACCTATTTAATCCTCATAGAAACTATGTTCATTATCCTGATACCCGGGTTCCCACTTTCATATTATTTTTATAACTAAAACTTTTTAGATTGATTTCCTTCAGTTAGTATGCATCAGCAGATAACATGATGACCATTCTAAGCATTTAATTTGCATTTAATTTGGCTATTGAAGATGAATGAATAAGACTTTGTATACCTCAGCTTGCCGCGCGGTCTGTTTTGGGCTCATGTGGAAGTTCAACAGTTAAAACCGGACATATGTACGATAAACGTTCATTTGTGGTACCTTGTAAATATGAGCATCCATCTAGCTTTTTATGGTATTATCATTTTTATATATGATTATGTTTAGTAACCCTGATGATCCTACCGATGGACACTGGAGTATATACCCAGTAATTGAAAGCAACTACGTAAATGTTTTATTTTAACCACAATTTGAAGATTTTCTCATGTTCCAACAGAAGAAAATTATTGTTAAAGGACTTTTAAATTTTAAAAGGCTCTAATTATGAAAGTAAATTTTGTTTTCATGCGTCTTTAATTCTGACAATCCGAAAGACTTTCAAAAAATTACCCCGTAAAGTTTTTAAAAAATTAAAAAAGTTATGCGATGTAGTCACCGGGATACCCGTTAATGACGTAAATGACGTAATGACGTTAATGACGAGAAGCGTTAAGTCGCGATTTTAATCCCCTGCATTCGATAATACGTGCTTAAGAAAATAATGAAGAGAGCAATACTTTCACAGATTCTACATATACTACATAATAGTACATTTTGCTGAGTAATCGTCCCAATTCCCCAAACTCCCCCGTAATTTACACCGTGGGATATTCCTCACCGGCTGGTAAGAAATAGCATTAGACGGAGTCACATTGAGGAGTATAATCGAAACAATGTGTAGAAAAATTTGTGACAAATTTGAGTGCAATGCTTGGAGATATGTGAATCATAGGAAGTGACTGAAAAAGGAGGGGGTATATTGATAAAACAAAGTCGGCGCTAGTTATTATCTTGATTGAAATGAAAGATCCCGGCACTTCTTACTCGTGGAACTGAATTCTTCTAGAATCAACTCTTACGGAGTTGTCCTACACCTTTCCCTTTTTCTGCATACCATACAGATTCAATTCATTTCTGTTATCTCTCTACCGTTCATCGCACATTAAGGTTTGAAGGGAACGGGGAATCTCGCGCACGGCTGTTCGTTTATTTTTTTCCCTCTTATAATTTTAGTTATTTTTTATCATTTGACCTCTCCGTCCACCGACGACGTGAGAGCCGTGATCAGCTTTCCGAAATGGAATTAGCATTCGCCGAAAAGACGGTTTGCCGAAATTCATTCTGCGTGGGATGAGCGTGGGTGTCGGAAATTCTACTTCCCCGCGCGCACTCCCTTGTGCCTTCCCGTATTATCTTTATTAAATAAATTTCTTGATTGCGTCATTTTTGAAATGTTTCGTCGGAAGGATAGGTTTTTCCTCTATCGCTCGTCTAGATGAATTTAAATGGGCGAAACGTGACTCGCCGGCTATTTGAATAGGAAAGAAAGGTTTTCCGTGCTCTGGATTTAACACACTTATTTTCAAACTTTTCTTGATGCTTAACGTGGCAATTGACTTAGCGCGCCTAATTGGGCTCGTATGCTTTTGTGAAAGGCAGTAGTTTAAAATGTGCTTCGTTCTTCAAGAAGTGTGTGTTAGTACTTTCGATGGTTTTCAATATACCAGAAAGCTATTGCATGGAATTCCATTTTGCTTAACAAATTCTTCATGTTACACTATAGTTCATTAGGTCTAACTATGCAGAATTTAAGGCCCGGTTTTGTAATCGATGATTTATGTTGCCTCTTATGTTAGTTGCAAGAAATGAAAGAATGCAAAAAGAAGAAAGAAGAAATGCAAGAAGAAAGACAAGAAATTTCATCCGTTATCTGATGTTATGACCGTCAGTCTGATGTTAAAAACCTAAACTTTCTTCTCAGTTAACTACTAGTCAAAATATAAGGCTACGTCATTTTGCAATTTAAGTTAATCAGACGTTATACAACCGAATCTTATTAAGATTTTGGTTAAGTTTAGTGTTAAGCTTTGCTCGACCACAGATTTTAACTCGATACTGAATCCGTGTACTATGCATTTATCTTTCAACAGCAACTGCAGGTGCCTATTATAAAACGTATTATTATAATACTTACTCTATTATGGCAGTGATTGCTTAAATGAAATTCAGGACAAATTTCCATAGACCTGTCTTAAGCCTGATCTATATTAATTCTATTGAAGAATTCTATTCAGTTGAATATGAAGTAAGGAGACGTAAGTATTTCACTGAAAATCAATTCCTTTTGAGGTAAATCGATTTCCTTTCGTCGTATTTTTAGTCCCATCTCTCAAAGTTCTGCATTTTCCGCATCGTTGAAGCATATTCTGCTCGAGGTGGTTCCTTTTTCCAATTCTTGGCAGGTAATCCATGTGGCGACCCTTGAGTGGAGAGTTAATTCTGCCTCCATCCGATTGCGCGAACGCGAATGAAAGGACCGTGTACGTTTTTGGGCGAATTTATTTTGGAATGGCAGAACTTTGCGAGGGACAGCGCGCCACCGATTGATATAAATCCTCCGGTCCACAGGGGGGGGGGGGGAGGGAAATAGTAAGAGATGGGATGAGGCTGAGGGACGGGGCGAACAGACATGTCAAGCGCCCGCAAGTGACACGATACACTTCCCCATTACTTCCGTCTCGGCTCGTCCCTTTACGGGCGATATCAGTCCTGCTGGATATGTCCCCCAACGGACCGAACCCGGTGACGAGACTTTGCTACCGTTTTCAGCCGCCCTTCCCGTTTCTCCATTCCCATGTCGCCACGGCGTTTAGAGCCCACACTTCTCCATTTTTGGTTTCCTGCAAACCTGACCTTGCCCTTTCTTCCTTTTAAACTCATTCATAACCCAAAATTTTGTACCCTTTTGTTCAAATTCCTTTTTCCTAGCGTTCTATTGGCAGTATGACTTTGAATTCGAACTGTCCGAGTAGAGTTAGCATTGAGTGTTAGTAACTGACGATTTGGCACTTGAAAATTAAAAACAAAAACATCCTCCTGATTTTCCATCGATATGTGTTTAATGGAACTGGCTTTGATATTTGACATTGTTTTCAATTGGCCTTCAAGGGATATAAAAGATGAAAACTGTCGCATTAAATGTTTTTGAGTGAAAAATTTCAAGTAGTTCTTCGTTCCTGTTTTTTTTGTAAATTTGGAAAAAGTGTTCAGCCGCATTTACTATAAATCATGCTATTTTTGCAACTGTATATGTAGGTAAAGCACTGATTAAATATTTTCTTAAGGATTGCTCATAAAATATATGCAAGAAACTAAGAGAATGATCAAACGTCAAAAGAAGTATGCTCAGCAAGTTAAAAATTTCTCTTCAGAAGATTACGTATGTCAATAGTTTTTATAATTCTCCTCAACCAGAATCTGTGCCTAAATGGCAGTATGATGTACAGTAGTTAAGTGCAAAAAGAATTGTCAGATCAAAAAACTGAATTATCTCCTGTTTATTAAGAACATCCTTACACATACATATAACTTTTAACGCAACACTCGATAAGCATAGTTTTGGCCGAAAATACATCTAGGTTGGTAAAAAAGACAACTTTATAAGTAACGCATTACAATGCTAAACTAGAACAGTAGTATTCTCATAGCATCAAATTCAAAGAAGATAGATGTCAGCCCTTTCGGGAATCTGGATTGGCGATACAACAAGAATATTTTTATATATGTATTTGGACAGACGCCAAGCAGTCCTTCACAAGCAAACGTCTCAGGCGGACTACCACAATTGACTTCTCCATTGAACACCTAACCGTAACACTCCACAGTGCAAGCTTTCAAGTAAGATAGCGTTCGCAATGCTGATTAGTAAATTATATCAGTGTCATGAGTATGATTTTACTTCTAATTAAATCAAAATACTATGATGTCAAACCTTAGACTCGAATGTTAGATACCCCTCATGTTAGTTGCTAGGATAAATTGAGATTAATTATTTCCTTACTTCAAAACAGTTCATTGAAAACGGATCATGAGAACATATAAAAGTACAGAAAATGTCTCTAGTTTATTTGCTGAAGCTTATCGATTAATTGACCCATTGAATTTTGGATTTTTTAAGCACTTATCTGAGGCTACCTCGTCAGTTAGATTTGCGGAACGAGTGACTTGAAAAAGAGATGATTTGGAATAATGACTTGGTAATTCCTTTGAAATCGATCCATTCATATAAGCAGCCGCTTTTCTATCAATAACCGGAGTCAAAAATCTTTGGGGCTTGTTGAAATTTGGATGGGCGAACGTGCAATACGCTGTTTTTTGGTGAATAAGTACCGACTGCTAGTGCAGATGTACGATCCGTCAATGGATGATTTGGTGAAAGATAACTAATTCCAGGTATTTTAAAAGTAATCATTTTTTATCAGTTTGTTTTTGAAGATGCTGGTGTTTGGATACTGAGCTTAAGTTCTGATGCACTGTTTAGGTAGATTTTGAAAATTTTCAATTAACATAATATTCATGGAGTGAGGCCTCATTATGAAGAATTAACGTCCATGTATATAGTATTTTACAATCGTTAACTGCTGTTAACTGATATTTTCCGAAGAACGCTGGCCGTTTGGATATGGTTCAACTGGGTCTTATGGGAATACTTTACAGAAAAGAAGAACTGGCTGGTTTGGGCTCACATTGAGGTGCAGTGGACTTCTGAGGGATATAATTGAAGAAAAGTGATAGGGTAGTTCAGAGAGGCAGGAATTATGGCTCTTAAAATGACCAATAAAGAGAAAAATACCAATGGGTAAGAGAGCAAGCATTATATATGGCAAGATGGCTACAGGTAACTAATATTAAGATCAATCAGCCGCTGAAGATGTTGCAGCGGCAATCTCTTATGAAGAGACCGTACTTTAACATTAAGGTAGATCTGACCAATAGAGTCAGAATGAGTCAGAAATGCATCTGTGTGTAGTTAACGTACTTTCTCAAGTACTGTGAAAAAGTGACCGTATCAAAAAATGTTTCGTCATGAATGCATGTCGCATGAATCACATGCATTATACTTAAGCGTTATATGTAGATATCATTAATTGCTGAGAGTGGCTCTCATTGGAAATGAAATTTTGCGTCTCTAGTACTATACTATTGATACTGCATACTTCTCAAGACTATGCATTTATAAAAATAACTCGATTTATACCTGTATTGTGACTAGAGTAAAATCTCCCATACTGCATTAGGTAACGTGCTAGTGTTCAATGAGAACTGGCCTCGAAGGCAATCGGTATCGCGATCGCTGAAGGGATGGCCGAAGGAGTGTGTCTGTCAGAATTGCGCCCTTGGAGACATTTCTCAAAAACATGGATCCATGAACTCTTAAGCGACGATGGGATAAAAAGGAGGCAAAGTAGCTTATCGTTTCTTCCCCCGTTCCTCCTCCCTGTAGAATGTTCAGAAAAGTTCTTTTTTGTCTCCCTCCCTCTCTCTCTTTCTGCATCCATCCTTTTTACTTCAGCGCGAACTCGTTTTCTCTGGGGCGGTATTTGCTGTACGCGCGACGAAATGGGACGAAAGAAAAGCTCCCTTTAGGGATCAAGCCACCCGTCGTCCAGCCCCCCCCCAACCCCTCTCGCCCCCGCCAACACTTAAGGCTCTCGCCCACCAACTCTTGCTCGCTCTCCTTTCTACCCTTCCTCTCCGGCCCGGCATTCTTTCAACCAACCCCGTCTCATCGTCCCTCCTCCGTCCTACATCCCTTCAATCTTTTCTCTCCCCCAGACCGTCTTTATATTCAGCTCACTCTCACCTCCCCCACCCCCAACCACCTCCTCCTCCCCTCCTCTCTCGCTCTTTTGATAAACCTTATTACTTCAGAAAACCGCCCATTCATTCGACCTCGCCCCCTTTCGAAGTTTACTACCTCCTCCTCCCTCTACTCTGCTCCCTCTTGCCCTTCCTCGGCTCCATCTATAGCTTTTCTTCTTCCTCGATCTCATCTCTCTTCCGCCTTCCCTAAATCCCTTTTCGAAATCTCTTCGTTTAGTGTGTTCGCAGCCTCTCCCTACTTCCCCCGCGCTGGTCTTGAATGTCCATCAGGTCCTGATGAATGGGAGAAAGAAAATTATAATTATTATTTCATCAAAAATCTGCTGTTCTAAGTATGATGTATGGTCAATGAGAACCAATCATGTACGCTGTATTCAGGCAACTGGAACTGTGGAATAAAAAATTTATGGACTCAATGTAAGGTGGTTTCTTCTCTAGAATTTGGGATTGGAATAGCGTAGGAATAGTAAATTGGCTTCCTATTTAAGGAGTCAACGTTTGACTCTCGATGAGCATCAACTGCAGTCTTGGATCAAAGTATTGGGTTTCCTGTAGCTCTCCTTTACTTCTCCTCTATCAGCCAACCATGTCATAACCTCATAGTTCTTTACGTTGACGCTCTTAATTGTTGGTCTGATGTAATCGATTATTGATCTCCCTTTGTTGCATTCCGATTCAATTAGCCTAGAATTATTGTTTTAGATAGGCTATAGTGTCTCAAATATATATCCTCTAAGCTTATCTCTTCTTTTAATTTTTAAATTTTCCAAATTTCTAGCGTCCAATAGTAAGATTTTACGATCGCGCTTCTTTTCCTATAAGGGACGCTTAATGAAGAGTATTTGAAGCGTATAAAAGTTTAGTTCATTCTAAATACAGATGGTAGTAAATCTGTGAACATATTAGGAGCCTCTTGATAATAGCCATCTACCATTGTTCAAAATCTTGACCCTAAATTAAAAGGAGAAAGATTCATTGCCATTCGTCTCCCGTCTAAAATCTTCTGTTAGAAGACTTCTGGTAAGTGTTGGATGGATGACAGACGTGAATTCTTTATTGGCCTTTAAACACTCAAATCCGTTGACACTAAAGACTCGTGGTGCACTCTAAAGAAGTTTTACCTTGGCTTATGTTCGACTCTTGTTTTTCGAAAGTGCCATTTCCTTTTCTAACTTCCTTTCCTCAATTTTGCGTTCTCAATTTAATTAATATTAAAAACTGCTATGGTTTTGGGACAGATTTATAGTGAATCAAAATATTGAAAGGTACAACTATTGGATGTAGCTGAACCAAGTGAGCCATCAGGTAATTACAGAAAATGTGTATTTAATAAAGCGATTGGAGATTTTAGAAATCTTTCTTGAAATTGCTAAAAGACTATGCCAAAAATATTAGGATTTTGTATCATATAAAGGTATCAAGTTTTACTTACAACCGTGAATTTTTAATGAATGAGGCAAGGTATGGAGCAGTTCCCTGTCTCTATTTTTCTTTTCCAGCCATTGTTTCTTGCATCTGCTGATAATTTACGAAACCTTTCTTCCCATTACAGGGTGAAATGTATCTCGTGTTTCTTTTCCATAATTTTTTGCCTTCTCCGTTCATTCTCAAAGACACATCTCGAAGGACTTCAGTTTTTTGTAGAATTGAGGATTGGAGAAAAAAATTAAAGGTCCTCCTTCATTAACTGGTTACATATACCATGCAGTCATCTCCGATTTTGATTAAGTAATCTAATGGAAAGGAAAAAGTAAGAGAATCCTCTTGAAAACGCCCTCAGAATCATTTTACAAGCCTCGCAATTTCTTGTCGACGGAACTGCGCACACGCTACTAAAGGAATTTCGCAGTTTTAGCAATTAGATTTTAACTTTTCGGGCGTGAGGGAAAGAGAGACGCGTGCGAAACTGTTACCCGCAGCTCGCACAACGTGCCACGCACACGGGAACATGGCTTTCGACGACTTTTTCTGGCGAGTCCTTAAAAACTTTTTTTTCGTGTCAAGTGCCATCTCCCACGGGACATAGAAGACTGTCGACGTCGCGCGGGTTCTATTTTTAGCTAAAAAGTCCATTAATATTATTATCTCGGGCCGAGAGCACAGCGCAAATTCCGAGAACGTTCTAGGTCTCATAGATATGATTTAAGTTTTCCTCTCCGTTTTTTCTTTCGCGCGATTCTAGCTGTGAGGCCCATAAATGTTTCCTTCGACTGAAATTAGCTAAATGCGGTGCCTACCGCAGTACGACGTTAATTTCTAGGGTAATATTGCTTTTCGTGTCGGTAGAAATGAATCTCGTTTATTCGCTAAATGATCCTAAGGCAGTTAGGAAGATTACTTCGACGTTAAGAAGGGAAGTGTAACTTTGAGCTGATGCTGTTTCACGTCGTGAAGGTAATTAATATGGGAGCGGAGGTGGTAAGAAATGAGGGTTGTCAGGTGTTAGAGAAAAATCACTTGCTGTTTGTGTCCTGTTAACGAATAATGCATATTTTTAAATAGTTTCAATGCATCGTATTTATTGCATTATACCGTGGCAATTTACTTTTTTGTGCGATTAGACCCTTCATCTCCAGTGGTCGTCCGACTTGCATCTGCCCCCCGATCTTTTTTCAGCGACAACTTCATGTCCCAGAGTAGGTGACTCTGGTAAGATTGGAGTAATATTCTTAATATGAGAGTAAGGCGCTCTTTCAGGTGGAACGCCTTATACAGGTCAACAAAACGACCAAACTTGAAATACTCTATGTAAATGTGGATTTGCGAGTTTGGAATCCGTTTGACGAATCAAAACAAGTAGAAATTGATGTTTTACATGAGAAATGTGCAGTTTTTGGACTACAGAATGATGAACTAATTACTTTTTTATGTTATAAAATTCTTCATTGCCATGAAATGAATATGAAAATAAAAATTAAAAGTCTCAGGCGTTATGTCGTGGAAGGCTTTCATTTTACTATAGCAACGCACATCGGCTACTTAGCTGTGATCAGGTACTGTGATAACAGGTAATTATGTCATACTGATCTGGAATGCGATGATTCCGCTCGCGACCCTTAGTTTTACTTTTACGTGTGTATACACGATGTGGAGTTAACGCTCAGGGCCATTGTTCCCAAAAAATATTTCAAATTTTTTTGTTTGACCACACAATGCCAGGCATGTTATCCCTTTTTTTTCTCTCTAATGACTGCATCCCACTTCCCTTCTCAAGGGATGCATGGCAAAGCGCCCGGCAAAAGATAAATATTCCCGCGTTGCTTTCTCGTCTCACCAATTCATTTTATTGTCCTTGTTTACTTCCTCCTTTGTCTCTTGTCCATATTTATGTATATATTTAGTCAACCTTACGCAAAACCCGTCCGGATCCCGTAGATCTTTCGATTCGTCCGTATGTATCTTACTCTCTATTCTTCTTATTTGTTTCACATTGAAATTGGTGGGTACTCTCTTGACCTCTTCCTACATCTCCTTAACTGAAGTTAGGGCCAGCATAAGAAAAAACGCATGAAAAATACAGGTATAAAAATGTGTTATCTCTATGTACCATGAATGGCTCTCACGATAGTAAAACGTGAAGTCATTTATTCAAAACACATCTCACTTCACATTGCCATTCCTTCCAAGTCGTGGTTTTCCATACACATGGCCAGGGCTCGGATCCCGGGGGTGGTGAAGTTTTTTCACTGGAGTCTCAATCCTTTCTGGTGTGGAATACCAATACTTTTTGGGTATGCTATGCGCTCAGCACTTAAAGGGTGATACTTTGTTGGGCAGAAGAGACGTTAAACGCAGCGAGTAACGTGCGGGTAATTTTTGCGGGTGAGCTGTTGGATAAGGTGCGTAAACGGAAAGGAAGACAAACGAGGAGGTGTATGGTGATCAAGGAAAGGAAACTGCTGAAGAAGATAGGGAGGTGGCATTGGAGGTGGTTTGTAAGAGGTGATGCGGGGAGAAAAGTTACTGAAGGACGAAAGTGAATGTAGGTTGTTGGGTTGGTGGGGAAGGAGAAAAAGAGATCAGTCTGTATAAACGGGATACAGAGAGGTTCAAATATACTCTGAGTGGAGGAAAGAAATTGCGAGGAAATTCTCTCCACCAATCCTTCATACCCAAATAATACTTCCTTAAGAGTGATTTGCTTCTTTTCTGGCGTATAATGGTAATGGCCTCCTTCGCCATTGTCCCTTTAGAGCAAGGATGATGGTGGAGGCAGCCACCGATACGTCGGTCAACAATTATACTTTTTATAAAAAGGAATCTACCGGTTAAGGTAGATTTTGTTGAGTTTCAGAGAATTTCCTCCCAGTTTTCTGCACTTTCAGGATTTCTTCTTTCAGTCACCTTTACATGTGACCAACTTACTAACAAATACAATCCCATTTTTCACTTTCCTTCTCTATGTATATCAAATTCTCAGGCTTCACTCGGTGGAACCACATTGCGATGATTTGTAAATAAATTCACTTAGTAATGTTCCACCATAATTTTAATTATTCCTACCTAGGTTTCGACTCAAGTTAAGTCATGCTCATGGTGTAATTATCTAGTGGTGTAATATTTTCAACTTGAGAATGACTTAACTTGCATCGAAATCTAGGTCGAAATAATAAAAATTATTTTGGAACATTACGATTTGAATTTATTTACAAACCTTCCTTCTCCATCGCTGGTGCCCTAACATCTCCCGCCGTGACCCCTTTCGGCAGCTCCCTATTTATTGTGTCGATGTAGAAGTTTTGCATTTCTCTTTCTTGCTTTTTATTTGCCTTTCCTCCGGCTCACAGAGTCCTCACCCTCCTTCCTCCCCGTGCTCCTCCCAAGATCTCACTTTGTTTCGGTCATAATCCCAGCCTCTTCCTCCATTCATCACGGGATCCGCGGATTCCGAGCACGAACATTCTGAGCGGCGGAGATGGGGAGATGAGGCGGCCGGGGCTCAACGGTGTTGGCGGAAGGGAGAGTTTGAGGCGAGGTTATTTCTCTCGGGTGAAGGAGAAGGGCAAAGGGTTAAAAGGGAGGGAAGACTTGCGTCTGGGAGAAAGAGGGGGTGATTTGAGTGGCAGAAGAAAGGTTATAGCGCTAAGGAAAGAGCCTTTCCCAAGAAGGGCAGCGGCGTGTGTTGGAGATCTTTTAGGGCTGGAAGGATTAGGAGCTTGCGCTTGTTTCTTTTTAAGGGGAATCGTTCACAATGGGAGATAATATTCATTTAAGATTTTGTCGCCGTAATTATTAAGTCTGTGCATGAAACCTACCCAAAGGTATTGATTTCATATCAAAACATTCCGTATATTTTTACTATCTGTATTCTTGCATCTTATTGTTACCAATCGACTATGCTGTAAAGTAATTTATTAGTTAATTGAAAGTGTGAACCGTGGCTCAACAGTGCGTAACCAGGGACTCGGAAGAAAAATAAATATTGAAAATATAGACGGGAGAGGGAGATGGCGGCGAGTGAGAAGACGGGAGACGGTATTTTTGAGGGACGGTTGAGTGAGTTTTTCTTTGTGATTGTGAGGGGCTAAGTATTCTGTGAGAAAAGCGAGTGTTGTAATGTATTACTAAGTATTATGTGAAAAGTGGATCGAGTGTTGCAATATATTGCGAGGTATTCTGTGACAAATAAAACGAGTGTTACATTCTGTAAAGAATTGCAAGCTTGCTTTGTGGAATTTTGATATCACATTGAGAAGAAATAAGAACACTTTGTATAATCCACACAAACTTCTCTCAATAGGAGTTTTACATTATTTTAACGCAATTTTCATCAATTTTTCATTTTTATTTTACGCTAATATACAAGGAATTTTCAGAAATGAAAATCAGTTGATATGTTACTGTCCACCTTCTACATAAAAATTCCACGTGTTTCAGGTTTGCTCATAGATGGCTACATAAAACGCCGAAACAAGTATCGTTTATATAGAGTGTTTTATAGAGTGGACCGCACCATATCCATTTATTTTGATTTCTAAAAATGCTTTTCCACCTCAACTTGCCGGAAACAGTGGACTTCATTAGAAATACTAATTTATGAATTCCTTCTTTTCCAAAAATGTTATGAGTCTGAATTTAATAGTCGTAAAATATCGATAAATCGACAAGGCCGGCGTTAGGCTATGCTTCACCGTAATTCCCGTGACATTTTTAGAACTGGCCACAAAGACTGGCTTTCTAAAAAAATTGGGATATTAATTTTTAGAAAGTTATACTGCCCGACCGTTATTAAGTAAATTGGCATTTTAATCATTTGATAGCGGATACTCCTTAAGAGATCCTATTATTTTCATCCATTATCCATCCTTGTTTTTGCCTTCTCCTCTCCCGAGGCCCGCAGGTGAGTTTTTAGTCTCCACTTGGAAGGGAGTACATTCCTCTGTAATACTCCGGCCGATGCTAAAGGAGATCGATTAGTCGGCGGTAGAATATCTGCCTTCGCTCTGCCGCTGGGGTCGGTGATGGAAAATTAATAGTTCAATGAAGAGAGTTGCTCTCGTGCATCGCTCTATCTCTCTGAGAGAATAGCTAATTCGCGCTCCCTTAACGAAGTTTTGATAAGTCACTAAATCGTCTGTTTTTTGTATCTGTATTTGAGATAGATGATGAAGTCTCTAATTCACTTCACGTAACGTTATGATTGAGGAACGAACGTTAGTGTAGAATTCATTATAAGTGTAAATAATATTTTTTATCAAACCTTTATACATGCAATTTTTTGGCTTAACATCACTGAAGGTGGTTATTTTGATCTATTTTCAAATATATTGGATCTAACTTTAAAAGGATGGAGAGTAAATATATATTCTTGTAAAATTGTGACATTTTGAATGTTTTTTAAAGAATGTACAACTCAATGTATTAAGAAAAGTTTTGGTAGGTATTCCTGTTTGCTCATTTTCAAACAGTAATTTTACTGGGAAATTCGATTTTGTTGCATTTCTCGACCCCGAGTATCTTCCTTTGCGACGTAATTGATGATAGGCAGAAAGATATGCAACGCGATGCTGTAGGACATCGTTCAAATGTTTTAAAATATGTATGTGTACCCTCTTTCTTTGGCATTGAATTTCAATAAACTCATATTCTTATATGGTTATAATATGTTAGCAAAAATATCTTCTTAGGCCCAATCAATTTGTCTAAATTCTATTAATCTCATAATCGGCATAGTTCCTTTGGAAATACCCCCAAGTGCAGTCACTTGACAATTCCAGTGAGAAGTATTATTCTAATTCGGACTAATGTGATTGGAGTTTGCCTCACTCCACCTTTTTAATGTTTTTAAGCTTTAAAAGAAGAGTATGTTACTTTCACATCCAGCACAGCTGCTGGAAGAAGAGGCAAAAAAAGGAGAGTTGCTCTCTTTACGTGCCTCACGCTAATGAGATTTTAGTCATCACGCACCTGCGCTGCGATGAGAGTAAGGTCGTAACGACTCCGCCAACTATATTGCGCGAAAGCCAATCCGGACGAGAGAACAAAAAAGCTTTCCATCACCCAGTGTCGTCCTTGAAGATACGTTTCTTGCTCGCGCCGGCGATAGAATCGCGATCCTTAGATGGCTCCGTGGCTCCTTAGATGGGGTTCGAACGAATCAATCGTTAGCTCAGATTCATCCAACGTTTAAGTGAAAGGTATAGAATTCGGCGGTAAGTTGTGTAAAGTTATTATAGATATTCTCAAAAGCACAGAAGTGTGTTTAGTTTCCACACAATTTTATTATTAAACATCGACGCAGGTTTCGACACAACTCGTGTCATTCTCAAAGTAGGTAACTAAAGAATTTAAAAAGGTCTTGTTATTTTGAGATCACGATATCTATATATAAGTGGAAGCTTATTAAAGGAAGCGAAAAGTGTGGCTTGAATACATACATATAGTCCAAAGTAGCAGAAATGGCAGTTTATAATAGTAAACTACTTCCTTCTTCAAATATTGGTATGGTAAACTTTGAGTTTTCAAGCATTAAAGTAGGTGAAATGCAGTAATTATTAGTACAAAAGCAGGGGGGGACATTGATTCAAGTTACAGTGCTGACTTGGAATTAACTTTGATGCTTCTTTAACCTCTTGAAGAGAATTTCATGGGATATGAGCTCTATGCTTTATTCAACACTTGTATTGATACATTGGTGAGCATAAACTATGTTGAATATTTAAGAATCCAACCATTAAAATTTAAATGGACAATTATCCCAGAAAGGACTCCATAACTTGAGAGTTTCCGTTGTTTCAGTAAATAAAACGTTGACTGCCATCTCTGATAGAACACTAAACAACAGATACAAAAAATAGACAGAACAGAGCGAGTTGATGTATAATCGGAAGCATATTAATGTATTATGCTTAGAAAATGTTTGTGCAACAGTAAACGCAATGGTCGGGTGTAAAAGGAGAAAAATAGAAATTAAAGATTGGGGCTGTGTAGAGGACACGATTGAAGTAGTGTCAGCTTACAGACCTGTTGTTGAGGATAAAACCTTTTTGACGTGCCTACGCCCAGAGGAAGCGGCGTGATCGATTTGAATGCAGGAAAAATTATGCGTAGGAATCTATATTTAATTCCGGCTTTATCCAGACCCAATAGGAGGGATAATAGCAGCTTTCTAGAGCCGTGAGTGAGGCCGAATGGAAAGAATAAGCCTGGGATGAGATTTTTAAAAGGAAAAGAAGGAAATATATTGAGGAAGTGACTGCCGCAGTCTTAATCGGAATCGACGCGAAATTGGCTCGTTCATTGCCAATTAAAGCTGTCTGAAGCGTTTCTTGTCGGCCATGAAGTCGTGTGAATCATTACGATAAGTATCGGAATTACGTAATAATTAGGGTTGCCATAAGGATGAGGTTTAAAGTCAGAACTCTTTCAAATTGAAATTTCACTGTAATTTACCGGTTTAAGTAGGATGAGTTGAATGTGAGTAGTAATCCTCTAGATTTTTACATGCGGAAGGTTTTAACCCCTCTGACAATTTCTTTCTTCGTCCCATTGTCTCCATACCTCTGGCCTCTCTTCATTCCGTCCGAGAAACCTACTCACTCTCATCCCCTCTTACCCGAAATCCTACCCTCTTTTGTGTCCTGCAGCATCCCTTAACCCCTCATTACCTGTTCAAACCTCCTACTGTGTCTCTTCCTAAACTCCTACCAAAGTTTCCTCTACTCATCCACCATACTAAGCACTTCCTTATTTGTCCTCCTTTACGTTCACTCCAGTCTCCTCCACGTCCTCATCTTCAGCGATGGCAACCTATTTTTGTTTTCGTTTCCTAGAGTTCTTGTTTCTGCCGCGTAGGATGCCACAGCAAAGATATTTTTGGATCTTTAAATACGCATGTTAAAATACAGAGTTGAAGACTTGGCAAAAAAGCAAAAACTAATGAAGGAGTTAAGACTGTGCCATTATTTCAGTGATGCTGTTATTAGTATCATATACAACTAATGCAAATATTTTCAGAATGGAAATTCAAATATGCTGTAGCAACTATTTGAATTCAGTGCAAAACATTTTGGGATATTAGAAAAATAAGGACGTTAACCCATTTTTTTTAAATTCAGCTGGCAGGTTTTTTTAAATTCCAGCAACATGCCTATACTGAATATTCAGAGCAGTGAAATAAAATTCTGCGTTGCTACCATATCAAGTAAAAGTTTTTATATGAACTTTGTTACTATATTATTACTAAGGTATCATTGAAGCTCCATCTTATTAATTTATTGAACTAATGAATGGATGAAATCTTGTGAGAATATGACAGCCTGCAACATTATGATATCATTAGAGACATCTGTAAATCATCCTAAACCTGCCTAATTTGATAGATCACTTTAGACGAGGGTGATTTCCAGTCGCGCTTCTGCGCTAAACAGTCGCTATCTGTTTAGAGCCGAGCGTGTTCCAGTGTTATTTGTGTTGTAATTTGTGGTGAGTAGCTTCAAATATATCTTCACCTTAGCTTGTCAGTATTGACATTTGCGCTGCTCAACAAACGGGAGGGAAATTTGTATCAGTAGAAACGGGAGCACTTTCCTCATGCATTAGATATTGTGAAGCTTTCATCACAAAACTAATTAATGGTTCGGAGTTTTGTCCATCTTGAGACGAGTTTGCCCTCTTTTGTAAATAAGTTGATTATCAACGTGTCGTAAACAATTGAAACACTTTGCCAACACTTTAGCAGGTATCGTTACAGTCGCAGCATTGAATCAGTTTTCGAGTGTTTCTCTCTGGAACGGTGTGCGCCAATCTGTGCAGGGTAATTGGAATGCAATAGAAAGCTATGAGGGGAGAGATAATAGGTATTTAGTATGATAAAACCATCTAAATCAGGCGAGTTAGAAAGGGAAACTTTATATGAGGGAGAGAGATCTTAAGATAGCAAAAGTAGAAAAAAATCATGAGACTCTGGATGGTTCGACTAGAATTAGGGGAGAGGAAGTATTGGAAGAAAAGGAAACCTCTCCAAATCCGAAAAAAATCTCGCGCGTAATCCCTCAGGATGGGACTTCAGTACTGAATTCAATGCATCAATCAGATCAATACGAGCTGTAGAGTTAAATCGTGTGAGGAAATCATAGCCTGCGCTCATATGGCATCGGCAGAGGCAGCCCTTTATCCAACTTGGGGAAGGGTTTTCTACCAAGTGAGAATTTGGAAAAGTAATTGTTGAAAATGAGGCCACTATTTAGCAAAGTATGATGTTCTGTTGGTTTTATAAAATCTGGTTAAGAGTAGTTTATTTTTCTTTGTCCATGGCGTTCAACTAACTTCATTATTGTAGCACTTCAAAATCAATTCTTGAGCAAGTGATTATTTTTCATATTGACGTAATCGTTGGTCATCAATCCAAATATTTGTCTGCCGGATCTCTTCATTCGACTGTATTTTCTATCAACCGCTGCATTCATTCAAAATTATTTACTTTGACCTTCTTCTTGATATGCATGATGCATTTCATTCTTGGTTATTCCCTGTAAGTATTCCTATTTATATCACCTTCCAATATTGTTCTTATTGGCTGTTATGTTGCAAAACGTGTCGAAGAAGTTTATCTCTCCTTATTTGCAAAGTTTTCTTCTTACTTAAATTATTTTTTACTCATTGTAGGGTTCTATTTTGATGAATCTCTCCGTCCATTTCATTTGCAACATTGGAATTAGTTTAATTGCTCAGTTCTTTAGTTTTCAAAGGGAGATTCTTCCGCCGAATTAAGATTTAAGGGGTATTAATAAAATAATGGAGATAAAGAACCAATGACGTATAGCTGCCTTAGTGACATAATGATTATAATTATAACTGAAGGAATTGTTGCTGCGTAGTTTAACGTAATAATCCGGATATAGCGATTGATATAGGAAAAGATACGGATAAAGGATAATATTTGAGAGAGACATCTTAAAAAGAGCAAAATAGGGATAAGCTTAAGGGTTTGACTAGGGAGAGGAGAAAGGAAGTATGGGATGGAGAAGAGAGGGAGATGGTTGGAGGATAATCAGGAAGGGAACGCGAGGCAGACGAGGAAAGAGTTTCTTGGAGACGCCGTCAAGGGGATGCTCGCCCAACTTATCCACTTAGTTCTCTCTCCCATCCCCGGAAGCCTGGGGAGTTAAAAGGAGAGGGGATGGAGGAGGCGGAGGAGGAGGAGATGTGGTGGAAGGGCGAACAAGAGAGGCTTGTGCCTCTGTCTCATCGTCCCTCACTCCGCCTCATCCGTCTGCTCGCCTCACCTTTCCTCTCCCCTCTGCCCATTTTGCCTCCCCTCGAACGACACGGCTGCATCTTCAGCATTCCTTCGTCCCATCATCCCTTTCCCTAAGTCGAGTCGCTCGTCGACTGACGAGATAAAGCACGTATGGCAGCCGGCGCAGCTCTGAGTGATGCTCGCTTTTCGCCATCGCGGGATGTATTTTATTTCTGCTATTGGTTCATTTGTGTGATATCTACCGGACAAGGTTTTGTATCGTAGGTACCGTACCGTAGGTATCAATCGACATGGTTGGACAAAAGTAATAATGGATAATTAATTGACTTATTAGGAAAACAAATCATTAGGAAAAGAAATTTTTGAAAAATCAAAACAAATTATTAACGTCACTTTCGTGGACCTGCTTCATTTTAAATAACAAACCATTTCTTTTTGAAACCATTTCCTGTCGCTATACCTCAGCAAAAGCCAGGCTTGTCAAAATACTATTAACTGAGACTGTAAAATGTAATTATTTCTAATTTAACCTGTAATGGTAGGCGAGGTGATCAAGTTGAATACCGATATATTTTATTGGTGTTCTTCCTTAACATGTGTCATGTCGAGGTATTTTCGATAACTTAGTATGTGGAGATATTTTCATATCCCTCTGGCGTATCTCTAGGTTATGCTTGTTTACGGCACTGTAGAGCCAGTGGTTGGTTTGTCTTTCTATAATTGGTCAAAGATATTCATTCGTAGGTTACTCATTGACTTTATGGCTGGAGTGTAATTAATTCAATGACTGTATATTGACTGAATTCAAATATAATTCTTTCGCTAGCGGTAGGCGGAGTGTCAGTGGAATACCGATATTATTTAGTTAAAGGCTTAGTACTATTCCATACCATCTGTAAAGAAATGTCGACATCAATTCACGTCATTTTGATTCTCATTTTCATTAATTTATTATTTTGATAAAATTGGACCGAAATGAAATTAAGTATCCGTCCTCTGTAGTATGTTTTCTTTTGATTTTCCGCGATTCTTTTATCCTATAAAGGTTTTTATGTCAAATTATGGGACTATATTATGGGATCTATTGGATATCCTCATATTTTTTAATCCATCTAAAGTTTTTGATTCATTTTTCGTGCTTCTACTGTCAATGTTTGAATTGGTAACAAACGCTTTCCGATTGCGGTACTATCTTCGGGTTTACACTTCAAGACAGTTATTTGAGATTTTTAGAGGAATAACAATGCAAGAAAGGTTTACATACATCGGGTATGGAGACTCATAGGGGTTCATATTAGTGCAAAATGTCCAGAATCTAGGTGTGGTAGTTAATTGATGTGGATATACTTTGGTGATATTTTTATGTTCGAGTTAAGGATGAATTCTCAATCTTTATCTCAATCAATACATATCTATAAACTATATAATTATGGATATCCTATATATTAAATTTGATAGTTTTGAAGAAATAAAGACAATTTAATATGATGCCTCACCTCCTCTGTTGTATTAACTAAAACCATTTCTTATTCTTTTCAGGTGAGTGTCGACTGTTGATTGGGGTTGTTGGCAGAGAATAATTTTTGCGTGAGTACGTTTATACCTGCAAATAACATAAACCACGGTATTTAATATGCGTACACCATTATGAGCTGACCGACAATGCCACCCCATGCCATGATATTAAAGCAAATTGCAAAATGGATAGAGGCACAATTTTATTTTTTATTTTCCTTTTTAAAGTTTGTAATAGATGTCATCGTCCTTAATTCACTTTTCTGCTGGTATTATTCTTTTATGTGTCTCTAACCTGTTAACCGAACTTTTTCCCTTTAAATGCAATCTTTAATATCTCTGTGCCTCCTATAATCTACTATTCATCTTATTTGTTCCCCTCCGATGTAACACTGTGATTCTCTGTCATCGCCTGTCATACCTAATGGCTCTTCGTTTGCAGTTTTTCTGTGCCATTTTTTGGGTATTTATTGTGGATAAGGAAGACTAAAAGGGGATTAATCGGTTTTAAATTCTGTAAATTACTGAGAAGGATATTTTTACGAGTAAAATTTATTTTTTTCTCGTAATTTTATTTTTTTACATGATACGTTCATATGTTACCGTGTTTCCAACTGTCGCTTGCTTATTACCTTCATCGTTTGTTTCTCTGAGCTAGAGTGTGCCGTGCAAGAAGTACGAGTAAAATCTATGGTGAGAAAGATAAAGGAAAATAATAGTAGTAAATTCTGCAGATAAAAAGTCAGTACACTGATCGAGTAATTTGATTGGATATAATAAAGAGGATTAATCAAAGTGGAGCATGTTCATATATCCACGAGTATCAATCAGCATGCCAACCGTATGTGCAGCCCGTGGTAGAAAATTGACAAAGAATCATGAAGTATTTCACCTTCGGGTGAAGATTATTTGTAAGGTTCGATTTCGACTATGATACTCTTATAAGGTATCAAGTGTCTGTTCAATGGTGTTTTTCTTCTCATAATTTCTGCGATATGGCATTGAAATGATATGGGTGCTATTCGCAAACGGTCTGCAAAACGTAAATTATCCATTTCTACATTGTATTAATTTTCTCGGCTTTTGTTTTACTTACTGTAAATACCTAAATTGTGTTTTGCATGCATGGATTGGATTTGCATGCGATATGCATGGATTATTGACCAATGATAATCTTTCGTCACGTTGATGGGTGGTTGGTAAATTGAACACCTTATATCGGATGGTATATGGAACCGTTGGTATATTGAACACCTTTGCGTATATAACCTGTGTACTCAATCGGGCAATCCCTACCTCAACTATCGACATCGTGATGTTGACTTATTGAATGGTATTTATCAATTAACTACCAAATTTATTATTACATTTAGATGTAAAAGAAAGAATTATTTTTATCCAATAAATGAAAGACCAATCGTTTCTTTCATAATCAAAATCGTTGTGTAAAACTGCTAGCACGTGAAGTTCAATACATCGCAAAGGCAATCCGCATATCCGCTGTTTATCCGCTTTTGGAGCGTTAGGTGAGGGAAATATTGGAGAGGGAGAACTATTATTCCGCAACCATTCATAATTATCAATGATTATTTTATTGTACTAAGAAGTACATTTTCTGGTAAGTAACTGCATTTGGGCTCGGAATGGATGCATGCAATTTTGGTTTCGGCATGCAACATTGTGAATATCTTTGAAAGAATTATGTTTTGAAGTTTCTTCCTTTATGTGGGAAAATAACTGGATACTGAATTACTGTGGTGAACAAATTACCACAGTACAGATTTTTCAGTCGTCAATCGTCAACGCTCTTTAAATATCTGCGGTTTATTGTGGCTTCCTAAAATTTAATTTGATATGGTTGTAGGCTATCCAAACTTCATCTTAATCAACGAATTCTGAAACAAATTATGGTATCAGGGTATCTTACATCACTGATTAAGAAGTTAAAATTTAAATATATAAATACTGCTACATAAACTAGTTTGGAATTCTCTGCAAAAAAAACTCAAAAGGTTTTTCTTGAGTTATTATGAAGAAAAAAAGATATTTTGCTCGATTTTCATTTTTTCTTAATTCATATTCATTATTGTTTGAAGAACCATTTCTACACTTCAAGGTCAGGAAACGAATTGTCTGTTGGAGTATATGAATGCATTCGACTGGCTTATTGGTTAGTACGTATATTCGTTTTGGAAAAAAATAATCTTGTCTTTGAAATGAGGTAATATTTTTCGTGGAAGTGAAAATTTAGCCATAAGGCACATGCTCTGCATGATGGAGTTGAGCCAAATAGCGAAAAATTAAAATTGTTATTATTTGAGAGGGATTTAAATTTGAAACCAATAGTTTATCAGTTAATAGACTACTTTGTTTAGTTAATTATATTATTTGGTTATTTTGTAGCCATTTATATAAATCGTGTAGAAAATGTTTGCTTTATATTTCATAGGCCTTCATTTTCGTTTTTTGCTCATTTTATTTTTAGTAGAAAGTACTGTAAAATAGGTTGATTTGAAGACATAGTACTCAGTTTCTGGTTCTAAAAATAATTCTCAGAAGATAATGTATATATTCATTACAAGCTGAAGGTGATTGTTTGTTGTCATAGCAGTTGCAGTGACCAAATTTAACGTGTTCTTAAGTGAAGCGATGAATTATTTCCCTTAATGTCGTATGTATTATGTAGCAGTTAGAATTCTTTCGGCCGTTTGTAGTTTTAGAATGACAATTAACCAGCAATGGTGGAACCAAGCTATTGGTCCAGCAACCCAGGGCGAAAACTCATTTTCTAGTATTAGGAGGACTCAATTTTTTTTGCTGTAATTTTCTAATTTTGAAAGAAAAATAAATGGAAAATGCACAAGGTCTTTTAATCCATGAAATGAATTTAATATGAGTGAGCAAAGTTTTTATTTTTTATAAATTTACGACTATTTTGTCTCCCATGTTATACATTTCATTGCCTAAATAATATCGATTGTACGAACAAACGTTAAGCCAGACTCGAGAGTATAGTATACTCGCAGACAAACGTGTTATAAACCAAAGCTTTAAGTGTATTCTTTAATTTCATTGATTTTTCCTATGCTCCCTACCCTTAGATTAAAAACCTTTTCTGTATCTTCAGCGTATACATATAATAAAGCGCTCATTTCTTTTTCAATGCTTCAAACTTCTTTGTGCTAATGAGATCGTATCTTCCAGAGTGCACAGATGCCGTTTAAAAATTCGTGGGCCGTAACAGGCCGTTGTTCTGCATGTATGCCTGCGAGTGATTCATTGCCATTGAGTAAAGTACGAATGGTGCACTTGTTTGGATAAATTATGTCCAGATGGTCAGCATCCAAAATTTTACTTCCTCCATTTTTTCTTTCGTTTCTCTCTTTCTCGTCTGAAGTGCGTCCGACTTCGCTCCCTAATTAAATATTTCCCCGCTTGTGCCTCCCATTGTGAGTGTTCATTCCTCCGAATGTGGATATGTGATATCTTCCGGGCATAATATCAATTTTTCACTTGCTTAAAATTACAAAATCTTTTCTTCCATTCAGTAGTTGGCTTTATTTTTAAAATTACTCTTCCAGAAATTAGACTTCACCTTTAATAGGAGAAACGTTGCTGCTAGGATTCACTTCAGAGCCATTGCCTGTTTTTTCCGGTTGCAATGATGAGTAAGGCGATTTACCACATACATTATTCATGAGGTGTATCATCAGTCACCCAAATACCATCTCCGAGAAAGCTTTATCAGTGCAAGCAGAAAATCACCTCTGGAGAGCATTGGGAGTACCTGATGGAGAAACAAATGCAAACTCTTATGTTGTTTGCTTATGTATGATAAAAATTGGAATTTAACTTAATCGTGGCTGACATGGAACATTATGTCATGTTGAAAATTCTTAATGTCGTCTTATTTTAATGGATTCTGCAATAGTGTGAAGAAAATATTTCAATTAGAGAGACATTATTATAAAAAAACTCGATAATACTGCCATGACATCAAAATGATCGTCGTTCTTCGGCGATTGTCGTACCTCGTGCAATAAAGTCAGTAGGAGTATTTATAAATATTATTGAAGTATGTTCTACTATTTTTTGCGACTGCGGATGGAATAACATAGAGTTGAATTAATCCGAGTGCAGACAAAACTTTCTCTTTCAGTTATTTTATTAAAGCTGCAACTTTTATCGGTTTTTGAGTCATGCAGAATAGCTGAGAGAAAATAATCATTCTCTGAAATATATTCATATATTTGATTGGATTATTTTAGTCCAACTACATTTTTCTAAGATGCAATACAATTTGCTGAGGAGTAATTAATAGATCATTAATCACATCATAATAGGTCCTCACTATGTGGTCATAGCATTCAGCTGTATTTGTGTTTATTGTTGGAGTAGGTTTTTTCATGTTAGGCCATAACAGGAGAAGATATTTCATTTCTTTTGAAATATCTTCTCCTTTTATGGATTTAAAAATTAACGTTCCACAAGTTTAATCCAACCTTTTGTTAGTAGATGTTAACTCTTTAACTCTAATACACTAGTTGATGACAAAGGCATTTAGTGAATATATTGTTACTTCACCATAATAGGAAGTTTTTGAAAGTCAAATGGAGTTCAGATTCATCGGTAAAAAATAAGAAATTATTATAATATTTTAGTCATTAGTTTATTGCTACCCCATAAATCGTTGTAAAACATTTTCGTCTACTTGGCCTTGCTTCTACAAATTGTAATTATAAATCAATTTGATGGAAAGGATTTAATACATTCACTTTAGTTAATATAAATTTCTGATCATCCTGCTGTGGTAAAAATTTCCTTGAGTTATTCATAGAATAGTATATTTGAAGGCCATTTTTGGTAGATTAATTTTTTCTGTCTGCATTTAACTTTCTTACTAACTTTAAATATTGAGCAAGCGTTGGTGGGAAAATACTGATAATACATTTTCATTAAACTATGTTTCAAGTCGTGAATTTTGTAGAAACTTACAAGGGGAGTATGTTTAATGTCTCCTGCATGTTGGGGTCTATAAAACAAATTTTTATATAAAATATTGACTGACTCACGCAATAAGGAACCAGAATGGTACCCGAGAGGTCTGTAAATGAGGGTGAAAGGGAAAAATGCCCCTCATATTTTATAGTTCATTCCAACGATAGGGCCATTACAATTGATTTAGTGGTGAGCCAGATAAAATGCTCACGGGGATGCCGTAATGGCTTTTATTGCGTGATGACATATATCATTTTAATTTCATGGAGCGCCATGGAAGTAGCACCATAATGATCAATCGATAGTGCCCATTTGCCATGCCGTCCTCCACTTGTCACTCGCGCACCACATCTCTGTATTCGAGGCCTATATAAGCTTGCGTTGACCTCATTAAGGAGGCACCGTCTCGTATTTGCCTTAATTCAAAACGTCCGCTTCAGGTGGCATAATCAGAGAAACTCTTTCCTCTACTAATTACCAAGACGCTGCAATGCATGTCTGCACTGCTTCGGATTGATGCTGATTTCAGACGAAATAGCGTTGAATTACGGAGATGCATCGGATTGAAAGTATTTTTATTTCAGCGCCTCTCAACTTTAAAGGTCGTTATACTTACTATATCCCGACCCATGTTTTTAATATTTTTGCGGAAATCCTAAGGTTATGTCTTGGCTCCAGTCTGTTTGACAGTCATTTGCGTTGATAGAGATGGACGGATACAGAAAAACTGTTAATTCATTTCAAGAATCAACGTTTATTTTCATGCATTATTGTTAACATGCCATGATGCTGAAGAAAGAATTTTATTATTTCGTAGGGTAATGCAAGCACCTAAAGGCGAATACAATCTGAGGTATTCAATGTAGCAGCAGTTTGTTAGAATGTAATAATGTCTTGTTGTAGTTATGAGAGTTTCCTAATCATTACAAAATACACAGTGAGCAGTTGGTATTCAGTCACGCATTGATATGTATTTATATACTTGCCTGTGATTATTATTCGTTGTAATATGGCTATGCAACGAGTCTTCAGATGTAAGCCTGATGACCAGTCCTAGAAATTACCCAGAATTTCAATCGAGCATCTCCATGTGACAATTTGTCGCATTCATTTTTAATCATAATACTTACATTTCTCTTTTAGCCCACCTTCATTTATTGCCTATACTTTTACAAAATAAATTAGTTAATACCTTGACAGTCATCAAATTGACTATAAAATGTGTTAATACGAAGGGCAGAATTAATTAAATGAAAAAAGCGATTGTAGTTGGAAATGAAATAACAGAATTTAATATAGATGATGATCGAACATCGATGATGATCGAACATCAATTATTAACTATAATGGATACTAAAATATTGACAACTGGGTAATTAGATTGTTGTCTCTGGACTTATATGATGGAACTTACGCATGAAATGAAATGCTTTCAAACAAAAGAAGTCCTCTCAGCAGTTTTCATGACTTTTGTTATTTGGCAATGATGTAAAACATCACATCCGACCGTACGTAAACCATATATTGTTGGAACGTTGGTAAGAGTTAATTTTACGTCTCGGTGTCAGGGTTTTAGTTAAGCCATTGAAATGAAATGTTATATCGTATTAAAACTCAGACCTGAGCACTGGAGAAGAATACTTTCAGGTGATTTAAATGAGTCTTCATTCGAGTAAGTGGGGACTGTGCGATGACTACCCTTTCATCGTCGCCAATGTTGACAGACGTCGGCCAAGCTGCTGCTGAAGGAAACCCACTAACCCTCTGTTCTCCGAAATGAGTTAAATGCCCACCTGTGGTTATTAGGGGGGGGGGGATGGGAATTTATATAAAGGCTCGATAGCCAACAGAGAAAGGTTTCATCGTCCTGGAGATTTTGATGGATACACCTCCCAGTCGGCTTGTCACCTCGCGAACGCGTGTTTTCGACGTCCTCTGCGCCGCCGAGGGTTTCTCAGAATCCTTAACCAAAGCCTTTATCCACGTGCGGCCGCCGTCAGTCTCTCACAATTTTTGTCTCATTATACCCAATTTCAAGAGCACTTCTCACGTCTTCGCCAATATTCTTCCTTTTCTGCGGGCCGTTCGTCCCCCTTCCCTATCAAGGGCGAAACCTATCGTGTCAGTTCTCTGAAGCACCCGTCGTCCGCCTCCCTTTAATCAAGTTAATTACATTCCTTATCTGCCCCCTCCCCCCATTCCCTCTGTCCGCACCCGCTCTTCGTACAGAGCGGGGAGAGCGAGTCTTAATCCAGCGCTATCCCACCCGTGACAGACTGTCCCCTTCGTTCCCTTCCTTTGCCCGGCGCTTCGTGCGTCATTACCGGACGCCTTGTGTCTAGATCAGCGAGCAAAAGGGAGTTGGACCATTTTGGTCCTCTTGTGAGACCTCAGACGGAAGAGGGACGGTGTGTGAGGGGAGGATGTGTTGTCTGGGGAAGAGGGCGAAGAAAGGGGGATGGGGCTGGTATGGTCGCTGTGGTCCTGGCTTTCTTTCCCGCCGGCCGGCCGGCCTCAGTGTCGGTGAGGCATAGGCATGTTGAAACTTGTTAGCACTCTACGAAGTCTCAGGTCAGGGTAGGTAAGTCGAGCTGGGACAAAATTGGAGAGGTACCGAAGGACTCCTGCATGGACCTCTTAAAGGATCCAGGGCCGTGTTATTCCACCTATCTAAAATGGTTTCTCTCAGAGAAACGGTTACTGGCGTTACTTTGCGGCAATTGCACATCACGGCTGAAACAAAAAAGAACTTAGTCGACTCCACATTTCAATTATATTGGCACTTGATAAAAAATCGTGGAGTTGACTATGTTTGTTTCCATTTTCTTAATGATTTTATTCCTTACTTCATTATTTTGACCCGCGATTATCTCCAATTTTCGATAAACCTACCTTGGGCGTGGAAAACTTGATCGCACTCTCCAGCATAGAGTTAGAGGTCTGGGATAGCTTGGATGAGTGGGCTGAGGTGCCAATGGTCTCCTGCAAGGACCTCTAGAGTAAATGTTACGACCCTTAGTCCCAGTACTCTAGAGTTATTTACGATCCCTGAATCCATACTCTACTCAAGCGAGCGCCATCGGTTTTGCAAACCCTGCTGAGTCCCGTCTGGGTAGGTTCATTAACCATTTTGGGCATTTGTGTTTGTAGGAAACTGCTATTATTCATTCCAATAATGTAATTGTTAGTCCTAAATTTGATCAAAAAGACTTAATTATTAAAATTATTATTCCAAAGGGATCGGTTTGATTCCCGAAAATGGTGGAAATTTTCAGAAGAATTCCACTCTTCCGCTCGTGTTATTTTCTAAACACTCCATGTTGAAAAGCCACCCAAGATTATGGGACACTAAACTGTAATCATATTCTCTCCTAGTGATGGTAACTTTTAACTTAGTTATTCCACATAGTTTTATTTTAAATGGCGTTCAATGGGTCATTTCAAATAGAAATACAGCAAGTTATCATCATTATGTTAACAAACTCCATAAAGTTACGCCTGAAACCACCAATTCTCTCCAAGTCTATGTGAAATTCTCTGCATTTCATATACACGGCCTTCGTAGGGAAAGGGTTAAGCTGATTCCGACTGGGGTTTTTTTCCGTCCTTCTTCCGCTCTTCTATCACTTGATTAACAATCAAAGTATCCTCAATTATACAACTGTCATTTGTTGATTACCATCACAAACAACCAACCATTTTAAATTGAATGGTTTGCGGCGTGACTTAGTGAAATTGCTTCAGTTCCTGATGATGTCGCACAGCGACGAAACTGGTCGTCATTAAGGTCGCCTATGTGAAATTTACAAAGTTATTTATTTCAACAACATCCAACCATTTCATGATAAACGATCAAGTGTGTAATGAAAACCTAGCAATTTTTTTAATTATAGGATGATGCAAACTTTAATTTACTTTGAATATTTCAAAATGTCCTTAAGTGAATCGATAATTGGGAGTGAATCTGCCATTAGAAAAGTAAAAGGGGTTTTTGGTGCATTTCTAGTTAGGGATGTTTGTCTATTGTTCCGAAAATCGAAGTGTACTCTGAGTTTTCATCCGTAAGTTATTGTATGGTGGAAAAACGTGGTAATGCCAGGAGTAGTAACATAGTCTGTTAGTACTGAAGGGAAAGGGTTCTTTTCTCAAAAATATTTTTGAGAAATGTCGGGTGGATACAATTAGTAATGAGTGAGTGGTGAAAGCATGCGGATAGGCTGCTCCTGTAATTGACATAAGTATATGAAAATAGCGTGCTTCGTTGGTTTGGGCATATTTAAAGAATAGGGGGGTTGGATAACGAAACAGATACTGTTATGGTACAGGATTGAGTGGCATGACATGGAAGAGGTAAACCGCGAAATTCAGTGATGATTATAGAAGAGGATACTCAAAAGAGGAGATATGAAGTGTCTTAAGATTTGGAGAGCGTGTATGAAGCAATCAATGAAGAAATTACAATGGTTAAATATTGGAAAATTGGTAAATTACATTGCCCATTATGGGGGAAATTATTAAAAGGGAGTCCTTCATCAAGGGCTAACGGCTATACTATATTCTTTAAATTTTCCTATCCCATAAAGAAATGGAATGATAAGTGTGCACATAATTCTGTGCTAAATATTGATCCACCGATTATTTGGATACCCTCCCACCGAACCTGATAATGTCGCCTTTGCAACGAAACCGTGAGCCAGTATATCTATAATGAATATCATACTAACATCATGAATGTACCCCATATTATGCCTGAAAATTTGGTATTAGTGTGAGCTTTCTCCATTTTTCACAGTTAATGCTTTAAAGTTTCTCAACCAGCGATTGTCTTCACATTTTTTCGCTGACGAAATTTGGTCTCAGAACAAATGGCATGCATGAAATGATGCAAAATCAATGAGTACTCTAGATTTTGATTGATGTTTTCATTAGTCGCTAGCAGTATTTATTTCAGATATTGCTTGGTGTTGCTTTCATTTAACATCCTGATTAATCATCCCTAGTGACAAAAGCGACCTATGTCTCCTTGGAACTTAAGAGAAGGGAGAATGTTTCGCAAGCGGTGGAGAGGTGGGAGGGAAGGAATGGGAATTTGAGCATCTCCTCACCTCTTCGGGGAGTTGGTATTCGTGAAAATTGGGGGAGGTAAAGACAAGACAGGAGTGTGTGTCCTTAGGACGAAAAAGGTCACAAGGGGCTTTATACGTCGTAAGACCGTGGGCGAGGTGGCGACGCTGTTTAGCGGGAGAAGAGGCCAGACTAGAAGGCGGCAGGGAAAAGGGTCTCTAGCCGGTAAAAGTGTGAGCGTCTGGTCGTGTGTGTGTGTGTGTGTCGGTTGTCCTCGTCCAATGAGGAAGTGTTTTGTGTGTTAAGGAGGTGAGTGGTGTGTGTTAAGGGGGTCACCTTTGACCTCTCAGAATGGCAAGCTCTGGAACCACGCGGGGAGGGGAGTTTTCGGGTCTGTGCTGGCGGAGTGGGGGAACCGGTGAGGTCTTCCAACCTCTTTCGGGCGACGAACTCAATTCTCACATCCCTCTTGCCTGTCTCATGCCTCCAGCCCCGTGTCCGACCCGTCCCCTCACGCTCCCTCTCCCACCCACATCCTGGCCACCTTTACTGAACAACGGTCCTTCCTCTTTGTCATCGCGCGCTATAATCCCCCAGGGTGTCGCTTTGTCCCCTGTTCTCCTCCCTCGACCTCCCCTCTCCCCCTCGCTTCGTTCTCCCTTTCCTCATTTACTGACCTTGTCTCTCTCCCTCTCTCCCTCTCCTTTCCTCCTCACACCGTTCCTGCATTTCCCCTTCCAACTATCATCCTCCTCGACGCCAAACCCAGTCGTAACGCCGCGCTAAGCTCACGGCTAATATGGCTTTGGCGCCAACGGGGGCGGGGAACCACGATTAAAGGGGTGGGTCTCGAACAGCTTCCCCTACAGTACCCCGCTTGCTCCGATTCGGGATATTTTTTCATACGAGTATTCTACCAGCCGATTGGTAGGTTTTTGGAAAGTACTTCATCTAACGTCCATATTTTTGGCATATCATTCCGTGAGTACGGAATGATATGCTAGAAATATGGACGCGTTCTCTCTTGTACGTGATTCGCCATTGGATCTCTTTAAAATTCTTCATATCGTCTTCCTCTTTCTATTATGACCAGAAATTCTATCCTCCCTCCTCCACGCTTCCTCAGTGTTCCTTCTTTTACCCTTTTCAACATTCCCTCTTTTTTTCAAAACGTCCACCAACCATCTATTCTGCTTCCTCCGAGCATCCACCACCAGCTTCCTCTCTTCTCCAACAATATCGCATACCTCCTCGTTTGTCCTTCTCGCCATCCAGCTCACCATTTATATCCTTCTCCAAGCCCACATTTCAAACGCCTTAAATTAACGTACCTCGTCCCATCGCAATGACCGAGTCTCCGACCCATACACCACACTCTGTGTTATGGTTCCACCAGCCTTTTCTTTACGACTATACTCAGACCCACCCTCATTAACTCCATCCTTTTTAAAGGTGCTTCTTTAGGGAAAGCAAGTCTATGCCTTATGTAGTCCAGATTTACATGGCAAAAATCATAATAATTGGTTAGCGTAGAGTTTAATACGTTGTGTGGTGCAGAAGTGGACTCCGAGAAAGTTTGGCGGGATTAGGCTAGAGAAATGTGGGATGCGTGTTTGGACGATAATGGAGTAAGTGCTGGGAATATACACCGAGGAATTGCTTGTATGTTTGGTGAGAAAAGTAAATTTCAGGATGAGATTAGGAGGTTGAGTTGCTGGTTGAAACGCGTAATGTGAGGCGGAGGGTTGTTGTAGCCCGTGATAGAGGAAAGGTTTCTGGGCAGGCGGGGATGCAAATGAAGGAGAACATATACATACAAAATGGAAAGCATGAAAAAATGTAGAACGCATGGTGAGATGAAGAAAGAAATCCTTTATGGGAATGATGGCCTCCGCCGGTGAAAGCCTCAAAAAAAATTATCTGTCTTCCATTTATATCTCTCTCGCCCAATCGGGTAAGTACCTACCTGATGTGATAATCGTGTTGTCTTATGATAGTTTATCGGTCAATTTGATCATTATTAACCCATGAATCAGATTTAGCATTACATGGACTGATAAATAAGTCACAAGGATATTCGTACAAATGTAAGCTAAGCAATATCATAAAAACGATAATTTTTTTTAAGCTCCATCTTTTTGTTTGAAAGCCTTTTCTGAGAAATATTCTAGAGCAGACTTCCCCATAACTTTCTGCTCTTAACTACGTAAATAACCTCATCCTGTTGGTCGCTTTCTCAAAAGATCTCTCCCAAACAGTCACTCAACTGATAAATGTTTCTAGAAGTAAGTGCACTTAAAAAATCCTTATCTCTCTCGCCATGCTGAAATTTTCATTGAAACACCGTGAATTTGAATGTCTTTCCTAGAAAACCAGCATCAAAACATTGTGCCCCGTGGGGTTCCATAAAAGCGAAGTTATGATGGAATAAATTTATATTTTATTTTTTTTATTAGATAGTTAAATGAAAGTATCGCCTGATGACTCGTCTCAGAATTGAGGATGTAGAAACGTGTTAAAATTATCAAAATGATACGTCTGCGTTTTCACACACGTTTTGTATCAAATAAGTTGATTAACGTTATGCTAATCTGGAGAAAGGCTCGTAGCTGTCGGACCTTAGTGTGATTTATGTCATATTAGCGTGTGTATAGGGCAGGAATGTTATAAAAAGTGAGTGAAATGGTGTAGGTGAAAGCATCTACGTCAACATACTACCCTGGGAGCCGCCGAATGGGCGTGTGATGTATTAGGACACCAGCTGTGTAAAAATGTAAGGGATAAGGTTTTGGGAGGTGAAATGGTGACGTGTATTATAGGAGTGTACTTAGTGGAGCTCAATTTTTATTGTGGTCGCTTATTGTGCGCGGAAAGAACGAGTTTTTTTAATCTAACTGTTCGACAATGTATTTATGTTATTTTATCTCTTTTGTCAGACCTAGAGATGTAGTGTGGTGTAATGATAATATTCTCTGTGTCATTCTGAAACACACCAGTTCTGAATTTCTCAAGCAACATAAGTCTAGCGTGTAGCCTCCGAGTCTCTAGCGGCTCCCACCTTAATCCCTCTAAAAGTAGTAAAACACTATACGTTCGCTCGCATCATGGTACATGCTGCGGTATCAGTGTTTTGGTCAATTAAGATGGTGCGGTTATTCTTTTCTAAGCATCACCACTCTTCCTACGCGATGCCGATCTATGACACTGGACCAGTGGAGCGCCCACTCCAGGATGTATGAACCTCCTCGCTCGTTGCACGCCTCTCTTCTTCTCCGCCTCTTTCTACTCGTGCCGTCCCACGTGCTTGCGCGCTAAAAGGCTGAGTGGTTTTGCTCATCTCGTCCGCGGAGGGGAGAGGAGGGACGTGGACTAAACTCTCCGCCACTTATGCTAGCGCAGTCCCTGATGCGGTAGTCACCGGCTGCCCACGTTAACCCCTGGGTGCGTGTCGGGTGGCCGCATCGAAAAGGAGCGTCAGCAACGGTTCCCTTTTAAGCCAGCTCCCCGTGTAGTTACGGGGGAAAGTGGGTTAAAGTGAGGATGAAAATTCTCTCCGTTAATTTTCAAGGGATGTTTCGTAGAAATTAAATAGTTGATGTCACTGAGTGAATAGTGAAAAATTGATATCTAGCTCACGCATAGATGTAAGACTATATAATGTTTGCATGAGAAAGAAAGAATACCTTAAGGATTTTTTCATTGAAGCTTTTCATTCATCACGCCTCATGAGTTTTAACGTTTGTCAGATGCATACCGCTTGCTGTTTCGTTCCGTGACCCGTGATGCTCACTTCTCTTGGAAGAGTTCTAACAAATATGAACCGGGAAGGAAAGGGAAAAAATACTTGGTGTTATTTTTTATCGTATTCCCTCTTGTTATAAGAGGAATCTTTGAATATGCTAGTTTATTATGAAGAAGAGAATTAGTAATATTCAAACATGATTCTTTTTTTATAACCTAGAGGTTTTATACCATCAATTCATCTCCAAGGCTAATAATCGCTGATGTTTAATGATGATGTGGAGATTTAATTTAGCTACACATTAATATTCAGTAGATTATGATCAAGTGTTCTTCAAAACATCGTCGGCATTCCACCAAGTCCGTGACAGCTAGAATGGTTTGCGAGTTGACCTGGTGGGGTTGTCTGACATGTAACCAAACGAATAAACTTTTCATATTCCTCAGACGTGTAATAGCCGTAGTAAATGACATGAAAGCGTTCAAAATCTGTCGGGATTGCGCAGAATGAGATCCAAATAAACTGGGGAACAAACCGCGCAGTAACTTTAACGAGTCCCCCACTCAGTCTCAGTCCAATAATCACACACATAGACTGTCGAGTCGAGTAACTTTTTTCACCACGATGAGAGTAGACTTACAGGCAAGTCACCCACCATCAGGTTCAGGGCTCCCGTATGCGTAAGCGAAGTTTTGTAGCAAAACCCGTGTGCATTTTCAAATAGTCTTGTTTTAATGAGATATTAATTATGACCACAAATGTGGTTCAACGTAAACACCAGAAGCTATTGAAAAAATCTGCTTGTTGTACCGTTTGAACTAAATTATAGTATAGTTATCTTTTAAAAAATTATTCTTAAAATTGTCTCTTGTGGCAGTTGTTTTTGTGCGTAATGTTTCGCCTTATGCATATGTAGTTTTAATGGAAATTTATTCTGCATTTAGGGATGAGATATAGTTAATACCTCATTCAAACTGCTGCATTGATTAAATGAATCCGTGTTGAAACATATGGATTTATTACAGGCCAAAAATAATTCATCAATTAAGGTACATAATTGCTATTTATATTAGTGGTATTATGGGCTTACGAGATAATGGAAATTATGGAAGCATTACTGGGAGTTAAGAGTTATCTGTTGTCAGGAACTTTGCTACATATTAATGCTTCCATTGAAATCTAGGTCTTGCGAAGCAATATATCAATCGGGACATTGTTGGCGTTGCATTAAACCGCTTTAACCATTGTCTATTTGGCCCGAATCACATGAAAATTCATGTATCTTAACTAAATCATCAAATAGATTCTTTAAATGCCAGAATTTTCCTGAGTACTCTTAATTTATTGATATTCAAAGCGCTATAATTCTTTGGTAATCGAATTGCAATCAAATGACGGTGAGTGGATCACAATTTGTTCTCTCCAGACATCCTCAGCCGCTCTAGAAAGGAAATTTTCACGGTTAATCACCCTGCAAAATGGACTCCAAATATAAAAAAGTTAATTAAAAGCACCAGAAAAGATGTGAAAAGTCACGATTATATTTTATATTATTCATGAGAGCAATTGAAAATACCGGTGACGCAAATGCACGAACTATTGAGAACCACGTTTGTATCATATGTCGTAAGTTTAAATTTAGATCTATTAGTTAAAATTGTAGCACTATTTTTAGCCAAATACCCTCAATCTGCACAGAGATCGTCGGAAAAAGATAAAGTTAAAAAAAAAATCCACTAGTACTTTTGTTCACCCCGATCATTTCGATGAATTTGTAACATAGGTATATTAATTTTTGCACTATCAAAAATCGTCCCAGAAATGAGCATAATTGTGCTAAAGAAGGTGCTATTAACAGAATGAAGGTTCTCTCTTCGAAAGCATTATTTTTTGCTGGTAATAATTGTGAAAATTAAGCGACGTGCTTCTACAAAATGCGTGAACGCTTATGCCAACGACTCTCTCAGAGGAGGGTGAGAAATGGAAAGGTGAATGGGGAGGAAGAAGTGCTCGACATTATCCTTCTCTCCAGACAATACATCTCAAGGGTATTCTGAGCTAACATTCCATTCACAAGAACTTAGCCTGTTCTCATCGGCGAACAAGCGGAAGGCTGCGATGGACGGATGATGAAGCTTTAATCAATGCGAGAGATCTGGAATGGATATCTGTCCGTTTCAAAGCGTTTGGACTGCAATGTTTCTTATGGAAGAGATTTTGGCTCTCATGTGTCTTAAGTGCGTCAACACCATTGATGTGGGGAACTGGTTCGAATTTAAGGGAAGGGAACAATTCCCAGTAACTGGTTTTCTAAAAAAGTTATTGTATCTAATGTAGCGAAATGCTATATGGTATATTTTCGTAGTGTTTCGGTGAACGGAAGGGGATAATTTGTCCGTAATTTTATGTCTGCAAATTGGAAGTGGTGTTCAATTTGGGAGCATTTCATTTACATTTATCAAGGAAAAATATGTTTACTAGCCTCTCTAACTATTAAACTGTCTATTTTTATTGCCTCATGTTCTTTAAAATCATTCATGCATGGGAGAAAATAATGTGATATGATACGTCTTTCATTTAGAGTTACCCTACATTAGGAATGTTATGATAATTTCTCAATTTGCATTGACTAAAGGATTCGGATAATGAGTATCGGTTAAATGCCATAACCTGAGATAAAGGACTAAAAATTCAAAAGTAGTTAATATATTTCCATCTGTAGAGGACATATGCCCTCCAGGAACTCATTATCTTAATGCTTAAAATAAACCATTGTTTTATTTCACGAATTAGGCAGTAGTCAATTATTTGACGGGCAGAAGACGCTGATTTTTCCTTGAATTTTCGGAAAATAGTTTTAATCAATAAAGCGGAGCCTTTTCTCTATCCGTAAAATAGTTTATTACCATGTATTGCTCTAGCATTGATTGCCTTTACCTTGGGAATGGCAGTAAATTTAATAAGTCATGATCATTGATACATTTTAGAACAGAAAATAATAAGCTTTAGTTTTTATTAATTTTGAACTAATTATTGAATAGACCTGAACTCTCTTATAATTTTGCCCTTAATTATCAAATCACACGTTTCAACTTTAATGAGCAATACAGTCAATGGAAGCGGACAGAGTTGGATGAGAAAATCTGAGGAGCATCATTGAACGCGTAAATGGAACAATTAGTGTTGTATTAGTAGCTGCGAAGTAATGAATGGGCTAGCGTGGAAGGAAGTGGAGAGTGGAGGCTATTAATCCTCGGATTGGTAACCACTGGCTATGACTTCATTAGCCGCATCCCTTTCGTGTGAATCGCAGAAACCCCCAAGAAAAGCATGATTTATCCCCCTCCCGAGAGAGTGGCGCAGGTTAAATAATGAGGTTTTGCGGGCGGGGCGATTCGAGTGGTAAAACCCCTTCTCGGACCTCGCAAAAACATTGTCGCCGCGATTAATATTCGATATACTGTTGTTTACGGTGGCCATGAATTTCTCACGTGGAGGGAGGAGTTCGTATTATTTCCTTATTACTCCCGGCCGAAGCTCACCAAGGGCTTTCGTGGTGGTTTTTTTAAGAGGATATTGGTGACCACCTACGACGCTAATCCATTCCCCGCTCCTTCCACTCGGGTCTAAAGTTCCCGAAGATATAAACCCCCCCCCCTTCTCCCCAGTGTTCACCGAGTTAACCCGAGTGCGTGCAAAGCGAGCTCCCGGAAGCCTCCTTTATGCCTCCTTCCTCACGAATATATTAGCGCTGCGTGCAGTCTCCCCCACTCCCAAACCCACCCACCGCCTGCCCTCATCCGCAGGGTCACAACCCCCATCTGGACGGCTCTATCGGAGAGGAGGGGTGTACTCTTGTCTCTTTATCTATCGCGCCCCCTCCCATCCAGTCTCCCAACCCCCCACGGATCGCCTTCATCCTTCCCCCTCCCCCCCACGAACATCCGACGGTGTCTCTGCCTTTTGCCCCCCACCCGCCACTCCCAATCCCACAACCCTGTCCCCTTCTCCAATTTCCCTCGCACCTGCATCCCCGGCAGGGTAACCGAGGGGCCCCTCCTTCCTTTACGAAGTACCTCTGCACTGCTCCTTGTGGTCTTCTCTCTCGGCGAAAGCTTTTCTGAGAATTTTTCTCCGACAATATATCACATAATGTCTCTTTCGGTGCTGCGCCAATAAAATCTTACATATATACGTACATCCCCATCACTTACGTTTTTCGGGGAAGGCCAAAGAACTTTTTGACTGCTATAATTTTTAAGAAACTGCCTCACTTTCATAATAATTTCCTCCTAACAGTCATATTATTGCTTACCTCCTACGTTACCATGGTAGTTTCATGCTTTGCTTCACTCACATCTCGTATTAAGTATTTAAAATCCTAGTATTTCTCCTGTGATGAGTATTTTCCACCACATTCTCCCTTGACTGTCCTGTTCTACCCCTTTCTCTCACACCATTCATTTCACGATCTTGTATATAATTAGTTATTCGACATTTCCTCGTTCTCATATCATTTTAAATCTTATATGATAAGTATAAAACTACCGATGCAGTAAAACTATGTCGTATGAAAACGGAACATCAATCTACAGTTTATGGCTACAGTGTAATGCCCTCATTGTATCATAGAGTGCCTCTTTCTATGCGTTCCTGTGCTCAGGTAACAATTGAAGGAAATTTTTGGGATATTTAGAATAGCGTTATTTGGAAAATGACTGAATTAGGCTCATTGTGTTTCCTTATTGCTCGTCATTAATGTAGCTACTAAACGCTACCGCTTAGCTAAAGTTACCGCTTCTAAACGTCCTCAGAGAGGCAACTAAGTTACTCGAATCCCAAGTCCTAGAAATATGTGTAAATGGCCTCATTGGTAGTTACCTTATACTCTGAATGAAAGTAGAAATTGTCTTAAAACTAGTCGCGCACTCAACTGCATGCGATATATTGTGAAATTTCAATGTCACATGCTACGGAATTTATGAAGAATGGAGTTTAAAAGATGATTTTTAATAAACTATGCTTTAAAACGTAGGCTATACTAAGCAGTCAATTATTCTTATTACCAATCCGTGATCCACATCCGACTCCACATGTGTAGTCTAGGTATTAACCAGACTTTTCCATACTCTTCTCTCATTAATTACTTCTCGTTACTCACTGCATACCAGGATATCTCTCTTCTTCAAGTCATTTATCAGGTCATCTTCCATCGTGTTTCTTGATATTTCCCATGTTTGCCTCCAAACTTTTCTCTCTTATTCCCGAATTCCGGGGATTCCAATATCATTGATTCTATTAAAGAATCTCACCCATTTTAATCTACTGCCTTCCACCTTATTTTATACGCTTCTAACTACACATATAATTTCCTGTGTTTGCATTTCTTCCTGTGACAATTACATTATTTTTTCGGTCTCAACAGCTTGAAAATGATAGGAATATAAACGATAAGAACGATCATGGGCCACAAACTATTGGAATAAGAAGGATGCATTGATCTAAAGCGGCGGGAAGTCATAAACTACTTCATCAAATGTTCAAGTGACCGTAGTGGCTTGCACTTAGTTTTGGCCAGAAGAAAATTTTTTTCCGTATTGCGAGAGATAACATTCCCTATAACGGGAATATTATCTAAAAACCAGGAATAAGGCATGAAATGAGCTATCATTCCATCTCTAAAGATCTGGGTCTTGACCAAAGATCTCCATAATGCTTTCCCTCGTGTTAAAATTAGTTTTCACTCTTGCTTGTTCGCGCGCATTAGAGCGATAACGTAATCTTTTTCTAGAAATTTTGTCGGGTGTTTTAAAGCACTATTTAAATTTGTGTGTGTCCTTAGGGCAGTATCTCTGAACATTGTCCTTTTAGATCGGCTTCAATTTGTCGTGATCTGAGACGTGACTTGATGGTATTTTCTTAACATTGTTGATGAAAAGTCATCGTTATTCCACGAAAATTAATTGAAAGATGACCCAGGTTTTGACAAGATACTTAACGATTATGAAAACTCAAAAGAAGCCGTCTTGACACCACCTTAGGGCTAATGTCTGGTGAAAAAATTGTGACTTATCTACTTCAAGATGCAGGAGAAGGAGACAATATCTTGCGAAAAATCGTGCGATTTCTACCCATTATGATACAATGCTTAGCGAAGGACGTCTTGTGTGAGATAAATTATTAGAGGGACTTATTTGCTCCGTGGGACGTGTGCTTTATCGCTCCTCCCCCCTCTAAGGACACCCCCGCCTCATTCTTCCCCTTCGCGAATACGACCTCTTCATTTTCCCACTCCTACGCCCACGCCCGCTCATCCCCCCCGGCCGAGATATCCCTCCCTCCGCCCCCCATTTGGCCGTGCCCGCCCTGCTCAACCTATAAACACCCTTTGCGTGTCGTCTCTGTGTCCCTCTCGCCCGTCCGCCTTCCTTCCCTTCGCTCTCAAAACCTCCTCCTCACCCCCACCCCTCTCTGCCACCACCACTTTCCATCCGAGGCACCCTCCCGCCTCTTCCTCCCCCTCAACCCACCTCTCCGACCCGTCTGCCAGAGGAAGGAGACAACGAGTTATTAATGACAAGGCAAACAATTCATGGTGGATGAGGAGGGCGGCTCGGGAGGTGGAGGTGGGCCCGACTGGGGAAGGAGAATATTTGAGCAGTGCGAGCAGGTTGGAAGGGGTGGAGGTAGAGGAGGAGGAATTGGAAGTGGTTGATGAGGAAAGAGGGTTTACAAGGGATAAGAGAGGGGGATGGGGGTTTCGAGGTTTCCTGGCGCACGGGTTTACATGCTTTCGTGGGTGATGCCCAGGTCTCTGCACGCAGTAGAAATTTCCACCCCTTCCAACCCTCTCCCAAGCATACCTTGGCGAAAGACTACGGATGGATAATAGATATCAGCGTGCTTGGTTTTCTTTCATGTCCCTTTGATTATAAGATTATTTTCCGAAATAATCGTTTTGCTCTTGTGGTCTTGGCAATCGTCAATACGTGAATGCTCTATTATAATCAAATTTAACTCGAGAAATGTTGCTGAACACTAAAATTGAAAATAATTTACAGTATACAGCGATTGTGTATTGCTGCAGTTAGTACTTCGGACAATAAATCCGCACTGTATCCACTCGTCATCAAATGGTGTAAATTTTAACGTCTGGTTTAAATGTAATGTACTTATTGACATCTACATTGAAGAGGAATAAATATGTCCTTACCGTTCGTCCTAAAACAATAATAATTTAGACCTCATGCTTCGCAAGAAAGGTTCATTCAATCTTAAAATTCATTCATTTGAAATTCATTATCAGTTATGTGTTTCTAAAGATAATAATTGGAAAATCCGTGGTTGATTAGGTACGGGGATATGTATAAGCTGAGGAAATATGGGTTGAGGCATAAGGTTTTCTGGCTTTCGGGTTTACTTGTCAATGAAAGCACTGCAGGTCTCCAAACAATACAAAAATCTCTCTCACACATCTCCCATATCGATATAATACGGGGAGGTAATAGGCAAAAACGTAAACGGTCATCATTTTTGTCCTTATAATAATATGGCTTTCAAGAAATAATCGTGTCACACCTTTAGTAGTGGCGACCTATCTGTCAGTACGTGACTGTATCAAGGCAAACGTATTGATCTGCACAAATGTAATTTTACCCTTCCATTAAAATTATGCCCATATATTTATGTGATACTTCATGACTTCAAAGTTATCCCGCAGACATTTAGGATTGTATTTTAGCCTCAAATATATTCTTTCCTACAGTTATGTTTTAATATTTGTTTCGATATTTGCAAGAAAGGTCCTCAGGTATGTGAAGATGAATCTGTTTTTCTTTATCTATAATTAACCTCAATTTGTACTGTAGGGAGTACATAATCACAGGTCCTTGTTAAACTCCATATCAACATTGAAAATTCTTTCTAGATTTGAGTCGGAAAAAATTCTATGAAATGCTAAGCGAGAAACTGACGCAGGAAATGAAGGTAGCCTTATGTGCTAATGCATATGTTTTTTGGTGCGTGTAACTTTTGAATAAATATTCTCAATATTTTTCTGCTTTTCATGACTTCTTAAGCACTATATATGCATAGGAATGAACATGTCAGTCCAATGACTATTGATTTGATATTATTTTTGTGATTATTTTTACTAGAAGCACAGTGAAGTCAAGAATTTCTGCTGTCTTCTCCTTATTTAAGGTTTTTCGGTGATCAAATAGTCGACCTACAAATGTGTCACGATGCTACGCCTACTAGATGGTACCCTGGGAAGGTGTACGGTAACTCCACGAATATACGTTGCCCCGTGCTCAAAAATGCATTAAATTTTCATTCTCTCCTCTTGAGTGCCTTTGTGCCTGTCAGGGTTTTTTATATTGACATCAGTTGAGTCTTTAGGGGGAGAGTGAAAGGGGAAGAAGAGATACACTACAATGACACTTGCTAACACCCAAGGCAGTGTGTGTGTTTTGCCCGCCCTCCTTCGGGACCCTTTTTACGGGCTTCTTAAAGCACCTCGTATGTCTTCGTTAAATGTCGGAAGGAGGTGTACCCAGGAGAAAACGAAGGAATTTTGTATAAGCGTCGCCTCAAGTCTCCACTCGAAAAAATGCACTCACATTTATAATGGCAAGAGAGGGTCTCTGAATGACAATTCCTGCCTTAACAGTTGCTATTTTCGTTTGATAATGCATTAGATATCCCCCTGTTGCAATAAAGTATTCATGTATACTAGAGTGAATTGTTTACTGCTGGGTCAAAATGAAATATATAAACGATTTGAAACTAATAGATATGCCGTCAGTTCTGGAATAACACTATTTCATGTGGGGGCGAAAGACTTAGATTTTGTCTTCACTTTGGTGAAGCATGAAATACCACCCTATTCCCGTTTCTGACTTTATAATTTTTTAGACAAGGTTTATGTACTACTAATATGGGTCTACGTCAGTTTCATACTTCTTTCAGTGGTTTTGGAGAAGATTGGACAAATTAAAATGGAGTGATAAAGTGAGAAACGATGAAGTGCTTGCAAGGATAAATGAGAAAAGGAATATTTTAATATCAATAAGAAAGAGGAAGGCAAACTGGATGGGACACGTCCTCAGCGATGATTGCCTGCTGAAAAGGATATTAGAAGAAATGATTGAGGGAAAGAGGAAGGTGAAGAAATAATATGTTGACTGATATTATGAATGGAAGGAGTTACGAAGAGCTGAGGGAGGCAGCACAGGATACACGGGCATGGAGGGAGCAGTTCAATTGAAACCTGTCTGGGGACAGATTCACCTTAGAAGCTTATTGCGCCATTTTTCTCCAGGTGCTCATTTGCATTGTCTCGAGGTTTGTACTTTCCGCATTCTCGATGGATCATGTTTCTTATCTATATATTGAAACATCCCGAATGAACTTTGGCGAAATTTTCTTGGTATATATGTTTATTGGTTAGTAATTAGTGAGTTATTGTTCTTTAAAAATGCTGAGGCTTTTCTCCATTTAATCTCGGCCTGGGCCCCTTATTTTCACTATTAATGAAGATTCATAGGTTGGGAAAAATTTCAACTTCTCAACATGAACAATCAGTATAAATTAAATGAGCAATCCCAAGTATAATTTTAAAAATCATTCACATTTCAAAAAGCGTTGTCCAATCCATTTGAAGTGCATATATGCATTAAGTAGTTCATTAAAAATATTCTCGATGATTACCAATGAACTCGGGATTTAGGTCGTACTTAAGTGGAGAGGATAAGTTTTCGAGTGTTTGGTTTCGCACCAGGACTCGGGTGGGATATGTGCCGGAGCCTCCACCCTTTCACGCGGAGCCAGCAGAGTGGCCGCGTAATGTGCTTAGTTTGATGAATATTTTTATTGCCCATAACGCCTTGCCCGCTGCCCGCGAAAACCCAATCCTAACTTCGGTTGCGAGACTGTGTGAGAGTGTTCGCGCGCGCGTAATATCGGAGTAAAGCCGGAATTATTCCCGTGGGTACATGTACGGGAAGCTGTAATGACGTTAGTGATATAAGTGGTGCAGGGAAGGGAAGGGAAAGGGAAGATGAGCTTGCAGGCTGAGGGTTTTCGCGGCGGTGTGTGCAGGCGATGCTGGCGTTACACAAGGAGAAGGAAGTAGAGGAGAGAGAGAGGAGTTTGGTATTTGCATGGGATGGGGTTTGAGGTGTGGCGTGGCAGAGGGTGAGGAGCCGTGGTGGAGGATGCTGGGTGAGAGGGAAGCCATATAACGCACTCTGGGAGTTTGCAGAAGTGCGCACATTGAGGGCGATATGAGTGTACAAGACCGGAAAATGTTAGCGGGAGGGAAAGGAATGGGGAAGGGGGAGGGGGCTTATAGTGGAGGAGTGGCGCAGGTGCCGCACAGTCGACAAGGGAATTAAGCTTTTCGTGGAAAGTGGAATTTGAGGGGTGGATTTTGATGGACGTTTCCCTATGCCCCCGACTCTCAATGTAAGACCGTCCTTTAAAATTTAGACTATTAAATCCTTTAGTTAATTCCAAGGCAATTATTTTCTTTCTGAAAGACTAGTAGTAGTTTATCTTACCGGTTGTGATAAGCTATCTAGGAAGAGGGTAAATATCATATGGTACTACTCCAAATATTTAGTTTTTAGTATCTATTTATTAGTTAATCACCAGTAGTTTACATAAACACCTACCATACACAGTGATGCAACGATATTCGAGTAAACCCTGCAAAGTTAAATTAAGTTACCTGTTCCTAAGTCTCACAATCATTCAAGTTAAAGGAAAATAAAGACAAAATGTCTTAAAAATTAAAAAGTACAGTTGGTTCTTTATACCCTGATTTCAGTCATAAATAAGTATGCATTCAAATAATTTTAGGAGTCATACAATTCCAATGTATATTTATAATTTTTCGCCAGTATAAACGTATATTTCTAATAAATTTAATTAAATATTCGCTCAAATCCAACGGTTTTTTTAACAATCTACTTTATAATAAGGTTTTGTAGGTATACTTTTGGAGTATTGGACCAGTTTTTATGAAAAATTCATACCATCACAAGAACAAAGCAATTTGCTAAGTTGCCCCCTGGTGTATGCTGAGAGGTAACTTTAAAATCGCCATTTCTCTGTCAATCAATGTAAAACAGTCCTGAGGAAGTCAATAAACGTTGCTTCAATCTGATGATTCATATGATGTCTGATTGACGTTCCTTCTGAAAATTATTTTCCGATACTGTAAGATAAAATCCTTAAAAATATTATTCGTGGTTATAAATACGATATTTTTATAAATGATAAATGGCATGGTTAATTTCGCGCCCAATAAGAATCATGTTATTTGAAAGTTGACCTTCAGGAACCTAAAAATAGGGAGCCATTTCTCTCCATGCAAATCCGATCCTACAATTCCTTCTAAACTAACTTATCCATAACTATAGCAGTGCCTTTTTTAACCTGGAGAATAATTTAGCCCTAGACAAAGGGATGTTATTGGATTTTGAATTGAAAAATTAAAATACTTCTTTCGTGATTTGACTTTGTTGGCCGTCCACACTAACTTAAACGGTTTGTTAACATTAAAGTAGCTATCGTTTAAATGGCCAAAATGAAATTGAGTTGAGATACCCTCTAGCTTTTTACATGAATCGGCTCGTATCTTCTTGAACAATTGTTTTCTGCGTCTAAACATACTTCTATCTCCCCTCATCCCAACTATAAAGTCTATTTCTTTTCTTTCTCCACTCACCCGATGTCCTGTCCTCAATCACAGCCTTCAGCATCACCTCGCCCCTTATTGCCTGTCCCAACTACCAGCTCTGCTGTCTTATATTCTCCTTCAGTATTTTCCTCTTCTCATCTACCTAGCCAAAACTTTCTCCGTTTTTTACCCTTATTTGCCAGCACGTAAACCTCATTCAGTTGAAAAAAGATTTTTGTGTACTTTGGCGTACTTTGGTCATGCTGATCATGCGGTAAAAAGTTGAGTAATCAGGAGTTGCCGAACAAAAACGCTCAAATTGTCATTCTCGCAATCCGAGGATTCAGGTACAATTTTTTGAAACCTCATTATGTCAGCAAAGGGAAGTTGTAGATTTTGCCGGTGTATCATCGACGTCACATGTAAGTCTATATTAAATAGTGTAAACATTTCGATCTATGAACGTGTCTCGTCATCAATTTAAAAAACCCGATATATTTACAACTGTTTCAGTGTTCACGTTTGAGGATGCTATAATGCGCGAATGATTGGAGATATTTATAAATGCTCAGTTACTTTTCTCCATTACGCTTTTTTCATTGATTCTCTTGCATAATTTGATTCGCATCTCACATAATTTCTACAAATATTTTTTTTAATTCTGTTTTTCCTTAGCAATTTTTCTTTAGTATTATGTATTAAAATTAGGTTAGCTTCTGTTGAATGTAATGTAGTCGTGTTTTTGTGGAAATCCATCACCTACCATCTCTGGTGGCTAGTTCGGCACTATGTAGTTTTGGAAGTGCCCATCCAACACATCACTCACATAGTCTCCTAACCAGTCTTTTCACTCTCGTCCATTATTCGCACCCGGAAGTTGTCAGCCATAAATTAGCCGCGGTTTCTCGAACAATAATTGCATTATTTAATTCTCCGAACCGCATTCCGTTCAAATGATGTGAACGTCCCAGCGTTTTTCGCCCTCCCCGTTGCCGCCTGCTGACTGGCCCTGTGTGCGGAGTGGTTATGTTATCCCACAGTGTTCCCCTTTATTTGTCTTTTAATTTCCTCTTTTGTCGGATAAGTTCCGCGGTAATAAAATGAGTTCGTGAATAAATGAATGAGGGCTAATTCGAAAATTCCATTATGCGGATATGCCGACTCGGTTTTCAGAATGGATGCCCGCTGTGTTCTGCGGGCATCAATTGTTTCCTACAAAGCGTGAACTGAGAGGCGACATGGCATATACGAGAGCCGGTCTCCTATATTTGTAATTATTTTTCCCCAGCGCGTGACAATGATAGAAAATTAATCCAAAGGTATCTTAACTGTATGTAACCCTCTAATTATGCAATAAGTCTTCATAATATTTTTTTAAAAGTCTATATTATAAGAGAGAATTCAGTACATTTTCTGAAGCTTACATCATTCTTTGGTTAAATCAAACTACCAATTGTACTTCTGAAACATTTGTATGAATTTACTTGATCTCAATGGTTTCAGGCTCAACTTTGTGGAAGCTCATTATGAAAAATGAAATAGTAAAATTGTTTGATTCAACCAATTTATTTTAAGGTAATATGTACTTGGTACTTAATTAACGGCACTACTTAAGGTACCTGAAAATGACGCCGCTGCTTTGAAGCTGGTAGTACCTTAATATAAATTGATGGAATCAAGCTAATTTTTCTTTTTCATTATACATTAATTTACCTTATCACAGTATGCTTTTCCTCATAATTCGTGTGTTTCAGCGATATCACTTAACACGGAGGCATTTTTTTCTACAAATTTTGTTAATAATTTTGTGATGCTGTGCATAATATCGCAGACGAGGTACCAGTTTCATCAAATTTCAATCATCCCCTCGCCGTTTTGTAATAACATATGAAAATAAAGCATTTTGAAATAACACAGGGTTGGGCAACAGCTTTAAAGTTGTTTGATTTACGATCTTAATTGTTGTTTCTGTTTACCCATATTCTTCATGGAAAGAGAACTGTAAATTAATACTGATGTATAAAAATGGACGGTTGCCTGTCTAAATCTTTGTTGCCTTTCTGGAAAATTGTTGTACCAATTGAACTGAATTTTGCCATGATTCTGGTGTCATGATTCTACTGACAAAATCTGGTGGACTATTGGAATTCTCCACATTCGACTAATTATGATAAATATTTTTGTTCCCCTGTTGAGTTGCAATGGCGAAAACAGCAGTCATATCGATGTCAGAAGTAAACTGCTGCCCCATTTACGCTATCATACTCCGTTGAGTCATTCATTAATCGTCGAAAGAGCTTATTTAAGTGGATTTCTTCGTCAAATGGATTTTTTGATGAGACATTCACAGTATGATCATCCTCTTCAAAACTCATTCACCATTGTGTTTATTTTTTCTGATGTAAAAAAATTCCCTCGCCGCGCGGTCAACGTCATGACGTGAGCAATCTGGTGCCCCTCTTTGCACGCGGGTGGCAGCTGGGGCGACATGATTGTTTCTGTCGTCACGCCATTATTGGAACTTGTTCTTCCGTCGACCAGTTATAACATCCCATGAACACGATTTTGTCTCCCCGCCGAGCGATTTGCGAGCGGGCGTGGGAGCGGAACAAAATTTAAGAAAAAAATGCTTGTTTTTCCACGCTTCAAAGTTACACCCAGAATTGCAGAAACGCGAAGCTCTGTAGAGATGTTTCGGAAGAAATTATAAAATCACTATATGACGGCTTGATTCAGTTGCAGCTGTAGGTGTAGTAGTACTCTTGGGGTTTACACGCTCCAACTGCGAGGGTAATATGTTGCGGTCGACCGCGAAACCTTAATCGACAACGACAAACACAGCATCCTTGTGCGAGGGGGCATCTAACCTCTGCCAGCCGGAGGCAGGCTGGCGCGTTACCTATGCCAGCATCGGGTCCGGGAAGGATTTATTTTACCTTGTGGTTCAGTCAGATTTGATGCAGGAGTGATACAAATGAATTTGTAACCAGTCACGTAAATGTATGAAAGAGAGGTGACCAAATCGAGGAAGAAAAAAATCAGTTGATCGGTTACATTCGACACTCAAATTGTTCAATTGTCGGTCAGTTACATTTACTAGCTGCTGATCTTTCTTGACCCTTTTGCAGCGTAGTCGTTTCAATGACTATGTATGGTCATCGTTTTACTGACATTCTTTATGCCTCCACGCGCAGTTATTAATAATCCTGCGTAGATACGTAAATCCTCTGCAAACTGCGACTTCTGGTGTAGAGAGTAGCCCGTATGATTGCCTACAGTGACGGCGATGAAGATATCTGTGTTATCACGGTCTCGCACCATGATTGCTGCGTGGTGTGAGACCGGAATATTACAGATTTCCTCATTGCCGCTACTGTAGGCAATAATACGGGGTACTCTCTACTCCAAAATTCGTAGTTTGAGGATGATTTGAGTATCTGCGCACGATTTTTAATAACGGCGCGCGGAGGGATGAAAGAAGTCAGTAAATGATGAGGAAATGTAGTCGTCATACGCAGCGAAAGGGTTAAGAACGGTTACCATCTTAGCTATCAAATGTAAATACTTTTATCTGTTCTTGAAGTATCTTGACCCGCCAAGTTCATCTGTACTCATTGGAGAGGCGATTCCGTGTGCCACCGCCTCCCCGAGGCTTATGGAAGTGGGGGCTCTGGTCTCTCACATCCCCATCGACTTCTATCTTGGTGGCCCGGGGAAGGATAGCCGACGGCAGGAGAATTAAGAAAGTGGCGATCACAGGACCCTCGTACCTTATTCCGCCCTCCCCCTTAAACTCCCTCATCCTGGGGTCTCCGCCCGCCCGGCCCTCCACCGCCTCTATGTAAATAGCCTGATGGAACGAGGTGTCAAGGGGTGTTTGAGGGGAGTGTAGGTATATGAGGGAGGTTTAACCGGAAGCCTTCGAGGCGAGAGTACATGCGGAGAAAAGATGAAAGGAGGGAAACTGTATGTGTGAGTGTGCGCGCGGAGAGAGTTGAGAGGGAGAGGCTTTAAGACTAAGGATGACTAGACAGAGGTTTTTGGTTAGGGGAAGGTGCGGTCGGAGGAGACGAGGAGAAGGGAAGCATTAGAACTTTAACCGACCGAAGGGAAGAGGATTGAGCCTCGGATCCTCCATTCTCGATAGGGCGATACTCCCCACTTTCCTAAGCGTAGTCCTCCTCTTTCGCCTTCTCCCTCGTCCACAGCGTCCCGGCGCACACACTCTCGCTACGCCTCCGCCGGCCGCCTTCGCTGGGATCGGCATGCATTATTACTCCGCAATGGTCTTCCGGACATCAAACTCCTCTCCTCCTCCTTAAGCCCTGAATAAGACGCCTCCTTGTATTTCTCCCTCGTGGCTCCGAACGCCTTCTCCCCTCCTCCCTCCAGCCTCATCCTCCCACGTGTCGCCCTCCCCCCATTACCGACCACATACTCTGTGTTCATCAAGCGTTTTAATGCTGCACGGCAAGCTGCAAGTCTCTTGTGGTTGGGGGCGTAGGTGGGCCCTTTCCAGCCCATTTATCCTTGAACGCTGCTCGCCGTTATATCGTCTCTTACATTTCTTTGGATGACAGGATATTTGAAAAAGCTGTCTATATTTACCGAGCAAACCACCTCCAGGGTTAGTGGAACGGATTTCCATAAGCGAAAAGAAGACGAAAATACAATGAGGTACGCATGAGGTAGGGGAGAAAGCGTCATCAAATGACCAAGCGATTTTTGCCGAGAAAATGTCCGGAAGATCCAGAACTACATGGACAGAAGTATGAATAAGTAGACTTTAAATGTTGAATATTAAGAATTTCAAAGTTATAGTTTGACAGTTCCCTGAGATTTGGTCTGCCTTTATAATGTAATTTTCGTGTGATATCCTAATCGAACTATTCCTCGTGATCATTTTTTTGCTATCCCTTTATAGTTTATGTTCAAAATTTTCTTGAGAATAACTTTTGCATCTACAATTCAAAATCAATGGAGATTAGACTCAACGCTAGACACAGCGCTACTCATGGGAGAGAAATAATACCAAAAACATTACAATATTTTCATCCATTTAACAGATTCGCCTCGTTAATCAGTATATGCAGTAAAATATCTTGGAATAACCTTAACTTCTGATATATCGTTGGAACACACATACATAACATATGCGGCACAGCACTATATTTTGTTAAGCGCATTTTAGGAAAGTCCTCGGATGAGAAAGTCAAAGAGAGATGCTACTTCGCTATGGGCTAGGCCCCATCTCGAATGCGCCGGGAGCATTTGGGACCCTGATCATAAGGATTTTACCAAAAAATGATAAAATACAGAGAAATGCTGCACAGTTCGTTAAAAACTAAAACGAGCGAACATATATTGTTTCAAAACTTTTAGATGGATTCAGGTGGGAGCCCCTAGAGACTCGGAGGCTACTCGCTAGGCTTAGCTTGCTTGATAAGTTCAGAACTAACGTGTTTCAGATCGACACGGAAAATATTATCTTATCTCCTCACTACATCTTTAAATCTATCAGTAGTGTAGTGATGAAATATGAGAGATACATTGCCGAACAGACAGGTACAAAAACTCGTTCTTTCCTCGCACAATAAGCGACCACAATAGAAACTGAGCTCCACTAAATAGGCACACTCCCATAATACACGTCACCATTTCATCTCTCAAACCCTCATTCCTTACATATTTACACGGCTGGTGTCCTATCACCCCATGCCACACGTCTATGCGGTGGCTCGCAGGGTAGTATGTAGACGTATATGTGGATATAATAGATTAGTTGAGGTGCTGCATATCTAATTAAATGTGCATCGCGTCATTATTATCAAGCGTTTTTATGCCTCGTCGCTCTAAGTCAATTAAGTGAGAAGGTGATTTTTAGGTGCTTTCCAGGCTGCCAAACTCTCCGTTGCATGAATCCTCCACCATCTTTAATGCTTCTCCGATATTATCCTCCTCTCTTTAGCGAGCGTTTCTCTGTCTAAACTCCTCTACCTCCTCCTTCGTTGCCTTTCCTTATCGATTCCTTTTGCCTCGCAGTTACTTTCCCGATACCTTCAAGGATCTCACACTCACCCCTCTCTCAAAATGTCGAACTCCAGCCGCCGTACCGACGTACTTCATTCCTGCCCTCGGGGCGGAAATTTTCATCTTCTTCTCTTGCTTTCCTTCCTCAAGAAGGTCTTCATTTCAATATCCCTTCCTTCTCCTCTCTGGTTTGTGAATTTTCTCTCGTGTGATACAACTCGCTTTGCATGTTACTTTTAATGATCGCGTGGTGTATATTTTTTCTGATAGAATTTAATATTTCCTTAGTTTACATACATAGGAAATTGTATTAGCCTATGAAATATATTGAAAAGGGCGTGCCTTATATATAATATATATATATATATATATATATATATATATATATATTTTTTTTTTTTTTTTTTTTTTTTTTTTTTTTTTTTCAGCATAGCCCTCTCGTGACTCATGGCTTTCGAAGTAACTCCTTGACTTTAAGGCTCTCTTTAGGGTCACACCAGATACTAGGAGAGTACTACATGGACGAACATGCTACCATGCAGTGCACTACTTAAGACACAACTACTGGCTATAATTACTGCGACAGATAAATAGTTGTGAAAGGTACTTAATAATTCAAGAGATATATCATGCCGGAAATTGCATGCGAGGTTAGTAGCTTAGGATGATGTTAGGATATTTAAAACAAGTACAAAAAACCTATTTTACCTAGTCAGTATTCTCGAACTGATCTATCGCAACTAATATGGTCACTTATTTTACGTAGAAAAAATGACATTTTAAATCTATCGATTCTGCAGTCTATTTCCTTTATATTATGTCTGTAATCGTTAGTTTGGCTCTAGCTAAATTCTCTCTGGAGAAAAGCACTCTTGAGTTAGGAGTGACTGAGTAATGGAAGAATGTGGAATAGATTCCCTGGTATTGGATAGGCATGAAAAGAGCTCGTTGAAGGGAATGATATTGGAGTGAATGGCGTGATTGGAAGGGATGGACGGAGAAAGTCATGGATAAATGTGGTGAAGAGACTTGGGAGGAGTATTAGAAGTCTCAAAATAGGAGAGCATGCAAGAAGCCATAATGAATGTGGGGGAAGCTAAGCAGGTTTGCAAAATTAGGACAGGCTGGAGGACAATAAGAAAATCGAGGACAATTTTCCAGTTATAACGCCGAGTGTGAGAATCTTTTTGACCGTACCTGCTCTGATGGGGAATGGCGTGTGTACGTCCCTTTTCGTTTTCATTTTAATCCCTCGAAGTATGCTAGAGGTCAGTGCTCTCTCAGGCGAGGCGGAATGTGAAAAAAATATCCCTGAAAAAACAAATTCCACGGCAAACAAAACCTCTGCTTTAAAATGAGAGGCATGGCTCTTTTATTAAGGATCTCAGGCTGCCATGTTTACAACATTTTTCTCTTTATTCTCCTGATGCTTCCGAAACGTCGTGATAGTCTCGTATTTTTACTCTAAAACGATGCATTAATTTTCTGCTTCAAACAATGTTACCATTGTCAAACCTGTCCTTTAGACTTGGTGGAGTATATTGGTCAACTTGGGGGTCAGGATGTGAGCGTACTACGACTCCATCTTCCTATATTAATATCTAAGATTAGAGAGCGGAAAATTTTTCAAAAACTTGGCCCTCAGGAGACCATAAATTAAATTTTCTTTTTAAAAGTTAAAGAACCTCCAGTCTGGAAAGTATTTCTGTTCTTTTCGAGGCCATTCAGCTGCTTTAAGTGGCCCTTTTCTTCTTGCTCGGCTCATCCTCAAAAGTAATTTACGTCTTAATTATTTTTATTTAATATATAATTCGTTTGGATGGCAAAAGATCAATAGCGGCGCTCATTATATTATCAAAAATCCATAAAAAAGAGACTTTTCTCCCCGTAATTTTCAGGCCCCATCATTTTTCTCCCCCTCCTCTCGCCATTCATTTCTCGATTATCTGCTCCGAACGACCGTACTTTCCGTGACCACGCCCCCTTTCCCAATTAATACCAACTTTTCCGTTCCACTCTTGAGACCTCTATTCTCTTTCCGGAGATTTCCCAGACATTGCCCTCCCCCTCCCCCAACCTTTCTTCATCTGAGACGGTGAAAGCGGGGAGTGGGTGGCCAAGGAGACGGCAGGTAGGTTGGAAGAGAGAGTCCCCTTGAATTCCATCCTAGGGACTTTACAAGTAGGAGAGGAAGAAGAAGAAGATTCCGAGCCAGTAATGAATTTCTTGTCGAATTAAGTGTGACGCGGGAGGCGGTTTTGCGAATCCTTGACGAGGTGGGCTGCTCCGGGAAAAGGTGGGTCGCAGGAGAAGAGGGTTGGAGGCGTCGCCTCTCCGAACATTTCGAGAATTCCTTCCTATCCAACCCCCTATGGGTAAGAAAGGGGAGGAACTGGAAATTTAGACCGAGGCAAATGTATGTACGGCGCTTGCAAAAATTCCCGGCGCTGTGCAGAGGACGATTTTGGGACGTGGGCTACGGAACTTTTATCATCCCCCAAAAGGGGATGAGGAGGTTGTTTATTGTTGATGGTCGGTCAGAAACCTTTATAATTGCTCTAAAAACAAGTTATCCGAGAATTTGAATTGCTAATTCACTACCTGCCGTTTATGTTTTGCCTCGCCTTACAATTACACTCAATGATAGGATCAATGGTTAAGCCATAGGCATGATTGAAACCACTAATATATTAGCCATTTGTTTGTGTTCCTCATCCTTTTTTCGAGAAACAGGTCGCTTCCCATGCCTCATTTCTGTTGCTTCTCCTTCTTCCGCTCCGTTCTTACCCTCAACTGCCTTCGTATCTACCTCTACTTCATGGCACACTGGTCAGCGGGAGGAAATTTTGGTTTGAGATGTACATGAAATCTTCGTCCACATCGTTCATCGCGAACTGACGCAGAAGCATACGTGAGCGGTTGTGTAAGAACTTCCGCTGTGACCTTTCAGATGAAAGGAGGGGAATTAGATGATGGGTAAGGAGAAAAGTGAAATGTACTAGTAAGAAGAAAGCAAGCGTAACAGATTTTTAACCCCTATGTCCAACCAAACCTGTATTAATTGATTTCATCTGTAAAAGTTCAGAGAAATTCTAAACAAAACTATATATTTCACCCTTTATATTTTTTCAATCTTTCGCATAGTGTCGCTTCACAGTAGCGTTTTTGGCATGTAACGACCAATCCTGTTGATGGTACCTGCTTTTGGTCGTTATTTGAAGATGCTACAGTGTAAACTAGTGGAAATTATCAAGATTCATTCAGTGGGGTTGCATAGATTTTATTTGATTTATATTTAAAGTTTTCTTAATTTTCGTAATAGCAATTTTCATTTCCTTAACCATGTCTCGACCGAAAGAAGTTGGACTCATGGAGAAAATATGAAGAAATGTTGGCGCTCTGGCCATTTCGAGACCCCTGCCTCACCATTCCCCTTGTTAGTTAGACGAATCTGGGCGTTAGAATCGGGGCGATTGTACATACGGAGAACATTACAGTTCTGTATGAATGAGTAAAGTGAATGGAAGTAGAAGAGACGTAGAAAAGTGGTCGCTGTGAAGTCTTCGAGATCCTTTGATTTCCTCCCCCGCTCCTTTTAGGTACGGAGTGGGTCGCAACCGCGGAGTAAGAGCTGGGAGGTTGTGTGCATGAAATGTTGGCACATTGGGGATGGTGGCATTGGAATACATGGAAGGGAACGGTTGCTGGGAAGGCGAAGTAATTCCACGTCAAGGGGCGTTCTCAATGAAAGTTTCCGATGCAGCTGCGCCCGCGAAGGAGATGCTGTGGGGGTCGGGAGGAGTGGATCGGGGGAGTGTTTAGTGCGTGGCGGAATGAGAGCGCTGTGTTTGGGTTCTAAGGAGGGTGGTCTGGCATGGAGAGGCGTGGCGAGGAGGCGGCCCCCGGGTGTGTTTGTCCTAGTAGGCTTTGTGTGTCACTAGGCGTGGCAGTGCGTGCATTTTTCCTCCTCTTTAAGGTGAATGGGCCGATTCTTATGCATGTATATACGAAGTTTAAAAAGCATGTTTTTTCCGATTTGTTTTTTTAATAACTTAACGCTATATTTACGCGTAGCCTTATGGATCGTGAAATAACTTTCGTAATATGTTGATGGTATAGATACGAGTTTAATTATAAACGTAAAGAAAATCATTTCCCAATATTGCTATGGTTGGTAAAATTTATATAGCTGCTACTTTGAGTCAAAGATTTGGCAAAACTCGATTTAATATAATTTTCGACCAAAAATATATCTCCCTATTTTGTGACAATTGTTGTGCCATATATTGGCATGCATTTCTGGAATCGACACTGTCTAATGGAACGAGCGATATTTCATCAGTGTATGCGATCGAATCCATAGGAGGTGACCAGGTCGTGGAACCATTTTAGCACTGGTGACTGCCTTGCGTATAGAGATTGCTACAATAGAATTCAACAAGTTTTATGTGCATGTTTCCTATTCTTGCGAATTTCTGATCCATAGGGCGTTATTAGGACTCCACGTTGTATCGCAAGATATGAACGGAAGAGAGGACGGTTTCTTCTTACCGCTTAGTATCATTGACTACAACAAAAATGGATCTAGACGCTTAGGCAGTGTCTACACATCCGAAATGTCAAAATAAGTCTCAATTATAGTCCTTTCCTCAAATTCTTCCCCCCTCCGTCCCTTTTTATTGCTGGGTTCTAAGTTGGGACTTGTCTTCTAATGCATCATACTCCTGGTCCTTGCCCATTGGTACACCACTTCCATTTCACAAAAAATAGATTTGTATTCGTAAGCGGTGAACATATTTATTTCTTCGTGTCTCACCTCAAACAGTGGCCTTATTTAGTATGGACGTGACTCGGTTGAGCGTGAATTTTCCTTTACAACCCCCGACAAATCTGTCATTTTTTATGGCCCTGTATGAAATTTTTGTGACTTGGACGTCAAATCTTTGTCATTGCCGAATCTCGAAAAATTCGAGGCTATACTGAATAACCCTCAGGACTAATCGTTAGAAGTTAAAGAGTTTCTTCCCTATAGGTCCATGATTGCTTTCTGCCACGGATGAAGTTGTGATGGTGGTATGCTATTTGGAATGCGTTTAGCGACTCCTATGGTAGCATTCCGCTGCTAAATTACATCCTCTTTTATATTTGCTCTGTTTTTGTTCTGCTAGGCAGGTTAGATGTCGTGATTTTGGGTCTTTGCTTGTAAAATATGTCACAGAATTTTTACTCTCTTCTCTTTAGTCTAGACATAACCGGCGCGGCGGTTCCATCTAATAGCAATTATTCGATATGCATGGGCTTCAAATTATTTGACTGCTTAGAATTCGTGTGTGTCGAATCATTCTTGCCTTAATAATGTTGGCAAGGGTTGCTTTAGACGTCCATAGCGCCGGCGGAACGGTATTTTAGACTCATTGAATAATTCCTGCTTGCGCACGGATTATTACCGCAGAGTGCCGCTCAGGATTCCGTGATGCCGAGGCTAATGTTGCCACGGTATTCAATTAAGTGGTCCCCGACGCGGTGCGACGCAGATTTTCCGACAGCATGAGCAGATGATAATGATGAGGGATCACGTACCCTAAATGCGCACCTGCCGCCATAATTTCCGCCGGACGAATTGTTATCGGTTTAAGCGTGCGCTTCCACCCTCGTATTCACTTCTCCCCTGCGTGAGCGCAAAAATGTTGACAGTCGGTTCCCTCTGGTGATCCACGAAAGAGTCGGGAAGTTGCATTTCCAAATTCCCGACATATTGGAACCTTCGGGGAATCTAGACAGTAGTGTAGTGCAGATTATGTATTCCTCGGCAATTCCCGAATAAAAACTTTTCGTTTAATTTTCATGGGATATTGGTAAGAATGTTACCATTTCCTTTAACATCCTTAGCATCCTTTAACTGTCAATCATGCACCATGGATGTAGCGTATGCAGCTATAATATGGTAAAACAAGAGGTTGTGATACATGTAACTCTACTTTACATATGAATACGCCAAAAAGTAAAAAAATATTTCGGCTTTAGGTAGTTCGAGCGAGATAGTTCTCCAGTCATAATAGAGACCATATTCCACGTATTCATTTCAATTTCAGTAGCAGCAGAAAGCATAAAATAAGTATTGCTTTATTAATGGTGCAGTAATATACTTTGATATGACTGGGATTATAAGTTATTAAATAAAAATATCTTCATTAGCTTTTTAACTTGACTCATTACTTTCACGCGGTGCGTTTAAAACTCCTGCACAGCGGAAGGTTTTTTGTTATCCCGGAAAATTTACTGCGGTGATAGTATAATTTTCTTAAATAAATAGTGAAGAAAGCATAAAAACAACGTACTTAACTTTACGACTTGATCTGTGTGTTATGAGTTTCTCATTTTTTAAATAAGGTCTCTCTGGAGTGCATACACGTACCATGTAAAATAGCTGGTATTTGCCGTCGAAAATCTCGGAAAGTAGTTCGGTAAGGGGCTGATATTGGGTTATGTTTGAAGGAGTAAGATATCTTTCTTTCGAATGAGACGAAGTTCATTGATTTCTAGGTAAACTAATACCTCGCTCCAACTGCCTTAATAAATGCTAACGTGTACTGTTTACTGTTTGTTGAACCTGCAGAAGTCGTTATGCCTCATATAACATCCATTGAATGATGTGGGGTACTCGCAACATAGCCCCAAACTGAGCCATTGCAATAGTTATGGTTTATGATATAGTACTACGGTACCAGCGCACATTGCGTTTACTAAATTTGATGCATATGTGCATAAATAAATAAATAAATTTATTTACAGATAGTTTACACGCTGTAAATTCCCTTTGGATGGGTCACAATAAATTTACAACAACAAGGAATATTTGTACTTATTTTTGGTCATAAATCATTCATAAATATAATAATCACAAATAAAAATATATATTTACCTTCAAACAAAGATTACTTTTTTATATTATAATATAATAATAAATTAATTCCTTTTCAGGAATTACAGATTGGTAGTACAATAGATAGCCCCTAAGGAATAACCTGTGTTGGGGCTACTGACAAATAAATAAACCATGGAAAAAACGATAGCAAAAAACAAAATGGTTTACAATTTTCGATAAAGCGTTTACAATGCAGTGAAGAAACTAATTCAAAATAGTAAAGACTCAGAGATATACATAATTAAATAGTGGTTACAAAAAAGAGACACATAAGTACAAGATCGGGCGAACTTACTTCAACAATGATATTACAATATCACTTAATTCATTACATTTAATTCGATAAATATTTCATGTAAATTACGAAACAAAATCTCGATATTTTTTATATGTAATAACCAAGTTTTTACTTTCTTAAGAAATTTTCTTACGTTTTTTTCTTTCTTAATGTGGTTTGGAAGGACAAATATTTTTTTTAATATTAATAAATATAATCATGCGATACAAATGCCAAATGAACCATGAGCGGTATATTTGGGGAGGTTGATACTCTTATGATTGACGTTGAACTAGCACCAGCTGGTGAATCTCACAGTAAGGCATCATCTTTTTTAATCCTTTTTAAGCAATTTTACCGTTTGTGAAACAAAAAAACCGGGGATCGGGTTGGTGTGGTGGCTAGAGTACTGGCTAACCATACGGACGGCCAGGGTTCGAATCCCTGCAGAGGAGGATATTTTTCAGAGGAAACCCGATCCCGACTTGAGTGTCTTGTGGAAGGCTTCTTCAAGTACAGTACTCCGTCTGTCGGATGAGACGTTAAACCTTGGTCCCCTTGGCACCTTTCTTTAAGAGCAGGCTAATGCCAACGCCGGGTTTCTATCCACCCTTCCTCCCTTACCTGTCCCCTATGGCGCAAATGACCGGCCAGCCGTCATTATATCGTCATATCAGCCGTCAGTCGCCTCCCCAAATTCCAATCCAACAGAAAAACCGTTGAAGACTGCGCGTGCTCTATCGTGATGTAGGCTTACCAGATCCAACGAAACTGACGTGAACGCTTGTTCGTTTAAAATTTTGACCGTCGTGTATCATGAAAATCTGTTTCACATGGTAAAATGTAAGCAGAGTGATAAGTTTAGTCTAGGAATATTTTCTATTCCAATGGCGCAAAATAGGTGATCGAGTGTTAAAGGCACCCTCTAAAATTGTGAAATTTGACTTTGTAACATAATACCATTTTAATTGCAAAAATTCCTATTTAATATATACGAGGGTAAGTCAATAAATAACTCGCAAAACTGGATGGAGGTAATAATAACCAAAGTAACTTCCTGAACTTAATTTGACTTTTCTACATATTCACCCGGTACATTCAGACAGTTATCACATCGGGGATCGGGTTGGTGTGGTGGCTGGAGTACTGGCCAACCATACGGACGGCCAGAGTTCAAATCCCTGCAGAGGAGGATGTTTTTCAGAAAATACCTGATCCCTACTTTAGTGTCTTGTGGAGGGCGCTCGAGTGCAGTACTCCGTCTGTCGGATGAGACGTTACGCCGTAGTCCCCTTGGCACCTTTCTTTAAGAGCAGGCTAATGCCGACGCCGGGTATCTACCCACCCTTCCTTCCTTGCCTGTCCCTTAGAGCGCCAATGACCTTAGCCGTCGGTCACCTCCCCTAATATTCAATCCAAACTTATCACATCTCTTTACAAGTCCTTGATAGCTGGCAGCAAATAAGTCTTTTGTTTGCTGTCGCAGCCAACGAGTAACCTCTTGGACTACTGCGTCATCATTTTCAAAACTTTGGCCACCTAAATGAATTTTTAGGGGCCCAAACAGATGAAAAGTGATGGAGGCTAAGTCGGGACTGTACGGTGGATGTTCCTAGTGTTCCCAATGAAATGTGTACGACTGATGCTATTGATGAAATGCTGACGTTTGCGACTAAATGTATTGACTTACCCTCGTATTTTGCATTTCTCGCGAACGCAGAGAACCACTAACTCAAATAATAATGAGTTTAATGGGGTTGAGGCGATTTTAATTTCTGCACGGATTTGCTTGAAACGTTGCATAGTGTACTTGTGGTTAATATCCCAAGATACAAGTAGAAAACGTTTGTTGCCAATTTGGTTTCTTTGCAATAGAATGCTAATTTGACAGGTACCCTTATGACATTTTACATATACATCGAAATAATTCGATTCAATGATTCAATTTGAACACACTCTCCTATAAACGCAAAGTAATACCCTTCACATTATTTTTATGTTGCCCAAAAATATCAAGGTAACGTATCAAGTAAAATAAACCCCATATACGTAGGATTTGCGCTTAACATTTTGAGTTCTATGGACGAAATGGTACGTTCTCTTATATTTTCTGAGAAGGACTATGGAAGTACCAGGACCATGGAATGTGATTATTGAACGGCAGCTGGATTTAATGGTATGACTGCAGTCTTTCTGGTAGAAATGCATATGACCACAAAGTGTATACATAAATTTTAATGGTAAATAAAAGTAAATAATCTAGATTTTAGAGAGTATTCTCTCACAATCCAGGTAATTGGTAAAATCCTCAGTCAGTCAGAGGACCTTCAATTTAAAGCCCAGCACGCAAAGTGTTAAGAACTCCGCACAGTAAACCCGAGTCATAACAATGCTTTAATAGAGACAAGAAATATATAGCTCTAGCATAATTTATATTGTACATTCATGGTTATTTCCTCCGTTTAAATAAATGTTTATGGTTAATTGTAATCGAAGAATTATTTTCCTCGTAGTTTAGAAGCTAATAAATTGCACGCTCAATGACTCACCATTACATTTCCAACTACTATACTGCCCTGTTAGGCTAAAAAACAGTAACTTCACCATTGTTGGTCCTTATTTATTGCATGCTAAACGCTTTGTCTTCGAATCTTTGATTCTCCATCCGGTCCATCTTTGAAGGGATTACAATTTAGTTGATGCTTCGACAGTCGGAGTGAAATGAAGATAAATCATAAGGAAACAAAATAATGAGATTCTCTTGGAGAACGACAAGTAGTTACTGTTATGTGGCGTAGAAAACTGAAAGTTATGCTTTAGATATGGTGTAATCTGGACGTGATATGTGGCAAACCGCTAGAGATACGGTTTTTTGTTTATTCTTTTGAAATCCTAAAGGTTGAAAATAACAAAATCAGCTCAATATGTGTAATTTTGTCAGTTACTGTCTTTTGGCTCAGCAGGGTAGTATAATGCATGGTTTTATAACATCTGGTCATAGTCTTCCGCAAAATGACGTACCATCTTGGTTGGCTAAATGTTGGCTATGGGAACATAGAGTTTGTGTAGTGAAAGTTACTCCGTAGCTGCTAATCACAGGAAAGTGGCACATAGGAACTGGGGCACGTGATCTGGTTGCAAACAATCTGACAAGAGGTAGGACACGCTTCCATAGGGCGAAGAGTAACTATTTAGAAATTTAATTGGGCGCCAAAATGGTCAAATGGACAGTATCATTGTCAATTGGATGTTGTAATATTTCAGATTTTCCTTAATTATATGCAACATAATTGTTGGTGTAGTTGAAGCAATTTTTCCGATTTGCTGACCAATATTTCCTCGGGATTGCAGGACGGAGAATTGCGAACGTTTCTGAGAAATACGCAAAAATTAATGATTCCCGAAAAAATTGCGATCATAATAATCACGCCCAGCCATCCCTTCGGCCATCCCAATCTTTGACAAATCTCTTCTTCTTTCGCAGGAAAAAAAATAACTCTTCTTCTCAGGGAATCCTATTTAGCTGTCCGTTTTGCGTGTTGCGGCCTGATTTTCTTTTTGTTTCCGAGCCGCATTCCATTTTGCAAGACGTGTCAGGGTGACCTAAATCCGTTCCCATACTTCCTCCGTTCCCCGCTCAGCATATTCAAGGCGGCGTCAGTCTGCCGCTTTGTTTTCAACGTCTCCGTCCGCCTTGAAGTCGTGGGAACTCTGGTGCCAGTAATTCGTGGATTTCCCTCCCCATTCGAGCATCACGGCACACGCGCCTTCCATCCGGCATTCCCTCCTCCCCCGGTTGTTTTCCGCTGACCCGACTGCAACGTCTTCTTCCCTGAGACGAGCCGTTTCCTGCTATAAACCACGCGGCCCACTTGCGTCGTAAATGCACGGATCTCTGGTATTAATTTGCGAAATGGAATGTCCCTTAATTTCTTGAAAATTAAAATGGATATAAATTAATGTGACTATCCATACTTCGGCGTCCAATTTGTGTGTCCCCAAAAAATCACGAGAGAAATCGTGGTTACTTTATTTTCGTACTTGCTTATAATAGTGATGTCTGAACTCATGGTTGTAGCATTTAGAGATGTCACTAGAGTGGACTGTATTAACAATATGTCGATATCTTGGTAGAATATATTATTGTGGATTCCTCATTTTTTAAGTATGCAATACTAAAGTATATCTGATGGTTTTTTACTTAGTTTTGGATTTTTATTTCTGTGGATAGCATAATTTTAGCGTTTTAGATCTCCATAATTCAAATGTTTCAAAATTTTCCTGGTAGCTGAGAGTATTCATGATGTTAGGGGCCATTCACTTATTACGTTAGATGATTTATGCAATTTTTGCCCCCCCCCTCCTCCCTCTATGTAAGAAAATTTAAGGTTTTCCCAACCCCCCCTCCATCTCAGCCTTACATAAGACATCAGATATTTGAATCTACTCTGCATTTAATGCTCGCTTCGATTGAGTATGGAGGTAATGTAGCTAGCCAGCCAGGCGACAGAATAGGAACTTTGGTGTTATGGTGAGTTTATGGAAAATATACCATTAACGAGCGGATGCTATATGTCACTTCTAAATTTAATCCGGAAACAATACAATGTTTCAAGACAGACAAAAATCTGACGTAAATTGGTTCCGGACCCCCTGACCCCTGACATAAGACAGTGTAAGATGATCTCCATCCCCCAGCCCCAAAAAACTTCTACGTTATGCTTTCATGGCCCCTAAGGCATGGAAATTTTGATCGAGAATTCCTGAAAACGCCATTAGTTCATATGATATAGTAATTTCAGAAGCAAACTATTCGTTGTCATTATCTGAGAATATTATGTTTATTTTATATATTTGTGCATTGTAATAATTGGTCTTGTAGTGACAAATATTAATGGGATTTAAGAGAACATGCGGTGTTTTCTTTATAGTCAGGGATATTATTTACGCTATTTTTCACTAATAATTTTCTGTGGAAGATCAAATTATTAAGAAAGTTGTATTTTTTTCTCGGATTTCGCCGAATTGAAATTTATTTCCGATGTCCTTGAAGCCATCTGATTTACATGTGTGATTGCAGGAAGTGTCTCCTTCCTCTGCATAACTTTGGTCGATACTTGGGAAATTTGACTCTTCAGCGGACGGTCAAAGCTTTAGAAAGAGGTCAAAATCAGAGTCCAATAAGGTCGAATTTGCTTAAATTTGAGAATGCCCGCGGCACGGAAATAATACGATACTGTTTCCGATTATTTATTTACAGTGAAAGAGTTCGATCAATGGGTCGATCGATGGTGTACTACCGCATAAAAAAGGCTAAGCGTGCCAGAAAGGTAGCGACAAGATCAATTGAAAATAATGGAAAAGAAGCGCTAATTAGTCGAATCGAACAAAAAAACAAGACGATCGGAATGCTATTCGCAGCCTGTTTCCCCCCCTCTCCCCAACCCATCAACATTTCCCTCTTTCGCTCCCTTTCCCATTCGGCAAACAATTCGCACAAACACGAGGCGAAATATGCAGCCGCACAAAATCAACACATTGGAAACGGCAAAATGAGAGCTCCCGCGCGTGTGTATGCTACCGTTTATACGTCGCTCCGAATGAATTATTCTCGATGGCAGCCAAGCGGCGATGTAAATGAGGCGTTCATCAGGGCGGTGCGATGAGGGAAGGAAGGTTGCAGGGGAAGAAAGGGGAGTGATCAGGGTTCTAGCGCCGGGGGATGCCTGAATTTTAGAACCCTGGCTAGTTTGGGGTCGGGGTTATAACATACGGAAGGGGATTGGCTCGGGAAGGGAGTTCAACTCGAAGCAGACAAGAAATACCGAAGCCAAGTGACTCGAGAAAAACATCCCTTTTCCTTCAGCGTAATCTGTCAATTGATGGTGTTAGTCGTTTGAGGAGGGTACCGACTGTGACACAAAGAGTTTCCATTAAACTGGTCCTCGGATTTGGACGAAGAATTTGGTACTTAAAGAGTGATTTACTTATCTTTCCCCGTCTCGAGTTATATCTTAAATGTTTAAGACAAAGAGTGGTTATAAATATTATTACTTACATGCATAATACACTGTTGGGAGCAAGAATATTGTTAGGCAAAACTGTCACTTATTGGACGATGGTTCTCAAAAAACAAGTACAAATAAAAAAAATTTAAAATCCAAGCTTTGGTTTCGGGAAAAAGGTTCAGAAGGTTGAATAAAAACTCTCGCACAAAAATAATTAGTTAGTTAGTTAGTTAATAAGTTAGGATAATGCATCTGTACATGTAACATAGGCTTGGATAAAACACTGACTGGCGCCACTCGTGCTCTGATGGGCTCATTTACTGACCCTGACAATCATCACAGGAGTAATCGGCGGGAAGAAGTATTAACCACACGGCCGAGGATCGTGTATTGTGCTCTAATGCTCACTTACCTCCCTTCAGTGATGAAATACCCTGACTTATGTGTGAGGAATACAATACTACTCTTACAGTTGAACGCATTGTTGGAATGCGTCATAAAACGATCCTTCATTAGAAGCTGTCATCTCTTAATAGGGCTAATAATAACAATCATACTACTGAAATTCTGCATTAATGGAGCTTTCGTTAAGATTCATTAAATCAAGGGTGAGTCATGGGCTTTTCATATGAGAAATAATTGAGAGTTAACCAAACTATTTAATACAGAACATCCACTGCTCCTTCCAAAAATTGAGATAATAGGCGACTTAGTAATGGCCACCATTCAAACTTAGATGAAATAAATTTGGTACTATGGGTAGAGTGACCATTGCGGTTGGAACTCTCAACTTGACCAATTCTAATCCTGTTGCTAATAATACCGTCTGGAAGTTTACTTGCCGTAGTGCACTTTATGGTTACAATATTGTTGAAGGCTTATGGTTACTATTTTATTAACGTTATAAGTTTTAAATAGATAATTCAAAATCTTAGCGAACTTATTTTCCAGTTGGGGATAAATTTAGTATATTTGCACCAGGGTTGTAATTCGCCATGAAAAAAGTCAGATTTTTTCATGGCAAATTCCAACCCTGGTGAATATGCACCCGTGCGAGTGACTTCGTAACACATCATTTGTTAAATGCAATGACTGGAAATGAAGTATATTTGCTTATATTTTATATGGGGTGGATAAAAACTAATCCATATTTGAAATACTTGAATTAATAGTAATGAATTCGTTTTTTTCCAAGTGTGTCTAATTGATGTCAATCCTAATATACCTCAGTGGTTTTAACGTTAGCGGATGCATCCTTACAACCATGTCAAATAGTATAAAAATTTGCATAACGCAGAAAATAAGATGCCGTTTGTTAACAATGTCTTCAACTGACATGGTAAACGCTCTAACATGTAAGCCTCTTTACTCATAAGGTTCTCCATGGGGGTTGATTTTCTGGAATAGTGTGTTCGTATTGCAGTGTAATTAATTATTTTGTACTAGATGCCAGAGGTTTTTTTCTCTGCCCTGGAACGTAATTACTTAAACAGGAGATAGTTCTTTTGTCCGATTTTCTTGTAATCAAACGATGCACGCTGAGTGTAGGATAATACACATGGAAGAGGTAATTTAATAACCCTAATCCCCTGAAAGAGAGGAGGTATGACATAAAATTTAAATTTTATTTTGCTATAAGTCCATTAATGCTCTTGTTCGCCAAGCAGTTATATTTTCAAGGTTTTGTTATTGACAGTGGAGGGCAAATTTGAATTGTTACTAATAATAACCTGTGCGGGATGTGTGAAGGAGAGGGATAAACTATTATTTTTTGTCCTTATTACAAAAACTATAAGCATCATCGAAGGATCATGGATTCTTACATTTTGAAATTTGATCACAGTTTTCTTCATAAAGAGCAGGGAAAATTAGTGTCCTGCCGATTTGCATTAAATTTTGTACCATTTTCTTTGCTTTAAGTCTCTTCGGAAACATCTTTCAGCCCTGTGAAGAAGTGCCTTAATATACAATAATATTTTCGTAGTTGGATCGGAAATCCCTGTTGCAATCAAATGGAGGATAAACGATGAAATATTCGATGCTCGGGCCAGCGTTACTCACGCAGGGCACACACTGTAAACGATCGCTGTGAAAAGGACACCAGAGGGCCCCTTAGCTCCTGTCCGAGGAAACGCACAATATCGCGACCTCGGAACCCAGCTGTTTTCAGCCTCCGGAAGTGCTAAACAGGCTGGCAATTATGTTTTGTGCATGGGCAGAACCTCTTCGGGAGCTTTCGCGTCGCCGTGAACTAGTGAGTGCTTGGGAGAGTCGAAAGTTTTGACGCCCCGTGTGGATCTTTCGCACGTTGTGTGTGGAGTGGTCTCCTCCCGTGCCATATCCCCGAAGCGATAACGATGCCGGGGCGAGCCGTGTGCAGAAAGAGTTTTAGTCCTTATTTTCCTTTCGAAAAACAAAAGAAAGGATACCGTCCGCTGTTTGTGCAGCAATTCCCTTCCCTATTGTTTTCGAACGGCACTCATCGCCGGCGCCGCAGTTGCTCTCCCTTTGCCGCCCGTCGTAAGGCTTCTCCCCGCCCCCCCCCTAATGCGTCCACATCTCACATGTCCCCTGGGCGATGCCCTCCCCTCCGATTTCCCCCTCGTTCCCCTTCTCCTCTCCGAATCTATTCTCGCACTTTCCCCTTCCCTTCCTATGGACATACGTTCTGCTACTGTTCTCATTGCAGACGGGGTGAGACCTACGCTAAAGCCCTTTAACGCCATCTGCTGCCCGCTTCTGTTTTCCTCCATTTTTCTCCCCACACACATCTTAAACACACCCTTGTGAAAGGGGTCAAGTGTTTCTGGTGGTTTTCACTTTCACCTCATCTTCTTTGCTGCTTTTATTTTTTTTCGTAATTCTTCTCTACACATTTACCTCTCTCTCTCTTCTCTGGTCGCTTCCCCGCTCACCGCACAATCCGGTGACAAAACTTTCCGGAGGGGTCTTAGACACGGTCTTATTAACCTGATACCGACACGGAAAGCTTTTAAGGTTTCTACAGGCAACTCATTTTCCAGTCAATACCCTCGTCGTCTCGTTCCTCGTCCTTTTAAACCGCCCTTTTAACCCTTCTTGTCCTCTTTCTCTACCTTATCTTCCTCCCACCCACCCACCCACCGACCTTTCCGCGGTCTGCCCGCTTCCGTCCTGCGGGAAAACCTCTGGGAAAAAACCCCTCCGAGTTGCCCTTTGCTCCCTGCGTATCCTCTCACCTCCCGGCGTCTCGGCCGTTTTCCGTGACGGTTTTAAGTTACCGGTAGCGTGCCTGAAAAATAAATAAATGAATAAATGCGTACACTATCCTCTCTTTATTTTTGTCTTTTTTTGTTCATTGAGAGCTGATCCCTACCTACGCATAAGGTTTCCGTTTCTTTTGTTTTTTTTTTATTTTCTAATTTTGCGGTTGTTCTCCCAGAGTGCCGGTTTAGCTGCGGTTCCAGGCCTCATCTCAGCAAAGCTCCCACAAAGGCTTCGTGTGGAAGAGCTCCTGAAAAGTTTTCTTTTATCTCATTTTCAATTTCAAGTTTTATAGGCTCTCAACTCTTATAACCACATCACATCGTGTGAAATACTTCTACCTTCAAAAGTTGCAGCGAAATAAGAAAGAAGTTTTTGCAGTTTTTTCCCTTTGGGAGGCCATCCTCACAGGAGATTGTAATGACTGGGTGAATGAGAGAGGTTGCTGAGGATTTTACTTTGAGGCACGGAAATGCACCCTGATCAAGGCGCTTGAAATGGCCAGTATTCGAACTCGAAACTCAAAAGTTCGCAATCATTGTGTTAGCCACTTACAACTACGAGATTCAATGTTGTAATTGACGAAATTAGGAGTCACTGTGCTTGGTGTTTCTACTTTCTATCGCGTATAAGCGGAATTTTAAAGCCCTGGTTCTTGTAACTTGAATCTGATAAAGCTAAATAATTTCCTCTCATGTTGAATGCCCAAACTTTGATGTTGTAACTCCCAAACGTAGGTGCAAACACCTACGGTTTTCAGTTATGTCGAATAGCAAAACGATTTTCTTCTTCATATACACCTTTGGTCTCTTCTTTACCTTTCCATTACTTTCACATTAATTTTTCATTCTCACCTAATTATTTTTTATAAGTATTCTACCGGTTAAGTTAGGTTTTGAAGGTTAGGTTGAATGCCAAAGAATCTCCACCCGGTTTTCTACTCTTTCAGGAACCTATCTCGCCTCAGTATACCCCTTTATGCCTCAGCACACGATCTACCCTTTCTCTCGCTGTCCATGAAACCTATTCTCCTTCCTCCTCTTCCCCGCTTGCCCAAAATCCTTCCCTCTATCACATTCTGGAAGATTTCATTCTTCAGCCACCTACTCTGCTGATGTCGGATTCCATTTAAAAGTTGCCTTTCCTCGCCCACCATTTCAAGTACCTCCTAGTTAGTCTTCTTCTGCTAATTATTGCTATTAATATAATATAATTATAGCTTCGTTTAAATTTTCTTGGCCTTACAAATATTTTTCTGGGGTTCTTTATTGCGGTTGTATGTATGTCTTTATCGCTCAAGCTGCAATGCCATAAATGGTAATTTGTCTTATTATAATTTTACTCATTATGACTTATGCTTCATTCTCTTTGTATTTACCTCTCCATATCATGTCATTCATGGCACTTGTGAATTTAATGATCTCTTCTATTTTTGTTATCAATTTTTGCTAGGGCACGCAATAGCTGCTGTTTTCCGCCCCGTAATTACGCATTTCCTGTAACTTAAGTACGCAATTTATATCGTAAACTCGACAATCTTATTTCCATAAATGTTTCCCTTATTTTTAGCCTTTCTCTATCATTATTATTGCATGTTATTTTTATTTCAAGTAGTTTATAATGTTCGTTTAAATGAGTGGATGTGGAAGAGGATCCCAGGCGTCTCAATAATATTTAAGCGCACGAATGAATTGCTTTATTTTAGCGCTTTGATGGTACACTTTTGAATGTGCGCTCTTGATCTTGTAGCAATTGGTACAAGGCAAGGAACAGAGGGTGAATGGAACGTGGAAGCGCAAGGTGCATTGGTTGAAGCCAACAAATCAGTAGGCAACGAATAGATTGTTGTAGATAAGTCGTGACGTTGGCGCCTGAGGCCGGGATAAGGATTGCGCGTGGCGTGGGTCATTCTAATCGGCTTTATTCGAAGTTTCCCGTCGTCAAAATGAGCCTCGCAGATCGTTGGAAACCTGATCCATTTTCCGATATGGGGAAGGAGGAGATAGAAGTCAACCTGCGTCATCTTGTTTCGGTTGAAATGGCTAGCCGGAGTGTCGTGACCAGTGCATTAACACTGCATTTATCGATGGTCGGTGAGGCGTAACGATACTGCGTGCACGTCCAATACAGCGTTGCTTACGAAGCGCTGAAGCATTCAACCCATGAATTGTCTACTTTCTGTGAGAGTATTTTACAATATTCGATGGTCATCCTCGTATCAGTGTTAATTTTTTTTCTTTAGTTCATCTTTAATAATACTATGTTACCAATAGAAGTCGAATCAATTTCTCTCATTGAATTAACTTTATATCACTGCCGGCTTTAATAAATATATTTTCATGTCAATATAAATTCTGATATGCATATGTATAATTTATGAGTTGAGCAACACTTACCTCGATAAATTGATAGTAATGCATATTTAGGTATGAAGGATTAGGCACTACGAATTCTCCTGCTTAGTGCAAATGTAAAACATAATGAAATGTCCCATGTAATTATTTTGCTAAATTTTGAATGTCCATTAACGTCAAAAAACCCTTATCTTTGCTCTGTATGTTGAAATTATCCTGAAAAGTCTAAGTATGACCTCGGAGTAAGGATAGCAGCACTAATCAATAGGATCGCGACTAACTTTTATGTCAGGACAATAATATCACCATCTAGTGAAAGTTAATGCTTCGATGCGTTAATCCTTAGTTTTTTTTCAAAATATAGGCATTTTAGTCTTCATATCTATAATGTTTTACGTTAAATATAATGATTTACGGCAAATTAAGCTTAAACCAAAATGTTCCAAAAATATATTTGGTGCGAATTAATTTTAATTGCCGAAGGTCGTACAAGGGCATTAGTATATTTAATTTTGTATTTTCGCGTGTTTTAGTTAATGGCAAGTAAAATATTCTAGTTGAGGGTTAGGAGTCATTCCAGAAACTTATTTCGTTTAATATCATGGAATAAAAAGAGCTGAATCACCCCTATTTCTCTTAAAAATGTTTAGATACAAAACGCGATTATTTTTGTATAAGCCACGATTGGAACATCTCGTTGGTAAGACGTGTTTTTAACACTATGTGTTCTCTTTTCTTTCAAGGTTCATGGGGCCTGCGACTGACAAAGGTGACGATTCCAGCGTATAAGATAAAAGGAGAGATGGTGCATCTGGAGTGTGGACACGAGCTGGAAGGCGATCGCCTTTACAGTGTCAAGTGGTACAAGGACAACGAGGAGTTTTATCGATACGTGCCCCGAGCAGTTCCTCATCAGCACTCGTATAAAGTAGACGGAGTGCGAGTTGACGTGAGTAGATGTTAACTCTAGTGATTAATTACGTGGTAATAGCCTTGGCCAGTCAATGCTATAAAGCTAGGGGAGGTCACAGAAATCATCATGTAAGGCTAGTATTTAAAATTCTGTCATTTGAAACATTTTTTTTAGGTTTATTTCCTTAAAATAACGAACAATTTTTTCATTTGTAAAAGGTATATTTTCAATGACTGATACATATTGAAAATGTGGCCGAACCAAAGTCGAGTCAGAGATCATCCTTATTTAAACATCCGTTTAATGACGGCAATACCTTAAGGAAGGTAGATGTCGACAACTACTGATGGTTTTCTGATTTTATTTTTCGTTGCGGTTCTTTGGAAATATATCGTATCCGATAACACGGATGCTATCTATTTTGTATCTAATGCGACTAGTGTTAAGGTCAGAAATTTTTAAACTTTACATTTCGTCTCTCGTATTGGCCAAAGCGTTAGCAACCCTAAAACCGTTAAGAGCATAAATCGTTATTTTCCTAATTTATCCTTCTTCTCTCATCACTATAGTATAAGTATTCAAAGAATTAAAGGTATTTCATTTCTAACTATAGTACATATTTTAATAGTTTTGTAGTCACTAGCTAATGACACACTATTTTCAATTCTATGTATTAATTTTTCTATAAATTATATCTAAATCTACATACTATTATTATAAATCAATTATTTCTAACATTATCTATTATTACTATCTTCAATTCAGAAATTTAAACAAAATTTTTCCAGATGAAATGAGGAATGCTTCAGTACCTATGGGTGAACTCATTGTCCTTGATTCGACACAGCTCATCATATAGGTCCATGTATACTTTCGTCATATTGCTGGCCTATTGAGTATAAAATTCATGGTGTTTACGTGAATATATATTTATTTCACCTTTGTGAGTAAGGTGCGTGCGAGCATACGGTTATTACCGTGCAATACCAGTGCATATCCGATATTCTTTCAATGGCAAACCATTTCATTTTTCTCTTGGTATTCATCACACATTAGGATATAATCAGCATTACACGGCGGTAATTTTTAATTGTGATCTGTACTCACTGATAAACTCACAAATTGAAATGTAGAAAATTATCACAAAAATGAAGCGGATTTCAATTTTTTCCCTCTGAAAAATTCTTCGTTGCATCAAGTATGACGCTTTCACATTTCGTAATGCCTGCCAATCAGGCGAGCAATGCCGTATTTAATTTATTTTCACGAGGAAAATTCCGCGCCGTGTACATTCGTGCATTAAATGCATCCCAAAGTGATTTACAGTAAAATCACATAATTGAGTTTTTCATCCGCCATGAGCTCAAGGTTAATTTTGTGAAACGTATTCCTGAGAGGAATTTGAATTACAGATTTAAATTATATTATTGATTTCTCCCGTGTTTAACTTTTAATGACCGCGCTCGTACGCAATTCGTATTAATTTGGACAGCTAGTGAGAAGTACAAATAATTCCTTTTTTGTTTTAAATAAATATACATTATCCCGTAAGAGTCGCACAAAACGATTTACCATTTAGGTTTTCCATCCTCCCCCACTGAAAGCCAATTTGCTTCAGAGCATTAATCAAAGTGGGAGAGAATAAAAAAAGATGCCGTTTTTATGTCCGGAGCTCGCGGAAAAAATGTAGCCAAAGTATATAAATTTAAGGGAACAAAAGCATGCCAACGCTGGCACGCATGTGACGCGGTATAATTATGGTCACCTGAAGGACACGGGATTTTTTAAATTTTATTTTCCCCTCCACGGGCGAAAGCGAATACATTGGCACCCATAAATTTGCATCGATCAGTAACATGGGAGACTTGGCACTTAAAATGGTGGGCGTCGGGACCGTTATAACCCGCGGACCAGCGGTGACCGTTCAAACGGGGAAGCGGGTGCGCGCTCTCTGGCTTTTAAAAAAGCATAATACGCAGCCCGTCGAGGAAATAAAAAGAGGGAGGTAAAGGAGATTTTGCTCTGGTGTCCCGGGTCCAAGCACGTAGCTGCGAGTCCAGAGCGGTGCGTGATGGAGGATCGCAAGTGTTCTTTCTCCCTCTCCCCGGTACCGGTTTGATTGGAAACGTTGAGGATTTATGGTTGGTTTTGGCGTGTACTTAAAAAAAAATAAGAAAGCTTGCAAAGGACGGGAAGGGGTAAGATTTAATTTCTGCAACGAGACCAGTAGAATACAACAAGAGTTTAGCAGCAATTGTTGCTATTTCTTTGTGCTCTCACTCTTGTACCCTCATCCTAACTTGCTGTACGCAGCTGGTGGTCCAATCTGCTGTAGAATATTTTGGAAATAGTACCCATACAATTGTATTCTGAGACAAGTATTTTTTAAGTATACCATTGGCGTTTTCTCTCGCAATAGGCCTGTAAAATATTGTTATAATTTGTCTAAATAGATAAGTAGTAAATTTGGTACTCATAATTTAAGATGATTTAAAACTTGACGGAAAAAGCACAGAATTGTAAGTCACGGCCAAGCACGAGTTTCCACGACTGGCTTCGTCCAGAGAAGCAGTCCATGATATGTCGCTTTCGCATTCGATAATTCCCTCACATTCAATTAGACATTGTATAAACTTGCATCAATACTCATCGTGTCCAGGAATCTGTAAACTGCTTCACATGTTCTTTATAAAAATAAATGTAGTCCTCCTTTGGTTAAGGGTGCCATTGATCTAGGTATAGTTAAATGCAGATGGAATGTGTGCCAGAAACAAAAACTCGCGGTGTATTCAAAGTTTCGTAAAGCCTCCTTTCTACCGGAAGTACTTTTTCTTACTGAATTTTACCATAATCGATGACCAACCAGTAAAAGAAGAATGCTTATCTTTTAATGTTAAGCATCGCACTATCATTTCTTTTATCATATGGCATATTCACAATGCAATTCTCAGTCAATTAGTGTTGCGTGGAACAAGGGATTAGTAGGTTAACTTGGAATTTTTTTGCATAATTGGTTTAACCTTGCAATAATAATTAGACTTCCTCAAAAATTCATGGAAGACGAATAATTCAGCAGTATTCAGTAGTAATAGTAAAGAATAAATTGAAGACCATATTTTTTGTAGAGCGATGAAAAACACCCATATCAAAATTTGATGTAATAATGTTTCGTTCAGTTTTTTCATTTGTATTTGAGTTATATTTTCACGCTGGTATGCTTGGCAGTCGCCCATTGAGGGAATTCTTTAGTTGATTTGTACTATGGACTTCTCCGGGGAGAATTAAAGTCGAATTGCCACTGCCTTCATGTGAAGGCCAAAAGCCCGAGACTGTTGACCTTAGTGTTCTCGGAGAACGGTGGAGGGATTAGATGAGATCCAGACACGACGAGAAGGAGACAGGCGGGGATTGCTGGTGGATGTTAGGGGAGGAGGGTTGGTTGGCGCGGCTTTACGGGAAGGGAGGAGTGGAAAGAGAGGAGGTCGGTAGCAATCAGTGACAGGAGGTGAATGGAACGTAGGTGATGCTTAAAGCGGCGGTTTGATTCGTTAAAGGAGAAAGACCTGCGGTATGCCCTGAATGTAGAAAGCGGGAATTTAAGATTTTTATAGCATCTAGGCCGATATTAACTTTAAAAGTGAAAGAATTGTTCATTGCGTTGTGATATGAATAATGCAGTGTTTGAATTGATGGCTTTCTTAGCGGCGCGATTTGGATACGTTCTGTCTTCCGGTTCAGCTGCGTACGACTGCGATGAAACGATGGAGGATTCTCCCTCGCTACTCTCTTTTTGAATCGAAATGACCTGGCCATTGTGCTGACTTTGTCTCCTGTAACATATAAAAAAAAACCGTCCACTCTTCAACACTGACATACCCAGCCAAACCTTAAGATGGAACGTAACACAAAACCCATGCTTGTTTCTAGATTAAAGGTGAGTTATCAAAAACTATTGCGATAGTGTTCACCCTAATACTCTGTCACCAGCGTTTAGTTACATTAATTAATTCTTAAAACGTAATAATTTTTCAGATGTCATATTTTTGAAACATACAACTCCTAGGTACCTAATTGCTCTTAGTCAATGCAAGTAGAGACACGATTTGACGTCAAAAGTATTCAACCGATTACGATACCGTTTTATTTTGTGGAAAAAGTAGGGTGAATAAGATTTAAATAGAGTTGGTCATGAATGATAAAGGGTTCAATGCGACAGTAATGGACATATATAAAATGCGTATATGAAGTGCGTCAGTGTCTTAGGAATTGGAGTGCGTGTGTAAAACAAAGCGAGGGTGTTAGAGAAGCGAAGGAAGAATGCACTCGGGTAAGGCATAATGCAGAAGTGCCTTTCCACGTCGATTCGAACACCGAGTTGCACTTGACCTCTCTAATTACGATCTAAATTCAGGATTTATTTCATTTTACTACATTATTGACTATGCTCAATTGTTTTGCAAAATATGCATCCGTTGCCTAGTTACCGGAGTATGAACAATGGAGCTTTTTGTAAATTTGTGTTTGGTTTGTCTTCGAGATTTCCGGTCATAAAGTACTTATGTCAAAGCTGAAATGATCATTTAAAGGAAAAATTAGCGGTGTATAACACTGGGACGTCATTAGTTCAAACGTTTGTATTTTTTGCTTGAATTTTTATTTTGAAAATATGCGTTTTTCTAATGGCCATGTTGCTCATTCTTATGTATTTTTACCTTTACACCTTGGCTTTGCAATATTTAAAAAATTGCGATGGTAGTGTTTGTTTCAAGAAAATAATTTACTTTTAAGTATCCTGGACTGTGGGGAGGGTGTTTTTATATAGGCGCGTGATCAAGCGCCACTTTTGTGTCACCTACATCAAGGGGGTCGATTTAGATAAAGAAGCGTTAGACTAAGAAAGTGCCAAATTGCAACGACGCTGTTGTAGCGGTGTCTTAATTTGGACGATTGAAAATAATTGTACTCGCACTTTTGATTCTCAGCCTCTTCAAATCTCTCCGTTGTTTATTTTGTAAAACAATTGGGCATAACCAACAATGTAGTAATGCAGAATACGCCGTAAATTGTTGCCGGAATTGGAGATTTAATGGGCATTGTCGGTTTTTTTTGGTCGTTTAGACATAAAACTGCCCAGAAAATTATTGAAACAGCGCCAGTTTTCTTGGCCTAGCAAACATAACCAAGAATTTTGACTTTTCTTTGCCCTGGAGGGAATATCATGTTATGCACCTGTTCCTGTGGTGGTGTGTATTTTTTGTATTTTTACGGACTACCAAATGTAACTCCGACCTGTCTTTATTCTCTTTGACATGTGTGTCCATGACCTCTTGCCGAATCTCCCCATAGTTTAGCCGTCATTGATGCTGTCGTGTTTTAGTCCATTAGTCGTTTATTTTTATAAAATGAAAAAAATCCTAAATATATCTTTCGAGTGGATGACCAGTGGCTTCTGATTTATCTGATAACGAGCTAGCTGGCTTCAACCGACTTCGAATCATTTTATACTCCTAAAAGTGCATTTTTTATTGAGTCAAGCACGCTTGATGCTCTGCCTGAAGCAGCAACCACGGATTGAGGAATTTCTTCACCGATCTTTGATTTCTTAGGATCTGGAACTTACAGAGTTCTTAAGGAGTTCTTAAGTGCTTTCCATAAAAACTACTACTGCGCTGCAGAACGCGATCATATCCAGCATGCCATTAGCCTTGGCAGCCAAGAGCCAGGATTCAAGGGGATGGGTCGGTGTTTTTGCATCCCATGCGAGGTTGGATAAGGGTAGTGGGCCTATTACTCCGACCGAGCATGTCGTGTGTATATTCAATGTTTTTCGATGGAAGTCAACCCGTGTACGCTGTTTCACTTTACAAGGGTGGGCATTTAGGCACGGAGAGGTCGCAAGGAAGGGATACAACCCTTCGTATGAGGGGCAAAAACCACCCTCTAGCATACACATCCTTCGCGTTCTCCTGTGCTAATGAGGGAAAGGGCGATGAGCGGCCTTTCTGGGTGGAAACTCTTGCCAATCTGTAGTCGGGAATTTTCTTAATGGATCGGACCCGAGTGCCGTAAAATGTAGGTCGAGAAGTCAGAAAAATTTTCCCTTTGGCCTAATGAAAATGATTGTAAGTGGATACTTTTTGACAATCAAGGCTAAACAGAACAGTGAAGGTTGTTCTAACATTCCCTTGACCTATCGAGGAGGTTTCCACAGTGGAAGGGACAGCAGTACCATCTTCCTGCCTGCGCACTGCGCGCCGAGGCCCGCCTAAGATAGCGTTGGACATCTTCCTCACTTTTCACGAGCACTCAAATTGCATGTACTCGTAATATGTGCCTAACAATAACATTCAAAGTACATTCGAAGATTAACAATGCAGCCAGGATTTGTTTCATATTTAATTTTCACATTGCTTCCTGTTTCCGAGTAATATTGCGGAAAACTGTTATCGATATCGGTGTTTAGCTAAGTTTTTTTTCCATTTTTAATATTGGAGTGTTGTGCCTGATAATGCGTAAAAAAGATTGTCCCAGCTTCAACATTCAAGCATGGAGCGCTGGAAACAGAAAAATATGTCTATTAGCGTGCCACCATGGCTATGCAGAAGCCATCGGCCTGAAAAAAAATACTTTACAGACGAGGCATCCGCCCCCTGAATTTCTTATGCATAAGAAAAACTCATACCAGAAACAGTCAAATAAATACAATATTTCAGAAAAGAACTTGCCTTGTGTCCTTGGTAAGAGATGTATTGAACATGGCCTCTCATTACGACCTTCCGTATCACATTCTTTATTTTGCGTCAGCATTGTAGGCAAGTGTCTCCGCTCTCTACGTAATACACCACGACTGTATAAGACTGAGCGTGGGTGGTTTCAAAGCAATGAGTATTATGAAGATGGTCGACCTCCCGATAAACGTGTATGCTTAAAAGAGAATGGCGTCACTCCTTGCGTCAATATGTGATATCTCTGTTCTGGCGACATCGTAAACGGAGGTATGAATTAACATACATCAAATAGGCCCTCACATTCGGGTGTCCCAGTCGGTCGATCGGCTTGGTTTGTGAACGTGTAATCCCAATAGGCTGCTTAGACTGTCATCAGGTTTCCCAGGGACCGGGACAACAGAACTTGACATACATCCATTCCCTGGGTGGTGAAAAAACCACCAACGTGGGACTCGAAACGCGATCCTCAGTTTAGCAGGCGAGGACTTTACCCCGTCGCGTCGCCACCGGGGCCGGCCGGGGCTGTTAGAGTATTCCTGTGCCGACGTCAAATAAGTAACTCCAGTCAACACTATGCTACACTAAACATTTAAAAAATCAAATACCGCGATATTTTACCTGAATCAAAAAATATACGGTACTGGAGGCGTTTTCAGCGAACGGCCTTGAAAACAGCAAGTTATGACCTTAAAAAATGTCAAGAAAAACTAATTCACATACAGATCGTTAATGTTAGAGAATATTGGTCATATAAAACGACTTTTACGTGCATCGATTATGTTGCTGTATTTAGTTCACGCCTCTTACAATTGCTTAAATTCCAAATTCGATAATGGTACTTAGGATAAGAGGAAGATCTTACTCGTACTACCTTTAAGATTTCCGTTTAACGCACTCGCCGTGGCCTTGTGCCCTGGTTGCCCCACTGTTTAAGAACTGACGGACACCAGTAATATTTATGCCCTGATGATTTATGAAAATTGTAAAAAATGCTTGTATAAGAAATTCTTTAGAATTTTTAGGGCATGTGGTTGTGGGATCAGAGATCGGAGAAAATCACTTTTGCCGCCGTACGAAGTCGCGTATTCCAAGTAAAAAGTCGCAAGTTCTTTGCCAGATGAGCAACGATGGATGTGAATAGGCTTTTGCTTGATTAAAATGCAATAAATATATAATTCATACAAAAAAATGATTAATTTTATTTCGATGTCACCGGCGGCGAGCCACTGAAACTATAAGTGTTATAGTTTAATTTTTCAATTTTTTTTAAGTAATGTGCCATTGATGTTGCAATTTTATTGACCTTTGGACTGCTTTACATTATTGTATAGTCTCGCATTCCTCATATCTACAAAAACACTCATTTGCTGGTAATTTTTACGATCCATTCATAATTGTTGAAAATCATAGAAAGGTCCAAATTTAAAAGTTCAAGGCGTGGACCCACATCCATTTCCTCCCGAAGTGTTACAAGTGCGTAAAAATTCGTGGGATTCCATCGTCGGTAAATAGTAGCTAGGGACCAAAGTCAACACATTCAGTAAGGTTACCATAATATGCAATCAGTTATAAAACGAAATAAAGACTTGACCCTATAGTGGTGACGCCCGGTCTTACAGACCAACATTTTAGTCTTTCTGGTGATTGGCGAACCATGAAGTTTGACAGTCCATGGTTTTCAGTAGCTTCCTATCTTGTACTGTTCCTCCTATTTTTGAGTCCAAAAATTTCTTCGTGTAAGAATATTGTTACTTATGAGCTTCTTTCGGTCCAGCAGACCGTGGGTCACCTCTCGCGTCTGCAAATATTACCTACTTTGTAGTGCTATGTATTAGATGATATTCGGATAAGTAATTTTTGGCATGTAGTAAAGATAAATTCTTTTATTATATACCACTGCATTGTAACAGCTTCCATGCTCTAATGAAGAAAAACAAAGCCCTATTCTACATATTTTGGAGTGTAACCGTAGTAGAATAAAGGCTTTAGTAACTTCTCTTTCCTTGGTAAAAATATTGAATGAATAATGTTAAAATCGCGATTGAATTTAGAGATAATTCAAGAAAAAATAATGTTTAAAAAAAACATTATTAATCGGCCCCGGAGACTGACGTCACTTTTATCTCGCAATGTTGTACGTCACTACCGTAGGGTTATAGACTGGTTTTCTCGCCATATAAACACTTTATTTTAAAGTTGCAACTATTACCTTGGCGCAAAGTTAACATTTTGCCACGAAAGAATTGTTATAGCTGCAAAGTCACCAGCTAGGCAACACTGACCACTGGTTGGAATCCCGTAGTCTCAAGCGTCTTGGATTTTGGAGCCCTACTAGTGTGCAAACGTGCACACACCGTTTGCCTCGGCCAGCGGGCCCGAAAGGGTGATGGGTGGGGATATGGCGAGCCTTGGGGTATCCCTCGGTGGCTTTCATGGGGCGTCCGTGAAGCAGGAGAGGAGAGGCAGCGGAAGGGCCATGGATCAATGAAAGGGCAATTACGAAAATAACCAGCCGTTTGGGAGAATGAGGATGAGGGGGTGGGGTGTGCGGTCGTTGACGGAGAAGGGAGTTGAAGGGAAGAAGGTCGGCTTGGCGGGACAAGGTTTTGAACTCCAAGAGGAGAGAGAGGCTGGGGGGAGGAAGGGTCGGAAAACAAAGTAGTTGGGGCTGTGTGTTTTGTGCAAGGGTGTTGGAAGTAGGGCTGCCAACTCTCGCGGACACTCTCCGGGAGAACCTAACGAGGATTTTGTTCGGTAGAAGCTCTTGAGAGCTTCCCACATCTAAATCCATCCATAAGTCTCGATTATCCGAGATAATGGTGACTGAAGCAGATTATATTAATCTCTTTATTTGTACGTTGGAAGATTTTTGACGCAGCAAAACATTAGAAAGATTTAAGTCGATTTTTTGTTCACCGGGACTAGCCTCGGATAACTTCACGGGGTTACCCGCTAAGCACAAATGTGCGTAATTCCACAGAGAAAAATCATCCTCCTGTGGATGTTTGTTTATCTTAACTGGCGAAAGCACTCGACCTGAATTTGAGGGATCTGGGTTCGAGTCTCGATAAAGGAGGATGATTTTTCCTCTGTGGAATTTCGCACAAAGAGTGAAGTGCTGGTGAAAATAGTTATAAACATTTGGGAGGGGTTGACCACCAGGACCTTGGGTAATAATGTAAAGAATAGACTAGTGAAGAAGTGAAGAGTGAAGAGTTGAGGTATTTGGTATCGGTGTTTAGTACAATGAAGAAATTCTTCCGCATCCATCTGCTTCTAGGAATACGCTTAATATTATTTATTTTTACCCTCTCTAATGGTGTTGAAGTCTGGACCCTTAAACACTATAATATAAAAAAATGATGCCTTAGAAAGTTAATGTTACAGGGGGATGCTGGAAATATCATGGGCGGAAAGGAGATAATATGTTAGTGCTACAAAGACTTTAACAAGTACCTGAAATCATCAGTACCATCAAAATTAGAAAAATAATCAATATTTCGGTCATATTATGAGAGTTGTGAAGTACCAAACAATAAGAAACAATTTCTTTACGGAAAAATAGAATGAAGTGGAGCAGAGGACGAAGAAAAATTTTCTGGATGGACAATTTACAGAAGGGAGCTAACTGCAGCTCCAATGAACTCTTACAAAGAGGGGCAAAAATAGATGAAATAGCCATGATGATTTCCAATATCCGATAGTGGGACCTGAAGAAGAAGATTCGGTAGTAACGTGAAACAAAATTGAGGAAGGTGAGACTAGGCCCCAGGCTCCGCGATATGGGTGTGGAGGGGAATTAAGATAGTTCTTTTCACAGATCGGAACACTATCGCAAAATGGATTGGCACTGACGTTGAGGAGAAGATTCTTCTGGAAGCAAATGAGTTGAGGTAGACATGTGGTTGGACGGTCAAATTGTGCTGAAGGCCTTGATTGATGGCAGAATACTGGGTTAGCGGTTTAAGAAAATATAGACGAGATCAAGAGAGGTAGGGTAACTATAATTTTTAGCTTTGGTTCATCTATTATTTGCTACCATTTTTTGCAAATTATTTTTAAAAATCCTTGATTAAGCTCTCACTGGCAGTTATTTTTCCATGTTCAGTATTAATTTACCTCTTTATATAATTAATTCATTTGTATTTTGATACTGCGTGGCTTCCTTTGAATGTACTATTCGGTTATCTCTTCATTTCTGCAGTTAGACAAATGTATTCTGTTTTAAGGTTTGAAATTATTCACCGATAGTGTTTTGTTGTTTATGTATCCGAAATTTCTTTCTTTTGAGATTGCTAATTAATTATCTTTTATGAGAATCATGAATTGAAATGTACATTCCACCCAGTCAATTTAGATATTATTTTAATTCAATCGTACGGAAATGCGTATTCCAGGAACTGACCACACCTGGAATAAAACTGTTTATTGAGATAGAAATAATCACTTTGAACATTCTATTGAGGTAAAAGATATTAAATTTGGCCAAAATTTGGCAACGGATGATAGATTTAGGGTGGATTACGATTGATATTTACTGATGCGTTGGAAACGGACGTTGGCGCACGCGATGCTTGACGATTGTGATGTGTTGGAATCTATTACTAACACCGGACGTTGACTTTGCCCTTAACGGACGATGGGCTAACCTTGTCTTTCTCCCTTCGGTGGCAGTTAACCCCGCGTTAGTATTTTACTCTCAAATAAAGGGTTGCTATCTATTCCCTTATCATTACATCTTCGCATTTGAATAACCTGATTGCAAGTTGCCTAATTCCCACGCTCTGGCCATCTCACTCTTGCTCAACTTCTAATTCTCTCTGCATAAATCAGGTGTTTCTAGATCTCCGTCACCTGTAACTTTGTATGTGGAATTCCAAAAATCATCCAACCTACGGCTCAAAACTAACTCATCTATAAAAAAATACTATAAACATTGAATCATTCCCTACATTTTAAGTCTGCGCACAGTCAAATCCAAAATAATATTATGTGGATTGTTGTTTTCAATCCATGAGGGTTTGATTAGACATCGTCGATACTGAATGTATTTTTAACTCTTAACGAGTTGGCAGCGCTGAGATGGAGGGAGGAGGTATTCTATGCATGCGAGTGGGGTTTTGGAGAGAGAAGAAATTTTTAGTGCTGGTCCAGCTGGCTGTGGGAGGGTCTTTCCCTCATCGTTTAAAGGGCTTTTGGGTACTGGGAGGTGGCAAGAAGAGTTTCAGGGTAGGAAAGTGTTTGCAATTGAATAGGTTTGAGAATTTAATCGTCCAATTGGGAGGGGAGAGGGCATTAGTATGGGTGATGAGAGGCGGTGGTGGAAAGGGTGGTGTTGAGCCAAGCGTGGACGGAGAACCGTGGGTTGGAGTGGAAAGTTGCAGCGGAGGTGTTCCGAAGGGATGAACATTCAACGCCCTTGTCGGAACTTTCTCCGATTATTTCTCAGTAATAGGCCATTTAATAAGATACCATGGCATTGATCCTGGGAAGTCGTATGTTTTTGGCCGAGCAGTTATTACGTTAAGTTTTGCTCGGGTTTTCGCACACTTCCCCACACAAAATTTCCTCAGGAATATTGAGTATTTTAAGGCTAATGAGTGGATGTGATGCAAAATACAAATTCAGTGCTGTGTTCTGAGGTATAATTTACGTATTAAGCGTTGTGTGATGTGTTCTTTTACGGTCCTCCTCATACTTTTGTCGACTCTTTGCCTCAAATCCTCTTCTTTTCTCATGCGACGGCCTATTAAATGTGAGTTGCTTGACATTTATCATGAAGCTCTCAGGCTTGCAGTAACAAAAACTTACTTTACAGCTCTTATTTGATCATAATATGTCTCACCTTTGTTATTTGAGGTGATTTTTGCGTTTAAAGTGTTTATGAATGGTTCTGACATTGCCATTATTTGTAAAATCCATATATATGAGTTGCAACAATTATGTTGTGATATTCTTCTCATTTACCCTTAGTTATTCAAGGGGTGCATTTGTTAATTTAAATAAAAATAGTCAATTTTAATTGAGAAATAAATGTGAGGAGACTGGAGCGAAAGGGGATTGAGTTGGTGTGGTGGCTAGAGTACTGGCTAACCAACCATTCGGGCGGCGAGGGTTCAAATCCCTGCAGAGGTGGATGTTTTTCAGAGGAAACCCGATCTCTACTTGAGTACCTTGTTGAGGGCACTTCAAGTACAGTACTCCGTCTTTCGAGTGAGACGTTATGCCGTGGTTCCCTTGGTGCCTATCATTAAGAGCAGGCCAATGCCGACGCCGGGTTTCTTTCTATCCACCCTTCCTTCCTTACCTATCCCCTATGGCGCAAATGACCTTAGTTGTCGGTCGCTTCCCCAAAATCCAATCCAATTTTTGGAGTGAAATTTATATAAAGGGGCAATAAGAATCGTTTTGAATTTTATTGCGCATGAATAAGTTGCCTAATTTGAGCTTGTAAAACCTTGCTTTAACAGAAGAGAATATTCACTGTCTTCCAAAATTGTACTCTTGTTCTAGTGAAATACAAGCGTCGCGTTTCGATAATTTTTATCATGGAAATGTGGAAGATAAAGCTCTATAATTGATTAAGCTCCAATCTCATCGGTAGTAAATATTTTTGACGGTACGGAATCGTGAATGAATTAAATCAGAGCGTAGAAGGAATGACAGATAAGGACTTATAATTAATAAACTTCAGTGGATATGTCATAAATTTACTGTAAAATATTGTGGCGTCTTCATTGACCGTCGATTGGACGAGCAGAGGAGAACGCAGAGGCAGGAACAGTATTGCATCCAGTGATTTGAATAACATATTACGACGGAGCGTTTCGGATCGATGCTTTCTCCTATCTCCCTTATCTCAATTTACTTATCGCAGAAATTAGTCTCCGCTGATCATGGGCGCGATATTTTTACGTTAAAATCGATCCGCCGTCCTTACAGATCGTGGGTTTTTACTTCCAAAAAGAGAGAGAGCACGCCAAAAATGTGGGCTCTGGTATCTGAACGGAGACAGTCGTGTGGAAGTACTGCTCTGGGGAGATGATTAAAAGAGAGAATGGGAGGAAAAGCAGGGGGGGCAGGTGAAAAGAGTTATACCAATGGGAGATTCATTTATAGGAAAATTATACCATATAAGAGACTTGCCTTCGGGCATTAAATTCTTTTAAAAGGTTAACCTCCTCCCCCACCTCCCACCCATGAGGCTCGAGATGCAGCCCTTAGATAGCGCATGGTTGAAGCTGACGTGGAGTTTGGAATGAGGCTGGAATGGGTGGCCGGGATAAAGGGGATAGGCAGAGAAGTTAAGTTGGGTGGGAGGGCGGAGGAAGCCGTGGGGTGAGACAGGGTAAAGGGTATGAGATGCGGTGGAGAGGGAGTCCGGAGGAGGGAGCACCGGCTGGGCTACCGTCCGCGCGTGACATAATACCGTATTTCAAGGCACTTTAAATGACTTTGTGCTTTAATGGCTGTTGGCCTTTGCATCTTATTCACGACTGAGCATAGTTTCTCCTTTTACGCTGGCGAGCAGAACGAAAGGGGGGAGAGAGAGAGAGAGACTGTGAGAAGTGGGGGAATAAAATGAATAGCCAATCTAAATCGAATGCGCGCGGTTCATCTGCCTTTAATGCATTTATAATATTGTACCTCTCGTCGTCGGTGGTGATGATTATTTAGTTGGAGTATTTGAAAACGAGAGGGAAAGAGGGGGGAGGCTGTTCTTCCGTGTGCACTGCGGGGCTCAAGCTGGGCTCGCAGTGATTTATTGTCTGGGGACGTAATTAGGCAACATACCGTCACGAACCATGAAGGTTTTACCCCCTTTCGTCTCCGAAGTTCTTTGAAGACAAGAGCCGGGAAGTCATGTACTGCTCAAAAGAATTGCTCTGCCTAATCCCCGTGGCATGCGGGAATTTCCCATTTTTACCGATGTACCCGCAAATTCATTATTAATAGAGGTCTCTATGAAAGATGTGACTCCCATAGTTTGAAGCATTCTTGAAAAGACTGGGAGAAACGGGTATAAACTTGTTTTTTTTTCCGTTTTACCTCTTGGTTATGTAATTCACTCTCATGAAACTTGGTCCAATATAACAAAATTTAACTGGAATGATATTGAATTTTCTTTTAATTGCACTAATATTATCTGTTAACTTAATATCTAGAGTATTATGTGATTTCTGCCGCAACTTGCAACTTTTAAACGTTTTTAAATGTCAGCCCGGAGTCAACGGAGCGTAATGATGCCTTTTTTATATCTTATTTATACATTTTGCAGTTATTGCCAAACTGTTCGTAATTCACAATTTAATTTCTATTTTTTAATGTCTACATTTTAAAATGTGTTATGCCAATAACTGGAGTTCTTTGTGTATTTGATGGAAAATATTTTTATCATCTCCAATCATATTAATCCATATGATTTTAAGTAGATATTTTAAAGTGATAATATCTCCGTGACTAGTGAAATTATCAGTTAAATAGTTTATATTCAAATGTCAGATACTACTCTTTGGAATTACAAGTGATAAATAACATATATGGTCAAACATGATACGAGAAAACTTTATAGCCTATAATTTCCAACTTAATTTCATTTTCGAATCACTTATAAAATATATTCGGTAAAATGGTAAAATTATTTTTTAACGCTGAAAAGGACTAATTTTCTGTAGTATGTAGAGATTTGTTTTCTCAATGTTATCTTGAGATTTAAAAATTGAAGCCATGGATCAATAGGATGCTTTAGTCGTTCCTAGTAGAATTTGTAATGGCGTATTTTAGCGAATTTTTCGCTTCGGTAATGGAATTTTAATGTGGGTAATTTGTTGTACGGAATAGGTTGATGACCCCTTCGTTAAACTCACGAGAGCGTTTGTTTTTCTTTCGTTCTTTCATTCCTGCGCGGACGTGCACGACTCAACGCGGTGACTCGTTGCAGCACGGGCAGTCGGACAGCACAAAGGTGTTCCTGAGGAGCGTGTCCCTCAAGTCGAGTGGCGTGTATCGCTGCGAGGTGTCCGCCGAAGCCCCGTCCTTCTCGTCGGCCAGTGGAGAAGGCAGGATGGAAGTTGTCTGTGAGTATATCGTAATCGGGCGTATTTATAACTTGGAAGACTTCTGCATGCTTTTTTTACTGTAATAACATGGTTGCGGGTGACTCCGTTAATGTTTATCCCGTGAATAGTCCCGGTCTTCTCAAAATTTGTCAAACAAAAGGAACAGCCCATTGTGTCAATTTTTGTGGACATCGCCACGTTATTACCTTTACAGAGTTACTCTCTAATGCAAAAACGTGCGAAATTCCAGAGGGGAGAAAAACATTCAGAGGGGAGAAGGTCATGATACCATAAGGTTGTTGGTACGATAATTTTAAGTCATTGGAATTTTGATAACTCTTCAAGTAAGTTGAAAATAAGTCTTGTTCCACTTCCCACGTAAGTGCGTCTATTAATGCGCGGGAAATAACCATGCATGTTGTAATATAGATTATGGAAAAATTATTGTTAAAAAAATTTCGTCTCAATGAAATCATTGTTTTTTTACGGAATTCAAAATTTAGGCAAAAATTGAATGTGAATAAGTGTTTTTTATACAGAATGATTCCTTGATATTTATAAGGAACTATTATCATGGTGTTGACCGTGCATTTTCGCGGCTGGATGATAATTTGTACATGTTTCATCGAAATATTTATACATGTATGCCAAGTGTTGTAACATTACACGTTAAAATGGCATTAACTTGCCAAGAAACTAAACCCGTAAAATGCAGTTTGTTGCTTTTGTATCAATACAAATGACTAACAAGTGCACCCATGCAAATTTTCACGCAAATCTGTCTGGAAGCGAAAATCGCCCCCACCACCTTAACTGGCTAAATTACTAGGCGAGGGATGGCGAATGATCCGGATTCGAATCCTGGTCAAGTCGAATGAACTTTTGCGGAAGATGCTCTGTGGATTTTTGCTCCTCATTTTGTGTCCTCTGCCTTGGCTTTTACCTCTTTGGCGGTAGGGATGACTGCACGCTTTACACTATTTCGATGACATCATACGCGAAGCAGTCGGGAACATTTTTCACTTCTAGATCCCACGAAAATATACTCGAGGAGGGAAGCCTCAGAATCCTATCTGGCAAAATCACCCGACGCGTTGTAGAGGGATTGGGGTCTGATTTCAGGTCAAGACAAATTTTTCTCTTTGTAGTTTTTTAATTATTGTAATTTACCATCCGAAACTCTCTTGACATTTTGGCACTATATTTGGAAAATATTGAATACCCGTGCGCAGCACACAGTCAGCCCACTCTTTATAATAAGTTTTGTTAGTTTTAAGGTCAACTTTGTCATTTTTTAATTATGTGTATTCTAACAAAAAAATGCAAATTCATATCATTTTAATTATATCATACAATCAGGAACAGTCAATAATACCCCAGTAGTGAACATTAATTAAGCAATGAAAGACGAAATTTAGAAAAAAAAAAGTAATAAATGATGCCAGTTAAATTATTCGTATGCATACAAAGAAGTTATAATTTATGCAAATTTTATTTAAACATAAGAGCGAAAGTTGCCCTTACTATAAAAAATTTTTGGCATTAAAACACGTGTGGTTTGCCTATTGCATTGAATCTATCCACACAACTGTGTGCGTTTTAAAATTTATGTTTTATTTGATTTAATAGAAAAACAAAGCGAGACTTTTGGTCTTTCCTCTTTGTAATAGATAAACTTAATTACGCTTAATTCACTTTAGTAGTTCATTGTAAGACACATTTGAAATTTATCTGTACAATGCCACTTCATTTAAACAATCTAGAATCGATAGCACAAGAATCGCAATAGGGAACGGCTTTGACTGAAAAACCGGAACCGGCCAATATTTACTCAGATCACCTCTTGAGTGTATTTCATTGGAACGAAAATTTATGTTCAAGATCTTGACTAAAGGTGAAACAAAAAGGCTGAAGTTTATCGCTGTGTGGTGCAAAAAACGTGGACTCTTTAGTCCGAGAGAACAAAAATAGACTGCAGGAGTTTGAGAGATTGGTGAGTAGGAAATTGATGAAAGTGCGCTAGATAGTAAAGGAAGACAAATTATTGAATTTTTAGAAGTACATGGTATCGTGGGTGAGGAAAGAAAACTTCTAAATAAGGTTGGCGGGAGGCAAAGCAAATGGTTTGAAGGGGAAATGGCGAAGTGTTGCTAAAATCTGTGATGGTGGAAAGGATAGTTTGTGAGGGAGGAATGCAAATTAATGTAAATTTTTTTTGTGGACGGGGTGTATATGATGAGATATACTAACATAAAAAGAAAAAATGTGTAGGCACTAAGGGTTCTGCCCCTTAGAATTATCACTGTTCCCTTGTAAACTACCGTATCTGGTTGGTTAATTAGAAAAATGATCATGACAGTAATCACTGAAATAAAGGTCGTAATTATTAATTTACTCTTGCATTGAATTATCTTGGTAACTTTTTTCTTCTATCGTAATGAAATTATGCATTCTCATCACTCTGCCGTGCAAGCGCTGCCGGGGCTACAAAACGTAAAACGCCGAGGTTGAGGTCGTTCACCCGTGGGGCACAGAATGATCTAGACAAGGACACCGCTTGCCTCGAAATGCCGTGACAAAATTCCAATATCTCTCTGTTTTAGTTCCCATAAATTATAGTTTGCGTTCCAAAATAACTCATTGGGAATACTTCCCCCGCCTGAAATACGGCGTATCATATGACAAAGCCACAAAACGCGCGTAGCCGACCAATTTCGGCACGCGAGTTCTGAAAATGATTCCGCAATCACCCTGTCAGCCTTCGTCTCGATTTCGTTTTATTCCTCTCCTATTTGTGGGATACAAGCTTTTGGCGTTTTAGGGATTTTTATTTTTCAATGAACCAGGCCTAAATAAGCCAAGCCTAAATAAGGGGCAATAATAACTCAAGCCTAAATAAGGGGAAATGTCGCCACATTTACCGCTTTAAGAGCTTTGAATTCATTGATCTTGTTTTAATTATAAAATCTGATTTTTTTGTCAAATTGATGAATTTTATGGATTTTACCTCGGGTTTTTTTCTGCTTCAATGCCTAACGAAACACGCTAGAAAGAGTATCCACTTTTACATATTCCTCTAAGCTCTGTGACTTAGGCGCAAATAATTTGTTTGCAGTGGCTACCAGGAGGGTTCAAATTTTTTCATTCATTTCATGCATTTGGACCTGTAATTTTACTTTGGTGGAATATTAAGTTAATGATTAACTAATATTTACTCATGCAGATAACCTTGTCCATTGTATTGTGTCCTTGTGAAATGTAAATTTCATTATGTCATTTATCAATTCGTCCAAAGTTGTTTATCATATATTAATATTGACAGACTGCGATCGTCGATGAATTGATATTCATTTTTGTCTCTATCTCATTGGCAATTCGTTATTTTTAACCCTTTCTTAAATTTTGTCACAACCACATAATATTCCTTAGAGGATCTCATGATCAGTTTTCCTTATGTTTTAACACTTAATTTTCATGTCTTTTAACGTGTTAACGTTAAAGTGGAGTATAGTGCAATGTTTTCTGTATTATATTATAAAACTCGAGCGTGTCAGTGGACTTCATTCAATCCGAATAGTGCGGAATAAAAGGAGTAAGCCAATGTAAAGGGTAACATCTAATGAATCGTTTTTTTGTACTTGTTCTGTGGCGGGAAAATATGAATTAATGTGAAACATATGCAAAATGACTATCGTTTCAATTGTATGGAGTATGTTACCTATGGACATGTGTAGGGATGCAATTCCAGATAGTGCACGGAGTGGAAGTTTTTGTGAGATGTTGCTCTAGCTTCAATGAAAAATATGGAAAGCATAATTTTAAAATATGTCTCAGTCAAATCAATGAGTATTCCTTTCAATATGATGATGAAATATTCTGTTACTTACAAAATAAAGAGGATAGTATGTCTAATTACGCGATGAGCTGAGAAATGAGTGTGAAAAATAAGCAGAGACTGAGCGTAAAATCCATCGCAGTAACGAGGAAACATCCATAAACTTAAGAGAGTTTAGCTGTGCGGAGAGTTACTAGATGCTCGTTAAACCTCAAGAAATTTTCTTTCGCAGACTGAGACCTAAGGTGAACTCGGGTAAAATAGAGCCTAGGATGTAACCAAAAAGTTGCTGGCGCACGAGTTGCTTTTACTTTAAGGAGTTTTAGTCTGTGAGAACCGAACCGGCATCTGTCGGGTTTGCATCCTCGCCTGAGATCCAAGAGTTGGAGTGAAGAGGCGGTAGTTCTGGAGTAAATAATAATTCAGTTAACGTAGCAACACGAACTTTCCCCGCCTGCAAAAGTTTCAACAGAAGATTTGCCTCTCTTTAATTAAGAAAGAAATGGTCTTCGTACATGCTATCAATTTCCAATCTTGAGTTTTATATATTGTCTGCTTGTACATTTTTTACGAATCCTGGTGATGTGTCGGTGATTTTCAAAGAGAATGCCAAGTGAAATCAGTAACTATGACTAATGGTTGCATCACAAAATTGAGAATCAATTTTTTTCCACCCACAACTGCAACTAAGACTCTTGAGAGAAATATACATTTCGTTTGCTGTTGATACTGTAAGGTACTACGTGCTTTACATGATTTTTTCCGATACCTATTGCTGGTCCAAACCGTATAAATAGATGTGGATCAAGGAATTTATCCCCGATGCTTCTTCTCTTCGAGATCCACGCGCTTTAGTGTTGTTTCATAATACATCATGAAATCGGACGTTACTGCAGGTAGTATTTCTTTGTGCATTTCAAAAACTGCGATAATTTCTAAGCAGAAATTTCATGACGCACAAAGTCGCCATGGAAACAAATTATGAGATGCTTCTGATGTTGCCGAAAGTTGGTAAATTAAGGACAGATTTTTTTGTTTTTGTTTATAACCACGCAAGGCTTAATGTCATATGCCGACCATTTGATTACATTCCTCGTCTGTATAAGTGATATCACGAGATGTGTGTCAATGCACTTAGATGGGAAAATTTAGTTTTTGACTTCTATCTGTAAAACAAAAACAAATAGAATGTGACCCGTTTTCCCCGGGGACTAGCCGAGCCTCTACTTGTTTAATGGTGTTACGGGTCTAGGCACACGCTTATTAATTGTTTTTATTCTCCTTTACAGGGTGAACCCATGAGTTGATGGAGAACGATATTATATGTAAAATGTTAATTTGTAAATTGTAGAGGATTTTTTTTTTAAATACAATAACTTTTAGAATAAAAATGAATGTATCCAAAAACTTCACCGTTTGACTCCGATAAACCTTAAATGGTCGGATGTTGAATCGAAGCTTGTCTCATAGAAAATATAAATATTCATTTTAAAGTGTAAATTAGTCATGAATGTTATAAATCCAATCTATTTAAAGGGTTTTATTTTAATGAAACTAGCATTTTAAATGTAAAAGGGTCAATTTAATTTACGCTAATCAGTACTCTAAGATAATAGCCAGAAGTGTTGGATTGAAAAGACCAGTAAATAATTTTCGTCAGGGGAGCGAGCTGGAATTTCTGTTGCGTTTTTGAAAGGCTTCGGCGAGCACGACTTGTACAGCGGTTGAGATTTCTTTCGAAATTTTTACCATGCGGCTCGAGCCATCTTAGCTGTCGCTATTCCCCAAAGGACTTCGGGAGAAGTTTTCCACTGGGGAGAAAATCGTCGATAGAGAGAGAGAGAGAGAGACAGTGATGGAGTGGTGGCAGGGTTGTCGGCCACCTTGATTGGCCGGGTGATCAATGGAGCTTGATAAAATCGAGTTTAAAAAAAAAGAACGTGAGGATAGGCGAGCGGCAGGCCGAGATAAGGCAGTGAAAATGGCGGCGCCCGTCACGAAGCGGTGACACGTAAATATGTATCACTACGCCGTGAGTCGAAAAAAATACACGTGTCTCTCGCTTGCGAGTCCTAGAAACTGATGGAGTTTGTCGTGAAATAGAAGTTAAGTTAGGGTGAGTCTAATTGCATTTATAATCGTGCTTACTCGTCATTGCTTCAGCTTAGCCATCCCGTCTACATACATTAGGGTCTCTCTTATCTAGAACAGGTTTTTTTTACCACCTTAACCCATTCACTGCGGATTGTAAAATGTGAACTAATGCGAGTAACTGATTTTTTTCTATAGAATTATATTCATTGATGCATGTTAATAGCAAAAAGAATATTTCAAAAATTATGTATTTTTTAAATGATTCATTTAAATAACTTAAAACCTGGTTGGCCATTCGGCGGGCCTCCGCCACTGGGAAAGCAAGGTGTAGGGGCAGGGAATGCAACTCGTAAACACGATATTATATGTTCTCAGAAAAATTCTCTTGTTAGTGTTTTCGATTCCTAAGCATTTACAAAGAGGTATTTATTTAGGAAGGAAGTTTCCCGCATTCTAGAATTTGATAATTTTTTAGGCTTTATGATAAATTATTTTCCGTAGAGGTATGACAAGGCTCAACAAACTAGTTTTACTTCCTGTTTCTCACGCGATGCATTCGAGTGAAGGATTTTACTTTTAGGTTGAACTTGAAATAAAATTTATCTGGGATTAATTTCCTCAGTGTATGTTTATTAGTAGAAGAAAACGGCGTCACAAAAGAAGGAACGAATGGTGTTTAGTTTTATTGGTTTTTTATTTATTTTTGCATCAGGGACGGGACACACTTTTTTAATTTCCAGGTTTTTGACCCGTCTTCTTAGGCCAGAGCTTCTTGACCATCGCAACTATCCACTCCCATAAACGCAATTTGGGCCAAATTTTTCCTAATCACCCCGATGAAAAATTTGAACAAGAAGTCACTTTAAATGCCTTATGACTTGTGCCTTCCACAGATGTCTCTACGTGACCCTGCGATCAAAGCAAAATTCTTTCTTCGACCATTTTCCTATACCACTCCCGCCCCTCCCGTCAAGCTTCATTCATTGCTCGTGAAATACTTAAAAATAATTTATCGAGCCAATATTATATTTATATTAACGCTTGGAAGGATGAGCCGGAATCGAGGGCCTAACTAAAACCCCACCAATTGATTACTTAGCGCCGTGCTCAGTGTTGCAAAATTCTACAAACCGTCGCCTTCCTCCATCAGTCCAGTCTACAATGACTTCCTCCATCCGCCTCCATCAGTCCAGTCTACAGTGATTTCCAAGTATCTTTCTACGTGATGTTTATTAATTTATTTCATCTTTCTCTCGCAGACCTTCCTAAAGAAGATCCTCGAATTGGTGGAGAAGACAAATCTTACCAGGCAGGCGAGATTATCAACCTCAATTGCACGGCGAGCAGGTCCTATCCTCCAGCGACGCTTCGGTGGTACGTCAACGATCGACCGGTGAGTATATCAATTGGCAATGTGCTGCTTTATTTTATCCTCGTCTTAAGCAGTCATAATAATCAGAAAATGCCTTTGGATGGAGGCAATGGAAGCATCACTCTCATGTATTTAATTCTACGTAGTGATTTCACTATTCTGTTTCAAATTACATGTATAAAGTGAATATCTTAGGTTTCCCATTTATCTGCCGGATAAATTTTTCTCGGCTATTCCACCGGTAAGCAGTTCCATGGATCTCTACGTTTCGGAGACCGGCTTGCTCTCCACCTTAGGTACCCTTTCGGTTCAGAACCCCTGAAAATGGAGAACAAGTCGTTCTTCGAAACGTCGGAATTAATGGACCTACTTAAAAAGTGGCGTTAATGGTTCAAAAACTTTCGACAAGATATGGGTATATAATTTTGGTTAATGATGTTAATTTTAGGCTTAACTTTGTTTCGTTCGTCCTAAGTGTTGGTTCCATCGTTAGTTCTCGTATTTCATAAAACGAACGATTAGAATTGATTTTATTTTATCATAAATTATTTTCACATTCAACGTTTTACTAAAGACTTACCAAAAGTATCAGTGATCTTTTTAAAAGAGAAGGAAGCAAGGACTATTTTTTACTTTACTATTGTTTTTCCATAGATATCTGCCATTGATTGATCGATTCATTCACTTTAACTTTCGAGTTTATCAATTAGGAAACTTGCTTTTACTCCAGGATAGGATTGCTTCACAAAACATTTTAGCGAAAGACCTACTTCAGCCAGTGCGTCGCAAAGGCTTTTCGAAATAGATAAGAGGTACTTCTCTAGGCACCGCGTTCTTTACAGCGCGTCTACACTACTGGGGATGCTGAAAGCAGTAACAAAGAATTGGAAAGAAAAACGAAAATTCACAACGTCCTTTGCTCCGGGAAATAAATGTCTTTTTACACAAATCGGAGTGAATTCGCTTATGCCCCGTTTTTCCTTTCAGATAAGGATTCCAATTGTGTAGCTGTATAGGAGCAGCGGAAGGGGAGAGAGATGGGGAAATGAAAAAAATTGGTAGCATTCCTTTGCGATAAGCGCTTGCCAATGAAAAAGATCAGTAATCACTTTGCCCAATTTTTTATCGCAGAATCCAGTTTTCGGATCTCTTCCACTCTGTATCTCTCTCTCTCTCGTTCTTTCTTTCTCTATATCTCTCTAGCATGCCTATCTCACCGCTCGGGTTTTGTCGCACTAATTCGATCGCCTTGACCGCATGCACGGACGCATGCGCATGTCCGTGAGGCATGCGATGGGGGGATTTTATTTCTCGGTGGGCCGAGCCAGCCCCGTACACTTTGTAGCCAGCGGATCCGGAATCCCGTGACGTGATGCACATGACTTGAGTGAACCTTTGTACCGTAATGGAGGAGATAAAATCCAATTGTTACGTGCTTTCCCCACTCCTCTCCTCTCTTCTGCCCTCCCTCTCCCTTCCCTACCCCCTCTCTCCACCCTCTCGTCCACCTTTTCCTTTCCAACACTAACTCCTCCGTACTCCGCCGTCGGCCGCCATCACGGTAGATGCCGTAGGTCGACGTATGGAAAGAGGGAAGATTTTTGGTGTTAGTGGTGGGGTGAAGGTATTTCTAAGCTCTCCACGCAAATCGCAATAAGTAGTAAGTATCAGTAGACGAAATAATTCGTTATATCAATTATGAATTAATCTTTTCATTAGTTGTGTAAAAAACAATGTAGATATAGATGAAATATATCGATCTGTTAAAACGTGGAAAAAATATTTTGAATGATTCATGTAGTATAACCGTATTTTGAACTTGGCTACAAATTTTTATGCTGACTCTTAATTTTCTATTTACTCATTCAAAATAAATGTAAGGTCAATTATCCAGAAAATGTGAGGTTTGCTCAAAATGTATGTAATCTATGTTTTGTAGTTTTTGGAGATATCATGAATATAATTATTGAGTTTCCAGGAATTTAGTTCATTTAGTTTAGTTAGACTTACGAGTCAAAAGGAGTGGGATTACGGGCAAGAATAATTTTGGGAGGCGTGCAATAGTCACATTTCTTATGTATTTTGTACATAATTTATTATGTATGTCTTCGTGAAATCAAATGTTCTTACTTTAAAAATCTAGAATTAAGCATATTACCTCGCGTAATATCGAAAATCAAATGGTTTATAATCATTTTCGTGTAAGTTTGCCAGACATCTGATAAATCGCATTGATTCGCAATGCGTCGCTAATATAAATAATTATATGGTGAACATTAGCTATCGTATCGCGGTATTTATGTTGGTATCAAATTGGATCGCGTAATGTCGATTGTAAACTTTCAATATCGCATCTCGACATTTCATTCCTATCGCAAAAATTCCTGTTCTCCGCGTAGTATTGCATATCAAAATGCGTAGCATTCATCTCAAATTGACTTTCGTGAAAATCCTTTAAATTTTTACATACGCAGAGCCCAGTCTACACCTATACTATGTCTTTCTTCAATTGGGCTCACGTCACACCTCTATCCGTCCGAATCATAGAGCTAATTTTGTCTTTCATTTCGTTTCCCGCTTGCCCAACATCTCCCCCACTCTTACGGCGTAACCGAACGAAAACGTAAGAAAACTCCAGAGGAAGGCTCTAGGGAGACAAAAGGGTTGCTTCGGTGACAACAATTGCTGTGTAAATTTCCACCCTTCTCTGCTGGTTAGAAGGAAAATCAGCCCACTGAAGCTCAGAAGCTATCCTACAGAAGCATTCGTCCCTGAAGGGATATTATTTACCAAGAGCCTGCCATGGGCATCTTAACGGGGAAGGCGAATGGTACCAGATCCCCACTCCCTCCGACCTGAAGCAATTTTGTTCTATGTCTACATCTGTATACTATCCCACGCGCCGTCGCATGGGCGTGTGGCAGGGGATTTTAGGATACCAGTTGTGTAAAGGTGTTACGGATAAGGTTTTGGGAGGTGAAAAGGTGAAGTGTATTATTTGAGTGTTTTAGAGGAACTCAGTATGCTCACTTACTGCACTTGGAAAGAGGATTTTTTACCTACCTGTTTGCCTAAGCATCTTTCTTTTTTGTCGCTTCTTTCGGACCTAAATATCTCATGTGGCTTCAAAATGATATTCTCTATGCCGCTCTGAATCACACCTGTTCCGAATTTCTAAAGCAAACTAGATCTAGTACGCAGCCTCCCGAGTCTCTAGCGCCTACCATCTGAATCCCGCTATTAGCTGTGTAACACTATTCGTTCATCCGTATCAGTTTTTAAAGTTGCGCGAAGCTTTCCTTCGTTTTTTTGGTTAAATATTTTAGTCTAGGGTCCCTAATGCTCGCTGCGTATTCAAGGTGCGACCTAGCCAGAGCGATGTACCTCGTTACCATGGTTTTAGGTACCAATATTGATGCATTAAAATATTCATCATCTGAGTAGCTTTTAACATAAAATGATCTTGAAAATGTATTTTAGCTGTAATATTTTTCTACATTTTCCGGGAGAGGCCTTAGATCCGTCTGTCCGAGACAGTAGGTCCTTGGAGCACTCAAACGTTTGACTAACAGCGTACCGGCAAGCTAAGTTGATTTGGGTGGGCTACAGATGACGAAGTAATGAGGCCACCTTGGATGAGTGACAGCCGACGTGATTTTCCATGTTTTGTTTTCTCTTGTAGGTGTATTGTATGGTGTTGGGATGTATTGTTTTCTATGTCATGAAATTCGATGTTAAACGTCAAATATTTCACTAATAAGTATTTAGTAACTATCAAAACTTGATTATGAACGCTTATATGGAAATTAGCTTAGAGGAGTTGAAATCCCAGTTCCACCATTTTATGCTGCAAATCAGAACGCTCAAGTGACATCATTATGACGACAAAAGTATACGAAACCACTTTCGGAAACACGAAAAAATACTGAAATATAAAAATTTTATGAAATATACGAATTTAACCGGTAGGATAATGAAAATAATAAAATGCTTTCACGATTATATGATATCTATAAAGTCTCCCATCTTGGATTTTGTGATTCGTTCTCCCACACGATTTTGAAGATGGTTACTGATTGGCTGAACTTTTGAGTGACAACTGCGCTATTATCTTGGATGAAATGTAGACTGAGCATACACTCCCCGATACATCCCCTTACAAAAATCTTCTGGACCTCCCTGTAGCCGGACTCTCGATCAGGGGTTGTACATAATCCACGTAGACATGAGTAGGCCACTTTGTGACCCACCCCCCCCACCCTCCATCGTGGATACTTGTAGCCTTCATCCGGACCTCCCCGTCCCCATCTATTGATCACTTAGACTTTTCTTTTTTGCAGAAAAGCTGTGTAACGGGTTATTAATTGATTATCATGGACTATCTGTGATTTAAGGCTGATTTCAAGGAAAGGTAAGAAAAAGGAAAACTACTCTTGTAGCTATGATAATCTCTATCAATGTCTACGTGGACATCCCTCCAACCTCCATACCCCCCAATGTGGACTTTTACGTCCACATCTACATAATACCCAGCGAGCCGCCGCAAGGGCGTGTGGCAGGGGGTGTTAGATCACCAGCCGTGTAAATATGTTGGTTTTTGGAAGGTGAAATGGTGACATGAATTATGGGAGTTTATTTAATGGAGCTCAGTTTTTACTGTGGTCACTTATTGTGCGCGGAAAAACGATTTTTTATACCTATCTGTTCGGCAGTGTATCTGTCTCATTTTATCGAATCTGTCACTCCTAGAAATATAGTGAGGAGTCGTGATAATATTTCTATGTCACTCTGAATCACATCAGAATTTCTGAAGCGAGCTAAGCAAAGCGTGTAGTCTCCGAGTCACTAGGGGCTTCCACCTTAATCCAACTTATAGTTGTGAAACGCAATATGTACGCTAATAGGCCTTCGTTGACAACCCTCGTAGCATGATTCGTAACCCCTGTTTGGTGTCTACGTGGATTATGGACAGCCCCTAAGCTATCAGAGACCATACCTGCGATCCATATATATCCCAGTCATATCGCAGTCGATGCTCAGCAACATTGATTATAATAATATTTATTGGCTCTAGAATAATTTCCTGTGGGAAAAAAGTAATTACAACTTATACAAAAATAATAAAGATTACATTCAAAACATGTGTGTAACTCATTTACAAAAATGTTATCACATCACAGTACTTGTTCATAACAAACATTTACAATTTCAAGCTCAATGCATTGTAGCGATCAAGGAGACAGTATATTCATAAATTTAATTCATGATGTTTACCTAAATATCAAGTTTCATTGAGAAAAAAAGACAACAAACAATTTTTAATATTTCTGTTGACTTGAGATTTTTCAACTCTTGTGGAATCGAATTCCACACATTACATGACTTTACATAGAGTTATGGTACATAGTGGTTCTATGACAGGGTACAATTGATTGCTTTTTATTTCCTGTATTTCTTGTTTTTTTAACCAAATTATCTAAATAAGGCTGAAAAATGTTGAAAGGAGTTACATTACATTGTATGAGTCCCAGATTGAGTAGAGCGGGAGTGTTCGAAACCGTCAACTCATCCCTTCCGCTTACACCTGGAGATGGGGGGACACGTCGCGCTTGTGTCTCTCCCGCCGTGCATGGAGGAGGGGGAGGAGGAGGACGTCCGGGACCCAACGGGGCGAAAAGTGCACTCGCCGCAAGCATATGTGCCGAACCGAGCGAAAAACTACATGCCCCCCAACCCCCACAACTGGTACACCCATCGCCGCCACCATCACGTTCGCTTCTGGCTCCTTGAGTGGACGGCTGGTGGGGAGGATGAGACACACTGTAGGGGTGTGTGGGCGGGGATGAATTGCGTCCTTGTATTTTTTGAAAACATTATTTTGTCGACTCGCTTTGAGATGGCGCCTTTCATTTTTCTCTCCTTCTCTCTCTCTCTCTCTCTCGGAAAAACAGCACATGAATATTGATTGCCCACGTGACCTATTTACTCAAACGGCCATTAGTATATTTCGGGCGGCATCGATCATTCTCGCCTCATCCCCACAATGCTCACCGCCGCTCCCTCCCGCCATCAAATCGGCCGCAACTCTAGCCTACCGGGGGCTATTTAAGCCCTTCCTGCGAAGCCGTTTAGCGAGCTTTGCGTGTGTCTCGCGCGTGTGTGGAGCCCGTGTGCGTCGGGCAGGAATGTTTCCCAGCTATGGTCGCATTCTGATTTTTATCTTTGCGCCGACCCGGTTTTAAATGGTTCTGTGGAGCGACATGGACTGTTTGGGAGCCCATTGAGTCGGCTGTGGTTCATCTGACCGGAGTTCCCGGTTCGTAGGCTGGTTCTGCGGGAAGTAGACGAACAGTTGACGTCTTTTACGTCGATGTTAAGCCTTAATATTTTGGCGGGTAGGTACATCTACATCTATATACTACCCTATGAGCCGCCGCATTGGCGTGAGGCCTATAGAGTATTAGGGCCCCAGCCGTCGGAAGATGTTAGAAATAAGGTTTTGGGAAATGAAAGTGGTGACGTGCATTATGGGAGTGTATGTTGTGGAGCTCAGTTTTTATTGAGATTACTTATTGTGTGCGGAAGGAATGAGTTTTTTTTACCTATCTTATCCGCCATGTATCTCTCTTATTTCATCGCTTCTGTTAGACCTAGAGAGTTAGATGAATGGCGTAGGCGCATTTGATTTATTTTTCATATTTAGCAGTATATACAATAGGAAACCTTTTTGTGCCCTCAAATATATAATTCATAAGCAAATACGTCAAACTCAGGCGGCAATTTGTGGTCATTAAGCATTGTACTGAAGTTTTAAAAAGACTCGCCTCATCCAAAACGTCATCTCAATGGTCTGACATCACTGTATGGCACTGTATATCTGCTCAGCGTATCGTATTTTCATAGGAGTGATTGACTCATAGCATTTCATTGCCTTATGCTAAGGAAATAAAAATCATTGCTATCATCAAATATGACAGTAAAACATCAGAACTTCACATGAAAACGCGTTGTATGTCTAGTAGCAGTTCCATTCCGTGATGTTGGACGCCATATTTCAGATGATGTAATGCTTTAATGTCGCAGAAGGTGTGTAATTTTTAACATGAAAATATTCATGAAATATCGTAATCAGGGAACTATATTTTGGTCCCGTTAACTTAAAATCACGAATTTCTCGTAATGGTTGAGTTTTAAATAATGTTTTCCCCACTGTTGTCGGTTTTCACATTATGTAAGGTCCTCACTCTCCGCCGATCGTTCCATTAATGGGTGGCTCTTCTTCATCGCCTACTATTTGTTCTATCATGTCCAGTTTTATTCAGTAAGCTTTCCACCATATATAGTTGGTGTCCCTCCCTTTATTATAGTTAATAACGCTTTCCTGGTCCCATTAGGCTTAATACTTTTGTTTTATCATTTTTTATCGTTATTACATACCTAAGCTGCCAAACATTCTTCAGATGAGAAACTTACGCTAGTTGCGATGGTTTCTGATCGATTTCACTGGCTGTCCTTCTTATATTCCGTCGTGTATTCTCTGTAAAATAGTCCTCCTTTTAAAAAGTTGTTCTTCAAAATGCTCTAGATATCAATTGTATAATTACTGCTTGGACTCGTTTTTTGAGGTGATGAACACATTTTTCGTCGGCAGTGATGAGGATCCTTGTTACAGATTAGTACTTACAGATTGTAGCATTGTATTTTTAACCAAACCGGTGTGTGAGAGATTACTTTTTTCTTTAGCCGTTGTAAGCATTAAAAATAATTGTACGTTATCAGTGTATGCGAAAGGAGACGCATCAAACAGTACGAGCATGAACTTACCACCTATTGTAATTTCTGTCTGAAAAGAAGCCTCGTCAATATTTTTGTGGAACAATAAATAGAAAATTATTACCTTTCGTTATCACGTACCAAAGCGTTCATTAGACGTTTTATTTGTGAGTCTAAAAAATTATTCTTTTCAGAGTAACGTGACCATTGATGGTTTTCCATCACAGTGTGTATCTCTTAAGTTGACTTCTCGTTTCTCACACTGGACGTTACTGAATTTTTTATTAATCGGCAAATGAACACCTCATGAATCAGTTATTTAGATAGGGAACTGAGAAAAAAGAAACATCCGCGCATGTACCTGTTATTTTTCTTCAACGTAAATTGACGAAACATTGCTTCTTAATCGTTTGTCTCATTGTGAGCGAGCGTTTTCCCACGCGCTTGATTAATGAGCGGCAATTTACGCCGAAAGAATGGCACTCGCGACTTGAGAGATATGACGTGTACATTTCCCCCTCGGGACAAAATGCTCGGCTCGATTCGGTGGAATGCCACCGGGGAGTCGGGGTCTTTTTTCGGCCTCTTGTGTATGCACCATCACGCGAGGGGATCGGATGAGTAGGGAACGGTGGTGTTCCTGCGGGGCGGAATAATTTCGGTTCGAAAGACATCCGGGGCTGTCGTTATAATGCATCGTGCTTTATGATTCACGCTCGGTAATGAATGCGGCTGCTCTTGTGTATTTTTTTTAAGCAGTGAATCCATAACAACGCAACAACACCAATCAGGTGGGGGGAGGGGGTTGGCCATGGGCTTTTTTGTGACCTTCATGTTTGCCATTCGAGTTTCTGCACTATCATTCCGACGGGTTTACCGTGCAGCCGTACAACATGCAACGTACGAATCGGAAAGCTGGATTCTTCCTGGGAAAGTCATTGCAAAAGACACGCGAAGCATGTTAAATGCGAGTTGTAATCAAAATTCTATGACACGTGAGGAGGTTTTATCGTTACAAGTTTCGCGAAAGACTCTCCTCGGTATGATTTATCATCCGAGTGCGGAAATATTTTTTCCTCCTCAGCGTGAAAGATAAGCCCGAATAAGTAAACTCAATAAGAGATAACCTTTAGGATTGGGGTTAGAAGCTTAATGAACTGCATCTATGGAATTCTTAATCGCCATTGCTAGCATTCAGAAAGGCTGATAAAATTGCCATTACTTACGAGGGAACGATTTTTCATTTTTATCTTATCTGCATTGTGTGTCATAGCGACAATGGCGAATGTATCTGTGGTTTAGTCAAATACGATTCGCAATTTGAAAGCTTTAATTTTGAAATCTCACTGATTAGCCTCTTGTAATTGCAGTGAATTCGCATCTTTGTTTCCTTTTTTAGTTTTTCTCCAAGTTTCATTGATAACTGTTACACATTGTCTAGTTCTATTCGTCACCTTTATATAACTTGATAATATGGTAATATGAAACGTTGAAGATTATAATTATATTCTTCATAATGAATTGGATGTATTTGTATACCTCAGTATTTCCATTTTAAGTGTTTATGTAAATAATTTCCTTAAGGGCTTTTTACTCACTGTCGTTTAAGATCGCCCATAAGGATTTATACTTTTGAGGCGAGGTATTGCATTTAATTTGGCCAGCCGACCCTCATAAAGGAGACGATGTGAAAACACTTTTCTGTTGGAACATTGAGAGAAAGTATATCAGAGAGTGAAATAATATGATATTGATGTTAGTGTCTTTATTTTTAGTCCAATATACTTTCTAATTAGCATGAATAATGACGGTTCATTACTATCACCTCTAGTTTAATTCGATTGGTTATGCCCCCTTGCCATCTTTCCATATCGAATGGTCAATGTATTTTTCTTCTTTGCTGGGTCAACCAAGATAATAATTCCTAATATTACCCACTCTCTTAAGAAACACCGGTTTGGACGTGTCATCTGCGGCGCATTCTTTGCAAACGTGGAAACAGTGACTTTCCGTATCGTATGGGTCGAATTTCTTAAATGATCAATTTCATGTACATCCTAGACCACTCTAACCCTCCCCATTGGCTCATTCATTCACGTCTAGTATATTTCCCTTGATACCACCTTAAATCCCTGAATGGGTTCCCTGTTATTTTTTCTCCTCACGCATCTCACAAATTTACCACGCCTCATCTAATTCTTGTTCTCGACGTAGTGTTTCACATGGCCATTATTTTACATCGCTGTGCCTCCAATGCCTTTTAACCAAAATGAATTTCCTTTCCGTAGGCCGACCCGTCGTGGGTGATCGCTAAGGAGCCTGCGTCCCACGGCCCCCACGGCCTCGTCGCCTCCGCCATCGGCCTCCGGTTCCAAGTTCAGCCCCACCACTTCCTGCCCCAGGGAGGCGGGGGCCCCGAGGGCAGGGGCGGCGGTGAGCGGGCCATCCGCATCCGATGCGTGGCCACGATAAGCGCGCTCTTCTGGGAGGGCGACCGCGAGAGGAGCGTGGTGGAGAGCCGGCAGCAGTTGCAAGGGCAGGGCGGCGCCCCAAGGGCCGCCGAGAGGGCCAGCCACCAGGCGGTGGCGACAGCGTCCGACGCGGCGGACTTCTCACCCGACACGGCGTCGGCCGCCCTCTCGCCCGTCATCGACAACAGGGAGACGCTACTTTTAGGTAAGGGAAAGATTGGTGAAGGTTTCATGGTAGATATTGGACATTATGTCCTGAAATTCATATTTTTGGTGGGTCTGGTGCATTAATGGCCCATATGTCCGCTATACCAGCAGTACATTCTTTGAAAATCTATATTTCTATGCTCTCATGACCTACTACTATTACGTCCAAGTGCTTAATCGGTTTAAGGTAGGTTTTAATGGATGTTTGAGAAAATCCTCCATATTTTTATACGTACAGGGCCATTTCTACCTCTTGTGTTTGTATATTCATGTGTGCGAACGTCCTACCTTTTGTCATGCAGTCCATAAAACTTCATTTTTTCCTGCCCCAATTACCCAGCATCCTTCTTTCTGTCAAGATCTTGAGCAGGCCACCGTCCCATTATTACCGTTTCCAGATACATACCTTGCCTCCCCATGATCTCAATCAAAAGTTTCCGCTCCTCATCCACCAATCCACCATATCAAGCATTTCCTTGTTAGTGTGCCATTCCGTCCACCACATCTTTTCCATCCTCCGTCACACCCACGTATCGAAATCCTGCCGCCCATTCTCGTCCTCGTTCCTCTCAGTCCACGTCTCTGCTTCATATTAAGTTATACTCCTTATGGATATCTTCACTAGGCTCATTTTTAGATACTTACCCACAGTTCCCATCATCGAACGTGGAAAAATTTCGCCTTTTCATATTTTACATCTTTAAAATGGTATTAGACTAACGATGAGAATGGGTGGCAAGTACTAAAACCTTGGGGTGTTTAGACTTCACTCCAGTCCTGGTGAATTCTGGACTGTGAACTTTGCAACGCTATGCATCAACCACTGAATTCTTCCAAAAACTGTGAGAAATGTTAACATGATGAGATATGAAACAATTATCATGTTACTTGAAAAATGAAATTTGTCTAGTAGCATATCATTCTTCGTATTAATTTATTGGCATGAATTATTAGCCTTTGCAACTTTGTCCCCATCTATTTTGAAACCTTAAACGCAAGAAATATCAATGGGCGTAGCTGAGTTCTAACTCTAAACCTTTAGGCTGTTCGCTTTGACTGTGACCACCCCGACTACCGCAGCTGGGAAGGGTTTTACTGCGGGACCCGACGGAAATGTCTGCCGCGCGTTTTGGCGCGAGCCGGAAACAATTGCCCGCATTGGGGAGTATCGGAGGATAATTGATATGAATGCGGTTTTGTGTCATTAAAGGGGGAAGTGAGAGGGGTATATAGATATTTGTTTCAATTAATGCTGATTAAATGGTTGTTTCTATGCCGAACATTTGTCGTTATACTTGTTGATTAATAAATGACCGATAATATAGGGGTGGTTTGGCAATAATACTCAATAAAGCGAAAGCATTTTCGCTGCAAATGGGGTGGCTATGCTCCCTTATGCATATGGATGCTGGATTATTGCCTTATGGTTAAAGCGTTTCGGGTTCTGCAGCATCCTTCGGTTTATGATGACTAATGTGAACAGGAAATATGTAGAAGGTATCTTACCAACTTGGGCATACCACGTGATGTCTCCAATACTTTTTGTCAAAATATTTTATAAGCAGAGGATATATCGATAAATGTAATCTCCAAGCAATAAATGCCCATGTGAGCCAGTTAACCTATAGAATTTTCATTCTGAAATGTCCTTAATTAACTGTAATAGCTACCGGATATTTCTCTCGGAAAAATAAATGAACGTAAATGCAAGCTATATGTTGCATAGCAAAATTTTCGTCCGAATTCAGAAATATATAGATTTTGGGTTAAGGTCTGAACTTTATTTGTGAATATTCTGGTAATAGACTTGAGTAGGAGTAAAAAAGTGTGTTAAGATTGTGATATGTGATTCATACTGACACTACTATGATAATGCATTTAAAGCCATATTTCTTATCTGAAGCATGGTCTTTTTAAGTCAATTAAAATATTCCTTCACTAAACCATAAAAAATGTGAGCATGCATTTAAAATGATATGCACTTCGAGACAAGTATTGCATGAGAAAAATTGGTGTGGTATCTCTTAAAGTGGTATACGTGATGAAAGGAATATTAATTTGCCCAGGTTTCGATTCTCTTTCTTACCGTTATCCAAACCGCTTGATGTTCCTTGTTCCTTGATGATTGCTTCAATGAAATTTAATCAGCAAGGCTTTCATGTACTCATCCAACCTGCCTATTCATAATTGGATGGCACTAGAGCCAATAATTGAGGAAATATTCCCATGATTCGATAAATGATCCTCAAGACTTCAATACCGGAAATTCCAGGGCAACAAAGCCTTTCTTTCCAAGTAGATCGAACCATTTAGCCGTGTAGAAAACGGCAACTTTAGGCTCCCTCTCTCTCTCTCTCTCTCGTCAGTCGGCAAATGCAAGCCCCAGCGAGCAAAGGCAGTGTGTGCACATGTTGCTCTTGCTTGAATTCCAACTCAAGCACGCGTCAGACAACACACACGGGAGCCGGGCGGTGCCTAACAAATGACGATCTAATGGCACATGAAAAGAGTTTCCCGTGGGCTTTGCGCACCAGTGGCTGAGCCCAAACAAAGTGTTCAAACATTGCGATTTCCACTCTTTTTTCTTAACCCTGTACGTAAGTTCGTTCCCCCTCTCCCATACTTCCTTCTCCCCCCCACAATAACCTCAAGCGCGGTGGTATGGTAGAGCTCCTGGAGCGCCCGTCGTGAAGTGGTGGTGGGGTAGGGAAGTAGTCTTCTGCGGCGCGGTTAGATGGCGCTGGGTCGAGAGAGTGGTATGGGCACCAGTCGTCTTTCCCCTCCTCACTCTATCCCGGAAAACAAACCCATCGCTGACCCGTGCCTCGGTTCCATGCAGAAGCCCTTGTGCATACACACAGCTAGAAACACTCTCCCCTCCATCTAAGGAGGCGGCGGGATTGAGGTCGGTGTGGGCGGGGAAGATGGGATCTGTGTGGGGCGGAGGGGAAGATATCGCATGAGTATATGGGGAAAATGGTGAGTGGTGTGGGTGTCCACATGCATGGGGGAATGCATGTACGGAGTTTAATAAGCCACGGAGAGGCTCTCTTCGCTGGAGTGTCGGCATCTCGCGCCAACGCTACGGCCGGGGCTTCCCTCCCGCTCACAGCCTTCAACTATCCGGAGCACACGGAATGTTAACCCAGTCCGCCAAGTGGAGGAGGAGGATATAGAGTTCTGGAGTGGCTGTAGAACACGCGGTAGGAGGCGTTTGGCAGCGTATATAACATCGCGGACGCCGGCGTAGCAGCATAGCCGGCGGCGCTATAGAAGTCCGCGGAGTCCGGGTGTGTGTAGTGTGCAGTGGGCCGACATAGTGTGTGGAGAGAATTTGTCGGGGAGGAACTATGAATTGGTTTACAATAACACCGAGGAAGCGGTGACTGCAGATACAGAAGGACGCGTTTAATTGCCAACAACATCCTTCCCTACTTCTCAGTGTTATTCAATTATCCCCATCCACACCTCAGTTCATTTTATGCTGAATCTTATGAAAATGAGTTATCTTCTCAAAATCTAGAGATGAAATTCAAGTTATTCACAGATTATCTAGCGTTGGGATTGTAAAAATCATGTGATAATCAGCCACGAGCGCGGGTGTAACGATATGTGCCGAACACGGTAAAATTCACCGTAAAATATTGTTTGACATGATCAGGATTCAACGACGGATATAGAAATTACCAGCCTGGTTTATAATCCAGCTAAACCACTTATTAATCTTTATTCAAGGCAATTGGGGGATCTCGGCCCATGTATCGATCAGGTGAAAATTATTTTATAAACAGAAAGAGAAGTATCAGGCTTGATGTGGTGGAAATAATTCATCATAAATAATGATAGTAAGGCAATTTTTCAATTATGTGAATTTTATTTGACCTATGTTTAGGTATTTGATATAGTTTACTAGGCTTATTATAATTTAGTTTATTTGACGATACCTGGGTCAAATAAAATTTATCTATGTGGAAAATTACCTTACTCTCATTCTATATCATATTATCAAGGTTAATTTTTCCGCGTTTGCTTTAAAAATAATGGAATTAACCTTTATTATTCGCTTAATATCGTAAAGCTTTGCGCTGGCGGGTACCCCATTGCCTGACAGACTTTATGAGTGGATAAATTGAGGAAGAATTGGGAAAGTTCGGTAGACGCTAGGTAGAGTCTTTGAGAGTGGAAAAGGAGTTCTGAGTCGCTGGGATTTTGATGGAACAATTGAGAGAGGCCAAGGAAAACGGGCAGGAGTCTGTTTTCCGGGTACAATCTTGAGAGGGAACGAATAAGACGGCAGAGCTCTGCGCAAGGGATGGGAAATTAGCTTCGCTAAGAAGTACGGACACGGTTTGAAGGCCAGGTGAGCTCCCGTACTAAAATATCTGGCGAAGTTGGTAAGTAGTACGTGTAGAGACCCAGAAACGTATCTATTGTTTTGTTTAAAAAATTAGGGAGATCTCCAGAGTTTATCATCGAATGATTTTATGTTTAATTTTTCATGATAATGATTCCATAGTTCATTTCTTTCGACATTCCATAATAATGAGCATTTTTATTGGTGAGCGAAGTTAAGTTTAAAAGTCTCTTAAAACTCCTCGATTTATGAAGCTCGTATTATAGATATTCCCGATTGGCTTTTTGATGCAGTTTTACTACAAGAGTGCATTAATTGCAATTTACTGCTTTCTAAAATGGAAGTATTAGTAGACATGTTTTACCCCAGTAGACGGTGTGGTTTTTTAATCCGCCTGTATTTACTTCTTTTATTAAAAAATGTTGTATTTACATGAAAAGTTTTTATAAAAGTTATATTTCTCCTTAATTTAATATGAAATGATGGTTACTCGATGAATTCAATTGAAAGGTCAGTTTTATTAAAGATCGTTTACAGCTGGGCTTTGTTGAGAAAATTCAGTAATATTACAATTGAAAATGTTGGATATCAACTATTGAATTGTTTTCGATACCAGCGCTGAAGCAAATATTACATGGATTAAATAAATCCATCGGGGATTTAACAGTGTGTCACAAAAATAATTTTACTTACCTCGGTATTTTCGAAAATGTAAATGTTTATTACACCGTGCAAAATGACCTCGATGTCGTCGCCCACAAATCAAATGTATTCCTACTATGGGACTCAAATGTACTACTACTATTCCTATGGAGTCTCTTTACTAGTTGTATCTTGAATCGATTTACCTGAGGATGTGGTTATGTAAATCAAGTCTTTTTTATTTCGAAGTAGGTACTAAACCGGATGCTCAACTCTTTGGAAATGTCGTGGGTCTTACTAGGCTTTATGTTTTAAAAACATTTTTTGCGATATTTGATCGATTGTTCGGAACGTGAGAGTGACACTCACGAAAATGGTCAAAGGAGAAGAATCGCGTGGATGGCGAGGCAAAACTTTGAGGCGAACGGTACTCGTCTTCGCTTGAGGGGGGGGGGGAAGCAGAGCGGGGTGGAAGGAATTTTTTAAGCGAAACTCACTAATCATCCCTCCTTGTCACCGGAACGTGGTGGCTTATTGGGGGATAAATAGGGAAAAAACGAGAAAGAACGCCGTCGACGGCGCTTCCATCCAACTCATCTCGCAGCTTTCGCGCCGGAAATTTTTCATTTCAAGCATCCTCATTATCTCACCCCTGATGAAGAGACTGAGGATTGAGAGGCAGGCGGAAGGGGGGGGGGAGGGGAGAGAAGTGGTTTTAATGCGAAGGGGGCGGTAAAGAGTTCGTTGGGGTGTCGTGGTTGTGTGTGCTGTTTTGGGTGGCGGTGGGGGGGAGGGTGGGGGGAACTTGCTCGACTTCCGTCCCCTTCGAATTACCAATGCCCTCCCGTCGTAGGAAGTCGGAACAAAGATTAGCGCATTAAGGCGGACGGAATCAGCGTTATTTCCACTCCCAAACCACCATCACCTTCGCACCGAAATGATTTCCCGACGAGCGCTTCTTCCCCATTGCCTGCCTTCCCTCTATCTCGTTTTGTCTTTGCTCTCCCCAACCCCTTTCCGCTCATCCGAGAGATGGCAGCAGCATCGCTCCGCGCCTCTTTCCCTCGTAGAGTGTGAAATCCTCCCCCCTCCCAAGGACGTTTCAAACCGACGCCTAAGGTTCGGTGGCTGCTTGACTCTTCAATGTTTCGCTATAGTATAGCGGAATGGCTGGCGCCACTTTGCAGAAATTGATGTGACGGGCTTATGAAAGATGTTCGCCATTCTTTTTTATGCGGATTTGTTGGTATTTTATCGTAGAGCGTGATAAATGGCGGAATGGATATCTTTCATAGAGCAGGGTACTAAACTTCTTGGATAGAATATTTTAGGTGTCCGATTGCGGTGCCTCGACGGTGCGGTGCGGTGTATTTTTGCAAGTAATAAAATAACAGCAAAAGTATAACAAACCATTGTGGAATTTCATTATGATACTGAACTACTTAAGGGAGGAAACTTTCCGTTGCCCACGGTAAAATTTTCTTTTTATTTCGCTCGCAGACTCATGATCGAGGCTACTTGTCTTATAAATACACTCTGTATTGTGTTTTTAAAAGTATAACTCTACGTTGGAATGTAAATTTTAAAATTTTTCTGGACTTATACTAAGTTTTATAAATCTAACGGTAAGAATAATTACATCAAACACTCAGGAATTTATTTGAGAATGAAAACGTTTATGGTGTTAACTCTTGTCTTTTTCGTCGTGAAGGAGTTTTATTATAAAGAAGCTATTCTCTGTATTAATAGGGAGCTACTTAGCATTCATGCAATGCTTTAGAAACTCCCTGATGTTCAAATTGGTCGTTGATTTCAAGCAAGAACTGTAGGTTTCACAATGCCATGCGTAGTATCAATAAATTTTTTCGATCGTTTGAATTGGACCTAAAAAACACCAATGACTTGAAATGGACTACCAAGGTATGAACGTTCTTATAAGGTGCATTAATCACGCCTTTAAAGACTTATATCGTCTTTTTTAGTTATAGACTCTAGAGTTTAGTTAGCGACAGTTAACTCTTACCTCCAGCAGCCAAAATTTGGCATGTTAATTCGGGTTCTAATTTGAAGTACTTCATGTTATTATGCCTCTTGAAAACTCCAAAAATTCTTATTGAATTCATGGGTTCCATTTTGATGAAGGAGATTTAATTTTTAAATGGTTGTATGGGAGCAGTCTATTGCAGGAAATGAACTGAGGAATTATGTTTTTTGTGTCTGGGGAAAAATATTCTTGACTTTGAATTTTGATTATGTAGCCAGTTATCACCAGTGAAAGGGATTTTTCCTGCTCTGGTGTAATCGTCATTCGTGCATTCGCCGTATGCCGCTCATTAAGTAAATGAAACAATTTCGTCTCAAGGTAGCAGGAGCGGCAATGGTGAGTTTTTAGGGTATATTTTTATTATTTTTCATGTAATTTGAATGACAATTTAAGGACCACGTACCATTAAAGTGTATATGTTTATGCGGTGTAACTGATTATACATGCAGTGCATTGGAAGTATGATACGTATTATACGTACGAATTATATTTGTCATTATTTTGCATGCAATCACATGGAGTTTTTTAGGGTGATATGGGAAATAAATGCAAAATTAAAATTATTTTTATCGAATCGTTAACTCGGTATGATATCTTGATATTTAGCACCTATAGCCATAATACTAAAAGGATATCCCGCCTTTAGAAGAAAATTCCTGCAAAGTAAACAAAATTATTAGAAAGTATGTATCAGGTATCAAATGACATCATTTAAAGGAGCGTCGAATTTTTAAAAACAAATCGGTAAAATGCAAATTGTCGCATTCATATAAAGACTTTTTATGCTGTGCTAAAAAAAAGATAGGACGATGGACCAATGGGAAAGCTGACCAGAGCAGACTAGAAGCCTTTAAAACCTGGTGCTGGTGGGAGATGCTGAAGATAAAATGGACGGACAAAATAAGAAATGATGAAAAGTACAGAAGAATAGAAGAGGAAAGGAGCATATGGAACACATTAGAGAAAAGAATAACCAGATGGATAGGATACACCCTGAGATGCCATGGGTTTGTGAAAAACATAATTGAAGGTAAAATAGAGGGAATAGTCCCAAGAGGAAGACCCAGGAATAAGTTCATGGACCAAATAAAAAGGAAAATAAATAGGAAGAGATACCAGTTGGTTAGGTAACCAGCATTAGATAGTGGAGGGTGGGGGGCTGCAGTCGATCAATCTTAGGATTGAACGTCCAATGATGATGATGAAGGCATTACACAAAAGAACTTTTATGCAGAGTTTCTCGTAAAATTGTATTTAAAAAGATATACCTCTAACCACCTGAAACCGAGAAAACGGTGTGCTGTCAACGAAGATAGTCTCAAAGTCACTAGTTACGACAACAGATCCCGACCATTTTGAGGTGACACAGACCAAACGCATCCTGTGAGAGGGACTCTTTGATATCTAGTCCCCGAGCACACAAGTCCCGACCCCCTCAACTGGAATCCACTTCTACGAAATCGCCCTCCCCCCCTTAGGAATGGATTCGCCACCCCATGCCGCCGCACCCCCCGACACCACCCTCACTCCTCGGTGAAAGAAAATTTCCAGCCAACCCGCGCGAGGAGACTCAGATAGAGAGAGGAAAAAATAATGCAGGCTCCCAGAGCCGAATGAAAAACGAAATCAAATCAGCGAGGGTAGCGTAACCGTGTGGAGGGAAAGAAACGGCGAAAAAAAGGTTGGCAGCGGGGACGGGGATATTTTAGCGGAGCGGAGATTCACAGTGAAATAAGCGGGGAAAGGGGGAAACAGAGGGAAGGTGTGGGGTTAGTAAAGAGTTTTTTTTTATTAGGGAAGTGATGGGTGAGGGGTGAATATTATTTTTTTCTGGAAGGGAAAAGGGATTCTCAAAAGGGGGACAAATGTGGAGGTGGGGTAAAGAACAATTGAGGACTCGCAATTAATTATGGCAAGTGTCGGGCAAAGAAAGTTTTCGACGCGGGAGGTGAGACGGAAATATTGCCTCGTCCTGAATTATGAGCCCCGGGGGCGGGGAAAGGTTAGCGATTGACCGGGAGGAATTTCCAGCCCCAGCCACCTGGGGAGAGCATGTTTCGTTTTTTATTCGGCGAGTGTAAATTCTTTTTCTGTTCAGTGTTTCTGCCAGATATGCTGACAGCTTAGCCATGCATAACACTGAAAGAGCTGAGGTGTGTGTGGTTAATCACTACGTTGGTTGTTGTTGTCGAGAAAGAATGAATGTTCACCTCAATGAGCCTCAAATCGTATTTTTAATGCTTTAAATGGAGAACATGCTTCCCATAAAACATGTTTAAATCTCTGACGGAAGATATTTTAGTTGGAATAGATTTAATTGTAATTCGTTTGATCTTTAGGCGCTTAGCTAGTTATGTATATTTTGGAAATTCTGTGATTAGTATTTTGCGTTACGGATGTGCCTTGAAAATTATGGTTTGTCGATCGTACATATATATATTATTTTGAGGGCCAAATAAAATCCAATTTTATCAATTTAGTAACTAATAAATGAAAGAAATATTTAAAAAACTTACGTTTTCTTAGAAATTAGGGTTTAACAATGGACTAATGCATGATACAGATCTCAGGGCTGTTTTATGCCCAGTTATTAACCCTCTCCATTTGCACTCCGTTATATGATACATAATTTATGATAAAAATTAGTTTTTCCTCTGCTTAGCAACATTGAGCTTATAATTTTTATCTTCAGTGTAACTCTATTACATGCAAAAGCCTTTATCCTGCCAATGTCACCTGAGAAGGGAAACATAGAAACGGAGTAATTTAGTTGGCTCCGTGATGTACTCATCAACGGTGATTGAGGAAAAGTAAGATAAGTCATATCGAAATGGACCCAGCAGATTAACATTTTTACTTCAGGGAAAGATAATAATGATAAAATGTTTCGCTGAAATGGCGACCGTGTGTGTGGTAACTAGAAAGTGTCAAGGTATATAAAAAATAGTCTTATGATTCTAAGAAAAATCTATCCCGAAGAATGAGGGGTAAATTGGTGTCAATTAAATTTACAGTGCAAGCTTTCCTAAATAATGGCGAGATATCTAGGCTAGATTTAGAAATAGTGAAACAAAAATACAATGAAAAATATATTATCCAATTTGTGACCATGATATTCGAAACCCTGGAGTTAACATGAGATGGAAGTCGCTGTTCCTATAAAAACTTCTTAAGCTTGTTCAACCAAAAGATTTTAATCAAATGGACGTGGCTGTGAACTGTGAGTAAGGCAATATATGTTTACAAAGTAAACTTTCCTGAGTAAAGAACTGGTTGGTTTGAAACTTGGAAGGAGTTTATCATGAAGAGCATAAAATCCCATATCATTCCCAACTATGACCAGCGAAAGGGAAAAGCTACCTTGAATGCTGTTTTCAAGTTGATTTTTTTACTCTTTTTAACCAAGCGTTTATGGTTAAACTCGAATATAACTATTCAAAGTGTGGTTTCGCCAGCCTAAATATTGATTGCTGTGCCTAAAAAAACTAGGACCCTATGAAGAAGCCGCCAATGAATTCGATTAAAAAGACAAATATGCAAATCATTAACTTGAGTTCTGGCAATTGGGCTTAAACTTGGTGGAAAAATCTCGACAAAGTTTTTGATCGTGTGGTCACAAAAACATCACGTTCTTGGTTTACTAAATCGTGATGAAATTGGCTTCAAGTGAGCTTATGTAATGGATGCTGATTTTTTGGAGCTAATGGCGTCGAATTTAATCTATTTTGTGTACATCTAATTACACTCATTGCATTAGTACTACTAATTTAGTAGTGCAATTTTATTGGCACCATAAATTTTAAATTCACCCATTAAAAACTCCAGTGTTTCTTACACGATCTAACTAATGTCTTACAACTTTAATACTAAAAAAGTAGAGGTACATGTCTTTCTCGTAACTTTATGTCTCTAATTTATTTACTAACAATTATAGCAATTCTATTTTATTAAATCACTGTAGCTTTGGAAGATATATTTTAATGATACCAGAAAATATCATCCGTTTGATATTTGTTTGCAGATTATTTAACGGTAAATTATATCTTGAACTGCAAATCCATTTATAGCTGCCCTCGTTGAAATTTTGTTGTCATATTATCTAGTGGTTGTTTTGCTATGTATCAATTAGTGATCTCAACCGTTGACAGACGAAACCGATTTATATTTGGCGTGAAACACTTGGTGATTCCTCCTCACATTCTCTCCAATTTCCCCCTCATTTCAGTTCTTGTATTATGTCATTATGTCTGTGCAGGTTATCGCCTGAAGATGACATAAGACGTCAGAACCCGCATCGGTTTCATTACAAAAAAATGGAGTATCTAATAAAACTATTTTCTTAAAATAATCAACCTTCTGATAATAATAGTCGTGTCATTTCTTTCCGTAGAACGTCTCTATTTGATAATATGTTAGTCCTTATCTTTTTAACCATAATTAACATTAGCTTTTCAAAATAATAACGAATTAGATTACATTTTCAAAGAGCAATAATGAGCAAGTTTTTGGTGAAATAACCAGTCTCCACGGGCATTGTCGACGGTTCCTTGTAGAAGTAGTCGCTTCTAACTCTGTAATTAGTATATAGTAACCCAATTACTAACAAATAACCTTCTTGGCTTCCAGTCAGGGGCTCAGCTGGCCTACTCGAGGCGGCGCCTGGACTTCTCGTCTTCTGTGTCCTCTTGTGTCTCTCAGTGGCGTCCGCCCCCTCGCTGTCGGGTGCGCGGACCTCCAAAGGAATTCGCGTCCACACGTGAACGCGGAGACAGCCCAGCAAGGGCACACGACAGGCAGTAACGTCGAATCCTGGAACTTCTCTGACGAAGATGAACCCCGCCACCCGCTCTTTTGCAGCCGTGCGAAACTCCCACGAAGACGCGTGCAGTGAGCTGTCTTCGCGACCCGTAGCTCGATGGACGACAGGGCCGTGCTCGATGGCTCGCGCGGTGGCTCGAGGCCGAGTGTTTGGCCCATTTAACCGGCAATCGCTCGGACGGTGGAGGGTAGGGGTAGCCCTTGAGGATTTTCTCCTAGTGTTATCGCCGTAACATTAAGTCGAAGCGTTTCGTCATCTCAGCATGGTGAATTTTTTTCCGGAATGAGAGGAATAGAGTTTCACGAACTTTCCTCCTCACTCTGGATCAGTGTGATCTATTATTTTTTTTATTACAGTGAATAAAAACATTCGGACGGATACATCGCTCCGAAATACGGGCAGTGTTCGTGGGTTCTTCACCCTACAGTGCACTGAGTAGGCCCTTTTTTAAAACTTTTTTTTACATTGATTTCATCGACTACCCACATGAAAATGATGAGATTTCGTTGGTTGAACCTTCTTTCAGGCGCACTTTTATTTTTGTTCTGCCGTGGATTTTTAAAGATAGTAGTGTTCACACGTCCAATACGCATTTTTTTTCATTTCGACATCCTATCAATTTTCTCTTTTTCATTGTCACTCTTTTCCAAATGCATCCGAGTCCTCAAAACTTCACAGAAGACATGTATCGTATTTTAGAGCTGAGTGCAACTTTGTCTGTGAGCAGTCTGGCAGTTTTCTGACGGAAGTTTTGGGAAAGCATCGAGAAGTTTTGTGAGAACCATGTTAGAAGTTATGGGATTTACGAAGGAGAAAGAGCTGTCAAACGTGCTCTGTTTCCATGTGAAAAACATTGCTTTCGAAACTGTGAATTTTGTGAGAATCACAGCGGTGTGCTTGAAGAGAGAAAGAGAGAACAGCGAGCGTTATGCGGCCCAAGTGTCAAGAAATGATATTTCAGCAGCGATTGCGTGAAAAGACGTGTTTTTAACGTGGATTAATAGTGGAGAAAAACGTTTAAAAATGGAATGCCAGAGTGTTTTGTGAGTGCCAGAGGAGCACGTGGGAGTGTGTCCTCTCGTGGGATACGCAAAAAAGGTTGAATGCGATGCAGGTGAAACGTTTTTATATATATTACTCCCATCACGAATCACGTCTTTTAGCTGTCAGTGCCTTTGCAAAGGAATCCTTCAGAGACGGTTTCTTAGTGGCTGTAAATAGTAACAAAAAAAGTTAAGGTGAGAGAGATCTTTTGGAGGACAAAATTAAGTTTTAAACTTTTGCTGTGAAAAACAGAACTGTATAAAAAGATGCATGATAAAAATCTCGTATTCAGCTTATTTCAACTCAATACATATAAATAAAACATATGAGAAGCATTCAAGAATCAAAAAATATATAATTTAGTTTTGCACGAAAATATAACCAGCAAAAAATTTTTGAACAGCTCTTTTCAAGAAAAAGTGTCGAGGTGGATGAATGAGTGAAAGTATGAGAATGAACTATTCACATCAGTATGCTATTAAGCCAAAAAATGTTTTTATTTTAAAAAAGTTTTTAGATTCTCAATGTAAAGAAGACGGTGAAGTGGCTGGTTGATAATGAATACCATTCATTAAAAAAGGTTTTTTGACATTTGAAATCACGTGTCAAGATAAAAATATATGTTTTTTTAATTGTGATAATCGCCAGCATGGAAGATGAAATGTTGCCTTTGTGTAATTTATCCTTATGTTAAATGAATGTAAGTAATGAAATACAAAAAAACAAAGATATTTTTTCCTGTTTTCATTCATACTTCGAGCTTTCCCTCGGTGGAAATTTTTGCAATATATTTTTATTTTCATATTAATTTTTCCATTGGCTGAATGTAGATGGTTATTTATTATTTTAAGTTATTTTTAAGAACTTAAATTAAATTGAAAGAAATTTAATTCTTGAGTTGAACGATAGACATTATATCTATTGTCAATAAAGATTTTTATGATCTGAGAACATGGGTTTTTTAGTGGTACTATTAAGTTTATAAATTTTAACTCACTGTATTTTTAAGAATTCGTGCAACTCCTCTCATCTTTCATAAATACTTTTTTTCTCTTCTTGGTTGATTGAATATTAATGCAATCTGAGGATTGACGTTAGCATTGTCAATTCTTAGTTTTAACCAGCTATGTGGAAGCATGAGGCATTTGCGTACCAGCGGAATTCATATGCGAATAGTCTCGGCTAAAATTCTGAATGCATTTATTATGAGATAGTCTTGTAGTGGACTTCCGGATATACTGCTTGATTTGTTTCAAATTCATACAACTGCATTGAATGAATAGAAGGTAGTCTACACTCTTGTCATTGGATATATAACGGTATTACTGTGTAACTTTAAGACATTCTTTTATTTTGCCAAATGGAGAAATTAAGAGCTCTGTATTTATCAATGGCACTTTTTGGGAAAATCTCTAAAATGAATATGTTGATGTAGAAGTAATCCTAGCCTAACTGCTTGCTGAGATGTGGTAGCCTCAAGTACTCAGTAAGTTGAATGGGCCTGTATGCCCGTGAGCCATCATCAAGAGCCTATTGATTACAATCAAGATTATAGCACTGTTGGTAGAGACGCTACCAGTAAGTAGACTCGTCCAATTCCGACTATTATCGTTTTCAAATGCCTATGGCGCCAGGAGAATGGACCAAAATTAGAGGGGTTAGGCACCTTTTGTGCGAGTCCATAACTCTTTGAAGGCCTACACCGACCTCCCATCTGTTTTATAAAATGTCTTGATTGATATTCATCAATATATCCACTAAGTTTTCTTTTTCGAAAGCTTACTTTTTACTGACTTTATAGAGCTAAGTCCTCGAGAATTTCATTACACGCTTTAAATTTGCTGCGATCGGTGAAAGGATCACATGAGTTATGGAAATGATGTTTTTGCTATATCTCCAATCCAGTATTTTTACTGTACCCAGTGAGTGTCTCAGGTATGTCATTCCATTTCAGCAAGTGTAACTTCCCTGTGCCATTTCTTTTTTGGTACAATGCTTTCCCGCTGATGTGCGATCATTTTCATTCAGCACAGTCCCCGAGCCATAAAATTATTTATTGTAAGGTGGCAAGTAATTCTCTCGACGATATTTTCATCTCAGTTTCACCTCAGCACCCTGTTTTCTCTTATACTTCTTACTGCGCTTTTTTCTTCTCGGTTTACGTCCCTATTTCATTTTCTCCCGTTTCCATTCTGTCGGGTCATACCTACACTGCCCTCTCAGACCTGCGTTACCCCCTCAATGGCACACCAGGATAATTTTCCTATCCACCCTCGCTCCCTCTTTTAAGCTCACGCCATTTCCTTACCCCTAAGGCTTTGGGGTTTATGTTCAGCCTTCACGCTGTCGGATTCGTCCAACTCACATCGCCTTTTCCCTTTCTACCGTTTTAAAACGTTTCACCCCGCCGCCTTTCTGCTGTTCCCATTGGTTGCCTCTTCTTTGAATGTGTACGTTCGCCGCAAAACTTTTGCTTTTCCCTTTTGGCGCCATCTCCCATTCGTTGCCTGATTCACCCGTCCATCACTCAATGATCTGAGCCGCCTTTGCGTGGTTCATGCGTTTTGGCTCTCCTCGAAGGGTCCTTGATATAGAGGGCTGCCAACAGTGCCCACGCTCCGGGACATATCCTCGTTTTATCCAACGATTCTGGGATACATTCTAAAATTTATAAACTTCCTGAATTTTGGCCGTAAAAGGCGTTTGGGACGTGGCTTTCGAGAAGAGAGGAAAATGTTCGGTTCGGTGAGAAGATGACACGTCTGGAGGTGGTAAGGAGAAGGCAGAGTAGGGTTGCTGAAGTCCGTGCTGGAGGGTAGGATTTTGGGTAAACGGAGCAAGGGGAAGAAAGAGAATAGATTTTGTGGATGGCATGAAATGAGACGGAAGAGAGACAGAACACATGCTGAGGTGTAAAAGGAATTTTTTCTGTGTGTTTTCACATTCAGAAAATGAAGAAGACTTGAACTTCCTTCTTTTTAGACCTAACTTTACTCGTAGATTGCCCTAATGATGATAGATATTTAATACCTCTCTGCCTGTGTAGCTGGATAAATTCGAAAGCCGCACTAATCTTAGTTGATAGATGGGAATCGCGGTAAATGGTTAATAATGCACCCGCATACGCACATGTCGTGGGTTTTTGCCTACCTAGGAAATAGATGTTATCTATTCATGCTACCTATTAATAACATTTGAGGTTTCAGCATATAGGAGCTAGATAATTTATCAATTTTTATATATGAACATGTGGTGATGACATAATTCAAACTTTAGGACCAATAAGGCTTACTTGTGATGTCGTTCCCTTAAATTATACCATGCTATCTGAACTATTTCGCATTATATGTCATAAAAATCACACAACAAGAAAAGGGAAAGGTGAACAGATGGATTGTTATAACAGGCAGATTAAAATGCACCTACAATACCAAAATACGCTCCTACATAAAGCTCAGCTTTGGGATAAAGAAAAAATTTGTACCTCTCATCTTAAGCATTCAAGCTGATCGGTATCAATGCTTTCGTATCCGACCCAGAGATAGGTCGCGAAGTAATACGAAGGAACTATTGAGTAACAGTTCGTCGTCGTCACTCAAGAGGCCAGGCCTTGTCGCTGACTTTGTAGCCAAATGTCTCTTTCTAAGGTTGTCTTTTCATTTCCCCATAGGAGTTGCAATTCACGATTGACATCACACTGTGAAGTAAAGATATTCTAGATCGTCCTTTTCTTCCCCAACACTTTTCCTTCAATTATGTTTTTGATGAACTCGTTATGTCATACTAAGTGACCAACAAGTTTAATTTTCTTGGAGTGAATTGCTTGAAGAGGCGCTCATTTTTCGCCCACTTCTTTCAAGAGTTGCTCATTTGTTTTCATCATAACCAAACTTGTTTTAGTCATTCTCCCCCCAGAACCACATTTTGGCTGCCTGGAGTCAGTCTTTTTCTTGCCTATTTAATGTCCATGTTCACAACTATAGGTGAGTGTACTCCACACGAACGTCTTTACAAATCTCTTCCTCGTTTCATTTGAGAGGTGGTTGTTCACCAATAGGTTCTGCTTCTTTTGGACAGAGCTGTAGCAACTACAAAGTATTTATTTATCCCGGCGGTAAGTAATGGTTCGTTTTCCTGAGGTAACCACCCTGATTTGTTTTCGTATCCAAAATGGAAACATACGAAAGAAATAGTATATTATATAAGTGACTGGCCTAGGTGCAAATATTTTTTTTGGAATTTTGCTGAAATTCAACAAAAAAATCCGTCATTTTTAGACGGAGATGTCCCGAGAATTTTCCATTTTCAGGGAAATGGGAGTTGGCTACCCATACCCTTGTTGCCTGCCATATTCCATTTTCCGTACCCTTTAAACCGCCGAGCCCTTATTCCCACGAATCTCTTCTTCCTTTCTTGGTCTCTTCTCTACTCTCAACCTTCTTCCACGCTGTTCCTTACCTTCAAACTCCAAAGATCTCCTGTTGCGCTCGAGGTGAATTCCACCGCATGCCACCGCCTACCCTCATGCACCCTTAATACGCCTCCACGCCCGTCCTCCCCCGCGCTCTCAGCTCACGCTCTGCCGCCCTCCTTTTTCCGATGCGATCTCCCGGAACCCTCCTTCCTTCCCTTCCGCCCTTCGCACCCTCCATCCCGTGGAGTGCGTATGGCAGGGGGTCTCACAAATCTAGAACCATTTCCGGCGAGTTGCCATTCATCTCCTTCCTCCGCTTCGTCACTTTCGAGGCAAGAGTGGTGGCACACTTATGGTACGGTGTGGTATAAAAGTCTGCTTAAAAAGGGGACATGTTATTATTGCGCGATATATTTCCCCGGCACATCTCAGTGAGGTTAGGCTTGGTAAATTTTCGACTTATATTACGGTACGTCACAAAGATATGGTTCAATTTTTCTCAAGGAATAGTTCGACTTGTCAGTTATAACATTTTTGCAACTTTACTCGAAGTTAATACTTTGTCTTCGTCAAAATCGCTTGATCGATGTATTTGTAAAGAAAAGTGTAGTTTTATTTAAATTCTATTCTTTAAACATCGTAAATTATATTATTAATGTTATATACTTCGAAATTAAGGCATAAGGTAATATATAAAAAATGAGATTTACATCCAATAGCGTGAGGGAATCAATAAAATATACAAACAGGAAAGCATTTCAGCATCCCTGCCTGGGAGGCAGCGCATGTTACAGAGTGATTTCTGAAATTGGTATATTATTTTGTAAGCAAATGTGATTATGACTACCAATAGGTATAAATCTGTTAATGGTTTGGGCCAGCCACTGTGTACTCTTTGGAAATTAATAGGTGTGTCAAACATGCGAAATACTTGACCAAGGGTGGGAGAATGCCAATAGTGATAGCGGAGAAACAAACGACCAGTTATGTTTACCCTTGACTGAAGTTGATTTCCTTTTGAGGGTCAGCCGCGTGGCCGTTAAAAAATTCAAGTCAAAAAAAAAAGATTTTAACCTTGGCGAATTAGGAAATTCCGTCACTCAGATGTTAATTATCTACTTTTTGCAAACCTAGAGGGTAAGATACCGCCTCAGGCTCTGCTTTGTGAAATTCAATTATAAAATATGAATGAGATAAAACTTGGATGGTCCACAGTGTTAATATTGCGCAAAAGCCCTCAAAATTCCATGAAAATGAGGGAAGGGTAATGAGATATTGTATTCGTCTTCACGTACCAATTGTGAAGTTGCTATTTCACGCATGTCAGTTTTGCTGCTTTTGTGGCGAACTTCCCAGCTGAAGACATGCTTGTGCATCTGATGTTTACGTACGTACGTAAAAGGGTGTAAAGGCTGGCAAGGACGTGACTGTTAAAGAATACGCTGAGGGAAGTTTCTCTGCGCTGGATAGGTAACTTTCCGTAGGAGCTGGCCGAGGATCTCGCCCTCTGATGTGAGTCTCAGTCGCCTGATAATGGAATTATTTCGTAATTTATTATTCAGATTTACTTTTCAATTCCATAGTATTAAGGCTGTTATTTTTTCATCATTGAAAACCATTAGTCTTATGACCTACTCCGGAGCATTCATAACCTACGTTTTCAAGAAACTATACTAAAAATTCTTTCCCTAAAGGTTCAATTCTTGTGCATAACTAAAATAGAATGCAAATGAAAAGTAAGTGGAACATAAAATTAGCTCATCGAATTCCGTTTTCGTGTAGAAATTTGGAGAGCGAACTAGAACAAATTTTTTGAAATGGCTGTTCGAAAAAAAAAGTTCTTAGAGCAAATTTAAGTGAAAGAATCTGTGGGAAAAAACGCCAAAAGAATTCTCTAAAAAAATCCGTTTAATCTCCATTCTATCGATATATATTGCCATTATATATCGGGAACGACTGTGTACCTGAAATTCCTGTCACATAAAACATTTATTTAGAACATTTTTAAGACTTAAATTTTTGTTGAAGTTATTATTTAAATTTGCAGCGTATAAGATGTTACCATCAGCAGGGTTTATCTAAAATTAGTTAAAGAGCACTAAAGTTAAAAGTACATTGGTTAAGAGTTATCTGATACACAAGAATATATAAGGAGTTGTAATTAATAAGCAAGGAATTTCGATGGAATTTCATGTTGATGGCGTTTATTGTAGTCATGAAAGGTTCATCCGGTAATCTCAAATTTTATAAAATCGTTCTCTCTCATATATGCGTTCCTGCGCTTCAGGAAGATGAGACCCCGATACGAGCGGAGCTCTCCGTCCCATCTCGCCACATCTCGCCGAGCGCTCCGAAACGTACACCCTCGATGCTCCCTTTTTTGACCTATAAAGTGACAATTTAACTGAGGAAATTGCTCCCATGCAGCGTAAACACCCTTCATGTGTAATATATCTCCGACTCATATCCCTTTCAACCGTGTTATATCCTGGCCCGTTTACTCCCCGCCTGCCTTTGTCCGGCGGCGGCTGGCAACGGGGAATATTTAGGCTTTAACGTTCCTGCGCGCCCCCTCCTCCCGTCCCCTTGCCCCCCCCCCCTCGCCTTATGCGCGCATCTATGGATCGACGATTCCATCAAGCGATGGCCAATGTGCAAGAAAAGGGGATATGAGGGAGAGATAGAGTGAGGGGGGGGGGGGGGGGTCGTTGAGGGGAGAGATTCGTGAGAGATATGACGAGAGATGGGGGTCAGTCGTGGATCGCTATTCGTCGCGGACGGGCTGATTGGTTTCCCTCCGATCGCCGTAAGCGCTTTATGCTCTGCAACTAAATGGTCGCCATAAATGCTTCGAATGCATACGTTTGGCCTTAACGCTCAGTTAACGTGAGTTTTGGAATTCGGAATAAGTTTCGCGATCTGCGATGCGGGATTGCCGTTGAAATATCGATTAATGCCCAGTCATGATTAATGACAGTTGGTGACAGCGCTTTGCTAATGGGTTTATTTCTCTCACTGGATTCATTCAACCACTCTAGATGTTATATTTGATGTCAAAATTGAATCCACGCATGGGGAGTTAAATGGAACAATTGTTTGCGCATAGTGTGTCACATTACTTTTGTATTCGGCTCGAATTTCAGATTTAAAGTGCCCAATCAATTAATTTGATTCTGATCGAAAGAATACAATTGAGGATAATTTCTTTTCGTATTGGGGTCGGAAATAGAGTTAGAAAATATTGATAAAGATTTTTTCCGTTAAGAAACAGGAGTTTTTCTCAAATTCAAGAGCAATATGCCGAAAGTTATTTCCTTCAATGTTGCCACAAAAAATGTTTCTCATTCAATGTGCTATAATATGGACACAAAAATACACTAATATGAACATTTTTATCAAAATAAAATCTTTACTGTTTTTTTCTGAAGAAATTTGATACATTGATTTAGATTACTCTGGTTCACTTTCCGCAGGATGCTCATTTTCAGAATTGATATTTTAAAAGTATTTTATTCCCTTTTAAGTGAAAATAATTAGTATGGAAAACCACTCACTTCATAACTCCGTATGTTAAATGATAAATTATTCCCAGAAAAACCAATCCGTCCGTTTTGAATAAGTCAGTGAAGTTGTAGCCGTGCGTGAGGAAATGATTTTTGTGACAAAAATCACATGATAAGTTTGCTGAACAAAATTTTAAAGAATGAAATAAACATATTTTTCTCTTGCGGTCGTATATTAGACCTTCCTAATTAGTCTCCATCTGTGCAATTCCTTCCAATCTTTTTTCCGCTTCAACGCCTGCTAATTTCCATCGTTCCCATTGAACCAAGTGCACTTTGGTTCCGCGTTTTTAAGTGTCCTTTTATGCACAGTCTTTTTCGATAGAAAGATATTTCGCATGTAACTGGACCCGCTAAATACGCATTTCTTTAAGTATAAACTAGTTAGTATTATTAATTTATTGTTTTTAGTTATAATTAACGGTAGTTGTAAATGATAGAGAGTAAAGTCCTGTAGATTTTACAGGAGCGGGCCCTATCCCATTACACGATTTCTTTCTTCATTTCAGCATGAGTCCTACCTTTCTTAATTCGGTTTATTAAGCACATGTAATTCCTCCTATTACCTGCATACTCCTTTTATCAGCACTATGAGCGTCAAAATAAACCCCAAGGAGCACTTTTAAGCTAAAAATAATCAGACCTATACGAATTCTGAGTGGTAAAATATTTCGAAGCCCATACACATGAAATAGATAATCATGACTAGAGTGAACTACGGATTAAAATTAGGCAAAATGTAAAATATAAAAAAAATTTTGAAATTATTTAGTCTCAGTGCCTTATATCCGCACACGATTTAATTTTTATCTCAGTGTACGTTCTACTTCTTTCATTTCACTCCATAAAGTCGATTCCTTTGCATAAAATTCCCCTCTTACCAAACATCTTCTCATATTTTACAGCCTTCAGTATCCCTCAGCCCTCATTACCTCTTCCAACCACCTATTCGTGTCTCTTCTTATCTCTGCCAGAAGTTTATTCTCCTCTCCCACTACGGCGAACACTTCCTCGTTTGTCCTCGTTTCTGACTACCACACTTTCTCCATCCCTCTTCAAACCTGCATCTCTATGCTTGAGACCTATTCCATGAGGGATTAGAGTTTACGTTTCAGAACCAGCAGCGCCACTCAATTTAGCTTATTGCTGTTTTCTGGATAAATGAAAAGATTCCTCGGTCAGAAATTACCCCAGAAACAGTGTTTCCCAGACTGTAAACTGAAATATTGGCTCTCCGGATTGGTAACGAGTGATTTCCGCTGCTGCGTAGGGGCCTGAAAAGCCAAAGGTCTGAGGTTCAAGGTAACTGTTCCATACGAGAATTTTCGGGTATTTTTCTATTGTAGTGGAGTTACCCATGTCCATAAAATGGTATTTCTTGGTTTATTTTTTATGTTTTAGTCAAGTTCCAGCTGTAACCCGTCAAAAATGCTGTCCTCCATTGGGAAATTGGTATAAAATAACTTATTGTTTAGCACCGTTCAACATATTTGAAAAAAAATTATATTTCTTGTTTTATTTTATATGATTTAGTCAAGTTCCAGCTGTAACCCGTCAAAAATGCTGTCCTCCATGGGGAAATTGGTGTAAAATAACTTATTGTTTAGCACCGTTCAACATATTTATATATATATATATATATATATATATATATATATATATATATATATATATATATATATATATATATATATATATAGGCAAATACATAGTCAGATATACCTACTTAGAGATGTAATAAAAATAAGGATCAACACCCTCTGCTAAAAAACCTCCCGTCTCCATATTTTACCCAAAATCAAGGCTAAGATGTAATGGAATTGCCTTTAATAGCATTCACGTAATTGTTGTATAGACCATTACTTCATTAAGCTATTGACTATGTTGTTTATAGCATCATGGTATTCAATATAAATATCCATCTCATATCTCGGAGAGTATCATTTATCTACATTTTCATAACCACCGGTACCAAGCAAGTGTGTAAACCAATACATGTATTCTAATAAATTTCCATACATATCCATACATGCATAATGCATGGATCAACGAATTGAATATTATACATTCCAACCTGTATTAAGCGGCCAACACCGGACTGGTGACATAATTGCCACTTTATGAGGTGACCGGTGAACGGAGGGAAAATTTACATTTATTTCATGATTGGGAAATTCATTCTGTTCCCGAGAAAAGTCGGCCGCTCAGAAAGGTGACTGCATAGAAAAGGTGGTTTCTTAGGAAAGCAGGTTTTACTGCATGCTTTAAAAATATTAAAACGGAATTCACAAGCAATGAAATTGATATCTTGATCACTGTTCCCCGTGCTGCCTGAAAGGTAAAGAGACATACCTGGTAAAACGACATCAATAAATTTTCATTGTCTTCAATGAAAATTGTTTAATTGTGACATAATGAAACTCATGTTTGCATAATCTATTAAAATCTGATTAAGTGGAGATATTTTTAGATATTTATTTCATTGTAAGGATAAAGAAAATTCGCAAGGTTATGCGTGACATATATTAAATCATTACCTTGCAATCCTAGTCGAGTACTTAGAGACCCGGTTTGTTGATGTCTAGTAAACGTTTAGTGCCAGATGACGTCTTTACGTTGACTTGATATTTATTGAAAGAATGGGTGTTCATAAGACCGGCGCATTTCACAAGGCCGTTGGTCACTTGTTTTCCATTCGAAATTGTATCAGCGTAGGTTCATTCCGAGGAAAAGTTTAAGCAGAGATTTTTAAATCGAGTCTAACGGAAAGAAAATTGGGTGCTATCTGACCGAAGGATGGGTGCAGATTTGGCATAAATTGTTAGTAAAAAAGTGTCCTAATATCTTTTATCACGTGCCTGAGGCCAGTACGGCAAATAATTGACTCCATTGCATGATTGCAAAATTTGACAGTTGACAAGCTTTAAATATGCAAGTGAATTTTTCCAATTTTTCATCGCGAAGAGAAATACTTGCTTTCGACAAAAGCATCTATTTCTTTTCGCGATGAAAGTCATCGTAAAGAAGTGCGGAGTAGTTGGATCATGTAGCCTAGTGGTGGGTTATCACCTCGCATGTTGCCAACAGCACATATATAGGTGAAATAGCTCGTATAAAAGGCCGTTTAGGAACGAGATTTGTTAGCAGTTGACATGAATGAATCACAGGAAAGAGCATTACCGATGCATTAATAAATTTTATGGTTATTTTTTTTGTACGCGAAGAACATTTTCCCCTATAATAAGAACTCTCTGATCAGCAGCTCTTTCCTCACTCAGTATGATATAGAGCCGAGAAAATGTACGAGCTGTGCATCAAGATTTAAAGTTAATTTATGGCGTCATTAAAAGAGAAAGTCTTACGAGGTAATGTATTGATGCTGAAATCCAACGAGAAATGGAGGCATCACATAAAACTAAAGGTTAACATGACATGATGTGGACGCATTTCAAGTATCCGTCTAAGTGAAATTTTCTAACATTAGAGCCATAGTTAATGCAGTCATTTTTAATCTTTCTTGATTTTATTAGGCCACTGATGTTTGCGTAGACCCACTGCATGGTTCGGATTTCCTGACTTTTCTAACATTTTATAAAGTGCAACATCCTTTGATATTTTTTCTATGCCTTCCTTGTTTGGTGTTGAAACATGCATCTACTTTATACCATCAAAGAATAATGATCACAGAATTTCGGTTGAATTTGGCACAGCGTTGCATTTTGATGGTGTAATAATATTTATTACGGTTGAAAATTATCAGAGACTCATTATTGTGGGGTATATTTTAGCTTGATTTTTACTCAAATAATTGCCTGATGCCACCAAAAATAACCTTTAGTTATTTTTATATCTGGCGGGTGAAACAATATCAGCAGCGGGAAACCAATCTCAGTACAGTGATTATGTACGTTAATACTTGACTGATGAAGTCTTTTCTGGTTTCCAGCCATGTCAGAGTGGACATTGCTGCCTACATTTCGATGACTTTTTCTGCCATCGTTACCAGAGCTCTTGAGCTAATGAGCCCTAATAACGATCAATAGCTCTGGAGGAGATAGCAGAGAAAGCCATCGAAACGTTGGCAGTAAAGGCCTTCCTGACAAACCTGAAAACCCGAAAAGACTTCATCAGCCATGTTAGCGGGGAAAAAACCAAATTTTTCATTTTACATTATACGTGAGCATCTAAAATTAAACCTCGTCCAAAATCACATTCAAACTAACTGGCTGGATTTTGTAATTAAAATAATTTGACATGATCAGGAGAATATGACTGGGGAAATAATGAAATAACCCAAACTTCGTAAATTCCTTAGCTTATTTTAGGAATACACCGATTTCGGCAGTTACACCATTTTCGTACGTCTTCAAGTCCAGTATATCTTAAGGCCACCGACATCCGTTGTACATTCTAAAATAAACTGTGAAAATTACAATTTTCGTCTTATTATCATATCAACATTCCACCAATGAAAACTTTCAACTTTGCAATGCAACTGGGGAAATAAATAATTTAGTTGGCCTGAATCCCAACTTGTTAACAAATTTATTATTACTGCCAAGCTTGGTACCCAAACAATTGCACCGTGGATCATTGGAAGGCGAAGCTCAGACGTGCAACCTGAAGGATAAGCGCAGATTTAGCACCATCGCCACTGAGGACGGCAAAACTGCTCGCTAGATGCGAAGAACGGCTTTCTTTAATGACTTCCTCTGAGAGAAATGAAACCTGGCTTCTCGGAGAAGAGGAGAGATGATGGAATGGAAGGTGTCTTTTCAGTGGAATGGTTCCGAGTGGTAAATCTGTCCGAGAAAGTAACGCTTAAAGGCGTTGGTGAGGTACCACCTTGGCGAATGAAAACGCCCGCCCATGGAACCGCTGAAGAAAAAGAGTTAACTTAGAGCCACGGAGTTGCGCTTCCGAGTTCCTTCGCCTTCCTTCTTGGAGTCCTCCCCTTTACGCTCCCGAGGCTGAAAGCTTCACTTCCTCAAAGCGGAAGACCTGCACTTTACTCATATCCAATCACATCAAACTCTCTTCCTCATGTCTCCGTGCAAATCTAACCTGAAACTTTTCACACCCATAGACTTATTGCTCTCGCACTAAAGTTTCAGACGCTGCGCAGTGGACGATTTTTGGGGCGTGGGCTACGGAATTTTCCAAATTTGGCAAAACGGCCGAGGAAGGTTGTTAAGGAGAGGCATCATCCAAAAAATCTTATTGCTGCCAACACAAAGGTCTTGAGAAGTACGATGACTCGTCACTAACTAACATCCCGTTTCGACTTGTCTCACGATTAGACCTCCAGATAAGATCCCAGTTATCGCGTCCTTGGTGGGTGATTGTAGCCACTCATCTATCCTATGCTTGCCCCGTGCCTTGTGTGAAAAATTGTGTAAATAGTTTTGTTCCCTGTCTACTGTCTCTCATTGCCCCTCTCTTATTCCCTCCGTCCTTTCTCAGCCCCTCCATGTTCACCTCCCATCCAATGCCGCGCAGGCTCGTCCCAGGAACATTGGCGAGAGCGAATTTCCCCTTAAATGTTAGTTAAAGGGTATCACCTTTGATTTCCCAACCGACAAAAGTACTGTGCTTTATTAGCTACCCAAAAGAGCCCGAATTAGGGGTCATACTATTTATGATTGAAATATTTCTGCCATCAAAATTGTATACCGGGATTTCTGCGTGGAATATGTGGCCACAGCTGCCTTGTTATTGCGATCCCCAAGCAGATGAGAATCATGCAGATGCGAACTATGCGCTTTTCAGTACGCTTTGCTGGTTTATTTGTTATGTTGATGAGATGAAAGACAAAGTTAATTGTGCCATTGAGGTCCGAGCAGAATTACGATGCGATAGAGAATGTGGGAAGAGAAGAGAGAAATTTGGATTCCGTCACAGCCAAGTGTCAAAATTTTCTCAGTTTTTCTTCCAGAATGGACTGAAAAAAGATAAAATTTGTATGCTTATGCGCATTCAGGGATCGAGATTCGCTGAAAACATCCTCGGGTGTGGCACCCAGCCACGAGTTCATTGTTCAAGTTATCATACTGACGCAAGCCCTTATATTGTACGACTACTTTACCTCTAGTTGTATAGACGTAAGCGCTTGTAACTGTGTGTCAGCCTTACCACTCATCCTGGTTTGAAAGCTCTCTTCCGGTGGCCCGCTCGATTTGATATCCGTCCCATTTGAGAGTTAAAGGACCGGAACGCCCCCGCTGTCCAGCGCCTGGAGAACTCATGCTCGAAAACTGTTGACTGCATGCTTTGCATGTCTCTTATTTTGAGTAAAGAATTCCAATGATTGACTCCGAAATAAGTGGCATCACTTTTCAACCATTCCTCGTGGTAGTTACTCGTCGAGGGCCAAGAATGGTTCAGCCACCTAATTAATAACGAGATCTGAGTTCGGTAAACAAGCCGTCGGTATTGCAGGTGCTAATTCAATTTTTTAATTCCAACATAAGAATTAAATAACTGAGTACAATTTGCGTGAATTTTATTTTGAAAATTGTTGAAATTTACCGGTTTCGACTGGGAATGTAAAACAAACTTTTTTTATGACTTATTTAATCATTCATTTACATTGGGTGTGAAATGGATGAAATATCACTCCGGGGTTCTTACATTGAAAATAGTACAACTAAAGTCTAGAAGATTTCATGACAAGCATCAGTACGCAAATGACAAATTCAAAATTAACTTCTAAAATGACCGTGGTAGTTTGAATAATCTGATGATAGTAGTATGTGAAGGGTGTGTAAGAAGGATGTGTTTCAATAGAAAAATATCAGATATTTAATTTTTAGACATAATCGTTGGAAAGGTGTAATTTCGAAAAAGAATGCAACGATCGTGCACTAAAAATAGTAACGAACTCTGAATTGTAACGTAACCCAGGGCAAAATGTCACTCTACCATTCAGAAACCAATTCGAAAAAAATAGGAAAGAAAAATCTCCGCCTTAAGCGGTGTTAAAACCCGAGCCTCCGGTATGAAAAGCTAATACTCAATAATCTGATCCCCGGAGGGGAAATGTATTTACATATTAGAGAGACAATTGAACGGTAAATACGATAGTTGGTGTTTAAGGTGGACAAAACGACGAAACATAATTGAATTTAGGGAATTCGTGAGGGCAATAGATGAGTCTTCAATTGGAGAATTATTAAAATAAATGGAAAAGCTTCTACGATGAAAAAAATAAAGCGATAGATTCGCTGGAAAAGCCTAAAATCGTTAATTTACAACCGTTTGCTCTGGCAAAAAGCACAAGCAATGGCCCAGGTACAGGCATTTAAAGTTTTATACGCGTATATAGTAATATATTATATAATTTAATTTTAAAAATTGCCTCAAGGTGGTCACTTCAAAGCTAATTATGAAATTCCGGTTCCGATGTAGGATCGGAAACACTTTTGCGTTGATTACTGTAAAATAAATATCGATCTGATAGTTTCAACTACATTTCCTAGCTTCGTCTAGCTTCCACCAACTGCGAAACTAACCCTTGGCCTTCTCTTTGCGCAATGAGCGTGTCTCTCTTCCCTTCCATATCCTCACTTTCGGCGCTCGTAAATTATCTGAGTTCCTTCGCCGCCTCATCGTCGGCCGACCGCGCCATCAACTCGGAGGCGATTCTCTTTCAAACACCTCTCCCTCTCATCCCATCGGGCCCCCGGTCGAAGCCTTCCTTCTATTCCACTTATTTTTTTCTGCCACCGCTATAAAATCCACTTATTCGCAGCTCCCCTTCTATCCTTTTTATGGCCTTCCTTCACCTCTTCCCGATCTTATTTGCTAAATAGTTCCCGGCGAAGTCAACAGCCTTCTATCACGCGCACTCTCCATCTCGAGTCACTCCGCCCTCCACTTCCGCTATCTCCCTCGGCCCTTCCGCGTTAGACGCCCGCCCGCTTCTCTCGCTATCTGACCGCTCCCTCTCTCCGCCTCTCTCTCCCAAGAGCTTCGCGAAACGGCCTGCGTCCAGTAAGCTAGGAGACGTGAAGTATAAAGGGTGATTAACCTGCAACAGAGGGTCTTTCTAATGACTAGACTCTTGTGCTTAATTGCTCATTATAATCTCTAAGAATTGTTCCAGTCTACGGATTGAATTTTTGCACGTTTTTGTTACGTGCCAAATTGTCGGTGTTTCGTCGAAAAAAGATTTGATTTGATGATTTGGGTGATACCTAAATTTTGAAATAGTAAGGACACATCGAGGGTTGTGCTGCAGTGATTAATTGTTCTTTACTATCTCCTCTTGTTGTTCGATTTACCGAAGAAATCATCCATTTTTAATGAAGATATTTCCACTCGTTTCCTCTTAACTTTTCTCGGAAGAAATATAAATATGGAAGCTCGTGCTGTTTTATTATTTTTGTCATTTGGTTTATCTTTAACTTAGGACTGGTTGAAATTAATGAGTGAAAAAACCTCTAGCCTTTTTCATTATCCGTGCCCTATCTCTCTACACGTTTATATTCTTATTCTTAGGATACGTCCGAAATCTCTTCATGCCATCCGTGAATCAAATACTCTTTCTGCCCCTTCCATGCCTTTTCCCTACCCTTGCCTCAATCTTAGCCTTCATATTTCCTTACCCCACGATATCTGCTCCAACCGCATACTCTGCCTATTGTGAACTTTCTTTAGAAGTTTCATCTCCTCACCAATCATGTCTAACTTATCTTCTTATAAGATTGGAATATTAATATATGTACAAATTAATAGTTGAACTATGCTCTAAGGAACATTTTAATATCAGATATACCAGTGTAATATTTTTATTTTGTTTCATTTTTTGGAGCTCAGTTGTCTGGAGACCCAGTAACTTTCGGCGCAGGTGAAAATTAAAATTCGTCATAATTTATACACAATTGGAAGTTCCAGAGGTGAATATTTTTTTCAATGGAGTGTATCCTCCTGATAAACATATGGTTCTGCAGCTTTAAAGTTAATTCTAAAAAAAACTTTCCATTGCTATAGGTATGAGATTGCTGTTATTTTTCCTTATGCACCCGCGGCATAAAATAAATGATTACTTTTTCTATTACTGTTTCTGGATTTGTAACCGCGAGCATTGTATGTTGAAGTGAAATTTGTGGACTAAAACTATGAAATGTAGAATTCTTCATCTTTTAGAATCGTTCTGGCAATGTTTTAATTACGAATTAATGTGGCTTGGAACAATTTTTTTGAAAACTTGGCGTTATTAGTATGAGCAATTCTCCAGTTCATATGAGGATACAATATTTTTGATGAATGTTTGACTCCCAATTTATTTTAAACAAGTTTTGATCCGGCCTGAAAGTGAAGTGAACGACAAAAATTTGGGTTAGCAATTCTGAATGAGTATCTGGCATGCCAATCTTAATTTTAACAGAGGATAGCGAATTGCCCCATCCTTAAGAGCCAACAGACGCAGCAATAGTGTGATTAAATCCGAGATGCGACATTTAATTTTTGCTGTCTACCACATTCATTGGAAAACTCTAGCCATATGCTCAGGCAATAATATACGGAATGTAACGATAAGGTGCGGCCAAACTTTCTGAACACATTCCTTACATCACTGAAAGTATTATTACTCTATGCTTACATGCAGAAGAAAGAAATATATTATATGGATATGGGTCCATTAATGCTTTATTTCCATGTAAAGGTACTCATTTTCTATAACTCTCCATCACGCGTTGGTCAAGGGAAACACACAGGAAGATAATGTACCAGCGTACCAGATAAAACTCTTTCATGCCAGGGAATTGGATTGACGTGGTGGCTAGAGTAATGGCCAACCATTACGATGGCCATGGTCCAATTCTCGGCGAAGGTGGATATTTTTCAGAGGAAGCCCGATTCCTATTTGGTTGTCGTGTGGTCCTTGTGGAGGCCACTTCAAGCTCAATACTTCGTCTGTTGGATGAGACGTTAAACCGTGGTCCCCTTGGCTACTTTCCTTAAGATTAGGCTAATGATGATCTCAGCATTTGTTCCGGGTTTTCTTCCTTGTAATATATTTTAGGGACAGCATTTTCGCTGGCTGTCCCCCCAGCGTCTTCAGGTCGAAGTGACTTCACTTGCCTGCCAGCGAAACTGTTGTCCCAAAAACAATTTACGCGGAAGACAGCCTGGAAAAAATGCAGAGAACATCATTCCAGCTCCGCGGAAACCTCAGAACCAACAATAGTAGGCTAACGCTGACGCCGAGCTTCTCTTCACCCTTCCTCCACTTCCAAGATCTCCTTCACTTACCCTCCGAACCACCTGACATCAAAGGCGCAAATGACCTCATTTTTCGGACGCCTCCTCAAATGATATGCCATGCCGATACTATAGCGAACAGCTGATATTATGTGTAGGTTGAAGTAAGTTTTATGTCAAAACAAGCAATGACATGTCACATGTCAAGAAAACCAGGTACTGGCAATGGAACTTAGAATTACAACTTAACCAAGAGTACATTTTGAACATTTTATATGAGAAAGTGTTCATGTGGTACGCTGGTACAATCTGTTCCTGTGTGTTTCACGTGATAAGTGTTCCAAGAAGAGTAAGAGAATGTGAGTTCTAGCATGGAAATAAAGCGTTCACGGATCCATATCCATATCACATCTAGTATTCTCCCATGTGTGAGGAATATGTCCTGAAAGTTTGGCCGCACCATATTAACCCTGTATATCTGCGGGCAAGCTCGGTCACGCCATTCGCGGCCATGCGGGTGGAAATAAGTTTGCATTTTGGCACTTCGTGGCTGATAAGGGGAGAAGAGATACGTAATACCTTGCGTAAGTTTGAGAAACTGTAGAGTGATTTGAGAATGCCGAGGGATTTCTGAGGATTGGAACGAATGGAGGCACAGTCTTCTCCCAGTGGAAGGTTTAGCAAGAAATTTCTAAGAAGACGGTAGTTTTTTCGTCACCTTTACCTCATATGCTACTAATTTGGTCGAAATCCACTTGCATCCAGCACATCTAAAAAGAGTCGCGCGGATAATATGCGTATATCAGGACGATCGGCGCTGGATATCCGTGACCCTTACGTGCCAATAACTGGAAGCTCTAACATCTAGCATCTTAACTATCTTTTTTGGACTATCAAGTGATAAGTTGGTTGTTAAAGAACACAAAGCATAGCAACTCAGTGAAACTTTAAACTATTTGAAATTTTTTTCATAATAACTGTAAGTTCTTGAGGTCTACGTTTTAATGCTCGGAAGTTATATATTCCGTGGTTTACTCGAGAGAATTTTTTACGAGTTGGTACGATTTGATGCTTCATCGTTCACCTTTTATTGTAATAGTTAATAGAAAACCCAGAAGTGAATAAAACATAATAGAAAAAACAATAGTTAAAAAGAATTAATAGTCAATAATGTAAAAGCAATTTCCTGTATTGTTTATGACTCCTTAAAATTCATCTCTTTTTTGCAATAGAAAATGTTTTTGCTCGTTCACACCATCAAAAATTCTTATTATTTTCACCCATCTCTTCACTTAACCCAAATCCTGTCTCATAAATATAGGAAACTCAACTGAATTAAGTCACTCGCCTAAGGCACCGTAACGTTTTCTCCCGCGTATTAGTATCGCAAATATTTGATTTCCCTTGTTTCTCTATGAATATCTCTCTAATTGATACCTTTCACGCACATAGCAGCTCCTTTATCTTCCCCATCTTTACTTAGTGATCTCCATAGCTTATCATCATTAGAAAGGCAAATAAAAGTGAAGTTCAAATCCTTATCATTTTTGCCAGTCGAATAGTTTCCAACGTAAATTGAACTATTGTGAATAATGAGCATACATTATATACGTTTCCAGTTGAGTTTCGTATAAATTAGTGCACAAAGTGGTTGAAATAATGTTTCTATGAGAAATTTAATTGCCCATTACAGCAGGAATACTTGAAATGATAACATTTCCGAAGTTTACTGAGTTGTTAGATAACGCTGGGACAGTAATTTGAGATTAAAATGCCCATTAGGATTGCATCCAATAATTCGCATAAAGCTCTGGAAATTTCAAGCCTAACACTTTTAAGAATTCGGGAAAGAAAATTTAGTTATGATTTCACGAGCTTAACTAAAACCCAGGCGTGAAAATTAGTCTTAAGTCGTGAACATCAAGAGTTCCAAGGCATGAGCATCAACTTCTTGCTGTCAAGCTGAAAGTTGTTAAATATGTATATTATCCTGGTCGTTAAGTATTTTTCCTGCGTTTTTTTTGTAAAAATTAAGACGTGTTATAAATTCATGTCCTCATAGAAAGAATGAGGCGAGTATAATTATCTATCGCCAACTCATCAACAGTAAAGGTAGGTTTGTGCGATTAATTTTTCAAGAATAAATATTTCCTGGGAAAGAATAATTTGACTTCTCAATGTATAAGTTATTTTCTCCTTTAATGTGAACTAAAAGCTCTTCATTTCTCAAACCATGTAAGTTTTACGCCAGAAATATTTATTCTCTTCCCATAGTGGCTTTAATAAGTTTCTTTTTATGTAATTTGTTATATTTGTTATAAAATTTGTTTTGAAAGTTGTAAAAAAAAAATTGTTATAAAAAGCGGTTATATTTGTATGTATGATTTATGTGGTTACTTTTAATGCATACAAAACTGGAATTTGAAAAAAAATGTCAAACTCCATATCAATTTTAAATGCAAAATCATTTAATTGAGAAACTAGAGGATATTATTTTTTGTAACAAGAAAATTATATGTAAGAGTCTTGAAAATACCGTTTCTGGATGAAAAGTTAAGGTAATCCTCCATTGCGTGCTCTATCTAGCATGCTCACATATTTTAGCCATACCAAGAGGATAAAGGGAATAAGCGACGAAAAACAAGTTCCTGTCCTCAACATCTACATCCTCATATTCCCCTCTGACCTCTCTGCTGGTGATTCAACCATGGAAATTCAGGCGTAGTTTTATTCTTCTCCTTCTCCTAAACCTTTCCCCGTTCATCATATAAGTGATCTCCTCTTAAGATAGTTTGAGCTAAATATCATTTACCAAGAAATCAATAACTTTAATTTCAATTTGAAGGTAAATATCTCACTTCCAAAGATACCAAAATGTCATACCTTTACCAAACTACTCTCCGAGATTTTTGCCAAAAATAAACCAGTCATTTTATATGGGAAATAATTAATGTAGGCACTCAAGGCATATATAATTTAAAATATTAGCGTTGTGTATTTTGCATGTTTCCTTAAATAGTTTTAAAAATATATTGTGTAGTCATTTTGTCATAATCACAAAATAACCTTTCGATGTGTCAGAAATTGAAACGTGCAGTGTTAAAAAAAATAAGTCAAGTTAAAGACTTAGGCAGATCATTTATTTATTGGTAGTTCAATCCTAAGATTAGTTGACTGCGACTTATGCATATATTCAATTTAATTACTGAAGATTTCTGTTATGTAAAAGTATTTTTTGCTCCATTAATGTTACAATATTTACTACATGCTTCCTGTAGCTGCTGAAATTTAACCGTAAAGTTCGAATATGGTCTCCATTATTACTGGCGAAATATCTCGCTCACACTTCCTTAACAGCTGTGAAGAGACAACATAAATTTTTATTCCACTGCGTGGCCAATAACGGCGCGGCGGAGCTAGCCCACAGTTATCTCCCCTGCCAAACACCATTGAGGTGGCCTTCAGGTAATATCAACATATTACTCTGACCAAATGTGGATATGTACTAATTCATATAACTTACATAGAAGATGTTGACAGCCTCACGGCTTTGGACGGCAATATCAAAGAAATATAAAAATCCTTAAATAAAAAAACTTATATATCTTAACCTAGATCAGCTTTTTTTTTCTCGGTAAGATTCTATTCTGTCTTAATCACACTTACGCCTCTCAGCTAAATTTAAACAGCCTCTAGATGATTCTAAATTTTAAATAACCTAGAGCCTACTTTAATGGGAAGTACTCATTCCGCCAAAATTCATTTAAACATAGAATGGCGCCGTACCAATTGCGGTGATTGGATACTGGGTTCCAGTAGATGTGGTCATTTCGTGGCTTGAGCGCAGCTCATGAAAATTCATTTCACCTCACGCAATATCCGTGACGAAAGCGAAATTACGAATCTCCTATCTTCGGTTATGCGTTCATTGTCCTGTGGACCATAGTTTGGAGCTTTTTAGTCTGCAATCCAGCCGTTACGTTGTAGTTTTTTTCATTGAGGTTGGAAATAGTGAACTCGAAATAGGAGCGAATCTCTGGTTCACAAAGCACTGATATTGTCCATGCGCGCTGAATGAATATTTTGTCACTACCAGTCGGGAGAGTTAAAAGACATTTTAATGGTCTCTTGATAGCTTATAGTGGATGTACGGTGGAAAATTTTATGATTGAACACATCTTTTTACCATTTATCGAATTGGGCAATAGCTACATGCCTGTGTTTGCTTTGAACTAGGGTGCTCGCAATGTGCCCAACGTTCTAGACGTTTACGGCGTATCATGGATGAAAATAGGCGTAGAGACGTATGCATAAGTATTGCGTGATAAAAGAAGCGCTCTTCAATAGAAGAGATCTGGAGAAGTTGACGTGTAGTTAGGGTATAAATGTTGGTGAATAATTTAAAAACTGTGTGTGGTATTGTATGAGGCAGAAACTTGGACTAAAAGAAGGCTAGAATATGGACATGACAAAAAATATCTTAGAATATTCCACCATTACTCCACACCACACACAAAGTTTATTGCCAACCCAGGTTTTGACTGCACAGCAATCATTATCAAATAACGTTTACATCATATGCGAGTCAATATAAGGAGAAGAGACGGGGAAGGGGAGAAGTGAAGGTGGTTAATTGACGTCAGAGACGTGCGTCACGGTCAGGTTCGGTCAATGGGAGGAGATGCCGGGGGAGGGGGGGTTGATGGTATAGATAATAGAGGGGAATAGAAAGAAAAAACACATCCATGGAGAAGTTTCACATTTTTTCGGGTAGCAGCATTCACAATTTTAAATTGTTCAAGCGAGTCCAATTTGTCCCCTTCTCCCTCAATATGGGACACTTCAGGCACAAAATCATTTCGTGGTCCTCGATAAATTTTTTTGCAAAACGATGATGAAATAATAGTCTCATCCAGATGGTTTATCTCCAAATCAACCATTCCTATCATAACCTCGTTTGTATTCCTCTCGATCCACCACACTACCTCGTTCATTCCCTATTCCCTATTTTTAGTGTGATACTAAGATGTTTTTTCGTCATGTCTGCGACGATCTTCCGCATAATTACGCCTTCAGCTATTATTTTTATAGGCTAATATATTCTGCAGGCGTTATACGTGAGGGAATCAAAGATTTATTGTGTTGAATGGAGAGGAAAACAAACGAGGTGGTGATCAAAATGGTTGGTTTGGAGGGAAACCTTCTGGAGAAGACTAGAGGGAGGCAGAGTAGGTGCTTGGAACGGATAATGAGTGGTGAAGGTTTCTTGGTATGGACCGTGGTAGGAGGGAATATGTATGGCAAGAGTAGAATTTGAAGAAAAGGAATTGACCTATAGAACAGGTTGAAAAGTGTAGGACGTACGCTGGTGTGAATGCAGAAATAGTTTAATATTACTCCCTTCCATCAAAACCTATCTTAAAGGGTAGATTACTCTAATTACGATAATGATGCGAACCAGTCATTCATTGATATGATTCTTATTATACACTGCCCTCAGCTTCTCCCTCTACTATCTCTTTATTTCTCTCGCGGAAATAACCGTTCCCGTGACCTAGCATTCAGAGTATCTGTCTGCCCTGAGCTATTGGACGAGCTATATTATTAAGGAAATATAAGCTAAATTATTTTTAAAAGGATTTTACATGGGTAAATAAACCTCGGTTCACTAGTAACCTTATTCTATTTCACTCATTCTGCCAAATGCCAAATATTTGAACCGATTCAAAAAAGTATGACCTGATTAATTGGATAATCTGAAAGAATCACCCATAATGCATCCTCAGGTGTGTTCTTATTTAGTCCTTAATCTATCATAAATCACTCGGTCGTTTATTCGTCGGATTAGATAACCAGAGAAGGTCTCAGACTCCACACATCGATTACCCTGGTGGGCGTTTGGGGACTCTTTGGTCGATGCTTTTCAATGGGGAGAGACTTGTTTCCCTCCGATGGAACTTTCTCGTCCACCACGGCTTCGTTGTATCATATCTCTCACTCCATCCTTCCATGTAGGGCCATTTCATCCACTTTACTTTTCGTTCCTTTGCTATTTATTTTCCCTTCCATCCACCAGGAAGGGATGGAAATTTTCCTCATCGCCTTACATCGATATTATCTGTTGCAACCGTCAAACTCTTCGACTATAAGATCTCGCAGAAGGTTCCTCTTCATTCGTTAGTTAGATACATTGATAGCGCAACATTGTAGAAGTGGGCGTGAACAAAGCGTTGCATAACAGAGTAGAAGATGTGATCGGATCAAGAGCAAAGAGGAGGGAAATTACAGGAAATACTGCCAGGTAAACTGGTGCGATAAAATAAAAGAGATATACTGCCGAACACATAGGTAAAAAAAACTCGTTCTTTCCGCGAACAATAAGCGACCACAGTAAAAATTGAGGTCCACTAAATACACTCCAAGAAGTCATGTCACCATTTCATCTCCAAAAACTTACACTATTACACGGATGATGACCTAACACCCCCTACCACACGCCCATGCGGTGGCTCGCAGGGTATTATGTAGATGTAGATGTAGAAATGGCGGGAACGTATTAGCGCCGCATTTCTCGGCGATGCTTTCAATCAGACCCAAGCTGCATAAAAATACGTTGATGTTGCTCGAGACCTATTGGAGAAGCCCATTAAAAACAACAATATTGTAACAACTCAGTGTTTTCTTTAGGTAGCGCATTATTTTCAAGGTTTCTAGTACACATTCTATCTCCTCTCCAACAATCCTCCCTCTCCAAGTTTCAACAACTCCCTCACAACCAAAGCGACCATACAAAAAACAAATTAAACATTAAAACACAAAATAAGTAATGAGAGAAAATACACAAAATAAACTATAAGCTTATTAAACATTAAAACATAAAAAACACAATAACTCAAGGAGCGCGGCGTTACAATATTACGAGCCATAGAGAGCTAGCATGTTGATATGAATGAAAATGGATAGCATTTTGAAGTTATCAAGGAGAGTTTGCAGCCTTAAGAACTATAGTAGTGAAACGCGGAGGCTTCCTTACTTCTCTGTGAGTAGTTAGATCATCTTTGATGGGCTACATACTGAAGACTGTCTTCTGCGCAATCGGCACCACGTATTTCTCACACTTTGTTGAATTATCTTGTTTAAAGTCTCTTCCACGCGTAGTTGCTCATATTTTTAGTCTTTTACTCGCGTGGTGGCACCTCAGACTAAGAGGGAAGTAATACGGCATGCATGACTATATAGGTACTCGCCATTTGCATTTCCTGACTCACGACAAAACACTGCAAATAATCCATGGTGTCACATCCTCTTCAACCACTTCTTTTTTCCCTCGCAGAAAGTGTGGTTGACAATTCAAAAGATCACCATACCATCAAAAAGTTTCATTAAGATCCATGTGTGTCGGTAGTATAGTGAAAGGATTTAAATCCAATCTATTCATCCACCACCAGATGTGATATAAATTGGATAAATGCTTTGTGTTTCAGTATGTATGTATACTTGTTTCAAGAGCATTCATAAAAAAGGCTTTCTGGATTTTGTTTTACGCGATAGAAAGAGGGCATGCAATGGAATGTTAACAATGGTAAGAATTGAGGGTATGTTTATATTGATTCGTAATTACGTTCTCCATCTTACAAATTTTATTTTCTGATCACATATGCTTCAATGTTTGTCATTATGTAGAAAAATATAAGAATCTTTTAATTTTCAGACGTATCAAGGTCGAATATTATATAAAATTGTTATTTCCAGGCTAACAGGTCAAACTGAGTGCATATTACCTCGAAACTTCGATTTAATTGGCCATTTTTTTTTTCAAAGTTAATACCTAGTGACTTAATTATACAGGTTCCCCAAGTCCCACCTCATAGGGATTTCATTAGTTTAGATTTCAGGCCACGACACACTTTTAAACCCTCGTTTTGGAGATATTTTTATTCGACGACCTAGGGCGACGTTACCCCTAGGGATACTACGTTTTATCAATTTTTTAGATGTAGTGGGTATAGAACTACCTAAAGTTTATACCTTAGAATTCACAAAGTACCCTCCGTGCAGGATATCGAAACCGGGTTTTTTACTCGACCTGGATAACTATCTCAAGACGACTACCCATCAGCGGGTATACATAAATACAATTAGGGAAATTTGATGCAGGTAAAAATGTCTAGAGCCCATCTTCACAGGTGGATCTAAATCCGAGTCTGCCTGTGCATGTGCCATCTCTTCACGTGCTCTGGAAAAGATTCAGATAAAACTCAACCCGCGGTGTAATGTGTACATAGCTAAATTATGCGCCATCTGGAGAGCCCTCGAATTATTAAACTCGTCAGCATTAATATGCACCGATTTGAGGAGTACAATACAGGCAATCTGCCGTCTGTATCCACCAAACCCTATCGTCAGAGACATCCATGGCTTGCTCTTACATCTTGTGTGGACCCCAGGACATGTGGGCCTACCTAGGAACGAGGCTGCAGACTCTCTTGCCAAAGACGCCCTCAGTAAGACAAATACTGACTTGAACACCGTCCCAAGCATCGAATTAATGAACATGTTAAAGAAAATCTCCCTCTGCAAACGGATAGATCAGTGGCCAAACACATCAGGCAATAAATTACGGGTTATCAAAAGTGACCCTTAATCCTGGGTCTCCTCCATGCGGAGATGCTGGAGAGAGGATTGTATTAATGAGGCTCTCACACTTCTCTAACCCATTTCTATCTGTCCAAAGAAAAAAAAGAGCCTCCTCTGTGCAATCACTGCGGTTCCCAGATCACGGTGAAGCACATTTTTGAATGTCCTCAGTACAGTGACCTTCGGAGGAGAAGGAATGCAAGTGGTAGTTAGGAGCTATGTTGAAATGCTAGGGGAAAATTATAATAAGATTCATTACGTTATAGAGCATGTCAAAGAAGCTGGACTTTACCACTTAATATAAATGTAAGATGTTAGTCCTTATAAATAAAGATCTCTGACGATTATTTTAGTTAGTGAGGAGTAATATCACTTTAGACCACTGTATACGGTGCAAATGACCCCGTCCGTCGATGCACCTTTTAAACCTTCTATCTGCTACTACTATGCTACTTTCATTAATTGGGTGATGTTTTTTTGTTGCAGTACTGTTAAATATTGACTACTGAAGAGCAGGTAAAACTTATCCTCGTCGATGGATGAGAAGAATTCTCCAATAGAGCGGCAGAATTCTATCTGAGACATCCGGAACGAGAGCCAGTGCAGCACACCACGGTCGGTAGACTGCCTTGAAAATTCAAGACTACTGGTAAGTAGATAATAGTGATCTATGGGGGGGTCACAGTTCCTTCATTCGCATTGTCTGTAGCGTAATGCATAACTTTAGACGCACTTATTGATTAAAATTGGTGGTTAAAAGGACAAAATTTGAAGAAGGACGATCACCTATTTGCTCTTGAGAGAACAACTGAAAAGTGACGATAACGCGAGTAAACTCTAAATTGAGAACCGGAATCAACCCCGTGCCATTGATAGAGAACCAGTGCTGATTTAACTCGCGGTTTTGTTTGCTGCAGTGTACCAATCATAGAAATTGGATTGTAAGTGAAAATTTCCATCACCCCCATTATCCAAACCCGGTATCACCATGTGTGAAACGAGTATGGTAATCTCAGGGCTTGATAACTTTCGTCAACGAAGAGCATGATGCTGAAAAGTAGAGACTTTATTGATTCGCGAGACAGGTGGACAGACGGCAGAAGGTAAGTGACTCTAACCCCTCGCTTCTTTCATTCATTCAGGGCTCAAGCACTCGGACACAGCGTGCCATCAAGTTCTACGACGCCTACCGTACTGCGATATGTAGCACGTTGATTCGATATGGATTCCTCTGTCTTTGACCTGTCTTATCCTTCCATCAGATTTTTTTCTCTTTCTCCTGGGGCTTAATTCAGAGAGGATAAAATCCCAATAAAGATGTGGGCTTTGCTTCTCACTCTCGACAAATCTCAACTTTTGATCGACCTCATTCAACTCTATTAAATGATGTTCGTCATTTCTCTGTCATTGGAAAGGCTAAAAAAAACTTCTAACGTCAGAGATCTAATCCCGTGACGCCGTGATGTTTATCGCATGTCCAAATAGAAATTTTATCTCGTAGTTTCATCGACTCAAGGAGTCAGTTGTCGAGTGTCGTGATAGTTATCGATACAATAATTACAGAGAATCTCAGAAACGTTGAGGTATCACACGTTACATCACCACCTGGTAAAACTGATGGTATGAGCTCTGACTAAGTGGAAACGACAGATATCCGTTTTGCGCATGACTCTACCGTGGCGAGGTGAAGCGCACCTCGTGCCAGAATAATAAACGTTTGTGAACACTGCTAAGTATTTTCTCCTATTATGGATGATCAGTTGGTATTTTTCATGGATATGTTTTTGTATGTGAGTAGGATGTGACAACTAAACAATACTGAATCGTTGAAACCATGCAATAACATAGCTATTTTATGAACAATAATTACCACGATTTTAGAGGACTGATCCTTAGAATTCTCCAGTCACTCCATCTTGCCTGCATCTAATAATTATTAACAGGAAAATACTAAAGGATTTTTGAGGCAAATCCGTCATAATTGTTGAACGAAAAGTTTTCTAACCGTCGTATAATTTCGTTTAAATATCACATATTACAAAAGTACTCCATAGTTTCCATTTAATAACTATCGTAATATATGATTAGTGGTTGATGAGGTAGAAATGTGGACCCTCAGAAAGGAGGACGAGAATAGGCTGTAGACACTTTTGATATGGGCCTGGAGAAAAATTGAGAAGGTGAGGTGGACGGAAAGGAAAACTTCCGAGGAAGTGCTTAAGATGGTGGATGAGGAAAGGAAACTTCTCAATGATATTCGAGATCGGCAGAGGAAGTGGCTGGAGGATGATTTAGGGGCGAGGGATTGCTCAAGAATGTGATAGAGGGAAGGACGTTGGGCTAGCGGGGAGGGAAAGATAGAGAATAGCTTTCATGGATAGGATGAAGAAGGGTATATCGCATGCTGAGGCAAAAAAAGGTATACCAGAGCGGGATAGGTTCCTGAAAGTTTAGAAAACTTGGAGGAGATTCTCTGACATTCAAAAAACCTATCTTAACCTTTAGAATACTTTTTAAAATATATGATTAAGCTGTAAAAATCAACATTTCTGAATCGATAAAAAAAGTATTTCCGCATGCGATTATCATTATCATGATGTTTCGAAAATACACCCCTGTCTTCTGAACGTTCTCCCTTGCTTCGCTCCCTCTTCTTCTACGACTTTCTTGCCGTTCTCTTACACCACTATCCTCTCCAAATACCTCTTCTCTTTTCCTTTTCGCCATTTCCTCCCTCTCCAAATCCCGACCGCCCTTCTCCTCTTTCGTTCGACATCCCTTCCTTTTTTATACGTCCTACTCCCTTTAAGGTTGCGCGCTCCTCACAAACACGAGCTCACCCCCTTCCCAACCCTGAACGCGCACGGCACGCCGGGAAACATTTTTATGCCCTTTTTATGTATCCCCTCCTCCGCAACGAGAGGTTGGTTTGTGTGTGTGTGTGTGTGTGTGTGTGTGTGGGGGTGGGGGGTTAGGAGGTAAGGAGTAAGAGAGAGAGAGAGAGAGGGGGGAGGAGAAGGGGAGGAGGAGGAGGTCATATACTTTTTTATTATTATTTTTTGGGTCAATATCGTAAAAGTGAGTGAAAGAGTGTGCATGCGAGGGGAGGGGGAGGGAATCGGTCGGCCGGTTGGTTGGTAAAGGGGTGGTAGTGTAGTGGTTCTGGAAGGGTAAAGGGGAGAAAAAATATATATCAGGGTTGGTGATGGCTGGGGTGGTAAGAGAGAGAGAGGGGTGGTGGTTTTTTGGTGGGAAAGGGTGGCTGAGTTTTTAAGAGTTGGCGAGCTCTGAGGGTGTTGTGGGTGGCTGAGGGGGTGGGAGGTGGAGGAGGAGGAGGTGAGGGCGCTTTGGCCTTATTGGTCGTTTATCTCCGGCTCTCTCATCGCCCCCATCCAACGCGCCTCTCGTTTGGATTTCATTCTCGCCCGGGAATATATATTTCCTGCTCTTTGCTTTTCACCATGCGGTTTTATCAATTATTCCTACTTCCTATATATCCCACTCCCCCTCTTAAACCTTACCACATTTATTTTTAGGCCACCCACCGCAAAATGCACGTGTCTCAAGGCAGTTGCAGTGTTAAAATGGTATTTATGTCATTATCGTAATATTCTATTGGCCCTGAAGAAAGGGTCTTTATAGAGATCACAAAAGACTAATCCTAAATAAAATTTATTTAATCTTTGAATGAAATTTAAAATTATTGTGAGAGAATGGAGGCAAAAATGCACCTATCACGAGCTTAAAACGTTTCTTTTTTGGTTTCTCTGTGCATCAAGGACACGTTATTTTAAATACGTTTTCAAATGAGCATTTATTTGAGGAATAATTGCTCCTACGAAAAGGAACGTAAGAAACACTATACAGAATAGAATATTGAACACATCCTGAGGCAAGATGGGTTTTGAATAATATAATTGAAGGAAAAATAGAGAGGAATACCCTTAGTGGACGGCCAGTGGGTAATTACATGGACCAAATGAAAATAAAAGATCATAAAAAGAATTGCTGAGCAGTGAGGAAAATAGCGTTAGATAGAGAAGAATGGATGTAATAATCCATTATTAGGTTTGAAAGACCGATAATATTAATTCCAATGGCAAAAAGCATCCTCATTATCATTGGTCATTCAATCCCTAAGACTGCTTGACTGCAGCCCTCTGATCTTCCCTATCAAATGCTGGATCCCTCACTTTGTGGGAGCTCTTCCTATGAAATTTTCTCCTTATTTAGTCCATGAACTTATTCCTGGGTCTGCTTCTAGGGACTTTTCCCTCTATTTTACCTTCAATTACGGTCTTTACCAACCTAATGTGTCTCAGGGTGTGTCCAATCCATCTTGTTCTTTTTTTCTCTGTTGTATTCCATATTGTTCTTTCCACTGCTACTCTTCGGTACACTTCATCGCTTCTTATTTTTTCCGTCCATTTTATCTTCAGCATCCTCCTCCAGCACCAGGTTTCGAACGCTTTTATTCTGTTCTGGTCAGCTTTTCCAATGGTTGGAAACCATATAAGCAAGCTTCCGATCCATAGAGTGCTACGCTCCACACGAATGTTTTCACATACTGTTTCCTTGTTTGTTGTCCTAACCTCTTTGAACATAGCAGTTGTGTTTTTAGCATCAATGTTTTTATCTTTAGGCTACTATTCGTAAAAATTATTATAATAAGAGATATAATCTGAGCTCGGCGAGGTTATATCCTTGGTCTTCATTAAAAATGTATATTGGTACGAGGACTAGGATGATTATCAGTGCGTTTGTGGAAGAACAGAGAGATGGAGCTTGGTGGTGATAAAGACTAACAGAGAGGTATTAAATATGGTGAAAGAAGAAAAGAAGATGCTATCGGAGATTCAGAGAAAGATAGGAAAGGTGGATAAAGGACATGATGAGAGGTGAGAGTATTCTGAGGACGGTGATATAGAGAGAATCGCTTGGGAAGTATTGATAAGGAATTAAGAGGTCGGAAGTTATAGGCAATATTATTACAATTTATCAGAGGGATAGTTAAAAGTTTTCCCAAAATTAGGCAAATTAGGATAAGGACCGCTTGAAAATCTACCAATGAGCTGGTGGGATACCCCGACGATGATCTTAGGCGAGAACGGGTGAAGTATGTGAAAACATTTTTCGGTGGCAGTTTTCAAGTGATATCTATGCGAAAACTAGAAAACGTATATCTGACGCGTGTATATCAGTCGGAACAAAAATAATTAGCTGGAGGCATGTGTCTATCATTGTTTCTCGTTGGCATATTATCGTAGAAATTGAAGGCAAAAATCATCGCTCCCCCTGATCACGCACTTGAGGATAAAATTACCCTACAAATCCATCCTTATGAGTAATGTCAAGCTATCTCTATTATCTATAAATTGCATTTGTAAAAAGCTCAAAACTTGGCTTCAAGGGAAGTGTAACCTTACTATCATTCACCCTTGAGATAGAAAAACTGGTGAAATTTCAGATCTGCGAATTGTTTGCGATAACATTTGCATAAAAGCCTTTCAGCCACCGCAAAGGCGTGAGGCAGGAGATGCTAGGAGAATAGTCATTAAATTGGAGGGAATTGAGAAAAGGTCGGCGGCGGGAGGGCAGATTTAAAATGCATAAAATTTGTATTTTCTGTGTAAGTGAGATGTTTTTGCTATAGTAAGTAATAGCGCGTAAGAAATGGAACCTTTATTACTTATCAATACCTCAGCGTATCTCACATTTTTTTACCGCATCTATCCTTTCTTGAGGTGAAGCGTGAGGCTAAAATTATATCCATTTTGTCTTAATGTAACTTCTCTAATGTAAACAATTCAAGTAATTTAAGCCCTCCGCGTAGGTTCGATGTCTCTAACAGCTCCCGACCTAGTCTTCTATCAGCCGTATAACCTTTTGCGTTTCTAAAGTAAACATAGACTTTATTTTGATACCAAATGAGTGATGCGTAATCAGTACAATTGCAAAATATGTTAGTGAGTTCAGCTTTTTGGAGATTAAATGCTTGCCCTGAACTGGGCCGGTTATCCGATCTTGATTTCTTGGGAAAAATAAGCGGAAAGAAATGATCTCGGCGCTTTGAAATTCTCTTATATTTTCATTCTCTACCACACCCACACAATTCTTTCCCCTCTTCAACTTCCTCCCCCCCCTTCTCCAAACTTCTCCCTCTCCTCCCCCTACTTCGGCCGCAGCTCCCACTCGTAACTATCCCATACCGCCGGGATATATCTTTTATTTTAGGGCCTGGGCAGTGAGGGTAAATGGCGAACTGTCACCAAAACGTTTCGGAAACATTTGAGAGAGAATTTTATATTTCCCTTTTCGTATGGATTCATGTGACGATCGTTTCTGAGGAGGTGATTTTATACTTCCGATCATTACGGCAGCCAGCTCTCTCGGTGTTGGAGCGATAAATTCAGTCGTTTGTATGCATTCTAACATTTTATCTGACTCCAATGCTTTACGAGTCAGGTGAGATGTTATCTATACGGTGCGGGTTTTTATTAGTCCGCCGAGTTCATAAGTTTTCCTTTTTTGGGGAGAAGACAGTGGTAGATGTCCAAAGTGAGTATGTAAGTAAGTATTGTTTCAACTACCATGGCATATAAAATACTATGATAGAATGATTCAATAATTTTATTTCTGTATTCATAACTCATTTTCTTTCCTTTCGAAAGAACATGTTTTGATGTACACGGAAAAGACAAAAAGTTTTAAGCTTCTACACAGGCCATTATAGACTAAATTAATCGCCTGTAATTCCAAGTTTCATTTGCAGAAAAAGGGGTATTTATTTAAGATATCGTTATCATGGTCAATTAGAACACGTTTTCTCAATGCGCCATTTCAATATGAAGAAAATAGCGTTAATATCATTTACACCAGTGAAATCCAAACTGTTCCCAACCAACCCCCCCTATTTTTCTTCAAACCATTACCCAGCGCCCTAAACCATTAGCTAAACATAAATCATGAACTATATGAACGAAGAAAGGTGTTTATAAAAAGAAAGCTAAGAGAATTGCGATTTAACTATTGTTTATCCAACACAGAGATAGTTTACTCATCCACGGACAGGTATATTCGGTATGGGCCCAGCCTCCAGCGCACCCTTGCAGCCCCCTAAGATGAAAGCACCGCCCTCCAGGGGGCGGTGGCGCTCACTTAGGGAACCATTGATTCCACGTTGGGCCTGCCTTGAGGTAACTGTGTTTTTCGGTGGGTGGGTTAAAAGTAAACGTGGAGAGGCGTGGAAGAGGTGGAAAAATGTCTCCAGAGCAGGATCAGTTCGGGCATATCTGCTCTGAATACGTCTCTATAGAAGAATCGCTCACCGCCGTCTCATCGCTGCGAATGTGCAGTTAAAGAAAATGCAAATATGTAGATAATACTAGTGAATTTCTGAAATACAATTCTCGGATATTTGTCATTTTATGCGGTAACATACAAGAATAAGTTTGGTTGCCTCTCAGGTGTTAAATTTCACTAACCGATGTATGACTGTCATCAGGTCTGTCTACTGTCAGGCTACTGTCTACTGTCAGCCTACTGTCAGGCTACTCAGCCAAACAAGTGTGCTCAATGAAAGCTGGAAATATTTCATGTCCGTTTTAATATAATTAAAATACCAACACATTAACTCTTAGTTGGCAACCAAGTACTTAAAGCAGATCCTGTCTTAAGAAACACTTCCCAATCAAAATATCAAGTACAAGAAGAAATCTCCTCTCCTTCAGAGTTAAATCCACAACTTTTTAGTGTGGTTTTCACTATTTAGCCTAACTTATTCAAGCCATTTATTTCAGGATTAACAATTTTTCTTCGTAAACGGTTGTAATGAATGTATATTAACTACACCGGAAGCATAAACCGAACCTCCAAATTATAAATCAATTAGTTTCTATTTTGCCTTGCTAAAAAGTAGGTGGCTCAGCCAGTACGTTTAGAAATAATAAGTTAAAGGTGACTAGCAGAAGACAACCGTTGATATTCAATGGAAAGATGGGAGAAAATGTTAATCACAGTATTTATTTCAGTATACTAACATCGGATTGGTATGTTTTGGAACAGCGCTTATTCAAACGTCCTAATATCTGGAATACTGTTATGTTTTCCATGCAATGCGTTATCTTACATTAGATACATATTAGCCTTATATCGTCTTCTTCATCTTTTCCAGATCCAAAATTCCTATTCTCATCCTGCCTCTACCGCTCTTCCCCAGTGTTCTCCCCTCTAATACCCTCTTAATATTTCCCTCTCCTTCCAATACATCCTCCATCTGTCTCTTCCGCCTCCTCTGAACCTCCGCTACTAGCTTCGTCTCTTGTTCAACCATATCCAATACTTCCTTGTTCGTTCTTCCCATCACCCAGCTCACCTTCTCCGTCCTTCTCCGCACCCACACCTCAAATGCCTCAAGTCAACGAAAATCCATTTGATCATAAAATCTGAAAATAAATAGCTAATTCACCACCGTTTGACATTACGTTATGAATCACGGTGAGCAATTGTTAAACGAGGTATACTCCACCATGCAGGTGAAGGTAAACTGAGCGTCACCGTCCGTATTTGCCCCGTCAGGGAACTCTGATCGTAATTCTTTCAATATCTTACCAACCCTAATAGTTGTCCTGAGGGTGGAGGGAGCGATGTTTCACGATGTCAAAATCCGCGAGAAAATTTGCTCTCGTGTTCTAATTATTGGCATTTACACGGATTTTGTGTTTAATAAATCACCGCTACTTTAACACTTATCCAACGTAAACTGCTCAACTTGCTCTATCCTGCGCCCTTCAAACCTAATATTCATCCCCGTCATCTTGCTTCAAGAGAATGTCATCACTTTCGTCTTTTTATGGCGTATCTTCATCCAGTACTGCACAAACTGCATCTAAAACTCATTCATCATTCACTGTGTCCCCTTGGCTAACAGAGAAACCAACGCTTGGTCATCAACAAATCTCACTGACTATAACAGATTCCCGCCTATATTTATTCCTACCTCCGTCTCTCCCCATGTCTCCCTTACTATTTCCTCTGAATACCCGTTAAAAAGCAGCGGCGACAGTGGGCACTCCTACCCCATTCCCCATCCCATCGTGGCCCATCCCGATTCTCCTTCGGCTACCGTAATCCATAAGTTTTGGTTCATTATATCGATTTATTTTTTCTATTTGGTTGGTAATTGAAAATGTAAACGTCTGCAGTGAATTATTTTATTGTTCATACCTAGAAACTGACCAATTCATCACACAATTGGTTGATAATAATAATATAGAGATTCCGAATAGGAAGTCTGTCCCTCCAGTCGACTCCAAATTCCTTCAGTACTTCCATTTATTTCATCAGGGTATGTACAGGATAAAAACTAAAACTATTAAATTTGTTTTTCAAAGAGTATTTGCCAGAAATAGTGATATTCGAAACTATTGACTGAACTGAAAATAATTTCCTTAGTATTCGCATCCGTGCCACAGTATAGAAATCCCGTACTTTGAAAGGCCATGCACGATTTTTGCACTTGAGTTTTTGACGCCAGTTCGTTCGTACGGTTCAGTAGTTTTCGGGGAGAAGACTAACAAGAATACAAACCGACTCACATCACTAAATTCTCACGTATATTAGTAAAAATTAACTTTTTATGCATGTTTGAGAATGAACGTGTAGCATGTATCCGTTTAGAGCGATGACGCTCCTTTTTCAAGACCTATTATAATAATTATCAAAGTTATGCAACATTTCCCTACCCCTCAATATGAACTCAGAACGAATGCATTTAGAATTCTTGCAGTTGAAGTTCTGGCAAAAATTGTGTGTAAAATTCTCACTTGTTCATTTGAAAAACTACGTATGTAGTAATTTGAGAAGAAATATTGAATGCAATCATTTTCCGATTTTGAATGAGGACTACAAGAAATCGCGGAAAGATTGCTATCAAATCAAATCACCAACTTTTTATTTTAATATACCAAGGATATGAGGATGAAGATTTTGACATTGTTGGACGAGGCATTGATTCGCTGCATTGTATTCTGAGATTTTTTTCAATCTCTTCAATCAAGCAAGTTAAACGTTCTCGCTGTTTTTCACCCAAAATTGATTCGTAGTAGATTGTGCCCATCATGTATTAACAACCCCTTGGATGACATGGTATATAAAGGCTGGTCTATTATAGCCAAATTTTTTTTACTTCTCATTTATGTACATAACTCTAGAAAAATAGGGACCAAAAAAATCAATTCCATAATATAAGTACTGTGGAAGAAAATGAATTCTGGAAAAGGTTAATTTCTATAGAAGATTTAAAAAATGGAATTCATTGAATGAAAATTTATATGACGTCGTTTTACATTGTATGCGCTAATCAAATTGATATTCAGCATTAACTCCGTAGATAGCGGTCTTAATAATGGACTTGTAAAAGTTCGGCTTCTAGCAATTTCCTCGCAGCTACCGCTGCTGAACTTTCTTAAGCCATTTCAATTTTAGTCCTTAAAACTCAACTTTCGCATCTTTATGCCCGAATAATTTTACTAAAAAACTCATAACTACCTCATAAAATGTTTCCTTCTGCCTGCCATAATTATTAAAGGCTCCTCGTTTGCCGTGGTTTTAAGATTTTTTAATTTTAACTCAGAGTATGCACTTATGACCAAAATTCCATAAATATTTAAATGTCAATTACCTTAAGAACAATTTTTTTGATCGTTTAGTGAAAACCACGCAATATCGATATTGATTTACTTGAGCACGGAGCGTTGATAGTTTAAGTTTGTGAGGAGAAGAGTATCAGGCATATTATATCATATGTAGTGAAGGTACGAGTGTTTGTGGTGGAAACCAAAGTGAAACCTGTATAATGAGAAATTGTACCATTGTCCTCCAGAGCAGCTATGAATAAGACAGAAAAATGAGACGTACTTAATGGTTAATCAAAGGTCAATTGCTGTTATTTGGTCCCGGAGATGTTGAGTTATATTTAATGCTTAATATCATTCATATTTTCCGCCACGGAAAGCTTTTGGCCGAAATTAGAGACCGCTATTGACGATGCAAATTAAAAATATGTCCACGGTATTTTTTGAGTCAGAGAAATTGAATTAAGGACGGTTGCTTCAGATGATGGCTAAAATAGTTTACTGTTTTTTCTTCCATTCATCCGTTTATGCTGCTATTGGAGTATTTTTATTTCAGGGGATTTGAGTTTAAGTCATCAAATAAATTTCTTAGCTGGTTTGTAAGCAGCCATTTTTTCTAGAGATATAACCAACAATTAGACAATAAATCCATGTTAATGCTAAAATTAGATTATGTGATAGATACGTTTCTAGCATCACCATCGACGTTTTCATCGGTTGTGCTGTAATATTAGAGCTTGTACGTGTTTTTGAACGTGTTCTAACCATCGAACCTCCTACCTGAGAGTGTCGCCTCTCCTAATTGGTCTCTTAGTCCCAGAATCGCTGCCAAATTCTAATTTGTTTCTTCCTCCTCCCCAGAAATGACCACAGCAATTATGGAACAGAGCAAAAAACCTTCAAATTTGTCTTTTTGTCATTCCCCTCTCCCTACATCACTCCTTGTACTCTACCTTTATGGATGTCCCAACACGTAATGGTCTCCCAACACGTACTGCCACATGCATAATTTTTTATGGTAATTAGTGTATAGTGATGTTATTTTGAGACTAAATTTGACGAAATAAATGATTAATCCGTCAACACTCATTTTGCCCACGGTGTAAAGTGCTCATTCTTGCTTATTCTGTGGCGTTACGTGGGGTTAAATTAATTTTTTTGGAATTTTTTTTAATCCCCGCAACATTAGTTTGTTTGTTGGTCATGCGCGTGGGAAAATATTAATATAATATTTTCAGCTGTTTCTATAATAATTGCTGGTGCATAATTGAAATTAATGCGTATTTTTACTAAAATGCTAGATTTTAAACGAAGGATGATACCAGGTAAGCCTTATTGTTGTGTTAAATTGTGACAATAGATTAAAGAGTGATTCAATGAGTAGGTTTAATTGAAATCAGTGCCTCAGTATTCATTCATGGGTGTTACAACATAATTGGAAATCATCATTATCAGCTAAGGTAACAAGTTCGAATATTGTTTACTGTAGGTACCCACGTAATTTAATTAGATGCATGTGGTTCATTCATGAAATTTATTTGTAAATACCTATTTTTAAATGGTATTCATGCAATGAAATGCAAATTGCGCCAAATATGAGTGCAGTTTATTGAGCATTTATCTATTATAGCCACGTGATACTTACTCTAATGCATTCTACAACGAAGACAGTTATCGTATCTAAGTCATCCAATCAGCGAAAAAGCTTCTTGTAAGGAACAATTACATTTTACGTATTGTAAAACTGTAGGAGAACAATTTATATTTACGTCCGGAGTTTTGCCATGGGTTCATTATAAAATTACTCTTACGGATACGTTCAACAGATCTAGGCCTTTATAGTGGAAGATCGTCATTCTAAGAACAACAATAGCACTTTTATTCAGTCTTTAATTGGTACCTATTATTTAAATCTGTGGAAAAGTACGATTGTTCTTAGTCTAACGGTTATGGAGAACAGTGGCGCATCTGTGCATTGAGAAACCCTGAGATAATACGAATTAGAAATCCAAAACTTAGAGGTTTTTTAACTAATGATAATCTCTTTTAAACTGTAGTTGTTATAATGTATCATCCTACTTACTATTATCCCAAAACTTCGAGCTTGTGACCACCGACCCATGCGACGATCACGTTTTCCATCGAGCAAAGAGGGTCAGTAGTCAGACAGCTACGTGAAAACAGTCAATTTGACCGAAATTTCACGCAATCCAGGGCTCCACGACGCCGTAACTCGGAGATGGAGGAGACCAATTGCGGAAAATTATATTCGCGTCTCCCTCACCTCTTCAGTAACATTACGGGAGTTTGTGACACCGCTCCCCCTTCTGAAACACTCCGTCATGTTCGCAAAAGTCTATCGCCTCTGCCCCTTTCTCCCGTCGTACGTCCTCTGCTCATTTTTATCGCTTCTCCCTACCTTTCTCTTCCTCTCTTCCCTTTCGACCGTTCATCTCTTTCTTTACGTCCCACTCCAATTCAACTGACTCACGCCCTTCTGTTCTCTCACTCTTCCCCACCCTTAAGTCCTCCCTCGACCATTTCTCGTTCCCACTCGCTTGCGAGAGAGAGCGCGCGCGCTGCCATTTTATGCCCTATTTACACACAAATAGCCCCACCAACTCGTCGGTACGAGGGAGAAGTGGTGGGTACGTGGCCGCAGCCATATGTGCGAACGTGCAGTGTTAGGAGAGGGAAAAAGAGGTCTTTTGGCAGGGTGGGTCTCCGAAGAGCGCGAGCGAGCTCGCTAGCCGGCTGGCCGCCCCGCGCAAGTATATATACATATATATAAACGGGGGAGAGAGTGTGTTTGTGTGTGCGTGGTCACTTTTAAAGTCTCAATTGGGGTCAGGTATACAAAATGAGAAGGCTTTTTGCAGCGGTAGTGTGTGGCCAGAGAGTGTTGAGGGGAGACCACCAAAAGGATTATGGGGATTGGCCACTGAAACGCGTGGCTTTCACGGCGGAGCACTTCAGGAGGGAGGAGAGGAGTGTTGTACGTGGGGTGGAGTGGAGTGAAGAGGAGGGAGATAGTCGGGTAAGAGAGAGAAAGGGTTTATTCTGCTTATATGTGCGTGGGTCGTAAATGTTAAACTCCGGGCTCTCTCTCTCTCGTTCTCTCGCCGTGCGCGCCGTACAGTGGCGCCCTCCGCTCGCACCTACGCGACGCCTAATATCGCGTTTTCCCGCCCACTGAGTCAAACGGGGCCTGTCCATGCCATTTTTTTCGTGGCCACAAACCGTTCGAGGCCCACGCAATTTTGCGCCATTTTCTCAACCGACCGGCACGAGGGAGGATCTTCCCTCGTCCCTTTTCCAATGATCAGGAGAGGTTCTACGCCCATCCTGAATGGATTTTCGAGAGAGAATTTGATTCCGGACAAAAGGGACGGAGTCAAATGCGCCAGCTTATAGGTAAAGGCGTTCTTCCTTGCATGACTGATGGGTACGGAAGTGTGTGGGGCGTCCGTCTGTCGCATTATGTCATTGAAGTTGGAAGGAGGAAGATCTGAAATTCCTGAAACGCGTGGCCTGAAAGGGTGACTGCAGCAGCAGTCGACGGAATGGACTCTCTGTCTGCCTAATATGGGTTTTGAAAGGCTTCATCGCGATGAATTGTATTAAATTGATTCAAATGTTCCCTTTGAAGCAACAGAGAGAGGAAATAAACAATAGGATGATAATAAGCGGAATACCTACGATTCTGGAAGTGTTCTTCTCCTATGTTACGCATTGTCTCAATGCTAGCATACTTTTTTCACTTCTTTCCCCTTCTTGCTTTAGTATACCCATACGCTCTCTTTCCTAAGAATCTATTCTACCTCTGAAGAATATCCTCCACCGCTTACGTTTGAGCAATTCTCGACGTGTCCCTTGCTGAAATAGAAATGTTATGGAATCAATAGTTATGAGATCCATAAATTTATAGATCACATAAAAATATTCGGGTTGTAGGAACACATCCACTTACTTTACTTACCAATAGTTAATAGCTTCGAATACTCGATGTAATCTTCTATCGCCGAATAAAATTTGTGAAAGTTTAGCCTATGAATAATTGCTAATGCACATAATAATAAGTAAATAAGAGTAAGATTATGTCAAGAAGAGGCTGGTGAAGAGCTTGATAGCTTGGAGCGCAGCGTAGTATGGGGCGGAAACGTGGACCCTCAGAAAGGAGGGCGAGAATAGGCTGCAGGCATTTGAGATGCGGGTGTGGAGAAGGATGGAGAAGGTGAGGTGGAATGAAAGGGAGACTAACGAGGAAGTGCTTCAACTGAGGGAGGAAAAGGCGAGGAAAGGAAACTTCTTAATGAAATTCGATCTCGCTAGACCAGATGGAAGCAGGATGTAATGAAGGGCGAGGAGTTGCTCAAGAACGTGATAGGGGGAAGGATGTTGGGCAAGCGGGGAATAAGATGAAGGAGAATAGGTTTTTTTGGACTGGAAGAAGAAGGGTAGATCATATGTCAAGGCAAAGAAGGATATACCGGACGGGTATAGGCCCCTGAATGTGTAGAGGACCGGGAGGAAATTCTCTGACATTCAGCAAAACCTACCTTAACCGGTAATATACTTTAAAAAAGAGTAAACTGATCATTTGTCTAAAAAATTCTTTAATCAAGTAATTAAGTCTCCAAGTGGTTCATTGCGCATCCGCAATCTTGGCTACTTATGGAAATAATAATCCCATGCCGTTAGTTATGAAAGCAATAAATTTATCGAATGTTTCTGGAACACCTATTGAAAGGTTGCCATGGCTCATGGGTCCCATAACTTGACAGAATGCATGTATCGTTCCTGCTACGGGCCATTTGTCCGACAAATTTGTCATGGAATTTTAGTTTTTTCTATGGAACATGTTTAGATTGACTTGCATGAGTATTCTTCCGTCTTACTTTGTTTAGCCCCGGGATGACCTGCGCAGCTAACTGGAATTCACGTCTTTCACTTTTACGAAATGCCTGGCTGCCAACGATTGTATGAGCTGAAGTGGTCATTTGGAGGGAAATCCAGCTCGTATTTCCATGGTTTAAATCAAATGCCTTGTGTTCCTCAAAATTATATGGGTAAATTCTATGCGTCAACAAATAAGAGAATTTGGAACTTCATAGAGGTACACATTAATTCGTAAAAATTTCCCAATGGTTCATTTCTACTAAACTTATGAGAATTAATGCAGAAAGGAAATACAGGAACATGTCCTCCATTCATCGAAACAAGGTAAACTCCTATACAGCAGTAAAAATTGCTAGCCAATTTTAGTTTTATCACCTATTGAATATTTCTTATCCTGTATAGATCACACCAACTTCTATCCATCACTTATCTTGGAAGAGACTTGATAATCGTCATGATTTTCGGACTAATTCATAGCTTTAACGCTGTAAATATCTAAAAAACTAAAACAAGATTTTCACAATTGGCTCTTTCAGTTTCTAAAGTGATAATTTAGTGCACCTTTCCCAGCCATTTTTATTTCAAAGTATAGCTCACTTCATCTCATGCATCACGTACAACCCTGTAAGCTGTATTAGTTTCGATGAAGCTTTATAGTCTCATTTTTTCTGTAATTTATTCTTTGGAGTCGAGAGACTGTGCTTGCAGCGGAGCTAGCGTATAACGGATATCATTTTTTTCCGTTTCATGAAATACTTTTTTTTAAACCTTTTTCATTTTAGCTTTGGAGCCAGTTGTGGTGAAAGCCTTTCACATCAATGGCAGACGTCTAGACTCTTATACAAGTGGATGAGTCTATTTCCATTCGCTTTCATGCATTGATGTCAACGTTTTCCCGGTGATAGCGTGGACGCAGATCTTTGTCTCTGTCGTCCCTTTCTCCATTCAATCCGTTCTATTCAAGATACTCTGCCACCCAAGCTGTCGCAATGCAGCACATATTTGGGTTGTGAAGCGTGCCTAAGCATTTAGATTTTGAGGGACATTCTTTCAGCTAGTATGAGGATCGTGATTGCAAAAAATGCTAGTTACGAGAGAGAATGTAATATAATTGTAGGTAAGCTGTATTTATTTCCGAGGTAATTTATTCAGTCATAAATGTATTTTTTTAATTGATGACTAGAAGGCTAATTTTCAACACAGAAATGTTTTACAGCATTTTTTATTTTAATGGCTCTTCCTTAAGACGCTTTGTGTAGTAAATGTAAAAATATCTACTTTTATCTTCTCCATCAGACTTGATGCGCGATTTATGATGCATTAAATCGTGGATAACACACATACAAAAAATGCGGCAGAGAATCAAAGAAACTAGAATTTATCAAGCGTATAATAGGAAGGTTCTCAAATGAGAAAGTAAATGAGTGGTGCTAATTCGCTCTGATTAGGCCACACCTCGAATACCCAGCAAGCATTTGGGACCCTGGTCAGAAAGATTTAACCAAAGAAATGAATATGTCACAAAGGAAAGCTGCGCGTTTCGTTAAAAACTGCTGCGATCGAATATGAAGTGTTTCTAGGCTTTTGGAGGGAAAATATTGGAAGTTGCTTGAGACACGGAGTCAATGCCCTAGACTTATTTTGACTAGACTTTATGGAGAAATTTAAGACAGTTGTGCTTCAGAGTGACACGGAGAACGTCATTTTGACACCACACTACATTTTTAGGTCTCATAGAGGCGATAAAATTAGAAAGATACATTACCGAACGAATAGCTACAAAAACCGTTCTTTCTATGCACTATAAGTGACCGTTATAAAACTGGAGCTGCACTTTAACACACCCTGCCAGATGACGTCGCTCGAGAGCGGGTAATTTTATTAGAGACTGTTGAATTTTTCTGTAACTAGTTTTGGTGTGAGAAAATGGTTAGGTTCGTCATATTTTTTTTCTTCCAATATATTAAAGGAGGGGAAAGTGGACAAAGGTGAATTGAATTTTTACAATGAGACTGGTGTTGTTTTCACACCATTATTGTTATAGTCACTCACTGTGTGGAGACAAGGAATTTATGCATCCATAAGTTCGGCAGCGTATGTCTTATTTTGTCGCTTCTGCGAGTCCTAGAGATATAGAGCTTAATTAAAATAATATCCTCCGTGCCGTATTGAAACGTGCCTGATGGGAATTATTCACTTCGTTCGAACCTTGAGTTTAGGCTACCAGTCGCGGACGGCTCCCGATTTAGTCTTTCCATCAGCTATGTGGCAGCTTCTGGTCTCTTTTAGCAGTTTTTAATGAAGCTAGTGGATTTTCGCTGTATTTTATCACCTTTCGAGTTGAAATTTTCTGAGCAGAGTCCCAAACGGTCACAGAGTTTTTAAGATTTGGCCTCAGCATTGAAAATTAGCATCCCTTTCGCGTATTTTTATCGGGAAACCCTCAGATTAATACATTTCATCGATCCTATTTTCGTTAATATTGTGCCGCATGTGTATTGTATGTGTTTCACCCTCGCAAAGTCTAAACTTAAGGTGGTTTCCTGGCATTTGACTTAAATAGATTTTGCGAAAAATTTGTTTTTAAATATTTAACAGTTTAATTTTATTTTAAATAAAATTTATATTAAATATTTTATTTTCAATAGTTTAACAGACAGTGACGAATTACTTAGAAGTTATTTCCTATTTTCATTTTTATCGATTATTCATGTTGTACCGCTATACTAACGCTGTTAATGCATATATTTTCGTCAATTAAGCACGCAACGATTGTATTCAACGTGGCTGATTGTGGATTTAATGGCTTCAATACTCTTTTCTGTTGTCGTTCCGTACGGTTTCATCCAAATTTCCTCTTTTATCTAATATGTCGAAAAATATGTATATTTTATAAATATATAACGACTTTTCCTGGTACGATGCATGATTATGAGGTGAAGGTTTAGCCATTTTAATGGACGGATGGTGAAAAAGAGAAAACCGTGCTATGAATTGAGCCCGAGGATCCACTGGAGCACGGAAAGAGAGATGAAACTAGGGAGGTATTCAGTTTGAAGGGAGAAAGCATGGCAGTGAGCTAAGAGCAGAGTCTAGTTTTCCGAGATCCTTGGTAATCTCCTCGAAAATGGAAGAACTTCAGAATTGTCTCCGACTTTTTCTGCGCTGCATAGACTTTAAATGGCTGAGAAACTCCTTTGCTCCGAAGAGAGTATCGTCTTTGTTTAGTGTCCATGCAATAGAAATTCCATTTCTTCCGCCTTGTTCGTAAAAGAAGGGATTTTGGGGGCATTACATATTTCATCCTTGCATACTAAGCTGAGGAACAAATTCGGAAAACTTTGGAACGACGCAGTTGTGATCCTTTCAACCTGAAAACATTTTGAATTGATACTGCCATGAAACTTGCAGATGAAGATAACTCATCGAAATGGAGTGATTGAAATTTAGAGTGACCTACCTTGGTAGTCAAAGGTTGTTTGGATTATAAATGAAAGTATTGATCCTATGAGTCTATGAGAGCATTTTGATAGAAATGGGAAAAAATTTGGAACTTAAACGTGATTACATTGAGTAATAATACGGAGGGGGAATATATCAAAGAGCTGTATGTAAAAAATTTTCAATATGAAGATATTTCGTGCATACCCGTCACGCCATTTCTTTTCGGGGTAGGTATTGCCACATTATTAAGCAGATTAATTCTTGGCGTTAAATCGAGAATATCTAGCTTCAATTTTTATGACTTTCTTCATAATGCACTATCGTTACAAACTTCTTATGCCACCAAGTGCACTGCATCATACGAGTCTGCCTTCCCTAAGATTCCTTGTATTAATTCTCTTCAGAGCATCTACCAACACATTCACCAATGACTTTCTCGGTCTCGCATTTATTCGTGGTCATATATATGTTTGTTTATGTGTTCTCTTCAATTTTCCGCCATGGCATAAACAGCAAAGGGCACTTCTTTCGCAGATGTCCGTTACCGGAGCATTATTCCCTATCTTTCATGATTCACTTTATCTCCAACTCAAATATATTATTTCACAATTTTCTCTTCACTTCTGTGATACACAAAGGGTAACAGTTAAGGGATTGAAAGCTTGTTGAAAATATTAACATTCGCAAAATTTTAATTTAAAAAAATTCATCAATGTAAAGTCATCTTTCCCATTTTTTTCAATAAAAGTTTCCCTGTTTTTAGTTTACAATTAATTTGAAAATATTTGGCGAACGTAATGCATTAATATGTGGAAGCATATGAGGTAGTGTAATCCCCTCTCACTTTATATAGATTATAGTTTAGGCAGTAAGATTTGCATTAGTTTAAGCGGAAGAATACTCTAAGTAAGTAAATGTAGCTACTACAAAAATTGAATGTTAAATAAGTCTACCAGCCTTTCTGTCAATTCCTGCTTTGCTAAATAATGTATAAAGGCACCTGCAACGCCTGGAATTCCCATTGGACAATCTGCGCAATTCGTTCACATTCGTACTGCTATACGTCTTTATTTCTTTTTTTATAAAGTGGTGTGTGGCTATTTCGGAAGAAAAGATTATTTACCCTCGAGTCTCAAGCTCATTTTCAAATGTGTTCTCTACTTTGAATGTTTTGAATGATATATATTCTATGCTTTTGTGGATACGCAGCCAATTACGACTCAAATTATTTTCATCGATACGAAAATATTTGTAGTTTTCTTAACTTAGTTTTATGTAAATAATAGTGAAAGAAAATAAAAACTAAATTGTGTATGTAAGGACCTACCCAAGATATTGGTCGAGATGAAAAAGTATTATCCACTGGGGGAGGCGCGGATAAAGAATAAACGTGCTTAGTTTAATGATATTTTCGCTTCCTCATAGCCTCATTGCCTTGCTCAAATATTTTAATCTTCCCATTTTCCACATCTTTATGATTGTCTAACCCAATTTGTAATGGCAATCGGAGTACTGATGTTTTTCATTGAATAACCATCAACTTAGGTTAGAGTATTTAATGACCAGGCCAGTGACAGGTATTTGACAACCAGGCAATTGCTTATCCTCTTATGAAAATAGTGCGTTTAGCCATGAGTAGTTATTTATTTTACGATAAGTAAACACTCTCGATACCCTTTTTCACTTCAGAAAGATCCAGCTATTTAACAAGGTTAGCTTTCATTCGGATATTTGCAGAAGCATCCCAGAAATGTCCCTTTAGGGTCTTTGATGTTTCCTTTACTCTCCGCCCACGTTTTTCTTAGGTTCCGATGAACTTCTGAGCCTGACCCTACATTACGTTCTTTCCTTCCTAAATCATCCATCATTTATCATCCCTCTTACTTATGGTCTATGAGAAACGTTATTATGCAAATTTTTGGCATAAATCAATGATATAGGGTGAACCGTACAGTTATCCACCACTCAAGGAAAATTACGTGTTTGTAGAGCTAAAGTGATCACAAAGGAAATTGATATTAAAGTAACTTAACTTTTATGAAAACCTCCATTATTTTCTATCTTACTCTCGTAGTGTACCTATAGAAAGGAAATGACAGAAAAAATTTTTGGACTTAGTTTAAAGTATTCCATATTGGTATAGTAAATGGCCACGTTTTACAACTCTTAGTCAGGTGAGTGATAGTTATTGGCCAGGTGACAGGTAGATACTGGCCAAGTAATTTTTGCTCCCATAAACGTAAGATATTATTTATGTTTTCACAAATTATTGCATTATAAAAACGTAGATGGTGAGTAATTCTTTTTGTAATCGATTCTAAATTGCAGGAATGAGCAGTACATTTATCTATTTATCGTCTTGCTCCTCTCGCTATTCTCTAGATTATTTTTACGATATTTCATCTTCACTCACAACTTAAAGGTCTCAATAACATCTCCGGTTCGACTCCGGACGAGTAAAAGCGTTTTCATAAGGAAGTTCTTTTGCTTTTTCGCGTTATTTTTCTGTATTTTTTCTCCTGATATCCTTATTCACCGGCCATTCGTTTCTTTTTAGATACCACCCGATATTTGTTACATATAATGGCAAATGTTTGTTTGAATACCTGACACTTTCCTTTGCAATTATAGTTTCTGATAGTGGTGTCGATAATATTGTATGTGGTAACTGAAAACTGAGAGTTAAGTCAAATAGGATTAGTTATTGCCCACCGTCAGTTAAGTTTACTCTACATGACAAGTTGAATTAATCACGAAAAACAACTGGGAGTAACCTAAACTAAGCCTTTTAAATGATAAGTATAACTTAGTTTTTCCACATAGATTTCTATCTATGTGGAATCGATGTGGAAAAACTAAGTTATACTTATCACTTACAATTTTAAGCAAATTCCACGAAGTCACGCCCGAGACAACGGAACTAAACTAACTGTTAAAATTTTATGGGAGTGATTTTGTACCTGAAAGAACGGCAGTGATTCATGTATGCTCCCTCTTCCCTTAAAAAATGAGGAGCAGCCCCTCTGTAAAAGCAACTTCTTGGAAAAAATGTCTCTGTGAATTATGTGACATGTAGTGACCATTTCTAGATAGCTCCCGGAACGGAAATGTTCATCATGTGTAGCGTGCTTATTAAAAATTTGGTTTAATTTCGGTATTATTATGCTCTTCAAAGCACTAAATGAATAAAGACCGTCGGGTAGTCAATAACTGTACGACTAGTCGTAATTTTAGAGCTAATAAAAACAATAAACGTTACATTCTTTTTTTTTGGAGTTTTATGTACTTTGATGCAATAGGTAAATACATCTCCATGTCCCTTCGTTTTTGCTACTCGGTTTGGATAGTTGGCGATGAAGGTAGTTCCTTCATCGCTGTCTGTCGATCAAGATAACTTGCATACTTTTGTCAGGTTGGTCATACGTTACCGGCTCACGTTCTGATTTTGACGTAACTTTTCTCATGACGGCAGATTTTAAATTTCGCCAAAAATACAAAAGGTTTTCAGCGCTAGACTTCTTTGAACTCATTACTTGTTATACGAATATTGTTTCTGGAATGACCACCAATGCCATTGAGATCATACGGTTCTTATCAGATTAAAGCTACTCCGCGTGGAATTTATTCGACGGTTAGATGGATTCAATATATGGAGCTTGACCCTTGCGATGGACTTGAAAGCTATAAGATCTTGTTGGAGGAGACTTGAGTGAAAGTGACTCATTTGCCATTCTCGTGGTGCTCAAGGGTAATTACTTAATTGAAAGTACACTTGTCACTTGAAATTGGAGACCAAAGAGTAAACTCGTTTAGAAGTGCAGAACTCAGTGTTAAGGTAATATTAAAAAAAGAGATTCCATGGGGAGCGTTGTTAAGTACTAATAAAGTCTTAGAATTAAGACTGTAGTTGACATAAAGTAGCTCCTAGCCCGTATTTGTCGGAGTACAGTCATGAGCCACAATCAAAATAATCAATGGTCGTTAGTCAAGCGGGAGTTCTATAGTAAGATTTTTTATTTTTTTCCCTATTTCTTTGATTCTATTAAATGGAGTATCAATAATTATTTAATGATCCAGAAACCGTTTAGCGGTTACGGTGGACTGTTACTGTAAAATTTGTTGCACATATTTTGAATGGCTTTACGCGGTGAATGCTGTAACATATAAAACTGTTACTTTTATTTTTCTAATTAATATTTATTTCAATTCGCAACATTTTTTACAGACTTCTGTGTGTAACGTATGTAACATATACACCACAGAATTAGTAGTCCAACAAATATATATTCTTTACCTTTATCTTTTTACACTGGGGATGAAAACATAACTACAGTTCCTCCGTATTGTATCTTTAATTTCTTTGAAATTATATTAAATTCAATACAAGCTTTTAGAAATAAAATGTTCTTTCAGCGAAATTCTTTCCCATCGAGAAATGGAGAGGAAAGTAGGCCGCTTAAATTAAACATACAGTTTACCCGTCGAATAAATTGAAATTCCAGTAGTATCATGCCCATTTGGAAGTTATCGATGATCAGAACTTTCTAGTATTAAAACGAGCAATCCGTCATAGTTCTAATGGCAACTTAGTGGAGAATTTTTTCGCGCAAAATCCCACATCTTCTAGCTTGAATGACGCTGAAAGTAATTGAGACTTCAGAATTGATACACTTCTCGCGGCCCCAGAATACCTCACGAGAAACCAAGTTTAGTCGATTCGAGGAAGAGAAGAGAAAAAAACTCGAGGCTGAAGTCAACCTTTGTCGCGACTTCGCTGTAGTTTATCCGTTAGTTTGTTCACTATAGATGGTGGGGAACAATTGAAAAAGCGGTGGAGTGAAGGGAGTGAATATATTTATTGGCGGTTGAAGAGTATGATGAAGAGAGACTGGATTTAAAGGGGGAAAATAGCACGGATGGAGTAAAATTCTATGATGTTGGTGTAGCTAGTGCTCGCCCATATTGTGGGAAACGTGGACCAAAGCCACAGGCGGCAAGTCATAGGGACGGCTATTCCTCATCTTATCAATAACACAATGATGGGAACGGAAGTTATGAAAATCGGTAAATGTTACTAACCTCCATCCAAAATGACCCTCCTCAAAGTATTGGAAAAGCCAATAACTCTTATAGCTCAATTCAATAGAAAGCAACAAAACCTAAGCACTTAGTGCATCATTCATCAGCACTCTATTCATCTCCTCGTTAAAAAGAACCAAGAAACATCGCATAAAATTATACTGCGATTTACATTTGAAATTAAATCCATCCTCGAGAAGGTGCAGTAATTTACTAAAATAATTTCTGAGAGTGCTTTTACTTGAAAATCTCGAAACTCTAAGGAGACTTATTGGTTGAAAATTAAGTTTTTTGCCGACAAAGGGAGCTAAAGTCTTAACTAAATTGACAAATTTTAAGCTATCCGGGACTAGCCACGGAGTTTCACTTTTACGGAGTCACCCGCAATGCACAAATGTGCGAATTTCCACAGAATTTCCTTAAAATTTGTCAAATAAGAGTGAACGCCTCTCTGTGTTCAAAGTTCGATCTTTCCTCGTGGGCAGTGGCGCTAAGCGCTCAGTGCGACTGGTTGTTACATTGTTTGTCCGGCAGTCGAGAACATCAAGTCCCGTAAAGGTCATAAAAATCCACAGGGATAGAGGACGCCTCGGTAGCTTAACTGGATAAAGCACTCGGCCGGAAATCGAGGGATCCGGGTTCGAATCCCGGTCAAGGCGGATGATTTTTTTCTCTGTGGAAATTCGCACACTTGACTAAATTGTTCTGGAACCCCAGAGTTTCCTTCGATTTATCGTGTGTGCAGGACATCACATTAGGGAAATAGATTCTTTAAAACAAGAGCCGAATAAAATGTTGCCCTTAATAATGAGAGGTTATGTCGGCGTTTAGTGTGGCAGAATTTGTTAGTACTCACTAGTGATGAGTATGATGTTCGACAGATGAGAGTATTTGAAAGAGGTCAGACGAAGAAAGTGAAGCTCCTTTGTCTAGCCTTCTTTTTTGGGACAAAAGTTCAATATACGAAAGCCGCCGGTATCTCTTCCCCCTCATTAACTCTTGAATCACCTTTACTGACCGTAAAATCTCTGATATCACGTGCAACCGAGTTTTGCTCCACCTGTATACTTGGAGGTTTTTTTTCCAAATTTACACTATAAGGATGAAAGAAAGAACAGACGTAATGGGTGACGAAGTTTGAGGAAAGCACATCAAAAATGAGTCGTAAAAAACGAAAAGAAAATGAAAATAGTGGACGAGGAAGTATTTTCCCTTTATTTACAAAAAATATGATCATAAAAAAACCCTGCAACCTTATTTTGGAATAAGATAAAAGGAATAAAAAAAACTCCAAAAGGTCAGCCTTGAAAGAGATTTTAATGAACTAAATACCTTGTAGTAAAAATTAAATGGAAATCCAAGTGATATGAAAAGTGTACAGGGGCAATAGGAGGCAGAGAATATAAACCAGGTTTTAAAAATGGATGCACAACAATGAAATGGAATTCAGTGAAATTCACGAGCCATTTGTGACATTTATTCAAGAAAAAGAATCCTAACTATTTCCAAAATGTATTGATTTCCTACCAAGTCGATACAGTCCATGAGTCTTCTCTCACTTTAGCCATTTAGGTATGAATTTGAAATTCCTCGCCAGCGTTTTCTACAGGATTACGTGGGTTTAACTTAAAATTGATCTAAACTGAGAGTTTCTTTTTTTTAATGGCTAACTAAACTCTTGTTTATTTACCTAAGTGTTTGAAATGGGAGTACATCATCGATTACATACTAAGATATAATTTTTCCAGACACTGTATAACAGTGTTTTGTTGTGCAGTATGGAGGCAGGCATGACTTCAATATAAGCAGGATGAAGAGAATCTTATGGGGGAAGCATTCGTCTATTTATGTAAAAGTTGGTCATAGGTACTCTGTATAACAACACCACATATTAAAATTGAAATAAATTAAAATATCTCTTCTCAAAGTAAAGAATTTGGGAAGATATAGGCAAAACTAATCGTTTCTTAGATTTAGAGATTTATTATTAATAAAATAGAATTGGAGATTTAATGATAATGGCTTGCGCTTACTAGGCGCACACAATCAAAGAAGGCAGTGATGACAGAGATATGAAGGGAGCATTGGGTACAATCTTTGGAAGATACGAAAAAAGCCACCGGAATGCGGTCACCGGTGGGTGAGGAGGTGGGGAGCCGGGGACAATATCCCTAACCCCGGGAGTCGGGAGCGAGGCCGCAGTGTGTGTATGGCAGGTGGATGTGTCCGCTGCGGGGGATGCCTCCTCGCACGTGAACCTTGGGAAAGTGCGTGAAGGAGAGCCACAGGGATGGCCGGGAGTAGTGTTTACGATGAAAAGAAGTTCGGAGGAAGGTTGGAAAGAAGCAAAGAGAGAGAGATGAGCTGTCTGGGGTTCTGCGGCAGTCTCCGTGTGGGCTGACTGCACAGTGAGAAATACGTGGAGGAGGAAAGACCGAGTAGACCTGAGAAGTGATTGATGTGCGGTTGGATGAAGCGAAGACGGTCGATGCCTCTCCGGCCTACTTCCCCTCTTTCGTCTTCTGTTCACCACATCCTGCCCCTAAGGAGCCCAAACCCCCTCACGCACACATACATGGCATTAAGCAAGGCCGTATTTAGCGAGAGAGCGTGGGGGTAAAAGGAGCGATCCCCCTTGGGCAGCATTTTTTGGCATTCACCTATTTTTTATAATTTTCCATGTAATATGAAAAGCAAAACTAACCCAACGATTGAGGCATAATATAAGCACCAAACCGAGAGGACAGATAAAAGACTAATAATTTGTAATAAACAAACAACACGCTTTAATATATGAAATATCTATATTCATAGTACTTTTGCGGTATTTCTGTATATGATGATGAAAATTTCATTTTTAATTTCACATTAGAATTAATAAGAGAAGAAAAATATAAATTTAATGGTGCAAACAGGGTATCTGTTAAGTGCTTACGGAAAAATAGGATGTATAGGAATAGGGATGAGGGAGTCATGATGAAATCTGGATTCGTTGATCCAGTAATGGATATTTACGAAAGAATGGTCTTCGTTGTTTCGGCAATGATAGAAAAATGGACGTGAGTCAAAAACCAAGCAGTTTTACAAGAAGTGAGTGAATGGTGTGAGAGGAAGGGTTAGACAGTGTAAATCGCGGGCAAATTCGATGGGAGACACTTATGAGGAATATTCAAAGTCTAAAGAATAGGTGAGGTAGTATAAAACAATGAATTAATTTTAATGGAGCAAAATATGGTAAAAGAATAGAGCATTATGGTGTTAAATATTTAAAAGATGGCCGGTTTCCTTGACCTTTCAGAAGCTACCAATTTCTTTGACTACGCCTACCCCGAATAAGAATGTCACTAAAGGTGTGTCTCTAAAAAACTATCATTAGTTATAACTTCTCAGAGAAAAAATGGTGCTGTAACTATGGTGGATCTGTTCTCCAAATGTACTGGACTGGAAGTGATCTCAAGATGGAACTTAAATTGAAAAAATCAGAACAGTTTGCCACATTTTAATGAATGTTTTGCATTACAGTTATTGCAACAGTACACTGTGATACAGCACTGTTTTAGCAAAGTTTTTACCACAGCTCTCTTCACAGTTCATTCTCCACAGTACTTTACCAGTGTAAATCATCTTTAAAAATCCAACCACATTGCTGTTCAATACAGTGAGGAGGACTTCCAATGGAGGAGGAGGAAGGAGGAGCTGCAATTACTATTGAGTTTAGTACACTGTAGGCTTATGTGCAGTACGCGCACAGAGATTTTTTTCTTTGAATTTTTTCTCACCCTGTCCAAACAGGTATGATGAGTATGACGTGTTCCCTGTTGGGAGGACGTCAATGGACAGACTACCCTTGGCAACTTAAACAGTAGCTACGTCCGTAGCCTTTCGGCTCACCCACCAGTCTCCTCGAGAAATCGGCTCCGTACCTGTCTCGCTCATCCTACGGCATAAAGAGGGGAGGCTTTGGGTGAGGAGCAGGGGAAAGGCGGTTTCGGGTCGTTTTCCAACGTAAGGAGAATGGGTTCGTGGGATGAAAGGATTAAGGAGTTGAAAGGAGGTGAAAGGACCCCACCCACAGCGCCGTCCTACATTCTCCCTTCATGCCCTTTTGCGAGGAATTCATCACGCCACGCCGGTCCTCCTCCAGGCCCTCATCTTGGCCTTTCTCGTACCTCAGGCCCTCTCTTCCGGTGCGACACCTCGGCTGCGTTTTCGCACTCCTCTTTCCTTTCCTTCGCATTCCAGGATCATTCATCTTCCTTTTGTCAACCCATCCGCTCTTTTTGCCACTCTCTCTAGTACGCACAGGACTTGGGCTGTTTCCTGATCAAACCCCTCGATCCCACTGTTGCTCCACTCATCGACCAACCACAGTCCGCAGACGAGACTGATAGAATATCCACGGCGTATAAATCTTGGCTGGATGAACCCATACTGAAAATAAGCCTTGTATATTTCCACAGTTTCCGATGGTCTTATGTGGATATATGGATTTGAATATAAAATACTTCCACGGAGTGTCGCCTAAAGGTGTAAAGTTTACTCGGCGGGACGGTTGAATGCCACTTCTTTTTTAGTACATTTATATCTGAAAAACCTTTGGTAAAGAGAATGAGAGAAAATAGATGAGGATTACTTCGGATCGGAGTCACTTGGCTGAGAAAGAGGGACGAAATAGCGAGAAATGATGATGTGAAAATCCGTGAGAGAAAATGGCATACCTTCAGGGTTACCGAAGTATTTAGGCTATAATGGAATGCCAAATTTTTTCGAACTTATTGCTAGGATCTTCAAGGAAGGAGTACGGCTAGAAGATTTCGTGAGAAGGGCTTAACACAGTGGTTCTCAGCATTCCTAATGCCGCGACCTTTAGATGCAGCTCCTCATGTTAAGGTGACCCCCAATCATAAAATTATTTTCGATGCTACTTCATAAGACCACCGGAAATATGTGTTATCCGATGGTCTTAGGCGACCCCTGTGAAAGGGTTGGTCGACCCCCAGAGGGGTTGCGACCGTCAGGTTGAAAATCGCTGGCTAAACACCTCTCCCGAGGAAGAAAAAGGGTCAAAATGCGAGAAGTATAGAAGGCATAGGAGTACATTTGTCGCCCAGTACAAGCCTTTCTTAGAATTATAAACATTATACTGGAGAACAGAGAAATAACTCACTTGAGCGCCAGTTTGTGTTCAGGAATGAGAGTGAGGGATGACTTCTAGATTAAAATTAACGTAACACAAATAAGGTGATGAGGTATGAAGAAATGCGGACGGCCGAGATAGAATGGAGGATGTTGGGTGCTCAGGGACAACCAATGGTACCGAGTTTAAGGCTAAGTGAGGGCTTTCCTGAGTCAAGGCCACATCTTTAAGTAATGGTAACAAAACATGCATCAATATTAGCACGAACAAATCATAGATTATGGAAATTTGGTAACTGAAGCTCTTCTATTTTTCCCCTCCCAAAAAAAGCGCGGTTCACAACAGCAGTAACGTGTTTGACTCTCGTTCCGAGGGCTGAAGGTTTGAGAGCAAGCTACGGGGAAAAGTTTCCTGGCTGGCCAAGCAACTTATGCACGCTACTCGAATTTGACCCCTCTACTGAGAGACAGCAGTCTCAACAGAAGGCATTGATACCGCAGAAAATAAGATCGGAGGGAAGTTCCGAGATTCGACCGGGGTACTGCAATGTGGAAGGAGAACTATCACATTAGTCTCCGTAGAAGATGCAGCCCTGCATTCTAATTATGTAGTATATGGCTTGACCAATGTTTCGACACGAGCTATGACATTTTCAAGGTGAAGTTTCAATGATACCGTGAAAATGACATGTCTTAACTATAAATAGGTTAAATAAGATAAATTTATGGCATAATATGCAAGGGTAAAAAGCAAGAAAGAGATCGGACGAAGAAGGAGATGAAGAGGAGCGGGGATATGGTAGAACGAGGAGGAACGGAAGATAAAACAAAGGGGAAGAGGAGAGAGAGGGCGGGAAAAAAATTCCGAGGTGGAATTTCGGCGGATAATTATTAGAATTACCACAGCGAGGTAACAATGGAGACATTTGTCACCGCAAACATTCCATGTAAGTAATGACCATCACACGGTAAATGCATTTTATACCTCACACTAAAGGATGGCATTCCTCCGAGCAAAATATTCTGGAGGTAAAATAATCCCCCAATCAGATCTCCGGGTGAGGACTACCGGAATGGAGACATCAGTCAGGAAGGAGAAGTGTTAAACTGCTACTAGCAGAATAATAATGGTACCTTCCGTTGTCCTGAGTTAATGAGAAAATAAATTCTCTTATGAAGAGAAAATTATTTTCCAATGAAAGAATTGAGTAGTATAAATATATCTCTTTCTTTTAAACCTGCTTCAAATGAGAGAGTTTTTAAGAATAAAAATTTGTTTTAGGTAAAACGAAAAGAATACTGCAAATCGGTACCATTCACAATCAAGAATTAAAGATATTTCACACTATATTTGAGACTTTTCCAGCAAATAAATACTATTCTTTGGTGACCTTCTTCATCGCCAAGAAGAACAGTATTGTCTTCTGCAATTGTGTGTTACTGAAAATTTTGCTGTGAATAAAACTTATTTTCTGACTATTCTCTTCTGTAATACTCAGCAGATTGCATTTTGAGGTTAATCGAACTTGTAATGGGTTTAAGTGTCTATGGGGTGAAATTCAATACATATTTTTCCTGAGTATTCAAATGCTCCATCACATTTCCTCTTCCTTCCATAGTAACTTCGTTGCAGTCGGTAAGTTGTGTCTTCTCTGGCGCATTAAGACGCTCTCAATGCGGCCATTATTGCCGATATCTAACGAAAAGATCGGACGCTATAACATACTCAATTCGGCCCTGCATAGTAGCGATATTATCGGCGCAAGACTTGAGAAGCAATTGCACTGAGCAATACGTGGAAGATTATTTCTGGAAAAGTAGTTTGCCTCAGTTTTCGAAGTCGAAGCCAAATCTCATTACGGAGAAATAGTTTCGCAGTCCTGGTCATTGAATGTCTCTTCACGGTCTGCCTTTTCTCATGTTAGCGTCTCCCTTTTCGTCACCATCCTCTTCTTCTTGCTCACGAGCCTCCACCCTTCGTTTCGGTCCTTTTGAGGACTTAAAAGAGACCGACCTCCTGCCGCTTTCATCCCCTGAGCATTCGAATTTCATTTCAGGGAAAACCTCATCGGTGCGCGTCCTGCAGCAACGTGACGGGGCCATGCTAGCTGCTTATTGTGCCCGTTGTCGTGCGTCACAGGTCGACTCCCATGGAGGGTATTGAGCCGTCGATAATTCGGATTTCCGCGAAGGCGCCTTCTCATTCAAGACGTACGGAATTCATCCAGAGCAATTCCCAGCGAGTGAATTCCCAACGTCGATGTCGGATTTTTTCCCTCGCCAGGAAATAGAATTTCGCATTCTATCAAGCATTTTGTTACGACTGTCCGACTGTGTGCGACATCATTGCAAAACCTATGTGTAGACAAAGCTTGCGAAGGATTAGTTTTAAAATAAAATTTAATTTAATACACACAATTGGAGTCACATATTTGAGAGCTAGTCTCTCAAAAAAAAGACGCTTTCCAAAGTTCGAGATGAAATTCGTTATTAAGGAATCATTTGATAGGACAGAGATTCGAACATGGAAATTCATGTTCCATTACACAAATCTGAAATCTCAGGCCTCATCGACATCGACCTTCATCGACATCGACAATCAGGAGTAAGACCCGGGTTCAAATCTCGGTCAAGCCAAATGAGTTTTCACTGAAAATTTCGTCTCTTAATTTTACATATTTTCACACATGAGCGGGACTTCGTGTCAAGCTATTTGCGCATATTTGGCATTGGCATGTGACATTGGCCTCCAATTTTGTCACAAATATTCGGGGAAGGAATAATGGTATTCCAGTGATTTGAGAAACGTGTCTATTTTTGCCTTTAATTATCTCGAATATTTCATTTCCCTTTTCTTTTCTTTCTAGGACTAAAAAATAGACATTAGCATACCATTTGGAATTTTAACTGCTCTACGACAGTAAATCCATTGTAAACCCGACGTGTTGGTGAAACGTGCAATTAATTATTTAAAAGGTGAAATTTGATCTTTCCTGAGGCTCATGGACGTGACTTGAGTTCTAGATACCTACTCCAAGAAAAAATCCTATATCACAATGCTACGAAAGAAATTATTGAGGCCGGTCTATTTATAGCATTCCGATTTTTGTTGCCGCTATTTTGTTGCCACTGAGTTTGTCGGCCTTGCTTTCCGTAATTTTTTAAATTCTATTGAAAGTCATTACTGGCTTACATTTTACCTTTCAATTTTTAAGATTTAAAAATCCTGAATCCGTGTTTTCAAAATTGTGACTTCTAACCCGTTTATTACAAAGTATTTTCCATTCCTAAAAATAATCATCCATAAATATAAAAATAAGACTTATGAATGGATAACTTTCAATTGGTTACATGAGACATATTAAGGTTGCACATAATGATTCGTCTTCACGTGTTTACGTCTTGTCTTTGTTGAAAAAAAAATGACGATTCAGTTTATCTATAGTTACGTCAGCATTTGTTATGTTAATCTCTATCATAAAGGAAAATGAATGATACTTCGCTCACCAACTCTTGGGCTCGCGCATAAATAGAGCTGGGAATTCATCGACTATAATCTTTCTGGCATAATTTTATATTGGTGTAGAACGGTGCGCGATACGCAAGAGAGTTGATGTGAAGAAGGTTTGACTCAATATTCCCAGTACATTATCTGCCCATTTACGTTACATATTTGAGTTCACTCATTCGAGCCCTTTCAGTATAAAACTATTACTCATCTCTAATATTATGAACACTGCGTGAGTGGAAAACTTTTTCATTTGAAAGAGAGGATGTGTATAGGCTAAAGGTATTTGAGATGCAGATTTTATAAAGGATGAAGATGGTAAGCTGAGTTGGAGGAAAACTAAGAAAGGAATCTGGTGGTGGTTTGAAGTTGTCATACAGTTTGTTGTTTTTGGTGAAGAAGTCAGACAAGATGAATAATGGACGTTAAACGACAACGGAGACGAGAGCATGATGAAGAGTGTGATAGAGAGTAGAACGCTGGTGGAGAGGCGTGGATGAAAGATGAAATGGATTCATATTCCGGACGTCATAAGGAGAGGTAGACGGAATTAGTTCTTCGATAGATACCTGATGACGAGTCATTTTTTGGGAAAGAAAGTGAGATAATATCCTTGAATTGAGCTCTTTGGGTTCCAAAAACCTGTCTTTCAGTTGGTAACACTCCCAATATGCACACGATTATTCATGGTGATAACATAATTATTTTTTTCATTCATAACTAATGGTGCCATTATATATGAAATCAGTATAGTATCCATCCACACATAATAGTATTTGGACGTTGGCTGTGCGCAGATTTGAGATGTAGCGAATGAGTCCATGTGCATAGTAATTTTTTGATAGGTGTGTTAGTTTTGAGCCTTTGGGGGGAAGATTTTGGAATTTCACATACAAAGTTGCAGATGGCCGAGATCTAGCAACATCTGATTAATGAATAGCGAATTCGAAGTCGAGCAAGAGTGAGATGTCAGAGTGGTTAGTGTGATTGTGCTGGAGCATGTGCATCGAGGGTTAGAATCCCGCCCGATTGCTTTTGACTCTCGAGGTTTAGAATATGAGTTTAGCCTGTTTCTTAGTATTTCAAAGCTAAAGATTATGGGTTGTGAGTAGAATTAGAAGTCTTTATGTATTCGATTTTTAGGCGTTAAAAACGAGGAATATAGACTTTTAACAAATTATTTATTGAAAGAAAGTCAATTTGTGGTTTGAATACTTTATTTTAACTTTCGTTTTGCTATAAAAACAGAAAATTCAATTTCTTAGAATTTGAATGAGAAATTTCCATTCCTCTTCAAGTCTTGATTCCGATTCATTTAAAATATTTTCTGTGTGTTTTGGCGAGTGTTTAGGACAGCTCTTGCGAGAATAAAATACAAACGCGGGCCTAACTGCCACCAAGGTTGCAGGTAAGCCCGCGTTTGTATTTTACTTCCAGATAAGCCAGTCAGTATGGTAAACAATTGAATGTGTTCAGTCGACAATTACCCCCACAGTTGCAAAAAAACGTTGCGCACTGTCTCATGTAGTTAGAGTTTTTCTAAAATAATTTCAATCAATCTGATAACATTCGTTCAGATAAAATTTAGCTGTCTTGTTGCTTTTTCGTGACATTTGACGTCACTGAGGCACTGTGGATTTGAATCTTATTTCTCCACCCTTTAGAAAAAATCTGCCTCCGGAAAATATTGGCATTTTTATTTTTATCTTTCCCTTTCTTTCTTTCCTGATCCTCTTTCGCCCTTATTTCTCTCAGGATTTATTTGTCGAACATGTCAGTTTATCTTTGAGAATATTTACATTTCCCTCTTTCTACTCCAATAACCCTTATTTTAAAATTTTCCCTCGTTCGGTTAAATTTATTTTGTGGCGATTTATTTAGTGTATAAGATTTCGGAAAAATATTTTTCAATTCACTTTTACCTTTGAGTTAATTCATGTACAGAAAAATGAGCGGAGTATGAACTCTGAAAATGAGAAAATTTTGATATCTGCTTCTTTGTGAATAACAATTCTGAAATGAAAGAATGCTTATTTAAAAAGAAATGCTATGGTAGCAGTTAGGATTTCTTAAAAAAGAAGCTTATGACATAAAAATAGCTTTGTAAGATTGAATATTCCATGTGCTGGATGATCTTTCATAATAGATTAGTAAGATTTATTTAGACAATCAAATGGAGAAGCAACTTTTAAACTGTTCAAATGATAGGGAAATTATTGCTATAGTAGAGCTATTCGCATTACCTCGTAAAGGTAAAATGCTGCCTGTAACCTACAATGAATACAAAATTTTGCATTAGTTTTCTTTTATGTAAAGTAACTTAATAAATTAACTGCTTATTTAAGTTGACTGATGCGCAAAAATTTGCTTAAACATTTATTGTGTAACAAGGTGAATATTTTTCTGTTTTATTCCCGGATTAGACCTAAAAAATCAAAAATATTGGGCGGATTTATACATGTTTTTAGACACTGATTTAGATGGCACTTGATTTATATGTGTGAATTCTTAACTTATCTCGAAATTATTGTAAAATTTCTGTTTATATGCTCGTGTAATTATCTTAATTTTGCTTGAAAATTAAAGAAACTATTTTACCATAACCATCAGCCATAACAAGTCAACGTGAGACTACGTCAACATTGAATTTTTGTGCGTAGCTTACCAAACTACAATGATATTTAAATATTCTTCACATATCAGGTCCGATGCATAAAAAGTATTAATTGACTAATGATATGAAGGAGGTATTTATTTAGCAGCGGAATTGTAAAATAATTAAGGACATATTTGATTTGGTCAAAATTAAATATTATAGAAAAATGAGTTATCTCATGCTAGATTTTCCGGGAAAATTTTCTTAATATGGTTACGAATTACTTTGTATAGCATAATTTAAGGAAATGCGATCTTTGTACTATTTCATTTTTTAAATATTTTTATACGAATACCAAGGCTTTAAATGTAGTATAACAGAAGTAAAGATTAGGGTTTTTTTAAATCTCCTAATGTCAAATATTTTCATTGATCTACGAAATATTTTGACGCTTATTAACTTAACTAAAATACAAGGTTGTGGTGTTTTTTTAGCAAATTCTACCCATCAAAGGTTAAGCGCTCTTATGAATGCCAATTTAAATGTTTTATAATGACTTCGCGTTCTCAAATCGACACGTACTCTTCGAGCAAAACCTCAATTCCCGCTCTTTTCGGTGAGTTCGATGATGATGGCGTGATATTTTTTTTCGCAATAAAAAGACACATAATGGGTTGCGCAAATTGGAAACTTTGTAGCGTATTACTTTATCAAATGTGCAATTAAAACTTGAGACGGCTCGGAGGCGGTGTAAACACGGCGACGTCGGGGAAGTGGTGTGCGCCAACGAGGGAGAATTTCCACGTTTCTCAAGTGACCGCGTATCCCTGCTCTGCTTCTTCCGACCGACCTGGCATATTTCACTCCAATTAACATAGAAGGACTCCGTGTGAAAATAATCCCGCATCATCCCTTGCGCGCTTCCCCTGCTCCTCCTTTTATCCTTTGTGTCACTGCAGTGGGACGGCACCGGACGGAAAAGATGAGAAGCAGCACGGGCGTGGAGAGAGGGGAAAAAAAGAAACTCGAACGACGCATGACAGCTGAGATTGGACAAGATTTTATTTCCTCAAGGAGCAAGCGAGCGCTATAATTAAAGGAGTGTAATGAAGTGAAAGTCAGCATCGGGGGGGTTGTCCTCCAATTTGACGGGACGTGGATGCTGGAGGAAGGGAAGGGTGAGAGGATGAAGAAAGAACACGGGGTTGGATTAGGTCATTTCTCCCGCAGAAAAAGAATGGGGAGGATCACGAGCGAAGAAAAGAGTGGTTGACGTAGACGTGGAGAGATGTCCCTTTTGACTCTCTTTTGTTCCCTCCATCTCTCTTTTTTGTTTTCTCCTCGGGAGAGGGAAAGAGAACGGCGTGAAAATGTACACAAACACGAGAGTGGAGAGGAGGGGAAAAAAACTTATGCACATGTATATTTTAAATGCCCCCCGTACGAACGCAAATGAAACGGAGATGAGAAGGCAAGAGTGAGTGAGGACGGAGCAAGGCTACCCAGAGCGCGAAACAAAGTGGCGATGTCTCTCTCTCTCTGCTTATCTTTTTGCTTCCTTCACGTCATCTTTTTTCCCACGACTGAGGACCTCTCGTAGTGTTTCTGACGGGCCCACCCTCCTTCCACCACCACCACGCCTTCCTCCCCCCCCCACACAAGCTTGTTGTAGCTGGAATAAAATCAGGATGGGGATGAAGGACGGGACACAACAGGCGTCAGACGTCGCTTGCGCGGGAGGTGAGGCGTGCCCTAACCCACCACCCTATCCTCTCTTCTCTTCACTTCTCCAGGACACCACCAAACCCACGCCTTCCCCCTTTTTTCTTTCTCGGCATCCGTCCCGCCCCCGTGCGGAACCTCGAGGAAAACCATCCGTCAACCACTTCGGCCTCGCCGCTTCAGTGAGCCGGGGAAAAGGGGTCGGTCGGTTAGGTGGTTGTGATGTACCCCCTTCATCCTCTCCTCGCGGAAGATCCCCGAGACGATCTCTCTGGGAGAATGAGAGAGAGTGTTTGTGGAAAGAGTCGGAAGTGGTGGAGGTGGAGGACAAGGATGGCTCCGGGGACACGTCGCGAGGGTAGTGTCAGTGGGGGGAGGGGGGGGGGGGGAAGCGAGCGCCTTGACGAATTCGGTGCCCGAGGAAAGGGAAATACGCGAGCGGTCGAGAGAAGTGAGCTTGGGGGGGATGGGAAAGCTCTGCGGGAGCTGGAGGAGGGAGAAAGTCGAGGACTACAAAGAGACGGAGGGAGACTGACTTGTGAGCGGGAGACGCGAGGACGAGTTGCTCTCTCCTTAGGCATCCGCCGGGCGAAGTGTGATGCTGCCTCGCGTCCTCTTCCACGACTTGTCGCTGCTTTCTAATTATTCTCCCTCGCACTTAAGACCCGGTGCCTCCACCATTTTCCATCCAGCCTCCCGCATAAAACTTCCATCTTCTGTTTCCCTCTCGTACGACACAGTCTTGTAACGCGAGAGGATAAAAAAGTTGGGCATGGGAATCGAGTTGGTGAGGTAGATAGAGTAATGCCTTCACATCTCGAGGGCCCATGTTCGAATACCAGGGATTTTACAGTGGAATGCGCATCTTTATTTTGCTGCGATGTGGAGAGGACTTAAACTGTGGCCAATGGGCTCCTGTCGCCAATAGTGAACTCACTCTGACGTCTTGTTTCTCCCTACCCTTCCAGCTATTAAGTTATTCTTCCCTTAACAGCTCACCTAGCTAATCTCGTTGTCATAGATTAATTCAGCTTTTAGTCGCCGTTCCAAGTGGCCAATCAAATTCGAGTGTTGTTGTACCGAGGGCCCGACCTGGGTTTTACGTGAATAGACGAATAGATGTGCTGCCCAATTTTTCACTTCACTTTTTGTTCAGCACAGGCCAACATCTACATTTTCACTCAGACTTTATGCTTATTTTCATCTGTAAAAGAAATTATTTTAGAACGACTGCGTTCTTGGTCCTGGTCAATTTGTTTAGCATTTTAGCATTACTGTCAGTGAGGCATCTCCCGGGGGTCACGAGGTTCACTGATCGCAAAATTTTCCCAAGGCCAAAAATATCGTTGGTCGCCGAGGGACCCCATTCGCGCCTTGCATATTCGTGGCTACCACTATATCAGGCTGGCATTGTAGTTCCAACCCGATCGAGAGTTACCTTTAAGTACCTTTTAACAGCGTCCTTAGACATGATGATATAGATGAACCGGCCATCCTATAAAAGCTGTACCTTCGTACCCGGCCACCCTTTAAAGCTGTACGTCTTGAGAGGGTTGCTAGTCGTTTACATACAAAAATCCCGGTTGCTGGTGAATGATATTAAAATTTGTTTTTTCCGCAAAAAATAAGTGGCCATAAAAGTAGCCGATGACATTCCTTAACTAAGTTTGTCGGTAGGTAGTGTAAATAGAAAGTTGATTTTCTCCCTAATAATTACCTTCTACTTACTATTGACAGAACTTAGACAGAACGTAAAGGTTTCTGGTTTAACTCGCAATCTCAGTTCATTTATGTAGTTACTAAATAAATTATTGCTAATCGATTCATTGCTATTTTGTTGAAATGCCATTTCCTGACAAGTATTTGCACGTTTAAAGGTTGTTTCATAAACTAAATTTTGATACAGTTTAGTGCATTTTAATGATAATTTACCCCCTGACACACACACACACTGGAGGTGAATTTTCAGGTATCATATAGATATACCACGGAATTGTGGAAATCCGGGGAAAACAAAGGAAAGTAATGTGAACAGAAGTGAATATTTCCTCGGAACTAATGTTATATCTTTAAGTCGGATTCGCTTCATAACTGTTATAGGCTCAAATATACTTCTCATATATTTCTGTCTCTGATGACGCTCCGATCCTTCACCATGTGACACAAATTTTGTTTTGCATCCTATAATCAATTGGTGTTAATGTATCATGGTAATCACATTGATATCACATGCGTCATTCTGATTTTTAAATTTTAAAAATTCAGTCGCATTGTAATTGTTACAGATTCTCCCCCATCATCCACAATACCAAATCTAACCCTCTTTTAAGTGAGAGGGAGATAAAGGGATAGTGAAAGGGAGAGAACAAAACAAACATGCACGCACACCCTCTCCAGTGCATCACCTACCTACCCGCGTTTTCGTCTCCGCCCAAGACGTCAGGGGAGGCGACTCTCCAAGCCCTAACAACTTTCCGCGTGTGCGGTGGTCTTCACTCTTTTTGAGAGCGTCACTTCCCGCCCCTGGCATCTTGTCGTCTCGTCTCCCTCACTCTCACACTGGTGTCTTCTTCCGGCCTTACCCTCCCTCCCCCACCCCGCCCCCTCTCGCCCCCCTCTCGCCTCTCGTGTTTCTCTGCTCTCCTCAATTTCCCTTCCTCACTCCCTCCAGCGCTCTCCCCGCCTCTCGGCTCCTCTTCGTTACGAGGCTCGCGCCAACCTCAAGTGTAGCACACGGAGTGGGAGAGAGAGTGGGAAACACGGGAGGCGTGTATAGGGGTGAGTGGGATGTCGTTTGCGGGCGCTTAAGACATCCTCATTCCCCGCTTCGTTAGTTCCGCCCCCCGCTTGCAAAGGCGTGGGAGGGTGAGGGAAAAGGCGACAATCCGTGGCGACCAAAAAAGCATTCGTCTTGCCAACACCTCTATTCTCCACGTACACCTCCGTGTATATTTCTCCTTCTCCCACTCTCTCCTCTTCGACGCCTTCGCTATTCCCTGATGGTCGCTCCTCATATTAACGCTGTCATTATATAATTTTTATTAGCAATTATTCCCGTCGTGGTAGGCGGCTGTCGCGTCAATTACGATGAATCAGCACATTCTAGCTTTATTTTAATTTGCCTCAGATTGCTAATAACCTCAAAGCATTTGACAGACAGATCCTAGCATTTTATTGGAAATCAGTTAGGTGGAAGAGTTTGCTTCGAATAATAGTTTTTTTTACGAAAATGGTATTTGATATCGGTGGAAAAGTGCCATCTCCCTCATTTTTTGCCAATTCTCGCAGATATCACCGTTTAATTTCCAGCTTTATTCGTGGAAAATATTTGAAAGGCCGAATTTCACTGATTGTTTCAAATGACTCCATCGGCAATTACATTGAGTAAACATTGTGTGACATTTACGACATTTCATTCGTATTTAACGGTTATATCATAGTGCGAATTTCTACAGAGAAAAAATCATCCGCCTTGACCGGGATTCGAACCCGGATTCCTCGATTTCCGGCCGAGTGCTTTAGCCAGTTCAGCTACCGAGGCGGCCTCTTTCCCTGTGGATTTTTATGACCATTACGGATCTTTTAAAAATCCACAGGGAAAGAGGACGCCTCGGTAGCTTAACTGGCTAAAGCACTCGGCCGAAAATCGAGGGATCCGGGTTCGAATCCCGGTCAAGGCGGATGATTTTTTTCTCTGTGGAAATTCGCACATTTGTGCATTGCGGGTGACTCCGTAAAAGTGAAACTCCGTGGCTAATCCCGGATAGCTTAAAATTTGTTATATCATAGGTTGGTTAACTTGGATCACTTTAAAGATATACTATAAAGATTAGTTTGAATTCATTTATACAACCGAGACCATTCCTCCTGTAAAATAGCATATATGCATAGTTAAGTAATTTCCAAAAACGGAGATTAAAGTAATTAGATGGTTACCAAGGAAATTGGAGAGGAGGGCAGCAGAATTAAAGCCATCGGTTAAATGTTGATAATTACATTTACTTACCTGGCTGATTGGTATTTTTTATTTCATATTCAGTCATTTTTGTTGCTCTTCGATCCAGTCCAGTGTTGTAATTCATTCTGTTAAGCAAATTTCTCACGGTGAAGCGACTTCAACATAAGCACTTAGTTCTGCTCTCTATTTTATTTTCTCTGAAGGCACATGTGAACCCAGCAAGGGTGATTATACCCTACCCAGGTAGAGAAAAATTGATTACCACTATGATGAAGTAGGTGTGATAGATACGAACGAATGAATTCTTTGTGATAACTTAATGACCTCTTAATGGTCTCTACTTGTTTCAAACCTTCATATTCACCCGTCCAATTTTACGTCATTAATTTTTGTTCTCCTTATCGACGTAAGCTATCCTTAAGTTATATTACAGTGCAAAATATTCTGTAGATCCTTCTCCCACGCCTACCATTAACCACTTAAAAGGTAAGCAATTCCTACACGGCTCTCCCACGTAGTGAAGCGGGGAGGGTTCAAGAGAAATCATTTGCTGTGCGTGGGAGGGAGGAAATCTGTACCGCTCGGTTACGCAATGGCTTTGCTAATGAATCCCGTCTACTGCGCGGAATTGACACCTGATGTTTTTAATCGCCTCATTCAAGTCGACAATGCGTTTTCCTGCCGTGGGAAAAAAGAGCCGTAGAAACTGGATAGCTCCCCTTGGCGTAATCCTGTAATCTCAGGGGTTAATTCTCGTGCCGTTGGCTCACCTCTTTTATCCACCAAAATGTTACCCGAGCAGTGTTCAACGCAATCAAAGGAATAATTGGCTGTAACATGACAACAAAGTCAACAACATTTGGTTTAACTTTGAGAAATACACTAAATGCCATTTTCGGGATGGTGAACGCTGAAATATTTTGTAAGCGTTCAGTGAACAAATTTATTCACACTGAATAGCGAATACTGCTATAGCTGAAGGAGGATAATTCATGAACTCCCCGGTTGTTTTTGTTTTTGTCTATGATGTAATTAGGTTTTCACTATCACTGAAAAATATAGCCCTGAGGCAAATTGTTTTATGAAAGCGTGGTTTTGTTTTGCTTACATATTCTCCAAGCAATTTCTTTACAAGGAAACAAAATAAATGAACGTAATTATTGATTTATAATTCTGAAAATTGGCTCCATGTTGGTGATTTTTCCATTTTCTCGTGAATATGTTTCTATGTTAAATCCGCTATGTGCTTGTACTGCCTCAATATATTGAATGCGTTTATGATCTTTTCTTCATTTCAACTTTACTCTTGTACACTATACGGTTGCTAAATTAGCTTATAGATAAAAAAAGACCACAAATATTTTTACTGGTGGCAGAGTGGCTATTAAGAAATTAACGCTTTTTTTATTTGCAATGTGATACATGACATGATATGAGTGGAAAATCATATAACTTCACAGAGCATAATGACCTAAGATGCGGTCGCTCCTTGTTTGCTCGTGCAAACGCATAATTGTTTAAGGATAGTGAGAAATGTGGAGGTTTATATCCTTATCCATCAAGATTTGAACACACCAAAACATTTTTAACCTAATTTAGTTTAAGTTAACTAACAGTTTTGAAGTCAGATCCCATAAAAATTACAACTAAGTAAGGGCATAGTAAGATAACCAAGGGAAGCAAAAGAGGACACACAACCATGACTTAATCCATGACTAACTTTGATACAACTTCGAGTCAGATAATTTTATGCCTTGTGACAATTTAAATGTGGTAATTCCATTACGTCTTCATTCTCTGTGTTGGCTTTTGTCACTTAAACTGATTGATTTTGAAGCAGTAATAATCCATAATAAAAATTTTTTTTTGTCTTTGCACAGTTTTAAAGTAGCAACGAAGATATTCTTTGTGGCTCAATAAAGAAAAAAGTGTTTACGTCTCAAAATATAAGTGAAGCAAATAATGTATTCATGAACATAGAGGGGAAACACGCTGCAAACGAGCAAGCTATCTAGACTTACCTCTGTTCATTATGCTATCTCGAATTTCTGTCTAAACTGAATTGCGTGCCGGGGAGGTATGCTGGCAGAGCAATTTGTGAAATCGAAATAACGAGCCTTTAAGGAAGGCTGGTGGTATTTTTCTCACCCGTTATGCGTAATGATCCTGCTCCGAAATAAGCTGGCAGTTGAATCAAAGTAATGGAGAGTAGATGAGCAAAATATTCGGAATTTGCGTGTGCCTACTGTCCCCCTTAACGAAGACGCGACTTCCTTCATTTCACCGCCCCACCTTCTGAGAAAATCGCTTCAACTTAGTACGGAACGTCTAACAATGGTTTGTTTTCGAATACAAGCCGCTAACTTTCGCGGATCAAATTAGGTTGGTATAACACTGAGCTTTCGAATTCTCTCCTATTTTCCCATTTCCCTTCCTCCTCTTGCCAACCCCACCGTCATTCGCTCCCTCTTCCAGTCTTTGAGTCCTTATCTCCGCGTGGGGGAGTGCTTGTGGAATGAGGTCCTCTTTCTTCGCTCTCCTTCACCGACTGACAAACTGAAGATTTCGGAATGGGAAGGAGGACTCTACAACTCCGTCGCATTCTACTTCCTCGCCCGATTCCCAACTCTCTTCCCCACATCTCCTCCTCTCCCTCTCGGCGGCAATGCTCATTTCCTCCCGATGGCGCGGATCGGAGACAGACAAAAGGGATGGCTTCCGAATGACTTGAGTGTGTGAGGGAAAGAACAGATGGATGAGGCAGGCTGGATTCATGCCGAATACAGATTAGTTGAACTATTTTCTTTTCCCTCTACACTTTAATTTTCGCTAAATTCAGACGGAACTAAATGGGTTTCATTATGTGCCGGCTAAGGTAGATTTAAATAGAAGTGGCTTAATATCCTATAAAATTTTTTATGTTACACCAGCCAACTCAAATCGTCTCCTAAATCGATGAAGATACTTGATTTTTGGTTAATTTGTTTTAGGGTTTATTACAAATGTTTCCCAATGTTTATGGCATCTTCAGGACTTAGAATTCAGCTAAGTTCAAATATAACCAGAAGAAATATCGATATGATGAGCAGAGTTTCAGTTGATAACTCAACTGCTCATATAAATGTTTGATATCCATAAAAAACTAACCAAAACTCTAGACTTTGACTTATGTAGTTGCTAGTCGTGAAGAGTACAAATCAATTTGTCACCTCATCTTAACATTCTTCCCACTTCTATTTATCCCATCAACATACCTATTCTTTTACTTCCTGTTCCCCAATTAACCAGCATCTCCCCTTTCGTATTTCAAAGCATTCAGTAACCCATCGCCCCTCATTGCCTCTTTCATTCACCTACTCTGTCTCCTACGAATCTCCTCCAGAAGTTTCCTCTCCTCATCCACCATATATCTCTCTCCTCGTCATAGTTTGTACTTCTTTTCAAGGACCTTATCTTCTCCATTTTCCTCCGTAGGCACACCTTATAAAACTTACAGTTCAATCTGATTTGTTTCTCCGAGTCCACGTTTAAATGACGGAGAAACTTGTTTTTGAACTAACTTCTGCATGAAGCATATAATTTCTTCGTTTGAAAGAGTAGGTACTATCACGCCTTAAAAGACAATTAAATGTGAATTTTGAATGCAACGCAACATCCTAGTTCGTTGTAGATCTTATGTTCCTTTTGTTAGTGGCTCCTTGATGCCGACATCTCGTTTCTCTCGACCCTACTCAAAACGTCAACACATAAATGGTAGTTTTTTACCGGTCATTTGCAATGTAATCAATAAGCGAAAAATAATAGAGCACGCTAGACATGGGATTCTGTATCTACATACTACCCTGCAGGCCGCCGTATGGGCGTGTTGATAGGGGGAGTTAGGACACCAGCCGAGAAAAAGTGTAATAAAAGAGGGTTTCAGAGGTGAAGTGAATTATGGGAGTGTTTTAAGTGGAGCCTCGGTGTAATTATTGTCACTTATTGTGGGTAGAAGGAACGAATTTTGTTCCTATCTGTTCAGAAATTTATCTCTCCTATTTTATCGAATCTGTAGGACCGAGAGATGTAGTATGGCGTCAAAATGATAACCTCCCTGTCAACCTGAAACACACGTGTAATTAATTTCTCAAACAAACTAAGTCAAGCGCGCAGCCTCCGAGTCTTTAATAGCTCCCAACTTAATCCTTACATAATTTTTTATTTTAGGATTAATACAGAAAAGAGAATAGTGTAAAGTTGATCAATTTACTACTTTCCCATGATTTACGCTAAGTTCTACTACCATTTGTAGGATATTAGCAGAAGAAAAAAAGCCGCTTGAAAGTATTCGCATGCGGGCTTGATGAATTCCGTTACTTTTGAAGTAAGCTTTCATCCTTTTCTATTGATAGCTCTTAGTGGATAATTGGCTGGTTCCAGGCGAGGTTGTCAGTCTGCTTTAGGGAGACAATTATTATTTCCCCATGAAATCAGCAGAATTACGTAAAAGTGTGTAAGAAATGGGTAGATATTAATTCAAAATTCTATTTTTTGCGGTAAAAGTATATGCCTATATATTTATAGTGCGCAATAGTTGTGCAAACCTGCCTCTTTTATCGATTTTAAGTAAAATAACTTTAAATTCTCTTGGAACAACATCCGAACGTCAAATAATAAAAATTTCACGGCCAATATCCACTTATAGCCTTTGCTACCTTTCAGTCTAGACATTGTAAAGAGTTTTGCATGACATGGTATCTTCCATCATTGCAGGACGGCGAGGTAAATTCAAAAAACTCTGAAGATATATTTAGGTTTGAAGTGTTTGTTTCATACCAAAATAAGCAAATAGTTGATGACAGTAAGTCTTCTGAAATTTTGCATCGAGAGGATGTTCCAGATCGGATCATACTCTAAGACTTACAAATCGTGAACAGGATGCTCGCTGTTTTCGTTCCTGGGTTTTGCAAAATGTTGGCCTTTCTCCTGCTCTCAACCTTCTGAAGAGGACTTATCGTTCGCTGCTAGAGACAGGAGAGAGGATTGATGAGCTGGTACACGGTCATTTGATCAATGATGGTTGCAGTAGATTTTCCCTCACGAGGTTGTGCTTCAGGCAGAGAGCTTCATCCTGACTTTCTCTCGGCAGCGGTTGCTGCATCGGTCACTTGTGACAATGATTATGCCTTCCATCAAGTCCTCTTGCGAGTTCATTGGATAACTCAACTGCATTTCCTGTCCAACACTTGCTGGTTCAATCTCGTCAGTGACCCCGGTACAATCCCGTGAGAGTTCCAGGACTAATGGCGCTGGTCATTTTGTCTCAAGATTGAGTTACACTGATGTCTAAATATCTTTTTCTGTATTTAGCGGTGAAGTACCCCTATTGCAAACTCACGTGATTACAAATACATTTTTAATTCCATACAAGTTTAATGGGAATAATGGCACGACGCGTGTCTTTTCCCTGTGATAGATAGATTTACGGAAGTATTGATTACGTATTCAATGGCTTCATTCTGCCTTAGTTAATGTCGACCACATTTCATTTTAACCGTAAACATACCTCAAATTGCACAACAACATCCAACGCGAAAAATAAGTGGGTCAAATTATATGTCATTTAATTGATATTTCTCATCGTTTCTCAAATCTCCTAGGCCTTTTACTGAGCATTGTGGCATTAGTGTGAACTCATATAAAGTTGAACACTGGCTAAAACTTGCCAGTAATAACAGTAGTAAATACGTATAAAATTTGGATGGAGATGGAAAGTTATTTCCTCCACTTCCTCGGGAGTATAAAACGGAGGGAATAAAAAATAAGAAGAGGTTACGGATCATGACAGCCAGCGAGATAAAGGAATTGGGCCATAAGATACGAGGGGATGATTTAAACAAGGGAATGGTAAAATGAGGGAGGCGCCTGATAAGGAAAAGATATAAAGATGTCCCCCTGGAATTTGTTACAAGGAGATGAAGCGGAAAAAAGGGACTTGAGGGTGAAGAAGGGAAGAAAACGATGAGAATTTGAGAGAGGATTCTTAAGTGGGAGAAGAGTGGAAAGAGAAAAAGTATTGAGAGTTTGCCAACTGACTGAGAGTGGAAGATGGAAACAAATTATACTCAGGGTATATTACCATACCACCCAGTGTGTTGCCGTGTGTCGCATGTGGCATCGAGTGCTAGGACACCAGCTACATCTACATACTACCCTGCGAGCCACCGCATGGACGTAAAGCGGGGGGTGTTAGAACACTAGCCGTGTAAATATGTAAGGGATAAGGTTTTGGGAGGTGAAATGGTGACGTGTATTATGGAATTGTATTTTTTGGAGCCCAGTTTTTAGTGTGGTCGCTTATTGTGCACGGAAAGAACGAGTTTCTGTACCTATCTGTTTGGAAATGTATCTCTCTTATTTTATCGCTTCTTTCATACTAAGAGATGTAGGAAGGCGTCATGATAATATTATTTGTGTCTCTCTGAAACACACTAGTTCTGCATTTTTCAAGCAAACAAACTCTAGCGTGTAGCTTCCTAGTCTCTAAGGATGCCCATATTAATCCTTCCAAAAGTTGTGAGACACTATTTGTTCGCTCGTAGAAGCTTTTAAAAAAGCGTGCTGCTTTTCTTTGTAGTTTATTAATATTATTGGTTAAACCTTTATGACCAGGGTCCCAAATGCTCGCGGCGTATTCGATACACGGGGTAACCAGAGTGAGGTAGCATCTCTCTTTTACCTTTGTTAAGCGTACCTCCGGAAGGTCCGGGGACCTTCCAATGATACGCTAAACAAAACTTAGTTCCTTTAGCCGCATATGTTTTGCGCGTGTGTTCCTCACGATATATCAGAAGTTAAGGTGATTCCAAGATATTGAGCTGTAGCTATGACGAGAATAGGAAATCAGGTGAAGGAATTTGGATATATATGAAGGTTAATACCTATTTTGACATTAGCTAAACTGGAAGAAAGCAAATTATATGGAATGTTGGACAGCATTCCCACATTACATTCTCAGCTTGATGTGGTGTTCAAAATCGTTTGATGAAGGATTTTTGTATAAATTTTTGTTATTATTGTAGATATGAAGTTATCATACTCAATTTCCATTTACAACTCCTCCTGACTAACGGAATAGCTGATTTCTACGACCGATGGAAATGGCTCATCTCTCAACCCTATATCTAAATATCTCCGTGTGTTCCCTTGTTTTCATTTTTTATTTTTAGTGGTCATTGTTACTGCAAATGGCGTTGTAATGGTAGACTTTACGCAAATGTTTTCTTGTTTTTCATTCGGGCAGCGCTGAAATACTTTAGGTTTGTAACACCTTATCACATTGTGATGCAGTTTCCCACGTATTTTTTCAGGCTATTTCCTTCCATCCGAGTCTCTCCCTCAAAACGGATAACTTTGGATCTCATATGACTAAATTGCTCTTTGATATTCTTTAAGGTTCGCGTTGAGGATCATCAAAATAAAAAACCTGGCGGATATAGAATACGATTTTGCACAGATATCGCTCACGGTTGAAATTGGAATTCCGACCACATTGCACACACACTCGTAATATGGAGCGCATGGCGACGAGTTGCTGCGCGTTTGTCACAGCCTTTGAGACTCCCGAGTCTTGCATAATTATCCAGCATCCACGCTCGCTCCCCCTCTCTCTTTACCGCGCGGTGATTTTGCTGGAAAATGGGGGAAGCCTAGAGAACTATATTACCATCCGGCGATAATTATGCTGTATGGAAATCGGAGAGTGAGGTAGAGAGAGCTGTCTCGGAGAAAAATCGAACTTGGAGAGAGGAGGGGTGGGGAGGTATAGAGCGTTTTCCATTCGTTCAAGACTCGTGATCACTTAGCGGCGTATAGTGTAGTTGCTTACCATTCGTTTCAGATCCTGCGGGTCGGGTGATGTGCACTAAATTTGTTGATTTGAGTGGGGCAGAGTAGTTTGAGCGTATATACAACAGAGACGCTTTCAGGGGTGATTACGTCCTCGGACGTAGAGCGTCAATCATGGTAGTACTGCCGTTAATTCCCGGAAATCCTATGCCAAAAAAAGAATAATTTGAAAAACATTTCGCATTTTTGTTGTGAATTAAAAAATCTGAACAAATGTACTAATTTACAAAGAACTACTGAGGGAGAAGATCCCATTTGTGATAAACTATACGTGTTTTTCATGGGAAAGCACATAGACTTACCTTACGAGCAAATAATTAATGAGGCCATCAAAGTAAATATTTATACAGGAATAGCACTTTTGAACAATTCCACTATAATTTATTCTGGTCCATTGACAAGCTTGGGATGAAAATAATTTAGGTCTCTGGGTTCTAGCGAGTGACCAATGCAATGAGTTACCATGTCAGACGTCAAAGGTTTCAGTTTACCTTGGCCTCACGAATATTGCAGTAGTGAGCGCGCCCACTACTGTGTGCTTGCTCGAAGAGAGTGCTGCAGAAGAAACTAACGTTGATATGAACGATTTTTATCATATTGTCGATTTTCAATAAAGAAGTCAGACTAGAGTAATGTAAATTTTTGGATTTATCAATGGCTATAATTTTATATCTATTAGTTGGTATGGTCAAATATGAATTTACATCATATTCGGACGGGAAAATTGCGTACCCGGTGAATTTCTACTAAGGTCAGGTTACGGAACGTTTATTCTGCACATACCGTCCCATTCACCGTCGTTCATGAGCTGTGTAGGACTTCGTCTGGCTATGATCTGCGCAGTAGCGAGCAGGTTGAATGCATTGTACAAAATCTGACGAAGAAGCGGCTACAAATACCCTCCAAAATTTCCCACGTAATTCCCCAAAAATGTCCTCAATACCGTTTATGTTCATTACACTATATTTTCTCTGTTTATTTACGGAGAGATGTCTTGTGGACTTGTAGGTGAAGGTTTTTGGCGATTATGAGCGGTCCATATAAGTAGGAAAATACTTTCTTAAGGAAGAGAGGGAAGAAGAGTGAACGTTTGGTGATACTAATTGTGTGTAAAATGTTAATGTGTTTGTATTTTGAGTCTAAAGGAGTGCACGGTGCCAAATGAGTGGTGCAGGATTCATGGGATAGATGCAGTTGGTAGTACTACGTTGCGGATTAAGGAGCAGACTGGAAGAGTAGTGAACCGGAGAGAGTGAGTAAGAGCCTTTATAGGTGAAAAACTGAACTCAGATGTTTGAGTGGAAAGAATAAAAGATAATGTTGGGTCGGTTAGGAGAGACAAAGGATGGGGAAAATTCGAGAAAATCGTGGGTCTGGAAACACTGAGTAGTAAGTAAAGGTGTCAACCCATAGAGTTTTAAAGTCATCGTTGATAACGTGTGAGAAATCGAGGATGTTTTAAAAAGATTGAAGGTGGTGTGTGGAAACGAGAAGTTAAAACGTTAAACCGTGGGTCCTTATCGCAGGGGGTTGAAAATGGATTGACGAGTGGAGGAGAGAGCTTGGGAGAGGTGGCGGGAGCGATCGGTTAGAAACAGGTTAAGAGGAGGGACGGAGAGAGACTGTGGAGAGGAAGAAGGAGAGATACAGCGATGAAGGTATTAGGCTTTCGAGTGGGGTGCACGAGGTAGGGATGACGATGAGAATAAAATAAAGGAGGGAGCGTAAAAAAAATATGAAAAAAATGAAAGAAAGAAAGGGAAGACTACAATGCCTTACGCGAAGGGGAAGAATGAGAGGGTTTCTGGGAGTTGAAGCGAGGGGTAAAAAAATACTGTAGGAGAAAGGGAATGGAGGAAACTTAAAGTTGGAGGGAGTGGAGAATTAGAGATGGGCGGGAGCAGGAGGTTGTGTGGCGGGGTGGTGTGTGGCGGGGAGGCCCCGAGGAGGAAAAGTAGGTTGAGTGGGAGCCGGCGTGAGCATGAGTGCGCCACTTGTCATCAACGGACCAAGGGTTAAATGGAAGTGCCAGTGAGAAGGATCCAGTTAGAGAGATGTGATGAGGATGGTAGATGGAGTTGAGCAGCGTCTACTACGCTGGGGTCAATTTTGACCCCACTCCCATTCGGCTTAGTTGAAGGGATTGACTTTAAATGCCGCTAAATTTTTAGAAGTTTTCGGGTTCTTATCGCGTTACGGCATATTAGTGGACAAACGTTTCGCCAGCATTACAGTTGGCATCACTAGGTCCGAATGATGAAGAGATTTGTTGGCCGCGATATATAGGGCTTTGGTCCGTTATATATCCGTAAGGGTCTAGTTCTAAGCGCTCTGATTGACCGAGAAACCAATCCAATTCAGCCGATCGGCGCCTCGGACTAGGCCCTAACGGATATTTAACAGACCCGAGTCCTATATATCGCGGCCAACAAATCTCTTGAACATTCGAACATGATGATGCCCCTTAGAATGCAGGTGAAACGGTTGTTCACTAATTAACTGCAGCGGGAAAAAAACCCGAAAAAATCTAAATCACAAGATAACTGCGGCGACCAACATAACTTTATTTTCGGCTAAAAGCTGTTAATTCAATTTTATCGATTTTTCATAATCGTCCTTGGCCATCAAGGCAAAAATTTATTTGCAAAAGCTCTCTTCTCCAATCGTCTATCAGATTAACGCATAATTTCCTCGTAAATCTTCTTTTTTAAGGCCGTAATAATCTTCCTGTATTCCTCTATCCGTGATCTTCTTCAATAAACATCCACCAATCTCTGCGTATTCCGTCATTGTGGTCAGAGTGGGTCCAATCAATTTGTTTCTACTTCTTCCCATAGTTTACATTTGACTTCTTTTCCCTCTAGGCTAATACCAAACAACATCATAGTGACAATACAAGGTGAAATGATAGCAATACTTGCTGAAAAAATGTACCCAAGAAATATTCGCTCGTTACATTTGAAATGTAACAACTTGGTAAGTTTTTTACACTAGTTTTCATTGAAATATCCAGGTTTCTGTACTTTTTCCAGTTTTTCTGTACTGGTCAGTCTTGTGAAGATATCTCCGTACTGAAACTTAGGTCTAAGAATTCATACAAGAACTGAAATGAAAAATGCTACTTGGTTCGATTTGATGATTATGAAAATAAATTATCTCCGCAAAGTGATGCCTGTTCCAGTTTCAATGTCCGGATATCATTGCTGTTAATGGGGGTCATATCTGACACAGAAAAGCGTTGCTCAAATTCCACGATATCTTTTCCACATCTACGTATTAATCTGGAGGTACCTCTAAGCTGTGAGACAAGGGGTGAGTTATCGTCTATATACACTTAAGTGTACCAGTACATTTCACTAGCATGCACGACCTTATAGGTAAGCCACTAATGCTTAGGAAAAAATTTGTATTGATACGTTTAAGAGATACTAGATTATCTAGCGAAACGTGCTCTTAGTACTTAGTACGTGGAAGAATAAAGAACAAGAACTGTGGAACAAATCAACTAATCAGATACACAACCTTTCGACTAACCTACTTCAAAGTCTCATTGGCAGCCATTATGATATCTTATCAATCGCGGGAAAAGCGACATTTTAAACCTTTCACTTCTTCTGTCCATCTCCATAATTTTATCCTCATTATCTAATCTAATGTAGCCAATTAGAGATCATAAGATATTGTCGTCGTTGGAGAAAAATTTGGCATTTAATTTACATAATAGATTGACTAATTTGTAATAGTCTTCAAGCGATTGATGGTAAAGGTTGTTTGTCGATCTAAACGTTGGCTGTTAAAGGGTTTTAAATGAGTTCTTGAGATTTGGAGAATGTATTTTTCGGTGGGTAGCTTGTAGGAGCTTGGGGCGCGTGAAAGGAAATATTCCAGGATGGGGCGATAGGGAGCGTGAAACGAAGGCATAGATGGGGTGGCGTGGAAGGAAGGATAACGGGAGGTCCGAGGAGGAGACGGGGAGTGAGTGAACGCTGGCGAATTGCCAGGAAATCGAGCTCATGACGAATGCATCGCGTAACTTCATTAGGGAAGGGAAAAGATGGAGTCGATTTGAATCGGAGGGGGGTGGGACAAGCGGGAATGGTGGCGTGGAGGGAGAGTGGAAGTGAAAATAAAAAAAGAAATCGGAATAAATGGAATGGATACGTTGGAGATAAAGGGAGGAGGGGAAGGAATCTTAACGAGGCAAGGGGGGGCGGGGGCATAGAAGGGGGAGGAGGAGGGGTCTCCTCCTCTCAATTGGTGTCTCATATAGAATCTGGGGAGAGAGTACTTTTCTTTTTTAAAAAGGTCGAGAAACGAGGTTAAAAATGCACTCTCGCGCGCCATTGATGAGGAAAAAGAAAACCACCTCGGGGAAAGACAAAATGATTTCCAACCCTGGTTGCGGGAGTTATTTCCAAAGCCAGTTAAGGGATATCTGTTTCATTACGCGGAGAAAAAAGGAGTGTATGAGAGCTGCTCAGTCTTGTTTTCGAAACATTGTTCTCTGATCTGGTTAGTGTTGATTGATGCACTACAGAAATTAGTGATTTGCCCTTTACAATCCGTGATATTTCGGTGAAATGACGTCCCCGTGTTCTGCAAAAGCAAAAATTTCATTAGGTCCAAAATTACTTTGAATTATTACAAAATGAAGGAAACTATACAAAAGGTCTATGTAGGTAGCTTGTTTATGCAATGTAAAAGGAAAAACAAGACTTTTTGTTTGCATGTGAAATTAGGAATTATGACATTCTCTAAAGAAAAATTACCTGCTTATACCAAAAATAGTTCCTATTAAAAAAAGTAAAAAAAAAACATATATAAGGGAATTTAACTTAGAATCTGAATATTTAATTGCTCTGAGTTTCAAATTATTTTCTCATTCAAAAACTGAAGGTAGATGACTCGTAAGTGAGCTTAATCAACCATTTAAGGTGGAAGGACGCTAAGTTAGGCAATGGTAATAGTTCACCAAAGTGCCCTTTCCTCCGAAATACTTACGTAACATGGGTAAAAACTTCATAAAATATCCCGAAAGTAGAAGAGCTGCAAAATTCATGGAAATGAAGTGTCTTAGCATATCTCTTGGCCCACATTACGCTCTGATCCATAGTGCACACTTTGATCTTTCTGGTAAGAATGAGGATGAAAAAAAAATCATCGTATCATGATCCCTGAATGAATCTTGCATCTCGTTTACGTTGGTACATTATACATAAATACAGTAATTTTTCAGCATTGGTAGCACACCTATCGTGTAGTATATGTTGGTTAAAGTTGCATGTACATTATGGTGCATGTTGGTGATAAATCAACTCGTCCAAACACCCTTGAGGTTGCTTGCAGCGTAATATGTATTTGTTGATGTACATTATTATTTTTACGTTATTATAGTGCGTGCTATATTTGTAACTCATCGCGAACAGTTTTCTTACCTTTGAGATTGTTTTCACCTTGACTTTATAGCAAAATATCTAGCTTTAGAAATTCTCAGTTCGTTCTCCACTCAAAACCTTGGTCTAAATGGCAATTTTTTAAAATAAAGTTGCTCTGTAGCTGTTTTAATATCCATGTGTATTTTTGTTTCGTTACGATCCTTATTTAAATTATATCATTGGCAACAAAAATTCTTTCCGCAGCTAATGAAGCAACCACTCACGTTTTTTCCCGACATTTCAACCCACGTATTTCATCCATTCGTTCACCTTCTAAATCCTCTTCCCTTGTTGAGGAGGCTAGCATTCCGGACCCACGCGCAGTCCTCGACAAATCGTTGCGCTTCTCGACGCGCGGTCATACGTGTTCCTGCGTGGCGGCGAGCATGTGGAGCGACGACCGTCACAAATTCGAACCGTATATCGGGACCGGATGTGGCGAGAACGGGGAGCGGGAGGGAGGAGGAGGGTAGTGGATGAAGAAGAGGAGGAGGAGCGAAGAAGGGTCTTAAATGGCGCATCGGCGAGGAGAGGAAAGGGATAAGTCCGCGCGAAAACATTTGTCGCCTCCGTAGCGAGCTCGCGAGCGCTCTGTCCCCAGGATCCTGCGGGGCGGAAAAGAAGGCATTACGAGGATCCGTCGTCGGACGGAAGACGACAGGAAGGCGACTCTCGGAGATGGGAGGACATTTAGCATCCCCCTGTCCTTTCCCGCGCAAGCCCTCCTCCTCCCGCCATCTGACCCTTTTGCCCCATTCAACCCATTCTCTTGTTCTCATAAGCCCCGTTCTCTCTCTCTCCCTCCTTTCCGCCGCCTACATTCTCCTCTCTCTCTCCCGCGCTAGTAGATGGCAGTGAGGATGGGGTCGAGGGTCATCGAGGGTGGTAAATCGAATGGCATCAGTCAGTGTGAGATAAATGAAGGAGCCTGAGAGGGAATGGGCAGAAAAAAGTTGTGGAATAGGTCGCGGTTTGCGAGAGGGGAGTGGCGGAGAGTGAGGAGAGGAAAGTATGCCTTGCGAGGGTCGGCGTGACGCGGAACAGACGAAGCGCGATACTAAATCATATTGTAAGAGGGATGAGCGTCAAAGGTATGCGTGTGAGTGAGAGAGTACATGGTAACGGGAAGGTTTTGAGAGTCACCCTCGAAGTACCCTGCTGGCTGCCCACATGAATGGGACGAAATGGACTACAAGACCAGTTTTAGTGCATTAACCACGGCACACAAGCAAAGAATGGGTATATATTCTTTGGACATTTTGAAGAATAACATTAGAGAGTGGTTGGAGCTAATCTTATTAAATTTGCTGTCAAGCACTTCTTACAAAAAGATTTTTCCAAACCTTTATGAATTCATAATGTGGGAGGGTTATATATAAGGAAGTAAAATGCCAGGGAAACTTCGCAAATTCCACACTTAAGTTGAAAAAAAATACGAACATTAACGGCACTGGTTAAAGAAACATAGATGTTTTGAGCGTACAGTGGGAAGGTTCCAGATAAAAATATGAACTAGAGATGCTATTTTACTACCGTTTTACGATATCTGGACTACTATTTGAGCATTTGAGGCCCTGCTCAGAAATATTTTATTCAAGAAATAAATGTAAATGAAAGCGGCAAACTAGTTGATGGAACGACGGCTGTAGGCTGGGAGCCTCCGAGGATTCGGATGCCGGACGTGTGGCGTAAATTATTTTAAAATTTTAGATTAAATTAGTTTTAGTATAACACGGATAATACTTTTTAGTCCATGCACAGTGTTTATAAAACTGATAGAAAAGACGTCATTGTAGAGTTACACTGCTGACCTAATTGGTGCAAAACTTTCTTCCCTCTCCGAATCCTCATTGACTGCAACAGAAAGAGAGCGTGACACTAACAATGTCTATTAGTATGCAATGAAATGTTTTCCTCTTTCCCATTTTTATGTTTCCGCCGCTTATCACGCCTGGCATACTAAAATACCAGCCCTTACTAGCGGAGCAGTTTGTAGATCTCATAACAATGCTACGGGAAGGATTTCCTTTATCCCAAGCTTACCATTCAACTTAATCCAAACTTATTATTTTTTGGGAACCGTATCTTACAGGTGTATCACTGGCAGAGTAGGGTAACGAGCACAGCTTAATTCTGATTATTAAATTCTCGCGCTTGAGTGTTTGTTGTAAATCCATACTTCGTGACTCCTACTATCACCGATCTATCTATATTAAGTTTAAGGCCAGTAGTTGTCAATTATCCCGGAGTAAGTCCATAGTTCGAATGAGCAGTCACTGTAGATGTTACTAATTTACGTACGCTATATTTTAGTCCTTCGTATCTACATCTACGAAATGCAGTGCAAGCCACCACTAGGGTATTTGGCACGGGGTGATTCCACACCAGGCATGCAGCACTCATCCCAGTATCAATCAGAACCGCGCACGTTCCCCCAGATGTCAGGCGCAGGCTAAAAGCAGTCATGACAACAGTGAGCGGTCAGACCAGAGACTAGGAGAGTGATATGTAGAAGAATATACTAGCATACAGTACACAACTCAAGATACAACTATTGGTTTTTATTTTTAATGTGACAGATAAATAGCACAAGGTACTAAATCATGCAAGAGTATAACATGCCTGAGATAGCATGCGAGGTTAGCAGCTAATAATCATGTTAAGATATTTAGCACTACAGGAAAAACCTATTTTTACAAATCAGAGTCAAATTATCCTAGAACTAATCTTTCGCAACTACTATGGTCCCTTATTGCACGTTTAAAAAATGGCATTTGAAATCTATCGGCTCTGCAGTATCATTTAGTACTACGTGATTAATCGTTGTGGTTAACTTTCCATCGTGTTTCTTCAATGTAAATTAATGAATCATTTGAAGAATCAATTGATTACGACTTCAGCCTCGGAATAAAATTTTATGCTCAGCTCAAAATTTGGTTTTATAGCTTGAAAATACATCTACAGCTACCCTGCAAGCCACCCAAAGGGTGTGTGTCAGGGGGTGCTCCCACACCAGGCATGCATGAATGATACGGCAGAACACCGAAATTACATTGAAACCAGCGTACCACACATGCAACGCGTCAATTAAAAATCTACTAACCAACAAACATTCTATCGGCTATCGTTCCAACATGTAATGGATACAAAAACCACCACTACATATTCAAAATATCATGCACAAATAAGAACATCAATATTTACATCATGCATAAATTAGAACGTAGAGAATATAAAAAGAAATATCTACCGTCTAGCTAATGTCACTAATCCCACTATTCATGACGACGATCACAGCTGTTATGGTCCCGAATGGTACGCGGAAAAAAATGACATTTTATACCTATCGGTTCTACAATCTCTCTCTCTCTCTCTCTAAATTTATTAGCGCGATCTAATCTGCCGTAGTACGAGGGGGTTAGTAGTATGTTTTTTACGTCGTCAGAGAAATGATTTTTTTCTGAAATTTAGTTAGCATGTTAAGCCTATAATTTAATCTACCTTGTGATAGCGATTCCCATCTCAATTCTTCTACCAAACCAGACACACTAGACAACTTATCGTAGCATTGTTTCACAAACCTAGCTCCTCTTCGCTGCACGCGAGCTAATTCGGATATTAACCCCACTTCATATGGATTCCATACACTAACAGCATATTCCTTGCTGAAAAATAACGATCTTTCACTTTCACATCACATTTTCCGAGTATTCTCTTGATAAAGCCTAGCTTCCTGTATGCTTGACCGCACATCTCCCGAATATAAATACAGTTGTTCTCATCACATTCAAGCCTCTCACCATGAGTGCTTACGTATACATGATTTTTTTCCATGAAATTAAAGAGAAATCCAAATTTTCCGCGAAAGCAAAAGGAAATAAACTCATTGGCAAGCGTTCCGGTGAAGCAGGTAACATTTCGAAGGGAGACGCTTTTAAGCGTGAGCACATGCCTGCTGCCCGAGGCTAAACATTCAAGTGTCTTGGGTGGAAGGGGGGAGGTTGTTTCTGTTGGTAGTGTGGTGACGTCATTACGAATCGCATTGTTCCGGACAGCCTTGGGTGGGTATGATTCACAGTTCCTGGGGGTGTGGAGAAAGAAGTTCTAAGAACTTCCGGAAATTTTTGGTCACCTGTCCTGCAGTTCGAGCGTTCGTAGTGTTTCGAAGATTTCGCTTTTAAGAATGTATCACTCAATATTTGACAAATTAGTCTCATTTAAGTGTGTGAATAAGCTCTCTGTGCGTCTCATTTGTGGTTTAAAGTGGATCTCATATGTGCGAGGTTTTCTTCAGCGATGTGGTATCCTGTCGGCTGCTGATTAAATGAAGTAACCATTCTTGTACTATACTACGTGGCCTCTGAACGTGACTGTTGGATTATTTGGTTCTAAATACGAATGCACAAGTGCTGCATTTCATCGGATATGTTTCGGCCCGTAGTGGTGAAGTCCGGTTCTTTAGATTTCCGAGGAATTCATGGGGCGTGTTGTGGTAAGTGAAATTTAAGTTTTCATCAACATGTTTATTAATCTTCAGCACGTACTTTGATAATCTAGGGCTGTAATGGAGGGCTAAATATTTCTCTTTTTTCTCCCTCTTTCCTTCTGAGATAAAGTATAATACCATCTATCTTCCGTCTCTTGCCCATGACCATGTGCTTTTGCAAAAAAAAGCGTATGTAGCTTTGTGCATGGTGTCCGTTGTCTGTATTTACTTGTTTTATGCAGGCTAATTCATGTGCTTGGCTCAATGTTCCTTGTTCAGCGGAGCCGTGAGAAGTCTATTTGTGAGCTGCCTATTTTTACATTGTGGATGCTTACAATCGGCATTTATGTGATTGCCCCTGTATGAGTTCACTCGGAAGATGTTAAAAATGCATCTACGTCTACGAAATACCGTACAATCCACCAATAGGGTGTGTGGCACGGAATAACAATTAGGAGACTTAATTCTTTATCACGAGTATTTCCAAAAATGATAGAAAATTATGGTTTTTTCTGTTTTGCACGCAGAAATTAGTCGAGTTTTGTATTTTTTCTGTCTTTCTACGAAACTGTGTACATCTACATCTACCAAATACCCTGAAACACTCATATCGACTTAAAAACCGCACACGTTCCCCCGAATTCCAGGCGCAGGTCAAAAGCAGTCAGGATAGCAATGCGCGGTCAAATCATAAACTAGGAGAGTGCTACATAGGCGAAAATTCTAACGCGCACTACTATATAAGATACGACTACTGGTTAGTATTATTAATCCGACTCATGAATAGTACTGCAAGATACTAAATCATGCAAGAGCTATATCTTGCTGAAAATTTCTAGCAGGGTTAATTGCTACACTGAGAAAACACTTTGGATATGATTATCGTAGGTTTGGTTGTCACAACCAAACCTGAGGTGAAGGAAAGGACTTGCCCTTACATTCGGATGTGTCATCCAAACGGAATTGGTGATGAGGAGTTGGATGTGCCACCTACTCCTTTGGGTGCTGCAGCCAAAGGAAGATGGACGAGTACTTAGCGTGTGAGAACCAAACCGTTAGGTGGCTCATCAGAAAAACGTTTGGATATAGAATGAAAACTTGAGATGACCAGCCCCAAGGCATGTGCCCCTACTCCTCCCTCCCCCTTACACTCCACTGCCCTAATATTTTTCTTTCCAACCCCTTTGGAAATAGGGTAGTAGGACGGTGCAACTAGAAAAACGATAAAACTGGGCTCTGTGGTTGTTATGATAGGTATCTATTTTCACATAATTCGTCAACATATTACAAAAAATGCACAAAATATTTCAAAATATTACAAATTAACACATTTATCAAAATTTTTATGTCAACATCATAAAAATATTATTACATCTACATCTACATCTACGTAATACCCTGCGAGCCACCAAGAGGGTGTGTGGCAGGGGGTGAAGATCCCCAAACATGCACTATTGCCATGTAAGTAGGATATATAACGTAGACATGCTAGAAAATAGGGTCATGGTTTATTAGTTACTACAGTAGATTATTAGTAATTGCAGTAGTTATTACAATAGAATATTAGTTACTACGGTATAGTACATGTTAAAATCTACATAATAAGGAAGGGATTATTGGTTGTTTTTACATGCATCATGCACTACAGACTACTCTAACTATATTTCACCTACCTATCTCTTTGCTGCGCTGCCTATTGTTCTCTCTTATAGTACGCGGGAAAAATGACATTTTAAATCTATCGCTACGACAATCTATCTCTCTAATCTTGTTAATCTGATCAAACCTAGCATAATTACGCAGGGGTTCTTAATATCTATCTAACGTCATCTGTGAACAACTCTGTTTCGAATTTACTACACAGGTTAAACCTATATTTTAACCTGCGTTCTGATAGTAATTCCCATCCTAGTTCTTCTATTAAATTTGTAACACTTATACAATTATCATAATGGCCTTTAAAAAATCTAACGGATCTCCTTTGCACACGCTCTAATTCTTTTATGAAACCTTCCTCGTACGGATCCCATATACTAGCGGCATATTCTAAATGAGGCCTGACAAGTGTAAAATAGCTTCTTTCTCGTACTCTCTCATCGCATTTGCCTAGAACCCTTTTTACGAATCCTAATCTACGGTTTGCTACACTAGTTATTTCCCTGATGTGTTTCCCCCATGACATGTCTTCACTGATGGTGACGCCTAAGTATTTAATTGATTCTACGTTACATATTTTGTTTTCTTTGATGCTATAATTATTCCGGGGAAGGCCATTCTTTTTCCAAAAATTCATAATCGCGCATTTCTCCAAATTTAATTCTAGCTGCCATCTATCACACCAATCATCAATCGCATCTAAATCCTTAGCTAAACACTGTATGTCCTCTTCATTTCTAATTTCTTTATACACTACTGCATCATCGGCAAAAAGACGGAGCTTGCTATTTTTTACTACACTATTCAAGTCGTTTACGTACAGAAGAAATAAAATTGGGCCTATCACACTTCCCTGGGAACACCCGATGTAACTTTTACTTCGCCTGAGCTGACACCATCTAATACCACCCTTTGAACGCGTTCATGTAAGAAATCTCCTATCCAGCCTACTATATTACTGTCTATTCCGTATGATGCTAACTTCGCGAGTAACTTACAGTGGGGAACCTTGTCAAATGCTTTTCTAAAGTCAAGAAACGCTGCATCTACCTGTACGTTATCTTCTGCGGAAACTAAAATGTAGTGAACAAAAAGACCTAATTGAGTTTCGCAAGACCGTCCTTTTCTGAACCCATGCTGGTTTTTTATTAATAAATCCTGTCTGTCGAGGTATCCCATCATTTATGTAACTATCATATGCTCTATAATTTTACATGATAGTGACGTTAATGATATTGGTCTATAATTATATGGCTGTTCCCTATCTCCGCTTTTATAAATTGGGGTCACGTTTGCTATCTTCCAGTCTTTGGGAACCGCGTGTTCTTCGAGGTATTTGTTAAATATTACTTTAAGATACGGAGCCATTTCGAGAGCTAATTCTTTATAAACGCGAGCTGGAATTTCATCAGGACCTGAGGACTTGTTCGGGCTAATGTTACTTAGTAGGGATACGACTCCGCAACAAGATATATCGGTTGGGGGCATTGGTTGTTGAAATCGGTCTGGTATGGTTTCGCGGAAACTATGCATAGATTGATTTAAAACACTGAAAAAAGGAATTAAAAAAATTTGCCTCATCTAAACTGGAAGTTACTATTTGGCCTCTATCGTTTTTCAAGGAATTAACCGTTGACTTTTTAGTTCCCGGTACCTCCCTAACATATGACCAAAATGCTTTCGGATTTCCCTCTAGTTGTTCTCCAACTACTTTTCTCTTGAATTCGCTAAACGCTTTTCTAAGGGCTGTTTTTGAGGCTGCTTTACAAATTTTATAATGCTCGATATTATTTTTTAGGTCGCTATTAGCTACATTTTTCTTCATCTTTCTTAGTTTCTCGTGGCGAACTCGTTGGCGTTTTAAATATTTTCTAACCTCCGCGTTATACCACCTTTGTTCCCTATTCTCGCTCTTATACTTATGAGGTATATTTCTGTTGACAAGTAACCGCGTAATTTGGAGGAACTCTTTCCATGTATTGTCTGTATCACTATTTTTGCTAATGTTCATGAATTTTTCAAAAGAATTCTTTAAGTCACGCCTAAATCCGTTAAAATCTACTTTACTAAAAAGGTAAATCTTTCTAATTTAAAATTTTTTTCAGTATTGAGGGAAAATTTTACGTATACTACTTTGTGTTCGCTTATTCCATCGACATTTTCAACATTAATAACTTTTTCAGGGATGTTTGTGGCAAGTAAATCGAGAACATTCTCCCCCCTATTAGGGAAATTTACTATTTGATGTAGTGCGTGTGATGCGAACAGATTAAGCAATGACTCGCAGATTTCTTTGTCCCTACCTCCTGTTTGGTGAACTTTGCCCCCTGCCACACACCCTCGTGGTGGCTCGCAGGGTATTACATCTACATCTACGTAATACCCTGCGAGCCACCACGAGGGTGTGTGGCAGGGGGTGAAGATCACCAAGCATGCACTATTGCCATGTAAGTAGGATATATACCTTAGACATGCTAGAAAATAGGGTCATAGTTTATTAGTTACTATAGTAGATTATTAGTTATTGCAAGTAATTGCAGTAGTTATTATAATAGAATATTAGTTACTACGGTATAGTACAGGTTAAAATCTACATAATAAAGAAGGGATTATTGGTAGTTATTACATGCATCATGCACTACAGACTATTCTAACTATGTTTCACCTACCTATCCCTTTTGCTACGTTGCCTATTGTTCTCTCTTATGGTACGCGGGAAAAATGACATTTTAAATCTATCGGTACGACAATCTATCTCTCTAATTTTGTTAATATGGTCAAACCTAGCATAATACGCAGGGGTTCTTAATATATATCTAACGTCATCTGTGAAGAAATCGGTTTCGAATTTACTTAAAAGGTTTAACCTAAATTTTAACCTGCGTTCTGATAGTAATTCCCATCCTAGTTCTTCTATTAAACTCGTAACACTAATACAATTATCATAACGACATTTAACAAACCTAGCAGATCTCCTTTGCACGCGCTCTAATTCTTTTATCATACTTTCCTCGTAGGGATCCCATATACATCTACATCTACATCTACGTCATACCCTGCAAGCCACCCAAAGGGTGTGTGGCAGGGGGTGCTTTCGCACCAGGCATGCATGAATGATATGGTAGAATACCGACATTACATTAAAGCCCGCGTACCACACATGCAAAGCGCCAATTACAAATCTAATACCCAAGAAACATTCTATCTCCAATCGTTCTAACATGCAAGGGATACAAAGACTACTACTACAGATTCAAAATATCATGCATAAATAAGAACATCATTATTTACATCATGCATAAATAAGAAAGAGGAGAATATAATGAGAAAGATTAACTGCCTGCCTATTGTCAATACTCGAACTATTCATGACGACGATCACAGCTGTTATGGTCCCGAATGGTACGCGGAAAAAATGACATTTTATACCTATCGGTTCTACAATCTAGCTCTCTAATTTTATTGGCGCGATCTAATCTGCCGTAGTACGAAGGGGTTAATAGTATGTTTTTTACGTCGTCAGTAAAATGATTTTCCTGAATTTATTTAGGAGGTTAAGCCTATAATATAATCTACGCTGTGATAGCGATTCCCATCCTAATTCTTCTAACAGTCCAGACACACTAGCCAACTTATCGTAGCATCGTTTCACAAACCTAGCTCCTCTTCGCTGGACGCGATCTAACTCTGATATCATATACTAGCGGCATATTCTAAATGAGGCCTGACAAGTGTAAAATAGCTTCTTTCTCGTACTCTCTCATCGCATTTGCCTAGAACCCTTTTTACGAATCCTAATCTACGGTTTGCTACACTAGTTATTTCCCTGATGTGTTTCCCCCATGACATGTCTTCACTGATGGTGACGCCTAAGTATTTAATTGATTCTACGTTACATATTTTGTTTTCTTTGATGCTATAATTATTCCGGGGAAGGCCATTCTTTTTCCAAAAATTCATAATCGCGCATTTCTCCAAATTTAATTCTAGCTGCCATCTATCACACCAATCATCAATCGCATCTAAATCCTTAGCTAAACACTGTATGTCCTCTTCATTTCTAATTTCTTTATACACTACTGCATCATCGGCAAAAAGACGGAGCTTGCTATTTTTTACTACACTATTCAAGTCGTTTACGTACAGAAGAAATAAAATTGGGCCTATCACACTTCCCTGGGAACACCCGATGTAACTTTTACTTCGCCTGAGCTGACACCATCTAATACCACCCTTTGAACGCGTTCATGTAAGAAATCTCCTATCCAGCCTACTATATTACTGTCTATTCCGTATGATGCTAACTTCGCGAGTAACTTACAGTGGGGAACCTTGTCAAATGCTTTTCTAAAGTCAAGAAACGCTGCATCTACCTGTACGTTATCTTCTCCGGAAACTAAAATATCGTGAACAAAAAGACCTAATTGAGTTTCGCAAGACCGTCCTTTTCTGAACCCATGCTGGTTTGTTATTAATAAATCCTGTCTGTCGAGGTGTCCCATTATTGATGTAACTATTATATGCTCTATAATTTTACATGATAGTGACGTTAATGATATTGGTCTATAATTATATGGCTGTTCCCTATCTCCGCTTTTATAAATTGGGGTCACGTTTGCTATCTTCCAGTCTTTGGGAACCGCGTGTTCTTCGAGGTATTTGTTAAATATTACTTTAAGATACGGAGCCATTTCGAGAGCTAATTCTTTATAAACGCGAGCTGGAATTTCATCAGGACCTGAGGACTTGTTCGGGCTAATGTTACTTAGTAGGGATACGACTCCGCAACAAGATATATCGGTTGGGGGCATTGGTTGTTGAAATCGGTCTGGTATGGTTTCGCGGAAACTATGCATAGATTGATTTAAAACACTGAAAAAAGGAATTAAAAAAATTTGCCTCATCTAAACTGGAAGTTACTATTTGGCCTCTATCGTTTTTCAAGGAATTAACCGTTGACTTTTTAGTTCCCGGTACCTCCCTAACATATGACCAAAATGCTTTCGGATTTCCCTCTAGTTGTTCTCCAACTACTTTTCTCTTGAATTCGCTAAACGCTTTTCTAAGGGCTGTTTTTGAGGCTGCTTTACAAATTTTATAATGCTCGATATTATTTTTTAGGTCGCTATTAGCTACATTTTTCTTCATCTTTCTTAGTTTCTCGTGGCGAACTCGTTGGTGTTTTAAATATTTTCTAACCTCCGCGTTATACCACCTTTGTTCCCTATTCTCGCTCTTATACTTATGAGGTATATTTCTGTTGACAAGTAACCGCGTAATTTGGAGGAACTCTTTCCATGTATTGTCTGTATCACTATTTTTGCTAATGTTCATGAATTTTTCAAAAGAATTCTTTAAGTCACGCCTAAATCCGTTAAAATCTACTTTACTAAAAAGGTAAATCTTTCTAATTTAAAATTTTTTTCAGTATTGAGGGAAAATTTTACGTATACTACTTTGTGTTCGCTTATTCCATCGACATTTTCAACTTTAATAACTTTTTCAGGGATGTTTGTGGCAAGTAAATCGAGAACATTCTCCCCCCTATTAGGGAAATTTACTATTTGATGTAGTGCGTGTGATGCGAACAGATTAAGCAATGACTCGCAGATTTCTTTGTCCCTACCTCCTGTTTGGTGAACTTTGCCCCCTGCCACACACCCTCGTGGTGGCTCGCAGGGTATTACATCTACATCTACGTAATACCCTGCGAGCCACCACGAGGGTGTGTGGCAGGGGGTGAAGATCACCAAGCATGCACTATTGCCATGTAAGTAGGATATATACCTTAGACATGCTAGAAAATAGGGTCATAGTTTATTAGTTACTATAGTAGATTATTAGTTATTGCAAGTAATTGCAGTAGTTATTACAATAGAATATTAGTTACTACGGTATAGTACAAGTTAAAATCTACATAATAAAGAAGGGATTATTGGTAGTTATTACATGCATCATGCACTACAGACTATTCTAACTATGTTTCACCTACCTATCCCTTTTGCTACGTTGCCTATTGTTCTCTCTTATGGTACGCGGGAAAAATGACATTTTAAATCTATCGGTACGACAATCTATCTCTCTAATTTTGTTAATATGGTCAAACCTAGCATAATACGCAGGGGTTCTTAATATATATCTAACGTCATCTGTGAAGAAATCGGTTTCGAATTTACTTAAAAGGTTTAACCTAAATTTTAACCTGCGTTCTGATAGTAATTCCCATCCTAGTTCTTCTATTAAACTCGTAACACTAATACAATTATCATAACGACATTTAACAAACCTAGCAGATCTCCTTTGCACGCGCTCTAATTCTTTTATCATACTTTCCTCGTAGGGATCCCATATACATCTACATCTACATCTACGTCATACCCTGCAAGCCACCCAAAGGGTGTGTGGCAGGGGGTGCTTTCGCACCAGGCATGCATGAATGATATGGTAGAATACCGACATTACATTAAAGCCCGCGTACCACACATGCAAAGCGCCAATTACAAATCTAATACCCAAGAAACATTCTATCTCCAATCGTTCTAACATGCAAGGGATACAAAGACTACTACTACAGATTCAAAATATCATGCATAAATAAGAACATCATTATTTACATCATGCATAAATAAGAAAGAGGAGAATATAATGAGAAAGATTAACTGCCTGCCTATTGTCAATACTCGAACTATTCATGACGACGATCACAGCTGTTATGGTCCCGAATGGTACGCGGAAAAAATGACATTTTATACCTATCGGTTCTACAATCTAGCTCTCTAATTTTATTGGCGCGATCTAATCTGCCGTAGTACGAAGGGGTTAATAGTATGTTTTTTACGTCGTCAGTAAAATGATTTTCCTGAATTTATTTAGGAGGTTAAGCCTATAATATAATCTACGCTGTGATAGCGATTCCCATCCTAATTCTTCTAACAGTCCAGACACACTAGCCAACTTATCGTAGCATCGTTTCACAAACCTAGCTCCTCTTCGCTGGACGCGATCTAACTCTGATATCATATACTAGCGGCATATTCTAAATGAGGCCTGACAAGTGTAAAATAGCTTCTTTCTCGGACTCTCTCATCGCATTTGCCTAGAACCCTTTTTACGAATCCTAATCTACGGTTTGCTACACTAGTTATTTCCCTGATGTGTTTCCCCCATGACATGTCTTCACTGATGGTGACGCCTAAGTATTTAATTGATTCTACGTTACATATTTTGTTTTCTTTGATGCTATAATTATTCCGGGGAAGGCCATTCTTTTTCCAAAAATTCATAATCGCGCATTTCTTCAAATTTAATTCTAGCTGCCATCTATCACACCAATCATCAATCGCATCTAAATCCTTAGCTAAACACTGTATGTCCTCTTCATTTCTAATTTCTTTATACACTACTGCATCATCGGCAAAAAGACGGAGCTTGCTATTTTTTACTACACTATTCAAGTCGTTTACGTACAGAAGAAATAAAATTGGGCCTATCACACTTCCCTGGGAACACCCGATGTAACTTTTACTTCGCCTGAGCTGACACCATCTAATACCACCCTTTGAACGCGTTCATGTAAGAAATCTCCTATCCAGCCTACTATATTACTGTCTATTCCGTATGATGCTAACTTCGCGAGTAACTTACAGTGGGGAACCTTGTCAAAAGCTTTTCTAAAGTCAAGAAACGCTGCATCTACCTGTACGTTATCTTCTCCGGAAACTAAAATATCGTGAACAAAAAGACCTAATTGAGTTTCGCAAGACCGTCCTTTTCTGAACCCATGCTGGTTTGTTATTAATAAATCCTGGCTGTCGAGGTGTCCCATTATTGATGTAACTATTATATGCTCTATAATTTTACATGATAGTGACGTTAATGATATTGGTCTATAATTACATGGCTGTTCCCTATCTCCGCTTTTATAAATTGGGGCCACGTTTGCTATCTTCCAGTCTTTGGGAACCGCGTGTTCTTCGAGGGATTTGTTAAATATTACTTTAAGATACGGAGCCATTTCGAGAGCTAATTCTTATTCTTTGTTTTAATGTAATGTCGGTGTTCTACCATATCATTCATGCATGCCTGGTGCGAAAGCACCCCCTGCCACACACCCTTTGGGTGGCTTGCAGGGTATGACGTAGATGTAGATGTAGATGTAAACACGAGCTGGAATTTCATCAGGACCTGAGGACTTGTTCGGGCTAATGTTACTTAGTAAGGATACGATTCCGCTACAAGATATATCGATTGGGGGCATTGGTTGTTGAAATCGGTCTGGTATGGTTTCGCGGAAACTATGCATAGGTTGATTAAAAACACTCTGAAAAAAGTAATTCAAACAATTTGCCTTATCTAAACTGGAAGTTACTATTTCGCCTCTATCGTTTTTCAAGGAATTAACCGTTGACTTTTTAGTTCCCTGTACTTCCCTAACATATGACCAAAATGATTTCGGATTTCCCTCTAGTTGTTCTCCAAGTACTTTTCTCTTGAATTCGCTAAACGCTTTTCTAAGGGCTGTTTTTGCGGCTGATTTACAAATTTTATAATGCTCGATGGTATTTTTTAGGTCGCTATTAGCTACATTTTTCTTCATTTTTCTTAGTTTCGCATGGCTAACTCGTTGGCGTTTTAAACATTTTCTAACCTCCGCGTTGTACCACCTTGGTTCCCTATTCTCGCTCTTATACTTATGAGGTATATATCTGTTGACAAGTGACCGTGTAATTTGGAGGAACTCTTTCCATGTATTGTTTGTATTGCTATTTTTGCTAATGTTCTCGAATTTTTCAAAAGATGTCTTTAAGTCAAGCCTAAATCCGTTAAAATCTGCTTTACTAAAAAGGTAAATCTTTCTTTTTAATTTAAAATTTTTTTCAGTGTTGAGGGAAAATTTTACGTATACTACCTTGTGGTCACTTATTCCATCGACATTTTCAACTTTAATTACTTTTTCAGGGATGTTTGTGGCAAGTAAATCGAGAACATTTTCCCCTCTATTAGGCAAATTTACTATTTGATGTAGTGCGTGTGATGCGAACAGGTTAAGCAATGACTCGCAGATTTCTCTGTCCCTACCTCCACACTTATGACTCCATGTTTTCCAATCTATCGATGGTGTATTGAAATCTCCACCTACAATTATCTGTCGTTCGTTACTATGGGAAATAATGGACCTGATCTGTTTCTCGAGTTCTAATACTGAGTGTACATCGGAATGGGGTGGTCTATAGTAGGCACAAACATATATTACTTTCGAATTAGCACATTGAATGGAACACCATACACTTTCTATTATATTATGGGGAATCACTTCTATTTTGCTGACTATTGTGTTCTTAACTGCGATAAATACTCCCCCTCCCAGTCGACTCTCTCTATCTCTCCTGTATACCCTAAAATTTACTGGAAAAACTTCACTATCAGCAATATCGCTTGTTAACCAACTTTCGGTTCCTATAATTATGTCAGAATTAGTACTCTCTATAAGGTGATGAAATTCAGGTATCTTGCTTCTTAAACTACGACAATTAACTACTACTACTGAAAATTCCTCTATTTTAATATGTCTGCCTATTGTATTTGTGGGGTTCGTGTTTTCTAAATTATTGGGAAAGTTACAGTTTGGAAATTCATGGGTGTTGTTTTGATTTGTACGTTTTTCCTTTTTCTGTGCTTTCTTCCGTCCCGATAAACCTATACTGTGTTGTCTGGTCAACTTGTTATTCTTTGCTATCCTGGTGAGTGGCATGTTATTTAATGGTCCACTATTTGACCTACTCTCTTCCCTAAATATTTCTAATTTATTGTTATCTATTAAGATTTTCCTAGGCACTAAGCTTTGTGTACTCTTTATTATCTGACTTTCCGGAAAAGCACTGATTTCGCCCCCACTAACTGACCTACTCTCTTGCCTACCATCTATGCTAAACTCGCTGGGTATGCTCAAATATCCTGCACGCTACCTTCTGCGATGCCTCGTACGTATAATGGACATAATATTGGACATATATATATATATATATATATATATATATATATATATATATATATATATATATATATATATATATATATATACATACATAATTAACACGTATTACGTAGAATAGATGTAATTTTACCTCATGGTTTCGTCGATTCAGAATTTTGGAGTCGTTGCATATTTTCCGCTGGCGTTAACTATGGTTGGGAAACTATTAAGTCATAATTTGGCTTCCGATACTTCAAAGAGATCTCACGACGATTTGCCAATTTTTCGTAATGTGATCATCTTGGAATTGTGAGAATCGACAGCGAGACCGCAGTTGCTGTTGGATTGAAACTATGCAATGCCCGTGCTGGTTGGTTTTCGTTCATCTTCTCTTATTTCCCTTAGCTTGGGATTTAAACTAGTGACGTCCTGATAATTATTAGATGCTTAAAATACTAATTTTATAACATTGGTCGATTGATTCAGAATTTTGGAGTCATTACTATTTTCCAGTTGCGATAACTATGGTTGGGAAATCATCAAGTCATATTTAGGCATACGATAGAGCAAAGAGATCTCACGCAGGCAAAGCGAAGTCACGACGGTTCGCCAATTTCACGTTGAGTGACCATCTCGGAATTTTGAGAATCGACAGCGAGACCACATATGCGTATGGGCGACCTGAGTGAGTCCCCATCCAAAACTTTCGCGAGAACTAAAAAAAAAGAAAGATCGCATAGCTGGTCAGAGAGGTCGGCTAAATCGACTCGTCTCTCCGCGGTGGCCAGTTACCATCGGTAGGACGTCCTGATCCTTTTTCTCCCTCATAACTCCCCTCAACTCCGCAGCGACAGCGCACCAGAACCCACCCGCAGAGGGTCTCGGCGACTTTAAATGTCAACTCACTCAACAGGGCAGCTAATGCGATAGGGATAATTACTGCCGGAGAAGGAGGAGAGGGTAGTGGGGGTGACTGACTAAGGGGATAGGTAGGGATTGGCGTTGCTGGGTTATTTTTTGGGGGGGGAGGGTTTCGGAAAGCTTAGTATGGGGGGGAGGGTACCTTCAGATCAATACGGGCGCCGTCATGGAGACCTTTTTTTCTGCCGACTTGGTCCTCGGGAGATAAAAATAGACAAAGGGAGAAAGTTTGAAGGGGTCAACTTGGGTTGAATTTATTGGAGGGCGGGGATTTTTTTTCATTCTCTCTCTCTCTTCCATTCTCTCGCTTATTTCCCGTCTTTCCCTCAGTTCCTCGTGCTGCTTTCTCTCTCATGTCCTGCGTTTTCTCCCTCAGAATGAGACGGGAGAAAAATCGAAAGAAAAAAAAAGCAGTTTTTTTTGTTTTCGAATACGTAACATAGTTGTAGAGCGTTTTATTGTTTCTTCAATTATTGAAAAAAATTGACAGAAAAATGCCTGCTTGATGATTTGCATTTTTAAGGCATATCAATAGTAGTCCCTAAAAATGAAGAGGAATGGAAATAATTTTATCTAATCACAGCAAAGGAAAAGAATGTGTATTTATGGGGGAATCTATGTTAATACACAAAAAATAAAGTATTTTTCCATGGTATATTTTATAATTATAAACGTATTATTACTAGCACTCCTTGAAATTTCCAAATGATCGCTGTCATGTAATGATAATGGAAAATGGAAATGAGGCTACTCACAAAGGCAAATTCTATTAGTACTTATGAAATTACCTGAAACTTTCCTTTGAATGAAGAGAGTAAATTCCTGAATGTACATACTTGCCCTTAAAAACTGCGTAGTAGGTATTGCGTACTAAGCATTATTCACGGAAAGATGTTAATCGAGAATGGAATTTACTGGCTTGAGCTTGGTAATTACGTAGCTGTGGAAGCTATGCAGAAATTGAAATAATTTTAATACAGCTCGGATAAAATTAAGTTCTCAAGGATTAGGAGGGTAATAATAAAATGAGCATGATCTGACTATGCACTTTAAACGTTGTAGCAAACGTAAATAAAGTAATTAGACGAAAAATGTGGTGATATACATAGATCTTAGGATGGTGAGAATTGTGAGGTGCAATGAGACCGGAAGCATTTCACACATCCTCAACAGGTCAAGGGATGTTCTAGGATTATAGGCCAAGAGCAATATGTGAGAAGCAGTTATGAGTGAAAGCAGCAGTCAGTAATGCTTTATTGTGGAAAATATGAAGTGAAGAATGGCGACCAACGTGTGTTGAAATGGATTCGGGAGCATTCGACTCCTCTTCGTAACGTCAGACATATGCCAGGATTTTTTTCGCGTCGCGGAAAATGTGTAGGAGAAAGAGATGATAGGGGGAGAGAGAGAAAGGAGTAGTCAAAAAGGGTGGATGGATGACTTATTGTGGCAAAAAAAGTGCCAGTGTGTGTGGAGTGCGGCGGCTCGGGGGTGTAGGAAAGACGATGGTTTACGAGCCCTGAGAGAATTAGACGCCGGGAGATAGGAATTCCGGTGAAAGAGCATCGAAGGCGAGGAGGGACGCCGTTACGTGAAATATATGTCTGTGCGAGAGAGAGAATGAGCGTGGGCGAAAAAGAGGCCGAGAAACGAGTTCGAAATGTTCTCATAACTGAGCGGGACATATATTTCCTCCATCTACAGCTTGGAAGCGGTCTTGGGAGCGGAACCATATGACTCCAAATCCGGATGTATAGCTGCCTATTATTTTTGTTTTATTTTTGTGTCTCGAGTAACTAAAATTCCGCAAGTTCAGGCCGTAAACATTAACACAAAATGCATCGGCTCGCTAATATTTCATTCTCGAAATCAAACCTTAGCAAAATAGATTCACCAAGAGCAAGCTCAGAAGAGACTCATTTTATCACATTAGAGTATTATACCGATTTTGGGAAGGATTTCATTGAAAGTCAGAGGAAATTCTCAAAATTTTAACTCGTATCTACCTGTGATATTTATTTCTTCATCTCTGTGTACGCCTTTCCCGTCTTTATCCCGGCCATAATGTCTGTTCTCTTTCTTACCCTTCTTTTCTTAACCAACTTTTCTTACTTCTTTTCTTCCCTTTATCACGGCCTTGAGCAAACAATCTCCACCTCGTTACTATCTACCCTGTCTTGCCATGATCTCATCCATATGTTTCCTTTCTTCACTCACCATGCCTAGTACTTTCTCATTAGTCTTCCTTTCCATCCACCACATGCTCTCCATCCTACCCTTCACTCACATATCGGCTGCCTGCAGCCTATTCTCGTACTTTTATCTCAGAGTCAACCTTTCTGCCCCACGTTAAGAATAAAATACATCAAGCCCTTCACCCGACTATACTTTATATCCTTACCACTATTGCTAAGTACTATATGAATATCGGTTTTTTAACGTTTTACGTCGCTATCCCATTTTCGTACTACTTCAATGCACATAACATATTTCGAGTATTTCTGATATTAATTTCCAGACTCCAATTTTTCTATTCTTTATCTTACGTGCCATGTGTGATAAGTCATCATGGATCTTGATTATCAGTATCTGATCATCTAAAAAGAACAAGGAATATAATGTGCTAGTACTATTCATAGGGATTCCCAGTTCTTTACATTTCATTTTCCATTTTATGTTTATTCCAAGTTTATCTTCAATAATGTGAGGGTGATGCAGCAACCCTATTCTAAGCCCTTTGTAATTGAAAATTCCTCTGATGTTCCTTTGATCAAAGCTTTGATGAGGTTCACGTTTTCATTATCTAAGCTTTTCCATTGTCGACTGAATGGAACACTGTCGTACGCTTTCTTCAAATCGACGAAAAGTATTTGGGTTTCCTGGTGGACTGCAATCCTTTCCTCAATTGTCTGAGTGACACAAAATAGATGGTCAATGTAAGTTCATCCAGCCCTAAAACCAGCCTATTCTTTTACCTCGAAATATTTATTCCTGTCTTCAATTTTATTTTTCAGAAAATTTTCATATATTGTGCTGTCTATTCTGGTTATGCTAATGACTGATATTCCCCTGCTACTTTCACATTTGTTTTTCCCACCATTTTTGTGAAAGACTGAAATTAAAGATATCCCCCATTCTTTTGGGACCCCTGCTTCATCTATAATCTTTTGAAACAGTTTTATTCGGTGGCGGTATAGCTTTGCAGTGCTAATTTCAATTACCTCAGCATTGATACCATCTGGGCCAAGCGATTTTCCATTCTTAAGTGTTTAACAAACTTCCTCGACTTCAGTCTCACAAGGGGGGACAAAGAACGTTGCTCCTCCTTTTTGAATGACATATTTTTTTATTTTGTTCGGAATGCCGAATAATTCTGGGAATAAATCTTGGTTTGGTCAAATGAGCTCTAGTTTTGCTGAAATAAATTATATTTAACTCTTTACATTTAGTATGCCGAATAAATACTCAAGCCTCAATGTCGGCTCTACGGCCTCAACAATGCTATCGGTCGTCAAGGGGACAGCGTACCAAAAACGTTAAATTTTCATCAATATTATCATTTTTTTCTCAAAATTTAAAATAAATTAGATGGAAAACAAAAATAGATTGCAAGAATAATAAAGTATATTTATTTTTCTTTCCATTGGTCTTTGTCGCGACTTTGTGTAACCATTATTTCTAACTTTTATATGCAAAAGAAAAAAGGTCTGCATGTCAGAAAAACGAACCTTATATGTATTTATTATGGAAACGCTTTTACTCGTATGAAGTCAAGGCGGGGTCCATTAGGTAAATATAGAGTAACCATAAAACTTTCGAGTGACATGATAAATCATGTTACAAAGGTTTACGCTGTTCCGTGCTGTGGTTTGGTAGTTATACGAGTACACACAGTCACACTTTCACTTTGATATAAAAGATAAACAATGACTCACCTCATAGTTTGAGGGTCAAGCGAAGTCAATTTATAAGGCATATGAAATATAACGAATGAAAAATAATTTATTACAGAAAAACTAAAGCTCATTTGACCAAACCGCGATTATTCTCAGCATTATTTGGCATTCCAAACAACATAAAAAATATTGCATTCTAAAAGGCGGAGCAACGTTCGTAGTCTCCTCTTGTCAGTTTTTATCGGAGGATTCCCGCATCCAAAGTGCTCTTCTCCTGCGGTTACGCCTTTCTATGAGCCCAACGGCCCCGATCATAATTCCCATATTCCCATAAATACTGCTATCTCTGCAGCAATCAATGCAGCCTCATCCTTATCCATTATTTTTCTCACAGAGAGAGAGTGACTCATTGTCAATATCACAGAACCCCACAATCACCACAACCTTATTTTTCACTGAATGTCAACAACGTCGTGTACAGAATATCGTATCTCTCCTGTTTGAACAAAACACTCGCTCTTAGCGTACTTATCAGACGACTGGAATTCACGAATGAATGCATGCTTACGACCACCGTGTAAATCAGTCACGAATTCGTTTTCGCAATAATTATTGCACAGCAGATTGCGGAATTATTGCATTGTTAAGTTGTGCAATTTCGTGCCCCGTGTAAAACGGCCTTAACGCATTCACTTAAGCTTGCAATCCCTTCGAATATTTACTAACGACTGTTTTCCACAAATCCAACCGACTTTATTAATTTGACTTCCTGCATAGATTCCCAGATTTCCTTCTTCCGATGCCTCTCTTACAAATTTATCAGCATACATTTTTTTAAATGGATGGAATGAAGAAGGGTGGAACGTATGTTAAAATGAAGGAAGAAGCATTATAAGTGAGCAGGTCCCTGTGCAAGTAAAAATCCGGAAAAATTCTACTTACTTCAATTTACACTACCTCAATCGAGAGATCACGAATTATTAATATTTTCTGTTTCACTCTATTCAAGAGTACTTAATGGGTAGTCTTGTTTCTCTACCAGGACTGCGATTATGCCAGCAAAGCTAAGTAATGATAAGGAAACCGTGACATAATTGAATTTTTCCATTTAGTCTAGAAATATGTAGGCTTGGTTCAATGAGTAACCTATGTGAATACTACATAAAAATGACGCAATGTCGTTGACGCCGGTGGTGCTGCTTCGTAATGCAACTAGTGTTGAATACATGAGTTTTATTCTTTAAACTACCTAATTTGTTCTCTATGCGCCCAAAATCCCTTTTTTGTCTTTGACACCTGTTTTTGGTTTTATGGCCGCACAGTCTTTTAATTATCTTTAATGAGTTTGTTTCCACGCTTCGAACTGACTTCGTTGGCTGGATTCTTGTAGAGTACCACAACCATTGCAATTATGAGTTCATGTAGGCATGCCTTCCTCATGGTCTCTGTCATGGCATATAGTTTTGGAATTGAGAATCGGCAATTAGCTATTCACACCACTTAGATCTCCATTTACTAGCCATCTAAATCTATGAGGCCTAATCTCTGCTTCATTGCTGCGAGGGACGTCAATAGTTTTTGGATGAATGGCTGTGGCGCAATCCATCATCGGGAGGGAGAATTTGTCGTCGCGGCGATGTCCTTTGGGGTTCGGCGCACTTTGGCAAAGGGACGTCTCGGGCCATGAATTCCTTCCGCAGACACCGCTAACACGCGGTTCTTTGACACGGAAATACGCGAAGGAGGTCCGCTACACAAGAGATTTGGGCCATGGTGGGCTTTCAAAACGCCCTCATATTCTCGGAAAAGTCCCTTTTTTAGCGCAGTGTGGAATGCCCTGAAGGGAATATTATAGTGTCCATAATTTGGAATTTACTAATTTTTCTATTCATTACACTATCCGTTGGTTGAGTTGGAAATTTTCGACAAGTAAATTGACCACTACGTGCGAGATAGCGAGCAACCGGCCAAATGAAGCTTAGTTCGAGGTTTTGAGCCCCACGTCGGATATTGTCTTTTAATATTTTCTCTATCAGTTAGGATAGGCAATGAAATATAATCAGAGTAGCTGAGGCACCAAAATAACTGACTGCATCTAGTTTTTTGTGAAAAAGTATCCACCCAATATGTCCATTTATCGCAGTTGCTCCATAATTGTGAGGAACTATACAGCGCTTAAAATAAATTTTAATTTGCAATTTTACAGGTTAACTTTTACGTTACCTAGGTGTTCGCTCTGCAGAAACCTGCATATATGGTGTATTTATGGTTACTACATGACAGATGCATTCAACGCAGACGATTGCGCAATTGACTTACTTTAATATTCCCCTGCGCTTAAGCACCTTATTATTCTTTAACCGATGACTGCACCGATACTTGAAATCCTTGCAGCAATTAGTAAAGTAATGAGGTCGTTATAGTGTAAATAGTTAGCTCCACATCACTAGAGCTTCTACTCCAATATAAGCGGTGATGATAGCTATTAATGTAATCCTAACCCCTGATTGCGTGATATGTGGAGGGTCTTCAAAGTGTACTGTTCCTTCGGTTGGATATACTGTTGGATATACTGATAGGTGGAAAGGGTGGTGGATAGGGGAAAGGGTTGCGACCTTTGGATTGGAGCAAACTAATGCTGACGGGATTGCATGTCCTTTTCTCCATTCTCAAGCGATTTCACCCTTATTAACCTACCCAACTCTCCTTAACGCCAAAAAGTCCCTCGGTTTCCGATCGTCTTACCATGTAACCGATTGATTTACCAAAATTTTAAAGAAACAGGCGGAAATGTAGACCATGTATGATATATTAGGAATAAGTCATTCTTCCGAGTCTTCATTCTTGGGCCAAAATGCCCTCATTTTCAAAGAAAGGATGTTGGCAACTGGAGTAGAGGGAGTTGGCGGAGCGAGGACGATCGCGCGCGACCGTAATCTAAAAAAAAAACACGAACGCCACCCGCACGACGCACGCGCATAATATCAAGGAATTTCATCCCGAGGGCGCGTAAAGGAAAAAAAGAGGATCGAGCTTTTGTGGGGGAGGGGTGAAGGGGAGGAGTAGCGGAAGAGTTTGGATTGCGTGAAGAGGAAGCACGGTTTTTGGCGCGGAGATGGGAAAAGAGGAATGGGCCGGAATGGTGCTAAAGGCGAAGGGAGAGTGAAAAAGGGAGAGAGGGAGGAGAGAGAGGGAGGGTCGGGCGCCGGTTAGGGCGAAAGGAAGGGGATGGAGAATGGCGCACTTTTTGGCAAAGATTGGAAAGGAGGGAGAGGGACATGGGGATGTTTGACAGGGGAAACGTCGGGAGGGGGAAATGTTCGGGTGGGGGAGGTGGAAGGGGGGTTTGCGACGCGGGGCGGAGGAGATAGAAGAGCCTTCGCTGACTGTTAGTATGCATGGGATGATAAGACGCCCTCCCGAGAAGTCCTTCTACCAAGCTTGACCTTCCTTCTCGCCTGCCCACCCCATCCTGCCTTAAAACTTCCCCTTCCCCACCACGCAGTGCCCTTGTAACCTCGGACCCGCAAAGAACTGCGGAGCCCCCCCGTCTCCCACGCCAATCTCCCGACCATTTCCTCCTCTTGTTGTAGTGAGTGTCCCCTCTCCTTCAATCCGCCTATCCTATTTTCTGCCATATCCCCTCCTCTACTCACACGCACACACACACATCACATTCTCCTACTCTTTCCTCCGGCTTCACTACTCCGGGAACGAAGTTATCCCATCCTCGGTGGGAGGAAAAAAGTCTTTGGTTCCGTCTTCTGGGGACGATCTTCTATCATCGTGCTCACCTATGCTCCCCGGATCCCTGACCTCAATTTCTCTCTTTTTCTGGCTCGTCCAGTGTGGAATCATCGTGGACTGTCAACCGTGAATGAGGATAGTGCGCTAATCGCTTTTCGGCGCACCGACGCGCTCTGGAACTGCCGATTTGAGCGCGTAAACACACGGTCCCCGTCCCCATCTCGCTCCTTTTGCTCGATATTCGTTGTGTTGACTCTCGTCTGTCGTAATTGGTTCGCGGCCAAAATCCTCGGTGGGAGGAGAGAGACGGGACTTTGCGCCGCGTCGCTTCAGAGCGCTATCCGGTGGAAGGAAGTGAAATCAGTCAAACGAAAGCATACGATTGGGGAACCCTTTTGCAATGATAAACACGGGCCCCGCAATACATCTTTCCCTCCAATAGCTTCGGAAGTTTTAACGGCGTGTTGTGTTCAGCTACTTGAAGTTTTTTGGATCCAAAAGATTCCCGCTCCTGTGTTTATAGCCTGCGTCAAAAGTACCCTTTATTCTTTATGCTGTGCAGCAGTGGAGGGAGAATGAAATTTATTTAGTTTGACTTTTAACATCTCTGGAAATTAACCTTAAAGCCATTCCGCGCCATTTATGGGGATTTATGTCTGGGAAGGAATTCATCTATTCTTTCTATTTCCTTATTTCTGGAAAATTCACGGATTTCCCGATCAGGACAAAGGTCTCATCTTCAATGGTGAACAATACATTCTCCCAGCCAACATTTGACCAACGCGGAGACGGTAAAGGGATTTTTGATTTTCACTGTAATTTACTGATAAGGATAAGTAATTGAGATAAGTAAAATAATTGGCTTAACGCTCTGGACATATGGAGGTGGCCTAAGATATCAGAGAAGTGTTCGTGTTTAAAACCAGATGGGATAGGGTTATTGTATTAGGGGGTGGAAGAATGAAGAAGAAGAATGCTGCGGAAACAGCTCTCATGTGTTGAAGTTTTGAATGTTGTGCAAAGCACATGTAAATATAAAATTACATAAGAATCATTGTATAAACAAAGAAGTAATTGTGCCAGTAGATTATTTAGTGTAGGCTGAAACTCTCAGTCACAATACATCGGGAAAGTTCATCAGTTTGAGGTGCATTCTGTGGAAAAATTTGATGACCCCTCAAATAATTTAAGCATCCTGGGCTTATTAAATTAAGATCTTATAAAGCGATGTATTTGTGTGATTGGAAACTTCACCTGATACATTTTTTGATATTAATACGAGATTTTTTTCCCACAAAACTTCCTCTTCCACCGGTTTTTCCAACCAAAGACCATTTGCCGCATAGCTTAAGACAAATTAATGACAATGGGAGCTTTGTGACTCGGACAAATAGCTGGATACATTATTGAACTAACGAAATGAGTCTATATGCTACGAGAAAAAGTTTTGCACCCTGAAAATATTTTAGAGTTGTCAGTAATCACTGAGTTGGGACATTTGAGCGGGCCATTTTAGCGCCAAAATGTCCTATTACCACATTAATTATCCCAATATATTCTTGCTTAGGCCAAATGCATGCTAAAGATGAAAGGATAAAAGATGATATATAGAGACACGTTAATCATGGAAGGGTTTTCACCGATAACACGTAGAAGACATCAAGAAATGATACTAACAAGCCTAGGTAAGCCAAAGTATCAGTGTACAAAAGTTAGCGCCTCCCTCCTTTACTGACTGACAGTGAAACATGGATTTGCATCTGTGGAAGTTTGTGTAGGCTAAAGGCAATTGGAATGAGCCATCTGAGAATTGTTTGCGATAAAATTAGGAACGATTGTGAGAGAAATGAGCAGGCTACAAAAATTTAGAATGGATGAAATTTTTACGAAAGCTTCCGCGGTCATGTTGGTATTCAGAATCGTTCGGGTTCTTTCCGCGTTCCAGCATACTGGTGTACAACCGTTTCGGTGGAACTTCAGTCAACATCACCAGGTCCTAATTTTTGATTAATGTTGTAATTTACCGATACGGATTAGTAAGCGAGATAAGTGTAAGTATTAGAGTTGGATAAATGCCCTGGATATGGAGTATCAGAGAAATGTTTGTGGTAATAGCCAGAGAGAATATGGTTAGAAATGAGTGGGTGATGATGCCTAATAGAACGTCGCCGAAGAGGTTGTCCCGAAATATGCTGGAACGCAAGAAGAACCTGAGTAATTCTGTGGAATGGATGGCCCAGTATTATACATATACGAAATAGATTCGTCGTCATGAATAGTTCGAGTATTGACAATAGGCAGGCAGTTAATCTTTCTCATTATATTCTCCTCTTTCTTATTTATGCATGATGTAAATAATGATGTTCTTATTTATGCATGATATTTTGAATCTGTAGTAGTAGTCTTTGTATCCCTTGCATGTTAGAACGATTGGAGATAGAATGTTTCTTGGGTATTAGATTTGTAATTGGCGCTTTGCATGTGTGGTACGCGGGTTTTAATGTAATGTCGGTGTTCTACCATATCATTCATGCATGCCTGGTGCGAAAGCACCCCCTGCCACACACCCTTTGGGTGGCTTGCAGGGTATGACGTAGATGTAGATGTAGATTTTAGTCTTTTGGCCTCATCAAGGGAATGATAAGCGTCTATTAACGAAGCAGGTTTCTGATGGAGGAGAAATGGTTTCAGAGGAAGGGTTTGGCGGAGGAAGTCTTGGGTGAATAGGGTAGAATACCCTCAAAAGATTGAGGAATACGAAGCCCCACTTACAAACTCTCATATTTCACATTGCCATTAAAACTTTCAAAAACGTATCCTTAGCGCCTTCAATACGGCAGGTGTCCTTACACCTCCTGCCACACGCTCATACGGCGGCTCGTAGGGTAGTATGTAGATGTAGAGTATTAAGAAAAGGTGGGCAGGGTATACAGGGAGAGCAGCAGAAGTGTAACATGAATGAATGCTGGGCCAGTTTGGAGTAAGCTTTTAAGGTGAAGTAATCCTTAGAGGCATAGCACAGAAAATCCAACCTTTTTTTCAGCTTGCCTACCCAAAAAGGGGATGGGTTTTAGGGAAGTATGTCTTTATGTTCTTACTGATTTGAGTGCAGTTTTAGGTGCATAGTTCCCACTTACCGCTCAGAAGTTGCTATTTCAGGGTTACTATAATGAAAAAATTGCTCTTTGGTGTCTGATTAGAGGATGTTAGGAGGTTCCCACGATAAAGTAAAATGAAGTTCAGTTTTTTGCTTTCTCTACCACAGTCAAGACATGATGAGATAAAGTAGGAAATAGTTAAGTACGGCATCTCTCTCCTTCGCTAGGTCTCCTATGGTAATAATGCTGGCGCGTAACAACTATGGGTTATATTTGTGCGCAGTAGTAATATCCTCATCACAAATCTTCGTATGATGTGAACAAAAATAATTAAAAATGAGTGAAGACGTAAAATATCGAAAGGTACCATATTTAAATTACCTTTTGGGACATAAGCATTCGCTTTTATATGCAGCCTCAGCATTACAGGGGAGGACTTTATTGCGTGTATCGTGGATACGAAGATTTTCTTGTTCCTTACCATTTAGCTAGGTAGAAATAAGTATATATAAATTTTAAATATTTTTCTTCAGAATCAGTAGTGTTTCTCATGACATGGTCAATTAAATAACGAACAAAATGAAAAAAACCCAAAATGTGCATTTTTACACTTAACGACAGCGTAGGGTCATTCCACGTCAATTAAAACTACGCGTTGCTCATGATCGTCCAATTTCGAATTACTTTGCAAGGCATGTACCGTTTTATTGCACGCTTGACCATGCCTAACTTGTTTCCAAAAAGTATGAACCCGTTGCCTATTACGGGGGTATGAAGAACTGAACTTTTCGTCAGTTTATGTTTAGAATGTCTTCGATATCTCCGGACAAGTAATGCTTATTCCAAAAAATTGATTCTCATTCTAAATGGACTTTATTAATTCAAAAATTTGAATGAATGTCGTCAAAGTGTTTATTATTTCTTTTATTAAAAATGAATCTTTGTGCCTACATTTGATTTAGAAAAAAATTAAAGCGATTTTCTCAAAACTTTTCACCCCCTCAATCGTACTCATTTTTTGATATGTTGTACACAAATGCTTAATATCTTGGCTATACAACATGAAACAATTGTGATGGTAATTTTTGTTTTTTGTAATAAAAACATTTTTGTGCCCTCATGTCCACTTTTACGTCCAAATTTTACGGCACCCCAGGTTGGTGGGATGCTGTTTTTATATCGACCTGCAACACAACACCACTTATCTATCGTCTACATATATGGGGCTGATTGAGAGCAAAACCAATAAACTAGAAAATACCTAATTGCAAGAAGGCTGTAGTAACAATATCTCCATATCTCCATATATGTAGATACTAACCATCTTGCTGCATACGACCCTATTATCTAGCATATCTCCCTTTAATCTTAAATATCCTACTTGCATGGCAATGGTGCATGTTTGGTGATCTTCACCCCCTGCCACACACCCTCGTGGTGGCTCGCAGGGTATTACGTAGATGTAGATATCGACGAATCTCAAAATTTGTCAAGCGCTTTTGATAATGATAAGTGCTAGCGCTTGTACACTCTAAATGGTTCATTTTACGTTTAGTGCTGAATATTACTTACATCCATACGATGTAATAATAAGTATAATTACAGTATTATTACACTCAATCGATTTTATTTCATCTTGCTAAGTTTCTTGTGAAACTAAAAGTACAAACGTAAAACTCAATTCTAATTGAGGAGAAGTATGCCTTTACGAAAATGCCCTGTTATGAAAGAAGCACCGAAACATCACTAAATCTAATGTTTAATTAACATTTACTAGTTTCAGTGGCAGTACATTATTATGTTTTAGTTCTAAATATGGTCTAAGAAGCATAAAATACTTCTGAATTGAAAGATAAAAATGTATTCCAATTTTAAATTTGTGATTCAACGACGTTTCAATTGACGTACCTACCTCATATTTCTTACAAGATTAGTATAAAACATAAATGTTCTTCTTGTGGTACCAATTGCAGAGTGATTAATTTAATGTTAATTTTATATATAAAGAACTACTCACTAGAGATATTGACTGAGTGTGAAATTAGAAAAAATTCGAAAATTACAGATTATCAAACCCTATAATATGAGAAATATAAATGATTCCAGTTTCCTTCTTTCATATGCCTGAAATTTTGTTTATTAAAAAGTGTGATGAGTTTTGCCAAATGCCTTTTTCAAAAGAATTTGAAATTGAGCGATATTAAATGCAAATGTTGGCTGTAAAATTCATTACGAAGTAAAGATAATCCTTAATCAGTTAGGTGTTTGAGGTTTTAGAAATATGCATTTTACGGCAGTATTGGCCTTCTTGTATTAGAACTAACAATATATAAGTAAATGTTTTACAACATAAGTTAATGATACATAAACGCTATTAACACTTAATTTTTTTATGGTCTTCTGTACAATTTTTTACGCATTGACTCCGAAATTACTTACCTCGAGCTAAACTGCGCATACGCGGAGAACATTTACCATATACCGACAGATTAATATGCGAAAAAGAAAAATCGCACATTTCGCAAAAAATACTGCGACAGGACATAGTGTAACACAGGTGATGGATGAACTAGAATGGCAGCCGCTAGAGACTCGTAGGATACCCGCTGAGCTTAAGTTACTCGGGAAATACAGAGCACGAGAGTTTCAGAGTGACTGGGCGGATAATATTAAAACGCGCACTGTGTCTCTAGACTGGATAGAAGAGAGGAAATGAGATAGGCACCCTGCCGAACTAATTAGTACAAAAATGATTTCCTCCTACGATATTTTAGATTATACAAAGAAGATATATTTCATATACTCAGTCATAGTACCGTTAATGTATTTGCGTCTTTTTCTTCTTCCATATCTGTTATTATATTCTCTCACTTTTTTTATTGTGCCCAAACATTTCACCATCTATATCTCCCGAGTACCAAGGAAGTCTCTTTTCGAGCGAGTTGCAGAGTGTGATTCCACGCCAAGTAGGGGAGACCGCGGCTAGTTGGGTTCTTTTGAATTGTCTATTTTTAACTATGCCGGTGTTCAATGAGACAGCTGTGCTATCGTATGGAAATACTATTCTCCCACAATAAATAGAGACGTGTGGTAGAAAATCATTTTTAAAATAATTAAAAATTAATGTTTCCTAAATCAATATATGTGTACCTACAAGCCTCCTATTCGGGACAAGTTGGTACACTGGCAGGCGCATGTTCGTACAATTATAAGAAGGCTCTCATGTTCGATAAAAAATGTTTCCCATCTTGAAAAGTCGCTACTTAGCCTAACATGCTGTGAAAGCACTCAAAAGTGATAATCATCACGGTTACCACTGGTTCAACGAGAGAATAATTTCTTCCCTTGAATATTTGTTTCGTGAAAACATTTAATGCATTTCATGCATCAATCAATTTTCCCCTGGTTTTAAATTTGTTCAGACTGTTTTGTTTAAATTCCAGATGCCTGAATATCTTCACTTAAAACGGTAGTACACGGTCCTTAAACCGTTTAAAAAATCAGTACCATCGCCTGATACGAAAGAAGAAATATGGGCCCTATATAATATTCTCTGATCATGTTAATATTTTTTGCATATAAAATTTATCTTTAGCTCTATAGAAAGATAAAATGTTATTTTTGAGAACGAATAAGATGAAGACCATAGTGTTGAGGTATAAAGTGGCTAGTTTGCACACCTAACTAACTGTTCTTCGGAGTACCGTCACCATATTTTTAAAGAAGTCTGACCCACTCTTTTCCTTTTTAACTTGAAAATAAAGTTGAACACTTCAAATTGTAGCCAAATAATTGCTCCTCAAAACAGATCTACATTGAATAAGTTTGATTAGTTGGTAAAATATAGATAAACAAGGAAATAAGAAGGAATAATGTTGCTAACTGGCCCAAAAGCACACAGTACAAGTTTTTTCCTAAGTGGAGACAAGTATCCGACTGAAAGTGTGTCGAGTAAAGGGGGATGGTGGATGCCAGACACAGTTTAAGTTTTAACACCCTCGCTTACTTAGTTGACGAGTTATCTTCAATGTGAGAAAATGACCCCTGTACCCAACTAGCCCCGGTCTCCCCTTCTCCGTAATCCTTGCAACGGAACTGCGAACCACTAAATTGGATGCAAAAAACTTCATAGTGCGATAAACCATTTCCATTACTGGAGTGAAATTGAAATCCAAAATTCCACATGTTGTTGGTCACTACCGGTTTTGTGACAGAAAAGCATCGTCGGTTGAATATGACCTAAAGTTGTAACTTTGCTACAAAAAACAGGTCGTGATAGTGAATGTGTGGAATTTGAATTTTATTTATACAAAGTTTATTTATTTTTCCATTTGTCTCATCAGAGTAATTTCCCAAAGTAGAGCCAGAAACGGCATTATGTGTTTTGATTTATCATAAAAAGTGAGTCACGTTCTGTTCCGTCAATTATATGACCTGTGAGGTGCACATGCAGGGGAGTGATGAAGAAATCTAGGAAACTATAATTTACCAGCTTCCTTTTCCCTAAGTAGCTCGACATGGTAATCATTTAGCGTCGCCCCGGAGGAGGAGGGTCTAATTTTTACATCGCTTGGGTCAGGGAGCTTAGGGCACGACTCGGAAACGATGTCCGCCGCTCGAAATGCTAATGTATTTACGGGGAAGTCATGGGAATACAACCGGAAAAATAAAACGAAGTAACTCACTCTGCTTTTTTCCTCCCCGTGAGTGTGGAGAAAAACAACGAATGCCCTGACCTCGGGTCGAGTCACCGGGACGTCGGTCACTTGCCCTTCAGAATTCGGAACGAAGCATTGAGGGGGAATATGGAGAGAATGAGGAGGATATAGGGACATATAGAGGAGGAGAGATGGAGTTGGAGGGAAGGAGAGAGTTTTGGAGGAAGTGAGAGAGAGAGAGAGGTAGAAAGATAGCCTTCAGGGCGAAAATGGAATATTAAGGGACAATATTTCCTCGTCCCAGTCATCCCCTGAGGGGTGGAAAAGGTGTAGAGGCCTTGGGGGAAGCATTTTGAGAGGGATGTTGTGGCATGAGGGGAAATATGGGTCCTGAGAGGTGCCCCGCGACCGGGGTGGATGGGTGGGTGTGTGTGAAGGGAACACGGGAGCGGGGAGGAGGGTGTCAACCCGGTCGAGAAGGCTAGGGAGTGAGGGAGGTGGAGTATGGGATGGTGTTGGAGGGCCGGGGAAAGTAAGGAATAAAAATTGGGAGGGATGGGTTCGGGGGGGTGGTAGGGAGGGAACTCTCGATGCTCTGGGGGCAGAGGATAGGAGAGCACGTGACCAGAATGCGAGCCACACTCTTGTCCACGTAGTCTGTGTGCCTCTGACGTGGCCTGTCACGGGCGGAAGTGTTGGCGGCGAGGAAGGGTCATAGGGCACGAAGCTGTGGGCATCGGCTTTGCCTCCGTCGACCTCGTCCCCACACCGTTCTTCCCACCCGCCCACCCTCACCGCGCCCCCTTTCCATCGACCCGCGGATGCTGCGCTCCGTTCCATCATCATCATCCTCCTCCTCCACCCCCCTTCTGAACCACCACCCACCTCCCGGGGACAGTTCTCATGGCTCAACCAACCCGACCCATCTCGTGAACGCGCTCGCTTTCCGCAGTCGTCGGTGACTGCCATGCGGTGCTGGCGGAAACCGGAAGACGGTGTGTTGTCTTCTGGTCCAGTTTGCTGCGTTTTGGGCCTGATATCTACTTTCCGGATCATTAAAAGGAATTCATTATCGTTGTTATTATCATAAACTACCGGTTAATTATGTAGTGACCATCGCATGCGAAATTGGCCGACTGTCGAGTAATTTCGTGGATTTATCGCATACCGTAATGCTTTCCATTCCATATTATAGTATTTGGACTTTGTAGTATTTGGCTGTGTGTAGACCTGAGATGTAACGAATGAGTCAATTATAATTGTACTTTTTTTATAGATCTGCTAGTTTTGAGTCATAGGGTGGATATTTTTTTGAATTTCAAATTCAAGTTGCAGGTGACCAAGATCAAGCAACACCTGATTTATGCATAGATAATGAGAAGTCGAGCAAGGGTGAGATGGCCAGAGCGTGGGTGGCGGATTGATTTGTGTGATAGCGCTGGAGCATGCGTATCTAGGGTTTGATTCTCACCCGATGAATACGTGTTTCATTATCAGGTAAAGACAATGAAACCAAAGCAGCAATATATTCAAGCCCCTGCTCCAAAAATTTAAAAAAACTACCGTTAAACGCAAGCGCCAGAGCTACCGGTAGACCAATGGAGATCGCCTCTATACTATTGTGTGCTTTAAGGGCAATTATTGTTCAAACCGCGTATAAACAGTTATTTTGTACACCCTTCTAAGCTGGGGTTGTTTAAATAGGAAGTGTACCCATTTTTGTGTTGCGTAAGTTGTTATACAAATTCCATTTAACAGCCCGTTATTGCTGCTCCGGGAGGTAAGAATTTTGGGAAATGGAGATCGAACAACTGAATTTGCGTTATGGTGTTTAAATGAAAATGTGGCATGAAAGCTAATAGGAAAATAATTTTTGTGGTATAGCTCAAAAATGCTTGCTGATTTATGACGGCAGAAGATGGAAATTGGGCAACTATTTCAATGATGCAGCTTGCAATGAGATTATTCCAAAACGCAGAAGTAATGGAAAGGGATAAGAAATCGAACCTTTATTTGAGAGTAAAATACAAACCGAAGGTGGAAGCTTAAACTAGTTGGTAATTATTTGCATGCGCACATTCAGTGAAGATACCAGAATGTTTAATGGACGTAGTCATTCGATGAAATTAGTTTTCTCGTTGTGATTGAGGCTTCCGCGGGGCATCGATGGAAGATGAGTCTTCGGTTTTCCGGGGTTTCTGCCGTGTTGTTCCATCTTGAGGACGATATTTCGCCGACTATTCTGCAGGCTTCCTCAGGTCTTAGTCACTTATCCGGAAAATATCGTACTCATGATGGAACAACGCGGCGGAAAACCCGTGAAACCAAAGACTCAACCTCTTAGTTTTCTCGTGTTTGATATACTCATCTAAGATTTTTTAGGGTAGATTTACTGATTGGAGAAATGATAGAGAAAAACTGATGACTAATTACTCTGACAAGTATTAATAAAGTATATATTTTGATTCCGTCGGAGTTATAAAAATGCAGGATTGATAATTAACAAATATGAATCATCAACCCGAAAGGAGAAAAATTGGCAATGCAAACCATGGGATAGAAGATGTAACCCACTTTCAAGCAATCAAAGGTGTAGAATATGAAGATGAACGTAAAATTAGGGTGATCTACTGGCTGATGTAGGTTTAAATCGAAGAAATTAAGAATCGACCGGGTTCTTTTAATGCACAGACCTCTAACTACGCACACAATTCCTTAAATATCTGCATGTATCGAAGCGGGAGTAAATTTCGCGCGTAAAGTCGCCAGGAACGCGAACTATTATGACGCACTCCAAAGCAAAACATTCGCGGAAGTTGTATTGTACAGGTTTTACTACTGCTGCGGAAATCCCTGTTCCCATCTTATACATTCCAAACAGCCCTGATCCTTTAAAATAAATCACTCTCATTAATGGAGGAAAATGTGATTCAGTTCCCTTTCTTTTCATCCCTGTAATACTGCCGATAATACCTCGGCCAATACTCTGTACCAGCCAAAGTACTCAGGGATTCTATAAAACGGTCCAGTTTAGGGCTCTTGATACCCTTGGGATTGGCATATATAGCCTATGTTTGCAGAGGATAATGTTTTACTGATTCAAAAAGCTCTTACATAATCATTTATAAATGTAACTTTCCTCTTGATTCGAGTCGCGAGACGCAGAAAATGCTGTATGAGCAAACTGAAATGTATTCGTAGTGATCCCAGGTTCCGCTGGGCGGGATTCGCGTCCGTTTGCGTGCAGTCATATCCCGCCACGTAATTTCGTCCTACGTCGGCCTTTGCAGACCTTTATTTACTTCAGCTTATGTCCCACCTCTCTTCATTTCCTCCATAAAACCTCTACTCTTCCTTACCCTTTCCCGCTTGTCTAATACTCTCCCCTTTATAAGAGCCTTTATAACTCTACGCTTACTGCCTACTTTGCCTCATCCTAATCTCCCCCAGATTTATTCCGCCTCGTCCACCTTTCCCTTTTATTTGTCGCTCGTCCTCTTTTCCGTTTATAGTTGCTTCTACATCCACCTCCATACACTCATAACGAACGCCTGCTACTAAATTTCATATTTCTTTCTCTTAATCCTCGTTTCTACACCATGCTACAAATCACTCCTTAAGTGATCTTTTCTTCTGCCCCTTCTCCCAATTTTTACGTCATCAGCCCGCTCCTATTGCTAAACGCGTCTTTTAATAACCATACCTTCTTCCCAATGTATTTCCTGCTATGCCTTTATGCTTCTATCGTACTGCACAGGGGATGAAGCTACTCTACTTGATCTATCTAGTGTTTTCCCACTTTTACAACCAGCCTCGCTTTCTTTACCCTTGTAAATATATCAAATAAATATAATTGCCGTTTGTGCTTTCCATGAATTTTTGTCGTTAGTGTAGTCAATTTTTTTGAAGGTGCTTGCGTGTGTGTGGTTAAATAGTCATTAGCTCAGGAACATTCCCGGGAGAAGAGCGTCATGGAAGAGATATTATTGGTAATTACGGATAGGTACCGACATCTGAGGTCACTTTAGTCATTATGGGTAGGTGGGTTCATTGGTGTAATTTGAATACTTTTTATACTTGGTCTAAGCATAATTGTAATTAAGAACGAAAGAGTCCAAATTTTTACTCCCTTTACGATGGACGGATTACTATTTCCATTATTGTTCTTATAAAGTAAAAAAAGATATGAGATGTGTAATTAGAATAAAATCATGTCCATTGACCATGGTTGGAGAAGTCATGAGTGGCTGTTATCATGTGATTGTGTCGGAAAACTTAATGCATAGGCATGAATACAACGCTGAACAATGCTATTAATGAAATACACTTTCGTTCCACTGCGGTCATATTTCTGGTAATCAAGTAAACCAGGAATGCTGACTAAAATTGCAAATATAGGTGAATGGCTTAAATACTTCCGTATTATTTGCTGTAACGAGTTAATGCATATTCTAAAAGTAATTATATCCACAGTTATTCTCTATGTACGACTAAAAATGCGGTGCCCAAGATCTTTACCTTTTGGACTAGGTAATTTTTTGTCGGCCTTAAATGCTCATGTAAGAATTTTTCATTGTGGGGATCATAGAAAACATGTAGTCAAAAACAGTTTGTATGTTGAGCGCGCAGGTGCTATTAATCTAAACTGTCATGTCATTGAAGGAAGTTCTGCAAATTGTTTTGAATTCCGCGAACGATTATAGATCTCTGGTGATAAATTATTCTTTGTTAATTTAGTTGACACTGAAAGTCTGAAGGAGGATTTTCATTAATTTTCTCTTTATAAAATGTGACATTTCATCACTTAAGCATCCCAATTTTTGTTAATACATTATATACGCAATATTTAAACCACCGTTTGAGCAACCCCGACAAATTCAAATAATTCAGCGATCGTTGTTGACATGTTTGATGGGAATGATTCTTCAATAGTTTCTACGTACCAAGTTTCCTATTGTGTATGAATTGGCAACTGGAGTAGATAATTTAGTCTATTTTTCCGTAGCGCGAACTTTGTTCCTTGAATATCGTTGTTATGAGAGTAATCAGTGGGAATGTTTATTCTTTAGTTATACTTGAGCAAAGTTATTTTTTGGAGTTGGTAAATAGCAGTTAGTTTCGAGTCATTTTTACATATGTGCGAGGCGATTCAGTTTTCGCTGTCTAATGGCAATATTGAAGTTGGAGTTTCATTTTATACAATGGAAACTTATTCCATCGAATGCGAATGGCTTCTTTTATTTGCATGAGCTGTGTTTGGTGGGCTTCAGCTTATTTATTTCATATCATAGTCGACCGTGCATAACAAATTTGGGGGCAAATTAGTAGTAGCGTTGTATTCAGCGAAATATCATGGCTTTTGCTCAATTAACGCCATTACCTCAGCGAGAGAGAAAAATTTGAGGTGATAAGTCTTCAAGGAGGCCATGAAAGAACACAATCAAACCGAAAGTTGCATTGTGGATCCGGAAAAAAATGATCAGGGCAATGGTACTTTCCAAAATCCTTATTCGCCATCTACAAGCTTCTTCTTCTACAAGCTTCTTCTACAATCGCCAATATGCTAAGCAAAACCTATGGCCGCAAACGCGCCGAATTTAACTCAAATGTTGAGTCAAGGAAAATTATTTAGGAAAAGTGTTAAAATTTAAATGAAAAACGTGAATAGTTAACAATGTGTTGGAAAGTCGTTTTTTTAGTGATTAAGGTTTGATAATGTTAGCATAATTTTTCGTAATTAAATCTAACTAGTTTAATTATCTAAAGCAAGAAACCGTATATAATTTGAAAAGATATTAATTATCATTTTTACCGCCATGTGATGCTTCTTCTGTTGAAATAAACAATTTAAATAAGACGAGGCGCTGAAATTGAGTAAAGGTATGTTTCTCTGTTCAAGCAGTTTCCATGAAAATTATTTCAAATGTATGATTTTACTCAGTAGTATTATGCTCAGTGAGATTAGGTTTGCGAGAAACTATTCAAAGCGTAGGACGGATTTTAGGAGATAAAAACGCGATGGAGAAACTTCATATACGCTTAGAGAAATGAATAGGACAAAAAACTTAACGATGATAAGGGGAGCATTAAGTTACCAACTCGATGTGTGGGCGATTTTTAAGATATTATGTACATTGTTACAGTTAATAAGTGATGGCATTCTCCAGGGAATAATATTAAATCTGTTTTACGCTAAATATGCTCACAATTTGGAATTTTTAGGTGACGTTAGCTATTTTTGCAGGCCCATGTTTAATTTTTAATGATATGAAAACAGTTATTTCTCATGTTGTGGGTGATCTTAAAACTTGTGTTTATTCCTCTCTTTTATGATATCGTAATTAAAACAAAAAACTGGCCGTATCTGAATATTTGTAATTTTATAGATATAAGGCGAAAACCATTCGATAGCGATATGAGAAAATATAACAGATGGCATTCCTGGATCTGAAGGTTGCTGCAGTATTAAGTAGGATGGATGAATTACTGCCGGCACTAGTTGGCTATTATTCACAATCCTTTATTTAATGAATTGAAAACAATAAATAGATAATCCAATTTAGTGCAGATTTTACTCATTAGCTCCTCTTGTCTGATACGTATTTTTGTGACCCACTAACGAGATAATATGCGTTTCATAATTGATTAAAATAATTTATTTCGATTAGTTTAAATATTTCAATTCCCTGTTACATCTACTCATGACATAGCTTTACTTTTTAAAATCAATGAGCACATTTGGATTATAAATTCAACAGATTTTGGTAATCCATTTAATGACTTATAATTCATATTCTGGGTGGTTTAATTTACATGTATTTACTTTAAAAGTCATTGTGGCATAACGGCAAACTAAAAATTTTAATTTTTTGCTGTGACATGAGAAGAACTTACTTTTTTAAGTCGTTATTCTTCATTAAATAACGAATTGATTGGTAATTTTGATTTATTTAACTTATGGAGTTGGGTACATAACAAATTCTTGGCGCAGTATTCAACTATCCATTTTTTTTATTTCTTCCTTAAGGTTTATCAATGGACGAAATTCAATGTTAGGAAAATTTTTTTTAATAATCTGGAAGACCAAAAGACTTCGGCTTAATATTTGATTATCTTATGTTTTTCTTCTTCCTTAAGGTATATCGACTAACGAAGTTCAACGTTTCTGAAAGAAACCCTAGGCCAAAAGGCTTGATGCGGTCTGTGCCAATTGAACAATCTCTCCTCAATCTGTATTATTATCAGTCATTAAATACCCAATCCATCAATAATCACTCACATATTCGAAAATCTTGTGAAATCCGATTACAGATGGTGACAATGCAATTAAGCCTTGTGAGCCGATTCGCATTTAGGTAGAACTAAATCGTTTGCCAATTAAAAAATTAAATATTTCCATCGTATCAGAACTTGTAGTCATTTTAATACCGTGGGGTGTGCGATTTTTCTGTAATCTAACTCTTTCCTTACTGAATCTTCATTAATAAACCTTTTATCAACAATGTGTTTAATTGAATCGTTCAGTGAGCAATTTCATTAATTTCCACCCAATCGAAACAGGAAAATGAATGTGAAGTGAATAGTGTGGAGGAGGTAGAATGCGTTATTCAAGGAAGATGGGACATTAAAGAGGAGGAATATTAGAAGTCTTGAGAAATCAAGAGCGAGTATAAAGCGATGCTTGAAGGTATGGGGAACGAGCAAGGAATGTAAATATTGGGCATTATGGAGGAAATTGAAGGTAGAGAGCCAGTTTTCTATATGTAACTACTAACACTATGTTCTTGGACTGTTTCTAATCCGATATTAAATGGTTTGATTGGTATATATGTACATATAGGGGACCGGGTTGGTGTGGTGGCTAGAGTACTGGCGAACCACACGGACGGTCAGGGTCAAATCCCTAGGAGGATATTTTTCAGAGGAAACCCGATCCCCACTTGAGTGTCTTGTGGAGGGCACTTCAATCACAGTACTCTGTCTGTCGGATGAGACGTTAAACCGTGATCTCCTTGGCACCTATCGTTAAGAGCAGGCTAATGCCGACGCCGGGTTTCTATCCACCCTTCCTCCCTTACCTGTCCCCTGTGGCGCAAAGGACCCTAGCTGTCGGGCACCTCCCCAAATATCCTATCCAATCCTATATACACATAAGAGAGCGTGTGTGTAAGGGTAGGTCTTTAGGTGGTTGGAGTGCAAATCGTAAGTCATTAAATGCACAATTTAATATATTTTCAAGTGAGTCGAAAAATAATTCTTGGACCACACTTCACGTAAGTACATCTCTTTATACGTGAAAAATTGCCATTCTTATTATAATATAAATGATACACGAACTATTAACTGAAATTTGTGCCTCAATTAAAACATAGTTATGACTTGTGTTTCTGGCGCAGTATCCGAATTACAAGCAAAAATCGCATGTAAATTTTCATTTTAATTTGGTGTGATGCATTGATATTTGTTGGAAACTATGTTATGTATGTTCTTGCGTTTAGGAGTAAATCTGCACGTATATCATCAAATTATTTTGATGTCAAGTGCCATACGGCCACGTGTTAAAAAGCATCAAATTGCCACGAAAAAAACCGGTAATGTGCAATTTTTTCGCTTTCTTCCACACACAAACGGTACACGTAAGCAAAGTTGAATGCAGATCTGTACACAAACGAAAATCATTCCAACCACCTTAAAGTCATCCTTATCCTTATTCCGTTTAGAATAGTCCGCGGATGATGCGAAGTGCAGAAAGAGGGGTTTCCCAAAGGAAGTTACCACCTCGCTCGAAGAGAAGCTGCCGCGGGAGTGAATAGTATGGGATTGTGGCTAGTGTGCGGGAGAAGAGAGCCATTGCCGGCTCTGGGCTTTTACGCGCGGGGCGGCTAGACGGACGGGGCAGGTGTGCAAGCGGATTGCAAAACTGTGTAAGGGGGCGCTGGTGAGACTGCGTCATCGGAGGCGTCGAGGAGACCATTTGCATTTATGATTCACACTCCCGGTCGCCTCCTCACAACCGACGCGCCGCCCGCATTCGCTTTCGCGCACCTCCGCGTGTGTACGTCCATGACCTCCCTCTCCCTACCTATCCCTCTCCGCTCCGCATTTCACACCCGGCTCATGTCATTCTCTATATAACTCCATACTTATAACTCCTTATATCCATACTTATACTCCATACTTATACTCCATACTTATACTCCATGACTATATAACATCTGTAGTAGTAGTCTTTGTATCCCTTGCATGTTGGAACGATTGAAGATTTCTTGGGTATTGGAGTTTTAATTGGCGCTTTGCATGTGTGGTACGCGGGTTTTAATGTAATGTCGGTGTTCTACCATATCATTCATGTATGCCTGGTGCGAAAGCACCCCCTGCCACACACCCTTTGGGTGGCTTGCAGGGTATGACGTAGATGTAGATGAGACGTAGATACATCATCCTCTGAACGTAACCCCCCGTAAAACTTAACCGAGCTTCCGAGGAAAAAATCGCCAGCGTATTGGCACGGAGGGCTTTAGTTCAGAGTGCTGGATCAAGATCTTGCTTGAGATGGCTGAAAGATGTTAGGCTCTCAATCGCACGACTAAAAACAAAGGAGAGGTTCTGTATTTTTATTTCGTGTCATGCCAATAATTGTGGTAAATAATGTAAATAATTTACGAGACAGATTGAAGAATGCAAGTACTAACTGAAATTGGATGACTATATTATTGAACAAGCACTCAAGTTCCAGTACTGAGTTGTCCGGTCATATTGAAAATGAGGTGATGCAGCAAGTCAATACATAACACAGTTTTGTGGGGACACTGTCTGGAAAAACAAGGTTTGCAGAGCAGAAAAAAATCCAAAATTCATAAAATTAAAAAAGAAGCTCATCATATATCTACATCTCCTTATTATTCTGCTAGCCACAATAAGGGTGTTTGGCTGGGGGTGACTTATCACTTATAAGAATAACAGTGAATAAATTAACTGTCACCAACATGCACCATATAATGGGGATGCTACAAATGCTACAGGAACTTCAAAAATAATCTATAATGTAACTATATAAACGTGACAAAAGAGTCTTGCAGCGAACATACAAAGCATGCTTTTAGCACTACTTGGCAGGTGTATAAACATGCATTAGGGAGCATATGAATTAATCATTTTTACACTACGTGTCAACTAACCTACTTCAAGGTCTCATTATGTTCTCATATCATCTACATCTACATCTACGTAATACCCTGCGAGCCACCACGAGGGTGTGTGGCAGGGGGTGAAGATCACCAAACATGCACTAATGACATGCAACTAGGATATTTAAGGGAGACATGCTAGAGAACAGGGTCGCATGCAGCTAGATTTACTACTACATAATACTACATAATAAGAAAGGGATTATTGGTTGTTATTACATGCGTCATGCACTACAGACTACTGTAACTATATTTCACCTACATATACCTTTGCTACGCTGCCTATTGTTCTCTCTTATGGTATGCGGGAAAAATGGCATTTTAAATGTGTTATTAAGACAATCTACCTCCCTAATCTTGTTAATCTGATCAAACCTAGCATAATACTCAGGGGTTCTTAATATATATCTAACGTCATCTGTGAACAAATCGGTTTCTAATTTACTTAAAAGGTTTAACCTAAACTTTAACCTGCGTTCTGATAGTAATTCCTATCCTAGTTCTTCTATTAAATTCGTAACACTTATACAATTATCATAACGGCCTTTAACAAATCTAGCGGATCTCCTTTGCACACGCTCTAATTCTTTTATCAAACCTTCCTCGTACGGATCTCATATACTAGCGGCATATTTTAAATGAATATATCAATCGCGGGAAAAACGATATTTTACACCTTTCAATTCTACAATCTAGTTCCCTAATTTTATTCTCATGATCTGATCTACCGTAGTATGTTGGAGGTCGTAACATATTGATAACTTCTTCTGAAAATAAATCGGTGTTAAATTTACATAAAAGATTGAGTCTACTTTTCAATCGACGGTCTGAAAGCAATTCCCTTCCTAGTTTTTGCAAGAGGTCAGTAACACTACTGAGACTGTCATACCGAACTTTCACGTATCTTGCTGATCTTCTCTGCACGCGTTCTACCTCTTTTTTAAGCCTACCTCATGTGGATCTCAAACAATGGCAGCGTATTCAAAGCGTGATCTAACAAGGAAAGGACTAGTATCAACCATTTCCGGGTATACTGCTGCGTGGTGAACTTTAACGGCTCAACGTTTCGTTCATCCTGCTGGGAACGTCGTCAGGAGATTGAAGAAGATGTTCTTCAGTCTCCTGGTTGATTGATACTAGTGCATCTAATCGCTGCAAATATCTAAAAACAAAAATCAAAAAGGGAAGGGATTGTGGCGTGCGTTTGTAGTGCCGGATGAAGATCTTGCTGGAGATGGCCGAAAGAAGTTTTACTCTCAATTTCACGACTAAAAACGAAGGTGAGATTTTGAATTTTTATTAAAAGTCATGCCAATAATTGTGCCTTATCATGTAAATCACTTACGTGGCCGATTGAATAAATTAAGTGCTAACTGAAATTGCATGGCTATATTATGGAATAAACACTAAGTTCAAGTTTTTGGGATTAAGTTGTGCGGTCATATTGGAAATGAAGTGAGGCAGTAAGTCAATAAAGTAAACAATTTAGCGGGGACACTGTCTGGAAATACAAACATTGCAAAAGCAGGAACAAAAACCAAAATTTATAAAACTACAAAAGGAACTCATCAAATATATGCATTTCTGAAATAATACCAGAGGCATTTAAAGCGGATCCGCTGATGGAGATAACAGACATGAGAGTACTGTATGAGATTTAAGGAAGATCCCTTTGGAAAGTAAAATAACGGTAAAGTGAGAAATGCATGTCCGATCGTAACAATAGAACAATTGAAGTTGTTACATAGATGAAATTTTGGAAGACCCCGAGGACGATTATATAAAACCTAGATATTAGTGAAGAACGATCTCCTGGTTTAATTAATAAACACAAATCGCTTATAAGTAAGAGTAAGGCATAAACTAATCGTCGAATGATCTTTGCTATGATGCCTTGGGATCGACTTATACCTGACGAGTTTAATCTCTAAGAATTTCACTTCAATTTTAAAACAGCAAGAACAAAAATACCTGCTCACTGTTAAAATATATTATATATTTTTCTATTTCCTTAGAAATTTCCAACATTCTTAGGAATTATTTGTCCTTTTTCATGTTTTTCTAAAATTATTAAAATGGCAAATATCAATTTTATTGATTACTTTCATGATCGTAGCCTGGCGTAAGTCGGTGCTCACATATAACGAAACCTCACGCGAGTCAAAAAGCGGAGCAAAAGTTCTATCCTCCTCACTTTGCATTCGATTTCACGCTCGTTTTAATTTATCTATCTTGGGACTCTGGTTGTGGCTTCCGTGTCTCCATCGAGCGCGCACGGGAGTGAGGAAAAGCACTTAGATGGTTCCCTCATGCCCCAGGAGTGCCCCCCTCCATCCCTCCTCTCACGTCCCACCCCCCCCCCCATTCTCTCCAAGTTGTATAGATTCTAATTTAGTTCCCCTTTCGGAGTTAACAGCGCCACGCCTTCAAAAACGTATCCCATCTGAAGAGTTCTATAGTGCAGGAACGCTCGAAAGGCAATTCGCTAACGGCCTAATGTACGCGGTTTAAACCCAAACCTCCCCCCCACCTTTCTCTCGACCCGCGTTCTCTTGCGAGCCAATTTGAGGCAGGTCACGTAGAAATAAGGAAAATTCCAGGCGAATGTGCTCGAGAGACGAATTAAAAACGTTTGTGGTCATTACGTGCACTACCTCGGGAAAGAGGGGGAGAGAGAGAGAGAGGGAGGGAGAGACTGGCGAAATTAAAAAAAATACACACACAAACGAATTGCGCAAGCCGTAAAACTTTTGCTTGAATTTATAATTAAATTAGCTTTGTCCCGCGCGAGCCTCTGGTTCGTGATATCGACCATTGTTCACCTCACGGCACCCCTCTCCCTAAAGCGCTGTAGGGTACGGCTTAGCAGTCTAGTTTAGGTGGAGATTTTCTACACGTAGGGACTGGATTTGCCCTTACCTCTCCGCACCGGTGGAGTTATAATAATCCTGTTCCTGACCGAATCTCCAAATGTGAGATTTGACGGGGAAGAACGAATGAAAGCTGACATAATGCCGCCAGTACCTGGGTTTGAAATTTATTGGTTGTTTGGGGAATTTTATCATTGCTTTTAGCTATGTCTTACTGACTTTTTTAAAATATTTAGTCGTATATCGTGGATTAGTGGGTAACCACCGTTTAATATACGATATTTATTAAATAACGTTTTTTGAAATTTGGTAGAATTACTGTAATTACAGTGTTTAAGTAAGATAGCAGTCAGTTGGGAAAAAGCTGGTTCCTTTTCAGTTAATGCTTTCTTATTTTCCTGCTGCTTAAGTAGTTAAACATAAAATTCTATTGAAATTATGGATAATTTTCATTTTTCTTTCATTTAAATATTCAACCAGCTGAATCCTAGGTTTTTGGAACAGTACTCATCTTTACGTTCTAATTTCTGGCATATATTTCCGTTTTCACTCCTATGGATGATCCGCCGTTTTCTCTCTCTCGAATTCCTTATACCATCCTTCTCTTCATATTTCGCCCAGAATTCCCATCCTTTTCCTTCCTCTTCCGCTCTTCCCCAGTATCATCCCCTCTATTACCCTCTTCAGCATTTCCTCTACTTTGAAAACGTCCTCCATCCATCTCTTCTGGCTCCTCCGAATCTTGGCCATTGGCTTTCTCCACTCTCCAAATGTATCCAATACTTCTTCGTTCGTTCTTCTCGCCACCCAGATCATTCTCTCCATCCTTCTCTACACCCACATCTCATCCGCCTCAGGTCTACGGACATCCTCTCTTCGTAGTGACCACATCTCCGACCCTTAAAGCGCTTCGCTTCATGTTAGTTTTTACCTGGCTTTTCTTTGCATATCTACCCACACCCCCTAATCAGTTCCCTCCTCTTTGAAAATATCTCTTAGCCATGGCAATTCTGCATCTTATGTCCCTACCACTAAACCCAATTACCCACTGTCGAGGATGGGGAGGTTTTGATGGTTGAAAAAGCAGAAGAGTTGAATGCAACACTTCTGCTTTTTATATATTATATATACTGTATAAATATATACGATCTTTCAAATGTTGAACGAGATGAGTTTGGAATATATATGCGATTAAAGATTAGATTGTATTCTGAGGTTATTGATATGTATAAAAGGATACATGCTTAATTGTTTTGGTAATGTTGAGAGAATTAGGTGACTATCGAATAACGAAGTAGATTTATGAATGGTTTGAGAGGAAGGGGTAGGTCGATAATTCACTAGGAAATGTGGAGTAAAGTACTAAAAATTTCGAAGCGAATAAGAAAGACTCGGATTTCTAAGTCCATCGCCGTGAATAAAACTCTTCACTGTGCCTACCCCGAAAGGGGACAGCATGATGAACATGTGTGCCTGTGTGCATGCATTTAAAGTTGGTGTGCTGGCTAAGGTACTGGCTCTCTTCAGCCCGAGTCTGAATTTAAGTGGTGGTGGCGAATGTTTAGTGAAATTCGTAGGAACCGGCTCCTGATTAGGTGCTGTTTGGTGAGCACTTCATGTCGTAATACGTACTCTGTCCGTCACGTGGGAAGTTTAAATGTTTTCCCCATTTCTCCTTTAGTTATGGGTTATTTCAATCCTCCATATCCAAATCCAATGACATTACCTGCACCCATCATCCTCTTGCTGGGTTATCTTGCGTTATTATAACTACCAAAAAAACACCGGAATTCTAAAATCACTAAGGGACTCAGCTGTTTGCTACTTTCTGAAATAACAATCCAACTATTTATTGAGGTTAAATATCATATTCAAAACGTTCACTACATTTCCGAATATTTTACATTTTCTACATTTTCTGATTTTATGACTGGAAATTAAAATGATGAGTGGAAAATGGTGTTTTGGTCGGTGTTTTCCATTGCTTTAAAATGGTGAAATACGTGGAAATCACTTTCCGGCGAGAATGAACACGAGGTTTACGTATTGTTGAAATGTTTTATAGAGTACGAACGCTGCATGGCATTTCATAATTTGTACTACCTAGAAATCAAGTTGTCCAATATGAAATAATCCAACAAGTAAAGATAGGAGGACAAAATAAGGAATAAGTTACCAGAAAATAATTATTTCATTATTTTTGTCGCTAATGCTTCTCGCCAAATGGAAATTCGCCGCATTGGGGGTGCATACTGCCAGAACAAAAAACGTTTAATTTGTATGAATCACAATTTATCGTCAGAAAGAAACATTTGCGTATGAAAATCCACTAGATCTATAAATAATCTACTAGAAAACCTTTACACTTAGGATTAAACATAAAATCCTCTTTGTGTTACTTGCGAAAACCCAATACTTCAGCTTACAGAAGTGTATTATTATTATCCTTCTATACCTATACTGGAGACTATTACGAATACCATACTTTAATTTAATACTTTCTACAAAAACATCGGCGTTTTTAGTCCTCGGCTATAATATCCCTGAACACTTATATAATAACCCTTTTATAACATTCCAAAAAAGCCTTTACTCACGTCAGTAAGGACGATAATTTTGAAATAAAAAAATAAAACAATGTGGCTTGTATTTTTTATGCGTATTTTGCGATGCGCATGTTTCTATATTTTTATGCGTAAGGCGTATTTTTTATGTGAATTTTTCTCTGGTCTTCTACTATGTCGATTATTTTGTTGCCGATGCTTTTATATCTACTTTGCCTTCGCGTTAGGGGAACTTTGAAGACGATGGCAGTCATAGAAACGTTGGTAACCAAATATCTCACCTGATCGGGAAGGCAAAATTGAAGTAAGTAAGCTTCTTTCTCTGAAATCGTTTAGTAAATGCTGTATTTGTAAGTGTGGCCAGTCAGGCATACCAGACAAACTGTAAGCGAGAGGTCTTGTATGTTTTAAACCAATAAAGAGAGGATGATTTATCAGCACCTTCATACAAGGTTTGACATTTTCACGATTAGCCGCAAAAGTCGCCATTTTGAAGTTCTTAAGTAATGAATGGATTCCATTTCTAAAAATTAGTATGATGTCGTGTAAAATTACAGCTTTCCGTGCGTCTTCTCTAACGGTGTAGATGTGATAGAAATATCATTCATTTCTCTTCTCGAGACGTTGACTCATTCACACTGCTGCAATTTCATTTATTTGGCGTGGTAAACAGAATAGCTGATGTTGTTCGAAGGCAACAAATACATTCCTCTGTAAACTCTGGGGCAAATTCAGGTAAAGAAACTGGATAACCATGTAAAATGACAGAGTCACTCAAGTATCTAATTGTACCAATTTTCCCCTTTTTACAGCTAGTTTTGGTATTTCGTGTACTGTGAAAGCATTTTTATCAATCATAAGTCCCGTTTAAAAAAATATTTTCACATGATCATTTCTGAATTTGCTTTCGAAACTGAAATTCCATATGTAGAAGTTTAAATTTTAAATTCCACTCTTCCATTTTAACTGAAAATGAAAATTTCTGGATTGGATGTAGCTATATGTTGAAGCCATTCCATTAGTTGCCTTCGCAGTTCACAATGCGCGACTGTAGAAATGACCTTTTCCAGTCATTTTCCATCCATCTACGGCCCTTGGGCTAAATTGGCTCTTCGCCATAGGCCACTGCGGTAACCTGCATGGTATTATGTAGATGTAGAGCTGATGGGTCATAGGGTTCGCATAGGGGCCATCCATAAATCAGGTTAAGATCTTTGTTTAGGAATAATCCCTTTACAACAGGTAGGCTGTATTTAATGGGATCGTCATAATCGCGAGTGTAGCCCATACGCATATGCTGGAAAATGACTTGAAAGATAAGGGAATTTTTAAAAAACTTTCTTCTTCAAATCTACAAATTAGCTATTCGCTACAGAGTGATCAACTGATGATTGTGATGACTTAGAACCTATCTTAGTTATGCTATGGAAGGGAGATGAATTTGGCTATCGTAGGAGTGAATGTTACACTATGAACTATCTAGAGGATTTTATGACTGGTATTGGTTTGGATTCAAGTAGAAAATTGAAGGACGTAGAAAACGTTTTTCGATCACTGAGAAAGAGGAAGAAAGATAATGAATTAATGGCTCAAGTGAAATTGAACAAATGTGAATTGAATGCGTTACATAGCACAACATATAATTCGTCAGTAAAATGTATATTATCAAAATATATTGCTATGGATGTCTAGCCGAGTGACGAAATTGGCCGACTAGAGAGCGATAAATATTCAAATGGAGGTCAAGTATACAAGTTTTCCATGATGATTTTACACAGGTTACACTCTTAAGCCAAGAATAATTGTGTGCTGGTATGCATGCATCTATTATTTTCAAAAACTGCTCCAACAATCATGATGGTTTATCTTTTTTGGAACCCAAATTTTTTTTGACTAGGTCTTATCGCTGAAAAAATAAAAAAGAATCTAATTTGGGCCCAGAAAATATTTTCAGGCCATTTATGAAAAGCAAGGGAATGAATTAGGGAACTCAGAGTATTTTAAGACTTAGAAATAGATAAAATATTACTTAGGTATTGAGACTTGGATAAAATTTTACGAGAATAACTGGATTTTATAGAAATCGATTTTGGCTTTCAGAACAATGGCTTCACATAATCAGTGTCAGGTACAACATTTTAGCGTTTATATCGTTCTTATCATGATTGTTTCCATGGTTACTCAATTTTCGCTTGTTTTTTTTAAGGAGGAACACGATGAATAGACAATAAAGTCCGTAGCAGGAGAGTGAACATTTCGCTGGCTTACGACGTTGTAAAAATTATTTTTTCAGCTCTGCATAAACTTATGATTTTATTTCAAATGATTTCACTATAAACTTTCATTTTCTTCGTGAAATTAATTATTTCTTTATTAACTTGTCTAAGGAAATAATACAGTTTGATCAAAGGCTATCCTCAAGTTATCATTTATCTTATATGAAATGGGAAATATTTTTAATTAAGCGTTACAAAGCAGAACGTACGAAAACGTGAAGAGAAAAATTATTCGGAACATAATAGAGTGTTGACGAAGGTTTAAGATAAGCCTGTGACCTATAATCCTATGCCATAAATATCCGTATTACCGACCAAACAGTTGTTACAATGGAAATTGATGATCTAGGACGGTATAATCGGGGATGTTCCACAGAAATCTTGACGTCATAACTTACATGGAAGCAGCTCTCATAATCTCTCTCCTTGCAACAATAAATTCATGAATGGCAAATCTTCGGCGCGTGTAATTCCTCTTGATGCAGACGTACTATCCAAAAGGTCAAGTGCAACGTAAATAGGTCGGGCGAGAGGGAAGTTATCGGAAGGCGCTGGGTGGGAGGACATCCCAAGGTTAGCCTGATATTGCGTGGGGGCATTTATTTCATCAGATTCATTAACGTGTTGTTATTCAAAATATTTTTTTAACTCTCACCATGTTTATGAGTGCATCGTCTTATCCAAAGCCTTGAAATTTATCATTCCATTGAAATGTCACAAATTGAAACATTAACATTGAAATGAGACAGTGAAAATGACACGAGCGAGACGATGATATGTCTCTCTCTCTGAAATGGTAGAGCCAAGAAGAAGACCTTTTTTGGTTGCCCTGTCTGTGTTGGAACATGTAAATTATTATCCCGATGATATTTTGCAAATTGTGGAAATCAATGCCATTTGCAAGAAATCACTTGTGTGATACTAAATCACCTCCATCATATTTCATTAAGCACTGAACATGATATCTCACTTCAAAATTTTTCGAGGCTATTCCTCATATTTTTGGGTGAAACTATCACTTTTTTATGATCAGTAAAACAATTTCGATGATTATCTTAATGCCATTTTGGTAGAGATGACAATTCAAGGCTATTTCGTTGCGTTATATTTATTTCAGGAACCATTTTAAGCTGTATTTACTTCCATTTGACTGCTATGACTGTCAATCTCGGCCTAGATTTGAAATAAGTTTTTTTTCTGTCAAATTAATTTTCATGTTTTAGATATGAAAATCAATTATAAAACGTCTTTATTTCACGGATAACAGCACCTATATTCCCGTATCAAAAAATGTTTATCATATCTGACGGGTATCTTTTAACCGTATGTTAACCATATAAAATATGTATTAGTATTTCATTATATTTGTGGTGAAAACACCATGTGAGCTGAGAAAACTAGTAATTAAAGACATTTCTCAATATGTAATCGAGTCTCATATACCCGTAGCGATGTTCGTCGGTAACAACTTGCCAACTTGCAAAATATCAAAAATGTCAAATAATCATTAATATTTTCTCGCCTCCCCTATTTCCTGTGGGGATACCAATCAATTCTCGCCCGATTTTGCCGATGACGTTCGAGTGACAGGAAGAGATTAATCAGCAGAATCTGGTCCCAGAAGAATTCTCACGTCCTAATGGTGATTGTGTGGAGGGCATGGGGAGGCGAATGTAATGGGAATGCGTGGCCGACGGTAATCGTAGAGCTTGAGCCGGTGAGGAAAGAAAAGAGACGGAGGGTCGGCAAAATTTACCCTGACGGTAGGGGAACGAAGAGAGTGTGGGAAGCAACATAATTTATTGTTGACAGTACTTAAATAACAACGAAGTGTCATACCAGTTGCTCAAAAAAGAACGCTCTAGTTTTGAAAATTCATGTTAAATAAATTAGTGGAAATAGAACCCTCATATTTTCTCTCTACTGTAGCAAAATGATATACTTGCATATCTGTAGGTTGGTTGCAGTTTTTTAGGAAGTAATTGGTCTTGAATGAGTGATTCACATAAGGACCACTCAGCGCTTTTGCCTGCTATTTTCATTAAAATGAATAATCCGCAGCAGAAGGACATCGAGGAGTACCAGGGGTTAAAAGAATTGGTAATATCACCTATCATGGAATTAAGCTTTAGTGATACATTGAGATTCAACTAAATAAAAGTACTTAAATACTGTAAATTTCTTTTTCGGACTTCCTACTTGTTGGAAGTTCTTCATTTAAGGTGTTGAAGTTAGTGCAGATCGAAGCACTCGAGGGCACACGAACAACAGTGACTGTAACGATGTGCTTCGGCGAACTGTTTGGTAATCTCCCAGTATGCAGCTTTCTTTATCTTCACAACCTCGTTCAAAAAATGCATTTCAAAACCTCAGCATTTTATCGCAGAGTAATGAAGGATTGTAGAAATTTTATGTATGACGCCTTTACCGTTAATTGACTCGAAAATAACAATCGTGGCTATAATTATCAAAGTTATGTAGTCCAGCACGAATCAACTCGTCACCCGATGTGCTTTAAGTGCGCTACCAAGTTATCATGGCCTGAAGCGAATTGGAAATTCCGCTGTAGTGTTGCAAAGCGATAAGTGCACTATAGGTTGGAAATTCTCTATTAGTTTCAATGGAAAGTCCTAATGCGCTAACGTAATTCAACGTAGGTGAAACATTCTCTCCTCCTGGTCATAGTTGCTACGTTGTAAAATTGCAAAGTATATCAGTTCTTCACATAATTTAACAATTATTTCGGCCAAACGTTTTTGCCAAATTACATTTAAGTCCGGTTAATTTATGTCTGGTTAACGTTAGCTGTCAAATGACTGCCCTTTCATTAATTTTGTAGTATTCACAGGTTGCTCAATCCTAAGATTGGTTGACTGCAGCCCTCCACCCTCCTCTATCTAATGCTAGTTCCCTTACCTCTTGGTATCTCTTCCCATTAACTTTCCTCTTAATTTGGTCCATGAACTTTTTCCTGGGTCTTCCTCTGGGGAAATTTCACTCTATTTAACCTTCTAATACTTACCCTATTGGTGGTATATGTGAGTTTAACTTTGTGATTAATATCGGACTGCCTGTTAGTTCACGCATGCATCATTGACTGGAGAATCTATTAAATTTTCGTATCAATCGAAGAAAGATTTTTTACCAGAAATCATAAAACCGATCTTAATGGTTTTATTGCGTCCTTAGGGACCGTTCAAATACTGCGCAATATATTTTTTGAGAGAGGGAAGCACTTCTCAGTAATCATAATCTTAAGTAGGGGGTGTGGAGGTTAAAAATAACCTTGCATAAAATTTTACTATTACTCTTGAGATCGTATTAATATCACTGTTAAAGCTATAACTGGAAGAAAAATCTCTGTCTTAGCAAAGGCTAGTTTGCCTCCAGTTAAACTGTCTCCAGTGATATATCGCAGACCTGTGAAGCCATCATATGCATTATTTTACGCTGTAGTAAGATTTTTTTACAAATGATAATATTCTACTTCTTCCGTCCCTGGTAATGGTTATACCAAGGTGGAAGAAGAATTCATTTTGGATCGCGGAAGGCGAAAGACAACTCATGATATTAAAAATGACCAGTTACTTAAGGTAAAGTCACCTCTCGTTATGGTGGTTAGTGAGCGATCATATTTTCACCTCAAATTAGATCATAATGAAAAAATCATAACTCCTTTTGGAATCAGTATAAATTGGAGAAAATTATTGCAAGCTATCAAATGAAACTCTTAGAAATTCCACTCTGAAATTTTAATCACGGCTCGGCTTCAACTCCAACGCCATAATCAAGAACATCAACGCCTCTCCAACCTGGTGATGACGGTAGACGTGAAGACATGGTCTTGATAAAATTATTTATTTGGACCTTTCATTTTTTAATGTATTCCTTGAATCAGAATTCAAATTGCACTGTGTTTCAGAAGTGGATTTCGACAGATGGCGTTGCTTTCGCACATTAATCAGGGTCCTCTGGATTGCAATCTAAAAACGACTTCCTCACTAACGTGGTAATTAATTGGCAATCCAGGGAACTCTGACATGGATGAGTTTGGGTGTCCAAAACTCTCTATCACGTTTCATTCTTCAACGAACATCCGTCCGGATCGCACGTCCGATACCCTTAAGTATCGCTCTTATATTTTAGAACTTTGCGAGTCCAAATATTTAAATGGCCGACCGTTTTGCCGGTATTCTAGTCGGCATCATCAGGTAAGATTCGGACCTGATAACGTGGGAAGAACCCGAACGAACCTCAATTACTACAAAACCGAGTAAGCCTTAGAAACAATTACATCTAACATATAATATTGTGACTGACTAATTTCTTTCTGTCGTTTCTCATTTTATGGCAAAATATTCTCAAATAGGTCACACCATTGGCTTTTTGCCTGCATATACGTTTACCCTGGCATATCCATATTTAAATGTGAGTCAATCAAGTAGGATGGAGTACGCTTTGAAAGGTAGCAGTAGGTAGGTACACAGCTGAGATTTTTGCTTTCGTTAACTATACAGTGGAAGCCTTTATAATAATTTTTTGATCTAACATTTTACGAATTGGAACCAAATTTGTGGTTGTTTGCAAACTCTCTCTCGCTTAAACGTTATGTTATCGTGTATCAATTCCATGGAGTTACACTGGAAACTATCACTTTAATAAAAATTCGGCAAACTTGAGGAAAATGAGAAGTGTTCTCACCGGTTGCTCCGAAGACACGGGCGATCGTTGCCCTAACTATAAGTTAAGTTATCCTCTTATGAAGTTATGCTCTTATGCTCTCAACGTGAAACGGCCTTTAAGCCTTCCTCTCCCACCAACCGTCAGGGATCTTACCCCGTTCTCTCTCCCCGCACTCCTCATCGTATATCGCCATCCACCTCCGTACCCACCCAAAAACTCTCCTCTTGCATTTTCCTCTCCATAAACTCTGCTTCGGATACCCTCTCATGCCCACCACCCCCGCCTTCCCACCCTCCTCTTCCGCCTTTCTTCTTCCACCGCGCCCCCAACTCCGCCATCACCTTTCCATCCTTTTCCCTACCTCTTCCTGAGCGGGACGAGGGCCCAGCCGACGTACTTACCTCCCGCTCTTCTCCCTCCCCCTCCCTCACGCTCCTCCCCCTCTCCCTGCCCTGCTTCTCCGGCAGCTTAGCGCGCGAAGGCACTTGCATATTCATTCGCCATGGTAATGAGTCCGCTCCCCGTTCATCTTCGTCCCAATCTCTCCCTCAACCTCCCATTCGCTCCACCGGCCCATCTAACGCCTCCCTTCCTCCTCTCCCTCTTATATGTATACACACAACGAAGGCACTGGCGCCCTCCCACCGTCAACTTTCTTCTCCCCTCTTCCTTGATTTTATCGCTCGTCGTCCCTACCAAGGTTTTCAAGAGAATTCCCTCAGAGCTTTAATAAAAAGGGCTGTGTGCGATATTTAAACTTCAGTATCGCAATGTCGTATGGATTTTCTTCGAGGGTTATCGCATGTGGGATCGCAACGTGCGATACCTTCTTATCGATTGAAAACTTATCATCACCACCATCAACTGCATGTAATTTGGCTTCATTTCAAGCGTGTTAAGATCCACCGTTTTATTGATTACGGCCGCTACAGTTAAATTTTACGTCCATCTCCATAGAAACAAGCAGGAGTGGGAAGCAACATTTTTTTCGGCGGATTCGTGCAGTGCTATTGCTTCATGTGAATTATAGCAATTATATCCTGTTTTCTTTCTAAGTAAATGAGGACATAACATATATTTTTAATTCTTTGCAAATTCATAATGCTCTAAATATTCCACGTAAAAATGCAATGGAATTATAAAGTAATTACTCTCTTCTTCCCTTTTAGTTACAATTGAACAAGTATTGTTGTGTCCCCCGAGGGCCCAGAACGGCCTCCAAAATTTACGAAAATCTGACGAAGGCTTCAAAATATACTTCATGCGTTTTATCTCCAGACTTCCTTGGCACAAAATTCCATTGGTTGCTGCTTAAATTGTTGTTTATCGGAGGCTATTCGTCTGATTGTATGCGCAGAAAATTTGCTGATTGCACTCCCGAGGATATTCAATTAGCGCTTCATGCTTCCGATATCTCCATTCTACTTGTTGTTCCATGAAAATTCCACCATTGACAGGATTTTAATCATTATACTACGAAATTTCGACTCCACTAATTTTTATTTTCTCTTCTCTGCTTCTGTTATCACCAATGCTTACATTGCAGCTTTATGCTCCAAGTGTACATAGCGATTACATTGTATTAATTTTCATGTTATTTCCATCGCATGTATAAATTCTGATAGGGTCAACTCCTATCCGAATAGGAATGGGATGACCCATTTATGATACACAGTGCTTAATTGAATCTTATGCCATCGGGTTTTACGTAGCTGAGAAGAGATTCGGCAGCCCAACATCGAGTGCGATATCTCATGAATGTCGTATCAAGCGGCTTTACTCATCGATGTTACTTCCATGACAATCTTGCCGGTCGCTTGCTAACGACACTTAGATATTTAAGGACGGACTTCCATAGGGGTAGGAGATGATGGTGGTAGTAATCGACCGAGGTTCGTACTTGTAAAGAGGATAGGCTGGCTTCCATTTTGCGTGCAAGTAGCGCATCGATTGTACGATAAATTCATATCGCATCTGATAATATCCAGGTCACATGACTGCAAACGGAGATTAAAAATTTTAGTTGCGAATTAATTAGTACCAAAAGGCGTCATTGTAACACATGTCAATATTTATTCGTACCTGGAAAATGTTTCAAATGCTAAGGTAAGCCTTATGGATTTTCTCTTATTATAAAATAATAATTATAATCCCAGTTCTTATACTTGATACAATATAATATTGCAAATTAATGTCATTAATTATTATGCAAATTTATTGACTCCGCGAATGCCTGTGGGACTCGAAAAGCAGTGTACGATCATTATATTTGTCAGATTTAGGTAATTGTCGAAAATACAACTTCCGTTTTTTATTTCCGGCATCCATTTCTATGAGACAAACCGTAGGTTGTGTGTAAGTAAAACTATTCCCTGCAAGTAGCAATTCGATTTGAGATATCTCCACACTCGAAACTTCCTTAAAAGTCAGCTTCCATGTGTTAAGCCGCATATATTGCTTTCAATACATTCCAGTGTCAAACTGCCCTACTTTAGATCTCTACTTCAACTCGTTGACCCTCTATGGACGGAATTGTGAAACATCAGCATGAAAAACATACTGCTACTACATTAGTTTTTTGAAAGTGCTATTTTAGCATTAAAAATTTCCATTTATTTGATAATAATATTTATTTTGAAATGAGAAGTATTTGTGTTATATATATTTAATGTAAAAGAATATTAAATGGATAATATTTATACAAGGTATACTTCTACATTACCATCATAAGGTACCTTTTTTTAACTTCCCCAATTTTTTCTTCACATGGCAGCTGAAACTATTTATGTATTTAAGATCTCCACTAGGCACGCCATCGTCAATGAATAGCGTGAAACATCTAACACAGTTTGATAAACCGCCGAAAGAGACCTGCAACATTCCACACACTTAATTCAAAGCGTTAAAATTTTGTCCAGCGCAGCAACTAAATGGAAAAGCCTCTTAGAAAGCAGATATTTTAATGGTTTTGAAACGTAACAAATTTGACTCGCTCGTCCATAGAGGGTTAAAAATTTCACTTTTTCCTACAACTCATCGTTGCTTTTAGCTGAAACACATCTCACCCTGCATATGCTGCTGGCAGCACTCGGCTCGAGCGCTATACCTTTCTCTACCGGCCTCAGCTACCCGCAGTTCATCGTCATTTCACCCCTTTTGCCAGCCTTCAGCCGCCCTCTCACTTCCCTCCCGTAAAATCTTTCTTGCCATTCCCAATATACACCCTTCATAAACTAATAAGGAAGCATAGGAGGGAGAAAGGTGGCGGAGCCGGCGGAAGGGTGAGGGGGAGAGGGAGTAAATCACGTGACTCTAAACCCTTACAGTTTCACTCTTCTTCACTGAGCCTCTCTGTTCTCTCCGCTCGGAAGACGATATTGGATAAAGTTGACTCGAGTCTCCTCTCTCTCTCTCTCCCCCTCCCATTTGCTCCTTCTCGCTCGCCTTATATCCCTCCCCTCCCGACCTTCTTCTCCTCTTCCTCCTGGAGCCTCAATGCATTCTTAACCCTTTCCAGCCCTCCTCACCTCCAGCTTCCCTTTCCGCCCCGTGCCTTAGCTCATGCTCGTTTGCTTCTTATTTTCTTCTTCGCCACCCACCACTCCTTAAACCCGCGTCCATCCCCCTTGTCCTGCTTGCGAAGACCCCTTCTCCTATTTTACCTAAGTGTGGCTCTGTTCCTACGATACACATTTCCCACTTTTGTTATCGTCCTGGGTGCACTTATAACAGATCTAATTCTCCTAGGGGAACTGAGTATAGTAATGATTATATGTAATCCATATTATAATAATCTCATCCAAATACCCTCTTGAAAATTGCTTGGGTTTTTTGTTGCTATTTGGGTTAATAATCTCTAGGTTATAGTTTTTAACATGCTTTCTAATGAAACATTGAGCGAATTACCATTTCTCTGTAAATTCGGCGAATCCATTATAACCCTAATGAAGCAAATATCTTACTCAAAATCTTAGCAGTGAGGCGATTCGATCTCTTATTTTTTAGCCAAGAACGTATCTGTCGGAAAAATGAAAAAAATTGAGTAGATAAAATATAACGCTCTGAATATAAATAATTATCTTATTTTTTATTCTCAATGGTGCCATATGTGAAGCTGAGGTGCACAACATCTTTTGGAAGAAGCGTTGCGTCAATATGATCAAGTACGTCGCAGGAAACACTGTTTTTCTCATAAATTACGACCACTTTTATGAGAAATTTAATCATCCCTTCTTAAAGCAGTACGTTTGTACAATATTTCTGCATTTAATTGAGCGACAACTAAGTATAACGAGAGCACTCTGGAATTTTTCTGTGTCAGTATTGTAAGTGTTAAGTTACGAAAGTGATGTTCAGTTCAAATGCCTATACTAATCTCCAGTAATGGTTATTCTTAAAAATAGAAAGATGAATACGAGCGAAAATGATTGTATGAAAGTAACTAGCAGTGCTATGCAGTCAAGCGATGATGGTGAATCGGAATATTTTTGTCAGATCTTTAGGTTTTGACACTGCAATTTTAATATCTTGCTGAGTAACTTTATACTGCCAAAGCTATTGATTCATTATTACCATAAAGTTTGTAAAATTATTTTAACATATATTTTGTTAATTTAGTCGCCCAATGTGGTCACTACTGGTAGGATCTCATTTTTGAGGTCCAGAAGATAAAGTGGTGAGATTTATGCAAGTATCCCAGAGTTCATTTTTCTGAATCTTAGGCCGGTGCTCCTCGCAACATGGTAAACACTCATCAAAAGTTATATTATTCCTTAGACGGTTATCTAATATTTTATTAATTCGTGCTTAGGTTTTCCTTTTTAATAAGTAACTGTTCTAATCAGTGATAACGGTCCGTAAGTACGTTAATTATTATAGGCTTTGCATCCTATTCTTTGATCACCACATCTTATATGTAGGTAGGGAAAGATTCTGTCTTTTAGTTTTCGGAATTTTCAAGTAACTAGAACCGAGCCCAGAGCCGCCTTAAAGCTTCACCTCTTTATAAGTAGAGGAGAACCTTTCTCCCACGCTACGTCGTCCTAACTCTCCTCCGTCTTATGTTAGCTCCTCCTCTCCCCCTTGCGCCCTCATTCAATATCGGCCAGGGAAGAGAGGGAGGCCGCTCAAAAGCCAAGATTACGAAATTTTCATGGTGATTACCGTGCTTACGTGCGTGGACCAAATCCCTCGGCCCCTCGGGCATTAATGAATATTTTCTGCTGCGATGCGACGACGGGGCCGAAGGCAGGTGGAGAGTCCTGGGCTCTCATTTAGTGCTCAAGGGGGAAACACTTGAGGGTCTCCTGGACTACGCGGCTTTGCCCTCGCAACTTTGTGCGCCCGGTGTAATAATAAACGCTAAAATATTTTATGTGATGGCGGACCAAGGCCTCGCCGTCATACCTCACCAGTGCGCTCAATATTTACATCTTTGCTACTTATTTGCGTGCGCTCAATGATTTATCCTCGGTATACGTTTCATACCACCCCTGTTCATATTCTTAGGAGCTATTCAGTTATAATGTAAACCCATTTTCTGGGGCTGTCTCTACTCTGTCTTAAGGTGTGTTTACACGAGCCTGTTACTTCCACAAGTTTCTTCTGCTAGGGCTTGCGGGGGATTTCACTCTAGAGTAAACATTTTCACAAGTTAACCAAAGAACCGGATTGATGCCGTTTTCTCTAGAATTATTATGCTTCAAAAGGGACTAGTCAGAGCTTTTTCAAGTTATTCAAACGGACTTTCTGAGTAATTTACACCAACCATTAAGTCGAAAGTCACTTTTTCGTAAGTAGCAAGCGCGAAAAACCCTGCATGTGTAAATCCCCTTTGTTGTAATATGCAGTATCAGTCTGAGATCATTTGGTATAAAATTTAAGTGGCAAGCGAGATCATATTTGCATCACTTTTTGAATTATAAATAGATGAAAAATCTATGTATTCTTATATATTAGCTATGCATAGAGTAGGTACGTGGTTTTACTCCTCAGCACTAGTCTCAGCGATGCGATCTTCTCTGATAAGCGTGGCGATGACTGGTGCAATCTCATAATTTCTAGATTTCGCCTAATTTAAATCCTTTAACAATACAGAAGTACACTATTTTCATTGGTTTCCGGTTAACTCCCTTATTCTGCCTGTAAGACCAAATTCTGCAAGTTGCGCAAATTAATCCGTACACCCTGCCAAAGAATTGTTTCATGCTGGCAAATGGGATACGTTCGTGTCATTGCCACTTGGCTCAAACGGAAACGTTTACAAACATTCACACTGCTGTCTCTTTGGTAGGCAATAATACGATAAAAGGCGTGGAAAACATTACTTTAACGGTTCGTTAACGAGGAATAAATCGTCATCCATCATTACTTTCATTACAAATTCATATGTAAATAACTATGGTCGTTTAACTGTCCATGGTTGAGGAGGTGGTGCTGAAAAAATATTTTAGTTATTATGTGGTTTTAACCCTCTTTAGTGATGTCTAAGAGCCGGAAAGTATATGGGTCATTCCACGTCAGATCAGCAGTGAGTTGACCCTTGGTGTCACCAATTCAAAATTTTTTGTGGGTTCCTTCTAGCATTTTATGAAAAAGTTTAGAATCGTTTCTGTAAGCTTTAGAAACTGATGGTGAGTTCAGTTTACCCCACTTTCTAGTCCATTAATCATGAAGACGAGCGTAAATCTGCCTTACCACGCATTTACCTGTTACATTGATAAGCACTGATTGAATCCTCATACATATTAATAACACGGGATATGTCAATGTAACAGGTAAGTACGTAGTAATGCAGAGTTCGTTCGTCTTTTTGATTGATTGACTGGAAAGTGGGATCTATTGAACACACCATCAGTTTCTATAGCTCGATAGAAATGATTCAGTCGCAGTAAACCCCGCTCGTCCAAAAATCCGCTTTGAGTTGCGCACGCAAGAAGTGGAGACGCAGCAATCGTTCGCTCCTGCATATTTTCAGAATTATCTAGTATAGTTTATACTATGCACAAATAATGTATTTTTGGATCATATTAAAATCACAAATAAATTTAAGTATGAGTTTTTCCTTGGCATTACTTTTTTGATTATGTGCAAATTCTAGAACTAAATAATCTTTAAACACTTTCGTTATTAACAAAAAAATATGCGTTATAAAAATTTGCACTTGCCGTTTTTTGTATTCTTATTCACTCTTTCAACTTTTGGTGGAAAGTCAATGCTGCAGAATACGTAGTTTTTACTAGGCTGAGTTAAAAAAGTTCATGAAGTTGACAAAACTGCTAAAATTAGGGTGTGCGGTGTCGATAACGTGTCTCAATTTTTGGTTATATCATATAATATAAAACATTGCTGAATTTAAAATAACATTATATTTACAGTGGTGTATAAATTATTGCACTAACATTTACAAAGACCAAGATATACATTCTCAAAATTTAGCGGCACATCATTTTGACGCCGACAGCGGGTCCTTCGGTCGTGGCGAATGAGGGCGAAGTCCAATCTTTGAAGTTTAATTTCTCGGTTGTTTGTGAACAGCCCACGACCAAATTTATTTCTGAGGTAAGAAAAAAGACAAAGTGTCAAACTAGAACAAAAATTTAAATTTACAAACGGCTGTATTTTTGTTGTTAAAATTTAAACATTTGAGATTTAAACGATTTCAACTAAAGTTAGTTTATTTACCAAACTCATCACACACTGTTATTTAACAATCTCTTGCAAAGAAATTAAGATGTCTGCCGTTTCTCTAGCTATTTTCGTTTAAGAGAAAGAAAAAAGGTCGAAGCGCAAAATGTTCGAAACTTTGATCGTCTCTGGATCTGCCAAAAAAACTTTTACAGAAACGCTTCTAAACTTTTTCATTAAATACTAGAAGGAACCCATACAAAAATTTTGGTTCGAATCGATGACACCAAGGGTCAACTCACTGCTGATCTGACGTGGAATACCCATATCGATTTTGATTGTTGTTTTTCCTCGTAATAAAATACACTAAACTTCAAATCGTTCATTTTTTCATCAATCGTTCGATTTGTTTTTTTTTGCGTATGCTAATGACGAAATAACATTTTAAGCTGTCCTACTTACTAGGCGGCGTGTGCAACAAATTATCACTAAAATTCCAAGTCTAATTTTCTCCATGTCACGAGCCGATATTTAAGAAATAACTTCAGTGGTTTCCTTCTACAAACCATCTATTTTGGGAGCCTTTAGTAAAAAAAATTGCATTAAAGTGACCATACTGTCATTAAAGTTGGACCGTTTTCTGAAGTGACAGACAAGCTCATGCCGCGGCTAAGGATCGTTGAACCGTTGTGACGCACATCAGATTGAGTCACCAGAGCGATATTGACGGGAGCTCCATTGAAGGGCAGTTTCTCAGCGCGCAGTAGAATTTAACTAAGTATTGCACGTGTATCTTCATTAAGGAGGGAACATTTCGTGTACCTTGAGTTGCTATGAATTAGTTAGGAACGTAGAACAAGGGATTAAAATGTATTATCCGACCATTGTTAGCGGAAAGAAATGCTTAGGAAAAATTGAGAGAATTCTGGGAAAGATAATATATGGGATAGGAAAGAAGTCAGCCCAAGAATAGCTAAGGAGCATGTGATAAGGATGAGTGAAGATCTAAGTTTGCGGTTTCTTGAGGTAAAAAGGCAATTGATGACTAGAAATTTGAACACCTGTGCTAATAACTTGACATCAAGGAAGTTACCAGTTAAACTCGCTCAATAAACTGAAAATTAGAAAAACTTCGGCGATGCCAATGAGTCATTAACTAGTCAATTTCCCATCAGGTTATGAACACGGAAGGCAATGAAGCAATAAGGCGTTTCCTTCTGGATCAGAACCCGAACCAAGGGGGGTATACGGTGTTTCTATCGAGGAGCACCTACTCAAAAAACAGTGCGCTCACTTCCCCATCATGCTAGCAACTTCGAAAGCAGTCTAACACTTTCCAATAATCCAGTTCATTGGCCATCTCCTCGCGATCACGAATCACAGTTCTGAGGCATGCTTCACTTCCGGCACCATCACCGTGTAGGGTTCAAAATTTTTTTTCGTTCTCCATCCCCTTCTGTCCCCTTTCCTCCTGCTGCCTACCAGGCGGGCCTACGGCATGATCCCATTCCTCATTCCATCGGAAGAGCCTCTGCTCCGAAACACTGCTTAACCCCGCTGTCCTTGACGCCGAGCTCAGCGGAATCATCTTCCACTCGACTCCAGTTTTCGAGAGCCTCATGTATCCCCTCTCAAGTGGCCTCATCATCTACTTCCTCATGCCCACATATTCTCTCTCATCAGCTTCCCGTGTCGAAGTGCGGGAGATTACGGCTCGATCCTATCTAGTAGCCAGTCGGGTCGGGTTCAAATTGTCGACTCAAGCGACTGGTAACTCTTGCACCGTTTCGTGGATCCGAGTAGTCCTCGAGAGGGAGAATGAGTTCACTGGAGTGGATGAAGATTTTTAAGTTTGATTGGATTTTCATGTCTCTCTCTCCCTCTGCTATTTTCTTGAATGATTTAGATGCGCATGTACATCCATTTTGAAGAAAAATCTTTAGACCTTTCCCAGTGATTCTGTCGATGTTTTTTCCATTTTTTGTGTTCTTTCTTTAATTATGCTGCATAGATCATAAGTTGGATAATTTTTTCCCTTTATTGCTAGAGTTTTTTTACTGTCCAATTTTTAACCTTGGTCATATCTGGAGAGAATCAATGAAAAGAATTTATTGATCTAGGACGTCATGTCCTATAAGATCAGAAAATAATTACATAATGAGTAAATCATGAAAACAATACTGAACACAGTTATTTGTTGCGAGAGATCACTAAATGAACACAAAGGAGTTATTACATGAATAATTTCACAAATCCATTACATGAATAATTTCACAATTGAAATAATTATGCTACGAACATATAATGGAGCTAGGAAACAATTGTAAATATATCAAAAAATATAGAGACCACAACCAACGATCAGTATAGAGGCATTGATAAAAAATAATGAAAAAAATCCAGGAGACATAATAAAATAAAGAAAGAAAAATATATTTGATGAAGATACAAATGAATTATGAGGCAATTAGCAATGAACTACAGATCTTTGACCGAAAGATTTTGATCGTGGGGGCTTTTTTTTACATCATCTCTGAGGGAATTTCAGAAATTGAATCCTATTGCCTGTGTTGATTTATGAAAATTGCCCGATTAGATGAATAGTATAGGAAATTTACATTTGTTCTCTTAGTTATATAGATGGTTTTAAACATTTCTTTATGAAAACATGCAAATATTCTATTAAAAAAACAAAAATAACAAACAAAATGGGTTGTTGGTTTGTATAAAAATGCAGAAGTTTATATTTCCGATGTACATGAATCCCGTGTTGCAGGCACCTTGTGTTATCTACCCCGTTATTTAGTAGGACTGCGTTAAGTATTACAAACATTTTTGAATTTATTTTCTATTCTATAGTGAAATACAAATTAGTAATAGAGAGAGAGAGAGAGAGAGTTATCAAGTAATTTTTCACATAGAAGATAATTTATTTATCGACTCCATGATTCATTACCGACAATTATGACAGTTAATAATTGCTTTTTAAAAATCGTTTCTATTAAAAATTGGGTCTCATTCTTATATTGTGTTTTTCTTACTTATTTAGTTCTTCAGTCGGACTGCCAGTCAATGCGGCCGCCCAGAATTACCCAGGACTTCACAGTTAGTCGCCATTGGTGGAAGATGATACGACACAGCACTGGTAAGTATTTTTCATCATTGATTTCTTTATTTAACATAAATATTGGGTGTTTAACCGATTAGAAATAATTTTTTTTTCGCAGAAAAGTGGAAGTAAGTATTATCGATATACATGACTCCCGTGTTGCAGGCGCCGTTTGGTAGATGCTAAAAGATTATAGCTCGTCATTAAGTATGAATGCTCTAAAAATTAATAAGAGTTATTGAATTTATTTATTATACACTTTGAAAATACGATTCAGTAATAGAATTTCATATTACCTTGCCAAGCAGTATCACAGCAGTTGAATTTCATAAAACTCTCATTTGGTTAGGTTTCACAGCCTGTGACAAAAGTAATTTATTTCTTGATAGGTAGTGACATTCAAAGTGGTGTTGGTGATTAAGTAGGAAATTTCATATTTCTACTAAAATATACCGGCCCTGCATTCAAAACAGGCGATTGTAGATGCCGCAATATTTTCATAACTTCTCGAATAAGATGCAAGTTTTCAAAGTGTATTCTAAAATCAGGTCATGTTTATCAGAGGATTTGCGTTTAAACCTGAAATTCCAAAAATCAACAAATACAAAAGAAGGCAGTCGGTCAATACATGAAAACAAGATCCTTACATGATGAATGAAAAAGAAATAGAAGACATGCTATTTGCGGTGCTTCATTGTGATTCCTGAAATAATAGCCGTTTCCAGCTGTATTCCGCAGTGAGACATGCTTCACGCGAATAATCAGTCGTAAGTTGTGATCATTTAATGTTAAATCAGTACTTTCTGAATGAAGTGTTGAAGCTAAAATAGGCGCTTGTCTAAACCAAGGGCTTTTGAAGTCTGTCTGCGAGAATGTTAAGAGAAAAGCTTAAGTTCCTACTTCTTTTCATTGCTAACTCATCTATACTATTATATACAAAATTAGTGGTATTTGTATGTTTGTGACTCTTGTCCTGAAAAATAACTGATTCAGATATTTTCGGTGGTTCTTGCATACACACTAACTTGAGCTATTTGCGCAATAATAAAGGCCTCAGTGTCCCATGGCCCTCAAAATGGGCCCTATATATTTCACTCCCACTGTAGAAGCGTTGTTATCTGTGTAGAGGTAGCTTTTCTTGGATTTTTTTAAATAATAAAGATGGCAATAAAGATGTAGAGTAAAAATTTTTACTATCGGGGGGCGGGAGGAGGAAAAAGATAGTGTTTAAGTATTGAAATTTATATTATTATAAGTTCTGTTTTTGCTTGGATGTTGCGTTTTGAATGCGAACACTATCAATGTGTTCCCAATTTCATCAATAGCATATTTTCTTCGTAAAATGGACGATGGATATAAACAAGAAATTTCATCCGGGTCTTTTACGGGTCACATTAAATTAAATGATCAATTTTAGCTAACTTGATTGTGACTTCAGTTGAGGTATTTTTAACCTTCACAGATTTATATAAACCAAGAGCAATGTTAATTGCGGGAAAAGTTGCGGTGTACAAGAATATAAAATAATTTGATGACAAAATGGTAACTTTTAATTGATCACTTTTTATTAATGAAAAATTTAAAGAAAATACATATTATAGCGAATTGTAGATCCAATTCAACTCCAATTATCCCCATACGTAAAAAATATTTTGTTCACATTCTTCCTCGCGACGCAATTATTACACAATTTACTGCATTACTGCATTAAATACATGTCACAATGAAAGTTTGTGAACAGCATCCATCAAGTTCCCTCTTTCTTTATTCACAAACACATCAACATGCATGGGTAATGATATTGTGGGGTAAATGATCGAAAGTAGATTGTATATAGCCTTCGTATTAAATTTGGACTAAGCTTATAATATACTACAATTAAAACAAAATCAATTAGAATAGCAAAATATTGGTTATGGAATACACTGGCAGTTGACGGGCTCAGGAGAGTAGCAGGCAGCTGAGGATGGCTCTTGCTCGGTGAGTCGCCAAGGGGGTGACCAGGATGTAGAGAGGAGATTAAGAGAACACCACAGCACATGAGAGGAATGTTGCACTGCTGCTAAGTTCGTCTACCAAGTACGAGTTACTGAACAGAGACTGCTACTAATGGGAGATAAGTGAACGACTGGTACCCTCGGTTGAGTGTCGAAGCACACGAAACAGGGCGACTGAACACCTGCGCCTCCACTCGGGACCTGCGGCTGTAACCTCGCCAGCAGCTGACAAACAAAGAAATAACAAAATGAGATATAGCAACAAATATTTCTATTAGCAGCACATCAGTAAAAATCCGTATTTCTATTAATAGCGAGAAAATGCATTATAAACTATTTCAGGTTGTTCCACCGAGTAACGGCAGAAATGTTCTTTTATTCAAATTTAGGATTCTTAAAGAAATATTTATTTTCTATCTGATTTGTAGAAAAGACCCTTACCTTTCCGAGCTATTTTTCTCGCAAGTGAGTCAAAAGATTACGTGGTATTCAATAGGAGGATGAGAGAAATACGTGGCAAAATAGTATTCATCTATCAAGTGTACATGCCACATTTAATGAACAGCTGGCACTTAGAAGATAAAATTCCTAATGAATTAATTAAAAGGTAAATAAATTGATCTAACCACCATAATTTATGAGTTATTAACAAATTAATGCGAAAATTGAAGTCAAAATACGTTAATTCCATAGAAATGGCGATACAATTGGCGATTTTGGCTGTAAAAAAATGTTAATTAAAAAGTTCATTAAAAAGAAATGATTGGTATTCTTTCTGCTATAATTTTGGTTTTCAATAGCAGGATTTTTAAAATCATTTAAAATGGTTCGAGTTTAGCATTAGTTTTGTATCTTAAAGTTGTGGTGAAACCTATTTAATCGAAAGGAATATACTTCACACCGTATGTTACGTCTTAGTTTTTGCCGTGCATACAAAATGAATGCCAGTAGCTGTGCTACGTCTTCGGATAATGAGAAACTCTGCCGTGTAAAAGGCCCTCAATATGTGATAATTAAACCTGTGACCTACTGAATGCGGACTTCCAATAGGTACACGAAATTAGTTTAGGAATGGCGGAAGATTCTTCGGTTTAATTTCATTCCTCTTTGCTCGGAAACAATGGAGTCTGTCATTGCTGAATCATTCCCTCAGTTTCCTCGGATCGCTCGATGAAAGTTTTCCTTCTATATTCTCCTCCTCCTTTTAGCTTGATCGAACAAAAAGAGGCATGGAGCCGCTCCTTCTCCTCCCAAAGAGCCGTATGAGAATTCAATGACGCCTCTCCACTTTCTTCGAGAGCAGCACAGCGGGGTAGCTCCAGGGAGGGAGGGCGAAAGGGTCGGTCCGCGCTGGGCGACAGTTTCTTCGGGGTTGCATTTCTGCCATAAAATTTTTTGATAAAGTTTTAGAGCAAGGATAATAAAATAAATTGAAAAGCTTTCATAACTTCAATTATTAAAAAATTAATGTTTAGCATATAAAAGAAGTTATTACCTTGGAAAATAGCATTAACCAAAAATCAAAGTAGATGTTGATTATATCATAAACGGTTTTGCTAAGTAAAAAATTCGTTCTTTATCATATCACTTTAGATGTTTAGGATACCGTTTATGCGCTCACAAAACGGATTGGCTTTAGATGTTGTAAAATAAATAAGTAAGAAAGCCATGTAGTTCTTCCTCTCTTAGTTAAAAGCATAAGTGGTTAAAAGTGCAAAAAAATTAATTTCAATATTTGAGGGAGGTGAACATTTCTCAGACTGAGTTTTTTATTCTTACTTTTTCAAAAAAAAACTCACAGAGTATGCATAGCTCTTGCACCCGAGAATAATATTTAAAGATAATCTTTGTCATGAAGGCAAACGGTGGTGGGTGAATTCACTTGGGATGACACAAAATCAAGAATAATACCTACACATTTTCTTCAGATTACTCCTTCTCTCAACCAATGTATAAATCAACAGAATGTTGGCATGATAGTAATACCATGATTCATCAATGATTGAACCTATGTAACCAGGAGATATGGAAGATTAAGGTTTCGCTCGGGGAATACTACCAACGTTATAGGGCGTTCATGGGGAAGAAAGCGCGCAACATCGAGGAAATGATTAAGAACCTCAAAAGGAACATAAGAATTTTCTGAAAAAGTACGCATTAGCAGAGCATCGAAAAATTAGGACTGCGTAAACTTGAGCAACAGGGTCTCATCATAGTCAAGTCCTGGTCTTTGAGCGCGGCATCTAGCACTTGTCTTGCTTTGTATCCTGTGGTTCTTCGATTTTCATCTCCCATTACTCTGAAGACCCATTTTTCATCAATGCCTTTTGTTCTTTCAGGCAATTTATATACACTTCACTCCAGAATTCTCGTAACGTCCAGATATTGTTTTTCTTCCTTCGGAGATAATTCCTCCTTAATGAATTTCTTCCACTATGTATTGTGTCTCCTCTGCTTCACTCGCTCAAAAGTTGTTGGTCAATCGTCGACATATTCTCTAGCATTTAGGGCATAGACTAGGTGGTCATCATCAACTAGATCTTCAAAATTGTCTTCCTCATACCCTTCCTAATATTTTGCGTTGCCTTTTTCTTCGTCGGAGTTGCTATTTATCATCGTTAGACATTTTCCTTGCCGTTTTAGTTCAATAATTTCTTCTAGTTTAGTTTGCGGCTCTTTTTCTATTCCTAGCTACCATCCTTAATTTTCATTACGGATTTTAGCATTCATATTTTTTTGTTTATTCTTCATGATCAGGGCTGGAATAAAAATCTCAGCTGTTTACGCTTCAACGACAAAATGTTTCTTTTTTCTTCTATAAAAAAATTCCTTCCACTTACTAACATATCAATTTGAGTGAAATTGGCTCCACCTTATGAAGTTCTGTTTCAGGTTTCCGCGGCGAGCAGGTATTTTTCCCATTTTTTCGGGATTCTGCCGCGTTGTTGTTTTTCCCACAACGTTTCTCCTACCCTGGAAGCGTCTTCACTTTGAAGACGCTTCCAGGGCCTAGTAATAGTAAGCGGTCGTTTTTGTTGAAAATATTGATCAAACATCAGTCAGTTTCGTGGTATGATTCAGTAGGATACCTTTTTGGTGGCTATAATGATTGATACTTTTATGCTCTATCCCTTCTTTCTGGCCGGGTTTATATAGTAGGGTCAGTCGCTTCTGATTGGATGCCATTTTGGGGCCAACACTACTTTTGGCGCTATTTTTCATTTTTCTCTCTCCGTATTGTGATGACACTCTATTCCATGTGCGACTTCGTGGAAGAGAGTGCTTTCATGTACACCACCAAACGACTAGTTCCATCTTCGACCTGCAGACGCCTCCAGGATAGGAGGAGAAACGTTGTCGTAAAAATGACGACGCGGCCGAGTACCGAAGAAAATGGAAAGGCTCCTCCTTATATCCCATGAAGGTTTTCTCATCATAAAGAAAGAACACTGCTGAGACAAAGGTCAGCTTTACCAAAAGTTATGGTGTAACCAATAGTAAGCGGTCGTTTTTGTTGAAAATATTGATCAAACATCAGTCAGTTTCGTGGTATGATTCAGTAGGATACCTTTTTGGTGGCTATAATGATTGATCCTTTTATGCTCTATCCCTCAACCATAGAAGGAGTATTAAGGGCAAGGATGGAAGACGCAAGAATGTAAAATTGCAAGAAAGAGAAAGATAAAAGAAATGCGTGAAAGTGAGGAAAGAGAATCTACGAGCGAAGAGAAGGAATTGGTTTGTTGGCCAAGATTTGAGGTGTTTGCGCCGTAGTAATAAGACCCCGCCGCGAGTTTGGAAAATCGGTTCTGGAAAGGGTTCCCGTCGGCACTGGTGGAATTCGTCAGGGCGGGCGGGAAAAGACGGGAGTCGACCCTTACTGGGGGCGGGGGTCTTGGAGGTGTGAAGCAGTGAGTGAGTGAGGGGGGAGGGGGCCCAAGTCATCCGTTCGGGGGCGGAGGCTGAAGTGGAGACTAAGGGGCGTGGGGAATGGAAGAGGAGGAGTGTTGGCTCCCGAGTCGGCTTGTGAGGGAGGTAACAGGAGAATGATCAATTTGCGAGAGGTTTGGCGGAAGTTTTTATGCATAACGAGGGATGTATAGGAATTTCCGGGTTTTGAGATGATTTAAGGGAGGCTGGGAAGGCGTAAGAAACGGCGAGGTGGGCCAATGCTCACCCTCCTAAAACGCTCTCCGCACCACGCGCTATTTTGAGGAGCGAAAAGGAATCTGCCGAATCAATGGGTTACTGAAATTGGAGGCGGAGATGCTGCAGAACGGTCACAATTGGATTACAATTTACGAATGTAATCGTCTAATTGATTTCAGTTTTCACTTCGGGATTGGCCACGTTTGCCACGTAATTATCACACGGGTAATCCTCTTGCTGAGCTTTGATTTAATTTTTTTCAAGGTAAAAATCCTGTAATAAGAATAACAATACCACTTTTCCACAATTTTCTTTTTATTATCAATACTAATTATTTTGCATACGAAATATAATGGGAGTCACCCAAACAATAGTCGATGACATTATAAAGAAACAGCTTGTGTGGTATGGTCATACAATGTATGGCGAACGAGAGATTACCTAGGTAAATTTTAATATGGAATCCACAAGGTGGAAAAAAAGTGGTAGGCCCAGAATTAGTTGAAGAGAAGGCATAGTAATGGTTATGAGAGAAAAGCAGTTGTCAGAGGACCTGCGGATGTATGCTATGGTGGCTGGGCATTGGATAGCGTAGAGGAACGTTAAGAAACCAAATTCATATATACCACTCAATTCGACTAGCCATCATCAGGGACAAGATGTCTTGTGCCTGTTGATGACTATATGGGTCGACACGCTACAATGAAAACTATAGTTCTAGTAATGCAAAAGATTGTGGAAAAGAGCGATTTTTGTTCTCATTATGACGAAATTCCGCTGCATTACGCTTTTATCAGTGAAACATATTAAAAATCCTTTAATTCTTTGCATGATCTGACTTATTTCTCCCTGCATAATTTTTCTTAATCTCCACGTATCTCATTATGACGAAATTCCGCTGCATTACGCTTTTATCAGTGAAACATATTAAAAATCCTTTAATTCTTTGCATGATCTGACTTATTTCTCCCTGCATAATTTTTCTTAATCTCCACGTATCTCATTATGACGAAATTCCGCTGCATTACGCTTTTATCAGTGGAACATATTAAAAATCCTTTAATTCTTTGCATGATCCGACTTATTTCTCCCTGCATAATCTTTCTTCATCCCGCCAATCAAACTTGTTCACTTTTTCCCCTTCCCCGTTTACACAGCATCATATCCTCTATCACGGCCATCAGTATCCCGTCTTCCCTTATTACCTCTTCCTATCACCGACTATGTATACATCTGATCTTCTCCTTAGGTTTTTCTCCTCACCCTGCATTGCAAGTACTTCAGGTTTCTTCCTTTATCTTCTCTGCCCCCTCTCCGTCCTCCACACTGGAATAGCTGGAATAACTGAACATTGCCTTTTCTAAAATTACATGACAAATCAACTACACATCATTTAACATGAAATGTAACACATGATTTAAGAGTTTGAATATAATACGAATCGGTATAAATATTATGCTGCAATCTTAAACTGTATTAGGAACAGATATTATCAATTTGAGCTTATGAAGTTGAGGAGATATTAAAATAATTTTGACCAGATTGACTTATGGATGATTCTTGACGAATATATTGAGGGAGGGAATTCCATAGTTGTACATCTGCAACCGAAAAGGTGTTAAGGAGTGTAGTAGTTCTAAGTGGGAATATAAAGTATGTCCGTGGGGATGCGCAGAGTTCTTTGTCGGACGTCAGTGGTGAAGAAAAAGAACTCCGTTAAATGGTCAGGTATTCTGAACTTGAGGATTTTAAATAGAAAACATCCTAAGAAGTATTTTTAAAGTTTCGCACGGTAAGAAAATTTGCTAGTTTGCGTGCATGTGATATGTGATAAACTTTGAAACCCGATAAATGCATAGCGTTTATAGTAACGTGAATAGTTTATCTCCAAGTCCTCATACATAAATGCATCTTGTCAAAAATGTACTTAAATTAAGGTAAAAACGGAACTATGAGAAACGCAAAGGAGAATTTGGACGATGAATGATGAGAAATTGCGATCGAAAATACGGTGAATAAGAGTTGGTGGTAAAGTAGAGTATGCACTTCGCTATCAACGCGAAATATTCCGCAAAACGCGAAAAATTTAGATATAATGTTCTGCAGTTTTAGAGCTACGTAGATTAACTTTTGATATAAGGATGGGAAGCCAGTATTGGCTCCATTTATGGCGAGATAGATCAATTGTCTGTAAGGTGGCACTCATTTTGTAGCATAGTATGTCATAGGATATTCTCATTCAACCAAATTTTACTGATCGCCATTCATTTTCATATTTTATATGCATCCATGACTAAGCCAGATGCAGCTCTGAAAGCTTGATTACCAATAGCAGAATATTTTCATTTTGATTGCCAATTGTTAGTAGTCACCACATTTTTATCATATTTTTCGTTAGCCTTTTTTCATTACATTTTGAAAAATTGGTAGTCTGCCGTATTTTTTCCTGCTACTAAGGTATGCTGCTTAATTTTTATGCAGATAGAGATAATTCTAAGTTTAACTAAGCATACTGTGCCATCTGAATTTTAATGTATTTGAAAAACCGTGAATTCCTTTGATATATGACGGTCCATCGTTGCTTAGCAATTACATTAGAATGAAAATATACATAATGAACTTTATTGCGGAGAAGAAAATGACAGGGGTCTCCAGGTCAGCAAAATCCTCAGGTCACTCAGTCCAAGCTTGAAGCCGCCTCAATAGAGCAATTTCTTGAGCTTTTATGAGAGAGGAGAGGAGATCTTTAGCCTCGGGATCGTCTCGTGACGCAGTGAGGTTGAGAGAGACGGAGACGGTAGATTTCTCAACCCTGTATTTGAAAACCGTCGGAAAATCATTTTCCCTCCCCCCTTTCCCTCAAAAACACGATAACCATTTCAGGAAAAGCGCCGCGCTATCGCATAATCGGCCAATCAAAATTTTATTGTCTCCGTGTAAACCTATATTTTATGAGCCCAGCGAAAATGCATTATTCATCCACCTCGTTAATGCGGCATTTAAACGCTGTGCTTCGTGTTTAAAGAGCATCGAATTGGGCCGGGGGAGGAAATTGCTAGGTTTGAAAGGCAGGGGGACGTACAACCGCCCCTGAAGGACTCCTGTGGGGAATGGGGGAGGAGAGGAGGACTTATACTGGGAGGGATAAGGAGTGGTGTAGCCGAGGACTTTCCACACATTCTCCCTTCGGTTACCTACGTTCGGGGAAGGAAACGTGGTAGGCACTTCTGTCGCGCTTGAAAAGGATGTTAATTTCTCTCGCTTCTGGACTAGAGGAGGGAAGTGTGGACGAAACTTTCACTCCCAAGTTTGATTTCCTCTTGGGATTTTCACGGTGCATTAAAATGTTGCGAACGCCGAGTTAACTTCCTAATTCACGTGTTCCCTTCCGAGAACCGACGGAAATTAAAGGGCGTTCACAGTGAAATGAGGTAAATTTGATTTTTCTTTCATGTTCACATTTCCCACGGGAAAACAACTGCTTTTTGTTTTGCAAATGGTTGGGTTGGTTTATAATTTATTTCTGCGCTCCTATGACGCTGGAGGTCAAGATAATTTTACAAGCCATCTCTTCTTTTGTTCAACATACATTCTACGCCAGTTTACGAACCAAGCCATATATTTATCTTATTTATTTGAATTTCTCTATTTATTGACTGCGCCATACCTTCTAAAACAGCCTTTGAAATCCATTAAGTGTTAATTACTTGTTTTATTGCGGTATGTGCTTATCTTCTTCTGGGTTCCCCGACCCGACTACAGCCATAGATAAATCAAACTGCTGCAAATGTTTGTAACACAAAACTTTTATTGCGTTTTGCTCCGGAAATAACTTGGACTGGGGTGGATATAGGATTTACCTTCGATTAAAATAAATTTATAAAAAGAACCGTTTAAAGTAAAGGACGCACGTGCTACCCGTGAGCTGCTTTGCTTGCGGAACAAGATGCAGACGGTTGTTGGATCAAGTGAAATTTGTGACTTCTTTATAGTGGAGCCGGGATACCATCGGTAACGTCGCTCTGAAATCATTACTTGTGTTCAATGGGCATTTTTGTAATATAAAAGTTTTGTTTAAAAAGATAAAACTTCAGAGTAGGCAATCCGGGCTCATAACTGCTCATGTATAGCAAATAATACCCCGCCCCTGTGAGTTACATAGGAAGCAACGTTTCCCGCTCAGGGCACATCTGCAGTAGAGCAGTGGTGTAAAAGTATTTTAATATGTTTAACATATTATTATTCGCAAAAAACGGATACAGAATATGATGTTTCTAGAAAATAAAATTCTTCTCCTATTTTTTAACTGTAGGTATATCAAATACATTGATGACGATTGTATTCTTGACTTCTTGAACTGGTTCGTAAGAATCCTTTGACATTACAGCTAGATACAGGCAGCCGGAGAAGTTAATCGGTTTATGCGTTAGTCCTACAAGACATACGTTTTTACGTCTTTCCCAAATATACTTGGATATCGCTGTGTTGCCACCACAGTATAAGAGAGTAATTAATAAATTAATGTAAATACGTTTTTGATCCAAATTTGAAATTACAAACGAATTTGGTAATTTATTGTACCATATTATTGACGCGGAAGACGCTATTAGTAATAAAATACTTTGATTTGCTTTGGAACTTTAAAAAATAGGACAGAAGCCATATTATAGAAACCAAACAAATGTTAATACACCACACAATTTTGTCTTACCAACCGTTTGCAATATATAAATACTAATTCCATGGCTCACGGAGAACTTTCCACTCTTCAACAAGCCATAAATATAACGTTTTAATTTTTAATACAGTACCTCCAAATATTTTCTACTAATATAATAATTTCTATCATAAAGCATTGTGAAGTTTTGCTTCAGTTGAACTTTCGCAATCAGTTGAAACGTACTTTAGGGCAAGTAGCTAGAAAGCCAAAATTAAAATCACATGGGCGGTGTTCATTTCAGTTTTCCAGATTGTCTGCTGCCTGAAGTCTATAAACACCTCAACTGGTCCCAAAATGACATCGAGTGTACTTATTTACTATGGCCTCATTGGCAGTATGCCGAAAGTATAGAGCCGTATGGCCACAGTTGTACACACTGTAGAAGGTTAATGTGGTATGTTTTTTCATAATGTGAGAGAAAAGTTGAATATTTCTCATGAAGTTTGATTGGTGCAGTTACATGGTTATCCTAATCATGGTTACAGTTACCCTAATTTCATGGAAAGAGATATGTACTATAGGGTACGAGTAGGCATAGAGGGAAAATTGACTCATCACCGCGTGAGGAAACGATGAAGATGAGCAATGAGTATTTCTGGAAACAAGGAATCTAAATTCTGCGGAATGCATAGAGCGATAGGAAAGAGTAATTTTGAAAAATAAGTGCAAGCAGCTTAGAATCTGCACAATGGGTACAGCGGTAATTAGTGTGGAGGCTGAAACTACTTGAGTAGGTACTCGTAAATTATTTCTCCTTCAGGCTTCAACTCCTCGATTTACACGTACCTATTTCGGAAGTGATGAAACACAAAACTTATCGGAAGATCTCAAGAACTGGGTCTGCTGCTTCCTTGTCAAGTCATAACAACCCACTTATCGCTCTGCATGCGGGCTCTTAACTCTTTCGCGCTCTCTTGCTCAAATATTTATTGTACACTTTGAAACGAACATCTTGATCCGTGCGAAGTGGATGGGGTTGCATTTAAATCCTTTTTCAGTAAAAAGAGGCTGTAATTCACTGTAAAAATTATGCAAAAGGATACAGTTTGTTGAGAACCAAAATTTATTAGCATTTGAAAACTCATTCACGCACAAACAGGATTAGTTTGATAGAGAATAAGGATTTAAGGGGCGCATAAATTTATTTATTTAAGCTAATTTCCATTCATATTCTTGATTCTTATTTTTATCACGGGTATATGACTGATATATTAACCTTATTCCCTTCCCCCGGCAGGAATATAATTTGCCTATCAACATTTTCACACTAAATGTTACTTCATTTTTCAAAAGATTTTTCAATATTATCAAATTCATCTCCAATTACTTTAGCTAATACATGTATTCATCCTTATCATGCGTATCCAGCGTTAGTAGCGAACGCCAGGATGAGCAATCCCTCTGACTGAAATTTGGAAACAACAGTCGTTCTTTATAGTCGCTTGTATCGCTAATGGAATTAATGTTAGAACAGAATGAAAAGCAAAATGGTTGACGATAGAATTACATTTTTAAATATTAGTTTATATAGAATCATTGGTTAAAATATCAGTAGAAGAGGTGCATACGTAGTTGAAGATCGAGGATAATTGGCATTAACTATACACTACGACTCGGTACATTTCCATACTGCATCCCAATACTGCAGTCAACAGAATTTCCGCCAATTAGCAAAGGCATCCAATGCCGTTCGGAAATGGGATCATGTGGCCAAAAAATACATGATAGTTGTCTTTGATAAATCATACTATCGTCGAAAATTATTAACTTTTTATTTTCTCTAAACCTAATCATGATATTTCAACCGCGATATCATGGACGGATTACTGCTGCAGACGCCTTCAATTTATTATGTTTCAGTGTTGTCATAACACTTTTATGAGATAGGCAATACATATTTTGAATGTTTCGAGATTTGATACTTAGGATAGCCACGTTATGCACCAATGATAACATTGGATCACTGAAGTGAGCCCATAATAACTGTACTTTCTTAATTTTTTTAATTTTTACTTCAGTGCTATTAATATCCGTGATGTGAAAACCCTAGCAAGTACCCTTCCATTATTATTAGAAAAAAATAAAATACGCGTTAGGGTCAGATAACTTTTTTTATGAATATATATTAGCTCCTTCCCTGTAGGTAATTGATTTTCAAAGTGCTTCCCTGAAACACTCGGTTGTTCCGAGATTTATGTAAATTTTTGCCTCGCCACTGCCTGTTGCCTGTGTTTCCTTTTATTTCGTGAAATACGGAAATTTGTTTTTTTTTTCAGTTATGGTAATGAGCTATAGGCACGAGTGATGGAATGAAAAGTGGGCATCTAGAAAGGCCGTTCATTTGCATTAAAATATTTTTGCAACTTAAACCAATCAATGCTTATCTCAGCTGAGCGTGTATCATCTGCTAAATTTTGGTATTACAAAAAAATGCCAAGTCTAACAAATCATATGATGGGCTACCAATATATATTATCAAATAGCATTGCTCTTAACGTGATCAAAGCTATAGATACCCTTTAAAGTTAACGTAAATAGACCATAGATTGGCTCTTGAATTGGAGATGAGTATTAACAGATTTTTAAGCGTCAGCCAAGGGATCATTATTGTGAAATGTATTTCAATATAGGACTTAAATACTGAATTAAATGAGAGGTCTTAAAACGCCTAAAATTTTCGTTGGAGAGCAGTAATGCCTTGAGTTCAATTAACCAACCTAAATTAGGTATTTGCTTGACAAAGCGCTTTGATTAAAGAAATGTGTCACCTTGAATAACAGCTGCCTCTTAAGAAAGCGAATTATTTAACATGTACATATCGTAAGTTTGAGTTATTCCTTCCAGAGACCCGGACCATGAGAGATATTAAATATTCTCTTGCATTTTTCCAATAGTATATGGAAAGGTTGTAATCGATAAAAGTTATTCAAAATACAATCTTCACATGAAAAATTACATCATAAATTAATTTTATTGCACATGATCTTACACCAAATGGAAATAAAATGTTCTAAATATAAGTTGAATTGATGTATCCTCTATAGAGTTAATTTTCTGTGCGACCTGCCTAAGCGACGATGTCAAGGTTGCCAGTATCGTAATTGTTCAAAATTTCTACATAAAAATTTTGTGCATATAAAGTTATTTACTTCCATGGACCAGTTTATATGAAAGTTGATAAACAATCTTTGATTGTTAGAGAAATTTTATTATATTATATAGGTAAAGAATCGTCGAAATGCAATTTCGAAAATTCAGTTTCAAGTTAAATTTATTTTGGAGATGTCAGTGCGATTACTTGATGGACGCTACTTAATGCAACACAAACTAAGCAATGAAACTGTCAAATGAATCGAATTGTTCAAACAATCCGTGTTTATGCACTGCCTCAGAACGCAAAGCCAAGTGAAAGGAACTTTCACCATATCCTCGAAGACAAAAATTTCCAAATTAACTACTTCTCTCCGGCGCGGTGAGTGATTTTACCCCAGCCGACTATATCTCATTTCAAACGGGCAAACCTCGACGCCCAACTCCATGCCGTGGATTCTTTATTGCATCACCCTTTTAAACTACCCCCTGCCATTTGCCGCGCCGTTCCCTAACACCAACAGCCTTTCGCATCCAACCAGCTCTCCGATTTCTCTCACCCTACTTTCCGCCTTCCTCAGCTCACCACCCTCACCCCACCCATATCTACATCACCAAAACCTCTCCCCCTCTCTCCGTCGTCAAACCGTATGCTGTTCATCTTTCTGTTTCCCTTCAAACTTTTCCGAAATCCTGCCATATTTTCCGACGTTTCCCTCCGAGCGGAGCTTTCTCCTCTCCTCGGATTTCTATCCCCCTCCTCTTTCTTCTCCGACTCCCTTGCTTCAATAGCGTTACTTCTTTCACACAAGCGGGGCACACAGACTTTGCTATGGTTTTTAATCAGGCATTTTACGGCAGCCAGTAACAATGGGGGAATTTTTTTATCTCAGCCCGACGTGAACGCGTAGCGGAAGAGCGTAACGGATTCGTGGTACGTTGGGCTTCCTTCTAACGGGAGAGGGAGGGGAGTATTGCCGATGAAAGACCGCTTCATTAATGATACGATTTCGAGACTCACTCAACTCCTCCAACTTTTCTCGTAGAGCGTTCTAGTTGAATGTGCGCGATCAAATAAACAATTAGGCGTGATCATCGTGCTGTCCGCGGAATTGACTGGGAAATAGCTCACAGAAACCCTTGTAAATTTCCTTATCTGGCGTGTCTCTTGGAACTGCAGTTTATTTTAAACTTCTTCCCATTTGTCTTCAAATACCTGGACGCACTTTTAACTTCTATTTGTAATGAGGGGACGCTATTCTATATTTTCAATGCCGCTCATTTATGGGAAACATTTCCGCTCCAACATCATGTTCTTGGAAAATTCTGGAGGAAAATTGGAAGAAAAAACAAATTATGAGGTCATCTGCTTCAATTTCATAGGTGATTTGTGTGGATTTTAGATCATCCATTATATTTTGAGGATTATAGATACCAACCATTATTTATTACTTGAGCTTGTTGTGTACAGCATCTTACTCTCTGCTTTTATCGTATAATTCACAATGCACTAATACAAAGTATTGTTAATATTGATTGTTTTTGGGGTACAATCCCACCACTACTCTCTCTCGCTGGGAAACTTTGAATAGGCATCATGACTGCAAACCGCATGCGCTGATCATTTGCCTTCGGGATGCTAATTAGATAACAGTTATAATTCAGATCATTATTTTCATTTATCAAAGCAATAAAAGAGGCAGTTTAAAAAGTAGTATGGTAGTCTAAAGAATAGGGGTGCGTGTATGGAGATGCATGATTGTAAGAGAAACTATAATTGTTTTGAAAGATAGGTAATCGTTGACGGAACGGAAGGGACCCACGGCATTGTTATTTAAGTTAGTTTTTTAAGAGAGTTTAACCAAAGTATTTGGATTAATCTGCCTCAACAAAATATTGCGTGCTGGGTCAGGATGCCTGTATGTCATTACAACTCAGAAATTTTTCAAACAAAAGTCTTCAGCTGCAAGGCAACTCAGGCCAAATGTAGACTATGCAGAAAATCGTATGGCGGTTGAAGCAAGATAACGCAAAAGTATCAATCTAAATACACTACAGTTTCAGACTTCACTTTGTGAAAGTTAATAGTATCCATACTTAGAGAATAAAATTTCGTACTTTTCCATAGAATTTTATTTTCTATGGTGTGTACCGCATAAAATGAAATTCTGTGGAAAAGTACGAAATTGTAGTCTCTAAGTGTGGATATCAATCTAAAGACGATAAAAAAGCGATACACATTTCTTAAAAGTTGACTCGTTGATTTTGCGCAAGGAATCGAAGGTAGACTGGTTTGGGAAGTTTAGGGTATGAAAGAAGGGTAGAACCAGAACCGGAAAATACTACTCTCATCGAAATAAGCTATTGTCCGGCGTCCACTATTTGACGCCTCTCCCAGACGGACGGAATATTACGCTGAAGAGGAAGAAACTGCAATTACGCTATCCTTGTGTTTGTCCCCTGTTGAAGTTTATTATGTTTCATATTGGCGCCTTAGTAGGAATCGAGATATCAGTAACAAATCTTCTCCGCTGCTGGAATTCGTTACCTTACCTGACGGACATAAAGTCGATGATGTAGCCACCAAATAGGCCAGTACCACATCCCAGCACTGTATGTAGGAATGATTTCATACCCAGGTTATCGAAATGAAAGGCATATTTCCACGAAAAATCAAATTTATGATCATGAAGCTATCCAGTTTGTCCAGATTTCGTTTCAGACTATCGCATTCACCTGATACTGGAAACGTTAGCCGAAATGCCACGCGAAAAGTGTTTTATCTTGATAAAATTCCATTTCGTTTTAATAGCATGGAAGCCTTCCACAATATCTTGCCTTAGACGTCAATTTTTATTTAAGGGTGATAATGGAGCGTTTATTTGACAGGTAATCGTAGGCCTGCGCTGCATTTTCGTCTGTATCATCGCACAACTTCATCTCCACCGATAGCTCCTTGCAATGTCATTCCTCACCACGAAAGTACACAGTATTTTTTTTATTGGCTCGATTCTCGCAGATGAAACATATCATCCGCCCAATCTTTTCTTAATTTTCATTTCTTATTTTTCAATCCGTCGGTTTATTTCATCCAGTTCTCTTCTTCCCCACCCGACCGATATAGGTATATATGTACCCTGGCCCTTTCTCCGATTCCAAACCCTTCCTACTCCGGGGTCTATTCCCTCTCCTCCTCGCCGTCTCTCCTTCCTTATTCGCCGGCTCAATCGCCACCAATCACTGGTTATTCGATTTTCGATCCTCCTATACCTCCTAACTCCTCCACTCGCAAACGAAACCTTCCCAAGCCATTCCTCTCCGAAAGCTCTGTCTCTGCTTCTCTCGGCCATTTCTCCCCCTAGGCCTTACCTTCAATTGTTTCTCTGTTTGTATTCCATAATCCCTGTCGGACCTTCTTCTACCATCTTCCTTTCCTTCTCCCTCTCTCCTCTTATTTTTTCCATTTCCCTTTTCCTGCTGCTCAAGCTTGTCCGATCCCATGCCACCCTCTCTTACCCTCCCCACCCACACTCCACAGTTCCTCTCGGACACTTCCGGCATACATATGGCTTTCCTTTCTCTCCCTCACTCTCTCTGAATGACCAAAAAAAGGTTGAAGGTTTCCCTCGAGCCACATAACTTTTCCTCTACCTTATGATCACGGACCGAAGGACCAAGAGAAATTCAGACCTTTCGTCGAACAGTGAATTTTTTTGTTCGCGGATTTCATGAACTGAAGTTCGGCATTTAACTGTTAAATAATAGGACGTCACGTTCGTTTTGTGTTGAGGACGAGAACAAGTTTGGCGTCTTTGAATGTAATATTCGGTTAGCCAGATTAAAATTATTTATACCTACTTACTTACTTCAGGGGCACTCAAATCCAAGCTGATTTTTGGCCTCGCCTACAAGTTGCCTCCAGACTTTTATGTTTTCCGCCATCTCAATGTCACCACCCAGCTTTCTCATATCATTGGCTACTTGGTCATCCCATCTTATTATTGGCCTTCCTGGTGAGCGCCTTCCTTCTGGGTATCCCCTCCACACTCTTCTTCTGACATGACCAAAGCATCTTATCCTTCTGCTTCTAACCACGGCCACAATATCAGGTCTCCTGTATAAATCAATGAGTTCTCTGTTTTTCCATATTTTCCATGTTCCTGCTTCAAGAGTTGGTCCATATATTCTTCTTAATATTTTGTTTTCAAAAGTTAACAACTTTTTCTGTGTGTACTTTGTCAGTGGTTTTCACAAACTCCAGTAACATCTATTGGCTGTATTTAATCTTACTTGTGTTTCCTGGTCCATCTTATTTTGACTGGTAATAGTAACTCCCAGATACTCGAATTCTTCAGTTACTGCAAATTTGTGACCCCTGACTTCCAGCGTTGAGTAGATTGGCTCTACCTCTCTTCCAACTTTCATATATTTAATTTTTCCTTCGTTTAACTGTAAACCAACTTCGCCTGCTTCTTCTGAGAAGACTTCAGCTAGTGCTTTTAGGTCTGTTATATTATCAGGTACTAGAGCTACGTCGTCTGCAAATGCTAGCACATTGATTCGTCCTTCAATGTTTGCACCTCTTGGTAGGGGTTTTGTCGTCTTCAAAGATTTTTCAAGGGCAAAGTTGAACAAAAGTGGAGACAATCTACCTCCTTGTCTTACCCCTGTGCTGATGTCAAAGGTATCTGTATATTCCCCTTCAATTCTCACTTAGCCTCTTCTTCTTTCATACATTTTAGTTAGTTTTACAATATTTTCCGGGATGTTTATCTGTCTAAGCCAAAGTTTTGTTCTTATAACACTATCATATGCCTTCTTAAAATCAATAAATAGCACAAAGAGATCTTTGTTATACTCCCAATATTTTGCACACAGCTCTTTCAAAACAAATATTTGGTCCGTAGTTGATTTCCATTTCATAAACCCCGCTTGATGCTCCCCAATTATTTCATTTCAGAACACTTCTAATCTATTTTATATAATTTTGGAAAGTATTTTATATGTGCAGTTTAGAAGAGATATACCTCTGTAATTTGAGCAGTTTACTTTATCCCTATTTTTGTAGAGCGATATAATCACTGCCTCCTTCCTCTCGTTTAGCATTTCTTCCAGTTTCCAGATTCTCACTATCATCTTGTAGTGAAACTGTATCAGTGGTCTACCTCCATTTTTTATTTATCCAATAGATATTCCGTCCTCTCCAGGGGTTTTTCCATTCTTTATTGTCTTTATCACATTCTCAATTTCTTCCAGAGTTGGTTCTAGAACCACATCTTGATTCTCACTCTGTACTACCTCTTCTTTTTCGTTTTCTACACTGGTGATATCTGAGTTAAGTAGATCTTTGAAGTAGCATTTCCATGTCTGTAGCACTATCGCTACATCATTCTTTACATTCCATCCTTGTCATTCACCCCCATTACTTAAGGAGAGTATCCTTTCTGGAAAGTTCTCCGGGTCCTATGGAAATCCTTGGTGTAACTCAGCGCTAAGTCCTGTTCTGCTTTTGTAAGCATATTGTTTATGTTCTTTCTCTTCTCAGTTCTTAGAGTTTTACTTACTTTCGGGTTAATTTCTTTGTACGTTTCTCTTGCTTCTGCATTTTGGCATTGAAGGACCTTAGATTTAGCATATTTCCTTTTAGAAACTAGTTCCTGACAAGTCCCGTTGAACCAAGGTTTCTTAAAAATCTTTTTCTTCGTGAAAACTTCTCCATATGTTTCTTTTATTGACAATTTTAAAGTTTGCCAAATTTTCTCTACCTAAGTTTCTTCATTTTCCTCTTCCAAGTTTTCTGCTTCTAACACTGCAAACATATTGGCAATTTTCATTTGGAATTCCGCTCTTTTGCTCTCATCAAAATAAATTTTCCCAGTTACCTTATTTATAACTCTATTTTCAATCTTTATTCTTTGTCTTATCATTGTTAGTACCAAAAAGTGGTCAGCGTCACATTCTGCTTCTCGCTGACTTTTTACATCTGCTATTGTTTTAACATGCCTCTTATCAATTAATACATGGTCTATTTAGTTCCTGGTGGTTACGTTTGGAGATGTCCACGCTTCTTTATGTATGGATTTGTGCGGGAACTTAGTACTTGCAATAAAAAGATTGATTGAGGTAGCAAACCTTCGTAATCTAACTCTATTGTCATTTGAAACATCGTGTAAACTGGTTCTGCCTGCAAAACTTTTCCAAACAGTTTCTTTACCTATCTTTGCATCTCCGAGGAGAACTTTAGTATCATAGTTTGGTAACTTTGAAAAAATTTCTTCTAATAGAGCGTAGAACAAATCCTTTCCTTCATATTCAGTTTCCTCTGTAGTTATTAAGTCATTAATAATGGACATTTAGTCGACGATTGGTTTGCAACAGCTGTCCAATATAATATCGGCTAATTTTTTTTCCTAAGAAATAACTCATTTCCTAAAAACTGCTACGAAAAAACAAGAATACAGATGAAGCAAGGACTAGTGACTCCGAGGCGATTACTTGTCAAGATTGTAAGTAAATCAGAAGTAATTACTTGTAAAATTTAGATTATACGAGTTTCGGAATGACATGGTGGGCATTATTTTCACCCCGTGCTGTATCTCTAGAACTGAAAGTAGTGATGCAGTAGGAAAGGACTCGGAGAGGGACAGCAAAGTACTGCTCTGACATACTTTTCATATTTTTCTATACTCTCAATCGCTATTCATCCCTTAACACGGCTAGTGCTTAACATCCCTTACCATACGCCCTTACAGAGCCTCGCAGAGTAAAATGAAACATACATTTTAGCGTCCCTCCTTTTTTGCCTCGTGTATTCCATTCTTGGTTTCGGTTCGATTCAGTTATGTTACTTTTCTTTCGGTGAGTTTACAAATTACCAAAAATTCATTTCTCCTCATTTCTTTCAGGAATTCCTTTATTGACGATTTTCTCGTACAATGTTATCTTCGACCTTTTTGTGGAGCTCATTTGGACCCAATTTAAAATTATATAGATGATCTTTTTTTTTCATGGGAATCTTCTGTATTTTTTTCAAATAACTGAAAGAACGTAAGAAGTCAAAATAATTTCCTTAGGTTATTTTTTTTAATATGTTGGTTTGGCAAAATTATTAACATCGTTTGATAGTTTCTTTTGTCTTCTCATTTTTTAATTGATAATTTTATAATTTCTCTAATTCTAATTGGGAATGTTTACGTACGCACTTGTTTGTATCTCATAAATATATCTCTCACTTTTTTGTCCTCCTTATCGTTCATACCCATTTTATCTTGCACTGCGTAAGGTTTGACTAGAGATATTTTAAGTATTGGCAATTGACCTTCTTCATTATCAAACTTCCTAATTGTATTTTTTAATTTACATGTCTTCATGTGACATAAGAAAAAAATATTTTAAAAAAATCTTTGGTTTAACTACTATCCCATTACTTCCTATCTTCTTTATTATGCGCCCGTAATCGTCCGAAGGTACAGTTTTGTCACCCCATGTTTCAAAATTAACATTTCCATATAATTCAGGGAACGTTAAAAAAATGTTTAACTTGAATTCAAAAGATGCGCAAAGAACAATCCTGATTTTTCAGTAGGGATAACATTTATTAAGATATCTCCTCTGTATTATCTTTACATTATTGGAGCCTGAGTTGGTGGTATTTATAACCAGTATAAACTTGCGCGCGTATTTTTTTCAGTGGCTTTATCCTGACTTCAACTTTTCTCTTCTAAAATCTGTGGTTGTCAACTAATTTCCTTAAAAACTACTCTTAGATAGAACTTACTTTCATCATTTTGCGTGGGTAGACTTTCGCAAAATATATCTTTTGCCGCTCTGCCATTTAGTGGTAGCCTGTACTACACTGCAGTCGTATGACTTCAGTTTTTTCAATGAGTTAAATTATTTTTAAAAATTCAGTGTTTTTATGAGTAAAGACGTTTAACAGAGCGATGTAGGACAAAAAATTGACTTTTTATGAAATATAATCTTCATGACCATTTACATTAGAAAAGGAGGTTATTCCCTAATAACACCAGTAAAAGTAAAACAGGTGAAAATTATAGCTGTCCCTTATATCCTAAACATTGCTCACCTGATGAAATCGGAAAGTCATTAAATTGCTGCCCTTTTGCCTCTTACTGAAAGGTGTATTAAATATCGTATGAACGGAGAAAAAAATGGAATGTAGATTACAATAGCACTTTCCTAAACGTCAAGATATATTGCGCAAAAATCCAATAGGAAGTTGAAGCCTATTGGGGTAAAAAAATGCCCTGCAAAAACTCCATGACCATACTTTACGAAGATGTAAGTTTACTTTTTCTTTGTTTCATCAATACCTTTGGCTTGATATTTTAGGGAATTAACATTTTCGAAGGATTTTGCGATATTTATTGTTGATTAAAACCAATTTTTGTCCAAGGATGAACATATCTGGATGGTTGTATGAACTAAAAGGAAACTTAACATAAAATGGAATACTAATTCTGACTGTGGGTTGCGGAGTATTAAAAATCTGATAAAGAGCAATAAAAAATTAGGAAACGTATTAAGAAAAAATTTATTTTCAAAATTTGATTACAAAGTATTTTACTACATGCTTTTGATAGTATTCTCTAAACAATATTTTCCACTTAAACTCCAATTTAAATAGAAGGGAGTGATTTCGATGCCCAGCCGAGGCGAAAGTATTTCCTTTATTTCGTAAATAAGTAAATATTGCCAAATTTTGTCTCATTCTTCATTTGGAACCTATGCTAGCATAAAGTTTACGCTTACTTAAAAGCTATGAGTTTATAACTTGGTTCAGCCAAATAAATAGTGGATGTTACTCGGACTGCTACTGTTCTTTAAGTAAACTCTTGAGCCAATGTTAAAGCCCAGGCGAATGAAAATATTTTTGCTCATTTTCCGTATCCAAAGACGTACCTTGTTGCAAAATTAACACAATTATACTAGCCGTTTTCCATTTCGCATAGTTTTAAAATTTTTTGGAGCTACCTTCGCGACATACTTGAAGAATGGATTTGGGTTAAGCCCTCCGGTTTGTTTGCGAAACTCATCTCCATATACTTATTCCATATACATATGGGTGTATAAATACATATGTCAATTCCAGGTTCTTTTCTTCGACTTCCGGCATCCGTTTGAGCTCTTGTTTGAGGTGATGTTGCCGGACACACACACATCCAAGCATTTCTCGGTTATTTTGGGGAATATGGATTGAACGGGGAATTTTTTGAGCATCTTTACCCACAAAAGTTGGTTTTTCATCTTCCCAGTGAGTGAGCGAGCGAGAAGTAAATAGATACAGACGAAGATAAGTACAAGGGGAGTAATGGAGACTAATGGGAGGTAGGCGGAGGCAGAAAAATGGGTGGATAAGGAGGAAGAGGAAATAAAGATGTGGTGAGAGAGCGAGTCAAAGAGAGTTAGATGTGAAGGAAGCGTCTTGAAGGAGGTTGAGATTGTTAAGAGGGAGTCGAGGGAGAATCAGGATGAGAGGAAGGAAACCTATTGACACAGTGGTAAATATAAACTGAGTGTTTTGGAAACTGCCTCCCATAGTTTGGTTTAGATTTGCAATTCAAAAGAGGATATTGGTGCGAAAGAGGGGTTTTCGTGGTAAACGGGAGGGAGGAGAGTTTTTCTCGACTGGAAATAGCAGTGGATAAGGGTTAACAGAATGAACGGGATTCAAGTTAAATTGAGTGAGAAGTGTGGAAGATAGAGCGACAGAGAAAAGTATGATCCCATTCAGGTTACCTATCAGTTAGAACTAGCTTAATTGGAAGTTACTACACCAGTTATTAACAGGCATAGTCATAATTATACGTCAGTTTATCTCGACATACGTCCTCTATCTCTTCCAGCTCATTAAAACCTTATTCATCTATTCCCGTTTACCCAATTTCTTACCCTCTGTGATGGCTTTAGTAAACCATTTCACTGTCATCACCTCTAGACAGTATGCTCTCAGATATTACTTAGTGGTGCTCCATAATTAAATACGCAAAAGAAAACCTATTCAAAATTCATTAAAATTTGAGCCACATCAGGGCCAGTGACGTCACATCCGCGGAATTCCCGAGGTTTGACAGCGTCGAGTCCTTTCTCAGTAAGACCCCTTGTGACGGAGAAGTGGTCGAGGCAGACTTTGAGATCGGTTCATTATAATAGAGCGAGTACTAGCGAGAGGATTCGCGCCTAGAGAGGAAGGTGGTTGGTGGTTAGAGGATCGGAAATGGTATTCGAAGGGAAGGAATAAAGAAAACAAGTGGTCGGGGCGATGGAGAGAAAAGAGAGTTTTGGCAATTGGGCTAAATACGGGATATGGGTTGTTTCTCTACACTTCCTAGGGTAGGAAATGCGTAGACCCTTGAAAAACTAATATTTCATTCACACACAAATACCTATGACGCCCTTCCCTGTCCTGTGCTTTCTGTACTCCCTTTACCTTAGGTACACTCATGCACTACTTCATGCATTAATTATAATGTTTAAAATCAGTTACGAGAAAAAGAAGATTGATTTGGATGGGAAGAGTTTGCTTATTGATGGGATCGAGGTGGTCAATGAATAGGTCATGGGGTATCAGCAGAATATCGGTTGATCCTGGGATCATGTACTGAGTTGAAATCGGTTCCTTGCCGGTATGAGGACTTTGGAGTGGGAAGAAAGGGAGGAGGCAAAGAATAGCATGAGAGAGCAGGAGATAATTGGGAAATTTGGTCCCTATAGTCATGTGGATGGGAGAGAGAAAGGGATGAAATGAGCGACCTGGAGTTTGGAGGCTGCCATATGAATGGTGCGGATGAGCAGGAGATGAGATATAACATGTATTTTTGACTCGCCGTTTTATGCAAATTCACTCCTTAAGGAAACACGTACCGTGGCCACCAAGGCACGGTTCCTCATCCCTCCCGTTACCCTTAAAAACTCGACTTTTGCTCTTGTCCTGAATCGGGTTAGTCTGATGATTTGGGTATTAGCTTCTTATTCTAAGGATTTTGAATAGAATTTCGGATATTTTTTCCGTTGTATCTCTGATACAACTTCGTGTATGACGTACAAAACAGAAGATGTTTACTACGCCGTCCTTCGGGAGGGACTTTAAAGCCTCTACACTGTTTCCTGTCGTTAGGAGTAGATTATTTTCCACGATGGATTTTTACCAATCCACCCTAATGTTCTTTAGGCCGTTAATGACCTCAGCTGTCGATCATTTCCCCATGCAAGCAGCCAGTAATTATTTTTGTCTTTTATTCATATTTAAGTGGCATGAAGAATAACTTGTACTCCACCTAATTGCTTCCGAGGAAATTACTTATTTGGGTATTTTTTTCATAGATCAATTTTGCACTTCCATTACTCATTATAGGTGATTGCTTCTTTAAACAATGTTTCTCCCAAATTCTGCATAGCTTCTTTCGGTAGCATTGGAACCGCCAATTCCTCTCCTCCGTATTCATATATTACGTAGCTTTCATCTTAATGTTTCATTTTCCATCCAGCTGCTTTGCCATCATACATATTTACATTTCAGCTATTTCACGGGTAAATTGATGCTGGTCTCAAAACGCCTTACATCTACATCTACATACTACCCCGCAAGCCGCCTCAAAAGGCGTGTGGCGGGGGGTGTTAGGACACCAGCCGTCAACAAAAAAAATCAAAGTTCCGCCTAGCATTTATTAAAGTCCTTAATTGTTCGGGGGAAAAACGAATTCCCATACCTATCCGTTCGGCAAAATATCTCCCTTAATTTATCGATTCTGTCGGACCTGGAAATATAATGTGGTTCTAATATGATGTTCTCCGTGTCGCTCTGAAAGATATTCATTCTCAATTGCTCAAGCAATCTAAGCCTAGCGCGTAGCCTCCGAGTCTCTAGCGGCTCCCACCCTAAATTTTTCAAAATCTGTGTAACGCTTTCTGTACGGCCGTAGCAGTTTTTCACGAATCGCGCAGCTTTCCTTTGTATTTTATCAAGTTCATGGACTAGGTCTTTCTCCGCCGGATCCCATATGCTAGCTGCATATTCAAGGTGTGGCCGGACGAGTGCGAAATAGCACCTCTCTTTCACTTTATCATCCGATAATCTTCCCACAACACGCTTGACAAATCCTAACTTCTTCAGGGCTCTGCCACAAATATTTCTTATATGTGTCCCCCACGATAGGTTCGAAGTTATCGTAACTCCCAGGTATTTCACTTCATCTGTCGCATTTATGCTAACGCCATCCCCAACATATACATGGGGATAGTTGGACGACCTACGCAAGAAATGCACCGCCGTGCATTTGCTCAGATTAAGTTCTAGTCCCCACTCTTTGCTCCACGCATGAACGTTGTTTAAGTCCGATGACAGAATTTCAACGTCAGATTGATCACTAATTTCGCGGTATATGACAGCGTCGTCGGCAAATAAACGTATTTTACTGCTAATTCGGGAGCAAAGGTCGTTTATATATATAATGAACAAAAGTGGGCCAATAACGCTTCCTTGCGGGACACCTGATGTCACTTTAACTATATCAGAGCTAATTCCGTCAAGAACTACTTTTTGCTTACGATCACTCAGAAAGTCACGTATCCAGTTTACTACTTGTTCGTTTAACCCGCATGACTGTAATTTGTATAATAGTTTTCTGTGAGGTACCGTGTCGAAGGCTTTCTTAAAGTCTAGAAATAGTGCGTCAACTTGTTTTTTCGATTCACCAGATTTGAGAACGTCGTGAAGAAAGAGCGCGAGCTGTGTTTCGCATGATCTACCTTTCCGGAACCCATGCTGACAATTATGCAGGAGGTTTCGACTGTCCAGAAAAGTCATGATATTGCTAACAACGATATGTTCGAGAATCTTGCCTGTAATCGATGTTAATGATATTGGTCGATAGTTTCCTGGGTCATGTCTGTTTCCCTTTTTAAATATCGGTGTAACGTTTGCAGTTTTCCAGTCCATTGGTATCTTTCCTTCAGATAATGACTTATTGAATATTATCTCTAAGAACGGTGCGATCTGTGGTGCTAACTCCTTGAGGACGCGCGCGGGTATTCCCTCCGGACCCGGAGATTTATTACTTTTTATCAATTGTAGCTGTTTAGTTATCCCATCGCGCTGAATTGTTATTTCTTTCATCGGTTCCTCAATGTATGGAATGTCTAAATTACACGCAGTGTCGTCTGTAGTGTAAACACTTTCAAAGTGGGAGTTTAACACATTAGCTTTATCAATATTTTCTGTGACAAGTTTACCATCTTTATGAAATAACGAATCTACGGCAGAAGATTTTCCCTGAAGTTCTCTCGCATATGACCAAAAAGATTTTGGATTTTCTTCGAGTAATTTTCCAAGTATTTTTTTCTTGAAATTTCGCAGTGCAGCACGCAATGTTTTCTTGGTTTTTGAGCGTTGCGCAAGGTAACTCTCTTTTGCTTCTAGTTCCTTCGATTTTTCATCAAACGTAATGGTTTTTTTGAACATGTTGCACAGTTTTCTCTGTTTCCTAAGGTCTCTCCTAACATCGTTATTGTACCAACGAGGTTCTTTGCTATCACTTTTCAGTTTTTGCGGAATGTGTTCATTGATTCCTTGGCGTAAGATTTCTAAAAAGTATTTCCATGACACATCGGTGCTTTTATCCTCTGTTTTAGCTACGTAGTCCGTGTATGAATCATTAAGCATCTCGCCAAATTTAATGAAGTTACATTTATCAAATAAATAAATATTGCGTTTTGGTTTTTCGGCTGACTCCACTTCTGTCTTTAAGGTTGCAAGAATTGCTCTGTGATCACTTATACCGTCGAGAACATTGATATGTTTTATCAACTTAGGATGGCCTACTGCTAAAAGGTCTAATATTTTATTACCTCTCGTAGGCTTGTCGACTACTTGGGATAGCGAGTGATTTGAGAGTACGTTGAGTAAGATCTCACTGATTTTTCTATTCCTCGAATTCGGTTTTACCGTGTAAGAATCCCAATTTATACATGGGAGATTAAAATCTCCCCCAATAATTATTACACTTTTACTATCTCTCAAAGTAAATGCGGATATTTGATTTTCTAATTGGTAAATAGTATCTACTTCGGAGTTTGGAGGTCTATAAAAAGAGCAAACATGTATTCTCCTATTGTTTTGTTGTTTAATTGTACACCATACGCTTTCTATTACATTGTCGGTTATTTCGTGAGCGGTGCTATGTAAATGTGCTTAGAGTCTGCCTATTGATTAATTACCAGAAATTTTCCTTATTTTAGAGTAAATTTGAAACAGTTCTTCAGTTATTATTCTCTTGATTTTCTCAAACACTCAGGCACCTCTATGTCAGCAAAATTCTGTTTTTTGCGACTTTTTCCGCGAATTTGGCTTATAATTACATCGAATGAGGTAGCAAAATATGTAGCAAGTGTATTTATAACCAACCGAATCGACTCATCCACTCACAAGGAGTCAGTTTCCCTTCATCTTCCTCCCACCCGTAGTCATTATTTTATTACCCTTATTTTCCTGCATCTCCCAGTTCTCGTTCGTTCCTCATCTTCATCCATTTCCTCGCTCGTTCAATTCTCAAACTGCGCTGAAGAGAGAATGAAGAGCTGAGACACGTGGCGTGGGGTGCGAGCAACATTTATTTCCTTCCCGCCGGATAGAGTGGGATAGTGTGGGGGAAGGAGAGCCAGATGGAGGGAGTAGGTTTGCTGGGGCGGTTAAGGGTAAGCTGTCTGAAGAGGGATGGGAGCTTGAACCTGAAATTGGTGGTTGAGGAAGAGGGAACAACGAGAGAAGACTAGAGGCATTGCGCTAAACTTGAGGCGAAAGGATCTCCGGATATATGTTTGTTTTTCCCTAATAAAGGGCATCCTCATATTGGATGATTTCCGACAACTTTTGTATGACATTAGAAATTATATTTTGCATTTTCCTTAAACATGTCGTCTTTAATGTAGTATGAACACGCTTTATTTCTTATATACGCTTTATTTATGAACTCAACTTGTTGAAATCTTATTTCTAGAACTTATGAAATCTCCAAAAAAGGCCGCGTTACGCGTTAGGACTCTTTCGTGACTTCTTTTGTATATATTTGTTTAATATATTTTGAAATTAAGGTGAAAAGCAATTAAATAGCTATTAACTGCCTCGGGTTCTACTATTAGGCACATATTTTTCGCAGCTACTAATTTTTTTATGTTTATCATCGTCGGTAATAATTTGCAGATTAGACATTGAATTCATTCAATTATTGCATTTGCTAAGGCATTTGCTGTTTACTAGAGTATCATTCGTCCTCAAGCATTCCTTCATCATTCTTCCAATTTATTACACTTTTCATTATAGTTTTAAGAGGTGGTCTATCCCCAAATGTATCCCAATACAAATACGTATAAGTCAGTTCTTTCTCCACCGCCTTTTCTGCCACCATTTTCATTCTTTTCATTCGACTGCAGGCTGTTTCTACTTGTAATTAAATTTGTTTTATGTTTATTTTATATGTTGCCTTCTCAGTGTAAATACTGGAGGCACTACTCAACACGTTAGTTAGCGGTTGGTTCCAAGTTAAAGGATGCTAATGTGGAAATTAGGCCGACTATTTTCATCTCCTTCTTTTCTTCACAATTTTAATTCCATGCCTCCATTCCCTCTGGCTCCTTCACAATCCGCTCTGTTCTCCTATGCGCACGCAATCCTGCAATTTATGAAATCTCGTATTGGAATCGGATTCCCCTCCTGTCTTCTGCGGCGATGTAATACGAAAGACCTATTGCTTCTTTCCTTTTCTTCCCCGTCTTTAGACAAAAACTTCCCTTTCGTCTTTCTCCCTCACCCTTTCCCGTTTCGTACGAAGAAATACATAATAGCTTGGAGGGTTGTGTTTTGCGTCATTGGACCCCAATGACGCAAACTATGTGGGTGAGCGGAATAGGAAGCCAGCAAAACTTTGACGTTGGCAAGGAGAGGGTACAAGTTCGGGGGAAATATAACTCAAATGAGATATCCGCCGCGTCGGGAGAAAGGGAATTGAGCACAAAAAAACTAAATAAAATCTCGAAAAAGGGCCGCGTCACGCGTTTATTTATGCGTTAACGCTGCGAAATGCCTGATTCGAGGCTTGAAACATATCATATGATCAAATCAACAAACGTGAAATTTTGTATTAATAATCTATTCACTCAACTCTATTTAAACCGCTTCATTTGGACAAATTTTTCGCTTTGACGTCCATTGAAAACTGCTACCTTAACTCTGGTCATCCACTGTCATTTTTCCATTCATTTCTTTTCCAAATGTTTTTTAATGAACTAAATTCCCTCCAATTTTGCAGTTTTCATCATGCCTCTTTTCTAAACAACTCTTAGGAGAGTTTCTTCGTCAGGGCCGTTTTAGTCGATGCACTTAATTGCCCAGTTTGTTGGGCAGCGAATTCGAGGAACGTGGGAAGGGTATCGAGATATTTTTCCTGCCTTTTATTCATGCATGAATCCTTGTCTACATTCAAGTATGTCTCCGCTCTACATGGCGCAGTTTGTTACACGCATCTATTTATAGACCAACTTAAAAGTAAAATGCCTCGTGTAATACTTATACGCTAGCGATTCCTTGCGTCGAAGTGATTAGACAATTATTTGAAGTATTATTACTCACAAGAGAAGGGATAAAACACGTTACTGTATTAAGCGTCTACTAACGCATTTACTTGACGAAACGCTAATGTAATAATTTTATTACCTCGCAAGAGAAGTGTAAATGTGCTACAGTCCCGAATATTTACTCTACTTAGTCTTTTGGTGAATATCTGTGACGACCATTTGCAAAAAATATATAAGAGAAACAACATTTCGTATAAACATCTTGAAATATCCAGGTTTATTCTTGTATCCGATGTTTTATGCATCTTATATTCCGCCCGATAAATTTAAATATGGAAATATGTCATGGTTTCAAGTCTTACTCAAGATTAACACTTACTTTGCAGCGTCTTACTGCTTACTTACTTACTTACATACATTTTTTCATTCACTCGAACTCCTAAACTTGAAAAAGGATTTATTTTTGAAAATTGTGCTCTAGATTTAAACATCTCTGTTACATGAAGATGAAGGTATTATAAAAGTTGTGTCAATTTCATGAACAGAAAACCACTCGGATTACAAATTAGGGTACAATATCACACTTAATAAACAATTTTTGTTCAATATGGCTACAGCATACCTTTGGCTTTTTCGTCAAACTAATTACGATCCGGTCTTCCAGGCAGTCCATATCAGTAAAAAACGATTCTCTTACTTCTATTGAGTAATCTTCACTGTTAAAATTTCCATCGAAAAAGCTTGGGTTTTTCTGCAAATTATATAGGACAAACAAACTGTCGGCAGGAAACGTCTAGAAGTCAGGAAGCAACTGCCACACCTTACTCTTGAATTTTCCTTGCAGTTTGCCAACTATGGTGTGCAAAATGGTGCGTTGGATTTTATTCCGCAGTGACGATTACTTAGTAGGATTCCTTCCCTTACAGATAGCGCTTCAGCATTCTTCGGTACTGCAAGAAACAAAAAACAAAACCAATTCAATGGTATTCTTATGGTTTTGGACTCTTTTTCAACATACAATAATTAAATTCAAATTCATCGTTGGTCATCAGTACTTGTACATGACAAATTCACGTAATTTCTTCCATTGCATCTGTAAGTTCGTTCCACATTGCCACCAAGTACACCACGGTGTTTTCCCAGTTAGTTTCACCTTTCCATCGATTCAAAAGCATGGTCATAACAGAGGTACAACGTGAATTTCGATCAACTTCAGGCATTATTTTGCTTAGGCTCAATAGTTTCAGGACGTAAATTCATTGCAAAAAAACGTTTTTATGATCATTAGCTACCGAGTCTTATAAAACATTTTTTTGGTGGTTCAGCTTTATTTTACAGATGTTTCAGTCTTATCAAATTATTCTCGTGGTACCAATTATCCTGCTTATATGCTTAAATCGACCTTTCATGGGAGGAATACTGAAAGAAGGGTAGCATTAATTCGAGTAGTAAAAGCCAAGAATTTTCCCTTTTAACTGCCCTATAATTATATTTAGGACTGAAATTTATAACTTTAAATGGACATAAATAATTATATTAAGAAAAGAATCTTTCGTAATTAGGTTGCTTGATTAAACAGGAAAACCATGATCAACGTACACACGTGGTCGGTGGATTAGCCTATTCAACCCTTTAAAAATTCGTATTGTTGTCTAGCACCGGACAAATTGAAATTCTCATCTACGTGAAGCCGCCTGCAGGCATATGCTTTTAGACGTAATAAGGCGGAAGTCGTAACATTTGCAGTCACGTGTTCAGAATTTCCTGAGAGTTCCCCATCAAAGCCTTTAGCTCGCTCATTGTGGCTACGTTCGGCTGCAGAGGCAAACTCTGACATCGCCGTGAATTCCTTTGAACTAGCTAGGTCTTTGACGATATCGCATCCTGAATTCCACAAAAGTCAAAACAACAATCGACCGGAATATCCCTTCGAAATTCCATTGCAGACCTGGTGAAATGTTAATGTGACCTCGTATTCCAAACTTCAACTCTAGTGACTCGTGGATCACCAATCCACTTCGATCTACATTCACTCAAGACCCAATGCATAGGTTGTAGTAGTGACAGCATATTTTACCAGGCACAGCCAATTTGAAGACAGGTTTTTGCTAGTGATTAATTAATGTTGCTGTGTAAATTAATTTAGATTATTTTATTTTAGATATTTCCACCATGTAGGGTTTTTTAGGGTATTTCGGGTCAAAACGTTAATATATATAAATTTATATAATAAACGTTATATAATAAACGTTACGTTTCGGTTCTTCTTTGTCAGCGCTGTGTAACTTGATTAATGTTTTTCACGCAGATTTTGAAAAATCATCGAGAAACAATACAAAATAGAGTGATACATGGAGAGTAAACAGATGATGCATCCTCGAAACTGTGAGATATATTTCTTCAAAAGGAGACTAAAGTTCCTTTGCTCATAATGGTACTTTGCTTAACTGTGCAAATCCTTTCTATTTCAATGAATTAATTTTATGTTGAAATCCATTTAAAACAATCAGTAAACCTTCACGTTTATTTCATGGATTTGGTAACTTTGTAGTATTATAATACATGAAATTTATGTGGGACAATTGAAGCAGCTCAGCTGTCGCCTCCCCGAATGATGTTGTACAAGCAAAATAATTTTTAAAAAGACCAAGGGAAAGCAGTTTGGCTGATTAATCCTGTGTAAAAACATTTAACCTTACATGTACCTAAGTGACCAAAACGACGCACTTCTCAGGCGCAAGATTCGAGTGATTTACAAAGAGCTTACATCGGAGAGCTGGAATCCTCTGCGGTTATGAAATCCGATTAAAAATGAATATTTTTTAAACGGATGAAATATTCTAAGGCTTAATCGGATCGTTCGAAATCAAACACTGCAGAACCCACCTGATTTTACGTTTGTTTGCAAATGACCTAATCCGAAAATCCAGCTTATGATATATCCTGATTAAGATCAGACCAGTATAATTCGACTCGCATTTGCCTGCTGGAGACATGTAGGATTCCCATAAGGTGTTATGCAAGTGCAGTTATTCTCCTAGCAGCAACGACGTCGGATATTTGATTTTTATATTAAGAACTTTTTTCGATTACAATGTATTAATTAGTATAAGTGTGCCAGCCACAGATTGTGCTGGTTGGCTAGTAAGGTATGATTTTATATGGTATTCAGCTCGTCAAATAATCTGTGAAGGTCACAGATTGTTGCTGGTTGTTGTTATTTGCAACGAAAGTAGTAATTTTAGAAGGAACAATGTAGCTATTGCTGAGGCTATCAGAAACATGTAAGTTGGCCATGAGGTGCGTCTCAAACCTGAATACAACAGTCATGCAGTCTTTATCTGATATCATGTCTCTTGTGCCCTCCACTACTTGCTTTTGATGTGATGATGAAGGAAAAACAAAGAATAGACGAAACCTACATGCACACACGTAATGAAAGCGGTAATTTTGTATAATTACGTGAAACAACAGGAACCACGCAAGGAAAATTGCTGATAGCGCTACCGATCCATGACGTGAACTCCCGAGCTTTGGCCGACGCGTATTTTCTACGTCGTCCATAGCCGTAAAGTTTTTTCTTCGTAAAATTTTGGTCTTTTTTTAATAAGAGTCCAGATGTACAATTAGTAGCAATGGCAGTATTTATTAATTGTTAATGGTAGTCTTTAGCTAATCAATCAAAACAATAAAAACGCCGAAGGTTATACAAGTAACATGTCAGAAAGTTCTATCAAATATCATAATACGTTAGAGGAGTATCTAGCACGGACCTCGTACGAGGAGCTTGACTGGTGAATGAATGATCCTTGAAAATCGAACATTACTATGCAGCGAGTGCTGAAACGATCAAGATTCACTTTGGAATTGCGCCAATTCAGGAAAAAGCTGGCCTCAGGCGAGGGAACAATGGATCAGAGTGGGATGATAAACGGTAGTTGAGAACGCTGAGGCAGGAGAATATGGGACGCCGAGTAAAATAGTGCTGGAGTAAAGTGGCATCGATGTGGAGAGAACAGGTTATAAAGGATTGGCATTTAACATTTCCTCCGGTCCATTCTGCGGAAGCAGAGAGGTATTGTAGTACTTTGCCAAGCCAACCTACTCAGTCCAATTTTTTCAACAGGAAGAGGTCGTTATTCAACAAATGTTGGACAAAGGGAACTTCTCGCCTGCTTCCTGTTCCACGAAGGAAAAATGCGAGCCGAGGCAGAATATTGATGATGGAAATGTTAGAAATGTCTGCGAAATGCGGCCACTATGCGTTCAATGGATAGTAGTTGACCCGACCCTACTAACGGCCTACGCCACTAAGTAGCTCGTCAAGTATTGCTTGAAAACTCTTTAGCCTGAATGTATAAAACTTCTAAGGGTATCGTACTCAAATTTTATCGTTTTGATTTCTTGCCATCAACTTTAGACCATTGACCGTGAACTATGAGAGTGTTGAGTAATTTTTGTAACCATACTAAATCAAGTCACCTGCCTTAAATCCTTGTTTTATTTTGTTTACAAAGAGTACAATCCTTTCTCCTATTCTACAATGGTTATAAAAACATCTAAGTATATGGAGGAGAGAAACTGAATGTAGAATTTACCCTGAAAGGAGATAAATTAGAGCAAGTGGATTCCTTCACCTATTTCGAAGGTATCATCACGTGGGACGGAAGAACTACAAGGTTCGTTTTTGTTGTCCGTTTATTGTCGGAAAATTCAAACAGATAGCCTATGCACTCTAATTTTGCCGCAAAGCTCCTCAGACTTCTTCTTTGAGGACGCACCATTGAGCTGAAGTTTCTTGCGGTTTATTAAGAACGAGGATTTCCCTAGCTTGCATGTCTTTTACTGCACTTATTATTTGCTGGTGACAGCAACCATGTCATAGTCATCTCGTTTCCACTTAAAAAATCATTATATGGGTATATATCAAGAGGGTGCAAAGTATTCAACAATGGTTAACCATGGATATTACAATTATATCACATAAACCAGTCATCGGCCGACGCCACTAGCCTTTACGCCATGTCACATTAACCACAAATTACATGTTGTAAGTATCCTAGTGTTTTCGAGAATAGTTATAATAGAGAAAAAGAGAGACTATGCTGCAGCCACAGATGGTTGCAGCCAAGAAAGATTTTCAAGAACAGACTATTACCAAATAGTCATTGCTAGTTGCCACCCGGCGTAGGCTGCTCCTCGCGAGATGAAATAAATTCGGCGAGAGAAAGCAGAACTCTCCCTGTTTTCGCGGGGGGTTGGACAAAGGGAATGAATGAAGAGAAACAAAAAAAAGTCCTACACTCCGAATTGCCGACTCTTTGACATGAATGAGTCACAAATAGTTTAAGTTTGTTAAGAATATATTTTTAATGATCACTTTTTGCTGGAATTAGAACCAACTGCAACTTGCCGCGCAGATCTGCGCCATGAACTTTTGCAACACCTGAGGAGGGAATGAGGGTAACGGTCTCGGGATTTCGTGTTGACGGGGGTCGGGGAGGCTTGTTAGCATTAGGGAGTACTGGTAAGCTAGAGGGGGGCGAGCCATGGGAAGTATCGGCGGAAAAGCGGGAATGGAGCGAAAGGGAATGCGTTGAGTGGCTCCGCTTCGCCTTCTCGTCTTCAACTTCCGGCACCGTTTCGGGAAACGACTCCTGAGGTGGTTGTAAAATTCTACTTATCCTCTCTCTCTCACCCATTCCTCCCTTCTCCACCCCAACCCCGATGGAGTTTCCCCTCCTCGAACAGCCCCCCTCTCTTACCGAACCGACTATATTTTCTTAACCCTGTTCAATAACAAACTCCAAACAGTTTCTACTTTTCTTCTCTTCCAATACCGTAACCTTATCGCTGGAAGAGTTGTGACACCTTCGGACGCTGCAGTGGAATTTACATTCGGTATAATACTCTAATTTTTGCTACTTTCCGAGGTAGGTATTTCGTAGGTCTTCTTAACTTGTCATGAATTCCTATCTTCTTCCACGTTCACCCAGCGTTCTGGTCTCTATCACCCTATTCCCTCTTGTTTTCAAAAAGTCCTCCAGCTATTTCTTCTGCATCCTCCTAACCTCCCTCACTAGCCACATCCAAAACCTCCTCGTTCGTCTCTCTCACCAACTATCATCCCTCCGAAATAACCAAGTCCAGAATTCCTATACTTCTTTCGGGGCCTATTATAGCAAATATTCAAGGTGCTGTCAGCCCTGAGAAAAGGTAAAAAATACCTAAAACGTTGGCATGAAGGAAAACAAAAGCACCTGGCATGAGTTATTACGATATTATATTTAATAAATTATGCAAAGGAAACTATTGCTAATGGGAGGGTACTTTCTCGCTTCCTTGTAATAATTCTGAAATTATGAAAAAATGTAAATAAGTAATGTAAGAACTTCACTTCATTCGAAAATATTTAGACATATAAGCCGCAACTTTAGTAAAAACTGAAAGTTCTAATCTGTGAATAACTGTCACCACCATTATGCAATGATCTTTTATTGTTTATATCACACTGAAATCCACTTAAAAAGATATTATCATAAAATTAAGATCGCTGCGTAGTGCAATAACTTCAGTGATAGTTTCGTAAGCTATATCTGTAATTTCCGAGTATTCTCCTCGCAAATAACTTTTTTCCTTGACTATTTTTGTTGTTTTCCAATGTTTTGGGTGCACGCAATTTTTTTGCCAGCTTTTTCTGGTATTTCCAACATATACGTACACATATTCTTCTCATTTTCGAGTCAACTTAGCTCATAACTTTATTAGCCTATTATTTATGACATTTTCGTGCTTTCCTCCGGCAAATGCTTTTCAGCATGTAACTTTGCAATTTAAAAAATGTTATTTCCGAGAATTCTACGCGTGCATAAGTTTTTTTGGCTGGCTATCTTTTTTTATCTTAATTCCCGATCAAATTCATTCTATGCAAGAAGGCTTTTGAAGTACATTTGTATTTTCATTGCGATTTTTAAGTTATGATTGTCGCGAATAAAGCAAAGTTATAACTGTCGGGCACTTATAACACTAGAACAGCCGAGTTTATCTACCACCCGTGAACAGCCATTTTGGCTCCGTCGCTAATATCATGCACTTGGGTAACTGAAATGAAGAACTAACTTTAGAAATATGATTGTTGTTTGGTATATATAATAAATGCACTCATATCTTAGCTACTTTACAATTCCATACAGGCACATGTAAAAAAAAAGTTGGAACTTTGAAATGCCTTTCTCATGGTTATAATCCCCAGTCTGAATCGCCTTTACGATCGCCTGAACGTTAGGTGAATCATCTTCAACTTCTGATTGATCTTCAGAAATTTTGCACAGAATCTTAATAATGTCTTCAGGTTGTAGGTCTAGCTTCAAAGACATTGCCGGAAAAGAAGCTCGTATCTCTTGCGAACCGATCTAGATTTCACGACGAAAGATGAAGGCTGAGTGATGAAAATCCTATTTGGACAACTTATTTTCTAGCGTGAAGTAATTTGAGCAATTGAGTTCTGAAACTCTGAATGGATACAAAGTAAACACAATCATAACATGATTGCGGTATGCCGGATTCTTCAGTCTTAAAAATCACGCCAAGAAGCTTCTTGGCGTCATTTTTAAGACTTTTTGTAATGAATGACGCATGTGTGTTGTGATATTGTAAATGGAAGAAAAGAGAAGATTATCGAAGTTAGCTCAAATACACCCTTGATGCCCTTGATCGTACATAGTAAAGAAGCAAATAAATACATACTTGTTTGATGTTTGTAGGCTTTAAAAAATTTATGGCATTCACGGTCCTTAATGCAGCCAAATTGGCTCCCGTGGCTGTTCGAGGTAAATTACTTTTTTTCTGAAGAAGAACTCGTAATAAGCCACAGATATTTTTCCATTGGAATTGTCATAAAAATTAATTAAAAGGCAGAAAAGTTATGATTATCAAGACATAACACACATACAGATCTTGAAAATGTAAAAGGAGCCAAAATGGCTCCTTCGGCTGTACTAATGTTAAAGGTCGATAAAAGGTTGTTTTTGGATAAAAACATCGACATATTTTTCCTGTAACACTTCCTGATTTACATGACATGGGGCCAAATGCATATAGGCCACGCCTCTAGCCAGCACAGTAAAGAGTGTATCGGTGTTTGATATACCCGTATGGTTTTTGTACTCCTCCTAAACAGTACGGATATACTGATACGCACTTTCTGATGCTGTAATGGTTGCAACCCTCTCCCTCTTTCCCCCCACCCTTTCCTCCCCCCCGCCCTACGCTCTTTCCCTCCGAGACTCTTACACGCCACTTAATTTAACTCCCTCTTTGGTGAGATTTAAGAAGCTTTTCCCAACCCCAAGTAACCCCTCCACCTCCTCCGATCTCCCGAAAACACACCCTTTCCAACTCTCTTTGTCACCCTTCAGCCACCGTCTCTCGGTTGTGGGTCAGAAAACGTTAGTCCCACCGAGCTCAACCTCCCGACACAGATTCGTGCGATAGTGGCCCAAGTCAAAATCCTTACGAACGACATTCTCTGACGATGGTCAGAGAATGCTCTGTCCTCTCTCCGTCTGCAGACCATCATCGGATTACTCTTTCGACTTGCGCTCTCTTGCGGTGAAAGTCGAGTAGAGAGGAGTGGCAGAAATCAGGGTTTACCAGGAGAAGAGGGAATTTTGGTACGCAATTCTGGAGAGAAGTTGCACGAAAAGGAAGGGCGAGAGAGAGAGAGCAACGAGTAAATGTTGTGGACGAAGGGAATGGATGAGGGGATTAAGAATGAAATAGGATCGGTGTCACAGAGGTATTGGAAATGAGATCGATCTTTAATTAAGGGGAAAAGGCTGACGAAAACAATGTGATGAGGAAACAATCGTCTCGTTAGTGATAGGATGACTTTTCAAATAAGAATTCAAACTCTGCTATAAACGGCGCTTATGAATTGGAGTACCTAGGGAAGTTTCGTGAGCATATTAGTCTCATTTGTTAGACGGGTTTTCTTTACAAAATTTGATATCAATATTGGCGAGTTGGTAGCTTTGTTTTTTTCATCGGGTAGCTTACTATCTTTGACTTCTGAATTAATATCTTAGAAATTAATGGACCATACTAACCATACTTCATACCAACCATTCAAATGACATGAAAGTTATGGACGTGGAATTTTTTGTCTTTACCTCTTCATATAATATGCATCAAATAACCCATATTTTGAGCAAAGTAACATTTTGCATTTTGATTTCAACATAAAATAAATTCATTAAAATAGAAAGGATTTGCACAGTATTGTCGTGTGTCGTGTCACAGTGTCGTACACAGTGTCGAACTTGTCACATTAACTTAAGTTTTGTCTTGAAAATCACGGCATCAGACAGTGCACTCAAGCCTACCAAAGAGCAGTTCTTATCAATTAATTCAATGAACGCTGCTCTCGTCTTTTTTCAGATTCACTTTGGTGAACTCAACCGCCTCATTTGGCGATGCGATATTTTGCAACATATCAACATAAAATTAATTAATTTGCCGGCCTCGGTGGCGTCGGAGTAAAGTCCTCGCCTGCTAATCCGAAGGTCGCGGGTTCGAGTCGTCCATATGTTACATACCTAGTAGTTGGCTTCGGGTATTAGATATATAAAAATTATCATTATTTTATTAAATATAACCTCGCCAAATGAGGCAGTCGAGTTCACCAAGATGAAGCTGGAAACTGCCTTACAAATAATGAAAATACAATTGGACGAAAGTAACACTGTAGCAATTAGCTTTGAAATTGCTTTCCAGAACGTGTCTTCTTCTATCGATACCCTTGTCCGTCTCTGGCTCTAAAAGGGCAACAGGCGGAAGACAAACAATTACCCTCATCCCGGCCAAGGCTTCGTTACCCCTCCCATCACCTCGGCCCTTTATCGAACTCCACGGTACCCACTCAGCCGCTTCCCTCGGAATCATTACCATTAGTTGCCTCTCGACCATTGCGTTTACATCTTTCACTGAAACCCATGTTACACTTGTCATTTCCTCCTCAAATTTCCATTCCCTTCCTCGCTTAAGATATTTTTTCGATTTTTTCTCAATTAGGCAGGCATTTGGTGGTCGAGAATGTATTATTACGGAAAAAAACTACGAGATTATTCAGGCATACCCATGCAAATATGACCATAATTGTAGCGTTAAGTACTGCTCGCATGCGTACAAATAAGATATCGAAACGAAAATCGAAAAATTTACGGGCAGGTGAAACGAAATAAAATTATTTTCGATTTTGTCATGTAACGGCGTTCAATTCAAATTATGATCTTCAAAGTTTGGCAGTTGCCTTGAGCGTCTACGCTATGCTTGCCTCCCTACCTACTTTTGTTTTCTTTATACCCCCTTTTTCATCCACGCCATAAACCCCTAATCATATAATCCGAAACGTATTATGTCAAATCAAAAAAACATTAATCATCGCATCCATCTTTCTTGATTTCAATTGGTAACCGAGAGCTGGCCGGACACTGGCATTTTTACTCTCAAAGCAGTACTTTATATAAGGGTCCTGATGTGAAAGCGGGCCATGAGTATATTACTAGAGTAAGGAGAGTGGCTGAGATTGCTTGGTCACAAGCGATATGAAGTGAACAGAAAGTGATATGAAAGTAAGAAATCCTTCGGGATATCGGGAATTTGATTCGTAGGTATTTTTATATTTTATTTAACAGGAATTTTTTAGCTACGTGACACCTAGATTTCATCTGCTTAATTCAGTGGAATGAGTAAATCTATTCTTTACGCAAATTATTTTTTAACTAGGTGATCACTGAGGGCGATACAACAACGAGCACATTTGTCTGAACGCCATTACGCCTTGCGCCATTCTTAAAAAAAAAAGCAAGATAGGCAGCTCCTTATTTCATAAACTATACCCTATACCCTAGGACGCTTTGGACGAAGAATCGCAGACGAAACACTGTCCAGGAAATAGTACAAACTTAAGCCTGTAGGTTAGTTGTTAATTGAAAATATTCGCAGTATGCATATCTATCCTATCTATCCTATCCCAACCCCTTACGACGTTATGTTATCTTTACGACGTCATCAGTTACGACGGGTGGTATCCACGCCGGTACTGGACACGGTAGACGATAAACTATTCCCCATTCCCCTCTGCAACCTCAATTTCCTCCGAAGCCCCCCTCTCTCCCCCTCCAGCCCCCCGCTTCAAGTTCCTTTTTGCCCCGCTTTAATATGAAACCTAATTCGAATCCATTTGTCTCTTCGGATGAGCCAGGCCAGCGTTTTATCCCCTCCACCACCACAAAGTAACTTTATTTTTTGTACGTGTGAGAGAGGAGGTAGTTGGGGGGGGGGGGTCTAGGGATAGGAGGACCGTTTCTTTCTCATTTGCGCTCCCGGTTGATATTTTTTGCCCTAATACCTTTAATGTCCACTCAAAGGCGGTCAAACTGTGTGTGGCGGGGGGAGGATAAGGGAGGTTCCATGAGGGGAACGAGCCCGGAACAAAAGGCTTCGTGTAGAACGGACAGCGGGTGGGAAGCGGGGGCAATCCCCGTGCCGCCCCACATATCCACTGGTAAATACATAAATTTGCGCGCATACGTTTGACGTATAATTTTTTTCATCGCCATCCCTATTTCGTTTTTCTTCTGTTTTTTTTTCACTCTCAACCCTCCTCATCTCTCTCACACACGTACTGTCGCTGGGCGGCGGCCATTTTTTATTCAACCGCGTTCAACGGGAGGGAGGTCAAACGCAGAAATGCAGGTGAATGTTCCTAGCAGAGAAGAGGGTATTTGTCGGTAGGTATAGAAATGGGTGAAAGAAGCATGTGAATGAACGCAATTGCCGCAATGAGAACACTTGATGAAGAAACTTGGAGCATAATCAAAATGCTTCTTTCTAGATTTGTTGATTTTGAATAGTCGTACGACAATCGGGAAAATATAATGCAAAGACAAAGCAAAGAAAATAAGAATAGATGGATAGAAAATAGGAGAGATGGGGGACTGAACCCTAAATTATATATACGAGTAGGTCTTTGGGCTCAAGAGGCTGACGGTGAACAGAGGAAAATAATTTTAGGACGCGAAATAAGTCAATGTCACCTTGGATTGTTAACTTATACAGTTTTATGACCAGAGACGAGCTGAAGCAATTATATCAATTTATCTGTTATACATTGGTTTAAAATAGGAAGAAAAAGGAAGAAAAAGAGAAATATTCACAGTTATGATGGTAGAGAGTAATGAGTATGTAAAGAAAAGTCTGGCGATGACCTTTTAGCGTGGAGCGTGGCGGTATTTGCTGAAGCACTAAAATAAAAGATAATTTTTAAATTCTGGAGAATTTTCACTCCTCGACCAATTTTAGATAAGGTGGAGGTAAAGGAATGATCTTAGGCATGATAAATCATACATTGCCCTGATAGGAGGCGATTATTGGAATTTTTCTCCATGATAATTCGTTCCGATTTTTTTGGCATATATTTAGCATAGTCAAATCATCTGTTTATCCCCATTCCTTCAATTTTGGATCATTTTGGGTGAGCGCATATGAGGTTCGGATAAGCAGTATTTGCAGTACATAGAATTTTTTCCTTAGAACTTCATCACCAGGCAAGTGACAAGTTTTGGCCCACTATTCTTATCATCTAAAATCTGAATCAGTCTAATCATTCAATTCATATCGTCTAGTCACTGCACATTTCTGGTCTTTTGAAATTCTTTCTCGCTACTTTTAGGAAATACAATTACTTGAACAGCACGAACATTTTGTTGCTCCGTCCGTTCAACTACCCAGAGCAATTATAAATCTATGCGTTCATTCAACTGTTGCTACTCGTGAAAGAACATAGGATATCACTAACAACGAACCGTCTCTTTTTTTACAGAGTCAAAATCACCGGGCTGGAGGACATAAAGCAGAAATAAGGAGGAATATTCCAAGCGGAGTGGGGGATCCCCGCCGGTGAGGGAGGTAGGTAGATCTGCTTGAAGGAATTGACGTAATTGGGGATGGAGTCTGATGGCGATGTCGGAGGATGCGGATGGGTTTTCCGTTGAGTTGAGGATGACGAGTATGGAGTCCTGGTGGGGTAGGGGCAAGGGACGGTGCGGCACAAGATAGGGGAAGGGGAAAAGGCGGTCTTGGGTCACAAAAAGGGTTGGAGATAGGTATTTACATCCAGGGGTTCAGAGAGTGGTGGGGATATGGAATGAGGGAGGGTTAGAGAAAGGGTTATATGAGATATTTCGAGTTTCCTGTCTGTATGTGTGTGTGTGTGTGTGAGAGAGGCTAAAAAAAAATAATGGAGATAAAAAGGGTATAAGAGTCAAAACTGCCAGCATTTTTTCCTGTGGAAAAGTTATTTTTTTTTTAATTTTTATTCCATTCCTTTTTATCCCGTATTATTCTTTTTTATCCACTGTTTCCCTCGCTTTCCTCTCTGCTCCTTTCCTACTCCTCATCTGTCTACTCCTGCCAAGCACCGTCACAAGCCGCTATTATTGCGTTACAATGAGAGGAGGAGGGAAATTAAATAAAAAAAGTGAGAGACGTTTGCTCCTATTTGCTTCCGCGGAGCGCTCCATCGGAGAGCGGGGGAGATTCGGAGAAAATAAAATCCCGAGGAACAAAATTACAAACAAAAGGAGTTTCTTGCCGTGAGAGTCGTTGTCTGGGGATTATTATTTCTCGCGAATCATAATATCGACGTGAATGCTTCAGTTATCAGGATTCCAAGTTCCTTTAAATGGACATGAAAGCGCTAAAAAGTTTTTCACAGTGAATAAATCGAGCTTTCACATTCAGTTATTGAGTTATATGCCGTCATAATTCTTTGACTTATTCCATAAAATTTTCCTCATTGCAGCAATAAGGGGAATGGAATACTAATGAATACATTACAACATTAGTTGCCACCTTTTCGTTTTCTGACCATGTTTTGTATATATGGCCTGGTATTTTCATGGCTCGTCTATGAATCAGCCGCGACATTGTTAAAAGTTCTGTCTTTATCCTTGACAGCTCTACTAATATTTTCGAAGTTCACTGGGGTCTGAAGAAAACGTCTCTTTTCTGAAAACAGTAACATATGTACTCTATTCATACATTATCATGGTAACCTGTCGGTTATGAAAAAGATACTGTTATATGTTAAAATATTTCCTGAAAACCAATAAAAATACATCTTGATTGCCCCTAGTTTTAATAGGAGAACACAAAAATACTGGCCTAATAGTTTTTAGCAATGAATCTCAAAAAAATAATACTGTTTTATTCTCTCTGAGACTGTGTGTTTGTGTGCAAATTGCCTGCTCCTAGGAATAACGACCAGGTGGAAACAAGGCCACGTATGCTCGTGCGAGCCTGGGTCGCGAATCGACACTGGGTCACGAAATTTGCCCTCGGGCTAGCATTTCGTAATGTAAAGGGAAAAGTGGAGATGGCAGGTCCGGGAAGGAGGAGTGTGTGGGAAAACTGGAAGAAAGGGTGTGTGATTGGATTGTCAAGGATTTGTTTGGCACCTGGTAAAGCCCGTTGAGTGGGGCAGAGAGGGGATATAGGAGGGAGCATGGAGGCGAGATAGAGGGCGCTTGGACGGTGGTTGAAAAAGAGGGTGGCCCGTTATTAAAATTGCGGGAAAGGAAAAGTGGTGGAATGCAGTCGGAGGAATTACTCGTCGAGGAAAAGGATATGAGCGCCGACTTTCCGCGGGTAAATTAGTCATACACAATATACGTTTTTTTATACTTTTAATTTAATAATGGCGGCATAAGCAACCCGCATCAATTTTCTTGAAACAAGCACAGCTAACTTGAGAGCTATCAACGCGCTCTATGCAAGCGAGTATTATATATATACAAGAAAAGAACTAATAAAATCATCAAACCGAGCCACAGTCTAAATTCAATGCAGTAAGTTTAAAATGAAAAAAATGACATGCGGTCTCATACCGACATACCATATATTTGACTCGTCCAAAACACCATCTATTTGCCGGAATCTTTCTTTACAATATCTTAACGATTTTGATTTGGGGTATTCGCCTACTTTTCACAGTAAATTAGACCCACCGATCACATTAACAACATCAAACAAGTTTTCCATGTAAATTTCTATGCATCAACCACTCCAAAGTTTCTCCTTTCATGATTTCATTCCTTCAATGCGTAAGTTTGACCGCTGTTTTAACAACTGAATTCATAAATTTTATGAAAGAAGTATTTATTTTATGATAGCTGTGATAAGTGGCACAAGCCAAGTAGCTGATATTACTGAGAAAATAAGAGATTGATTTTTTCAGTCAAACTTTCCTACTTTATTCTTGAATAATTTATTCTTTTAAAAATTACTTTTTTATCAAAAAAATATAAAAATATATACCCAGGAATGGTTGGCGGGGATATGAACTTGAAAGGCTGACAAGACACTGAGTTTAAACTACGATTGCTGCAAATCGTATGTGTTTCAAGTGAGCGCTTCTCTTCGGCCGCACATGTGATTTTACTCTCAGGATGCCTTTCCAGGATTGCGCATTCGGAGTTAGTTACAGAACCCGAAGTACTTAATTAATGTAGAATGTGTTATGGAAAGCTCTATACACGGGTTGAGAGAATGGGTAACTTCTAGATTTATGCCTTAAGGTCAGACAGCGTAAAGCTAAGCAAGAAACTAGCGACAAAGGAACTGTGGACTTCATTACAAGAGTAACCTCAGCTGACTGCTAGTGGGGGGGACTTGACAGCTTGTCTCGAGAGGATCGAGCACGTGGGAAGAAAATGGTAGGCAAATGGAAGAACAATAGTTTGTCGAGAGGGGAGAGAGAATGAGCGAGGTTGGGAGGAGAGACCTGTGGGGGAGGGGGAAAGGCGAAGCTCTTTAGGAGGACAAGTGCACTCCGAAGATATACGGCGACGGAAAAGACACGTCTTTGCGCTTTCCAAGCCTTATCCCCGCGACCTCTATTCTCCATCCACCCTCCGCAAGACCCACTCCTCCTCACATACATGGGTCCCTTTGCTCGCCAACCTTGACTCCCCTTCCACAGCCCCTGTTGCAGGGGAATCTCGCCCACCCCGACAAAGTTGGCGAGAATGTCCTGCAGCGGGAGCCACGGATGTGGAAATTCAGTCCGGCGGGAGAGGAGGAAAGGAGGACACGCAGAGAGGGAAATGGAATACCAGGACAGGGTTGAAGATTTTTACGTGGGTCTGGGGGATTAGGGTAGGCGACTATGCCTACGTGGGTTGGTCATGTGGGGGAGTGAGTGAGTGGGGAGGGCCACGACACGGAGAGGGTGTCGGCGATCCTCGAGGTGTGTCCCAGGGATTTGGGGCGGCTGAGGTAATGGAGGGAGAGTGCGAATGGGGATGGATTTTAGTGCCAAAGGCATGTACATTCGCCCCTACCCCTTGCCAGTATATATCCCATCTCTGAGGTGGATATATCGATAAGGTCTCTCGGCTGAATTTAACGCCACAGAATCGGATTTTTGGTTTAGAATTGTGTACAGTATGATTTTAAAACTTGGTACTTAGGTGTGTGTAGTTGAGGCTTTTGTGCATGGGTTTCTAGTATTAAACTTTACTGGGTTAGACTTTTAGAAAAAGAGGTTCATTTGGCAAAGAGCTTAATACGTAACCAGATGTTATGGTTGTCTCGTTTGTGTTACTAGCTTCTCGCTTTAAATCGACTTAAATCGACCATCGATTTAAAATTTCATTCAATGCGTAGTTACAATAACTCTGGTACCCAGGCGCAAGCATAAGCAGTAAAATGTTATCGCCAAGTAAGATTTTTCTGGCTGAGACTCTGAGGATACGGTGCAATTGTAAAGATAAGTTGCTTGGCGACTACGAAATATTTTTTTAGGGACGGAAATAATTGTCAGCTGTATTACTGAGAAATATGACGCTCGTAGCCCATGAATAACATAAAAAACACTATCGGTAAGACCAGAAAATATGAAAAGGCGACGATAAAATCAGAGAACAGTCTTAGATGGACATCTACTACGCTACTACGGTAGATCAGATCAAGAGAAAAAAATTAGGAAAAGAGACTGCAGAACAGACAGATTTAAAATTACCTTTTCCCTTGATCGATAAGAGGCCATAATGACTACCAATGAGACTTTAAAGTAGGTTAGTTGACGGGTAGAGTAGCCGATTAGTTGATTTTCTCTAATACATACTTGCCTCTACATCTGCCACTTAGTACAGACATCACGTTTTACATGACCCCTACACGACTTGTCTCTCGATTACGTCATTGTAATACACAAAAGCACACCTATAGCGTCCGTAGCATACCTATAGTGAAGTGCACGTAGGTGAAAAGAACAGCTACACTTACGTGAATGTTGGTGATAATTCACCTCCTGCCAAACGCGCATGAGGTGACTTGCCGGGAATATATAGTGGTTTTTTGGATGTGTGATTTTAGTGTAAATACATTTTTTCTCTCGGCTTCATCTCATTACAGTGAAATCCGGTTATGTCAAGGAAACGCAGTGGGAAGATACCCAAGATTACTAAGAAGATATTTTTGGGAAAAATACGAGGGTTAGAATAAAAGATCATGTAATAGAATAGTCTTCTCTAAAATTTGACGAATTTTTATAACCGAAGGGGTCAGAAGTATAAACCGCGTCCTTACAGTATTAGATTAAGAAGTTTTCATGATTGTACTACACGTAAACCGTCGCTACAGAAAACTGATGTGAAATATCTGCTAAAAACGATGGTGTGATTCTTCTTGTATAGTATGTTATTTTATTGCATTGTGTGAATCTTGTATTTAATTTCAACGAAAAATTGTTAAGATAGAAGAAATTTATGTTAAATAAAAGGCAGAATTTATATTATAATTACTTTTGTGACTGCTAGCCGCGGAGCTACTGGCAATTCGTTCAAGGAATAGCAGCTTTAAAACAAAAAAGTATTTTTCTGGGGTGCCGAGTTTCACCCCATTTTGCTAAATTTGATTTGATAAAATATGTGTGTATTTATTTGGGTAAATTAAATTACATTCTTCTTCTTCAGAGGGACTGAAGCAAATGATGGATGAATAACTCAAGCTATTTTCTTTTTCTTTTCAGGCTTATCACATTGGATGAATCTTTCCGACTGGCCATTTGAAGAAAGCTAGTCAACAGTTTGTGTAGCTGGTTGTATAAGCGTGCAAATCAACTTGTCTTATACATATGCATACAGTACATATCTTAGGACTAGTAGTACATTGGTAGCATTTATATTGTTTTGTGCGTGTGGGTGGGATTTACATGTCACATAACCACTGAAAGTTATTTGAGCATATTGATAATAACTCACCCCCCTTGAGGTGGCTTGCAGGGTAATGTGTACAAAAAAAACTGCTGAGAAATGTGTATGTATTTAATGAATAAATCTTTAGATTATGAGACTGCAGAAACCCAATCCTTGGATTAGACACTTGATGATGGAGATGCATATTTCAGCCTGAGATGAGCCTCTTGAACTCGAATACGAGTGCTTGAGCCAAAAGACTATCGGACCAAAACCTTTTGTGGGTACTTTTCTTCCTGCGTGGGAGTTTTATTGCTTCGCAACTTTTTCTTTAGGGTGGCGGCTTGCTTCCAGAAACGCTAAGCTCCCCTCGCAATATGGGCTTCCTAAATGAACTCCAGTGTTGGACAGTTTGTTTGAGGAGGATTACGTGAATGAACTTCGAGGGAAATAGCTTGGAAAGTTAGGGGAATGTGCTGAATTCTCCCAGCTACCATGAATCAAGGAATTAGAATGTGTATTTGAGTTTAGCTCAGCCATAAATCAAAGGTGACAAGTGAACAAAGCAATACATTCAAGTATCTTTTCATTTATTAAAAAAATAGTTTATCAACAATTTTTTAATTGGTGATAAAATTGCTATTGAGTACTATTCAGCATTCAAACTTTGTCCTCCAGTAATCATGATAGTCTCCAAATACATGTTATCTACTTAAAGATAGTGGACTCATTGCTACAGTGTATAATATTTAGCCAATTAATTGAACATACGTGGGTTTTCTATTAATGCAGACAAAAAATAATTGAATAAAGAGCCACGGAAGGAAAGGATACATCCCACACGCGGAAGGGAGAAACAACACGAACAACATAACTGCAGTGCAGAAGCGCAGGAGATATCATCACTTCCGTCGATTACGCATCTGCGCTTGGGTTGTAGCAATTCAGCGCTCAATACGTAAAGCATACATCAGATTACGCAATGAAGCGACTTATGTAAAACGGACTTAGAAGCACTGCGCAATATTTGCGATTGCGGCATTGAAACTTTCCCGATGCCTACAACCACATGACATCACTTATTCTGATTTTGTTACAATGACATCGAGTCGGGGCAATGACCCCTTTGCGTGATTAAAATTCCGAAGGGTCAGGCGGATTCCGATAATGGTAACTCAAATTCTCAATTTATGATTTATATAGCAGAAGAACTTAAATGATGGCAACTGTTCAGGCTGACGTCTCTCTGCTGACTGACTAGAAGACAAGGCAGCGGAACACGTGTCTATTCAAACAGAAAAATTCGACTTCCTTAGTCACAAGATACACAATAATTATGAAAAACACTTTCTAGGTGGAAATTCAAATTGAAACAAGTATTATTTAACAGCCCTGTTTTCTTTGAGTATGCCTCCCCTAAAACATATGCAAAAATAGTGCGTTGGAAAGACACGCATACTAGAGGAGTCATCTCTCATAGTTCGCTCCGATAGTTGATTTCCGCTATTTATGGCAAACATGTTTACCATGTAATGGCGTGATTTTATGGATTGGATAGCAATCCTTCCGCTTAACGACTCACATGCCACTTCGTGCAATTTATAGAACTCCATTGAGCACGAGGGCTTCGTTGAGTTGCAAGCAAAATAGGCAATACGTCACATAGGACCTTAAATTGGCATAGCTCGGGAGTCTTCAACATTCAGCAGAGAAACTTTAGGCGCCTTTGATCTGGAAGCGAGCGGACCGACGCCTTCGCCTCCAAGGGACGATTGAAGAGACAATGGAGTCTAATGGGGGCGTCCTTAAATTACACAAGACATCGAAGGAGCTTTGGGTTTCCACAGCTGTTACGTTGCTCACCATGGGAAGGGTCGGTCCGAGGGTGTCGGCGCTGAGGGGCCCTGAGCGCGGAACTTCAGGGGAACTTTGATTGTCAGACCAACCCATGATGAACTAATTCACTTCAAGGTGACAGTCCTGGCGTCCTCTATACCTGATGCCGCTTACTTGTGCTCAACTAAGGACGAGAATTAAGGTTTTCGGATAATCCTTCTCTTCATCACCAAAATACGACCTTGCCTATTAAAATACTTATATTAATATTGATGGCTGAAACAACACGGCAGCATTTTTATAGTTCATCCTGAATGTTTGAAACTAATTTTGAGGAGACGCAAATTTCAGTTGACTAAGTATTATCAAATCGAATGGTTAATAGCAAACGCTCCGCACTGATGATTTACTGGATGAAACGGAAGGGGCAGAAGAGAAAATGTGGAACATCACATGATGACGCGATATTTAAGTGTCCCGTCTGAAAAATATAAGAAGCTTTGTTTATAGCCAAAAGAGAATGGGAAAAGGAAATTTGTTTACTATAAATAAACGTACGTTGCTTATTCAATTTGCGGGTAACAACTAGACCTACCCATTGTGTGACAATTTTCGAGAGATTTGGGATATTTTTATTCATTGTCGATTACAAGGCCAAAAATTTACTAATATTACGGTCAAAATTCAGGGGCCCATGGAGAATCGGAAACCAAAATATAACGCTGGATGAACTTCAGATGGCTGACCACGAGAGATGGACCAGAGGAGTAGGACGCGATTGGAAGGTGAGCTGCAAAATGAAAGGAGCGCTATTGAAGTCCGTGCTGAGGCCTACTCTACTGCAGGAGTGGAAACGTGGCCCAGCACAAAAGTCCGAAAAATTAAATCAAAAGTAACTGAACTGAAAAGTCTGCGTTGGATGCTTCGAGTAACAAGAAAAGATCTGATAAAAAATGAGTGTATTTGAGGAGCGGTAGAAGTTGGACCCATGGGCAAGAGAGTGCAAGAAAGGACATATGCAGAGAAGGGCCGAGGAATTTTCTGGGAAAAGAGTTGGTAAAATACACGAGAAATGCAGTTAGTGGGGAAAGGAAGACGAAAAGACAAGAAAGTGGAAGATAACAAAATAACAAATAGGATAAAGGCTGGAGGAAGGAAGAGGCTTTTATTCGAAATCTGGGGGGGAGGGAGAAGAATATAAGAGGGAAACCCCAACCCAATGTGCTATCATAGATAGAAAGAAGATAACTAATATCCGCAGAAATCTCTTGAAGACGCTGATCTCGGACAGAGAAGATCGAACAGCGACTATAAGGTTAATATGCTTCTGCTTCTACTGGGAATCAGTAGCGCCGTATCGATTTTAATATTAAGTAACTCAAAATGTATAAAAGCCACTGTGCTTCTAAGTAAAAATGATGCGTCACATTATAGGCAGCGTCACATTATAGATGATTATAATAGGCGCACGTTAGCGGAAGAGTTCCATAAGAAAACATAAGGCAAGGAGGCGGGATTTTGTCAAATGTTCGACCGAGATAAGTTGGGGAAGAAAGTGAGATGAATTGAAGGGGTTGTGGTGTGGTTGTAAGGAGTGGAGAGTGCGAGCCTGTTTGGCTGTGAAGAGAAAATATAGCCGGGGTATATGATCGAAAGGTGAAGGTGCAATGAATGTTATGTTTATCGGACAATTCCCTTGATGAGTCACGCCTTGAAACCATTGATTATAAAATGCATACTACAATATATATAAAATTAGTAGAGGGCATATCTGACACAAAAATTGGTGTCGTAAATGGTCTATTTACTTTGAATGTTTTAATGCAGAAGTAATGCAGTTTTAAGAGAATAGAATATAATCTTGTTGAACGCATGAATCACAAACTCAAGTAACGTTAACTTAAACTTAATCTGAAGAAAACTAAATTCATGTCAATAACAAAATCTCAAGATTGTACAGTACATATCTAATGATAAATTATGCTCAATTTTAACGATTACTATATTATAAATATCTTGAAACATGAATTACAAACTCGTGATCACGATAAAAAAATAAGAAGCCGTATGGAAATTACACAAACGATCGTGCTCGAACGACTTCTTCAATCGCCATTGAACTATAGAACTTAAAATATTCATTTTTATTTTTATTCCACCCTCTTATGTAGTGCTGAAGCCAGGACACTATAAGAGTGAAATATGAATAAAAGTGAAACCTTTGAAATGTGGTGATGGATACAAAATGTATCGTGGGTGGAAAGAGTGACGAGTGTTTACAAAGAATAAATAATGAACGCAAAATCTTAAGAATCATCAAAATTAGAAAAACTTCTGCATTTTGGTCCTGAAATAAGAGACGTAAGTATCAAATATTAAGAAACATAATTCAAGGAATAAAGGACGGACAACTTGTAGAAGTGGTTTGTCTGCAGAAGATGATGATTTTGATGAGCCATGACGATTTTGACCACTTGAGCCATGCTAGGAGTGGCACCATAAGATGACGGAATGAGCATGATGATATTCTCCGTACATGCATCGGACACAATATTTTTCTATCCATTGAAGCAGCGCTTAGGCGCAGAACGAAATACGAAGTGTCTAAAAATTGTATTAACAGTATGAGTGTATTTTGAATGTTACCTAGTGGAAACGAGCGAAAAGAGAATATCGAGCGCTCAGGGTGCAACTTTATTGCAAGTTTAATTTTCTCCATAAAGATTTCACATTTAGGGTATGTTGGCCTGTATATGACACGTGAATGTAAGAAATGAGCAGCTATAATCATACGTTTTCGCGAAAGATGAGCTCGGTAGTGTCATTTTCATTACGGAAAAAGACATAATTCATTATTATGTACTACTGTCCATTCTTATGAAACACGTGAGTTGTAAAGTCAAATGAAACTTACTTGTACGTAAAGTTGTAATGAGAGTTATAAAATCAAATTTAACTTGATTGCATGCCCATACTCGACCGTACGCTGGCTCATCGTAATGCTTGAAACATACCTAATGGTGAAAGTTTCTTGCCGTAGGTTTTAGCTTCACATAGGTTTTCATTATTGCTATATACCTTGCGAGTTCTCAGAATTGTACCCCTAGCGCAAGCTCACCATGTTCGTAGTTATTGGTCGACGACCCCGTCTTTGAGCTTGAGTTTTGGGTCGGTATTATTGCAATTCAACACTTCATAACACTGGCCTTACACGTTCCAAAATCGTTTTCATCGCTACCAACACTTGAGTTAGAAATCAGAGAGACTCTCACCTCATAACGCCGTCGTTATGAGTTCCGTAATTAGTCCTCTGCTGTTAATTTACCGCAAATGACTTTCAACTTCATCGATCTAGGCTAAAGTACAAATTCTCTTACATATTGAAATAAATGTGATCAACAAGTCTTGATGAAGATCTTCTTGCAAACCAAGGAGAGTATGAAATCAAGCGGGAATAACAGGCAAGCTAAGTCTACCAGCGTAAATATCACGCAAGGAAAAGAATGAAGAGGTACATTCAGTAACGTACGTTCTTGTATATTTTCACAAAGACAAGTGAGTTTTCCTATTAACACAAGAAGCATCATACATGCAATTTAATAAAACGTTTATACGAGGATACTGCATTTAGAAAGACTACATTTATGGAAAGGCATTACGAGTAGCATTTATTTATACTGCACCTAATAAATTTGATTTTGAAACATTACCAATAATGCTGCAAAGAGGGAATCATAAATTCCTAATCGCATAGAAAATCATATAATTTAACTTGAGACGAAAGTAAATGATAGGGATAATTAGCATCATGGGTTTGCAAGGGAATTTTAGCATCAATTCTTTAAGAAAGAGAAAATATTGTGCTCCAATTCGACCTTAGCGCATAACATACTATTGCAGAAATATATCAATGCGTGCATTACAAGAAGAGCTTAAGGAAAAAGATTGATAAATATCCGTATTTTCGGCTTATTCACTTAAGCAGAATGATGATGATGTAAAAAATCCATTCCCAAACGATGTATACGGTTTATAATTGCACAAAACAGATGAAGAGTGCAGCAAAGTACCCAAGCATGATTTAAATTATCCACGGAGACTTCGGTGCAAATATTATTTGTAGGACTTATTAGTAATATTATTAGTCAGTTAGTAAAATGGAAATGGGCTGATTATTAAAAGCAACTGTTTAAATTCAAGAATGTACATTAAAGAACCTGAAAAAAGGATGCCAAAGGTGCCGCGGCGTGAGATAATGGACGAAAGGAAAAGATCAAGGCAGAGAAAATCGCAGAAGGATTCGGTAAAGGGCATGATCGCTGAGTAGGATGAAAGTACTAAGTAGTAAAATTAGTAGTGAAAGTAGTAGTACAGGGGTAAAAGCAGTAAGATTGGGAAAAACGGAGAAGAATGGGCGGGCGTCTTGACAGAGATCATCGGCCACCCTCGGCGGAGCTCCGAGGAAGAAGAACCTTGAAGATTCAATATACCTATATGAATTTTTCGATGACAACATTTTTATTGCAGTTGCTGAGAACATACGGACTATCAGACTATAGCTGTTGTCAGACTAAGAACTTTACACTTCCGCAAATGATTATTCAAAATTCTCAACATTACTGTGGCACCATCACAGTGGCACTGCTAAGAATCACTCAATACCCCAAAATCGCGGCCGTGGCGTAGACGAAGAACGTGAGCATATCGAGGATTTAGCAATCAAATAACCAACATGATACTTTTAGTGAACATTAAAAGATGAACTGATAGAATAGAGATTGGCCTCTTAAATGGATTCCTAATATCCGTTATCCAGAGTAAAAGAAATGTGATCCCCAAACGAGTAGTCCTGCGTGAGTAACGAGATCATCCCCAGGTCTTAGGTGTTTCTTGGCGGGATAAGAAGGCTCTAAAAAAAGCTATAACATCCATCACATTCGATCTCAGGACCCAGCACAAGACCTAAAATGCTGGCCTGCACCATATGCTGAAGACGGCACGGATTATGATTGAGTCGACCAGAATGGTCTCTTACAATCGTTTAACTTGAGCCGGCGTGGAAGCAATAGTGTCAGTAGTATCGCAGCGTGTACCTTGAATAATTTTCATAAACAACACATATGGTAGAATTCAACCAAATAACCGTATGTCGTATTCCTCCATTGTTGAATTAACGGTCAAACAATCTGTAATGTCCGCGGAAAGGTCAAGGACGCGATGATTTCAAATGGAGAGGCTCGCACGACGACTGTAGAAGGCCTATGTAAATATCAAAATTGGCACTACATCAACTTTAACGCGAGGATGGTTAGCAATAATTATCGTTGTACAGCATTATATATCACATAATATTGGAAAGCTGTCATTCTCGAGACCTTCATCGATACTGTGATGCCCGAATGACGAATGTTTCGGCTTAAGCCGCCGGCCCGACCGTCTCGCCACCTCCTCTCCCCTCCTTCTCCCTTCACACTCATGGCCTTGCCTACGAAACCTTGCTCTGGAGAACGGTAGGACCTCGAGAAAACATGTTACGGGCCACGTTTTACACCGCCTTCAATTGCCGATATCGGTGGCGACGGGGTTTTTTCCCCGTCTGCTAATCTGAGATCGGGGGTTCAATTCCCAAAGAAGTACATTTGAGGACGTTATGTTATATTTTTTAAATAAATTAACAATATTTGTATTCCTCCTTTTCCGACGATTTACGTATAATTAATTTAACACTTCCATGTTTTATACTTACAAATTTAAATTAATTAATAATTTTACACGTATTGCTGAGGTTTAATTCTGAATTTATCTTTAAGATTGTGAATTTTTCATTTTTATAAATTTATAAGGATGCGTTGAGGAAGCGCGTAAAACGTTGGCAGCAAACAAAAGAAGGAACAAAGTATAGGAAACATTTGTCATAGCATTTGTAAGAGATTTTAGAACACAGTAACACAGAGATGAAGTAAAAATATTCCAGAATTGTATTTAAATAATCGCAGCTTAGATGTTAATCAATCAACGAATTGCTATAAAAAAGCTTCACCTATGAATGATCCATTCCTCTTTGGTGAAAATTCGCTACTGACCAAATATTATCCCCACATCTGCCGCACCAGAAATTAGGTGTTGTATCAATTCCTTCATTTTTTATTCCGTTTGCCGCGAAGGCATGTTGGAGGTTTCAACCAAATAAATGCAAACAGAATCTATAAATGGTGTAAATAATTCTATGCAAGAGTTTTTCCTTTTATTGAGTGAAAAATCTAACGACACTAAGGAATAAGTAGCGCCTGTATTAAGGTAGGAGTACGAGAATAGTAATGAAATGTTAAAAGTTTTAGAAATGTTTTTTTGTTTTGGATTTTATCCTTAAAATAGCGAATAATTAACTAACGGCAAGGATAACCAAAAACATGATTAATATAATTTAAAGAACAGAGAGTTTTGCCGAGTGACTGTAAGAGATCTGCGTCATTCCTTCGTATTCATCTAATACTACCCTTCAAGCCGCAGCATGGACGTGTGACAGGAGGTGTTATGCCTTCAGCAGTGTAAACATGCAAGGGATAAGGTTTTGGGAGGTATTGACGAAAATTACATATAAATTCATTCAGAACACTATTGAGCAATTTTATGGACATCCAAAATTGCTAGGTGGGAAATCACGGTGGGCTACTAATCGTCGCGGGTAGTCTTATATTTGGTTTAGTTAAGGATCGCTGGAATATTGGTGGTCACCCCGAAAATAAGCAGAACCATGAAAGAGCATCCGAGTACAAGCAAAGATCTATAAGTAATTTCTCCTCTTGGAGACGATAGATAAGGGTCTCTACGTTTAGGAACGACCATCGTATGTTGGTACTGACGCCAATGCTGAACGCCGTGTTAACGTGCGTCTATGCCGTAATAACTCGTCCATCGCAAGCATGACGAATAGGGAGAAAACCAAAAAAGGTTATCACAATGACCGAATTAGACAAGAAAAATGGGGGGTGAACAAGTTGATACAACAAGTGTACAAGTTTAGATACATTGGCAAAGATGTGTACCCATGATTTTTGAAAACGTTTCTGAAATAAAATATGTCAGGTTTTTCCGGAGAATAGAATAAAAAAAGGCATCTCAGGATTTCATCCGGGTAGGAAGGTCCATAACCAACGTTTTGGCCGCTTCTACTGCAGTCGTCCTCAGGGTGATGAGACCCTGAGGACGAAGATCATTACCCTGAAGACGGCTGCAGTGTATGCGGCCAAAACGTTGGTAATGGACCTTCCAACCCGGATGGAATCCAGAGAAGCCATTCTCTGTTTCCGAAATATTAAAACATAATAAGTGATTCTGGATGCGTTCAATAAACAATTGGAAGACGATGGTAGAAGAATGCATGTCCTTGAATCGCTGAAAATAGTGCAGCGAACCGAATATGATTCAATTCTCACCAATAAACATATGCTATTTTGCTATTCTTAGCCGTTCTCCATACCCGTTGATAACATTTTTGAACATCATCTCCGACTTGATTATGCCTTATATTTTGATAGTGTTTTTGTAGATTTATTGACATTTCGTTATCTTTCCGCGACCGTAACCAATTTTTTGCTTTGTCAACCACCCACAGAGCCATCGATTGACCGATGGACCTTCATTCTCATCTTTTCCATCCAAATAATACATCTCCTCGTGCCCGTTTTTCCCCTTGCCATTTTCAGACCTAGCTAACAAATAACGCCTCATTTGTTACACATGATTCTGAAGTATGGCCTATGATGCTGAAAGCTAGGTCGAAAAACAAGCATTTGATGGATTCTACTTAATTAGCAATCATTTACCACTCCTATTCATCGATTATACAACGTTTAGCCTCTCAAATTCAATTCCGTTTGAGAAGTAGAGCTAATGTATGAAGGCTACTTATGTTCACGCGCAGGATGGAAGTGAGGACCTGGTCCGAACTATTGCATAAGTACAAAGAAAGAAGAAAGTATATATTGCGAAAGGTGATTTTTTTCATGATGACGCCAGCTTGAGCGATGGTGAGGGGATTATACCGTCCCCGTGTTGGAGAGGAAGGCTTGGAGAAGAGAAAAAATGGTGGATTGTCTTGTATCACCGTGGGGTCGTAATTGATGGCGGATGGAGACAAAGAGTTTAGGGTACGCTCCGCATGTGGGAAGAGGGCTCCGGGGACAGAGAGTGGAAGGTTAGGACGGCAGAGACGACCAAGGATGGAAGGCAAGGAAAGACTACGTTAACTGTGAAAGGGGCATGGATGAAATGTGGGGAGAGAAGACTTGAGATAATGCCGCATAAAGAAACCTTAAAAGCATTCGGATGGCTTTGTTCAATGCCAGAGTGTGTTATGTATTCAAAAGTTTGGTCGCCGGGTCGCCTGAATAAACTTGGCAAAATATAGCTCTAAAAGAAGAGATACGCTTCAGAAATAATAGCCGGGTGTATTTTTCCCGTTGAGCAAATATGGCACGCTTGTTTATATCCCTCGGGTCCTCGATAAAATGTTAGGGCTAACAGAATATGAAATTTTATGGGTTTTTGTGGAGTCGAGTGGTATTGGGAGGTCTTCATCAATTTAAATGTGTGTTACGTGCTTGGTTTCTTGGTAGAGATATAATGCTCCCATCGAATCTGTCGGATGTAAAAGAAACTACTTCATTCATCTCCATAGAAATCTCAAAACTAGATTTCAGCGTTTATTTGGATCGAAGTTACTCTTTCATTGTGATCATGATTGCACCCTTAGAATGATCTTTGTTAGAAGTTTTGTCGCTAATATGGATTATCTTTTTACGGAATGGAAAACTCAAAGTCAGGAACTAATTTACTGTTAAAAGGAAAGCACATACGTAAAATCATCCATAATTTTTTTAAAGCATGTGGTATGTAGACTTGCAGTTAAGTCTGTATGAGAGAGTAGAGCATTATCGTTTATCCTTGGAGCGATAATTCCAAAAACTGAGAAATTGAATGGTATATCTACCAAATGTTCATAAATGTTGAAGCTAATGTTGACCAAACTAAATTATATACTGATTTTATTCTTCACATCATTTACTATGTGTCTGGTTTCCAACGCTATGATGACAACGATTAGATGATAGGAATTGCGACAAATGATTCTACCGTAAAATATTTCATGACTTCCTTAGTATATATCATGAGTGGATTCTAACAGGTTTCAACATAAAATGCAATTTTCAGATTAAGGCTCTTACGGGTTATCAAATGCAGTTCCATCGATTCCATCGGCGTTCTATCAAGCTGGGAATCCTTAGGAGTCTGTTGTTGGCCCCAATATGTTATAAATTTAAATTAATGACAAACTGCATAATGTTTTTTTTGGCAGAATGATATATGCAAACAACACAACTCTTATTCAGAAATGTAATAACCTTAGTAATGTCAAGCCTCTTGCAGAACAGTCAGTAGCAGAAGCCCAACATCATTTATATGCAGATGGCTGCAAAGTTCCAATAGACTTAAGATAGTAAAATGGTAATGTGTCTCGGCCGCTGTACTCTATAAATAAATACTTAGAGCTGGACTTTGCCAATTGGTCCTCTTTTTACTTTATTTAGTATGAATGCAACACTTTGACGAATCTACATGGGCAAATAAGAATACAACACCCAGTTTAACACTTAAAAAAACAGTTTGACTCTTACACAAGGCAATTTGCCCGTGTCCTCTCCATTTCCTACCACAACTTTTTCCCTAATCCCTTTTCATTAATGGCTGGCGCTTTAAAATCCCATAAGATACGTATCCGCGGCGGCTCGAAAGCTAGTATATCGATGGATTAATCGAATTATATGGATGGTCTATTTCAGGTGTGGAGCTTTAGGTGACTTGCTCAAGTAAATTATTCGTAACTTGTAACCGACTTGTGCTTATGGGCGATAGTGGCATATGAATAATAGCACTATAGTCGTCGCTTTAAAAAGAAATTTATAGTAACTCTTATTAGTCTCCTTATAGGAGTCGATACCTAACGAATTAATCCGTTCATCGAATTCAGACGGCTGCTCATTTAAACGTTACCGCAGTATACTGAGCAAAAGTTCAAATACAACCATTGATGACAAACATTGAATATAACGCAAAATATGAAAAAATTAGTATCAGCTGCTTTTACGAATAAATAATAAAGTAATAACGCACAACGCAAGAAATATCGCCAAAAAGGGAGTAGTTTGAAGTGAATTTTCAGCAAACGATGGCTATGGTGTAACTGATGCGTAAATAGTGATCACGTATTGCCACGTAGCTTTTTCGGAAGACAAGTCTCGATAGAATTATGTTATCATGACTTTGAACTTTAGTTTCTCAACTGATTTGCTTCTAAACATCCGTGTGTACGTAGATTCAACGTTAAAATAAATCCTACCCGATGTTTTACTTCAACGCCGAATTGCAAAGGAGACTTTGACCAGGGTTTTTTACTGCTTTATTAATAAAGAAGAATAACTTACCATATAAGTAGAAACAGGAAACATCGTCGTCTAAAGAAGCTCGATGGAAACTGTCGAAAGCCCTCTCGTTGATAAAATCTTGATGTAAGTGATGTAAATCTTCATTCTTCTGCCTTCAAGCCTCAAAGTTCAGGAAATTTTGATGCTTGGAGAAGTAAATCTAAGAAAAAGTGAAAGGTTACGTTAGATGAGGAAAAATTACTTTTGTAAATTTTGCAAGAATACTGAGAAAAAGTTCAATAATTTCACTTTTTTAATCCATCTTATCTAGGTTGCTCAGATTCTTGGGCCATTTTTGGTCTGCATTAGCACATCAAAGTTCTCACTAGCATAATAACCCATTGCAAGTACGTCCAAGTTACATCCTACCCCTCCAATATTAATTACGCTATCGCGCTTGACAACAAATAATCCAAACTAATCCGGGACTGGCTGACTGAAAACCGAGTAAAACTAAATCCAAATAAGACGAAGTCAGTAATTTTCTGGACTACTCCCTATATGAATATTCTGCTCAAGAGATCCCTCTAAGATAAACGTTCTTAATATGATAATCGACTACTACTACTCCGTTTGCGATCAATCTTTAACATCTGTAATGAAAGACATATCATTCCCTATTCCTTGAAGTGACATTGGCTGACATTGGACTAAGAAACAACATTCAAAACTCTCATTAGTATTTAAGAGTACCAAACGCGAAAAATCCAACAAATCCATATGAAAACAAGATATTCAACGCTTCAGTGACCAAGAAATTAACCCGTAAAACAAACACATTTGACATTTCCAAATAACACACAACTAAACATGAGAAATCATTGCTTGTGTTGAAGTACATTATAAAGCTCATTGTTTAACAATATTAAGTTGTCCAGAAATGTCTTACAATGTATATGAAGCAAGAATGACTATCATTTCATCAATACCACTAATGGACCCAAGGAAAGTTTTGTGATTCGTGAAATTGGATAATATTGTTATTTTTATTATAATTGTAACTATTTCTTAGTTATTAAGACCACCTTACAATGTTATCAAATATATTCAGTTATTAAGGCAATATAATATGTTAAAAATGTATTTATTTTATTGATTACCCTTGTGGCTTGCTCCAGAACAATAGAAGAGTTTTCTATTCTATTCCTGTAACCACTAGAGGTCTATGGAGAGATCATTTCAAGTAAAATGAAACAATGAAAGTTAATACAGCGTCAAATCACTTCATTTCATTTAAAATCACGTCAAATCACTCCATTCAATTGAAATGAAGTGATTTGACGCTATACTAACTGTTGTTTCTTTGACCCTTTTCAATAAAAGCGAGCTATTTCCGTCGCCAGGTTCCATTCCACTCCATCTTCATTCCCTAAAAATATTTTCTTTAGGGGACCATCTATCCATGCCTAGGAGCGTGACGCTTTAAATGACCCTTCATTTTAGCCACCTACTCAAACAAACAGTCAAAAGGCTATCTTTGTTTGAAGGTTTTTGCAGCGATATAGTCAAATGGCTAGTCTCTTTTCGCATATTGTATTAGGTATATCGTACACGTCCTACGACAAGCCTTTTCGGTGCGGCAGACGTAAGTATACAGCAAAACGTATAAAGTTAAGTAAGTTCGGTCGCGTAACGACTTTGACTATATTTCATTGAAATAAGAGCGAAAAGTACGCCCAAATTTTGCGTAGTCATGAGAAGCAACACAGAAAATGGAAGCTCTCTTAAGAGATGAAACTTATGACTTCAAGATTTTAGTCGTAGAGCGGCAGCGTTTCCCTTATTTACTCTAGGCTGATGTTGTTGAATATGCACTCTGAAATGGGGGTTCAAATATATAAATATTTAACATTATAAAGATTTATCATCATCAGTGATCGTTCAATTTTTAGATTGGTTGACTGCAGCCTTCCAACATTCCCTAAATAATATTAGTTCCATTACCTTCTGCTATCTCTTCCCATGTACTTTCCTCTTTCAGAAGATTTAAATGATGTACATATGAATATTTATAATGATAGATACATTTCATAATGCATATTTATCAAAATGTACAATTAATAATTTTTTCTGATAAATATTAAGTTTTTCTCTCACTTCCTATAAGTATCCTTCTACGGCTATTTCCATGGTTATTCCTTATTTTCAAGTCAAGATAGGACCAGCTATTTGCACTGACGGCTAAAATGCATGGATTTGCCTGGACGATGAATTGCTGCGCGTTATCCCCTTGCAAAATATTCCAGGCGACGCAAAATAATATATGGAAGAGTATTCCGGGGATGGTGTGTGATTCAGGAGAGTCGCATTTCTAACCTTTAAATTGCGAGTACCTTATTATCCGCGAGTGGTCGCGGTGGTAGGGAGTATTAGGAGAGGCCGGAAGGGAGAGAACAATCAAATTGCGCCGAGGAAGTCTCCCTCTTGCACACTCATATCTTTTCGCTGCTTCTACGTTCTCTTGAGAAGGGAATTCCTTGGGACTATGCAAATGCAGAATTACAGCCGGCGGCTCTCCCAAGGAGGAGAAGAAGGTCTCAGTGACTATTCCTCGCACCGAGGTAACGCACAACGGCGGGAAGTTTTAAAGTAAGCTGGTTTCTGGGAAGATAATGGAGGGCTGGTGAAGCGTCGACGGTAGAGGGGCATAGGTTTCTCTCCAAAAACACCCTTAAACCCGAATTCTTCCTAAAATATGAGTGAGATAATAGGAGGGACTCAGGAACAAACAACCATATTAAATAAAGCACAAATTAAAGAAGTACATTTCGCTAGCTTGCGATTTACAAACAAAATATTTTAAGGGTCAGCCAACCTGTCTGTATTCTGACGTCAAAAGCTCAATTTTCAATCACCAATTTTACAAGTGCCAAAATGACAGATATAGCTGAGCGATGAGAACTCCCCAGCGCTTTCAAGGTAAAAGAGGGCGAGCATTAATGTATGCCGTTGGAGGAAAAGCTTTCGTCAATTTTGAAGGTAAAATGGGTAAGCTATGGAATAGAGGCGATTGGTATCCTTGAACATGAGAAAATTAGTAGGATGAATACATCTATGCGGTTTAGAATTTCAATTAGAACTCAGAGAACTATTTTTCGTCTCCAACCGCGGAACACGGGATTTTGCTTATGTGCCTACGAATATTAATCGCCTTAAAATGTCCTCTTAGTCTTCCTGCGTCTACTGCTATTAAAGCGAGAGGGAACCTGGTGAGAGGACGGTTACGGTTAGCTGCGGTTTTAGGTTGCAGGCAGATGAGTTGCCGGCAGAAAAGTTGCGCACTCCGACATTGTCGCGCTAATTCCATCGGCCTAAGTCCGGAGGTTAAACAATACGCAGAGGAGAAACTGTCTAAGGAGGGAAATTTGTTGCAAAAAGGGGGGATATGTCCAAAAAATGCCACACTGATGAAAGGGAAATAGGAGCCATGAACGTGGAAGATGGCTCGCGAATTGCGAGTCCGGGAAATTCGGAAGTCCGTCCGGCTGAGAGATGCCACTAAAGCTTGACTGCACTGGAAGGAAATAAATCCAATGTAATTATAATTTCTTTCAAGGCTTCCACGACTCATATACTTGTTAATATTGCTGTTTTCAGGCATTTTCGTCGCGTGTTTAGTTTTTCTGACTACAGTTGCTCTCCTCTTCCTGGGGGCGTCTTCAGGTCCGTTGGAAATTTTGTAATTATTGTTATTATTTATTTCCCGTTGTTATGTATTTCGTTGCTAGTTCAGTTGACCATTATGTTCATCTGCTGGACATAGATTCAAAATGTGTCTCCATTGGCTGCTCCTCGCTGTGGTCCGACCACTCTACCCCAGGTTAAGACAAGTGGGTATCCATCCTCCCGATTGAAATTTGATGGATATTTAACCAGTTCTACTGCTTTTCTGATCAGCCTGGGAAAATAACGATTGAGAGTACTTTCGCTTGGTCAAAGGTCTCGCCCAACATATTTCTACATTTCGCGAAACAAAGGGAATACAGCCGCTCTCTCCGTTTTCGATAGGGTTCAACTGTTAATAAACTCACCGAGGAGTCTGACCTGATCCGCCTGGGCGTTTGATCTTGTCAGGACATGTGGAGGAGAGGACACAGTAGGAGAATGGAGGATGGGAAGGACACGGGGGAGGCTAAGGGAAAAGGTAGGATGGGTAAGGGCTTTTTTTTGTTGCGGAGACTGAGGTAGAGTTACAAAATGTCCAACGGACCTGAAGACGCCCCCAGGAAGAGGGGAGAAACTGTAGTCAGAAAAACTAAACACGTGACGAGAATACCTGAAAACAGCAATATAAACAATGCGATTATAATTTGTGCTGTAATATACTTCTTCAGGTTCGTCCAGGTTGAAGTGGCAAACATCTCTTAAATATCTACATGCGCATAGACCATTCTCAATTCGCATTTCTTCCTTCGTCTCGGTATGCGTGCGGCCTCTTTTCATCCCGCCCATGAAATCTAATTTCCTTCCTCCCATTCCCCACTTACCCAAACCTTTTTCCTTTATCGTTATCTTGAGAATCCCATCATTAGAAAAGAAAACAATTTTCATCGTTATTAGCATTATCTCGCCTAGACAGTTTTCATGTGCATATTGCTCACTCTTTGTGAGAGTTTAGGGCCTTTTTCGTGCTTGAATATTATTGGATCGGAGCCCAATGCACTGTCATACCCAGGCAGCATCAAAGTGTCTGTAAGAGAGCTATCTTAGCAACTTTCCGTAACTTTGAAAATGTTTAACTCAACGGTGCGCGGTAAGAACCAAATATTGGCAGCCTTCATCAAACTTGTACATGTAGCCGCTATTAATACCTAGAGAGCTGCTTGTATAGCCTCTCAGTTTCAGCTTATTACAATTTTTTCAAGAAAATGGAGCCATAATATAAGAAATATTAGAGCCGGAGGGACCTCCTTGCGTAGCAAAATAGATATGAAATATTAAGGAGAGCTTTTTCAAGCATTTACATAGACCAGGAGCCCAAAAAGGACATACTTTAGAAGAGAAAGATTGCTTTTTTGATTATCTTAAGAATGGAGTAGATAATTAGGCAACGATGAAGTTGAAGCAGTTAAAATTAAGACAGAAAGGAAGCCATGACTTCAATAAATGGGAGAAATTACTGGCTTAAAGGAGCCAGGTTTAGAGGAAGAACAAGCGGTATTTTCCGCTCTTAAAAATTAATTATATCGAGAAAATTGAGATCTCGCAAATGAAAGAAACTCGCCATGTTGAAAATAGAATAAGGGAAGAGTAGGAGTGAATGAATGCGTAGCATGAAAAACTGCAGACTCGCACATGACTGGTGCTTCCTGCAAAGAGAACGTCAGTCTCCGCTCTATTGGAATGGTGACCGCGTTACGCCCAACATATTTCTACATTTCGCGAAACAAAGGGAATACAGCCGCTCTCTCCGTTTTCGATAAGGTTTAACTGTTAATAAACTCACCGAGGAGTCTGACCTGATCCGCCTGGGCGTTTGATCTTGTCAGGACATGTGGAGGAGAGGACACAGTAGGAGAATGGAGAATGGGAAGGACACTGGGGTGGCAAAGGGAAAAGGTGGGATGGGTGAGGGCTTTTTTTTTGTTGCGGAGACTGAGGTAGAGTTGGGGAAAGGGATGTGGGAGGTGGATGAGGTTTGGTAAAGCCCTTTTGCGCGATGCGCTTTAAATGCATATTGCATGCTTTTGGCCGAAGCGTCCATCTCTCTCTCTCTCTCTACGGGCAGCGAACCTTTGAAACCTCTACATCACTCTCCACCTCCCCAGGCAACAAGATCACCCACTCCATCTCGTCATTACCGACAGTTTTTTTTGTTACGTTTGCCACCCTGCACCCGCGGACACATGCAAAACCTATCCATGTACCTTCATATATAGCGCTGACACACTCATATCCCATCTGTACCACCTACCCAAATCACCAGGCTTCCCAAGTATTCCCCTTTCGATGTACATTTTTTAAATTTAGCATTTCCCTTCCATAACCCCGCGTGTATAACACCAGAATATTCGATGGCGAGCGATTGAAATTGTTCCGTGGCCGCGGCACTATAATATGAATAATCGAATGGGTCGGTTATTGCGACGTCCAATCGATTTAGGATTCGTTTTCAGACCTTTTCGCGCCTTTTACTGCCTCGGACCCCATTTGACCGTAATCCCCCAACCTGTCCTCGCCGGACCACACCGACGGCTTTTTCCAAAACGCGGAGGAAACTGGGACGGGAATGAAATTATGCAAGGATTTTCCAACGTCGAATCCTGAAATGTTTTGAGCGATTATTAATATTTATACTTTGCATCAAAAGTGTCTCTTTATGTACGCCGGGCTCCGCAAGTGATCGGCCGTTTGCGCACGTTTAACACGATGCTTATAGGTGAGCGCAATCGGTTGATCACAATTATCACTGTCAATGTACTTTTCTCGATTTCTCTTCGGATAAAAAATGAACTTCGGGGAGCTGATATTGACCCATGAAACGTGAAATAGGCTGTCGTGCATACTTTACTACGGGAGTGCTCATTGGAGGAGAATGCGACCTTTTTCACGCCGGGAAATTGTCCGTTTTTGGCTTTGTGGCTGGTGAATGTGTAAACTAACCCACGAGATTGGTTTCCTTTCAAACAATGCTAAATTAACAACGCAACATAGAATATTAATTACGGCTTCATTAAGATGAATTCAGAATTGTTAATGAACCTTAAAAAATAAAAATGCTGCTTGAGAATTGCGTAATGAATGTTTACTCAATTCAGCATAGACATGTATAAAGAACTTTAGTAGGCATATCGCATAATGTTTGTTTGTGTACAATTCAATATCCTCGCACAAACTGAAAAATGTACACACACAGTTTTTGCCATTGATGTTCAGTCAAATTATAAATTGCAGTAACAGCACACCTTTATATTACTCAATATATACCAGTTAATTAGAAAAATAGTTTTATCTTGATCTTTTAGATCTAAATACTATCTTGTTTAAACTTCAATAAATAACGTTGCCAATGCACGGACTGAGGTCCGATACAAACTTTTTCCATGCTATATTCCATAACTTGAAGCCAAATACTAGCAACTACTTTTAAATTACAGTATGTAATTTTTCCAAATATCTTGATACAAGACGCTCAACCACAAAAAATGCTTTACAAAACGAGAGTTATCAAATATATTATGCATTTGAGGACCGGACATTGAAAATCTTTTGAAAAAAATCGCGCAAATGAATAATTGAAGCATATACATACAGCCCCTCCTATACGATTCTTCCTCCTCAATCCTCATTCTATCACTGACGAAGGTGCGGGCGACCAACCGAAAATTTTAAACTCGTGAGTTTGCTTTTTTGTTTAGTGTCACCCTGTGACGAAGTTTATATATATATATATATATATATATATATATATATATATATATATATATATATATATATATATATATATATATATATATATATATATTGAAGCTTGAAGAAGCTGAATACTTGAAGAAGCTGGTATCAGAGGGATTGCCTGTAATTGGTTCCGTAGTTATCTCAGTGAAAGATATCAATGTGTGAAAATCCAAAATTGTAATAGTAGTAAGACGCATATTACCTGTGGGGTTCCTCAAGGTTCAGTTTTGGGTCCAATACTCTTCCTTATCTATGTAAATAACCTATGTAATGGAAATTTGTATGGAAAGATTACTTCATTTGCCGATGACACGGCATTTTGCTACTCTGATAGCAGTATGTATGAATTACATATGCATATGCAAAGGGACTTGGACAAACTTAAGTGTTGGTTTTCCATTAACTCGATGGTACTAAGTAGTAAAACAAAATATATACTATTCACTCTAAAAAATTTAAGTTCAGCTGACAAAAGTTTGATGTATTATAGGTGTATAAAATGTATTAAGGATAATGCCTTGGTTTGTAATCAGTGTATTTTGATTGACAGAGTGAGTCAAATTAAATATCTGGGGATTTATATCGACGAACACTGTAACTGGAAACAACACATTAACAAACTAAAATCGGAGTTAACTTATGTGATAAGAAAATTTTACCTGTTACAATTTATCTGCCCAGCTTCTGTTCTTAGAATGGTATATTATGCATTAGTAAATTCAAGATTGGAATATGGTATTGTGTGTTGGATAGGAGCATATCTAACTAATTTGCATCCTCTCTTGGTAGCTCAAAAAAAGATAATACGGGCAATGGTACGAGCACCAGGAACTGCACATTCCTATCCACTGTTCTTAAGGATGAACATCCTACCTCTTAGACATCTTTTTATTTTCAAGGTCTTAAGAATTTTTTATAATCGAGGAGGTGAAAGAGAAAAACCGAGGGTTTATGTACTAAGAGGAAACCCTGGTGTGCATGTACCAAGACCTAAAAATGAACTGTTTAGACAGAGTTATCTATATCTTGGGCCTAAACTCTTTTCACCTCTGCCTGAAGATATAGTTAAAATTAAAAATGAAAAGGGGTTCACACTTCGTTTAAGGAAATGGTTAATTGGAATCAGAGATGTAAAGCACTTACTTACAAAAGTTATATAACAATTATAGTTTTAAATGTATATGTGCATAATTAAAATGATTTCTACTTTTTGTATATTAAATATTATTCTACTTGTGCAAATAGCTAACAAACATAATAAGAAACTGGTGCAAAATATGTCCTCAGATGTGTTATGTAAATTTTTTTGTGTGTAGTTCAAAATGAACGTATGTCAATAACAACTACAAGCAAACGTTTCAATTACATTTTGTTGTAGCTATTTATAATGATTATGTTAATAACAGATTGCTCAAACACAAGTGTAACTAGGAAGGAGACTTTTGAAGTTCAACTAATCTTAATGCTTTGCTTCTACTTCACATTTCAAACCATGGGTTAATTATAAAAATATTCAGCACCAATGATGGCATCTATGTGATTGTAATTGCAACACACTTATTCTATGTTCATTTATGTATTTCATCTGAGATGGTCGAGTCGGTGACCCCAAAACGGAGATACTGTCCAATGATATGGAGAATGAAACTTTGACTCACTTGATTTATTTAAGCTTTCACCGAGGTAGTAGGTTGATTTCCAATTGCTTAGAAGGATAGAAGCACTAAGATGATCACAAATCGCTTTCCTGTTTCTCATGAAGTAGAATGAGTCGTATACATAACAATTGGCACTAACTAAAAGCCATCAGAGACATGATTTTCTGGTTAATTATTACCAACCTCCGAAAAGGCCTACTAATTGTCTTTCTGATCCGTAAATATTAACCGCTGGGAGAGAGAAAAAACTGAGGTGATATACAATCCAAGCTCACCGCCCATATTAATGCACCAAGGCGAGCGCAATTCGGATTGGTTAGTATTTAATTATTTTTTTATTAATAGGCAATCCTATTTCAGTTCATTTCCTAGATAATTTTGAAATTGGCTACTAACATTTTCACTCAACTTGAATTTCTATAGGAATGCCATAAACAAGCAGAAAATGAAAAAGAAATATATTTGAGAAGCAAAGAGAATCTTGCTATGGACTTTAATCACCGTCTTCGCTCTTTGCTTGCCTTAAGATGGATAACTCCATGTGCGGCTAATCTTATGGTTCACTAAACTATGCTATGCGGGCAGAATCCCTCTTTGATCTGGGACCTAAGTCGATTCGAGGAGGTCGAGTTGGGCGGGAGGAATTATTTTCATCCGCATACCGGCAAAGTTTGGATGGGGCTATGACCATCACCGCACGAGATTATTATTATTTTCAGACTTGGAACATACAAGGGTTGAGGCTTGAACTAGTCACAGTCCGAAAACTGAAAACTATTGTCCCATACATTTCCTTAAAACGTCCAGAGATATCCAGGAATCGCTCCAATTTTAGACGTGAAGCTTTTCTGCGACACATGAACGATTTCCTCGAAATCGCGTCTATTTAACTGAAAGATTCTACTTTAGTTTCAAACCAACCTTGAGATAAGCACGCTCAGAAATAGCACAAAGTCAATTAGCGACATGCTCGCTCACATTATCACGAACATTCGAGGAATTCCCGTGTTCTTTCCGAGTCCTGGGGCATAATTTGAAGAAAAAACAAAAATAAATAAAACTGTAGATTAAGAATCGGGAATATCGACCAAAACATTCCCAAACTCAACTCATAATATACAGAGGCAGGCGAGGTGGAGAGAGCAGCCGACGAAATATTCGAGGGGGGAGGGCTGAGGAAGGCATAAAATAAGCTAAAACGCTCACCGATAAAATTTACACGCAGGTATACATAAATTTAACCCTGAGAGCCGCACGCCATTAAAAGTAAAGGGAGAAGCATGATACAGTTGACGTTGATTTTGAAGCGGGGTGGAGGCAGGGTGCCTTATCCGTAGAAAATTTTATCTTCACGGAAATCGTTGGCAAGCTGCGTGGCTTTGCTTCCTTCTGTCGCTCGGGTTTACAATGCCTTTCATGGAGCAAAGTGAAGTGGACGAATGACCTTGAGCATATATTGACCCGTCGCCTTCTAAAAATCCACCGGACCCGTGTATTTTTTACCCCTACCACTCATTCCTTAAGTCAGAACTCCATAGCAGATCAGAGATCTACTTCCCAAAGAGATACATGAATTTAATGTATTTCATTACTTACATCTACATACTACCCTGCAAGCCGCCGCATGGGCGTGTGGCAGGGGGCGTTAGGACACCAGCGCCGTAAAGGTGTAAGGTTTTGGGAGGTGAAATGGTGGCGTGTATTGTGAGAGTGTATTTAGCGGAGCTTAGTTTTTATTTAGTCGCTAATCTTGCACGGAAAGAACGAGTTTTTTTACCTATCTGTTCGTCTATATACCTTTCTCATTTTATCGCTTACTACTACTTACTAAATACTTAGCAGTAATCAAGCGTATAATAGGAAGATTCTCGAATGAAAAAGTAAAAGAGAGGTGCTGCTTCGCTCTAGTTAGGCCACACCTCGAATACTCCGTGAGCATTTTTGACACTGGATAGAATTAATAACCAAATAAATTAATAAAATACAAAGGAAAGCTGCGTGTTCCGTTAAAAACTGCGATTAAAGAGCATATAGTGGTTCACAGCATTTAGAGGGATTAGTTTGGAAGCCACTAGAGACTCAGAGGCTAGACTGCAAAACCTAGCTTTTCCGTGGAAAACAAATCGTGAAATTCCGATCTAAAAATCTTTCTACTTCCATCAGTCAAAAACTAAACTTTATAATCTAAGTAATGATATATTCTTTAACTTAATAATTGTGACAAAGGTGATTTATGGACAAAAACTTGTAAATCGCAAGCGATTTTAATTGATACGAGAGAATTCTTGCATCAAATTTGTGGTACGAGCTTCCTCCTCTATATATCAATGGTGACGCTATACAATATTGCGAGGTCGTTAGAAGCCTTAGAAATAAAAAATAAGCCTATTGACAGATGGTAGCCTACTTCAGTAAGCTCGAATCAATAAAATTGAGGAAATCATAGTTTAAATCAAACTGCTGGCTCTCAATGTAATTATGTCTTTAACTAGGGGAGGGCTATCTCTGCACCTTTATTCATTTCACAGCTCTCATATGAGTGATCTTGTTCACCGGTGAGAGGCGAGGGTTGATAATTGGACCAGCAGCGCAAAATGACGGTGAGTTGTTTTCACAGACTTATTTTCAATGAATAACTTAGCGCAAAATGTGAAACCAGCGACTGAGAGATTTAATTCCAAATGAGTTTGCTGCAAAATAATTAATGCCACTGTAGCAAAAAGGGTCCATACTCTCCACCTCAGCTCACATAATTAATCGTTTACTTTCCATAAGAATATTTCAAATTACACTGCATATCGAAACCCATTTCACGCTAATGGCTCACTGTGGTAGTCAGGTTGGGTACTTACATCCATGCCAAAAGGACACAAGTTCTTATCTTTTTTCGTAACGAATGCTGTATTTAGAGATTTTATTAGATTTAAGAACTCCGGTTCGACAGTGCAACAACTTAAGAAATGGGAGAACCAAAATCACATGTCTACCACAATTGTTACTAGCAAACCTATCCCAGTTCATCCCGCAAATTCTATGCCAGTCCTTGCCACGTCTGACCCTTTGTTTAAAAAGGATTTCTGCGGATAATTTGCAAAATTCGGAAGTATAATAAATATAATACGGAAGCTGCGCGTTTCGTTAAAAACTCCTACGAGCGAACACACAGTGATTCCTAGCTTTTAGACGGATAACGTCGCTTAAGACTCGGAGGCTGCACACTAGGCTTAGTTTGCTTCAGAAATTCTGAACAGATATTCAGAGTAACACAGAAATATCATTATGACGCCGCACTGCATTAACAGGGACACGAGAAGCGATAAAAAAGATAGATACATTGCCGAACAGATAGGTGCAAAATTTATTTATTTCCACGCACAATAAGTTACCATAACGAAATCTGAGCTTCACTCAAATCACACTTTTTACCATTTTACCTCTCAAAATTTTTTCTCACCTTAAACTCAAAATTTCACCATATCCTTTACACAGGCGGTGACTTAACGCCGCTTGCCTCATGCCCATATGGCAGCTCGCACGGTAGTAATTTGATGCAGGTACCCAATTTTTAATCCGGTGTCCCATTTTCCACTTTTTCGGCAAACGTATCTCGGGAACTCCATTCATACACATTGCATTTAGCCGAATCTCATGCCTATCCCAACATACCCACGATTCATTGTCGCATAACAATGGTGGAGAACAGTTTTGGACATGTCGATTTTTAATTCACTGGAGAAAAATATATTCCTGGATGTGTACTGCTAAAGCTAATTACAGTTGCAGAAATAATTTTAATATGATTAGTTTTATGATCATCTTAGAGACCTATTATCTAATCAATACAATTATCGCCACAAAATAGCACAGTAAGAAGACTGCACTGACAACGGGAAATGAGAGATGATGGGTACTGAAACATCTCTGGGCTAGTTGAAGGGAGCTAGAGCCACAGGAAGTAGGGCGTGCGATAGTTCGCCTTCGGTTTTAGGCCGAGTTTCTCGGAGTCTCATTTCTGTGACTTCCAACTCTGAGAGAACACGTTCGGCTCAGTGGCGACGTATTCGAAGAAGTCATGAGCAATTGCTCTGGGCGGAGAGTTTTCTGGGAATGCTGATTTAGTCACGGATGATATCTTGTGTTCAACTAAGGGTCTCACGCGACTTCGTGTTCAAGAAATGCCAATCTTTCGTTCTAGCACTAGGCCTTTTACCCCAAAACATTCGAAAAAAGTGGAAAAATTGAGGATTTGAAGACCATATCGAAGAAAATGGCGTGAAAAGAATGTAGTGGCGGAGAGATAGTACAACAGCAACCGTATTGCGAGGAGGTTGCACAATAATAATCGTATTCAAAGGAGGTGTGGTCGATATGTTTTTCTCGCTCGATAACTGTGGGGCTACGGTAAAAAGTATGGGGGATTGAGTTTATTCTCACCAAGAGATGCAATATTTCAATATTTTTAGTAAAGCTTTAGGTTAATCTCCTTCATTTTTCGGGGTCTAAATCGGGATCCCAAAAAATGAAGGAGTTCAACGTAGAGCACCGCAAAAGCCTTCGTTCTCACAAAGCTATAGGTTATTTTAGAAGGTTACTGGCGAATGATATCATTTTTCTCATTGAGGTCGTTGGAATGTTAAGGATGTATTGTTCATAAAGATACTACATTAATCCGTTAAATATCAGGCAAATAATGCTAATGAATAATAAAAGAATACCACAAATGCTACTGAGTTTTAATTTTAGAGTTTACAAGTAGTTCAGCAGCTTACACTCTGTCACCTCACAAATCTACAATCGGAAAGGATATGGATTAACATAACTGTAGTCCTAAGGGTAATTAATTGCACGAAATCCAAAACATTTGGAGTTTGAATCAGCCGTTGACTAAATGCAAAAAATGAAAACCTTGTTGGGAACATACTCAAGGATTTGGCCATAATTCTTAACTAGAAAGCCTTTGAGGTATATCGCCCACAACATACGGGTAGAGAGAAAGGTGGAATATGCGGGAAGTTTCTCAACGCTAAAAGCCAAAATGGATTCTCAATTCTATGTCCTCTGCGATGGAAAAAGTCGGGGGCCAACTTCCATTGGTCCCCGAGTGGCTTCCTAATATGGATCCAAATTCCCACTGAAATACCTTCGCAACTACCGGGAATCGAATCAGGTACTTGAAGTAGCACATGTTCTCTGTCTTTCACCATTGCACGTTCAGTTTTCAATACCGCAATAGTGCTCTCAAATACGGGCCCTAAATTTCCAACTCGCCCAGCCAAAAAATGCGATCACGTTGTAAACCCATTCAACCAATAGAAGATGGTAGCAACCTTTAGAGAGCATTATCCAAATTTACAGCCTTGCTTGAAAATAAATGAATAGTGTACATAAGTTGCAAATTGAAAGGACAAGAAAATCCATGGCTAGGTAGTTATGTAAAAATGAAGATTCATTGCTGGGAGTAAATCTTATCATTAAATCTCATTTTCTTTAAATATGAATGAAATTCAATAAAAGACATTTTTATGTACGGTTTCCTCTCAGAGATTTCTATTTCCTACCTCTAATAAAATTTCAAGTTCTTAAGGATCCAAATGATGGAAATGGCTCATGTTCCTGCGTTCAAAACACTTTTATCCTCCGTCAGAATACAAGATCTTGCGAACGTTTTGCAATCAGAAGGGCTTTTGAATACCATCTCTGATGGCTATGCCCTTTTGAAATCAGAGGAAAAAAGATCCATTTGTTCTCCGTTCTGAGAAACGCAAATACCACGCATATCTCTTCTTAAGTTACTTATAGTGGTGATTCCATCGTCTAATGGAAGAAAGAGACAAATAATTGCTGATTTTGAAAGAGTAATGCCTAATGTTAAGTCTCCCACGCCAGCAATGTTTCAACTAGATATGCCACTTCACCTTAAAATACCAAATTTATTACAGACTCCTCTTCTCAACCTGTTTGTCTCCAATGCTGTGTTTAAGTGCTGAAATGAGATATTTTTCATCATAATAATAACCGTAATGGGAGTTTAAATGGATGGAAATTATTCATCAGAAAAATATAAGAAGTTCAAGGGCCAATTTGCAAATCTCGAAAGATAAAAAGCATTAAAATATTATTTGCTACCTTTGCAAATCGTATTCTAAATTTAACATAATTATACGTCACAAACAACGTGGATCAAATCATTTTTATTTTGAAGAAAACTCATACATTGAGTTCAGAAAAACCCAAAACATTTTCTGGAGCTCATCAAAGCTTACAGCCTATTATCCTCATAATCACATAACGTCTTATGAGAAATAAGGCCAGCAGAGCCCAAGCAATTTTCAAAAAGTGCAGTTCAATGCAAAATTATTCATTCGGTTGTATTAAGAGTCAAGCCGGTTTCCTTTTCACATAGATAGGAGTTTTTCCCGAGTGTTTAGTTTCCTTTTCCCAAGTATGACATAACAATAGAATTACCATTAAGTTTGCGTGGAAAAATACTGCGTCACCAAAACACAAGTACCAAGTGTCACCATGTAATTTATATTGTAAAATTTTTGTTGGCTGGTCATTTGCAGAGGCGAATAATATCTGTACTCCCTGATTAACAAGCAGATAGTAAAACGGAAAGGGAAGGACCGTTTCCTTGGGAAATTTAATTGAAAAGCGCCAAGAGATATAGTGGAACGTCCCAGCCAAAGGAAGTAATATTTGAAACGCTCTCTACATGGTACCCAGTTAGGTACGAAATACTCTGAAAGCTTTTTGTCACAGACGGTACGTTTTGTTGGGAAGCCATTCAATACCTCAGACATCACACCAACCCGGTCAAAAGAGAGCTTATCCGCTCATTTACTGGAAAAGTTGCCTTAATACGAGCACTGTTTAATATAATTTGTTCAAAAAATTCCATAAAATTAAGCAATATTGCTAATACACTTTTTGACTTAGCTCTAGTCCATCGAATATTTAAAGACGCACTCTCGCAAGAACATAATTTAGTAAATTTATAGAGATTATTATCTGATATTAAATGCATGAAATTTATTAGGATTGGATTGGATATTTGGGGAGGCGACCGACGGCGAAGGTCATTTGCGCCATAGGGGATAGGTAAGGGAGGAAGGGTGGATAGAAACCCGGCGTCGGCATTAGCCTGCTCTTAACGAAAGGCGCTGAGAGGACCACAGCTTAACGTCTCATCCGACGGACGGGGTACTCTACTTGAAGTAGCCCTCCGCAAGGCACACAAGTAGGGATCGGGTTTCCTCTGAAAAACATCCGCCTCTGCAGGGATTTGAACCCTGGCCGCCCGACTGGTAGGCGAGTACTCCAGCCACCACACCAACCCGATCCCCATGCAATTTATTAGGGTTGGAAGTAATTTACGCAATCTTTCCGAACTATCGAATGGGGTGCACATTTGTTTTTTCTTGTGATAAGTGAAAATTATTAAAAGATAACGCCGATAAGTCTACCCCACCAACCTTCTCATGAAGGGAAAAGAGCAAAAAATCTCCAGTGTGTAATTATCCTGGTGAGCCTTTGGTTCGGTAAATACATTAGGCTCTGACAAGAATATATCCCGTTCTATTAAAATAAATCATGATCTTCTTACTACAAAGAAAATGTTCCCTCGGCCAAACAGATTACAAGCCGCGATATGGGCGACAATTTTGATTCAAGGTTCACGATCTCTCTCGGGCCCACGCCGGCATTTCCACTCAACCCACCGCACCCCCTAAAATTCCAGCCTCCCGAGATCTTTTACACTTCCCACCAAAAGGAAAATCCCCATTCCCTTGACGGGTAGTTCTTAGTCTCCCTCATCCTCCCGCTACCATTCCCCGCTCTCCCAAGTCCACTTCTACTTCGTCTTTCCCTAGATTTCCACCACTTCCTCTCTCCACCCAACAGCTCGGGTATATAGCGTGTGTCGCAGCCACAGATCCTTTGTCGATAACGGCGACACAAATGGCAAAATGGTGGGGAGTGGATGGGAGGGGGAGAGAAAGAGAGATAGAGAGAGACAGAGTTAGAACAAAAATAAAAATATACCCAAAGGTATCCACACGACGGTCACCGGGTGTTCAAGAAAGAAGAAATGAGCGAGTTTTGCCCACCCTGCTCGGGAGTCTCTCGCCCAGAGCGAGAAGTGAGGATTCGGGGGCTGAATCTCGGAAGGGGAGAGCCTCCCCCTGACGGACATATTAAAAAAATGTGAGGTCACAATAGGGGTCTTCGTGGAGGGGGAGAGGAGAGATTGGGACGAAAAAGGGGTGGAGAAAGCAGGCTGAGAAGACGAGGGGTGGAAAAGGGTAAAGAAGCAGAAGGTAGGTGGGGGGACGGGATGGAAAAACAGCTACGTGCTTATCGTATTGCTTATGCAAGATACCTACCTACCTCACCGCGCCAAGTGCCCTTCGTGTTCCCGGGTCACTAATTTCGCCCTCATTTGTCTTCATTCATAGCCTCGCTCTAATCTTTTGTACTCCTCCGGCCGTCCTCCCTCCTCTCCGCCTTCCTAACATTCCTCTTTGGCTTTCTTTTTTCTCTTCCCTTCCTTGGGAATCACGGGAATACAAGGAAGAAAAAAATGATGGAAAAAAACGCACTGGTTTCTCCCCGCACCGAAATATTATGTCACCACTCGGCGCACGGAGGGGACCGAAAAAAAGGTAGGAATTTCGTGAAAGGGGCGGGGTTTCGTGCAAAACGCAGGTTTGCGATGCCAGTGAACCTCTGCGGACGACGTTTCACGCGAGTCCGACACGCAACGCACGGCCCAACTTTCCCAGATCAGCTCGTCTGGGGACCCTAAAAGTAAAAAGCATGTTGTTGTTGCCGGGTGCCGGCTGAACTCGATGAACGGTCAGTCATCACACGTTCATCACCGTCATCACAGCAATTTGAGGCGGAATCGTTTGGTTTATACTTCTGGAAATAAGCGAGAGCTAAACTGGTCCTCAGGCTCAAATAGTACCAGATCTATAATTATCCTCGCTGGATCAGCGATGCTTATCCAGTTGGTTTGCCATAGCTCATATTAACAATGGGCAATCAATATTCTCTGGCGATGAGTGATCGCTCTTCCATTTTGAAGACCCTTTCAAACTGAGCATAGTAGCATAAAGTAGGTTTATGCCAGATGGAAAATTTCAACCTTTACACCAATCTATGGGAATAATCATAAGATATCCCATCTTTACTTAAATTGACGAGCGGATTCTTTTCCTTTTTCAGTGCCCACGGACGGTTTTCAATTTTTTATCATGAACTGGCTTTCATAAATATATTCTTAAATCTACGAATATAATGTTGGATTTTATGTGGTCACCTTCGGCTTATAAAAAAGAGGAGCGACTCTCAAATAACTTGAATTAACTTCAAATTTCTCTTTGTCGTCACCGGTGGTGTATTTACCCGTCACGATAACTTGCGATTTTTCAACTAAAGCAAACACTCTACTTCCTGGTTGTCTAATTTAAGAAGTAAATGAGAAGGCACTGCTTAATAAATGAACGAGTAAGCTCTTTAGTAAGTGTAGTTTCGTCGTTCAGGCGCCATTTGAATGCTCTCATTATCACCCTTAGGCCAAAGTTGAACATGTTTTAAGTTATGTTTTTTCGTAACATTTTCATTGTCAATGTGATCCAGGATTTTACTTGTTATAATTACCAGGAACGAACGCTTCAGTGGACTAAAAGGTGAGACAGCGCAATATTTATCCATATAATATATACGTTTTTCCTTCAGGGGTTTTATCTCGGTTCATAATTATCGCTATCGGTTAACAACTTTCCCGAGCCATTCATCGTTGCTTATTTGCTTTTAAATAAGTACCGCTAACTTAACCCTCCGACTCCGCTTGGGGTCTTTTTTGACCCCAAGCTTGAAAAAACGCTTCCAATTTTTGACCTAATCGAGAGAATCTTGCCATGTTACAGTTATGCCTTCCCACATCTTTCTTCTTTACATTCATACCATTTGAATGTTACTTTTTTCAGTTATTCATGGATGGGAACATTTTTTTCTGCGTGGGGTCATATTTGACCCCAGGTGGAGACTGTAGGCATACAGTTTTAAAGCGTATATCTAAATAAATATAATTGATAAAAGGTGCTGAAAGGTAATCCTTGTGTAGGCTTTCACGGTGGGGTGAAGATTCAGCTCTAAAGTTTCAGGGATATACACCGCGTGTGTCCATCTTTGATGATAACAGTTTCGCCGGCATTGCTGCTGGCTTCTTTAGGTCACGGAAGTGCAGAGTGGAGGTATCAACCGTCTTTTATACTCATTCGTCGGAGGCTGGACTCTTCCTATTGGTCCGTCTTCCCTCGTGTTTTCCTCTATTTTCCCAGATTTGGTTTGAGCACTCTGTTCTACATCTAAATCTACATGATACCCTACAAGCTACCTTTAGGGTGTTAGGCAGGGGGTGAGTGAGTTTATCTTGTATTGTTACTGAAAATTTTGACGAAGAAGTGTCTTGATAAAAAATGTTTGTGGAGTATTTTATAATAACTAATATTATAATTCATAATGTGAATATTGTTTGGTAAAACAATAAAAATTACTTACGAATGTTTTCATCATTATTACTATGTGTGTAATTCAAAAACTTCTGAAAAAACACTATTTTTTTTTAAGTTACAGCATGGGGTCAGAAAAGACCCCAGGTGGATTTCGCGTAAGTATTGAGCAGGTGGAGGCTGAGGGTTAATCTCTTTGATTTTTTTAAATTTCTATAAATATTCTTTAAATAACTAAAATTTCTGGTCTACTGATGAGAAATAAGGCATTGATTAACTAACCTCAATCCAGAAGCATGAAATGAGTTAAATTTACCTCTACATAATTCCTTGCCATTTGAAATAAAAATTAAAAGCTGACAGACCTAATAAGGCAGGCTACTTGTTGGCCTGGCAACACAATGCTAAAGGCTTCTCATACCTCAAAGAACATGGATGATGCGTTTCCGTTGGGAATGATTAAGCATTATATAGCATAAAACTCTGATTAACTTTCCTTGCCGTGGCAGAGTTTTCCCTAAGGAATCATTGCACAAGAAATTTGTACCTTATACGTTGCGATATCAGCATCAAAATCTCATTCTGTGTCTCCACCGATCTGACTCTGCATTCTGGTCAAAATGTTGTTACTGTACTAAATTCGACCTCAAGGCTGGTTGGGTGTTCAAAATGAGCGCTGAAACAACGTTCAGAATGCAGCCCTTCACCCGACCTAAGGCTTTTTGAAAATTATTAGCTTGAAAAGCCCTATTTATCCTTTAGCGCTGTGATGATTCAAAATTTAACTCCCTAAAACTTAAGAATGAAACGGTCACTGAAGAACAACGACAAATATCCGCTAAGCGCTATCTAATTGGAAAGATATATGCAGTTCAAAACACCGTAATTCAATGAATGAAAACTAAAATAAAGTCTTGAATTGAACGCACATCTAGTTTGCTCCTCATACTGGAAGTACGATTGATGAACAATGACAGGCATTTAATTTTCGAGTAGCTCTTTAAAGATGATATGCCAAACAAATCCAATAAATCTCGCGCCTGAAAACCCATGCTCACTCCTCTACAGAAGCCTCGATGTAGTGCCCGCAAGCGAATTCCACACACAAGCCCAATTACTCGCTCCATGAGACGTACTAGGTCTCACCGAGTATTTTGTGGCAATTATTCAAGGAGAGCGCATTATTATTTCCGACTTACGCCTCCGAACAAAGCGATGGCAAAGGTATAAATATTCCGTGAGGTCACCTACCTCGAATGCCTCTACTTCTGGCGAATGTGTGATCACATAAAGGAAAGAAGATACGGTGATCCGTGTGTAGGCGGTACACAAAATGGCAATCTACCGTACTTCTCTCCACTAATTGCATCTGCTTAGAAGAGCGCATTTACTACGGAATTAATCTATAAGAAAAAGGCGAAAAACGTAGAAACTTTCTCGAAGAAAAATGAGAGTATTAGGAAACCAAGTCAGATTGCGATCCATTAATAATTGGACCCTTGATTGACCAAAATATCCACCTCTGAGTCATCGCTCGAGTACAAGTAAATAACTACCTTCCATTTAGATCGTAAAAGTCCAGGAGGTTCTCAATCCAAATCATATTTTTCTAATACCATTATAAATGGATAAGCGCCCTTCCTTCATGGCATCCGATAAAGAATGAGTACCCTTCCACTCAGCCGACTGTCATATTCTTGAATTAAATTTACACATACGAACACTGTGAAGAATGCGAAAAGCAAATTTTACTTTTTAAAATAAATTTTTGTTCCCAGGATCTGGACATCAGTCAATAGAAGCGCTTTACAGCCGGAAAAATCATGAGATGGCGATAAAAATATACACACTTTTCTTTAAATTCATATGCTAAAATCATATAGAAAATGAAGTGATATTATAATATAACAACAAGCATAAGAGTTTTATATGGCATCACCACATGAGGTAAATTTTAATGTGCGCCATTCAAATGTAAAAAAAGCTTCTTCTAAGCTGGGAATGGAACCCAGATCCTTGGAATTCGCAGTGTGTGCTTTAATCAATACCTTGAGTAGCCAAAGTCACCTGAACCACTCGGTGGGGATGGGGGGGATCTAGTTTCGATTCTCAGTTCAGGTAAAGTGTTTTTTTCATGTGGTTAATTCTTGACATTTGCGCGATAGTGAGCAAGGCCTACTTTTGTATGTTCAATCTAGGGGATTGCCGTCGTGGCGAGGTTTACGACGGCAAAGCGGAATACGACCATTAAGCCGAGTCGCGTGGCACTGAATGCAGCCGGAACGAATGGAAGAGAGATGGAATGTTGGAGCGAGTGAAATAAAGAAAGGGAGAGAGAGACATAGAGAGAAAGATAGCGAGAGCCAAGAGGCCATTGCACCCGCTGAGGCGGAAGGCCTGACTGACGAAGGAAGGATTCGGGCTGAGGAGGAAAGGGGGGTGGGGAAGGAAAGGGGAAATACTTTGGGTCGGACAAAGAAAATTCCTCCGCCGAAGAATAAGGGAATGAAGGGGGAGGGGAGAAAGAAGAGAGGAGGGAGAGAAGAATAAAAGAAAAAGGGAAGGGATAAGGAATAAAAAGGAAGCGAGCCGAGGGAAATGAAACGTCGGGAGGAAGTGGGGTGGCTGTGGGCAAGCACGCGGAAGAAATTCGCCAATCCGAGACGGGAAATAATAACGATATCAGAAAACGGGAAGGGAGGAGAAAAAAAAATATCGTCTGGAATGAATGTGGGACTCGGATGACGAATTATTGAGCGCCCAGGACACGTGTGTCGAGATGGTATGGAGTGGGATTGAAGATTCCCGGCTTGGCTTTTGTATCGGAAACGGCAACAGTGATCGTGGTATTGCTCTCCCTGAAGAGAAGAGGCATAAGTTGGCATTATAAAAAAAATTCGTATGTCGGAAGAGAGAAGAGTGATATTAACCTTTCCAGTAAATGAAGCGAGAAATGCGAGGGTAAGAGATAGGAAATGACTGATTCCGACGTGAGTGGAGGACGGGTACAACCATTCAGATATGAGAGCTAAGCTCACGCTGAAAGTTGCAAGAACTTTACGAGGAAAATTAATACTCTCCCATACCATATGTCATGCATTATCATTTACTGTGTACACTCCTTATCACCGTATGTCGTTTATTGTTTATCAAGATTACGAGTCACTTTTTTGCGGTTACATTCTGTCCCCGCAATTGATTACACAATTTTACAAACCAAACTTCAAAATACCATGGGTCTACCGTAGCCCAGAGTTTGCACGGAGTAGTTATGAAATAAGTCGCTTTTAATTTCTTCATTTTAATGATGCATAAGGAGTTCTCATGAGCAATGGTTTATTTCAAACAGAATTCCGTTGTCAAAGGACACATTGCAGCCAAAAGCGGAAATTTCCTCAGAAGAATTTTTAGCCAACATTGCAAATTCAGAGTAAGATCATCACTAATATCCGAATCGATTAGACGGAATAGCTTTTTGAAGGGGATATTATGATAGGATATTCATATTTCGCCTTCCTCCTTTTTCTCATTTCGTCCAGAGTTCACATCCTCTTCAACGCTTTCCAGTATTCTCCCTTCTATTACACTCTTCCACGTTCCCACTCTTCTGCCTCCTCCGGAATTCCGCCACCATCTTCCTCTCCAACCGCATCTAACACCTCTGCGTTCATTCTCCTCCCCACCGAGCTCACCTCCTTCATCCGTCTCCTCACCCACATCTAACACGCCTCAAGTCTTTAAAGATCCTCCCTTCGCAATGATCTTGTCCCCGACCCAAATAGCACCTCGCCTACTATTCGCGTTTTCACCATCCTTTTCTGTACGTTATTTAATTGAAATCACTTTCACAAAGGCCACACTTAAGACATCGACCACGATCCGAATTTCAACAACTTACCGTTATCATAAGGATCAGATGACCTGCTGATGACGAATGATCGTTGAAACCCTGGTCGTGTAAGATGTGTTAAGTGTGGTCTTTGTTAAGTTATTTCAATTGAATACTGTGAAAATATGGAGCAACACAAAGAGAGAGATTTATTTTCTTTATATAACTACTTCGACACCCCTTTATTTATTCCCTTCTCAAATATACTCCTTTAACCATGGCAATACTAAACTTGGACTGATTTATAGTTCTTACAAAAATAAATGAATTCTCGCCCTGTAAATTCCACTGAATAATTGATTCCGAACAAGGCTTCGACGTACAATGTGTATCATTAAGGTGAGATTCAATTATTTAGTTGTCAACATATACAAATACCAGGGTCGGCTGGGTGGTGTTGGTGGATAGAAGGCGGAAAAATCTCACATTTGACTTGCATACAACACCACTGATGTCGATTACCTTGTAATTTTCGATTTTCTTTCGTCATAACCTCACCCTGGCCTTTGTGTATGCTTTTCCTCTCTATTGTCCCTTCTCCCACTCCCGGCTTATGTGTATTTGGACAAATAAATAAGATCCTTGATAATGACATTGTATGCCAAAACTATGGCCGGAAATGAGAAATCTAAGTGGGATATTCCTAGTGAGAATTTACCTCATGCTCCGCGTTTCCACAAGGTTAGGTCTTTGACTTAAACCTCAGCCCAGGAAGAAGTCCTTGCGTAAACCTGCGCGGTAAGAAGGGAGTGTATACTTGGAGAGGGGAGGGAAAAGAGGGACGAAAAAGAGACGGAAGTACAATGAGAGTGTGAGGCAGAGTTAACAAAATACTTCGCGAGAAAGATACGATTCAGACATGCTAATATAATGGGCGAGTGGTTAAAATCAATCATCAATTTGAATTTGCCAGGGACCGCAACTTAAGTTTTCACTGCGACATGAGTCAAAACCAGACGGCTGATGGTGTTGGCGGTGATTCTTCACAGTTCTCGAAATCCCAGTGATAGCCACAAATTGAATGATCCTCAAAAATGCACAACCTTACCCTGCCGTTACGCACGTTTCTGAATTTCCGCATACCATGTCCCAAATTGTGCACTGCGCAACGCCAGGAACTTTTGCGACAGATATACTTGTCTCGGAGCCTCCAGAGAAAGTGAAGCTGGCAGCTAAGGAAGCCCCTTCACCTGCCTTCTCATTGACTGCCCAGAGACCTTGAGAATTTGAAATATCTTCACCAGCAAAACACTAACAGATAGTAGATCAATATATTTGGCCGAGAAAACGGGGAATTATCTGATACAAAATTCCCCTGACTTGTTCTACAATTTCTTCAACTAAGTTTGAAACCGTCTTTTGTGATGAATTTTTATTGAAGCGTCGAATTTCGGATCACTATTGGGATATAATGGATATAAATCCATTCTGGACTTTAGAATGAAGAATATAAATTAATATCTTAACTATACATTAAAAACATACACAAAGAGGCAATTGAAAAATACTCTTATTTCCAAAGTAGATAGGCTCGGAAAATGGTGACTGTAATAAAATTTTTCTACAAAATTCCGATTAATCAGAGGATAATATAAGTAATGGTAGCGGGCGTCACTTCGTGGAAATCCTTCATAGTAGGAGCGTCTGGAGAAATTGCAACTTGGCTGTTTCCACGTAAGGTTTTATTTTTACCGACCATGGTTTCGTTACAGAGTAACATTATCAATGTCTTTGACCTTTAACCTTGAACCTTGATAATGTTACTATGCAACGAAACCATGGTCGGTAAAAATAAAACCTAATGTGGAAACAGCCAAGTTGCAGTTTCTTCAGACGCTCCTACCAGAGGATAATATTTTTTAACACAATTAAGCTGTGATGTAACGAACTGCAAGGTATCAGATTGCAGTAGACGTGGAGAAAAATCTTCTAGGGGTTCGTACTAGCTAATAAGCTATTCCAAAATGAAAATTCCATTTTAGTGATAGTAAACGAGATCGTTTCCATTATTGTTTTCTATTTCTAATGTACCAATAAAATAGCAAATATATCTTTTAAAAAGGCACAAATGACTCAGAGACTTGAATCTCATCTCTAACAGTTTTGCTCATCGATCGCCCGCTTAATAAAAGATACGGCAGACTCGAGAGTACTCTAATAACTCTAAAGTTCACTTTTCGTGTTCTCGAAAGCCGCTCGTCTATTTTTATGAGATAGGATGGAGTGAGACGTAGAGAGAGAGATGAGCAACGGTTACGAGTAGGAGGAGGTTTTTGAAAATGGAAATAGAACAACAAACATGATCGGCCTAGCCTAATGTAGTCAACTGTTGCTCTAAGTCAAGCACGGTGTTATTTTTAGCACGTGTACAACGTTTTTGAATGTCTTCAGCAATCATCTCCCTTAAATATTCCGATATTGAGTAGTTTTGACGGATAATTTAATAAATGTAAGCGTCCTAAAGCCGCCATATTACTCATAATTTTGAAATATTTCCGTTGCGTAACAAAAAATTGGTTACTGCCCGTGCCATACGAGCACGGATAGAATTTCACGAATATTTTCTTTAGTTTACGTGCTCGTAAACGAAAGAAAATATTCGCAAAAATATTCTACGCATGTTTGTTGCTTATAATGTTATTTTGAGAGCTGTTGTCCATATAATTTCCTTACAATTCTTATTTTAAATCACAAAACCTGCATAATAACTACGCACTTAGTGAAGCCGAACTTCAAAAATATTCTCCCTTTCCGTAAAACCTTAGTTTAAGAAACGTATCAACGATAAGAAGGCGTTTTACAAATAATTTTGTAAAACATTTTTTCGGTAAATCCACCGTCTGCTGCATGCAACACCAGAAATTATTTTTAGGCTCGAACTTGGTGGCCAACGAAAAAGCCGAGGCAAATGACGTCATCCGATAGGAGAGAATTTCCTTCATTTACTCCGTACCGAATGATTCAAGAGCCGACCTACTCGAGAAATTGGGAGAGGAGCCGGGGAGGATGAGAAAAGGATGAAAATTTTTGGGTGAGATGAGCGGAAGAAATTTATGAATTTATGATCAAGAGCTAAGCATCGGCGAGGAAAGGTGGGGTGGGGGGGTTGCGGGAGGGGGGAGTGGAAAAGTCGAGAGGGCCAGGGAGAGAACCTTGGTGAACACCCGTTTGGAGGTGAAAGGAGGAGGAAGGTAGGCAAGCAGGCGATGAGCCAGGGATGGAAAAAGGGTTTTTGGAGCGGGAACGACGAGATGGTTTGGGTGAAAGAGGGGAATTTGATGGAGCAAGGGTTGAGCTATGCAAAGGAGGGGTGCGGGAGTGGAAACGGATGAGGATCTAGCGGTGGTGGAGAGGGTTGGAATGGTGTAGTGGAGAGGGTGAAGCGGGCCAGCGCATTGTTCTAGCGGCCCACAATGGCGAAACGGGTGGAATACGAGAGGGGAGGCGAGGGAGCAAAGGTTTTTGGCGTGGAGCGAACGGGGAAAGACCAGGGGAAAGGGCCCCTGGTGTGAGGATACAAGGGCCTCCACGGCCTCGTTAATGACTTCGTCCTGGATGAGAACACCTGCTTCGGGACGGCTGGCGGCGCAGGAGAGGAGGAGCAAAAATGGGGAAGATGAGAACGGGTTCCGGACAGAAGGGAAAGAGAGCGTGTGGGAGGATGAAATAGGGAGAGTTGAGGAGTGAAAGATAGGCGCGAACGTGCCGAGAGATGAGGGGACGGCGGAAAGGGATGATGAAGACGGCGGTGATGGGGTAAGAGAATTAAAAGTGGACTGGCAAAAGGCAGAAAGCGGTGCGGCTGGGCAGAGAGGCACTAGTATTTGAACGGGGATTGACCCCTTTTCCCCGCCCTACCGTTTAACGCTTACATTCGATGGCCGAACATGCTACTAAGGGTGATATAAGATTTGATCGATGGTTTTTACGCCTATTTAGGTCTCGGGGTTAAAAATGGAGAAATAAATAATAATTTATCATGTACTTTTATGATTTTATTCATGCTCTAACGCGCAATTTTTCGTGAAGATTTTTTTCTGCATAGCAAAGTTGTTCCCACTCTTCCTTTTTGGTGAATGGGGCCCTTTTTTGGCGTGAACTAAAGTGTTCCTGCTGTATACTGAAGGCAAAATGATATGATAAATATTTTTGCAATCTATCATATAAAGAGATAAAACAGTATCCAACAACTTCCTAAAATGAAATAAATACATGGTGAAAACTTCAGCACTATCCCTTCAGTGAGACGGAGGGTTAAAAGTGTCCTGGTAAAATCCCACGCTGGAGGTTAGCGATCGAACTGATAGTCGAACGGATAAACCCTTACTCCACAGCCTATTGTTTCACATTCGCTGGCGATACCCCACCGAATATCCAAGAGAGGTCAACGATACGCATTCGAGGAGGGCAACTTGGGACAGAATATGCCCAAAACTTTTCCAAATGGATAGTGAAGATTTTTTTACATGCGTAACTATAAAAGAGTTTCAGAGGCTACTTTTTGGATGTTAAATGCCGTTGGGGCTTTATAAATACGAGTACTTTCCCATACCACACATCCTTGAGGTGGCTTACAGAGTAATACGTTTATGTCGTGTTAGGATTATGAAATTAGTATTAGGAAATTTAGTCCTCAGATAGAACGATTACAAAAAGTTGACTAAGTTAGTCAAATAGCTAGAGTCACTTAGTTATTGTTTCGAGAACTACATTGTACGACAATATAGCCAATGTCTTTTTCCAGGAGATGTTCAGGTTCTTATTTTGACTTTTCAGGTGTAGGGCAAATTAATCTAGACACTAATATTCACGAAATGAAGTGACTACTCTATGGGCTAATTTGTTGAAAATATTTCAATATAAAGAAAATATATAATGAATGATCCTACAAATAAATTTTGGAGAGTGCTTGAAATACAAGCATTGCAATACATACTCTAGCGAGATAAAGAAAATAGCAGTCGAAAAACATGTTAAAGTCAGAAATATTTCATGTTTCAATAAGTATAATGAATATCATAAAGATTTGTGGCTGAACACATATTAGGGAGTTTACACTACAATTTTAGCAATTACATAATTGATGTAATGTCTCATGCAAATAGCTATATTGAAGAAAAAGCGTTATTCTACGTCAATGCAAAAATATGTCGCACAAATTATTTATCAAAGGAATTATTTTTGTATTTCAGCTGATTTAAAAAATAAATTTCTGTCACTCAATCCCTGGAGCACTGAGTAGCATTTCAATTGCAACAGTTAAAAACTAACATGAAAATGGCAAGAAAAAATGCGCAAAAACATTTGACGTTAACATAAACGGAGCCCGCCAAACTCTTCCATTAACTTTTCAAAATATTGGTAACCCAATAGATACGTCCCCCCGGAAAGTTAAATAAAATTATCAGTGAACAAAATTTCATGATATGCAGTATTTATTGAAAACACTTTATAGTTATTTTGGCACTTTATAGTTAGCTTTTAAATAAAACAGACATCAATTAGCATAAAATCCTGATAGTGAATATCTGTTCGCGGCAAAAAATCTCTGGAAATCTAACCAATCTGCCCAACCATATACTTTCTAGATACACCGAACTATTATTTTTTCTTTTGTACGTTTTTTGTCGGATTAGAGCACTTTTACGTTTAACGTCCAATCGGCTTTTGTGAATTTAAAGGATTTGAGTGATAAAAAAACATCCCTGCACTTTCATCGAAAACGTTCCGTCAGTCAACGATCTATTCCATCGGCCTTCCATAATCGAAATTCCTCCATCCTGCTGTCGGCTCTCCATGCATTCGTACTACAAGCTTTTTGCACGGCCCACTGCCGCTCATCAATGCTCTACAAGGCTTATCCTTCCCGTTCCGGTAGCCTTCCCTACCCTTCTCCCCTCTCTTTCAGGCCCCAACCGAAATAACCCAATATCCCGCGGGAAGGGACCGAGTGAGATAGCGGTAGATGTGAAACTGGATCACCCGGTGGAATTCCTATGTAAACCTGGGAGAAACAGACGCGACGGATTATTAATGAAATTGCCGTCGACGGCGGTGTGCAAATAAATATCGGGGCCGCTTTCCTGTGGAGCATCATCACTCGACGAGTCCCGCAACATGGGGGAGGGGGATGGAGCAGACAAACTGAAGGTTTGGTTAGCAATCCTCCTCGACAGAGTAAGCTTATATTTTGTTGACCTAGGCGAAGCCTTCTGCCGTTGAAGACGCGATAAATTACAACCGAGGACACGGATCGGATGGTTTTATTTTATTATACAGAGAACCGTGAAAAACGAGACCACCGCAGTTGAAAATATTTTTTTTTCCAAAATCTCCTTTCGTGACCCCTGCCATTTTCTACTTAACGATCGTGGTGGAATTCTTAGGTGAGCGATTGAAAAATGTCTACAACATAAAATAGATAACCAACTTCAAGAGAAATGACCTTTTGACCGCAAATTACAGGAAGTAATAACATTAACTCATCTGGATTCCTTTTTTAGTGACGAATTCTGTCGTTATCCAAGAGTTAAGCCGAAATTACCCGCACATGGAGCCATTTCGACAGTTGGTCAAGTTTTAGGGAAATTATGTGAATATTGGCATACATGCATTCTACAGTCCTAATTATCAACTATTGTAGCCTTTTACGAATAAATCATAGATGTGTTAATGAAAATTAGAACAATAAAAATACCTAGAACAATAAAAATAGGTGTTGGCATTTTTCCGGTCTATTCTCAAGTAATCATGAACATGAGACTCTCAGTGGTATAGCCATGTCTACTGTCTGTAAAAAAAAAGCAAGATACCTCAGTTTGAGATGCTCTATCGTCCAAACGAGGAAACCAATTTAAACGCAGTAAAATTTATAAGAGAGCTTGTTTATTTTTACATTGGATGATGTACTTTACAAAATCCTGTGCCCGTTAGTATTTCCTGTACTTAATTTTTTCTCAAAAATGTACCCGTTTTTTGCGCGTAAAATCCAGTTGTCCAAATTTGAGCCCTTGGGATACACGTAATTTTCGTTTCAATAACTTGCAATTTTGATATAAGAAAGCCAAATCTATTCCTAACTGTTTGTAGAAAACAAATAGTTTATATCTCTAAAATTGAACATGTTATTGTGGACAACGCAAACCTCTGCTAACTTTGAAACTAATGGCTTAATTGAAAATTGATTGAGACTGTTGTATGCTCTATAATGTAAGTAATACTCCACAGAAGACTTATTGGGTTGCTTTTGAATGCACCTACAGCTTCTGAACTGAGTTGCTTATTGACTCCTATTTAAATTTTGAAATTCAAATATATTGGACTAAAATGATGCACAGTTAAGTATTCACTATACGTAAGCACAACGTAACACGAATAAAATTCACATATCAATGAAAATGTAAGGTTCTCTGCCTCTTTCGTTGGATGTCGCTTTGCAATATATCTTATAGAATTGTTTTTTATTAGACCCCAAAACAGAAAATCTTCCTGATTTTCAGAACTGGTTTGTTTCAGAGCAGCACAGAGAATATTATCATGATGCCTCACTATAACTGTGTTTTAATTATGAAAATGTTAAGTTCTCTGCCCCTTTGGTTGGATTTTGCGTGGCAATATATTTTATAGGATTGTTTTTTATTAAACCCCAAAACAAAAAACCTTTCCGAAATTGAGAACTGGTTTGTTTCAGAGCGGCACAGAGAATATTATCAGGACGCCTCACTATTCTTATTTATGCATGATATTTTGAATCTGTAGTAGTATTCCTTGTACCCCTTGCATGCTGGAACGATTGACGATAGAAAGTTTCTTGGTTAGTAGATTTTAATGGGCGCGTTGCATGCGTTGTACGCTGGTTTCAATGTAGTTTCGGTGTTGTGCCGTATAATTCATGCATGCCTGTTGTAGAAGCACCACCTGCCACACACCCTTTGAGTGGCTTGCAGGGAATGACGTAGAGGTAGATGTATCTCTAGGTCTGACAGAAGCGATAAAATAAGAGAGATACATTTTCGAACAGATAGGTACAAAACTTCGTACTTTCCGCGCACAATAAGCGAAGCGAACACAATAATAAATGAGTTCCGATAATTACACTCCCATAATGCACATTACCATTTCACCTCCGAAAACCTTATTCCTTACATTTTTACACGACTGTTGTCCTAACACCCCCTGCCACCAGCCCATGTGGTGGCTCGCTGGGAAGTATGCAGATGAAATGTTATTGCAAAGCAGTAGTAACACTTTAGATCCGTAGCTCAGCACTATATATTGACACTATGTATAGTATCAGCAGATAATTCATAGTTTTTTAGAAAGGCGACATGTCGTTTGCTATGCTGGTACTATGACCACGAAAATGGTTGAAGTACCTAAAACTTAGCAACCTAATCAATTCATTCTCACTTCACCGACGCGATCGAGCCCATCGAATGCTAGAGCGGAAATGATGATTGAGCCTGAAATTTATCAATACGGTCGCTCTGCTTAATGCAAATGATACATTCTGGTGGTCCCTAAAGCAAGCACTTGAATTCGAAACCGGCATTTTCCAGCCCATGTTCAAACACACCCGGCTCACTCAAGCCAACGCGCCACAAATAAATCAAGGAGTTGATCAAATAAAAAAAAAGAAGGGCGCTGAAATTTTCCACCTCAAGGAACTGCTCACACGCGCGCACACATCGACCGGCTGAACACATGCGCGCCTTTCCTCTGGATATCGTGCGTGGAAGTTTTGGAAACGGAAAAAAAACGACGGAGATTGAAAGTGGCGGCTCTGCTAGCGCAGGAAAGGACTGACGCTTCGGCTCGGGATGAAAAAATAAATAAAAAAATAATGCGCCGGGGGTTGGTGGGGAATAGGAGGGGGGGACCTAAGAGAGTTACGGCTCCTGGCAATGGGTATAAAAGGTGGAATTAAAAACTTGAACTCGGCCGGCATTAAAACCCTACCAACTCCCCAAAATCAAACAGTCGACCGGCAAATTGTTTAGTCATCGCGCTGGGGAGCCTTTTCCCTGTCGGGCGAAAGACCCGAGGATTAGAAGAGACCAGGGAGGAGGGGGGCTTGGAATGGCAAAGGAGGGGAGTGTTTCAGTGTGTGGACGGGTCGTGGGGTGAGGAGGAGGACCCTTGGCATAGAGAGTGGGAGGGGTGAATCTCCTCCGTGTCCAGGGAGAGTGGAAGGCCGAATAAGGTCTGAAAGCTGTGGTGCGTTTGTCCGGAAACGCTGGGAACGTAACATAAATGATGACATATGCAGTAGGTACATACATAAAATAGTGGACATTCCAGATTGAGAGTTCATATTAGTATTATTATGGTTACCTAGCGGTCAAGATACTCTAAAGAGTGCCTCCGAGGCCAACTCCCTTTAGCGGTTACCTCTCAAAGCGACCAATCTTTCCGAAAACGGATGAAATGAATTTCCCATAAAAGCATATAAATGTTCCCATCCTACCGTGGTCACCTCCTCAAGTGGCCATTTTTTAATGGGTTTAGTAATTTCTGATTAATAAAAGATTCATTATTTGTTCAAACTGTAAAATAATGAGATTAACTATTATCCATTTTTACTAAAGCAAGTCCTTACTTTCAATTTGTTATTCATCTCGACATGTCTCTCCTCCCATCATCGTATCCACAAAACCTATGATTTTTCTTCCCATTTCTGCATTCTGAAAATATTTCCTTGACCTTCAGCACCTATTGACTCTCATTACCTGTCCTTACCATCTACTATGCCCCCTCCAAATCCCTTCCAGAGGTCACCTAACCTCACCCGCGAAAGAACCCGTTCCTTTTCCTTTCCGTCCACGATATCTTCTCCTCTCTCCTACACATGCACATTTCAAATAATCATACGCAATTGTTAATAGAAAGTAGCCACTCGTTAATGCCACTATTATATTAAAAATTTTTTGCATGTCTAAACCAATCAGACACAAAACAGGCATCGTTATCTCTAAGGGCAACAGTAGAAGTGCTTCAATCGTTTATGTATAAAAGCCACTGTACAGGGATACAATTACAATATAAGTAAAATTAGACAAATATTACTGAGTTTTACTTAATATCCGCATAATTTGACTCCTTAGACGTGTAAATTACATAAAAAATGACTTAAATAATAACTGTTGATTAACTACACTGAAAGGAGCTAATAGACGACTGAAGGACGGATGTGCTAATGCTCAGATAAATTCCTTCAGCAATGGAAACACATTAAATACATAATAATTGCTTTAACTAAAATACAGAAAAATATGAAAATGAACTAAAACACAGATATTTCGATAGCAAGGCATTGTTTTTTGGTCTTGGCGAAGATGGATCTCCTCTTTCATTTCTTTGAAAATTTTCCTTAGATTTAACTAAAAGTGTGATACTTCACACTAACGTTTTTTATTTGTGCTTTACTTTTTCAGGCGACCACATTGTTGACATTACAATTGAAGAACTCAACGTGATTACTGGTTTCTCTATTAGTTACTATTTGTTTGGTTGGTTATATGTGAAGGTGACTGAAAGCTGGGGTTTACTGTTAAGTGATGGAAAGGGCCCTAGCGTTTTCGTTTGTAATATCTTAAGACATGTGCTCACGGCATTTTTTCTGGTGTCGGTAATAATGAAAAGGATACCGGAAACACAAAATAGTACGCTTTTCTCGTATGTCCCCTAGTAGCTTGCAACGCAATTGCAATTAAGTGGCATGAGTGCAGTATTTTCCAGCAAAACCAGTAAGGATGCTGTTCTCGGGAAGAAATAAAAGAAGTTCCTACTACTGGATGAGGTAAAATGGATGAGACATGTATATTGGGCAGTGATAACACAGTTATACGTAATAAATAGATTATTGGTAGATAAAATAAAGCTGTGATAGTTTAGCGAGTCATTCAATCAAGCCAGTTGTAAAAATAGGACAAGAATTCGACTGTATTAACGCCACCACCGGTCTCCGTTTGTATAGAGAGGTGATATATGTAGCTGCCATTAACCGCCACACACATCTTACCGAGCTGTCGTGTGTACAGACCTTCAGCGAAAGGTGACAGGTGGTCCACACTTAAACCCAGCCGACGAAGGGATTAAGGCATTTGAAATGATCACCACCCAACTCGGGATCGTGATATCAATGAAAGTTCATACCACTGGTGGAAATCAAACTCAAACCCTCAGGATGACTATCCAAAGCTTAAGTCAACAAATAAACCAATCCCTGACTAAAGTATTCATCTATCACGTAAATAATCTTACTCTCGAATTCTCCGAGTATGTGGAGCGGGGCACGACACCCACGGAAAAATTTTGTGCTCATTTCATTGTCTTTTTTTTACGCCTTCCTGTTCAACTCGTTGAAAAATAAAACGCATAAATAAGCAAACACGCACATCTATAATATAAATACGTCCTGGCACGGCGTGTAGGTATGCACGCACCCGCGAATATTTAAATGTTTATTCCATGTTTCTTTTTCCCACTGTCAGAAAGGGGAAAGTGGATGCAGGAGGGAGGTTTGGGGGGTCGGAGGTCATAGTGGGGTGAGGGAACAGTGGGAAGGGAAAACCACAGTCGTTGCGAACCGGGACAAAGGAACTGCTGGCGCCACGGATGGAGTTGCAGGGAATTAGGGGTGGATATTTGGCCCCGACCGTCATACCTCCTTCCCCTACCCTTCCCCGCATCCGGTGTCGCTACAATCCGGAACAAAACTCCAAAGGGATTAAAAATAAAACAAACAAAGAGTGGGATAGGTTTGGAGTGAAAGAGAAGGGAAATAAAGGGAAATCGGAGAAAAAAAACTCAAAAGAGAAATAAAATAAACAGCTTGGATTTCGTTTCAAACTCACTCTTGCCGACTCTTTTCTGTGTTACCACTCCTAGCCGGTACTCTCTATTTCTCCCTATTATTCCCTTCTAAATTAACTCCACGCGATAACTCATACAAGGAAATAAAATATACTGTTTTTGGTAGAGTAATAGAATATTTTAGTTCTGTGAACTATAAAATAAACCCTCAACAGCAGCGTGTAAGACGATAAATCAATCAACTGCTTATAATGGTAATAAAGAACCAATTTGAAATTAAGGTATGCAAAACTACATAACCATCACGCCATTTCTCCTCAAATAGGCGGTCGGTAGAGTCAAAGAACTTGGCTATTGCTGTCAGAGTTAGATGGCTGCCTATCTCATTAAATATCCGTCCATTATACCCAACTCTTGCTTAGCTCATTCGCTTCTACAACAAGGATTCGCTACTTCTCACATGCTCTTCTATCTGAAGGCGGTGCTACTAAGACAGGATTTTTATGCCATTTTATTCACATTAACGATTAGATTATATTAGATTTGATACGTCGGTGGAGTTAGTGCAAATGAGTCCCAGATGCCCTTAGACCAAATTGATCCATTGTGCCAGCCACCCCATCAGTGTTTACCCGTAGAGGCTGAGTGCATTGCTGAAGGCAATTTGGTCCCATACAGTAATTACTCCTACTTCGTTGGACCCCAAGAATGGTGAGCCCAGGTACCTGTTCCGAATCCTAAGTATGGCTGGACATTCGCACAGTGTGTGGGATGTTATTTCGTCCACTTTCTCGCACCACTTGCATGTAGGATAATCTGAAATCTTCATAAGATGGAGATGTCTCATCACTTGATAGTCCCCCGTGAGTAGTCTCACAACCGTTTGTATTTCACTCCTATTTGATAGAAGGAGCCTTCTTGGAAAGCTAGACCTTGGTGCTCTTACATGAAGTTTTGTCTGCCGTAGATTTGATGCAGTTCGCTAGTTCTCAGAGTGTTGAGCCAGACCCCACATTCTGTTCTCAGTCCTACCAACTGATGGAGCAATGGGTATGATTGGTTCAGGGCAAATCAGATTGGTATTGCATTCCATATTATGGATACTTTGGAAAAATAAGTATTTCATCTGATTTAATCAACACAATGTGGTCTTTCCGTGCTATTTGACCACAGTTTGATTGAAGTAGGCTACAGCCCATGACAGAATTTATGGTTGTTATACTGTAAAATACGCTAGGTCAATCAAAGAAGTAGCCATTAGTCTTCATCGATGAATGTAAAGGTATGATAACAACAATAAAAATAGGAGGTAATGTGCTCACACAAGAAAAAAATTCCGAACAGGAAACCGAACCAAGGACTAGGACAAAGTATGATTGTACTAAGTAGAGAAAAAGCAATGAGTGACATTTAAAAATTGACTGCATTAGTTTTGATTAAAAACTGCTTGAAATTAACATGAATGGATTGAAAATAATAGATTGAAATCGAGGAAATCATAATTAATATTTGGGGGAAGGGATTAAGCATACGAGTCAGCAGTATAAAACTTTCGGGTGGTTAGTAACTAGTGAAGAATGGTTTCCAGCGGGCTTATGGTGCTCGTAATATATTGTCTCTTTTATACCGTAAACGAAATCCAATCTCTAGGCTTCCTTGACCATTCTCGGGGAGCTTTTAATATAATATTGCTAAGTCTGTGAATTACAGCAATCGGTATGATATGGCTTCGGACAGCTGAGGCTGAGGTAGACGGCTGATGTTAATTTCATGTTGCCCGTCTAGATACAGTCCATAATAGGACTGGACATTCAACACTTAGAGTATGCGAAGAAAGTGTAGAACGAGCCCGAGCCGCTAAATATGGGGAAAGAATCACGAAGCCATTGAGTAAAATATATATTATTCCATAATGAAGCTAGTGGCGGGTGGCTGCTGCAACATTTATAAGTGGTTCAGCATTGAAAGAAGTCCCTTAGAACAGTATCCAAGCTAGTCATGGTGAAACAATTAGTATATAAGGTAACTGAGAAGATTTACAACCTGGATGGCACGCGTTTCTGGGCAATTTTTCCCACCAAAATAAATCGCTCCTGATATTTTTTTGGTGTTGCTGACTACTTCTTTTAGTGTATCTGCTTGTTGACTGGTCACAATGAATTTTGCCCTCCAATTGTTGCTAAACATAAATGCTTTAAACCTAGGAACAATAAATTATACAGACGAGAAACAAAATGCTCATTTCAAAGACACTGGCAGTATGAATTGTGTGCCGAAAGTTATGCAACGGCAGGGCTCTTCCTCAAATAACTATTGTTTAACAAAAGCTAATTTTTACTCTGAGATATGCGACAGTGTTACTCACAACCATAAGTTTTTTGAATTCTTAATAGAGCGTTTTTGTTCATTTAAATACTCCAGAAAGTGAACTTATATTACTGTAACACTCGTAGACAATGTAATAATTGATATTGACGACTTCAATGGTTTAAACATAGGTTTCAGAATTATTTCAGTCCAGCATAAACCTAATGCCTTGTCTCTCATTGAGAACTGAATTCAAGGTGCTCATTTAATACGAGACAAAGAACAGTGTTGAATCACTGGCACGAGACATTAAACTGCCAAACTGATTTGATTAATCATTTTCAGCAATTATATGGACTTCAAAAGTGGCAATTATATCTTTTGTGAGAGATTTATACAGCTTCGTTATGTATAAAGATGAACAATTTCCTTCATTTGACGCAACATTCCAATCCGGCCGCGGCATTTTTTGCATTCCTATAATTTCGTGTAAACTATACTAATACATACTTGTGTTTGCCAATATAAAATTTAAAGTTGTTCCTCCTTTCTTAAAAAATACTTGAAAACATGATCGCTCTCTGCGGCATATCAGTTATTTAAGTTCCACTGGGAAGCGCAGAATCTCAATCCATTTGTGGTGAACTAACCCTCATGTTTTTTTAGTAATTAGCTGTCAGCACATTTATACTCTCCACTTCGTCTTCAAAAAATCGTCACACTCTTCCTAAATTAACATTTAAAAAAATGATCATCAGCAACCTGTCGAAAATGGAGAAACACGTACGGTGGAGCAATGAAAACAACTGGATCTAGTGGATGAGCGCCCAAGTGAAGTGGATCATGACTATGACAGGTTTGAAATCCTCTCGGTCGGAAACAGCTCCGGCGAAATTTCAAAAGGACTAACGGATCTGAAAAGACGGCGGGAGGACAAGAACGTCTCGCTGAGCAAAAATGGCGCAGACGGCGGCGGTTGAATAGATCAAAGGAAAAGCAGCAGCAGCACCACTCTAGCGGCGGTGCTTGAAGAGGGAACAATGGCCGTATTCGATTGGAGCGGCTGAATCAACATATTATGGCCAATTCTTCAGTTCCACGCAGGGGGGGGGGCTAACAAATGCAGGAGGTGAACAGAAATAGATCGGTAGTACGCGGTCCACGGGTAATGAAACGCGGGGAAGCAATGGATTGCGAGGCTGTGCTGATTGCCATCGTAATGCATAAGCAATAGTGGGCACCTGGGAGGTGGGGGACATGTTTGGAGAGGAATGGAATTGGAAACAAATGTACCGGAACAGGGCACGTACCGTGCAACAGTTTGGGGGAATAGAGTCCTTTGCAACTCTCAGCGGGACGTATTGCAAAGGAAAGAATCGTAATCGTACAAATCACGGTACGAGCGGAACAGAAGCACCGTCTAGAAGAAAAAAAATTAAAGAAGAAGAAAGAAATGAGATGATTTGTGATGCAAATCGATTTTGATGGTGTGTTTTACAAGTCTTTACTAGGAAACATTAGAAAACAATGGTAAGTATTCAAGTCACATGAATAAAAAGGATCAGGTGAAATTTAAAACTGTCAAAGATATATTGAATTTTTCGTGAGCACTAGTAAAGGTGCAATACCATTTACACACCTCACACAGAAAATTCATACACACACTCGTTTCATACAATAACAGTACACAAAGAACGAATCCCAAGAGAATAATGTAGGCGAATGTTCGTAAGCCAAGTTGAAAACGATGTTGAAAATTGTCAGCAACAAGCAGAGAAGTAGGACAGATGGAATAGAAACTCGGACAGCGATTGATATGATAATTTATTTAGGAGACATTTTTGATATGATAATTTATGATAAACCTTGTGACGATCACGATATCTGATAAGGTAACGCCCGAGCCTGTAAATCCATCGGTCTTAGGTTCCAGTCTCAGTCAAAGAGATTGCGCCTGTCATAGGATTATGGTCAAATGTACAAAGTTAAATGTATTTATAGTATGCCATGTCCCCGAATGCCAACGCATCGCTGTCCTCGCCACCGCTCGTATTAAGGAATGAAAATAATACATTGATATATACTTTTTTAAGATTTTAATGAAAAAACTCCCAAAAAGGGACTAAAAACATTGAATATAAATTTTTTAAATATTCAGAATCCTGAAAATATTTATACCCATGTACTATTATACCAATTATAAATCAGTAAACTGTACTTCCTTAAAAGAACTACTTACCTTACAAAAGACTTTACTGCAATTTATTTAATTTATTTAATACACGCCATATTTAATTTATTTAATTAATGATGACTCCATTTAAAATTTTTTTCAGAGCACCAGTGAGAGCTAATTACAGCCAACTAAATTACAAAATTAGATTGTTTGCGCGAATTGCATGTGCCACTTTTAAAGCATATCTCAAATAGAATTTCTTTTATCACTCGGTATCTTTGACACAACGGCTCTCTTTGAAATATTCTGCACCATAAGCAATCCCTCAAGACAACAGTTACAGAATTTCTAAGAATAAAGTCGGCATTGTAAGCATTCTCGCAATGGGGTAAACATTTACTTTACGTAAACTTTTTGTTTACCTTCCACGTATTTCCTCAAACTTTCAGTATTAAGTCAGAGGTCACAGAAAATGAATATTGAATTGTTTTCTGAAGACCTTCTTGGTATCTTTATAAGACACTTTTCCCCTTTTTATTTAGACTAAAATAGTGTTCTGCAGGCTATTTAATTATTTTCACGTGTTTTATTTTTTTGTTTTCCCCCAAGCATTCTTAAGACTATTTTGCGGGTCCCTGAGGTGACACGTATTAGCACATACGTGCTGATTTTGAGGGAAATTTTGGCATGTTTGTTTTTAATTTCTTGTCAAGAAAACTAGCGCATGCCTTGCAGAGAAAATAGAATGTGATATATGAGATAAGAAAGAACATCCAAGCTCCAGGGAGAAAAGCGTACTAAGACAAGAATAGGAATGAAAGTAAGAAATGTGAGTTAGATGAAAGGGAATCAGTTTTCCATAGAGAAAGCATTACTACAAATTTAAAATGTTCTTGACTGCATTGAAATAACAAGGCTTGGCTCATGAAATTCAGGTGACCTACGTTACAAGTTTAACTTTACAAATAACTGAAATGGGAAGTATGAGAAAATCTCCACAAAAAAACGATTAAGATATAAAGAAAACAGAAAATCCAAGCAACAGATACGATGAAGTGATTTTGTGAGATTAAGGCCAATGTAAAGTGAACGAATTTTGAATATAATGTGTAAACTATAGTTTCAACTCCAGCATAACATAGAGGTTGTACGGTGATCTATATGGTGCGAGACTGCGAATTCGAGCAGACCGAATTCGTATCAGTTTTTTTTCTCTTTCAAATGGTGCTATATTCAGACAAAACTTACAATACTACGTACTTTGCGATGATGAACGCGCTTTTTAATATGGATTTTAGCCCAGTTAGTGCGGTGGGCCGATATATTGGCTCATGAACCAAAATTGTTCAACGTAAGTGCACTTTATATAATTGCAATTATTTTTTAGACGATGAAAAAGTCTTTTATGATTATTACCTAATTCATTTTATCCAAAATAAAAACCGTTTCTGAATATTTTAAATAATAACCTCATAATATTTGTTCCTAAAATGATACATTTCATAAAATTATCCAACGCATTTCTCGCCACTGGCAGAAGTCAGCGCTATGAATTTGGAATCAGGAAGATTGGAATGGGGAGGGTAGTAGACGCATGGCATGAAAGCATTTGAAGAATTCTCGCTCATTTCCATTAAAACATACTCAAAAACGGTATATCACCTTATTTTGGTTATCATTACAACCTAGAGTCCCATAAGTTGTAGAACAAAGTATTAAAATGTCGTTTTTACCGCGATCGATAAGAGACCGTTATAGCTGCGTTGAGACTTTGAAGTAGGTTAGTTGATAGAAAGTGTAGCACATTGATTCATACGACCTCTAATGTATGTTTCTATGTCTGCCGAGTAGTGCTGACTCCATGTTTTGCATGTTCCCTGCATGCCTCTGGTGTCACGTTTACGTCGTTACATTAAAAGTTATTATAGTCATTTCTGTAGCATTTGTAGAATACCATTATGTGGTACGTTGATGAAAGTAAATTTCACCACTGCAGTACATGTTGGTGATACGTCTCGCCCTGCCAAACACCCTTGTGATGGCTTGCAGTGTAATAAGTTGAAGTAGAAGCGGTTGTTACTGTTTGGTATGCCTTCATTGGGCAATTTACTTTATTTTTCTCGTCCTTGCGACTCATTTCCCAGTCCTCCTCTCTCTCTGAGGCTCTCAGTCTTATCCTTTGCCTCGATCCCACACGTGTCGAGCGACGGTGCCAAGCAAACGCATTTGTGGGAAAAGAGAGAGCGAGGAGAAGAACTCATCTCCGAGGCAACACCCATCACCAGCATTTGAAAGAACAATCCGCACCCCGCAACCTTTTAACACGCGTCTCTCTTTCTCTCTCTCTCTCTCTCTCTCTCTCTCTCTCTCTCTCTCTCTCTACCTGGCTGGCGTCTCACTGCTACTCTCGCAACCTCCCATTCAGACCGCGCGCTAATCCTTTTTGTTTGCTTCTTTCTCTCATTTCTAGTCCCCGTCTTTCTCTCTCTCTCTCATGCAAGCTTTGCAATTCAGCACCCTCTCCCGTCTCTGGTTCACCCTTCTTCATTTAAGAATAAAAAAAAAAGAGCTTCCCTACCCTCCGTTCGGGGAGATTCTCACTACGTGTCACCGTCATTTGTCTAGCAACGAGAGAGACACTCAAGTGGACAAGCGGTTCTCACACGGTTTATTATTATTTGTTTTTATCTCCGCGAGCCCCACTTCGAGAAAATTTACGGGAGCAAGAACGTGTCCCCATCCGCGGGTTGGATGCGAGCATTTTGCGGAGTGTCGGAGTTAATTCACGTCGTCCTCGTTGCTGGAGACGGTGAAAGAAAATGAAACAAAAGAGTGCTCCGGCATGAAGGTTCTTTTGAGACCCTAACGAAGTTAACACTGAGTGTGTTTAGGCGAGGGACCATCCTCGCAAGGCTCTAGCCATCCCTTTGCTGATTACATAGTGTGCTTTTGAGGTAATTTATTTGCATAAACACTGTCTCTCAGCGTAATATCATTGGTTAGATGACTATAGTTGAGAATTATACTCTAATTTTGTCACAATGACTGCTCTTCTTACTTAGTCTAAGCCAATTTCGAGCTTTCAACAGCGTATCAGATCTGTGGAAAGAACATTTATGTCCGTATCGTACAGAGAATGAAAATATTTTCGCAAAATATTTCATTTAATCATATTAATCGTAGCATTGAGAGAGGAAACAAAATATACTTGAAACAAGCACATGAATATTTTACGTATGAGAAACAATCATATATGCAAAAAAATTCCCGAGATATTAATATAAATTATTACCTGTTGTCAAGTTTCAACTCAATAAAATATTGTGACCCTGATCATTGCCTTACACTGAAGCCTTTGATAACATACTTCCAAGTCCTACTCATAAATCTGTTAGAAATTAAATGTATGTACCTCAACTGGAGAGGCAATCTCTGTTTTAATAGTCTCTTATGTGCCGCTTTAACACAATAATTCTCCATTTGACCATGCGGTGATTGCAGTTTCGTTTAATCTTTGAGTACTGCATACGATTGGCAGGTTTCCTCCAGTTTCAAAGGAAATAGATTGAAAACTGTAAGATGGCAATACTTATACGGATAATCTGATCGGAATATTTTGGCATGAAGTTCTTTTAAGACCTTAAAGGTCCGTTTCTCTGACGAGATGATTTTTACAAATGATATTTAGTCCTTGGCTGGTTTTTTAAAGTGGTGATGCACTCAAACTTTATTTGTTATTGGAATATTGGTCTGAAAAGCGGTACCGGAGGATTGCAAGTATAACAAATTGTGTTTGAATAATATTTCATTACCACTCAAATATTTTAATTAGTGAAAGATTATTTCTTCCAAAATTCACGCAGGAGCGTACACACAACAGAAAATAGAAATCGTGCTGAGACTCTAGCAAAGATAATGAGAGAATAAAAATTATCCATGGAACCCTATCATGGTCGATGGGACACAAACTAATTATCCGTTCAGCATGAGTGACAATTTCATTTGATCCTCAATAATTGACTGAAAAATTTTTATTTTTTAGTAGGTAATAGCAACCAAATATCTGCTTCATCAAGAAAAGATCTCTGAAATAGGTACAGAAACCTAGTTAACGACAAATCGCCTCTTCAGGACCTCTTAAGTTCATTCGTTTTATATATTTATAATACGTTTTTCATTTTTATTGCTTTTTACAGTTGATGCGTGGTACATAACTTCAAGAGCGCCATTTTATCGGTCTAGCGCAGATAAATAAACGTCTCTGAAGTAGGCTTCTTCGACTATATGAAGTCCCTCGCAGCCGTAGAGGAATGCATAATATTTTTAAGACTCTGAAATATCTCCACAGCCATCGTTAGATACATTTATATTTTCGGAACTATAAAACCTGCATAAAATTCAAAATTGACGGCTGAAGTCTCGTCTGGGTTATGGATATGGTGTTAGTCTTAAGGATAATGAATAATTATCAATGAGCTTAGCGCGACGGTATGTTCCTGCCAGGTAGGGCATCCACGGCGCCGATCCCGAAGGTCCGGCACACCGCTTAACACAGAACTATTGAGATTGGGCAACCCACACACTTTACAGTATATTAGGGCGTAATTTATAGGAATAAGGCTTAAAAGAGACAGCAGCACCATTTCCTACCAGTGAACTTGAAGGCAGTCAACTGAGGAAAGAACAGCGCATCCTCCTCGCTTTGCAAAATTACCGTAATTTTTTTAAATACTGCACCAAGGAGTACCTGCATTCAAAGACAAAGGATACAATTTGGAATTGTTTTAGAGATTATTTCCTCGTTGCTTTGTTTTCGTATAGCAAAGTGCCATTTTAGCAAAAACGTTGGATATTTATAAATGTTTTTTTGAATATTTTTTCCTCCGACGTCGTTTATAAAACGCCAAAATCAATAATTCCCAGCTACACTCGTTAAGCGTTGAATTATGGGAAGGTTTTTTTTCATCCATTAGCATTATACCATGTAAAAGCCAACACCATTGAAAATGGATTTTTAATGCCAGAAAAATATAAAAATGCCTTAAGTTGTACATGAGACCCAAATGACCGTGTTCAATTTAGCGCCTTTCGCCAATGGCAGACAAACCCACTTTTTCTCCTTCCCTAATAACCCCTAACAAACCTATCTATCCATCATCATTGGTTAAGATGGTACTCTGTAGCCTCAGAACACCGGAAACCAGAGTATGCAACGACTAAAATATAAATTACGGAAATCACTTGGCGTTCGTAGCCAAGCGGCGAGCCGCTTAAGAACCGGAAGTCAATGAAGGGGAAGGAAGGCGATATGCTTACATGAATGGATAGGTTTCAGAACGCTAATGAGGAGAGTGGCAGCAAGGTGGATATAAGCGCCCTGCCTCCTCGAAAGCAGATGTTAGACGCCTATTGCATCGAGATTGAGGACACCTTGAATACTGGAGTGAGAAAGCGGGTCAGGGAGGTGGGTGTGAGGTCAGAGATCAACGGAGGTCACGCCAAAAGGAACGACACCGGCAGCCTGCACTTCCACTGACAACACACCCGGAATTCGACTGAATCGAAACACAGAATGGATTTCTTGCAAATTGCTGTATTACTTCAAACACCAGCCTTTGAGGATCGACTGAAGGACGATTATTTTCACACCAGTGATCATTATGCGAGAAAATTGAAAGCCTGATGATAAATAAATTTCAGGAGTGGGAGGGCTTTACATAAATATACTAGAGAAAAGGGGTTTGGTGAAATTTTCAATGGACTCATGTCAACGAGTGGTCAACTTGAAATGTGCTCATCAAATGTAACGCCTCAAAATAACGTAACCCCTTTTAAACCTTTTCGAAGATTCATTCTTAAATAAATATTCTGTTTTCTAGTGGTGTCGTGAGAGCAACGTAAGGTAACGCTTACGATAGAATGTGACGTTGTGCAGATTTTAAGTCTACCAAGGCACAAAATGATGTATCCTGAAGTAGTTGAATACGTTTCCAATTCCTTACATAATACGCAAGCCCTATTCTCAAATATATATAACAATAACAAAAATCATTAATAATTTTGAACAATTTTTTTACGGAAAATAAAAAAAGAATTTTTAATTAAAAGTCTAATATCTTCCTATTTTCAGAGCAGCAGTTCAATTTATTTAATTTTATTCCATTCTAATTTTTGAGCAAATGAGTGCAATAATTGATTAAAATCCATCCTTATCATGCAAGCATTTCCTATAATCCATAATTGCACCATTTGGAAGTCTCATCAGAGGATTGGAAAAGCGAACTACAGCCAACTATAATACGCAGTCATATTATTTGATAGTATTGTATGTTCCACTGTTAAAGCATCTCTCAAAAATTTCATACCACTTAGTATTTTAGAAACAATGGTTCCCTTTGAAATATTCTGCTCCGTAGCCAACCCGCCAAGGCAACAGTTACAACTCCTGTTGCCACAAATTCACGGGAGCCATTAATTCAGTTTCAATCCGAGATAACCCAGAGGGCGGCTGTATGCTTGCGCAAGCATACTGAGTGCCTCATTTCACGAACCCTGTCTCGTCGAGCAAGAGGACGGGAAAGCTGTTAGGCCGTGATTAAATCGTTGTAAGGATCCAGAAACCTAGGTTTGAGATGAATCGTGTTGGCTTTTCACCTGATTGATTATTTTAATTAAGGTGTTTATCTCACTGCATTGGATATCAAGGTCAGAATACAAGTTGCACATAAGATTGAGTAAGAAACGACAAAACCCCATTACCAGTAATAAGTCACCTAAAGATTATGTCCATAATATCTAAGCCACACGCCATAAATATAATTTTGAAGAAAATTATATTATTTACAGATATATTGAAAAAATAATGGTGATTTAGATTTATCCTCTTAAAAACGTTTTCATCGTGTGATTTAATCTTTCCTTAAGCAAAACTTACAAGCCATTTAGGTTTTTGGCCTCTTTACTGAACACATACCTAAGAGTATTGTTATTGTTTCCCTATAGAATTTTGCTGCACCCATATAGTATGCAGAAGTTTGAGAGAATAAATTTATGAAATAAGAATTCCCATAATATAATCTCGATTTGGGAATGCAACACCCTCAATTGTCCATGAATTATCAATTTTCACTGCCATTTTTTCCAGGCTTCCTTGAAGTTCCAAAACTTACGTTATCACTCTCCAGAAAATATTATCTTTTTCTCGTAAAATTTATTGAAGAGAGTATTTTAAATATACGTTCAAGAGAGAAGGCAACATTAATTATCGCTTCTCCTGATGTATATCTACTTCAAATCAAATCGCATTCAAGAACATGATGTACTTGAATGACATGAGCATAATAAAATTGCGGGTATTATGCCAGAAAAATAAAGGGATATTTAGAGAAAAAGTCCTTTGTAAATCTTAAACATGCACCTTAAAATGAGAGTACGTGATTGTTAAAGGACTTCTGGCGAAGCATCACCCAGTTTCACGAAAAAATAAAGCCCCACGACAACACGCCTAACCCTCAGGTCCATAAATTCAGCCCCCCATCGAGGATCAAACCACGATCATCAGGAAAGGGGACCCTTAACCTTTCGTAACCCTGCGGACCCAAGTAGTTCCACGAGAGGGCGTGAGTACCCCTAAAAACCCCTCATCCCCGCCGCAGGACCTACGAGGGTCATAGGAAAGGGGGACGGGTGAGTGGGAGAAGCGAAACGACGCAAGAGATAGCGGCGAGAGGAGTCGAGGGCGTAGCGGGAATATGAGCGAGCGCTAACCGAGGAGGAGAAGCACGGGACACGGCAGCAAAGTAAGGTGGACGGGGCACGGAGGTAGGGGATGTGGGCAGATGTTAGTGGGAGTGCCCATTAATAACACGGGTGAGTGTTCCCGGTTAATGACTGATGAGAGATCTCGCACCACCCAAACGGATGTTTGCCCATTGTGATGACGAGAGAGGTCCGTGGCCGCCTGTGAGAGTGGGAAAGGCTTGCGTATGTGTCTGCGGGCGCGTGTGTTTGTGAGAGACAAGGAGCAAGGGGGTCTCTGCTGTTGTTGTGGGAGCTACGTCAAGCCGAGTTGGTTACTGGGAGGGAGGGAGAAATGGAAGGGGGTTGAAATGTTATGTGGAGGGGGATGGTTTTCGGTGGGGTCGTGCCCGAGGGCCAAACAAGTAGGGAGAGAAGCCCCGGGACTTCAGGGGGAGCACACCACTAGTCGCCGCTGAATTATCGCAAAGTGAACAATGCGTGGACTTCAGTCTTAACCGATCACGCGCAGGAATTCTCTCTCCCGGCGTCCGCACCGTGTAACACACTCCCCTTCCATATCCCCTCGAGTGCATCGAACGAGTACATCTCCACGAGCGCTCCAATCCTCTCTCATCCATCTCCGCACGTCATATTACTCCGACACCGTAATCCACCGCCGCGCCACTCTCCCCATTCACCACAAACGCCTTGACTTCATTACCGCGGCAATCATCTTTCGCTAGCGCTAATAATTTGTATCACCACCGCAGGAAGAATCAGCTTGCCACTGGAGCTGATAGCGCGATAGGTAAACCTATTCGCCTAGATCAAAGGGCATGTTTCCAATCGGTTTCAGCCAAATTTTAAACATTGTTTACTCTCTTCTTCCTCTTTTGCTATTTCATTGGGTAACATGCCATCATGATTTTAAGGTGAATTCGATCGGCTGGAAGTAGATCTATATGGATATCTGACGTCTAATTTTTAGGAGCTGCATGTTCCAAGCAAATTTTAATCTTCTTTTATTTCTTTTGTCAAAATATTTAATTTGGAACATAGTTGGTGTGCCCTTCTTTTTCTATAGCTCTTTCATAATCTGATGTGCTTCATTTATAAAGAAATCCTATCACTTGGAATCATCCATGGGTGGACAACTGATGCAATTTCTAACCGTTGCATTCAACTTGCCAAGGCATATTAGCTGTCAATTATCTCACCCAAGAATTTGACCCTCTTTCAGTTGTATAACATTCCATAAGCCTCTCTATATCCTCCCTTCAACAAGAGCTTAACATACCACAATTTACCCGGATGATGCGGTGAATCATCCTATTTCTCCTGTTTCTGATTTTCTCCATGATATTTGTGTCTTCCCTCAACAAAGCACTCCATAAATTATTTTTATTATTTTGTTTTGCATTCCTTCGCCAATTTCTTACCCAAATATCCCTCCGGAGTCTTAAAATAATGAAACATCCTTGTCATGAAAATATCTTGCGATACATCCGTGAGAAATACATTGATCGATACTTACATAACACCAACATTTTCGTTGAATTGCTTTATTGAAGATGGGTAAGTTTTACCTTGCATTTATTTTTATCATGAGACAAAGGAGAAAAATACGGAAATTTTTGACGGCACTTATTGGCTGTAGATCTAAATTGCAATAGGACAAGAGTCTAAAAGATTAAAAAAAATGGAAAATATATTCCAAGTACAGGAGCCCGTAATACATTTTAAGAGGGGCAAATAGCGTAATTCCAACCTGATGACTACTATCGGAAACTTAACTAAACGGAAACGTCTGTGATCTTCAAGGATTTTAAAAGGTCAATGCTGCATGGTAAAAGTTGTTACACAAAAGTTATGTACTCAAAATACTTGGGTTAAAATTAGGACAAACAGCAGAGATGTCAAGTGTTACAACCGTTTATAGAGCCAATACTCACAAGAGCTTTGTTTCTTCCCATCTGTCACCTATTACTCAAGTAAAACCCCACCTAAATGTTCTCATCTACCACGAGAATATGCAATACTAAATTTGCACCGAAATAACGAGAAAGAGCTCTATTTCCTGAATAAGCCTCCGCTTTTTCATCGAGCTTATCTTGATAACATTTTTTCCAATAGCTCCCAAAATATGGTTCATCCAAGATGGAAATTATATTTACTCTACTTTTTCATGTGTCCTTGTAAAATGAACGGAGTGCTTCATGTTGAGGAGTCTCGCTGCACTCATTTTCACTTGAATCCTTTGTTTTACTCCATACGTCATCAAACTTTCATGTCTTCATTCCTTCGCACACACCGTATAATTCCCTTAAAGTCGTACCAGAGGTGTAGAGCAAGCCCCGTTAACGCATGGTATATGTCTTTTTACGGCTTGCTTTATTTCGACACATGCACTCGGGAATAGAGAGCTTTCGCCATTTGCTCTTTCTCATCCTTGGTTCTGGATTCCCGAGGTTTATTCGCTCTCTCACTTTTCATGCGCATTTTTAGGACAAGTTTTACTCTCCCTTGTATTTATTTTTTAAGGAGATAGATATTTTAACGTCCCTCTTCTCTTTTAAGCCGTATCCCGACGTAGAAAAATGTTACACGCATAACTTTTTATGAGCCTCGGATCCGTTAAGCCTAGCTAACGCGTTCGGGAGGGCAGTGTCTGCCGTCAGACGCTCAGTTGAGTAATAGAGGAGGACTCGCACATCAAGCTGCATGATGAAAGACGCGCCAACAAGATGAAATTTCCTGTCTGTCTGTGGGCTTTCGTCAATTTCAAATGGTCCACTATACCGTGCTTGCAATCCATACCAAGCCACTGAACAATCACTCATTTGGAAGCTTCAAAAACGAGCATAGAATGAAGTCCTTTGTGCAATTAGCGACCTTTGCAATGAATTATTTTACGATATTGCTGAACTCGATGCACGAAACTTTCAAAAATCCCGGAGATTAATGCCAAGGATGCCCAAATTATGGTTTGTGGGAGAAGTCAAGAAGATAGAAATACTGTCAAACCTAGACGGGAAAAACTTTCACCAGTGTCATTAATATGATACCTAGAAAGTGGGATTACAAGCAATAGAATCAGCCAAAAAGATACTGTAATAAAAATAGTCCAAGAAAAAAGGTATTATATTCTAGAGAAGTCCGCTAACAGAGCGATACTTACTTGGAAGACAATCATCTCATTTCAAAACGGAAAAAATTTTTTCAGGGGGATACGTAAGAAAAACATTTATGGTATTGCACTAAAAAGACTACAGTATATCAGGTAAATAGTATAAAGGTTCTCAGATGAAAAAGTACCTATAAGAATACTACTTTGTTCTGCTTAGGCCACAACAAGAATTCGTCGCGTGCATTTGGGACCTTGTAGAGATTTCATTATATATTAAGTAAAAAAACCACAAAGGAAACACCACGATACGGGGAATATTACTTTATCCCTGAGCTAAATCTCTAGACCTAATAGGAGAAAGAAAATAATAGATAAACACCGCCGAGCTGGCAGGTGCAAAAAATATCTTCTTTCTTCGCGCCTTTAACGATAGCGACTAAAACAGTCAGGCGATCTCTTAAGACACATAGTCAACACACAATAAACTTCTCTCTTCCCCCGGCCTATATCACCCGTTCCCTCCCCTCACTCTTTCGATGGCCGGGTTACAAACAATCCCTGCCACACGCCTCTGAGGTGGCTTACAGGGTAAAAAGTAGATGTCAGTTGCAACGTAGGTACTCATATTCTGGTTCTGGACATGTTGAACTGCATGTTCGACGCGTTCTCGGCGGTTGGGTGCTTCGTTTTATTACAGTGTGGCGTGTTTTCGTTATGCGGATGTTTTGTTCGTGTCATGATATATTTTCTATAGTTTCATGTTGTATTCCAAGTACATTTTTAGTACATTAAATAGGGCGCATTCCCCCATATTTGTTGGCACGCGCTCGGAAATTCAGACCGCGTATACACCCGCGCGATTTATTTATTCAGTTATGTAAGTTTAACATTACGTAGAAACCTCGAACACACAAGAAATTTCCATAAGGATAACAATAGGTTGCAGCGAGTAACTTTAAAACGCGGAGGAGCTGATGGGTGTTTCATTGTTTAGATGGCTTGCAACGAGCAACAACGCTGAGCTATGAATGGGACGGGGGGCATTGCGTCGACCACCTGCCATAAGTAACCATGCTAATCCGAATATTGGAGGACGATAATCGACGGAAAGTGTTTTCTTACTGAGTGTTTTGTGGGGGTTAATAGTGAGGGGGAACAGTATCAGAAGATCCACGGTCGCGAAAGTAAGAAGGGACCACGGGGTGTCGCCACGATGCACGAGGTGCCGTGTAGAAGGGGTAGGGTACCTCTATCCAATCGAAGGGAGAAATATAGGTTAAAACTTTTACGAAAGTTTGATGTAGACTATTTTTTGTCCGACGTTGAAAATATTTTGCTAGAGCCAAACTATTATGGTAGGGACGATCACAGGAATAAGATTAAGGAAATAGACTGCAGAACCAATAGATTTAAAATGTCATTTTTTTCCACGTACAATAAAGGACCATAATAGTTGTGATAGATCAGTTCTAGGATACTGACTAGGTTCAATAGGTTTTTTCAGTAGTGCTAAATATCTTAACATGAATTGTAGACACTAACCTCTCATGCAATCTCCGGCATGATATACTCCTGCATGTCTCAGTACCTTGTAGTGCTATTTATTTGTCACACTAATAAAACTAACCAGCTGTTATACCTTGAGTAGTATGATGCATGGTAGCATGTTCCTCTTCGTATCACTCTCCTAGTTTGTAGTCTGACTGCATACCGTTGTCCTGTGGCCTGTGCCTGGCATTCCGGGGAACGCGCGCGGTTCTAGTCGGATTGGGATGAGTGCTGCATGCCTGGTGTGGAATCACCCCGTGCCACACCCCCTAGTGGTGGCTTGCACGGTATTTCGTAGATGTAGATGTAGTACAGTAGCGAACGTCCGGACGCGTCAGATTAGAGGGGGTGCATGAACGGAGCCTTACACTCTGTTTTCACCACAAGCAGGTTTGCTGGTTGTAAAAATGTTTTGTGGACTGATTGTTTCGTAGTTGTTCACATTCCTTGAGGGGTGTTGTTTTATGTGAATTTTAGTGTTGTGTGGAGGTGATGAGCATAGTGTGTCGCAGGATAGTTTAAAAATGTCGATATCAGATGCAAAGGGTGTTTATTGATATTCTGTTTGGGTAGTTTAGAGTGTTGTTTTTGTGGTGTGTGTTCAAGTACTGAGAAGTGAAACAGGGAGCAGGTTCCATTGTTAATTGTACTATGGTATTTACCGTATAATGCAATAAATTGGTATCTGTGAGATAGTGTCTAGCAAAAGAGTACGCGTCACTCCATTTTCTTCATTACAATCCAGAATAATGGCAGCGGCATTGCAATAGAGTTTGTAAGCAATGGAAATTCTGGTTGTATTCTCCCCATTTTAGAATACTGTTCACCAATTTTGTCTACCGCCTGCCCCACTACCTTGGATTTGCTCAACCGTCCAGTCAACTTCTTTCTCGCCATAGTTCGCCATCGAGTCCCCATCTTCAGAAGCTCATCCCGTCACCTCATCCTTTCCTCCCTTGGCATTTCTCATTTAACTCACCGCCGTGTCCTATCAGATATGATGTTCCTACAAAGAATCTTCAGTGGCTCTCTTCGGACCAATGAAATACTCCCTCTCTTTAGTATTCATGTTCCTCCCCGTCCATTACGCAGTAACTATCTACTGCATATTCCCCAATTCCGTCTTTCCATCTCCCAGCGCTCTCTCTTCTTCCGAATCCCCTTCTTGTTTAACTCCTTGGCCTCGAAATATCCTTCCTTGGACCTTTTCTCCTCTACCACCATTTTCAAATCCTCCCTGAAACGCCACTCAAATGATCCATCCCTCTCCAGTCCCTAAGTCCCTTCTTACGCTTGCCGCATTATTGTTTTATTTCATGAATATTTGTTTTTGTTTGAAATTTTTATTTATTTATTGATTATATCAGCCAATGTAATAGCCTTTGTGCAGTTTTTGGTGGTGAAATAAATAAATAAATAAATAAAACGTGGTGCTATGGAAGGATGTCAATGATCACTGGATAGAAGCATAAACGAAGATGTACGAAATATTGAATAAAGGAGAATAATGGAAACTCTAGTAAGAAGAATAGATGCACTTATTTGACGAATTTTGTGACAGATATTGAACACTAAAATGGAAGGCAAAATATTTTGGAGAAGGTATAGAGAAAGATCATGATTGGGAATTCAGGAAAATTGCCAAGGACGTGGTGCTATGGAAGGATGTCAATGATCACTGGATAGAAGCATAAACGAAGATGTACGAAATATTGAATAAAGGAGAATAATGGAAACTCTAATAAGAAGAATAGATGCACTTATTTGACGAATTTTGTGACAGAATGCCCCATTGAACACTAAAATGGAAGGCAAAATATTTTGGAGAAGGTATAGAGAAAGATCATGATTGGGAATTCAGGAAAATTGCCAAGGACGTTCAAGCTAAAATTGCAGTTACGCAGCGGTTGGCGGAGATGAGAGCGAGCTGGAGAGCTGCGGCGGACCGATGGTCTTGATGACAACTGAAGGTGTATTTGTGGAAGTAGAAAGAAATTACTTGTTTAACTTCGAGGTTGTTCAGAGGTAAAAAATTAAGTTTCGGTTTTTTCTCTCAAGACCATGGCTTACCATTAAAGAGGAAAACCGAGGGAAAGAGGCGGTAGTATCCAGAGTACGTATATGTGCTCACATATGGATTCATAATTCGCAGAAATAAGTCTCCAATATGAGAGGCATATCTACCACCTCTCACAGTGAAAAGTCCATTGCAAGGAACTGAGCTATATATGGCAAACACTCGGCATACTCGAAAACATTCGTCCAGCAAAAGATGTTCACTCGTTTTTGATAAGAAAGTTTTTGAATTTCCAAAATTAACACTAATACTTAATATGTTTTAGTTTTATTTTAAATCTTATTTTCTAATCAAAGGGAGCATATTGGGCTCATTTCTGGTGCTAATTACTTTACTTATGGCTCACAAGAAAATAAAACTCTCATTTTGTGCTTCAACATTGTCGGTATGCGAGAATCCTACTGTAGATTAAACTTGTTCTAAAATTTGCTGAAATTACAGGACGCCTATCTGTTGTAGCTATAGCTGTAACACAACATAAATAGTTTGATATAGCTAATAGGCTGAATTTAATGAACAATGAAGAAGTACAACCTTGAGATTTAAGTAAAGAAAACCAAAACAGTGGCCCGCGACGACGACAATTAGACGACATGGATGCTATTCCTTTCGGACAATAGAAACTGCAGGAAGTGGAAGAATTCTGCCGTAAAAAACGTAAAATGGAGGAAAATTTGAAAGAGAGGTGAGAGAAAATATATTATTCAAGACCAAATTCAAACTTAATCATTAACGATAACTAAGAAATTTAAGTTCAACTTTTTTTAAGTTCAAACTTTTAGAGGGTACAGAGAACGTAGCTAAACACCCAATCGCTTCCGTTTCACTCTAATATCACTCTTTCCAAGTTATTTCCAAATGAATCATAAATCATTGTATCATGTGTACAAAACAACAACACAAAACATGTCAACAAAAGGTTTCGGCTATAAGCCTCTCTGCTATGCTCCTCAGAGATACCTGAGGCGGTGAAACGAAGTCGTAGGTGTGTGATGTCCCAGCCACTTTGTAATTCGCAGGCATCTGTTCCTCGCCTTTCTCTCACTGCAGGCCTTCTGAGCATTCCCCCCGTATCTCAAATTCTCTTGGCCATCACTCCCTGAAACTGCTTTCCTTATGCAATCCCTTTCGCCTATCTCTTGTCTAACACCCGGAATCTCATCTCCGCCCCTTCATATCTTAATCGTAAGGGCAGAGGAAACACTACTAGTCAATTAATTCACTCACGACAATGGTTTTAATGCTGCGCACCATCAAAATTGGCTGTTAATTATGCGCAGCATCGAATTCGTGGTCATTAGCGAGCAAATAATATCATGGAATGACAATTATTACCGTACACTTTACATGTAGAAATGCCACCAAAATAAGCCCGAGACTTTCACCCTCGTTATATTTAGGTTGAGTGCCGGAACCTAAGGCTCGAAGAAATTCTCAAGTCTTATTTACGAGTCCAATTTTGTTCAAATACCTGCATAGTTCTATGCTGGTTCCTTGATGACCTTTGCGGTACCACCTTATAGTATTTCAAAACTTGTGCAGTATGTCAAACAGTATGTAAAGGTAGTATGTAAACCAAGTATGTCAAACAGTCCATCGCGCCCATCTGAGACCTGCTTCACAAACGCCGGGGGCCAATTTTGCTTGGCAACCCCAACCCTATATCTTTTGCACTTGTTTAGCTCCCAAAAGAGTTCTTAGATATAACCTGCATGACAAAAAATGACGATAGAAGAGGAGGGAGAGAAGAGAAAGACGGAGGAAAAGAGAAACTTAGAGGTACCGTAAGAGAGAAGGGTGGGGAAACCAAACTGTACTGTTTTGCAAAAAAGGCGCGAGGTACACACCAAATATTGACAGGAAAATGGTATAAACACTTAACGCCATGACTATACAAGAGTCTCCATCTCTTGGTCTCACCACAAATCTACTAGAAACGGGACGCCAGGTAGCGTTCAATCATTCAATTTCTCGAATGTCTTAAGTTGGCAGCAATTATATTGTTTTTTTGACCTACTCTCCACAAAAAAGAGCCTTCCTTACCATATTGTAGGATTGTGAAAGTCCGTAGCCAATGTACCGAAATAGTTATCTGCGCAGGACCAGGATGTTTGGGCGAAGTACGTATCCGCATATATCCTCCATTGGCAGCACCTTCCTCCTTTATCCTGTCCTCCAGCAAGGCCTCCTTGGTCATTTCATCTCGCCTTACTGCATCTGTTTCCCACCCGCCATGTCATTAATCCATTTAAGTCCTCATCTGCACCAATCCCTATTTCAACTTACCATTCACCTAAGCTCTCTCGTTCCATCCAGTTTCTCCTCTTCTTGAACATCATCTCTGTTCAGTACTGCTTCCTCTGTTCCCTTTCTCATGATTTCTCACCCGCCAGAGATAACCAAAATCTTTCCATCTTCCAATGTTTCCCAGAAGAGTTTTTCCTGTGCACAGGTCACATTTATACGGCTTGGCAAGCACAACTGCGTCTTTTTCACCACGTTTTAGACGTCATGCACGAAAATTATTTCAACTGAACCGTCTTTGAAATACAAATAAAACACAAACTAATAATATGGCACGGCGGTTTACCTCGATAAACCGACTGACTTTCTACGAGGAAATTTGGTAATGAAATCGGTATAAGTCAAAAGATCGCTTCTTCATGACTTTTAAATATTTTTTTACATGATACTGATGTGAAAGAAATTCAAAATCATGTTACTAATGGAGAAAAAATTTTTATCATTAAAGGAATCAACGTTCGCCCAAGAGAGCAGCTCAATCTTGCATCGTCAAAATAAGGGAACAAGAACTTCAGAAACTATCAATAAACAACATCAAATAATCGGTAGAGATAAATGATAATCCAAGTTTTGTTCTGGCCAAACATGTTTCAATGTTCTAAAAAACGTAATAGGGTAAAAGAATTAGAATTCCGATGAAACCTGCTAGGATTTTTCTTTGCAAAGCAGGTTGGTATTAGAGAAAGGTTGCACTAAAGTGAATTATGACAAGATGGATTCTGACTTTGTAACATTGAGGAAACATTGTCCATCTCTTGTACGATAAATTTCAACCTATTAAATTTACATTAAAAATTCGAAAAGTGAAAGCTATTGAATGATACTTTCACGATCAAAGAGCAACATGTAGCGATTGCAACAGACTAAATTACATCTAACGCTGTTAGATAGCGATATATTATGGTTTAACTAATATAAGATAGTCTAATATTTTTATATACAGTGCTTTTATAATAAAAATTCAAGATTGTTTTATCTTTTCTCCAATTTTCATTTCGTACCGAAGTTGATGATGATCGGTAACCTGAAAGTTTTGAGAAAATGAAAAATCCATCCTCTCACATTCTCATTAATGTCTCACCGCTCCTCAGTTGACCTGAGTATGAAATCTCCGCTACAGTAAGGACACTACCAAGCTTTGTCTTGAAAAGTAAATGGTTATATATGGCCAAGGAACGGAGGAGAGTCCCCTGAACTACACATAGAGAGTTTTAAAACTCTTTAGGACAGGATATGAACAAAGGCTACAAAAAACAGAGTGTTTAAATGGCAAGAGAGGAGCAGTGTATGTATAGATGAAGAAGGAAACTATGCAGAGAAAATTACTTTTAACACTGCGCTGATGTAGGCGCTTAAGAAGCTCGTGGTTTGTTCTAATTGGCTTAATCAACCGTTCTATCTTGCTCCATATACTTAACTACCCGCATGTAATAAATGACACCCATTATCACGATGTTCTAGTACCAAAACTTGTTCGTACGAATACATCTGATAAATCGACGCAGTTATTTTTCAGCTTGTCTCGGCATTATTAGGGAATTTTCTACTGCGTCTGGTAACTTACCTATGCAATAATGGCTTCGATTACGGGTTAGGTTAGGTGAAGTAAGGAGATTGACATCTATGATCATTTCAGCCATTAAATATAAATGTGCAAGTATGCGTGAGGAGATTTATTTTTTGATAAAATGAAGGAGAGGTACTAAAGAGCGTTTGGGATGTGGGGTGGAAAAGGATGGAGAAGGTGACCTAGGTGGAGAGAAGGAAAAGCAAGGTATTGGATGTGGTTGGAGAGGAAGCTAGTTGTGGAGGAGGTTTTCAGGAGGCAGAAGAGATGGATGGAGAACGTATTGAAAGGAGAGGGAACGCTGAAGAGGGCAATAGAGGGGAGAACAGTGGGGATGCGCGGTACAGAAAGGAAGAGAATAGAAATTCTGGGCGAAATAAAATGCAGGAGACGATCTGGGGAATTTAAGAGAAATCTAAAGGCGTATCGTCTTTAGTGGTGTAAACGGATTAGGATTAGTAAAGCCCAAAAACCAACCAATCAGGTGGTAGAATACTAACATGAATGAAGGGCGGGTAGAGAGAAAATCGGCGTTGGCACCAGCTCACAAAATGACGCCGAAAGGTCCACAGTTAAACTTTTTACGCGATTGACGAAGTACTGTACCAAAAATGCTCTACTCTCAGTTTCTAATTAGTAATCGATAATTCACTCGTATTTTACTCCGACCTGATCCCCAGTTTATTTATATATGTTCTCAGCGAATGCTCTTGGCTTCTCCAGAAAACAGAATCAAAACTAACATACGCCAGCAGGCGCAGGAGAGTATCTTGGATAAAAACGTTCATTACAAATATACGCGCGGTAACCCATTGATGAATACTTCTCCTAAAGTCTCCAAATCAATTCTTTCGTGCATTGCCCATTCAACCCTCATCCAAACCACAAACTTGCCATTTTTTCCTTACTTGTCATTTTGTTCAGATAATTTTCTCCGCCTTGCTCCTGCATTCGATATGTTACAAGTGCTGAAAAATGTCACACGGATAATAAGTTCATAGATATTATTACCGGCCGAATTGCATTTACTGAATCTCTTCCGTGCATTCCAAGACAAATTCTTCTCACTCGTCCTTACCCATCAACTTTCTCAATTCACTTCCACTGCCAATATGCGCTGAAAGATATGTGCGCTGAAAGATATGTAAGATGTCCTCTGAACACTTGTATGATATACACACGTGCGAAATGTGCATTTAAATTTGTTTCAAATTGGATCAAACAATCTCGTGTTTACTGAATCTGACTGATTTTACGCATCGGAGTCAAATTCTAACCTCACTCTACCATTTTTTCCTTTAACTCCTTCATTCCACTCCCAATTATATCGTTTAGGCATTGATAAATGTACTGTCAACGATGAGCTGACGACTATTTGTATAAGCCAACTCTGCGCTTACCAAAACCTATTTCGATAATTTCTATTCGATTTTATTTCTATCATTCTTTTTATCATCTTTCTTACCTCGCCCCCCCTGCCCGCATTTCACGAGCGCTGAAAAATGCAACGCGGATAATGAGCTCGTAACCATTTGTATTGACTGACCTCGCCTTTGCCGACCCGTCGCTTTTGAACCTATCCCTTGTCAAAGACTTTTCTCTCTCTCATTCTTCCACCTTTTTCCGTCCTCTTCGGCCCTTCTCATCATATCGATCTCGGGGGAAACACACACGGACATACACCGAATATCTTCCTCCTTCACTCTCTCATCTATAAATCATTCGCCACTTTGCTTCCCCCACTCCAACCTCGCCACCCGACTCCATCTCCATGCCTTCATTCATATTCCTCTCTCCTCTATTTACTCTTCAACTGCATAATTCCCTCATAACTCTCTCCCTTTACCATATTTCTCGGTGTGTTTTTTAATATTTTTTTTCTCTATATTTTCCTCCCTTAAACGCTTTACCGCGCATCTATTCGGAATATCTTCCCTGATATATTCCTTTCTACTCGTTCTGAATTAGAGGAATGATTGAGTGTGAGTCTTATTTTCTTGAAAGAGCCGCAGGGGTAATGTTGCAAGGAGTAATAATATTACCTACTCGAATGCCAGATGTTCACCTTGTCACAGGGAAAAGAAAATTGATATATGATTAACAAAGGCTCCTTTGATGCAGAGTGTATTCGAGAGGCATGCAAAGTCAACATGAAAAATAACAAGTTCATCGTCAGTTCAGCTCCTGGATTATATCTTACAAGTTTTTCAATGGGTAAAGACGCATAGGTCATTACGCCTAATTTATAAACGTGCGACTTCATTTATATTATGATTGTATGGACATTGGCTAAAAATTAAATGTTTATTATACTAAAACCATGTGAGTTAAAACTAGCAATGTGTTATGTCAAATATATTTTTAAATACTCTAACATATATGCTTGCATATTTCTGATCTTCAGATCACGAAACAATAGCAAAAATCTGTAGTCCTTTTTGCTTATTCACCGCAAAGTATCAGGCGCAATAATTTTACAATACACCTAGGTGCAACTTTAAAGTGAGCTCTTTATCACTTAAGTTTTTTAATTAAATCAACATAACAAACAGTGAATTCAATTGAAAACGTTAGAGTTCCAAAAAGTCTCATAAAGTTTACCAATGTCCAACCAATTATGCATCAGTCAATAATGAGATAACGCAGTCAGGACGCGATAAGATTGAGCAGATACTACAAAAGTAACCACTTCAAGTGATATTTTACATTTTCCATCTGTTTTGGATGAATATACCATCTATATCGGCGAAAACATCAGAAATGTTTAAGATGAGGAGAGAATTCTCGATGATGGTTTCAAAAAAATAAGCTACAATTTCCGTCAATTCCTTTCCCTTAAGCATATAAAACGAAAGAAACCCAGCGAAGTACTTCAGGGTCAGTTGACAAAATGAGGATCGACTGAACGAGCGAAAACCAATGAGGAGTTGAATTCGGTTGGCGTTGCCTTTTAAATGCTCTCGGGGCTAATGAAGGCTGAGTGTGCATGCGGCGATGTGACGCGCGAGAATGATATGCCGCGGATGGCAGGTGGTGAGCTGCCATTTGTAGTTCGTGTAGAGAGCATTATCACTTGGAAAACCACTTTGCCACATCGTGGACTCAACAAGGTTGACGCACTCCAATCTATCCCTCGAGTGCTCGGGGAGAGTGGTGCTGCGACACACACGCGAGGCCCAAGTGGACATCCAAGCGCGCGCACCAGCCAGCGTAGGACGCGGGAAGAGGGCGTCACATCTCCACCCACCCACCCACTCACCTCACTAATCCCATACCTCCGCCCGTCCTCTCGAATCTTCTCCACCCTCCCCCGACGACACATGAGGGTGTTGGAAGGGGTCGCGTTACGGGTGACGGCTCATTTATTTCCACCGTTCGACTATCGCTGCCAAAAGATACCAACGCCCTCCTCGCACTTTCCCAATATTCCTCATCAATATTTGGATTAATTTTGATACAAAACCTTACATATTCCCGTATTTCGACTACCTTCCACACCGATTCCTAGCCACCTCCAGCATTCTACATTTATTTTCGGCTGCATCACGATACACTTTGACATAATTCGTGTAAAATTTTAATAAATCAGCTTTCTGGTGCAACGGAAATTATAATTTCTAGCAATGGTCCACTAAATAGATTTAATCTTTACGACCCGGGTTTCGTCACATAATGACATCTTCAGGTGATCAGTTGACCTGAAAATGTCATTATGTGACGTAACCCGGGTCGTAAAGAATTAATCTATTTAGTGGACCATTACGAGAATATTTTAATTTCCGATATGGAGAGGTTTCACATAGTCAAGCCTGAAATTATTAGTTATATTTCTGCGTAAAATCGTAGGATGAAGACCTCTGACACTATCTCTGGCGTTACTCGGTGGAACTCCTTCAGAATGAATGAAAAACACCTAGTTATGATTCCACTTTTTACTGGAAGCAACACGACCTTGGTTCAGCATTTCATGCCATCATCAATCATTAACCCCTGATGGTGGCATGGCATACTAAACCCAGGTTCTGTTATTTCAAGTTAAGTGTGGAATCATAACCTGGTGTTTTTTCATTCATTTTGAAGATCTTACTTTGTGGAACATTTTTACAGTTGAAAGAAGACAAAATTTTAACTTTTCCAACGATTTATTATATTGAACACAATCATTATCGGTAGCATTGGTATGCCCTGACGACATCATCGATACGTCGGCCAAGATGGGAATTTGACCCGGTGGAAAATTTGAGTAATTTTCAACAATATAATAAATTGTTTAGAAACATTTTGGAGAGAGAAAAATGAAAAGCAACAATACCAGGGAACCGAACGGGAATATAGGGTGGGTGAATAAATGGAGAATATAATGAAACAATACAAATATATTGATAGAGGGCGAAGACATTTGGAATAGATTGAATTAATGCATCGAAGAACTCTTCCAAGGGCCGAAGCCGCTGGTTGAAAAGCTAATGGATGAAATTTCTTTTCTGAATAAATTGCCATGAGAAAAATTCGGCCTGGACCGGGAATGGAACCACAGACCTTTGGTTTTCCGGACCAATGCGCAGACCACTACGCTATCCAGGCTACCTAATTCCCATGGCATGACTAGAGCGAGGTTGACGACGAAGACCGGAACACAAACACAGAGGAGTGAATTCGTTGGAGCAGTAAGAGACCGCAAAAAACTAAAGCATTTGGAGCAGATAACATCGACGGAGATATCATCAAACCGCAAGCCAAAGGCAACCTGCAGGAAATAATCAAAGATAGCTACCATAGCGGGAAGCATTAAAGGATTGTACTGATTGCGACACCGAGGAAGGTAAGGACTGAGAAATATGAGGGGCACTAATCCTAGTCTAGTGTCACATGCATCCAAAATATTTACGTGATTAATAGGCCGAAAGACAGAAAGGAAAACTGAAGACGGCCTCTCAAAAAGAATTTGGATTTTGGAAGAATAAAGAAACTAGAAAGGCCATAATCAGTCTGAGAGTAATGGTAGAGAAAACAATGCATGAGATCAAGCCAGTACATAAGGCACCCGTGGATTTGGAGAAACCCTTTGACAGTGATAAGCGGATCTAGATGTTCACGCTGATGGAAATTTTGGAATGAATTACAACGACTGAAGAATTATATACCAAATATACACGAAGCAAGTCGTCACAACTTGAATGACAGAACGACGAAAAATGAAAGCTAAAATTAACGAAGGACTAAGACAAGGATGCAACCAGTGACGTTCAACATGTACATTGAGGAGACAATTAGAGAAGCACAAGAAATTGGACAGAAAGGAATTAAAATAAAATAGAAATAAAAATGCTCAGCTTTGCAGACGATATCGCAATCATAGCAGGAAATCGCGATGACGTTTAAATATCTGTAAACGAAATGAACAAAGCTCTCTTGGAATATTACATGAAAATAAATAAGACAGTGGCTAAAATCAAACTATGCGGAAGAGAAAAGCCAAATGCACACTGTCTCACTGATGTCTCACTGATGCCTCACTGATGGGAGAGAAGCCAGAGCAAGTTGATATGAAACATCATATTTTGTACATATAAATTGTACTACGCAAATAATAAAAAGTTTACGAGTAGGCAAAGTAAAGTGCAAAGTATTACGTATAGTGAAGATAGCATTTCAGAAAACAAGTTCATGATTTTAAGATACAACTACAACATTAAGAATAAGCAGGTAATGCATCATAATGCTTCATTTTGAATGATGAGAGAATGGGACTATTTAGCCGCTAGAACGTGATACTTCAACATGGAGTATAATGTATAATCAAAGACAAGCTATAATCAACCGTAGTTTGTACTTGCAAATAATATATTTTGCCGGTAAGAAGCATTTTTTTCTACAATAGAACCGCTTGGTTTTATCCTAGACCCATTATGGCAAGCAGGGGTGAGAAAATAACCTCTGAATAAGTTTTTCGGGAGATGATTCATCAATAAAAATTTGAATTTTTATCTGTACTTGAAAATGTATTTTATGTTATTAAGAATCAAAAGGTAAGATACTGTCATACACTGACGTTCCACTGAATTAGAAAAACTTTTCTCGTACTTGATATGATTTTTTTGATGCACATTTAATAAATTGAAAGTAATTCACACACATATTTATCAGGAATGGCTGTAAGGCTCGAACAGTGCGATGAACGATCTACTAATTCTACTATCTATTACGTCTTTAGGATTGATTGAATAGATAGTGCGATTTATCAAACATACCAACAGTTATCTAAAGCTCGATGGATATGGATTCAGTCGCAGTGCATACTTCTCGTCCAAATATCCGTTTTCAGTTGCGCGCGCAAGAAGTGGTAACCCAGCAATTGTTCACTCCTGCATATTTTCAGAATTCAAAAATATAATTTATACTACGCATAAATCGTGCATTTTCGGATCATAGAAAATTTTCAAATAAATTAACATGTTTTTCTATGGCTTTATTTTTATTCGGGGTTTATTGAAGGACTAGATAATGTTCAAACATTTTCGTTCATCAACATCAAAAATATGCATTATGAATATGCGTTATAAAATTTTTTGCTGGCTGTTTATTGAATTTTTATTAATTCTTCCAACTTATATTGGAAAATCAATGCTGTAGATTGAATAGTTTTTCCTAGACTTAGTTACAAACTTCATGAAGTCGACAAAACTACAACATTGAGGATGCAAGGTATCGATTATTGCATTGGTGTCTACATTTTTTGTATTATCACATAATTAAAATATGGCTTAAATTCCAATCTAATTACCTTTAAAATGGTGTTTATTTTATTTCACTAGCATTTATATGGACCTAGATATAAATTTTCAAAGTACAGCGGCACTTAATTTTGACATCGACAGTAAACTGTATCCGGATATAGGCATTTTTTTCAAAATTATATTTATCATTTCATTTTAACTTCTCTCACTCATTTACCCGGAGAAAAAAGAAGAAATATGTAGAGCAAAACGATGCACGGCAGGTAAAGATACTAATCGAGACATCTCTACATTCCCAACTTCCACCTAAGTCAACTTTCATGAGTGTATAGAGTCGCCTTGCGAATCGCCGTGTTCCTCCGCCCAGCTGCCCGACACACTCCAGGCGACCCCACACGAGCGAGTGGAATGAGTGAATGTTGCTCAGACGAGAGTGAGTTGATTCGCACTGACTCGTCGCGCGTCGAAGCAGGACTCGAGCGAACGAGCCTCGACAGCTTCGACGACCGCCCTCAACGATTCACCGACGCACTTACTTTGATTGAATTACGCCCGTTTATCCACGTCCTTTTTTTCCTTTCAGGGTCCTGACGAGCCCAGAGCGCCCTCGGACGCCTAGCAGGCAAACGACGAAATGACGTGGATGGTACACTTTGACTTCGTCGTGGAGTGGGTGAACTCCATCCCACAACCCCTTGACCATTCAGTCCGTGTTTTCACCCGGCGGAGAGGAAAAAAATAATAACTTAACGCTCGCAGGAAAACGATTTTTTATCCTTAATAGTTCTCGGTAGACGTACGTTAAAAACCCAGAAACGGGAGTTTTTTGCAATAAAAAATTACAACCGCGTCAGCACACTTGTCGAGAGACGAATACTTACAATCCTCATATTTGCTTTTGGCGATTTATATCTCTTAAGAGATTCCGCGACAAACTTCTGAGTTTTATTTACTGGCCGCTTTGTACGCCGAAGGAACGCTTTTGAAGAGAAACAATACTGATGGATAATTGTCCCTTATAATTCATTTTAGGCATTTTAATTCAGTTAATGATTCGTTCAATAAACATTATGCAAACCATACAATTGTAACAGAGGGAAAAAGTTTTTAACAATGAATGAAAAAATAGAATTAATATGAGTATAAATTCACATACCTCTGAAGCAAATTATTAATGTCACTATGAGCAATGGAGTTTAAGATGCCGCATGGAAACCCGAGACAGGTGGCATTTTCATGAAGACTTAATGAATATTGATTGGTTTAAAATTAAAAAAAATATTTTATACAAAATACCGACTCTTTTGACGAAAATAATTTAATAAATTATGAAATCTGGAGTATTTTAGCGGTATTAGAAGGGCCTCAGACATGTTACAATAATGCATCATTAATGGGAGATATTATCTAATTTTGGAATATTAACTATAAACTTAACGGCCTCATACTGACAAGTGATGATCATGCATTTAGAGTTCAAAATCACGGTAACAGAATAATCAAAATACAAATCGAAAATTGTAAAATATTTATCCTGCAGTCTTCAACCTTGGAGCTGCTATGATATGCAAGACTAAATGGAGCATACTTTGTTGAAACGGCATATCAAGATTGAAAATCTGGTCATGGAACCAAGGTCCTTTTCTTCTGTCTCCAATATTCTTAAGCAACAAATAGAAATAAATGGCATAATAGTAGTTAAAACAGGTTTAAAGCACCAATTTCTACGAAAAAAACTACCTTTCACCAAAGAATCCAGGGCAAGTGCAACATAACATATGAGAGAATCAAGCAAATGGTTGCCACGAATTTACACAATGGGAAACACTACTAAAAGGATAAGCACACGGGAAAAAATGTGAAATGTGTAAAAACCTCTGGCTCTAGCACATTGGAATATTCTCTAGTGGGAACAATTTAAAATGCCTTCGAAACTAAATAGAAGGATGGCGTTGAGTGAATGCCTCTTCCCTAAACTAATGATTCCAAAATATTTCCCCGAGAAATACATTTCAAACATCCACGAAAACTACCGCAGTTGCGTTTCTTCGAACTGATGAACGGAACGGTGAGGATAATCTAACACGTGTCAATTTCCTTCGGCTCGAAACACGAGTGAAAATCTCAGGGGAGAGAAAGGGAACAAAGTAAAAAGTGTTTTCAGAAGTAAAAGAGAAAGACTACGCCGAAGCTTCCTCTCTTCATCCCTCTCTGTCTCTCCGATGCACAGAACTATTTCCACGTGACGCCGGCACAATAAAGAAGATTCACCCCGTCCTTATTTACGTGCAGCGGCGATAAAACTTTTAATTGGCATCGAAAATGAGTTTGCGCCTCCATCCCACTCCTCCCATTCCGCGTGCAAACGAAAAACAGGGAGATGGGGCTCGAATTTCGAGGAAACTTAACTTCAGCTTGTGAGCAGCGGGCGGCGTCTCCTTCTCGCTCGCTCAAACGAGAGGCCGTGGGCGCCAGGGGTTTTGGGAGTTGCGCGGAGAAAATAAATGAGCGGAGGTGGGGAGTACAAAGGCTGACATATAATCGCCTTCAATAAAGTTCTCGGGTTGATTTCCCCATCGCGAGCATGCCTAAGAAATCCTGACACAAAAGGGAACTCCAAGGAAGAAAAAAATTGCACCGGTGAAAATAAAAGGGCTCACATAACTGCTTCGCAGTTTTCTACTGCGCAATGAAAGGTTAAGACCCTAAATTCAACCCTTTATATAACATTTTCTCAAGTGTCGGCATAGGAGTTTATTCGATAAAATTTTATTCCCTCTAGCATTCAACGAGGAGGTTTTTCTAGTAATCGTATTACGCATCGCCGAAGTCGAGCATTCTATTAGAACTTTCATTTGACAATAGTTATTACAATAAATATCATTTGAAGTATATAGAATATTTGTCCATTAAGTGCTTAGTTCCATATTAATTAAGGTAACTAATTTATGTTCAAAGAGTGCATTTATAAAACTCTGTTTAACATGACCAACCGAGTTCTCTATGGAAGATATATTTGTTCTTCTCGAGAAGAATAAACTTTATTTGTTGATGAGTAATAATTTACTACTTCTTACATTAATAAGAAGGATTCAGTATGAGTTGATTTATAGCATACCTGGAAAATACAAAGAACATAAATATAAACATTGTAAGCATTAAAACACTGCACGCATAAAATGAAATAGACTACCATCAATATCGTAAAAAGATAATTTTATGAGGAACTTTGGCAGGAGTTTGGAACTCTCGAGAGAAGTGCGGATTAGGATAGAAATTATGCATAGAATAGAGAAGAGCAAAAAGTGTGGGACATATAAGGGATAATTAATGTTAATGAAGTGATCATGGAAAAGACAATGTAGAAAATCGTTGATAGATCAAAACCTTACCTGACTGGTTGAGCATCAAATTATGACGATCAAATGTTACAATTTACTGAATTTATTTAAGTTATATCAACTCTCATGATTTATCATGTCACCAGAGGTGTTTTGCTGAATAAAAAGTGTCAATGCGCAATCTAACGTATAATTTCCTCCACTCTAGTAGTTAAGTCATATAATTCGCTAGGAAACATTTAACTTTCTTCATGGCTCACAAGAGCAACCAGTTAGGCATATCTGAATGAGGTTTATAAATTTGCCCGACGATAAAGAAATATTTCGTCATTGTCTCCACTTTTTATTTTTCTAATTCGATGTTCAGGATTCTTTTGCATCATCAACGGTGGATGAATGTGACCCACCTATGATGATGATGCTGACAAGTATCCGAAACCGGTCATGTCGGAAAGGTAAAATGAGCTACACATTAAGAAATATTTCTTTATCCTTTCGATAGGCGATGGACCCACAATGTTACAATTCTAACTAATGCTTCTGAAGAGAGATGCTCCATAGTAAAATCGTTTTGACATTTTTTGAGTCTGCATCAATGCTATTTACTATGCAGAGATACTAGTATTTTCCCGAATGTTTGGATTATATTCATTGAAATGAGTCACCCTGTTGAAGATACATCACAACTCGGTTTCGGCGATCAAACTTGCCACCAAGAGAGTATTCAATATCGCCACCTACTTTTGCAAGCCGCACAATTCCATAAAGTAAAGCAGTCAGCAAGGGTTTGGGAAGAATTGAAGGCTAAGTTCAGTCATTTCAACTCATGAAGACTGATAAAACTTTTCTTCTTGATGCTTGAGGAATCAAACAATGAGCAATCTTTCGATATCTTTATTCATCACTTTTTTACTCCCACCTTTTTTTTTGCTTGATGACGACAATTTCCTGAACGTAGGTAAAAGGATAGCCAGGATCTTGATTCAACATCACTGACCTAAAGTCACGGGCAGCAAAGCTAGTGATACTGAACACCAAACACCGAACACCAAAAAATGTGGCGGAACACCCGGGAGAAAATAAAAATATGTATTTAGCGGTGATAATTCCACGGAAGCTTTTGATTAAATGAGAAACCCTTTCTGATGGTAAGTACCGCTGGTTGGTACCGCTGTCGGGACTACAATACCCGTAGTAGGAGCCTGAACTATTACAATAGAATGAGCGGATCTCTTTCTGACGGTAATCTGGACCGCGATTCCGGTTCTTCGAAACACGTGCGTTCGCGTTATGGAGAACGCTGCTGGTTTTCAATTGCACCCTTGAGAGTGAGAACGTGTTTGTCGTTCTTAAAATTTTACCAGGTACATTACCATATCTAACCTAAATCGATAAAGAGCGTTCTTGGAATCACAACTTTGAGAAGTTGCCCTGAAGTGCGGTTTGCACACTGGAGAACAATAACGGCAACGCAAAAGAAGGAATTGTGATCCTTTACGGGAGAAAAGTGAGGACTTTCTTTGGTTGGATGGGCCTGTTACCTAGCAGCAACCAGGCACTGTCTACCGCACTTGGATGACAGAAGCACGATTATGGCTTTCCATAATGCGTGCGCTCGCGTTGCCATTAATTTTTAATTGCGCTCATGGGAGCGAAAACGTGTTCACAATTTTAAAATATTTCGCCAGGTACCTTTGATAAATAGTTTAAAATGATGGATTACGTTCTTAGGATAGTGACTGAGAGTAGTCTTCATTCTAGAGTGGTTTGCGTCTTAAATAACGATGTTAACTACGCAAATAGCTACGCAATAACGGTATAACGATGATGTCTACGTGAAAGAACACATCACAATTCCAAACGAAACATCTTTCGACTGGAAGGGGTTGTTACTATGACGCAACTGGCACTTGCTGCCTCATTTGGGAAAAGGATGAAAGACTGAAAGAGAGAGAGACAAGTGCATGAAATATGGAAAGAGTGAAAGAGCTGTTGCGTGCAATTGTTTCCGGGCAAAGCGTTGGAGCGCTTATGAAGGAGGCGATGAAGCGGAGAAAGAGCGGGAGAGTGGAGGAAAAACGAGCCATTGAGAGTGAGTCACCGAGGGACTGTGCTTATCCAGCGTCGGAAGGAGCCGAGTGGCTGAGAGGAGGACGGACGAAGCGGGCCGGGCTGGAAAAAACAATGCAATGAGGAAAGAGAGAGACTGGGGGGGACTTCAGGAAGAGGGGGGGGCGGCAGAGGCATCTGAGGGGCAGCAACGGCGCGAATAAAAAGCGGAGGGTGCTTCAGGAGCGACGATTTTTCTCCTCCCCGCACCTCCCCCGTGTGCTCCAGAGGGTCAAAGGGCGATGGACGGAGGAGGCGAGTAACATAATGCCTCCTGAAGATTGAGTCAACGAGTAGCTTTGACCTTTCCTCCCACTCCCACAGTGCCTCTCGTCGAAAGAACACAAAAATGACGTCGCATCGTTCGCTGGGACAAAAAGTGTTCGTCCTCTGCAGAATATTGTGAAATCTCGTCCGGACGTTATCCTCCAGGAACGCTGCTCACCGACAAAAGTCGGAATTTTTACTGCAGGTCTAGTTTCACCATTTCCATAACATTAAGGGTGACACTAGAGCTAACGTGGATGAAAGCCATTCAAAAGAGTACGGAGTGATTACTCATAAGCACTACATTCAGAAAGACAAGAACATGCATGTATCATCATCGGTCATTCAATCTTAACATTGGCTGAGTGCAGCCCCTCATCCTTCCCTAGGTAATACTAGTCCCCTTACTATCTCGATAGTTTCCTTATTCCTCTCTCTCTTCCCACTTTATTTGTATATACATTTATGGATACGCAGCTGAAGCATATTATTTATAATAGGAGCAGTTATTTATTATAGAAATAGACGATTAAATTATAAGGTATCTGCACCTCATTCACAAAATGAATGTTGAAGAAGAAATTCAGGTAGACGCACTCCTAAATTTATGGGAATTTTGATACATGTAGAATAGCAATAAGACATAAAAGATATGGTTGGACACATTTGGAGCATCTAAAAACGTGAAATACCGTCCTTTTCCTTTGATTACTTTTACATACACTCCACAAATTTGAGTCCTCATGGCATGAATGCAAAAGGAGTATCTGCCATTTTGGAAGCTTTTGACGAATGACTGGGTAAAATATTCACCTTTAATTAACAGCTACTACGCCCATTTAAAAGGAAAACACCTACCAATGAGGATAAAATTTACATAAATTCAGCGTACTAAAGGTGGAATGATTTTTCATAGGGCAATGAATCCTGGCAACATCGGTACTTGGCCCAGTGGGCCAGGCGTCGTGACCACCAGTGGTGGGGGCAAGGGCCCTGTGTTCAATCCAATACATTTCATTTATTATCGTGGGTCTTTATGGGCCATGAGGTATTATACATGTATTCGTCATCATACGACATCCTCGCTCGGTGTGATGCAGCAGCAGATGAGAAGAAAAAGCAGAAGAGAAATGCAACAAACCGAAAAGGCACTTGAACTTGAGGATGACTGCAGGATAGCCGGAAAAATATCGTCCTCAAGATGAAACAACGTGGCGGAAACCCCGGAAAACCGAAGATTCAACCTTCATCCGAGCCCCACGGAAGCCTGAATCACAGAACCGGAATGGTACTTTGAATATCAGGACTACACTTACAGCTAGCAAAGTTGAAAATATTAAGCAAGATAGGGAGAAGCTGACTTCATGCATCATATGTCTGAGCGAAGTTATATGGAAAGTTAGCAGGGACTACTAGATCGATGGTAACAGAGTGATACATTCCGGAAGGAATGCAGGCCGGCGAGGGGTTGCATTCGTAATGAATAAATACTGTTAGTTTTAACTGTAATGAAAAAAAGTGTTACGATAAGAGTCATTGAGTAAATGGCAGATCTAGGTTTGTATGCCCACCTCTAATAATGTTGTAAACGGTGAGATGTGCAGAGAGAGGAAATAATTGGTGGTAAACTTAAGAGGATTTAGTGTTTGGCAGTCATGGGGGATTGGAACGTGGTGGTGGATGAAGGAATACATGGGTGAAAAGTGGTTAATTATGGGCTGGGAAGAAGATAGGATCAATTCGAGGAAGCTATAGAGTTGATCCGGAGAAATTATCCCGATGTTATGAATACATGGTTCAGGCATCATCCACTGCGGAGATATGATTGGAATAAGCCAGGAGACTCGGATAGGTTCCAAAAACACTATCTTATGGTGAATCATAGAATCAAGAATAGCGTTAACAACTCGCACACCTATCCTAGGGCTGATGCAGATTCATATCACAACTTATTAGTCGTGAAATGCTTCGTTGAACTGGAAAAGCTTAGATTGGGCAGGGAGGAAAAACAGCGGAATACAGAGGCATTACCTGGGATAATAATGGCATCGAGAGCAGGTCGATAAAATTCTGGATGATGGATCGGTCAAACGAAGGATAAATTTAGGAGTTTGGTGAAAGGAATTGAAAAAGCAACGAAAGAAACAGTAGGAATCATAAGTACAACTGACATTTGAAAACTGTGGATTTGGAAGATGATAATGGGGGTACAAGAGAGAAGAAAATGTTAGAGCACAGAGAAAGAAAATGCCAAAAAAACAGGGAAATTGACTACAGACTGAGAAGTGAAGCAGAGAAAGCAAGATGTAAAGAATGGATTGACCTCTACGAGAAATTTCTAAAAGAGGGAAAATCAGATGTATTATTTAAGAAGAATCCATTATAAGTAAAGAATCTGACAGTGTGTAGTAAGAAAAGACAACTCAAATCAATAGCAGTCAAGACTGCTAATTTATTCGCAGAACCACAATAAATCGAGAAGATGTGACGGGAATACGCTGAAAACCCTTATTGTAAGGAAATTAGGCCTAAAGGCTGGGACACAGTCAACGTGTACGTGTAACGTGAGCCGTTAACGGGAATACGCGAAAAGATGGCTGACGGGAAAGTATAGCGAACGGACACAATCAACGTGTACGCGAGAGATGGGAAACTTTCATCTCTTCCCGTGTCCCGTACACGGAAAACCAATCAGAATAGTCATGAGAATCCGGGAATAGGAGCCATCTGTCGGCAGATTTATCCAACTTATTTACTTTCACACTTGTTTACACCTGATCGCTTAGCTGCGCCTGCGTTAGTCAATTGTTACTCCGGGCCGCGTTAACGTCGATTGTGTCCGCTGACTTGCGTTTCCCGTCTCCCGTTGTCCCGTTAAAGTCTCGCGTCACACGTACACGTTGATTGTGTCCCTGCCTTAACACGTTGGAAATATCAAGGGAAGACATCATTGACAGAGACGGTATCGCACCACGTATCAATGATAGTGATATCTAAAGAGCATTGGAGATATGATTAGGAATAAGACGGTAGGAATAGCTGACATACCTGCAGTTTCCAAAGAGCAGAGGGAGAAACAGAAGGGAGATTTTTTGCGCTTTTTCTTAGAATCAATGAGGAAAGAGTGTGGCCGGAAGAAATTGCGAATACAAAACCAATCCCAAAATTTTAAAAGAGGGAGGCAAAAACCTGCGAAGTCTATGCAGCTGAATATTCCTCCCGGCCAAAATAAGTTTTTTGCACATGACTGGAGAGCAAGACTAACGAACACCCGGGTGCCTACCAGTTTGCGTTTATGAGGGAAGATACGGGAACGTGGGAAGCTACATGAATGATGAAGACGCTAGTAAAAAGTAACCCAGAATATGGGAAGGATGCAGCGTAGATTTTGAATAGACATTGGATAGGGTGGACTAGAGCCATTTGAAAATCCGAAGGAATGAAAGGGAGGCATTAGAGGAATTGGAGTTAGAAATGAGCGTAGGAGATGATCTAATGAAGTCAGTGAGTTTTGCAGAGGGTTAAGCAATTGTCTGCTGCCAAGGGTTCTCTTCTTCAAGGGTTCTACTGTCAACGACAAATGCGTTATTACTGACAACTTCACCAGTGGTTACTGTGTTAAATGTTATATGAGCGTGATAGCATCATGATCTAAAGAAGAATGTGTACATTCATACGTATGCTAAACATTGAATATTTCCTTCTTGCAAATCCACGGGAATACTGATTCACTACCAACAACAGTTCAACCACGCTGCGAAAGAAATTAATTTGGATTAACGTTTTTCTCAACAATGTGTGAAAGATTCCCTTTCAATGTAAACTACTTTCGACGGCAAACAAAGATATTTTAGACTGCGGAACAGCAACATTCACTTAAATCCTGATGACGCTCGCTCCAACGGGAGATAAAAGTTGAGAAAAATATACTCGAAACGCAAGGTCACGCGAATGTCACGAATAAATGAACCGCCAGTGGCGACGAAAGCCACTTCTCAAATTTTTTCTTGAAGAGTACAGTAACTCTCTTGACATTAAAGGAAACATATATGATACATAACATGCTATATGCATTAATGCTAGAATGTTATAATGTGTGAATATTTACACTTACATCCAAGCTGATATTAATTTCATTCCTAGTAATTCAAGAACCTCTTTACACCTGAAGCAAGTCATCGTACGACAAAGTAGACCGTCAAATGTCTGCATTATGTGATCTCTTAACCTCTATCTTAACTTAATTCTTTAGTTTTTCCTCAATATATTCAGATCAAGATACATTCTGCTACACTCTAAGCAGATTTTGTCAACAATCTCCTTTTTATCAACAACACCTTAACAAACCTTATGCAAAAAAAATATATAAGAATCAACGAAACATCAAGAAAGTATAATTTACGATTAAAAGAAATGAAACAACCATCAAAATACATAATAACATACATTGACATAATAACATATAATTAGAAATAGGAACCATAAAGAACACGACCAAATATTTTAAAAACCACGACACGACGTTACAAATATGACCTGAGAAGGTGACTCACCCTTTAAAACCATATTACTAGCATAATCACTGGGCGATTTATAACTTGGATTTCCTATTACATTTCCAAGTTAAGGACTCGAATAAGGAGCATTGTAAATTATATAAAAGAGAACTTATATACGATGTATAAAATTCCATATGCCTTAATTATAGAATATTATAATAGCTGATACGTAATATGAAGCTTAATATTAACACTTTTATCCGAACTGATATTTCACCACTAGTAACTCAAGTCTCTTTACACCTGAAGCAAGCAATCATACAACCAAGTAGATCGTGAAATGTATGCCTTGAGAAAGTAATGAACCATTTTAAACCATATTACTACCATACCCAGTGGGCGATTAATACCAAGGATTTTCTATTAGATTTCCAAGTCACAGACTCCGATTTAGGAGAATTGTAAATTTCCGAATTGGAAATAAAGAGACCGTTCTTACTGATAAGATGGAGTATTCTAATACCTTTTCTCCAACTCTCATCTTACTTCGTTTCAATTTCTCTCTCTCTTTCGAAGGAGTTTGAGGCATTACCAGAAAATGTATTCCAGTTTAGATCAAATCAGTTAATGAAGTCAATTCAGCCGTGAAAAGCTCTGGGAAAATAGTTGAGGAGAGGGTAAAAAATTAATCTGCTGGGAAGATAACTGGAATCAGTTCACTTCATTTTTTTCCCTCCTGAAAAGCAATCTCCGAAAAAAGGATGTGAATGATTTAATACTTATCCTTTCTACTTCTCTTCTGTTTGAATTACGACGCGGAAAATTTTGGACGGAGGGAAAAGGGTCGGAGCAGGGTACCTAGAGGTCGAAAGGAAGAGGAGAGATTCCAAGAGGACTGAAGGCATTACGGAGATCAAGCTATTAAACATGGAGCCGGAATATATACATATATATATATATATATATATATATATATATATATATATTTATGCGTCTTTTTTGCAAGGTACTCACTTTCCTTGGTAGCTGGGAAAAATTAAATGCTGAGAGTGTATTTTTCTCGAGGTCCCTTCACTTCAGCATTATCCAAACTCAACCAAATTAATGATACAAAAATCTTATTACCCGTAGAGTAATTTACGGAAGGCTATTTCCTCACTGAAAATATAACTCCTTGACTGTTTAAGGGAGGCGAGGGTGATACCATTTACTTTGATACGAACAAGGGGGCTAAAGAGCATTTATACGCATACGCGTGAAGAGGACGGTTTCCATTTTCATATTAAAGACATTAGGCGAATGAAATTCGTGGCGTCTGAAACTGCTGACCTAGAGACTTATTAGAGAGGAGTTTCCAGTCACTGCTTATTTTGTACCGTAAGTTTTAATTTATATACATTATTTCACTCTTATCATTGCAAATCAGTTACCTGGTTGAGTTAATTAAGTGTTAAGGAATTTTACTGACGAAAGAGACATTAGCAGTAGATGCGCTGAGAAATTGTTAAGAAAAGTTGCCAGGACCCTTGCATACAATAGCATTGATAATGAATTCAAAGTATTTTTACATGTTTCTGTGAAACTTACTGGAAAACAGTACTTTAAGTTGCAATAACAAAGTTTCATGGGGGATAATAATGCTAATATATTTTCCACAAATTCTGCAGAAAAAATTATCACCAAATAGTGGAGTACTCATAATATTTATTAGACTAGACAAAAACTGATAAAATTTAATGTATCTCAATAAATAAAAAAGATAGTAAGTCCATAATTATGTAAAAATAAATATGAAAGCATAATATATCCCGCAATGGCAAAGTATATTGAAAAACTCATTACGTTAAAGTATGTACAGAAAAATCGCGTGACCAAAGAAAGCAACCTAGAGATTTACAACAGAAGATCGGCCGTAATCCATCAAAATCTACTCTGACAGGTAAACCACCAAATATTGTTACATCTTTCAACCTAGGATAATGCCAACCCTTTTCTTGGGGGAAGCAAAAGAAAACTGACTTTAGCGCCAATGTGCTTTAGACAGGCAAGCCATGAGATAATTTTTAGCGTCAAATCGGCTCGCAACGGCCCAAGAAAGGACGGCCGCTGTTTTCCCTCATTTAAAAAAACGACACCGGGGCGGGACGGAGTAATTTCTTTGGACTAGAAAAAATGGGGACTTGATTATCCGCATTATATTCCTGAGCCTTTCCCCACCGCCTCAATCTTTAGTACATCCCCATTTCCCACCCTTGCTCTAAACCCCCCAACCTCACATCCCATCGAAAACATTTTTCTTTCCTCCACCACCATCATCAACCCCTTTCTCCCTCTCTCTCTCTCAGCTACGAACTCCATCTCCACCCTCCCTTTAAAAACCTCCCTCTTCCACCCCCATACAACCACTCTTCCCGCGCATCCGAAACCCCTGCTCATTAATTTCCCAACCAAAACCACTTTGTGGCGCAGAAAAAGTGATTTGCGAGCCGCAACTTAATTTTTCCCCAGGAGTGAATTCTTTTTCACCCTCCTCCCTCCTCACCACCTTCAGCCACTTCCACACTCCTTGCCATCCCCCTAACAGTCAAAACCCCCGCCGCTTCAACTCCCCCCTTCCGTTCTCTTCCCCACACCCTCCGCACAGGGGGTGTTGGGGTCCATCCCCCCTGTCCCGTTAACCGCCCTAAGGAACCGCCCTAAGGAACCGCTTATTCTTCCTCCTCCGCCACCGCCTACCTCTTTTCTCTCTCTCTCTCTCTCATTCTCTCTCAATCTCTTTCTCTCTCTCCCCAGACAATCTCCGGACGCGCCCAACCACCACCACGAGACTCGGCTACTTCTCTTTCCGCTCCCGCCTCATCTCACCCCTTGAATTCGTTTCTCACCAATGCTTCCTCTCAACCTCTCAAAGTTTTCTCTTATTTCATCATGTTTTTCTTTTATAATATTCATTTACAAAATACCGATAGGACCTCAGTATGCCAGTATCTTTTCTCTTAACAGTGCGCTTTAGACTATTTTGAGACGTAGGCTACGAAACTTTCAAATTGTTGCAAAACAAGGAAAGGAGGAAGGCTGTTTACGGTTAATGGTCAGACAGAAAAACCTACATAATCGATACCAAAAAGAGCGCTTCGATATTTGAAATGAATCACAGCCTGCCGTCCAGTTTAAAATCTTCTCACAATGAGACTTCGATATAGGGTCCCTGGAAAAAAAACAAGGAAAGGAGGAAGGCTGTTTACGGTCAATGGTCAGACAGAAAAACCTACATAATCGATACCAAAAAGAGCGCTTCGATATTTGAAATGAATCACAGCCTGCCGTCCAGTTTAAAATCTTCTCACAATGAGACTTCGATATAGGGTCCCTGGAAACGTTATAGCGATCGGTAATTGCAGTCCCTGCCTGTCGACCTTGCATGAGTGTACCTTGTGCTTTTACCACGAAACAAATTGACACAGATATTTCACATGTCTCAAGATATATTCCTCTCCTTCTCCCTTCATCCCTCCACTTACTTTTACTTTTTTTGGCGACAGAAGTGCCCTGAATTTTTGCGGGGCCTGTACACTGTACATACCTCCTACTAGTAGTAAAGGCTAATGAGCAACAGTATGTCGTCAGTTTATCTGGAAAGTGCCCATAGTGAGAGCGAGCCTTGCATATTTTACGGCTTTATTTTCTCTTATGACGTTAAATGAGCCGAAACTCACCGGTGGAGCGTAAATGTTATCAGGGAAAACTGAACAAGACGCGGAGACCATAATTACTGGTAACCTTACATAATCCAATTACAACTTACTGTTAACAGTCAAAAATTTGCTTCGGACGCCCGAAGACACGATGGTTGGCGGGAGCGCCAGTCGTTGACGCCTCGAGAAGGAAAATGTCGTCGCCGGCAAACAAGGTATCATTTGTTTGGACGCTCAAATTCGCCAACCTCTTTAAGTAGAAGAACCCCTCTGCTCTGTCTCCTCATTTCCTCCTATTTGTATCACCCCAAGACCAAGCTCCCTTCCCTCACAAGACACCCACGTATATTCTCTCGCCCCAGAGACCTCGAATGCGTGAAGAAGTGTGCGCTTTCCCCGCCGGCCACTTAACTCCTTGGAAGGAGAGAGAGCGAAAAGGAATTTGGGGTCCTTCTCCACGGCCATCTCAGACCTCATCATGTTTTGACCGGAAAATATATTGGGAGTTTTCCGAGGAATCGAATGGCTCGCTCAATGGAGTACAATTAACGGATTCACAGGGAAGCGTAGAGTTGCGTTCAATAACTTATTTTTAAAGAATTATATGAAAGCGATAAGAAAACAAGAAGTAAATTTACCAGATGAAAATGCTTTAGTTTTTCCTGGGGAATGATCACCTTATAAATGAAAATTTCACAAGAAAAACGTAGGATGAATCGTGTCGAAAGTTTGATAGCAACGCCAATCACTCAGTTTTATAGGTCCATGATTTTTATATCTCTCAAATAACCGGAGGGATCTAACTCTCTCCACAATTTAAATCTTCATCATTGAAAACTATTCCATTCTCTTTAATTAATTCATAATGATAATCACTTTTATTTCTTCCTAATTTCTCCAACACTCCCATTTCTAACAAGATCTCCAGGCACTATTTATCGTTACTAACCGATAATTAGCTTCTCTATCCATCTCTTATGAATTTCTAATTTCCCTCAGCAGCAATTTATTATTCTCACTCATGACTCCAAGTACCTTGCTGCTGCTCCTCTACGTCCATTAATCACCCTCTTTCCTATTCAACATCCTCTCCATTCTACACCACACCTATATCAAAAATAATTTTAAATTTATCTCATCCTTTCTGCTCATTATTTTCTATTTCTCTTCTAAATTTGTATATTAATTGTAAAGCAAATGAAAAATAAGAAATCTTGAAATCAATGTAAAATCTATTCATTCCTTCTATGAATGCAAATAACACTTCCCTTCTACCCGAGTAGAGTGGCCACTGGTCAAGCATAAATCCAAGACAAATAGGAGAGCTGCAAGGTTGAAAACACGTCATGTTCAATGCTTCAAGTAAGGTAAATAGTGCGACCCAATTGCTTGAAAAGTTCACCATTAATATCTTCGTGACCTGTGTTTCAAAGGCTTGCTCCACCAATAATTTTTCTTTCTGCTCCACAAAATATGCTACGACATTTTTAAAAGAGGACTTTTCTACGAAACTACTGGCCTGAATCCTATCAGAAAACTTGTATGTTTTTCACAAATTATTATTTCCCTAGGCAGAAAATAAATTATTCAATTCATATTCTCGTCCGAGGTTGCAGGGAGGAGGGGGTGTGTCATTTGCTCACGTGAGTCGGCTACCATTTATCATCCTTTGAAAATCCCTCTCAATATAAGGTTCGAGAGTATAATTTCTCCACGGGCGGAGAAGCGTGTAGGTGAAAACTTCTCGGCAGCGGACCAAAGTTCTAACGCAGGGGACTTGCTTCGCATCACGACCCCAAATTACCGCAAACGAGTCTCGCCACCCCTTTTGAATAAACTTCGTAAACGCACCATTCAGAGAGCTGTTTCTGAAATGGCATATCTTCTCGGTTTTTAGAATAATAAATTCCGGATAAGTTTTAAGATGAAGGAGGTAGTGGTGGTGTTGTGAGAGGGAGTGAGGAAAATTAATTTCGTAGAAAAATTCTTTTTGCCCGCGAAATGAGTGGCTCAGCCCGCAGCAAAAAAAACAAATTGGAAAGCCTGCGAAACACCTCCATCTCTGTTCCACCTTTCCCCGACAGCATCTTTTACTTTATATCCCTTCCTCCTTTCTCCATCCTTATTTCCTTCGTCCGGCGAAACTTATAAAAAAAAGATACTAAAAAACGATACTTAAAAACTATACCGATACTAACGATACTTCACAATACTCTTGGATTCAACTCTTTGGAATATATCGATTGATATTTGACATTACTTTCCAAACAAAGTAAGGAAAGGAAAAGGTAAAGAATTTAAGGGTTTCCGCTTCAATGCGAAGAATTTCTATTCCAACGAATTTTAGAGTTTAAAGCAACAGTTTCAAAGTTTCTCAACACACATAACAATAACACAATTCATTTTTATATGAATTCTAATCTTCAAATATGTATCTCGTAAAGTAAACTAGACTTTGAATCTGTGTTTAATATCTTATCATCATTACTGGCACCTCAATTTTCTCAAAATATCTGGCAAGATATCTTTTTCGGATGAATTAGTAGACTGTAATTTCAATGAGAAGTTAGCACTTAAAATACTAAATAGCAGTAGTATCCTGACCCTTGTATTTTAAATTATTACGAAATGAAATTCAAACTCTCCTTACCTCTGAAATTGGAATTTGTCGCCTGAGTGTAATTGATCAGTGAATAGCGGCGTTCGACTTTCCCTCCTTCCTAAATTTAAAATACCACCATTGACTACTTATCGACAAATTTTATCACATACTAAGATTTATAACTTTCAATAGCATATTAACCATAAGATCTGCCTAAGTAGCAGCTTTTCATATCTCCTGGTCTGTAAGCTTGTAGTGAGGACATGGTAAATTCATTTACAGACCGTAGAGAATGCCAGCTTACGTGCTGCTAACGAAAGTTTCTAAAATGAGTGTTTGTGCTTGTTCTGAGGAAAGAATTACGCACTAATTGCATAAAAGATAAATACTGTTTAGGGTTCTATGCACATTCTCATGTACACCTTTAGTTTACTCTAATTTGACATATTCATAACATGTGCGCTGGTTGTGTTAATAATGCATCTGAAGCAAATTTGGTGCCATTTAAAAAGGAAACTTGCTATTATTTACCATAATTGCTTGAAAATTCAGATCAGTTGACTACCGATACTGGTTTTATATCTGTAGTGATCTATAAATTAACAAATGAAAAATAAGAAGATTCTCAGATGAAAAATTAAAATTAAGATGCTTGTATGCTCTTATTACGGAACTATTCAAACATCAAGAGACCCTGCACAGGCAATATTTAATTTAATACTATAGAAAGTTTTACAGGGTTGACTTTGTATTGGTAGTTGGGGTATATTCAGCTGGAAGCCAGAATAATCTCAGATGGTACATGTTAGAATTAATTCACTAGAAAATAACTAGACCAGGCGAGTTCCAGTATGGCATGCGAGATGTAATTTTTACCCCACAATTAATCTCTAGAATTGATAGAATAGGCAAAATTACAGAGATGCATCACCGTAGTGACAGGTACAAAAATTCCTTCATTTTACGAACCATTGGTAGCTATAATAAATAACAAGATACAAGCATAATATACACTCTGAGCAATAAATTCACATCTCTCCTCTCCCTGTATTTTTCCCTATTTCCTCCCTTATCATGGATTACGTCCTTCTACCCCCTACCTATCACCTCTGCAGCGGCTTGATGGATAATATCTCCTTCTCCCTCCTTTCTTCCTCGGCCAATGCCTGTTTCCTTCAGTACCTTGCTCATCCCACATTCAGGTCATCCCTCCAGCTTTTCCTAAGTCGCCACACATCGACCCCTTTTTCCCATTGGAGCTTTGTCCCTAGCGACTTTCACAACCATCTGCTCATCCATTCTGCCTATGAGTTCACTTTACTCTACCTTCGTTCAGTGAACTCACTCATTAATATCTTCCCCGTCAATATCCTCGAATCACCTCACTTCTTTCTCTGTCAAGTAGCGCTTTTTGCCAAATTTTCCTCTCCGTGGTTTATAGTAGTATTTTAGTTTTGGAAGTGTCTGGTCTCATCTCTCCCACATATGTCAAAATTGATCTAACTACCGCCAAGTAAATTCTACCATTTTTATCTCTCTTGTAGTGTTTGCTCTGCTAGCCAGTGTTATCCATGAAACCTGCAATATATTTTTTTGCTTTCGTCACTTGCTTGCCTTGCTTCATTTTCAATTTCCACACAGTTTGAGAGCACTATTCCTTGATATTTAAAGGACATTTTTTGTTGAATAACTTTCCCATCTGTCTCCAGTTAGAAGCACGGGAGTTCTTTTGATATAGTCTTACGTTTGATTTTTATGGAGGAGAGCACCATAATAATTTTCTCTGTAGTGTTCAACACGAGCAGAAGTCGTTATGCAGGGAAGTATCTGTATGGAAAACGCCCAACACTGATAAAAAAGTGAGATTAGGTATCAATTTGACAGCACCGTAATATATGAAGAAGAATACTAGCATTGGAAAGTATTGAAACAGCAAATATCAAGATACTGCCACGTAAAACCCTCCATTTCACCCCTATGACCTCCCTATCCCTAAAAAAAAGAGCCAACCTTCCCCTACCGACTCTCTCCAAACTCTGCCTACGTCTTCAACTTCCTTCCCTTTCCCAGCGCGAACACCTCGCCCTTTCCCTGTAATACCGTCCGCAAATTCTCCATTTCTCCCCCGCCAAGCTTCCTCCTCGTTCACCTTTTCTATCCCCTCAACTTTATTTCTCGTTTTTTCCTCCCCCTCATATTTTTTTCGAAAAATCCACTTAACGGCCTTGCTCCCATTTCCCGCTCAACCCCCTCCCCACTAACCCTCTCCCTCCCCCAACCCTCGAGCGAAATTCATCTCTTGCTCTATTTTGACTACCGGAGAGGCCCGACCCCTTAACATCCCCTGCCACTCACCGTGCGAGCACACGCATTACGCCCGGCCTCTCCCTCATTTTCGCCGCAGCGGAATCTTTCTTCTCCCCCATATCACTCATCGTTCCCGCCTTCTTCTCTCTCCGCCGACGCCGCCGCATCACCCTCCCGCACCCGAGAGAGGTGAAGAGCGTGGGGACAGAGGTTGGGGAGTGGATTCAGTGACTTCAGGCCGAGAGGAGGAGGAGGAGGGAGCGGCCCGAATTAGTTTTTAAAGATAAACATCACGGGCGATTAAAATTTTAATGTCACCGCATTCTCGTGGTCCCTCGTAAAAGTTCCCTTCTGGCTTTGATGTGGCTTATTCCGCGGTAATGCATGTCAGGCCAGGTGTAAGATGATGTTGTTACCCTTCTTTACCTGTAAGAAAGCCTCTTAAATCCCTGACAATTTTTTTTCCAAGAATGGATGGAAACTCTAGCGTCGCCGAGTTCCCTGGGATGAGATAATCATGGCACATGCGCATAACTGGAAAAGCTAAGTAGGTACTAATAACAGGGAGACATCTTGAACATTTTCGTCGTAAAATTTTTTGCAAAATTTTAGCAATAAGATATTTATTCTAATAAGAGTAATAAACTTCAAAATAGTGGTTAAGGAAAAATGTCGAATGTATGGAAAAATATGCGCAAATTCTGTTTCCTTCCACTACAAAGTTGTTTTTTTTAATGGGAAAACGAGATTTTTGCTCAATGACAACTTCAACAACCCGACGGCTGTGCAGAAATACTGTGGGTGGCAAAAAGAGTACTATCGAAATAGAAAGAAATGGAGATAGAAACTTAGATATTTACATTTTCAATACGATACTTCTCTAGTCGGTGTTATTTAACTATGATGTCAACAAAATAGGCAAAAAGTATTCCACTACAAGGTTTTCCAGTAATGCCAACTTATTTTCAAATGATCTCCCAACCTATGAGAAGAGAACAAGGTCAAAAGTTGATGATAAGACCAACAATAATCTATTTAAGACTTGATCTATATATCAGCGCAAAAAACAGCCCTGAAATGAAGTTAACTTGAAAAATTTACTTGCATTACAAAATGCATAGACACAAGCACACTCATTTCAAAACAGAGGAATCCAGACAGATGTTTGAACATAGATGAGATCTTTCTCTTTTGATTCTACACTTAGAAGTCGTAGATGAATGTTTTCTATTTTTTAACTTAGAATCCCGCCATCCGTGCTCTACAAGACATTTCCGTGAAACTTAAAAAAAACTTCAGAAAAACAAAACAAAAAAAGAGGCAGGTACTTATTCAAAAGCTGGAATTCAAGCACCGATGATAGTTTCTTTCTTTGAATACTAGGATACCGACTGTTTAATATTTGTACAAATACGAAGGCCAGTATTCAATAAGTGTTATATACATATATAGAAATTGAGTGCTGGTTTCTACCCGCTGGCCCAGTTTTGACAGCTGTTTATGGAGTATTTTCTTCAAAAAAAGCATTTCCGACTCTCACTTGATAGCTTTATAGAGAGCTTGGCAAATGAATTTAGCCATCCATTGTATGGGATATTTCACTGAGGACCAATTGCTTATATTCATTAGGAGTAGGCTTATATTGTTCTCCACCCGTGGACAATTGCTGAAGGATTAATTCACCTACCCACTCACCCTAAGTCGCGCAAATGACCTAAGTCGTTGGTCACCTCCCATAGATGACCGCCCACACAATCAATATTGACGGAAGAGCCTTCATTGGTTTCAGTGCAAGGCAATAACCGCTCGCGGTAGCTCTATAATGCCGAGCGTAATTTGAGTTGGAACAATTAGCAAGAAAAATTAATAGGAAAGCACAGGGCAAATGGCTAATATCAATGAGTACCTACTGTAGTGTTTTTGATAGCCAAGACACTATAGACAACTACCCTACCATCAAAAGCGAAGCCGAACCATACTTTCGTATATGCCATGCACAATAATTGATAAGGTATGATAATGTGTTATTTTGGGCTTCGTTAGTTTTTAAAGGACTTAATGAATGTAAAATGTGTAAATATGGACTAAAAATTTCAACAGGATCTAAGTAGATGACTTTTAGCAATATTACCTGTACCTGTACATACATATTTTTTGTTATTTTTTCGTTCAAAGCATAATTTGATATGTATTTTCTTTTTTTGCTCTTATGAGGAAACTCAGATCATAATAAAACTCATTCTATTCAATTCTACCTCTCAGATACTATGTACTTCAGTGGTCAAACAATGAGGGTTGAAAAAATTTTTGGCTATAAAATGTAGGCTACTATCGTATCTCAGCAGCAGTGTCTGAAAAAAATAATAATGCAGAAAAAACCTGGAGCGGTTAAAGCGCTTTTTAATTGACGGTGTCATCACTTGTGCCAGATGATTGAATTTTCATGTATCAGGCGTTGGAAATTGGTTCCACCAAGACTGCGTGAGTGAAAATAAATGTTGTGCATTACTTTTTCATTTGCATTCCCAAAAAATTATTTTTATTGATTACTTTCATGCCTCTGGTACAATAGAACAAAATATAGACATAAAATTAGCATGTGGCCTTAACCATATCATTAAGAATATTTTTGACATTCATGTGAGCTGAGGGGTAAACTATTTATCTAATTTACACATTTTTGTTTCAAAAGTGCCTATTTTTTCCCACTTACTCGAGAAACATCATGGCAAGATACCTATATTTTATTTAGACTCAATTTTCTGGGGGACTTTTCTAAGCATAAACAATTTTTGCGGAAAAGGTGTTTACGGTATAGTGACAAGTACTATTGTCGCCATTAATCAACCAGTTCTATCATAGACGCCACTTCAAGAGTAAGTATTTAAAATGATTGTATGGTAATCTAGGATTATGTTCTTCCCTTCAATTAAAGGGCATGTGTAACCATAAGTGTACATAATATCGATTATATTACATTAAAGGCTTTAACGGCGGAGCAACCAAAAAATCGGAAGCATTAGAAAAAATTCAACTTCATTGTGCCGACTCCTGAGAGTAACATGGCAAAGAAACCATTTTCTTTTGCATAACCGTATTCAAGCACATGCTGAGAAATCCTACAAATTGTCATAAAAAATGCTTTATGTATTGATATCTAAAGGCAGTGGAAAAGTACTTTCTAATGCATAATAATTTTATAATAGAGTCATACATAATGTTTTAGTTATCAATGGGTTTGAAGTAAACGGCTCTGAATATATAGTGCATGTAATTGATGTGAACCTAGCCAAAAATGATAGCATACAACGAAACCTGCACGCTTCGTCACAAACTGCTAAAAGCGAACATATAGTGTTTCACATTTTTGTAGGGATTAAGGTGGGAGCCCCTAGAGACTCGAAGGCTACACGCTACGCTTAGTTCACGTGATAAATTCAGACCTGGTTTGCTTCAGAGCGACACAGAGGATATTATCGTGACGCCTCACTACTCCTCTAAGTCTGGGAGAAGCGATTAAATAAGAGACACATTTCCCAAGATATAGGTACAAAAACTCGTTCTATCCACGCACAATTAACGACCAAAATAAAAACTGAGCTCCACTAAATACACTCCCATAGTACATGTCACAATTCCAACTCCCAAAACCTTACCCCTTACATCTTTACACGGCTGATGTCCTAGCACATCCTGCCTCACGCTCATGTGGCGGTTCGCAGGGTAGTATGTAGATGTAAATTAGATGTCAATATTAGCGCACGAGGAAGTCGAGGTAACTTTACAGTCGTGAACTAGGCCGGCTTAATTTCTATGATAAATAAAGTCGGTGGAGACATAGCGGGAATCTCTTAAGAGAACTAAGCTTTAAAAACACTAAGTTTGTCGTTATTTTGAGGAATCATTTTGGGTAAAGCATGCGAAACCGACTAAAGTAAACGTTGTGTTGAAATATAATTCCATTAGAGCCAACGTATTTCATTCTAATAAATTATGCCCGAGTGATCAAATGACTTTCAAATTTTTTTGTACAGTGAATCAAATCATGAACTTCAACCATTTATTCAAATTACCCAGTAGTACATCTCACCAAAATTATTTTTCATTAACTGTTTAAAAAATATCTCTCTCGCCAAATAATAAATCAATTCATCAAAGATAAAAAAGCCTTTATAAAAATCATTCTAGATAATTCGGAAAAATAAAGAGGAGTATCAAATATCGCTCTTTAGGTATTCGACTCAACATTGCATTCATTTGAGTATTTTACGAAAGATCGAATTTATTCGTCCTTTTTTTAAAGAAAAAAAGTGAAAATAAATTTTTTAATCTTTCAGCGAGTCAATTTTAATTTAATTTGCCAAAGCTCAAGTATATCTTTATTCGCGATCAGGAAAATGATGATAATAATTCCTGTATCAGTCAAATCTGAATATTACTGATCACTTAGCCGATGATCGCTAAGCAAGCTAAATGCGAGACATTCCACGATCGGTCAATACATTTCCGGGAATTCTGCGGGCTCGTGACTCAGGTGACACAGTTACAATGAACCACGCATAACTGTGCCTTACTCTCCGATTTGATGGAGGGAAGGAGAAACCTCGAATCTATCGCAAGCCCATCTTCCTGGGCATCTGCGAAGTGGGGTGGAACAAAGGGAAAATTCAAGCCTTATTTGCTTCATTTTAGATTCACCCCCATTCAAATGGTTTCTTCAATCCCGTTACCAACGGCTCCGCATCCAAAAAGCGTCGTCAAGTCGTCTCTTTTCACGGACATTCTCCCTCCGCCACATTCAACTCGACAGCATTTGACATCTCTCTACCCCATTCGAATCTCAATCGCGTGGCTCTCTTTTCCCTCCCGCCATCTTGCTTTTCTCATCTCCTCTTCTTCCCTTCTCTCTCTCCCTCTCTCGCCCCGCGGCTCGTCGCTGGGAGGGAGACGTTCCCTCCCTTTTCCCAGGATGTGATGGATGGGAAAAAAAGGGAGCACGGCTGTGTATTAAGGTCGTTAAGTTAATTTCCCCTAAAAAGTAAACTCCGCGGAGTGAAATTTTTCACCCCACGCCCGACATTTCCCATCTTCCCACCCTTGTTGCCCTAAAAAAACTAACCGCCGCCCGACAGTAACTTCAACCTTCGGCCGACCGACCGCGCCCTGCGTTTCGCTTGTACCTCCCTTCCCCGCTGAGAGGCATACACGGCCTTGCCCTTCACTACACCTAGTAGAATACACCTTGTTTGCCCAGACAAGGAGTCTTCTCATTTTGTTTACTATATCCTAATTAGAGCAGCCTCTTACGGATCTCATACTTTACACAGTCAACTTTGATATATGTAAGTTACCGATAATATCCACAGCGAGAAATGTAAGAGTATCCTGAAGAACAAACAAGGAGAAAATCGTAACGCATAATGCTTCTGAACATTATAAAAGTTCGTTCACAAAGACATGAATTGGCGTTAATTAGCTCATTCTCGCTCAACAAACAAACTAATGTCCGAAATTTAAAAAAAATCATAAAAAAATTGACCTTTCAATCGATTGATGGATGATTTCGACAGCTTGAGTTACGAGAGTCGAAGTCGGCTCCCCGATAACAGCTCATCTTGATGCATTATCAGTAGCAAATAGTTCGATGAATTATAGAAGAATTGGGATGAAAGGTTTGTTATACAGGAGAGGGTTATTTCTCATTAACTCGATCAACTTCTGCATATTCATTTCAGCCATATTTATGCACAAGTGACTTCGCGACAAAACCACTTTTACAATAGGGCTGTTCAAGGAGTTATTGAATAACTTCCTGAGCAGCAATCGATGCGATCTGGTTATTGCCAGCACAGAAAGCCATGTTAATTACTAGATATAAGAGAAAGTTGATCTACCTCGCCGCTTTATTTCGTTTTGTACTATCAGACGCTATGCTCACGGTCTCTTCTCCGGCGATAAAACAAACAAACAGAATGACGTCTAATTAAGTTTTTGTGGACGAGACTGAAAGCTTGAACACCACCTGCCTTCTTGAACACTACACGAGTACCGAAATGGCCTCATACATGCCAGTCAGACCTGTGCGGACTCAACTAACTTCAAGGCGCGCACATCTAATCAAGTTCATCCAGTCTGTTCAAGTTTGTTAGCACAAATGGAAACTCCGATCCTTTGCGGGAGTCTAGCGTGCGAAGTGTACCTACCTATTGTCCACTAGACAAAGGTTTGTGGGTTCGAGTCCGGCCTGGATGGAATGTTTCTCCTCTCAAGATATTGGTTTTTCTTGTTACTGGGTTAGGGGTGGTATCACCTCGCCTATTTCCAAATAAATAAATAAAAGTACAGGGAGTGACTGCCACGTCGTTTTCATGTATCTCCGCGTCCTTTTTGTCGTTTTTCCCACGATCGACAAGAGACCATTAGGGCTGCCAATGAGACACCGAAGTAGGTTAGTCGGCACGTAGAGCAGCGGATTAGTTGATTTTCTCCCTAATGCTTGTTTCTCTAACTGCTACTTATCACTAACATCGTGTTTTGCATGTTCTCTTTATGACTCCAGTATCTCGTTCACATAGTTGCATCGTAGACTAATTCAATAGTTTCTGTATCATTGGTACCATGCATAGTGTAGTGCATGCTGATGCAAGTGTTTTTTTACACTATAATGCGCAATGGGGATAAATCACCCCTTGTAAAATACCCTTGAGATGGCTCGCAGTGTAATATGTAGATGTGGATTCGTTAGTCAGCTAGTCTGGCAGCATTTGCGAGAGAATATAGCCAGATCACGTCCGATGACTTTTCTGGGGCACATCTTGATACTCAATGAATGAGTAATGATAGGTAAATTCCACTAGCAATTTGAAAAGTAAAAGGTTGGTCAAGTTTAAATATTTCTTGAATTATAAGAGAAATCTGGGGTTGCATTAGAGGAGGACGGTAATATTGGAGGCTGCAGTAGAACAATCTTAGAATAGAGTATCCAATGGATACGATTTATAATCATGCATATCTCCGAATAATAGAGACCTCACGCAAAAGGTAATGCCAGGCCTAGTCCTTGTAGCCTCAAACATTTTATATAATAGGTAGTCGCTGTCAGGTACGATAGTGAGTAACAGAATGTATAAACTCGAAAGCATACTTAATCACCATATATGGCATTAATAATTATGCATTGCGTTTAACTATTAAATAATGGATTCTCCTATGAAAAATATGTAAATATACATTTGGAGAGGAAAATTTATTCATTTGGACTACGATTTGCTACTTTATTGCAATGAATAATAGAGAAAACACTGAAATTTCTATCAAACAAACTGATTTTATTTCCACCATTACTCGCAGCCATTGCCTCGTCATTTCTCAACATCACCTCACGAAATTTTGCCGAAACAATTTCCCTTATCCTCTCATTTTCCATCCATCTCTTCTTTCCCTCGCCTTGTAATCTTCATCCACCCCTCCCCATTTCACCCTCTCCATCCCCACCCTATTTCGCATCGGCAGCGCCCACGCTCGCCTCTCACCTCCTCTCCACAACGCTCACACACCCCCGGTTCCTCTCAAACACGCTACACACATCCGGCACCTCTCTCTGTCTCTCTCCCACACACTCGCACACGATTCCCCGCTCACTCTTGATGGAAATGCGGCTCAAGTTCTACGTGCTCCGACGAAATTATGTTAATAGACGGAGTAACATCCACTAATAGTCTCAAGTTTTTCTCACTTTTGGACCCAAGGGTCGGAGTTAGCCCTAACTCGATTATAATTCAGCGACACTTTCAGTTTGACCTAATACGAGAGAAAAGTTTTCCTATTTATCTTTAATGTCACCCTCCATTTATTTTACAAGGTTTATCTTCGAAATAATAGGCCTAAATCATGGATTCAGTGGTAAGTTTGGGCTGGCACTTTGGATTTTAAAGTACTTGGCACATATTTTCAGTGACGATCTAGTCTAAAAAAAGCGCCAGAATCAAAATAAATACTTAGGGTAAAATGAGAGGAAATTTCTTCGATTTAAAAGTTAAAGCCACCGACGCAAGCACGATAATATTTCATCGATGGCAAAAACACCGTACATAGATAAATATTAATGAATGCAAGATATTGAAAAGTAAATTATTAAGAGAGAAATTTTGGACAAAATATCAAAGTTTAAGGAATTAAGCGGGAAAACTGCGCTCAACGGAATTCAACTACGTTAAATAAAACCAACATAAATATATAAGATCATCTTCACAAACAGCGTGGCACATTGAGAGTAAATTTAGACTTTATATTAAGCTACGAAAGGAAAATCAAAAGAGTTCTGAATGGATTATTAAAAGCAAATCCATTACATAGTTACTAAATATAGAATAAGAAACGATCAAATCAGAGGGAAAATTATTACAAAAGAGAAAATAACGGACAGTGTAGCCCAGAAAAATTTAATACGGTATGGAAAATTTTTTAGGATTAGAGATGTCACGATTGATACGGAAATAGCGCCATAAAGAGGGGAGGAACAGAAGACTGAGGAAATAGTTGGAAGGTATTGCCCAAGAGATCGCGCAGAAGAGAATTCTTAAGGTAGAAGGCTGAAAACATTCTTTAAAAAAATTTAAATCATAATGCAAAAAACGGCGGCAAAAATGTTTAGACCCTCGCAAATAAATGAGCGACTTTTTATTTAATATACCCAATCAACTTAAAAATATTTAACTGCCGCTTATCATTACACCCGGAGCTAAGTCATTGGCATGGGTTTTTGTCTTAAAAATGTTGGTATTCTACCCTGGCAAGTAACAAACCTACTTTGATATCTATCGGTGGTCTAAACTTAGGATCTATTCTATGAATTGAATGTGGTGAAACGGCTTTTTCTCTGGCTGCACTGCACAACCACTAGGCAGGTTGATATATTTAGCTATCTACCACTATACATGGAGATATTCAATACCTGGAGCCGAATTTTGGCAGAGCTAATCGAAGGACGCTGACTTTTGTATGAAGTCACGTATCACGTAAAAATATTGAACAATCGGTAACCACGACTATATTTCACTCTGTGTAGGACCCATTAAACCTTCTTCAATCATCTCAATTAGAAAAAAACTATGTACTCAATCGTCAAACCAATATAACACACTCGGAGCGAGGAGGCATTTACATTTTGAGAGAGATCGGAAAACCAATATAGTTGGTATAGCAACCACTGGGTGATCGAGAGAACAAGAAATAATTAACCTTTAAATTCGATGATAAGATACTCATTGAAACGGCATTGAAGCCACAAGGACGATCAAATTGTATCAAATAAGCCGTATTTCATGGCAATTCGAGCATGAGTCAATTGTACGCTTTTTTGTATTACCTGTTCTAGCCCACTCCACCAAACACCATATACACATCAAGATTGAAGCAGTCTCGAAACCACTACCGGAATCTAAAACAGTAACTACGGTAGTGTCGCGTCACCTCCGGAAAGCAATGAACAATCCGTTAATCAGAGTTTGCACGCATTAAGTCAAAATACACGTGAAAAAACCTTAACATGACAAAAGATTACCTTAGGAAATCAGAATTCAAAATCTTAGGAAATTTTATTGGAAACTAAAAAGAAATTATTATGATCAACTTTTTTGACAATGCCTGGTGAACCGATAGCGGGTACGGACAAAAGAAAGAGACTTTAGCATGTTAGATAGTGCTGCTGTCTCCTTTTCACGGAAGTAAAGTTTCGCTACCACAAAAGCGATCACATGATTGAGAATAGGCCTAGTTTCAACTCAATTCACGCATAACTCGATCGTCAGGTGAGGGAGCGGAGGCTTTGAACATTCGTATTAGGCTAGAATGGAGTCGACGATAGAGAAGGGTTAAAAAAAATGAACACCCAGCCTGCGCCACCCACTCATCTGTCTCTCCCTTCACTCCTCAAAGGAGAGCTCTCGTCTTCCCCGCCGTGCTATTCCTTTTACACCTTTATTACGGGAGCATGACGCGAAAAGGACCACGGGGACTTCGCCAGAGAAGACGGAAGATGCTGGGAGCGGAGGTGTTGGGTGGATTTAGGGTTGTAACGGGGGCAAAGGGGTGATCCGGAGCGGATCGTCTTAAGGGAAAAAAACACGATAATCGGTAAGAAAGCGTAAAATGGGGAGGAGCGTGAGCAGCATCTTACGAAATTAGTAGCCCCGGAGACAATTAAAACTGCTCACCCAAAAAGCGTAAGGTGTTTTCGCGCTACGGGGGAGCCTAAGACGAAGCGGGGAAGAGTTTAGCGTGCAGGTGCGACGGTGAGGAAAAAAAAGAAAGTCGCTTACCCCCCACTCCTGGTCGATGGAGGGGGGTTTGAGCGGGCGGCGGAGGGAGGGGACGGTTAAAAGGGGGGAGTAATTTGTTTTGAGCATAAATTAGATCCAATTAAAGGGTTTCCTTGCCCGTCCCCCCTTGCTCCTTGGAGCACTAGCCGAGAAAGGAAGGCTCCCACTGGCTTTAATTACTGCCTTCCGCCAATCTCCTCTCTCTTTCTCTCAGTCTCTCGCTCCATGCTTTCCTTGACATTTTCTCTCTATACCTGCCTCCAGACTTCCATCCCCCACCCGTAGAGCGTAGGCCCTTCCCGAACCCTAGAGCAGCCGGCTCACCCTTCCCTCCCCGGAGAAGGGATGGAGCGGCAATAAATCCGATTTCGATTTACGGTCTGGGGGAAAAAATGCTGCCAAGACAAAAGGGAAATGAGAGGGAGCGAGTCCCAAGGAGTATGGCAGGGGATTAAAGGGAGGGGAGGAGGGAGGAGACGGCGGGAGTCGCATTATGAAAAGTGGTGGGCGGATGGAAGAACAACCCCTATTCACGCGTGCTAGTGTTGCCAATTGAGCAATTTCGTCGCGGGATTAGAGAATAACCTCCGTGCCAAGAGGGGCACAGAGTTATTTTTTTGTGTTCCCATGATTTCAGGGACGCAAGGTGACGTTCATCATGGGCATGGCGAGCAAAAGTCCGCTAGATTACATGTTGCCCTCTCGGATGTAGGCACCTTTAGAAAGTTATTTTGCGAGCTGATCTCTTTAGAGAGGAGAGTGCACTTCCATTTTTACTTCACTCTGCTGATACTTAAATGCAAGAAGAGAAGGAGAAAATGCTTTTGGAGAAGAATTGAGGGCCAATATCATTGGAAAGATCGAACCAAAATATATCAAGTTTATATAAAAGGTATTATGTTTGCTCCTTCTAATAATTAAGTCAAGAGATCTATATATCAAGCACTTAAAAAATAGGCCCATCACTTTGCTTAACATTGTTTTTACAACGTAAATCAGGCCTAATACATTCTCCTACAACTATCACACGACCCCATAAAACTATGCATATATAACCTTCTCCGTCCCTCTAAATTAACAGTTTTAACCGACTAAATTTTCGCTACTCATCCACTTATTTTCCAAAAATTGAAATAGAGGGGATGGTAATTATTTGTTTCCATACAAACTACTAATAGTGGGTGTTTGGAAGGGTAGAAGTTTCAGCCGCTGATATTATAGTAACGAATTTTCTTTAGAAAATTATCCATCGAAAAAATTGGTGACGGACAAAGCAAATAGGCGGAGCCGCAAATACGGGCTATGCATTGTATGTAAAAATATTTATTAATCTTTGAAGGGGTATTTTGTCTCAATCTGGCAAATGGTCCAGTCAGTGAGAATGAAAAAAGCCATTCATACACTTCAACTCAACTGATACGAATTTGGAATGATCAATCGTCTTATTTAGTAAATAGCAGAGTTTAAGGTAAAACAAGATATCATTTATCTACAATTAAATTATTTGGTCTCATTTTATAGAACAATATCTCTATTTTGCAAAATGCCAAAACTTCTTTCACTTACGACATACTTTTCAAAATATATTCCAACAAATACCAACGCATAAGAGATGGCACGGGAATACAACCTAGAGAGACTTTATTTAAGAAATGTTTTTATAGCGCCTTGATCTTGTCAGAAATTTAACAGTGAGTACCTAGTGGGTTTTCTAACATATATTTTTTTTAAATAAATGACCAACTTGCTGCAGAAACTCTTACAGAATCACCAATAAGCCCTCGTATGTGTAGGCATTTTCACCGCGCGGCTTTAAAAAGCGAAAGAACATTGAAAACTTATGCGTAGGTACATATTTAATTACCAACAGAAAATTTCAGTCATGAAAAATAATATTTATTCCCCATAAATATAAAAAATATTTACTTCATGCTTTTTTCAGCTGCGGAAGTATAAACATTTTAATTCAAATGTGATCTCTATCATGACTGGTGGAAAATAACGTTCAAAGTACATTGTACATATCCTCCGTTAAGTTAACCCCAAATAAGTGTTCACCTTCCTAATAGTGATAGGTAAGGCAACGCGGCAACGTAGGACAAATTATGTTATGCCAATGAACATACCCAAGCATCGTGGACTTCTGAAACTTCGTTGCCAAAATAAAGTAAGGCACTCTCTTGATCTTACAAAACATCTAATTAGTTGAATTTCCCAGTAGTTAGAGGTTTTTGGGGTTGATTGCAGGGAGCGACTATCTCTCCCTCTCTACATATCATTAATACTCTCAGAATATTATCCACATAGAGGTCCATTTTATAACAGAATATTAAAAAAATAGAGGTCAAAATATTATACAGTATCCATTGGTCTTTATGGAATATCTTTTCAAATGAAGTAAGATCTGATTCTTTCCCGGCGCACGAGTTTCTCAAAATTTTCTCGGGCTTCCGTACAGGTGAGATGTTCCATGTTGGCCGACGTTTCCATACTACTCTGTAAAAGTATCTCTGTAAAACTGTAAATCTGTATCTCTGTAAAAGTCGAGCATCGAAACGTTGGCCTTCGAATCTTTCGACTTTTGTCTCCAGTACATTCCAATTAAAATGATGATGTCATCAATCGTGATTTCCCGTTTTCTCTGCCCCGAATGAGAGCAATAGCACACTTGAGTTCATTCTACTTCAAATTAACCATGCATAAAAACCAACAATTTTAATTTTCATGAACCTAACGTAATAAAAAAGCACACAAAACTAAACTCATAAAAAATTATTAATTTTATACTATTAATTGTCGAGTTATGATTAACTGCATTAACAAAATACAGCAAATTTAATTTTCCGACTAAATAATTAATTCTTTATCATGAAATTTAGTCGGGAGGTGCCGGTGACTCGGGTATTCTTTACAAGGAATTATAACTATTTTAATTTTAATATAACGGCTGTACAAGAACTTGATCCACGATATTACTCACGTCTAACCCCCCCCCCCCCGCTTCTCGTAATCTTCCTCCCCTATTCCCCCCTTAGAAATGAGTAGTGCTTGCTTCCACGGCATCGATAATGCGATTTCTGCGCGCACTCAGTTCGTTACTACAGGCAATTCAAGAGCCGCTCGTAAATCCAACTAGTCGACTCTGTCATCGTCATCAATCCTCAGATCCTCTCCGCCAGTTGCCCCCGACCCCCCTTTCATACTCCACCGCCGACTCCCAGTTTTCTCCAAATCGGAAGTCGGGTCGTCATTTCCTCCTTTCTGCCTCTCTCTCCAGAATCACTCCTCCATTCAATTTTTCCTCCTCTCATCTCCAGTCCCCGCGTAATCAAATGGCTCCTCCTCCTTAATTATCGCGCGAGAAATCGCATTTTTTCCCACTCCTCGCCAAATCACCGCCACCAGCCAAACTCCTCATTAAAAAAATGTATCAATCAGTCGCTAACGCGGATGGGTGGTCGTTTTCTAGTTCCCAAGACCGCCAATCTCGTCGAATCCTAGTTTTCTGTCGGCAGTCTCCACCGGCGGATTTTCAATTACTTTTTTAACGCCGCTCCCTTCTTTTTCTTAAAACGAAATTATATCCTCGCGATTACTTACGCCTGCTTGAGTTCAAGCACGTCTCAGCTCTGGGATTCTAGACCTAGCTGTCTTCCATCTTAATTCCGGCAGATCGTTCAAGTTATCCGCCTCGTACAAAGACAACACATGCGCTTTAGTTGCAATTGTTATTCATCCATTTTTCACCACTGATGGTAGAATATTAAAGTGACATTGATGTCTCCTACAGGACGGAAGCAAGAAGACTAATATCATCGAGAATATGTTATTAGTCTATGTTTTTATCTATTATTATATAAACTTTTACTTTTAAAACACTACGATGCAAAATTATATCAATAATTTACATAATATCCCAACATATTTAGTGGAGTTTGAAAATATATGAGAATGTCTAACACTTTTGACGCATAATTTGAATGCATTAGTAAATTTATGCCTGAGAAATCTATTAAAGATTTATTGCATCGTTTTTTTAATATTTTCTGCACTTTCGTAGTCTGAAATACATGCATTGACAAGAGTAGCGACGATTGTTGAAGAAAATAAAACATACTGCCATAAAAAAGATACCCAACTGAAATCATGTTTCGTGCTAGAAAAAAGTCCTTATAATTAAAAAAGGATGAGTAGCATACTCAGCTTTTCTGAAGACATAGCCACTCTCTCAGAGGAGGAGGGAGGTCTGGTGAGAATATTGAACAGTATGGACTAACTATGAAGATATAGAGCTTGAAGTAACATTAGGAAGAGCAGAGATTATGGCTTGGAGAATAATTCAGGAAGAAATAATCGCTGGTAAATTGGGTAGCAAAAATTTGAAGAAGTTAAAAAATCTATCATTTGGGAAGCTAAATCACCAGCAGTGGAATAAAACAAGAAAGATATATCAGGGTTTTCCAAGCAAAGAAAGCTCTTAAATGGCAGTGAAGCACGGATAAAATACTAGTAAAGTATGAGAGATCGAGAGTATTGAATAAATTCTGCTACTGAAGATTAATGAAGATCAAATGGACGGAGAGAAACCCCAACTATGGAGTCCTAAGAAGAGTTGTTGGCATAAGACATATAGTCAAAACTTAGCGAGGTAAGATAGACAAACCAATTGAAAACGTTTTGAGAAACAAGAGCCTAAGGAAAACAATAGTTAAATGAGAAATGAATAGGAAAATAGGAAGAATTATAGAGGAAGGCCAACAATAATGATGAAAGTCAAAGTGGAATTTATAGTGAATGAAAAAAAGTGTTTGAAAGAAAGGAGCATTATCTAGACAGTTGCTGCCAACCGATTTTTGGATTGATGACTACCAGTGATGCACTGCTAGCTCCTCCAAAATATTTATTCAGCATTTGTCCGTAAGTAATGTAGACAATATGCAGCAGTGAAGCAGCCATCCTTAAAAACGAGCAATGATGCCCATGAAGTGAGACTGAAGTTCTCTGTATTAGGGAATCATTTTGGCAACTGTCAATACCGCCGATGAAACCTTCTGGGGTTTGGCACCGGGTTAGGCTTTACATGGCCGGCACTTTGCTGAGCCACTGGCTCAATTCCCTAAGGGGACACACTGATCTTTCTCATATCCCTCAGCCCTTTTGCCCTGAGGAATATTAGCGTGTGGGTCGTCTAAATGTTGGCCTTGGAAATCCAAAACGGGTGCCACAAACGAGGAGATTTCATCACTTTCATCCATCGAAAAAGACTACGGTCTTTTGTAAAGCCGTCGTTAACTAATCCTTTCTGAATATCTCATCAGCATTGCTTGAAGATTATCATTTCTCAGGCCATTCAACCTCTTCTTGTTCTTCATAGACTGAACAAATGCACGCTACAATTAAAAATTGAATACGAAACGTGTTCATCTCAATGGTTTCTGGCTCAACTTTGTGGAAGTTAATTATGAACTATGAAAAATAAAAATTTGTTTGATTCCACCAATTTATTTTTTAGGTATGACTAGTTTTGACGCAGTGGAGTGTATCTGAATTAGGTATCTGTATATGACGCTGCTGCATCGCAACTAGTCGTGCCTTAAAAATACATTGGTGGAATCAAACAAATTTTTCTTTTTCGCTATTCATTAGGCGTGTTAGTGCATTTCACCGACTGATTGAAGGACAGGTGTCGCAGAACTTTTAAGCCACTCGCATCAGTGGAGCGTCATTGAAAGTCATTGAAGATTTTGAGGCAAAAGACCTTAAGGTTCCATGAAGATGTTCGTTTTCTCTGCCCACTCATAAACTCCTGGCTTTGAGCTGAAGCTTTCTGAACGCTCCGCCGACGCGCAGTTTATGCATAGCATATTGACTCAAATTGCGCTAAGTATTTTTGTCGTAAATCTTGAGAAATACAACTGAAAACCTAAATTAAAAAATCAAATGTTAAAATAATTTATATATTTCTATAACTACGGAGCTGCGGAGTTATTTTTCAATATTTACCAAAATGCTATTTTATCTTTACGCTTGTGGAGAAACTGAATAAGTCTCTCTTTAGTTGATCAACCAAAGAAAAATCTTGTTATTTAGTAGAGTAGATAAAGTTCAAAGAGTAATTCATCATAAATTATTTATAAAGTGTATGATAAAATTTATCAGGTCTATGAAAATTTTTACCCACGAAGCTTAAGCCGATCTCCCTCCTAATTATACTGAGTGAGTCAAGGGAGCTCATTTGCCTTTTAAAATGCAGATGAAAATTCGTCTTTATGCTTATGGATTTCGCAGAAAAGCTATCAAGGGAATGATGGAGAAGTAATGCGGACGGACTGTTGGACCCAAGTGGTAAAACGGTTTAGCTTAGGACTGGAGCTCGGCCAGGAAGCCTTACAGCGTGCTCCTCGGTTATCACGTCCACAAAATCTCTACGAAAAATCCATTTTCGAAATATGGCTGACTTCGAACATGACAAATCATTCAATGTAGAATGCGGTAGGTGGTATTCTCATAGCTCCATATAATTAAAAATGGTTCCGTTGAAAGAGGTGTTAAATTATTATTATATTTGTAAAATTTGTAGCAAAGTTTGAGATTTTTTTCTTTCCAATATAAATGTACTATCTAAAAAAACATAAGTCCTAATGATCCGTCTTTTGTACTATGTATGGAGTGAAAAGGATGTTTTTCATCTATCACCATTCAGACGTAAAGATGAAAACTACAGCACTCTGATTCGCTCACATGTATGCAAACTGTTCATTAAGGGAGGGTGCCGATCGAAATTCTATGAAAAGATTTGTTTTATAGAAATAAGTTAAACATTTATATGCTTATATTTTTGATTGTCCCATTTCCCAGTTCATGATTTTGGTTCTCAAATTACTACGAGCTATCTCAAGGTCTATGTTATTTGTTCTTTCCTTTTTTTCTCTCCACCTAACACGTCCAATACGTGGTTAAATTGAACTTTGTATCAAACTGTGATGAGACATGGCTGAAGTACTGAAAATTACGATGAATGCCATTTATGTTATTGGGATTCAAGTGATGTAACTGCATACAAATCTAGAACCAATGGGTTATATTTATATAATAAATAGTCGGAAAAATATTACTCTCGATCACCATTGGCTTGGAGACTATCCAACGGGGACGGGTTCATCCTCCTCGTTGACTACTCTCTGGTCTGTTAATATCTTTTTAGTGAAGTTTTTATCCTCTTATAAAATCCGGAAACTTAAAATTCGGAGGTTAAACTGTTAGTGAAATCCCATGAGGGAATCAAAGATCAAGAACGGTTCCCTTATGATTTACATTTGGCTTGGTTATCATCACGAGGGGAAACGCAGGGGTGGCAATTCGTGCGGCTAATGTAGATGTAAGCAGAGGATCGTAGAGGATGGAAAGCGATTCTCAAAGACCACTGGAGCCGCGCGAAGGTGTGAACTCCCCGAGTTTGCGCGCGTGAGCGAGAGTCGGCCGGGGGAAGGACCGCTGACACACGTAAAAAAATATTATACTCGCATGAGTCATGGGGGAAAGGAAGCGGAATGCTGAATTGTGATGGGCAATTATTTTGCAAGGAATCACATGGCAGGGGAATGTGGGGAGAGGAGACTGGATATTTTCTTTGCTCCACTTTGAAAATGGGAAATGTTAAAGAGTGGAAAAAAGGATGAGAGTAATAAAAATTCCCACCGAAAACTTAATGGAAAATATGCTATCGCACACCGCATAATCCACTCATTTTTCAGTCTGTCACCCCAAACCATTAGCCGGAGATCAAACTAAGGGTCGCACGCAGAAAGACTCTCAAATGATTTTAATATCACATAAAAGCAAAAATGCGCTCATAATCTGATGATGAAAAATGTCTCCTGGAACTATATTCAAAGCAGAAAATATATTCTAAAATATGACTATGACGAGGTGGATGTCAATAATATGTCAAAATGCATATATCACAATTTCAGTGTTAGAAGTTGAAATTGCATGGGAAGAAAACAATCAGAGTGTACATTTAGAGAAAAAATGTGAATTTCAGGCTTCGAAATGATGACGATTTTACGTCAGTTAACATTGGCCCATTTCCAGCAGTCAACATACCTTTTATTCCTTTTCAGCGCAAGCACGGTTCTGAATTCGATTATAAGGCATAAGGATGATTGATATATTGTAAAAAGTAGTTACGTTAAAGTAAATATAATGGTTCTGTTGAACAAAAGACGAAATAGTGTTAGTAATCATGGGTTTCCCAGCACACTAGAATGATTGAGTGTGCGTTCTTCCCTTTTATTTTTGGTTGCTTACCCTCTTTTCACTTTTCTCCCTCAAAACTAGTGCCTATTAAATTTACGGCCTTTTGTTTTCCTCATTCTTTTCATTGTTTCGCAGACGTAGGTATGTTTGTTTTACATTCGATTATGGGTTAATGTTAAAACGTTTTCTGGCGCAGGATATGCTTTTTTTGCATTACCTCTCAACTTTGACCCGTGATAACTAAATACCACTATTTCAATAAAATATCAGTCTTAGTACTGAGAGGCATGGTAATACTGAGAGACACATTTGCATCCCTTTTTTAGACAATCGTCTCGGCAGGGCCTTCATATTCTTTGAAATATTTTCTCCGTCTTGCTTAGATGTTCTCTGAGAAGACTTCAACCACAACGCATGTGAACATTGGAGGACTCGGGTTTGTAGTGATGGTGGCACATAAAGTATACAGATGTGAAAGAATCTTTTATAAATGACGTGGATCTATTAGCATACATTCTTTATGATGAATGGATAGTAAAATAACTACCAAATTTACGTATCGACAAGTCAATAAAAACCTTTAGATACAATTTTTGATAATAGAATTGCCATCGTCAAGAATTATTCTCTCCCGTGGACTAAACATAGTACTTGAAATGTCTTTTAAGGATAGAAATTATAACATTTGCTAACGTTTAAAATTCAACCACATAAAAAATTCTCGGAATTTGGCAAAATATTTGGTGATCATTTATAATTAATATTAAAATAAAAATGAAAAAAACGTATTGCAATGCACGTTAAACAGCCTCTCTCATTAAAATGACAGTCATATCGAGAGCGTTGTCAATTTTTTCCAACATTACAAATATGCTTAATGAAGTGGAAAATATTCATGATGAGTCTAATATAAAACTTTCAGTATCTCTAAAAAGTCTATTTTAGCTTGTATTAACGCAAATTAAATGTGAATATAAATAGCTGTAAACAAGATATTTCGCCAAAATAAATGTAGTAGTTGTGCCACAAAAGTTGAGTTGAAACGGGATCTTAGTGTATTCATTAGTTCCTTTGGAATTATAATGAACCCATGACGCTTTATTGATCATTTCAAGGCAAGAGGACCATAATTTCCATGAATAATTGCGAACATTAAGGTATTTACTAGGAACTACAAACAATATAGACCGTGGGATACTTCCTAGTAATTTGAGATCCAAAATTAAGAACTGGGGAAGGGGTTGATCAATTTTGTTTTCTGTGACAAAAGTATATTTTTAAATGCCAATGCTGAACCTCGCTCTCTTTTTCATCTCCTTGATCGAGAGATGACAGCACCAGGATCTGTATCAGACTATGTTTAACCCCGTTCGGTTGGGGAAAAGTTTAGCGATGCATGATGCCCTTAGATGGCAAATAAATGTGACGTCATTCAATTTAATCCTCACTAATTTCATTTAATCCTCACTAATTTCGTCACTATAGCCGAATTGGTATCATTCACGCAAACTGTATGCAGCAGTATAATGCAACTTAGATGAAACTATCCGGAGAATAGATAATTTTTGAGTCGATCAAAGTAGCCGGCATAAGACATTATTACGCGATATTCCGCTTTGGTCGTTTGAATCAATTAACTTGCAATTCAACGCACTTGAAAAACTAATGTCAAAATATTTTAATAGGCTTGCTTATTTCTTAGTGCAAAGATTTTGGAAGGAAACAGACACTTCACATCTAAAATGGGAATTTTGTTCAATCGTTCATAAATTATGCATCAAACTTTTTGATATTTCAATGCTAGGCTGGCTGGACATAAAACCTTTTTACTGAAATATAAGTAAGTTATTTTTCCTTAATTAATGGAGTTTAGCTCACAGTGATTCATATAGCAGCAAAATAGGGAGGTGTTCTTCATTACAGAATCTATTCAAAGATCCATCGATGTTTTCCATTTTAGCCACGCACTACATTAACAAGCCACCATATGGCTACAAAATAAGCAAATTAAATACCAGAGGAGAATAGTATCAATACCCTCAATCGTTCGCTGCAGCAACGAATAGCATAGCAATTGGAATAAAATTCAACTTTCCATTTGCATTTTCGTCCTTCAGACCACCTCGTCCTTTCTCCTATTCCACAGCTCGAACATCAGTAGCGATTCACTCACATCAAGAGTACCTAGGGCGTTAAGCTGATACTCCGTATTGAGATCACAGCTTAAGCACGCTCCACTTGTCACGGCCCTGAAAAATTTTAGTCCAAATTTGAAATCCGAATACGTTTATTACTCTTCAACTATGGAGCAAAGACGATTTAAAGGTATGATGTGTTACATGTAAATATGTTGTGATATTTGAAAGATGTGTTGTTATCCCATAAAAAGATACGATACAGAGATGAAGACTTCTGGAAAAACTGCATAGATTTTAGCGTGGAAAACTTTCCAAACTGTTTGCTTGAATAATGCGCTGCGTTCAAAACAGAATAGAGAGCTAAAGTTGAATAGACATTCAACAATACCACTCAAGATATCCAAAATTAAATGAAATATACTCCAAAAATTGAAAGCACTCATACTGTTTGAATTAACAGATTAACAAGAGAATACCAAATTGGAGAAGAAATGAGCTATAAAATGACTTAAATTATCATTCACTTAGTAATCACGGTTTCAATTGTTATAATGAAAAAACACCATTTCACTTTTACAATAAATTTCGCCAAATTGTAAAAATTCAGTGGATAAAATCATCAACGAATTTGATCAAAATAGAGTTTAAAAAAGTTGTAATATTATGTACACCAAGATTGTAACAAATACACAGAAAATTAATTTAAAGAAACAAGTTATTTTTGGCTACGTTTATATCGTCAAAGTCACCCTATACCATTTTTTGTCAAAATTATTATCTCTCGAATACTCCAAAATGATTTTCTCGAATCCCTTGGAGAAAAGTACGTGTTAATGATTTTTCATGTATATTTAACTAGATTTATAGTGAAATATTTCATTTCTTTAGATTCCCTAATGTGAGACATAGAATAATCTAGATTATGAGCACTAAAAGGTCTAAAACGAATTAAAAATTATTCCAAGCCTCCAATTTCCACAATGCTTAAGTATAGCACTTCATACATCAAGCATACCTTCCAAATGAAAGTTATATTACCAGAAACATGAAACAGGCGCTCGTTTATATTCAGTAAATTACTTCTGGTACCATATTTACGTGTACATCTATGTACTACTCTTCGAGCCGCCACATGGGCGTTTGACAGGGGGTGTTAGGATACCAGCCGTGTTAAGATGTAAGGGATGAGGTTTTGGATAGTGAAATGGTGACGAGTATTATGGGAGTGTATTTAGTAAAGCTCAGTTTTTATTATGACCGCTTATTTCGCGCGGAAAGAATTAGTTTTTGTATCTATCTGTTTGGAAATTTATCTCTCTAATGCCATCGCTTCTGTGAGACCTAGAGATGTAGTGAGGCGTCATGATAATATTTTCTATGTCGCTCTGAAACACACCAGTTCTGAATTTCTCAATCAAGCTAAGCCTAGCGTGTAGCCTCCGAGTCTCTAGAGGCAACCACATTATTCCCTCTAAAAGTTGTGAGCTGCTCGTAGTAGTTTTTAACGAAGTGAATTACAAGCTCTTCCCGTAGAACAATAGAGAAGATGCGCTGTAAGAAATGCCGTGATGTAAGGATGTGTTCCGTGATGAATCAACTTTGCATTCCATCTAATGCCTCATTATCCAGAAAAGTGTCCAAGTGACCTTTAGCAAAACTGTCACCCTTAATTTTGACTCGCCCGGGGTGGATAACGGCGAGCCGGAAGGGAAGGAATGCGGAGACGGACTGGCTGGAGCATAAATAAATTTAGTCTCCCTCGTGCACATACCTCTTTCCCATTCCAACAAAAAGGGAATAAAAGAAACAAACTTTTCACCTTCTTTATTCGACCTGCTTGGCGGTCTGCTTGTTTCACGGACTTCCATCTTCCTGAAAGAATCATTCTCCAATTGTTCGGAGGTAGAAAACTTTCTCTCTCTCTCTCCTCTCCCACCAAAAACCCTTTGCTTCGAGGCAGTCCATTGGGTATCCCGTCGGTGGATTTGGGGATTGTCTAGGGGAAGGAGAACATAAAGGAAACAAGGCAACGACCTGATCCGGGGGTGACGAGGGTCACTTCATGAGGGTTACCCGCCGATGACCCCGCAGCAGACGAAATGGTTAGCGGTGCCGGCAAGGCGGGCAGGTGAAGGTAACGGGAGACCCATGGGGAGGGACGAGGGCAGGACGTCGGCAGGGCGCACATTAAACACGAGAAGAGGGCAGCAGAAAGGCCGGCTAACGAAGCAGTTGAATAGAATCCCAATGGTTTGCGGATACTGCTCAGAGCAGAGACGAAACGGTGTCTTTTTTTCGCTTGGTCTGATATAGGATGGAATATTTAGTTTCTGTCATAAATTGTTGTTAACCTGAAAGTTAATCAACCTGAAAAACATAAACACCTAAAATGATTTCGGACTTAGATTTAATAGAGATGTTAAAACAAAGATTCACATTAAAAGAGAGTAACTTCCTTACGTTATGAGATACGAACTTGAAATCTGTCTTCTCAGTAGAATTCGGCGAAATTCCAGAGAAAAAATCATCCGCCTTCACCGGTATCCCCGTCTCCGTAAGGTTTTCCGTGGTTAGTCCCGAATGACTCAAAATCAGTTATCAGTAGAATTTATTTGAAAGAATGATAGAGGAATACCAAGGGTGAAATAGTTGAAGTAATTTGCACGCGAATTCAAACAAAAATTGAGAAATATTTTTATGCATATATGAGAAGATTTAAAAAAATAAAAATTTAATCTCCGAACTGAAGAAAGATGATCAAATTGTCTCACATAGGTGGACTACCAAGTAAGTGCGTACATTTCAAATGGTGGAAGCTAATCTCCTCTACTTTCAGCCCATTATATACATATACATTCTGGCAGGGCACACAGTTAGGAACCTCGGCTATCAAATTTTAATTTTATCCTAAATGGTCCACATGTTGTCTTTATTACTAATACTAAAAACGGCAGGATCATTCTAAACCAACATTTGCTACCATGACCTCTTCACTTCAGAGAATACGGTAAAATATGAACAAACGGCAGGCTACGTATTCCACGACCGAATTTCTTAGGAGAATCTGTTTTGGCTGCCCCTCTCCTCCGCCTGTTTTTCGAAGCTTTATTAGGAAATCAATTGTATCGCTAAGTCACAAGGTACTTGCCTTCTTTTGACGCCCAGCCTCAGCGTTTTCTGGTAGAGGCGCTTGGGCACCCGAGGATACTGTCCCCAAGCCGAAACTCCCACAGGGTTACATTTCTCTTTCGGTCAAGTCCTTCGCTAAGGTTGTTAATGGTTAATAAGGGCGGCAGGGAAAGATAAGCAGGCGGAAAGGTTTTTATTTTTTTAGGGGCCTACAGGACGTGGGGGGTAAGGAGTGCTCCCGCAGACCGGGTGGGTACACTACCAGCACATAAACTCCCGCCCCCTCTCCCCCCGCCCCTTCACGTCCGTCAAACCGCCCTGCCCAGAGCCCATCGGCCACCCCGACCACGGGAGAATCCTTATCCATCGTTCAGTTGGTTATTTGTCGAGGAAGTAAAAAAAACTGAGGTGGTTTTCGTCATAATGGATAGGTAAGTAGACTCTCTGGGACCGAATATTTTTGTAGAAATGAGAAAGGTCTAAGGAATACCCAGGATCGGCACTAATGCCCTATCACTTAAAGAGCTCAAGAAATATGGTAAATCGTCCTTCCAACAGGAGATGGTTACTATTCAAGATTAGTCTTACAAAATATAATCTCATTATAAAAAATAAGGACTCCATAATAGGGATCATAATTCTACTGACAAATTTCCACAACAGCTGGAATCCGATAGGTAGGAACCGATAACTCACAACTGCATTCACACATTACCTTCCCACGCAGTACCTATTCGAAGGCTACTCTATTGGACGTCACTGATGTAGAAACACTTGAATGCTTCAAATTTATAGACAAAAAGCATTCCCCCTCAATTCGTACTGAGAGTTCCGTTGCCATATCTCATAGCGAACATTGTGAATTCGGAGGTAAAGGTTGCATGCTTGAAGTTGATAACTTCAGGCGTCACATTGTGGAGCTCTCTATCATTTATAGTAAACACTTATGAATTTAAAAAAGTATATTTACTTGAATTTTCTACTTATCGACCAAATTTTCAACGCAGCGGGGTCAATATCAACGCTTGGACTTAATTTCAAACTAAGAGGTCTGTTATTGACGCTAATGAGTTAAACATTGGTCAGCCCATAAAATAGTTGTGAAAATAGTAAACAATTACGTAAAATATGTTCATTATGAATAGAGTTAGATGATTGGTGTTCTATTCGAGGTCCAGGCAGATAGTGTTTTGTCTTAAGTGCAAAGATTGAGGTAAATGGAGAGGGCATTAGGTCATCAAATAGAAGCATGACAACCAAAATAACAAGCATATTGGTTATCCCTGCTCTTTCCTTTGGATAGCACGAAGGAATGTACAAATTTACATATACATAGTAAGAACATTCACCATCTGTTTGAAATTTAGGGCAAATAACTCTGAAAATGGTTATTGGCTATTTAAAACTACGGATTCTACTCGATTTCACCATAGTTTTCACCGGGAATGTCAATTATTAACCTGTATCCTCCAAATGTAACAAAAATGTCACACATTGTATCGTTCCATCCTAATTGCCCTTGCTTCCTACCGTCCCCCTAATTCGTTGCATTTTTGCCTTTGTATGAACGAGAAAGGCTGGAGCTTTACTTCAGTGTAAGTCGCATTATGTGAGACTATGCAGTATGTGTTCTCCCACTACCTCCGGTACTTGTCATGCCTGAAACCTGGATATTGAACATTCGACTTGGATAAGTACTTTGTTTTCTATTAATAATTACCACTACCGTGATTTTTTTCGTATATAGTAAACTAAAGAAGTAACTTTGTTCATCAATTACTAGTGGTATTGTTATTCCTTTCCGTTTCCGAGAAATATTTTGATAAATGCTAGTGTTACATAAATGTCACATTGGTCGTATCTGTATGCAATTCTTTCACTTCAGAAAATTTTGATTTAAATAGATAAAAAATACATGCATGGAGAATCCATGTTAAAGAAGTAAATGCATGCACATTTATAATAATTTATCAATGGAAAGAGTGGTGAAACTGCAAAATTAGTGCTACAGCTCATAAGAACTTCAGGAAAATTAGGGATAACAAAGATGGTCGACAGGCCACTCCCATGTTAGAGCTTTTAGCATTGGCCACCCTGGCAAGTGCCGAGGTCCAGGCAGATAGTGTTTTGTCTTCAGTGCGAAGATTGAGGTAGATGGAGAGGACATTAGGTCATCAAATAGTAGCTTGACAACCAAAATTACAAGCATATTGATTATCCCTTCTATTTTCATTGGATAGCACGAAGGAATATCCAAATTTACGCACATATATGCATAGCAAGAATAATCACCATCCTCTTGAAATTTAAGGCCAATAACACTGTAAACGGTTATTGGTTACTTAAAACTACGGATTCTACTCGATTTTACCCTAGGAATTTTTAGCTAGTGCACTTCCCGCCACATACCTCAGTGAAAGTGAATTTAGGGTACACGCGCTCCCAATACCCCTTCTACCCTTCAAAAACCCTCATTTCAAGCACCCTTCCCTTGGAATGCCGTCATCAGCCCCGTCCGTTTGAGTGAGGCGCGGGTGGAGAGACAGAGATAAGCAGACCTCTTCACAACCGCGCGTCATGCTAGTGTCCTCCCACTCCGGACCGAATAATGCATTGGGTGTTGTTTTTTACTTTTGTACGGGAATTTTACTCACTATCTCCTCATCCCCCTCTCGTTTATCCCCACGTCCCCACCTCTTTTCTCCATTAAACACATACGTATCCCCCACCCCAATCACCCACACCAATGTGAAGAGAGAGGGAGGAGAGCGGGCATTGATCGGAAAACAAACACAAAGAGGACGTTTCTTTATTTTTTTATATTCTGGCGCAGTGGAAGAGCCTCGCGTCGTTTATCAAGTACCGGAGATGTATGATTTTCATTTAATTATCACCATCGCTCCGCGTTTTTTAAATTTAACTTATGAAGTATTTTTTTCTGCCCAACCCGAACGTTATTCAGGGCGGTTTGTAGCGAGTGCATTTCCTCACCCGGTATTTTTATCTTTGCGCGGCCGATTGCTAATTCAATTTTTCGAACGCTGTTCTTCATTCCTTTATTTTTGCCACTACTTTGCGAGCGCGTGCCTCACACAACACGCGCTTTGTCAATAAGGTGTTTATTTTGTTTGATACAGCGAAAAATATGTTGGAAGGCAGGAATGAATGGGAGAGTAAACAGATGCTTTTTGCTTAGACAAAAAAATAAAAATTACATCACCGCGTACTCGGAATTGTTTCCACTGTTACGACGACTGAATTTGTCCATGAACTTCATTTTCGTCTATATTGTTTGCTGATATGAGCATGAAAAATTCGAATTCACCAACCAAAATTAGTTTATGGCATTCATTAAGAGTCAATTATGAGCTAATGGAACAACGCCCACAGTTGATTTTAAATGGAGCGATGAGACGCTCAAATTATATCCACATTTAGTAGCTCCACACATGACAATCAAGACTTTTCCAACGTCAGGCAATCCACATACTACCCAGTGACTCTTCGTAAGAGGTGAATGTAACAGCAAACTGATGGCGACTGAATTAATGACTAAAATGCCATATAACCCAGGTCATTAACATTTTTCTCCTCGATGCTTTTTTTCTATATTATTCCATATTTATCTTATCATATCTAACACCTTATTCAGTGACTTAAATATGATGTGATGTTCATTCAGCTAATTTTCACTGCAGTTTATGAAATTTAATCATGCTATCTAATCCAGATAATTAAGAATAAGAATCGACCAATCGCACTGTATTGTACTCTTCAGAGAAACTGGTACATTATGATTTTAGAATAACTGAATAAGTTACCTGGGACGGGTTTGCGGAAGGTAAAGAGTTATGGAAGAACGAATGAGTTATGGAAGAATGCGGAATTGATGCACGGGTAGGGGGTTCACATTCATTGAAAGAGTATTTTTCCTAGTTTTGCCGTGTCAAGAGGCTAGATGAGAGTGAAAAACTCAACAGATAGATGATTGAGAGGTAAAAAGCGTGAGAGTGCGAGTTAGACCGAGGAGTTTATTTGTGAATATGTTGGGAGAGACAATCACGGCGCCGTTCTCTTTCGGAATGGGCATTTCAAAAAGTTGAATTCACGGTCGATGGCCTGTACATCTGAATCTGCTTTCAGTTGGGTGGAGCGACTTATTTTTTATTTTGGAGTAACTTCGTAGAAGTTTACTTCTAAGTAATTCTTATAGATTAGAGCGAATAAATTCATGTTAATGATTTGGTTTATTGGCTATTCAATGCTATATTAATACGCAACCTTATGGGACATGACATTTATTTGTAAATAGTTAAATGACACATGCACTCTCTTTTTTACTAATCACGAAAAAATACGTTTCATATTAGTATCATGGTACTCAATAAATATCCATGTATCTTAAAAAATAATATATGCGTTCTAACACAGATATTTCGCTTTGATTTCGTATCCTGCGCCGTAAACACAAGTCAAAACAATGATACGAAACAACTTAAATGTTTAAAAAAATATAATTCTTGCATGATCTTATTACAACGTGCATGGTAACTGCCAACAAACAAATAAATGCGCTTAAGTGATGTGTGGTGGAAGAGTTTTTTTTCTACTTACTTAAAATGAGTTATTTAAATGTACACTCAATGACTCACGATTTGTGTTCCAACCTTAAGAGGAGGAAATTTAGTAGCCTTAAAAAATAGAAGAGGGACATGACTTTAAGCTTGATTGTGGCAGAGACAAATGAAATTTGCAAGGGTAGAGCCAAGTGAGTAATGCTAACGAAATTGCCACTAGTAACTACCTAATACCAAGGCTCTTTCGAGCATCTCATTTAACTTAGCATACTCCAGAAGGGATCGCTGAAAAGGGTATTCATGTATAAATGCTTCAAATATAAAACCATTTGAGGTTCTTCTGACTTCAGGCCACTTAAGATATTCAACCGTTTAATGCACTTCTTATGAAATACGGAATCCTTGAAAGTTCAAGCGGAATTGCAGGAATTTGATATTTGACTTAAAAAAAATAGCACAGTACTCTTGTAAATAACTCTCTTAAATACGGTTTTTAAAGGAGTAACCGCATTTGTTTCATTCCATTGGTGTAATAAAGGAAAAATTTTCACTTTAGATTCTGACTATGCTTTTGAAATCACATTACTTAGGTAGAGCCAAAAATATTTTGTCTATCTTTCTTAAGATACTCCCAGATACTATGCAGCAAACCGAACACAAGAAAAGGTAGATGCAATTCCGATACGGAAAAAAATGGTAACTTCATATTCATGGCCAACTTGGACGATGAAAATAGTTGAACGACCTTATAGGCATTCTTCAAACGGTATCGTATGGCATAAATTGTGTGTATGGAAATAAATTGTGAGAATAATTTATAGAACAAAATCATTTCACTACTCCCTAACTTGAGAAAGTGTTTGAGAAAAATACTGGAAAAATTCAATCAGATCAAATGGTATCAGTTGGCGTATACTTTTACACGGCCATAAGCGGTAGATAATAAGTGTGAGGAAAGCCTTAAGGTCCAGATAAAGCAACTACAGCATAGCCCCTGTAAATCAGCCTCGCGTGAAAAGTTACTGCAACGGTGAATATTTTCCGATAAACCACAAATAGAATTGAATACACATTATTGCCAACTAATTAGATTCAAGTGGTCCTTTACTCGTCTCATGTATCTATTTTTCAAAAAAGGGGATAAATATTGAATCAATTACTTCTCTATTTACTAACGATTTTTTAATGTTGTTTTCACGAATATACTTATAATCCTCCGTGATTCACGAGTAAAAAACCAAAATCAAAATGGTAGTTGGGATGTATTTGCAATTCATGTTGTTAAATATTTCCAATGTTAAGCTTTTTAAGTCCGCAGTGCTAACATTAATGTTAATTCTTCACATTGCTCGCTTTAAAGGACAAACATTTATTTTAAGTAGGAATAACCTACCAGTAACATTTTAAAACGAAGTTCCTCCCTATGTTTTTTTATAAGAACACTGATATCAATAACATCGTTGCAGGTAATTAAAATTGATTCAACTATATTGCATAACATACAACACGTGACAATTTTGAGTAAGTTTTCCAGTTGAATTACGCATTTGAGTCAAAGTAATAAAAATTTAACCCGTTTCTCACAGCAGATTTCATTGAAATTTATTTTCATACAGTGCTTCTGACACTAATTATGCACTTCTCCTGCAAATAATCCGTAGGTTGACTGGTTAATTAATGCTTAATCTTTGGAATTATGGCGCAATCATCTGTAAGCCGTCAGTGATTCCTAATCAGTTCCAGGCTATTCAACCCACACGAGGAAAAATAATGGGGAGCTTAATCGTAATCGGTGGGGTGTTTTGTTCAATCAGATTTTTCGGATAACTAAGCTTTTCAACGCGTTTAGTAAACGGATTATGTTTATGTCTTAGCATAAGTGAATAAGAATCAGTGATAGAGATATGGAGGAAAAGACATAAATATCAATTATTATCTAATTTAATTGTTCTAGGAAAGAATAACAGTGGGATGGTAGACATTGTGTGGTGCACTCATCGATTTTTAGACGAACTTGTACGAGGAGGAAATATCTGATTACTTGGGATAAAAATGACACGGCTGATTAAGGCTTTAAATTGAACAGTAGCGTTGATTGGTTTTGAAACTTCATATCATGGGTAAGATAATCAGGATACAATGAAGGCTCAGTATCATGTATACGTTAGGAAATATTAAGGAAATTAAATGGTCAGAATGAGAAAAATGATAATTATGACATAACGATCGAAGGAAATATTGCATAAATTCGACCAAGCTAAAAAAGTTAGTAAACAAAGGCAGCATAAGATGTGATTTACCGGTTGTAGCTTAAGGGCAATACATTGATGACTGTGGAGACGGAAATAAAAGAATAGGTACCTTTCAAAGCATTCATAACCGTTCGCTTTTGGTTAACTGTAGCTCCAAGGAACAAAATAGTATGAGGGTTATTAGGTGGATATAAAAAGATCAAGGCAAGATAAAACACAAAGTAACTTAAATGTGATAAAACGTTATAAATTTTTCATTGACAAAACTTATATAAAAATACAATAAGTACTGTTTTATAACCTTTGGTAAAATATTTTTACTGTGTAAAAACCGGAGCTTATTCCTTCTCAATAACACTCATATTCACCACCCAACTCTTTGTCAATAAAAAACATAAACCTCATTTGACAATAAGTTGACGTAACATTTACGCTTTTATTCGGATTACACCAACTAGTTATTATCAAACTTGGTCACTGAAAAGTAAATCTTGGCACATGTTGGTTCGCTTGTATAGGTGTTACTGAATATTTCTTTTTCAGTGCCATTTTCTTCACAAATTGTATGCATTTAATCATATTCTTTGCTGCTCACATTTCACATAGCTAATAGGACTTACAATTCTCAGCTGAATATGCTGAATATTCAGCAAACTATTTCAATTCATAATTTGAAATTGTGTTGATATTTTTGCAGACCATGTTGTGATGCTGAATCCGATTTCCAAGGAGTATTTCTTTATATATTTTCTTCAAGAGACACTATAAGTCACAGCATTTGCTTTTTCCTCACCATCAAATCAACATTTACGCACTATTTTGACGTAATGGAAATTATTCCATACCTCAGATAACGGAATAAAATCTGCGACCGGAAGGGGTGAAGCTATTATTTGATAGATGTCTAAAGGAAAAATAATATCTAAGCCATTAATATGTGATCTCTTCTGAAAAAAGCAGGAGTAGATTGATTTCTCTCGTAAAAATGTGTTTATCTACTTTCGTTAAGTGTAGCTTCTAACTTTTGAAATGTTTTTGTTCCCGTACAGAAGATGACTGTACTAAACTGGACCATCTTTACCAAGTAAATAGTGTTTCTTCAGCCAGGCCCTGAATCGGTGCAAAAATTAAAAACTCCAAAGTAAAGATATCAATGATTGATTACTTTTATCAGAAAAAAATCGATGGTAGAGCCAATACCGTCCCATATTTTCAAATTAATTATTGCTCCTCATGTGAGGATAATGTCTCTATGATTGGTTCTCATTCTGATACCAAAGCTTTATTCTTGTCAAATTGGTGAGAATTAAAAAGGAAAAAGGGATGTATATAGGGCTGAAAATTGAGATTATTTCTTAAAAAGTGAAGCGTATTATCGTATTTACATCCATCCATCATTAAAGTAGCTCAAAATATTACTAACTACGTGAAATATGACGACAGCTGGAGGATAGGTCCTCTAATTAATGGCCTTGTAATGTTCTAATTGGTGGCCTTGTGCATTATCAGGGACACAAATACCACGTGAGACAACCAATCCGTTCCATGTTTAGCTTTAATTCCTATATCCGAATCTCGTTTTCTTAAATGTCTAAAGAAATTCATGCATTACAATTAAATGAATACCCAACAGTAATAGTTCTATGCAATTTTATTAATAAGCTAACAATACTAAAAATGTAGCGCTATCAAAAACCTTGAAGATCTAACGGAGAGAATCAATGACGAAGAATAAAGTGTTGGAGAGAAAAGAATCACATATAATATGAAATCAAATGAAATAATGTGAAAACTCACCAAAGAATAAAACATTGTCTTTGAGGACACATTTTGTAACACAACAGACTACTTTTACTTAAATAAGAAAGAGAAATGAATAGGGAAAATCAAAGAGGAAAAATTAGAGAGGAAGTATAAAAAATATGTCTGACAAATTATGAAGGCGGCCACAGTGAATACTTTTACAGAGACAAAGTGGTTGGAAGACAAGTAAGCGAACAAGAGGACTACAGAAAAGCAATCTACGGACCATTGACAATTATAATTATGATTGATGGTGAATTTCACTTATCAATCCCAAATTCTACATTAGAAATTTAAAAAAAAAGATGAATCTATAAATTAATATGTTAACTATATCAATCTCACATGTGAACACATAGTTTCTCCGCTTTCAAATGTATTTTCGAAAAGAAAGGTAAACTGATTAACGCTGTGCGAAAAATGAATGAATAAATGTCATCAACGCATCCGATCATATTTCTTACATACCTATACACGAAGGGTTATGTTGCAATAAGAAATAATTTCTTGGGTTTATTCCGAGATTTTTCTCGGAAAAACATATAAAACTTGTTTATCTCTGTAAGTAACACTCCATATTTCTATAGAATTTCAGTCGAAGTAAAATACCCTACCAACAATTAAATTTTCTGTAATTTAAATTCATGAATTTTCACCAGCCTTAACCCAGTCTCATGTTCGGCTCTAAAAGAAGAATATGGTATCTAAGCCAATCTTTGCAATACAAGACGGCACATAGTGAGATGCTTGCATTTATGTATTAAGGTACTACTGAATAAGGCACCAAATGTATTATTCCGTAGTTATCTTTGCCTCTTGAGGTCAAAGTGTACGAATTTGAAGCACCATAGAAGCGTCGTTAGCAGGCCTCGTTTAAAAGAAGTAAATTTTCCCTCGTGCCATAAAAGTTGTTGGCGGGCATAGCTCACATGCAGCGGTGGGACCCGCAAAAAATTGGAAGAGGCATGAAGAGTATCCATTTTCAAAGCGTATTCTCCCAAAGATGTTTCTCGAGAGTAAAAATTGTCGGGTCGCTGGTTATATGGAAAAGGGTGCGGGAGGAGGGGAGGAGACTCCCGCGATTGACAATGGCTGCGACAATGCATATTCGAAAACTGCTGCCGGCTCTTCTTACGATCTCACGCCGTGGGTGTTGGATCTTATTTACTCGGCAGCTCCGGCGTCGTGAGGAGAATGGGGATCCTTCAGTCGCGCGGGGCTAAAGCGAGCATCCATTTATGAGTTCACAGCGCTACTCTCCTGCCGCGGCGGCACATTACCGAGGTCATAACAATAAAAGCGATGCATAAATTTCGAAAGAAATTTGGACGATGATTTCTTCTCCCTTATTCGATTCTCTTTCTTTATCCCATCTTTCCTCTCTCTCTGCGTGAGTATAACTTTGCACTCTTGTCTCAAGAATTCTTTTTTTGGGGTTTTTCGATTTTTATTCCACTCCCCGCTGCTCTTTCCTTCATTGTTATCAAAATAATTCCCCCTCTCCACAAATCCTCCGTCTAATTCAAGTATTCTTTCAAACCCAAATGCTAACTTCCAGCCGCTGCCACGGTAAAGGCAACTCAAGTACTTGAACGTGTTCTGCAAGGTGTAATTTACTACTGCATTTTCGGCGTACTATTTATAAGCTGGATGTAATTAACTATCTGCTGTTTCTACTTTCACACGTAAAAGTAAAAAAAAAAAGTTCTGATCTTACGTAAAAAAACACGTTTTATCTCCATAATACTAAAATAAAATACAATAGTAAATTCTCGCTCACTTTTATAACAAAGGACCATAATTTTGACACATAGTGTCATTCTGAAGGAATTTCAAACATAGGAACTAATTATTTTCTGTCTTTGACGTTCAGTCTCTATTGAAACTACTTACTTCCACCCTCTACCGCCCTACCACACCATCTAATCAGATGATCTCTTCCTAAAAAACATAATGTACCACATGCACATCCGTCTCCTTAGACCTGAAGCCTCTTCTGGTTCTAGGTTTACAACTTCGTAAAACCTTAATTGCATCTGGAACCTTCAACATGACAGTGTGGGAACTATTGGCCGGTAATTTATAAAGGAATACGGAAGTTTACTCTAGCGTTTGATCTTTGTATTATACTTATTTGAGTTAGTTAATGAAATAAATTTGGATTGAGTATTTAAATTGATTTGAGTGACCATAAGTTCGACGCATAGTTATAAAAAATGCAAAATTTGGACACTTGATTCTTTGGATGATCAAATGACTTCCAGATGACATAATATCCCCGATGGATTTTTGATTGATAATCAGTCACGAAATAAAAAATTGAATTCATGATAATTTACAGAATAAAAGAACTTTGAATTTTGATCACATAAATGAAAGAATACGTATACGCACTGTCTTAAATGGCAGAGGCGATTTGATGACAGCAGCGGAAGAGAGACCTTTGTAAAGGATAAAAATTTAATGTTATAACGAATACGAATTAAAATGATTCAGAAAATGTTTAATGATAAATTTGTAATGAAAGAGACTAATTTATTGTACAATTTTTATTGCATTTTCGAATCTGAAGTAAATAATGAAATGAACAAATCTGCAAAGAACTGCTAAAATTGATCGAAAGCTTGGAGTAAAATAAAAATTATTAAAACGAAGTCTATCTGAAGTAAAAATGCTGATGGGGATAATAAAATGGAATCAACTCCAAAACCAATAATTCTTCCCAGTCGACACCTCAATTCTCTTAAACCATCTTCGAGAGGATGGCAGGTGAAGATGATTGTGCGTGTACTAAGTGCCCTAAAATCGAATTTGTAATCCGGAGGAGAGAGGAAACTGGGGAGCACCGCGTGATTTTTATTTCCTTCGACTTGTGTGTCCTTGGCACCAAACTCTCTTCGTCCCCCTCCACATCCACACAAAAAGAGTCCCCACACATATTCTCCAATCCCGTATCCTCCAGCCTGCTAGGTTTAATCCTCTCCTCCCTCAAGTCTCTGTCGGCCCTTTTTTCCCCACGCTCTGCCCATATCTCGCCCTTTCCTCCTCCAACCTCCTCCTCTTCTTTCTTTGGTTCCCGACCAAAGCGTGAGAGCCCCCACACGCACATAGACACATTCGCACGAGGACACACACGATCCGGCATCCTCTCCCGTACCCTATCCAACGTGGCCCTATACTAACCCTTTCCATTCCTTGGGCTCCTCGCCATATTGTATCCTTCGGTCGCTGAATATTTCAGTCGATTGGGCAGCTGGACTGGGAGAGCATCAAGAGGGGTGAGGAGAGGGTTGAAAGGAGAAGTGTGCGAGGAAAGGAGAGTCGGGGAAGGAAAGATAGAAGGGGAGGAGGGAACGAAGGCGACCAGGATGCACGAAACGAAGCGGAAGAAGAAGAGGGCTTGCTGCGAGTAAAGTTAACATCCACATACTACCCTTCGAGGCGCTGCAGAGGCGTGTGGCTGGGGGTGTCAGGGAGCCAGCTGTTAAAGATAAGGGATTATTGAAAAGGAAGGGAAAGGGAACAGAGATGAATAACCTCCCCTCTCCGTTTTAGTTGCCTGATAATCATAATGTGTCGTAGTAGTCGTCGTCGTAATATATATTCAAGTATTACGTAATATGTCTTTGGGGGTGAGGGGTTGGGATCATCTTACATTTTCTTATGTAAGGGGGACAGGGGATCTGGAACCAATTTACGTCAGATTTTTTACCATCTTGAAATATTATATCGTTTCCAAATGAAATTTAGGAGTGACATGGAGCATCCGCTCGCTAATGTCGCGTTTTCCGTAATCTCATTACTACACCAATGTTCCTTTCCAATTGCCTGACTGGCTAGCTGCATTACCTCCATGCTCAGCCAAAGCGAATATTCAACGAAGAGTAGATACAAATATCTAACGTCATACGTAAGACTGAGAGGGAGGGGGGTTGGGAAAATCTTACATTGTCTTACATAGGGAGAGGGTGTGGAGTCATAAATAATCTTACGTAATACTTGAACGGCCCCGCAGTTAAATAATTATTAAATATTTGGATGCAAATATTCGCTCGGATTGATATTTTCTGCGGACATATTTATGAAGGAATATGCGAGAGCTGAAAATAAAATCTTGGAATACCGTTGATATTCAGGTTTGTTGCAACTCAACTGACTTACAATATTTCCAGCTGCCGCGAGTGTTATACTATCTCGTTAATAAACGAATGATAAAGGGTGCGAACTTTCAAAAGAGCAAAAGAAGTACTAAAGTTTGACCAAGATAATTACGCAGTTGAAATGCTCCGAGTTTGCTGACAAAGAAATGAAAAGTGAACTATTTTCACAATCGTACGACTCACACAAGATTAGATTAGATTGAAGTTGGATGGAGTTCCTCCGAGGAGGACCTGGGGCACCTAGTCCTCTTGGTCCTTTGTGCTAACCACCATTACTGTATCATCCAGAGTCCAATGGCCTTGCTGAAGGCCAGCATGTCCTCTATGGGGATACCCGTCTTCAACTGGTTCTAGAAAAGGAGAACCCAGGTGCCTGACTCTAGTCCTCGTCAGAGCAAGACAATCGCAGAGAACGTCAAATGTTTCGTCCTCTTCTTCGCACCATCTGCATCTGGTGGAGTCCGCAAACTTCAAAAGATGGTGATGCCTCATAACCTGATAGTGTCCAGTAAGGAATCCCACAATCGCGCGCAGTTGACTTCTGTTTAACAGTAGAAGTCTTATTGCCAGTCCCGGTTTGGGCCCTTCAATCAGGAGCTTGGCTTGCCTGAGCCCCTGTGTTAGCCGCCAGATGTCGAAGTGTCGGGCAAGGCTCCACCTCTTGATCTCTGTTATCCCTTTTGAGGGATTGCGACTCACACAAAGGTCACCATCATGAATTTTTCGATCAGACGAATCCCTTTCCCAAATGCAATTAGACACGTTTACTAATTGTCGACCTTTCAAACTGTCAACTGAGATGTCGTCTAGATCGAACTTTAAAATTTGGTCCCAAGCACCATTTGGTCCAAGTTGAACGCTAATAAAACAAGCTTTCAAAATTTGGCGCCATTAAATCCAATAATCATAGTTTTCATTCCTTGTGACCAGATTTTAACGTCGTAAAATTCAACTTTTCTCATTGACGTAGACATTCATTTCCATGTTTTTCATTAATCGTTCCATAAATATATTTTGGACTCAAAATGGACCTTCCACGATTTTTTTCCAGCAATCAGGCGTGATCCAATGAATTAACCAAAAATACTCATAAATGTGACGTCTCATTCAATCGTTACAACCAATTTGTAAGATAAATTTTAAACACTTGTACGTATACAATTGTAACTCATTAAAAACAGTTTGAGAGATTTTTTTCCCTAAACATAAGAGAGACTACATTCATATTTTGACGTTGATATGGAGCGTAGCTTATTATGGTGCAGAAATGTAGACTCTCAGAAAGAAGGACGAGAATAGGCTGCAGGCATTTGAAATGTGGTTGTAGAGAAGGATGAAGAAGGTGAGGTGGACGTAGAGGAAGACTAACTAGGAAGTGCCTGAGATGACGGACAATGAAAGGAAACTTTTGAATAACTTCGAGATCGGCAGATTAGGTGGCTGGAGGATGTAATAAGGAGCGAGTGGATGCTCAAGAATGTCATAGATGGGAGGATGGTAGACTTATGTGGAAGGATAAGAATGAGAATAGATTACATGGACAGGATGAAGAAGGGCAGATTGTATGTTGAGGTGAAAAAGGATATACTAGAGATAGATAGGCATAGAGAAGTGGAGAAAATCGGGAGGAGATTCTCTGACATTCAGCAAACCCTACCTGAACCGGTAGAGTACTTAAAAAAATTAATATTTTATTTAAATAATACGCAGCTGTAATACGTATGCAGTAAATATGGTAAAACTTAAGATAAATAATTTGCTTAAATTCCTCTTTTTGTAAATATTATCCCGCTGGAAAGCATACCACTACCATTTCCTGCGGAAAACGACAGATGGAGGAAAGCAGCGCGCTTCGTTAAAAACTATTACGAGCGTACATAGTGTCTCACAACTTTAAGAGGGATTAAGGTGGGAGCCCCTAGGGACTCTGAGACTACACGCTAGGTTTAGGTTGCTTGATAAACTCAGAACTGATATTTTTCAGACCGACATAGAGAATATTATCATAACTCCTCACTACATCTCTAAGTCTGACAGACGCGATAAATAAGAGAGATACACTGCCGAACAGATAGGTCCAAGAACTCTTTCTTTCTGCGAACAGATAGCGATCACGATAAAAATTAAGCTCACTAAATACACTCCTATAATTCATGTTAGCATTTCATCTCCAATAAACTTACACATTTACACGGCTGGTGACCTAACACCCCCTGCCACATGCCATGCAGCGGCTCGTGGGGTATTATGTAGATGTAAATTATTAGCAAATATCGTGAAGAGTATAATGGTGTCTGATATTTAAACAGCCATGGGAGGATGAAATATTTTTCTTTACAGAGAGACAAAAATAAATTAATTTTCTGTGAAGAGATTTTTCACTCAAATCTAATGAACGGATAGAATCATCAATGATAAGGTCCTACGAAGAACTGAGGAAAAATGAGGCTTGACTGAAACTCTGGAACGTGGACGTGGTAAATATACTTGTTGCATACATTCTGAATGGTGGCAAATGAGCAATAAATGTCGGAAATTAGCAAGAAAGACCATGGATGATAAATAAATAAATCATACGCAAACCTCAATCAGAAGTACTCAGTATACTACTATAGTTGTGGAGTCGTATCTCATTTTTTTATTCTTTTGTTCGTCGGTTGCTAGCGAGGTTACAGCTGTAGGTCCCGAGTGGAGGCGCAGGCGTTCAGTCGACCTGTTTTCGTCTGCTTCGACACTCGGCCGAGGCTACCAGTCGTTCATTAATCTCCCATGAGTAGCAGAGTCTCCATAGTCACTTAGAAGCAGTGCGATATTCTTCTCATGTGCTGTGATGTTCTCTCAATCTCCTCTTTACATTCTGGTCACCCCCTTGGTGACTCACCTACAGCAATCCTCGGCTGCCTACTACTCTCCTGGACCCGTCTACTGAACGTGTAATCCAACCCAACTTTCTTGTATTCTAATTGATTTTGTTTACCATATAATATGTGGTAAGCTTAGTCCCAATTAAATTTGGGAGTTATATAGAGTCCACTTTTGATCGTTTATCTTACAAGAAGATCGTTTTGCTGCAGTTCACCAATACATGCTCCCATCACACAGCAGCTTACTTCCCACTTAGCCCTTAACTTCGACATCCTTGTCTTATGAATTCCACTCTTTTTCGCACTTGGTAACTCATCCCTTTAATTTTGCCTTCCATTACTTTTCTGAATAGGCTATTTTGTTGCAAAGTGTGTAAAACTATTTGTTCTACATGTAAGTTCGTCTAAATAAAGAATTACCTCGATTTTGAACATTCAGCAAGTGGATCGAAAAATTTTAAGAATGATTTTGGGATCTCCAAGATAAACACTCGGCTTTTATCGAAAGACGAAAAAACCAGGAGACATACAATCACATCGAAAAGACATCAGACACCATTATAAAAAGAGGAGACATCTCAATGCCCAATGGAAACATCTATTGAATAGGCCAGAGGAAATTAACCAAAACCATTTTCCAAATGATTTGAGAATTGAAAATCCTAGGTAAGCTGGTTTCAGGAGGTATAAAAAGGTATGTAGAAAACAGAAGTTCAGGCAACGAAGGTGTGCAATGGGGAAACCTTTAAATCCAAATTTTAGGCCAGCAAGGGCGACTAGGACCTAAAAATCATATATAGAGAAGAGCTCGGTGAGAAAAATCGCGCAAAGATAACCCTGGAAGTCACATGTTCGAATCAACGAGATCCATGTTCGGCCAAGAACAATAAGAAGAAAAAAAAGAGCAGTCAGATAAACACCGTGAGCAAGGGTATGTAAATATTTGGGTTTATGGCGGCTGAAAATGACTGTGAAGGAAGTGGAGGAGTGGAAAGACACGAATTGAGATAGGTACTGACAGATTCCAGTCTCTTTCTCTTTTTTTTCCTCTTATAAATTAGTGAGGAAGAATTTCATGTTTCAATCATGGGTGTTAGAATTTTAGGGGCGGATAACTACCTGCGACAGTCAAGCTCAAAGATGCAAACAATGCCTATGATAAGTATTACATCTAGCTCATCACAAATGCGTATTAGCCCGCTAGGCCAAAGGTCCTTGGTCTCATTCCCGTTTCGAGTCAATTTCTTCCGGCAGCAATACCTATCGGTCTGCTAATAGTCTGCAGCTATCTCCTAGAGCTTCTCATTTCGTCCGTCGTCATCAGCTTGGATTTAGCATTCGGAAGGTACACATTGTTTGCAAAAGGAGATCTTCTATTTTTTTCGGGAACATTTTTCCCTGAATAACTGGTTACCTGTTTACAGGAACGCCATATAGGAAAATAATTCCACATCGAAATGTCGGAGCGCAGGCAAAGATGATTTCTGGGCCAGTGTCTTCTAAGATTCTATTCTAGTTTATGACCTTTCTACTAATGGGGTTAAATGATATATGTCGCGTCCATTTGAAACTCAAATTATGTGAATTTTTCCAGTACCCTAACCTTTCATGTAACCTTTGAATTTCTAGCGGCTCCCAGATCAATCAATTTAACTGTTTTGCTGCACTATGATTGCTCTTAGTGGTGACAATTAAATAGGTGACTTTTGCAAATTTTCTTTTACTTTAGAGATTAGGTCTTCTAGTCATGAGTGCCAGATTTTGAGAGCGTGCTTGAGACGTGGCCTGTTGAGAGAGAGTTCACTTTTCAGTGATACTATAAACGTTCCAAATACCACTGGTAGACATCAGGAGATACATACCTGAATCAGTTAAAAATTAACCACTGAACAGAATCGATAGCACTTTGAAAGTATTTATAAACGTTATCTAAAACCAATACACTTCAAAATTTCCGTCTACTTCAGCCAGGTGGATAATCGTCGAACCTTAGGGGGCTGGCTCAAATACCAGTCCTTCGATCAATCTTCCTATTCACCTATTGAAAATGTCCACTGGTTGAATTGGAGTATCATTCAGAGTCCAACATTAAAATTAGAACAATACGCTAAATTCCACAATATCAATTTCTAACAACCGACCATGACTTTGGATCTAGGTAGGTGCCATTTTCAAAGTACTTGTATTATATTATTTTTGTATTTTGTCTTGAATTTTTTCATCAAGCCGAAACCACCATTGGTTATTAAAATATTGAGCTTTATAAATAAGTCCTTTAATTTACTACGCTTACTATTTTTGTAAATTTTCCCTATTCCTGAGAAATGTTAAACAGCACATACTTAATGTTTTTATTTGTAGTTTATTGATCTCGTTCCGATACTCACTCACTTTGTAGGAAAGAAAGAGAGAGGAATGGGATAGGAAAAGAAAGGAATATATGTTATGTGTGGGGGGGATGGCACAGACTTGGGAAAAAGAATCCTCCAGAGAGAAACGAAAGAAGAGCGTTGCGACCAAAGGGCGGGGGACGGAGTCAGATAAGGAATTCAAATGAGGGTGGAGGATGCCTGGAACGGGAATGGGGGTGAGGCTGATGGCAGGGGGGGGGGTTGGAAAAATGGGTAGAGTGGCGGAAAAGAAAAGTGGAAGTTACAGTAGGAAGACGTAGGAGAAAATTGACGATATCGGGGAAAGGAAATTTATAGAGAAAACGTATGAAGCGGAGAAAATGAATTTTTTCACGTTTGAGTAGATAGATTGATCAATAAACGATGCGTGAGATATATATTTAAAAACTAGTGTAAATTCGTCTTTTGGTTTGTTATCTGGCGATTAGACTGAAAGCTGCTTGTGAAATAATTTGCATCATTATTAAAGGATAGGCAGATATACACCAATTGGGGAGTAGTTTGCTAGGAATTAATCGTTTTAGTTGTATTATATTTGGATTTTAGGGTGCGCTTACTGCTAGGATAAATTCCGCCACATAATTCTGATACATACACAGAAAAGAGAGTACTGGGGAAGCGTGGAAGAGAAAGGAAAATAATAGAAATTCTTGAAAAAATAAAAATAGGTAGAGAGTAGAAGGAATTTGAATAGATCTGATGACGAGCTAACTATAGTAGCAGAAGCAAGATTATGTCTTCAAATTTAGCATAGTAAATTAAGTTATGTGCACAAATCTATCAATCAGCAGGTAGAGCACCGATTGAAATGAATGAAGTCAAGATGTGAACCAGATGTATTGAAGTGGGAATCCAGAATTCTAAAAACTCGGCTTTCGCGGTTCAAACCACTGGGTGGAAAGGGATTACCTTCAAATATGAGACGGGAATAGAAGAATGGAACGAAGCTGGAAAGATGCAACCGTGGAAATTGAGGAGGAATGTGATTGGGTACGGCTATCACATTTTCACTCAATGGAAAATGGCCCAAACTCACTTCGGGTTTCCGGCTACAATACAAGTTTCCCATACAATTGGCTTATCATTAATTACGATGGCAAATGGAGTTGTATGCCAATCCTCAAAGAAGCCAGTAAATCGGAAAACTTATAATCATTCTCAGAGAACAACCGTTTATAATTAAAGGGTATGTTTTAAATATCCTGGAAGGTCCGTTTGATTTAGTGCCTTCGAAACGATCATTCGCAGGCTTTTAGCCATAAAAAGGATTTCCAGTATTTTCAGTTCATGTGGTTAAATTTCAGATATAGCCTTATCTAAGGTTTAACCTAATGAAAATTCATCATGCCACATCAGAGAAATTTTATAATCATCTAATTTACTCGGTAGACTTTTTTTTATGTAAAACAATTGTCAAAAAGGTGTCATATTCAGGACCAAATAACATGGAAACGGGCTTTAAAAATAAATATCATGTGAAATTTTCAAAATGATAATAATTATTTAACAAATATCCCTTTTCTACATCTCTCAGTTTATATTTACTGGACAAAATGTCAGTTTATGTCTTGTTGTAACCAAGGAAAATATTGGATTTTTATGTGTGCCAAATATGTTTGAGATGAAAGTAGAAAAATATAAGATTTCAATCTAATGAGAAATAAATCTTTTCATTTTGTTTTATCATCTTTTCATCATACGAAAATATTTTTTCAATTTTTTTATATCAATATAATTAAAGAAAGATCTATTTCATAATAATAAATTTCTGATTATGACTTAAGTCATTAACTCTTGAATGTATCTCTTCATTAAAAGCCACCGAACTAATTAATGACCCCAATCTTCTGTCAAGTACAAAAATGTGTTTTTTATTGGTATGAATCTTCCTTTCAACTATTGTGGTAAAATTTTCTACAGCAGTTGTATCAAAGTTTTTCTTAAGTACGTGAACATTCAGTAACATAATTCAGTAGGAAAAGAGCCACTATTGTATTATACAACTGTTTCACGTAAAACTCTGTTGGGAACTAAATGATTTTTATGAAATGGCATTTTACCTAATCAACACTTTTGAATCATTCCGACAGCAGCAGGTATTTTCCTTCATGTGTACCAAAAACATTTTATCGTACCAGGTTATAACTCTTTGACTCACGGTTTAAACAAGAAACGGCATATATTTACTGTTACTCGAACAGTGTATGGAGATATGAGGAAAAAATCAGACCAAGATATTTTTAAGACAAGTCAACTGGATGGGGTAAAGACCCCTACAAATTCCACGATAAAAATGTTGATAACTTAATTCCCCAGCAGAATAAATATTTCTATAAACGCCGCGGAATATCTTCACGAAGAGTACGATGATGCTCCACGAGGAACACTGGGCACTAAAAAGCCTCTTATGGTAATTGACGCTGTTCTGTTGCGTTATTATCAATGATAATGAGCTTTTTGCGGTCAGGACTGACTCTCTCCCTCTGGAATATTCGGCACGTACTCTCGCCATAATTTCCACACCCGTCGTCAACCGTGTTTTTATGCTCCACTCTAAATGTAAACACTTCATAAACCTCCGCTGATGAATGAAATGCGGGCTTTTTCGGGCGTAGGCTAAAGGCATTTCCCCCCAACACATTCCGTCGGGCGGTGGAGAGGGTAAACGGACGGGGAAACGTTCTTGCTCTGGATATAGCAAAACGTCCGCGGGAAGAGGCGATTGATATAAAATATGCGAGCGTAAAAAAATGAAAGACGGGTCTCCTCCGAGATGGGAGTCCATGGGAAATGATAACTAGGGGAATTGGCGATAAACTTTCCTCCTCCCTCGTTCGCTCCCCTCTCCTCTGGCGTGAACGATGGCAACCGAAGGGTGAATGGGACGGTAAAAAATATTTTTACTGATTCATTTACATAAATGTATAAATATTATGCGCGTGTATAGAAATGTGTTGGATGTGGAGCGTGGCTGGTGTGAGAGCGAAACGAGGACCCTGGGGAGAGATGAGAATAGATTGAAGGCGCTTGAGAAGTGGATTCAGAGAATGGCCACTTGGATAGTTTGACTGATGCAGGAAAACACAGGAGAAGTGCTTGTTATGGCGGTGAAGGAAACAAAGATATTGTAGAAGATTACACGTAAGAATAAGTGGCGGACAATGAAATAAATTGAGCGTCAGAGAAAGTTGATCACTGCTATTACTGTAGGAAGCCGCTAAGCTCTCCTGACAGTTTTACAACCTTTACTGAAGTGGGTATTGACATCTTTTAGTTATTTCCATCTAGTATGCCTGGTGTGAGAGTCACCATAAAACCTACGCGATATTTAGAACGTCTTAGAAAAACATCTATGAGTGTTTAATGTGAGCTTTTACTCAAGAATTTAGACGGAAGAAAAACGGGGAGGAGGAATGTAATACCGAGTAAAGATATGTAGATCTGAAAAGGCAAATTGAGTAAAGCCTTGGAATATTCAGGGATATTCTTCTAAAAAAAATAAATTTTTAGAGAAAATAGGTAAAAATGTCTTATATCTGGATATGTACGGGAATATGTAAGACAACCTCAGCTTATCACTCTAATCAAAGCTTATAATAGCAATTTTAAAGAGTCTAATCTAAGTGAATGACGTTAAAATATTTTTAATCTCTCGAAAACTGATTTGATATGAAGATAGACACCACAACTGATGCACCAAACATTTTTCCTGAAAAATACAAACACATTTTCCCATAAAAATATTAGTGAAATGAAAGCAGCTCTCCATATTGGTTATTTTGCTTAAATGGAAACTGCTGTAGCTATTAAAAGCAAAATGGGACGACTCAGGAGATATATCTGTGAATTGTGCTGTAAGCATGGGACAAGAGGAGTGATCGCTGAAGACAAGTTTTTGACTTATATTTTACGATCTAATCCTACTTCTGTAAAGCTTTGGCACGATTTTTAGTGAGAGCAGTGATTTTCCTTTGGTTAAAATTAAAACGTGCCATTTAAAATTCGTTTTGACCAGAGTCTATCGGAGAGCTTTCTTAAGCTGAAAACAAAGAAGAGTGGCATCTTATGAAAATCTAGATGAACTTTGAATATCATCTCTAGGAGTCTCGAATTCACCATTGAACTGATCTCTCTCTTCAATTTTGGAGTCCCATTTAGTTCCGATCACACGCACTATTTACTCCACACGACAATTCCTGGATCATCCTTTATCGAATACTCCCTTCTCTTCCATCTTCACTTTTATATTCACGTCCCCGCGACACATATCCGTTCATACTTTCTTCCAACACTTTCACCAACCGCGGTCGTATCATCTTCTTTCTCATTCCTATCACAATATTGAGTATAAGTTAAACTTAATCGTTATTATAATTATTAGGAAATTCGTGGCTTGGTGTATGAGAAAAGAAAACCAGTGGTTGAGATTAGGAAGAGAAAAAGTAGGTGTTTACAAAGGTAATGATGGGTGAAGAGTAGCTTTGAGAGCTTAAATTGAGGGGAACTTGTTGGGAAAACGCGGAAAGAAGAGGAAAGAATAAGTTTTGAGGACGGAAAAAAGAGAATGGACATACACTGAGATGGAGAAGGAAATATAATTGGTCGATATCACCCTTGGATACCTGGAAATCTACGAGATTTTCATTCCCATTTAAACCTACCTAAACTGACAGATTACTCAACAACACTTTTTAACCTCTTATTATTATGGGTGTTGGCATGAATTTCAAATCATGACCTGTTTTCATTTACTACTGCACATTGACGGTAATAAAATGTGTTAACTTTCTCGTAAAATATTAATAAAAATTAATCGGAAGATAGCTTTGTATATAATTTCGTCTAAAAATATCTTGAGTAAAATATTCGGATGATAGAGAATAGCCGTTTGCTTTTTAGTAGTGTAGCTGGAGGGGTAGAATCGGTGAAACTTTGAAGTATAAAGTTCAAAGTAGATGTAGTAAAATATTATTAACGAATAGTGATAAAAACTCAGGATAGGAAAATAGCTGCGGACGTGTTTTGGGCGTGGTAGGGTGGGAGGATATTTGGAGTGGACGAGGGTGGAGAAGCCGAATAATGGAAGGGGAGGGAGGTTGCGGGAGAAAGAGTGGGGGTGGAGGAAGTCTTAGGGGAAGGGGAGAAGGATGGGATGGGAGGGAGTGAAAGACGGGATGGGTGATGCGAGAGTGGGGGAGGGAGTTGAATTTTTTATCGGCAGTGAGGAACGACCGTGTCCCTCCGCCACACAAGACCTTCCGTTTCCTCCGCTCCCGCCTTACGCACCCAACCTGCTCCACGCCCTCCACACACTTACAAACAGACGCACCCCTCTCGCGTCCTTCGGCTTCAAAACGACTCCGCTCCCTCCTCCTGGTTCGCAACCGTAACTCCACCGATTAGTTAACCTCACTGCGAGACCGGCAAGAATATATTTATGTTAAGCATCAAACTCCTCAAACCTTTTCCTGGTAGGAGAGTATTGGCCGGTTGCACGAGCGATTGGATCTATTATTATAATATCATTACAATGGAGACTCCATTAATGAAGTTTTTTTACATAATTTTCAATTAGGAAGAACTGCTGTATTCCTTACTTACCACCATAAGCCATTGCTTCCAATCTTTGATTTACCCCTTTACCGTTGAATTAAATCTACTCAGATTCATGTAAGAACCATAGTTTTCTCCTAGTATTTTGGCCCAATGTAGAGGATAATTTTGGGACGAGGGATGTGGAAGTCCCAAAATTCAGCGTTGCTTCCAACATAAATGCTTCGAGGAGAGGGATGAATTACATAATGTCCCATTTCGAATCATTCAACAGATAAAATCCAAGATAAAGTCGTAGAAATAGGTGATTGCCTATTAGTCTGGCACGCTTGCTTTTCAAAAGAAGTAATTTGGTTACTGTGCCCCTCTCTCTTGCCCTAAAACAGCAGTATGTTATCTGTTAAGAGGAGGCTGAAGCTTGCGCAAGGTTTCCTTCCGTTCAACTTCCGTTACCTTATCTTCAATTCTCTAACTGTAATTCATACCTTTTCTCTATGGTTGCCTCAATACATGACCAAACAACCAATTAACTCGCTCGTCTTTCATCATACGGTAACTTTTCATCACATAATAAAGACTGAAGGAGATTCAATGCGCATTTTCCATGTTGGTTGCCCATGGAAATAATAAAAGTCCCTATCAATATACTGCAGTTCATAAAGTTTTACTCCATTTTTAAGGTAACCTATAATATTATAGAATAGTGCTTTTACTTGAATATCAAATTGAAAATCAAAAATTGGATACGTCATCAGTGTCGTTTCAGACCTGGCCATAAGAGTAGCAGTTTTCAACAAGTTCAAAGTGTGGGACGACTATTGAAGACATTTGTCATCGACTTCTCTGGTTAGGCTACCTCTCTAATTCAAGTTTACGTTGAAAATATATATTTCATTTTACAAGCGTAGAGCACTCGAAATAATTCAATCATAAAAAATGTTTAGTGCTACTAATGTATTTGATACAAAAAATATCTTCCACATTCCATTTCAAAGTGTATATACAGATATAATACAACTAGATGACGTGGACTGATTATTGAATGACCAAAATGCAAAATGAGGCAGGAATTTTTTAAGTTGTACGTTTTATGGGAATCATCGTGAGTAACCCTGAACTCATAAGAATAGTTCACTGGAGCTTGTCACTCCGTATAACACTTCATTTCTTCATAATTATGCATTCTTAGTTATTTTTTCATTAATGTGCGTGTTGCCGCAGGTTTAACGTCTGAGTGGAGTCCAACTCTATCCTTAGGAAATATGCATCTGCTTACGGAATTCGAACTGTCCCTCTCGATGGTCACCTGGATAAGCGATGAGGAGTGGATACCAATACATGGGTAGGAGTAGAAACCACCATAAATGTCATCGCCAAGATGAATTAATCTTTAATTTAAATAAAACTGTCAGTTACTCTTTTCGTGAAGGACCCTGACAAATAAAGCTGTCTCGTCAATATCAATGATACCAAGTCCTGTGCATGATATAGGCTTAAATTCACTATACGTCATCGAGTTGAACCCGTACACAGCAGAAGAAACGGAAATAACCCTACTAGTCCGTAATTTCAGAATTTTTCAGGTGGGAGTTATTTTATCGTTTCACATCATTTTTTACACTTGTTTTCAGCGAATTTCTTACGATACCACTCACTATTACCAATAAACGCCCTCCGCTAAAAACTTGTTAACAAATATAAAAAAATTACTCTCATTGTTTTTCTGAGCATGATGCATAACAATACTCCTTATCCTCAACCATAGCATAAAATTATAGACTTATGTTAACATTTCTATCGAATACCAAAATTTTAATATTTAAAAAAAAAGATTTTTTAAAAGAAATTTTCAAGGGAGAGGTTAGAATGAAAAAATGTCACCTTTCTGATACCCTAGATGGAGAAAGTTAATTTTCTTAATAATTAATCTTAATTTTGAAAGCTACAGGTACGAATACCTATTTCAACCCAATCCTCTCACGTAAAATGCACAAAGTGAAAAAATATCAAAATGAGCATAATGCATAACGATACTCCTTTATCCTCAACCATAGCGATAAATTATAGACTTATGTTAAAATTTCTATCGAATACAAAAATTTTAATACTTAAATGTTTAAAAGATTTTTTAAATAAATTTTCATGGGAGATGTTAGAATGAAAAAATATCACCTTTCTGATACCCTAGAAGGAGAATCTTAATTTTCTTAAGAATTAATCTAAATTTTGAAAGCTACAGGTACGAATACCTATTTCAACCCAATCATCTTACGTAAAATGCGCAAAGTGAAAAATTATCAATTTATTGTGAAATATTGAAAACGTTTACTATACGAATGTAATTTAAATAGAAATACCGGAAGGAAATGAATATGGTGCAACGAGTACTCGAATAAAACCTGGTTATTAAAGCAATCTTAATAAAAATCCTACTAATATAATGGGCTAAATGAAAAAAAAGGTTGGTGAGGACTTAAACAGGACGAATGGATTCTCTCTTACGCCAAACCACAAAAAAGAATATGACGCAAGAAATTATTGCAAATATTTTTCACCCATTGTACCCAGTTTGACAGCGTTTGAAGGAAGAATAGGTTCTGTACATTTATCACTTGATATTCCTCTTAGATTTATATGATCCTACCATCTTTTAATGTATTATTTCATTTCCTTTTTATTGCAGCACATAAAACTCCAGTGATACACCATCATAAATCTTCCGACTAAATTTTTGGTCGGTAATAAAATAGCAACACTGACGGATAATTGCATCTTAAATCGCTTAATATTGACGTTGGAGCCAAGTGAGAGAAAGTGAGAAAAATTATAAGCCATTTAAGAAGTACTAGGCATGCTAGACTAGAAGAGGAATCTAGAAGAGGATTATATAACGCAGAGTTGGTAGATTGTAGGGGAGACTAGGACGGGTGTTGGACTGTTTATGGCAGCAATTACAAGAGATATCGCTTGGTAAGTAGGTACAATAGAGGAAAATGAAAGGCAAGATTTTTGGATGGAATGACTCAAATTTTGGTTACATGATGAAAAGAAGAGCTAATTGTTTTGTGGTAGCCTAAGTTTTACTTTCACACACATGTATATTTGAACTGTGGAAAATCTGTCATTGTGAATTTTTGTCGAATTTAAACAGAAATTATACTAAAAAACGTGAGTAAAATATTTCCTTAATCACCTCCTTAACGTGAAATTTTATATATTTGAATTTTCATCATTCAATCATTTCTACCACTAAGAATTTTAACATTACGCCGGCACCATCTCCATTTTTAGTACAGTTAAACAAAACACCCAGATTAAAAATGCTTACGTCTCATATCTGTTTCTTTTGGTTCTGAGGGTCTTTTAGTGTCTTATATTTTGATTGCTTTGATGATTTTCTGGCCACCATAACAATACAAGGCAAAAGATAAAGATTTGCAAAGCAAACGTTATCCAAATCTGTTACCAAAACCTTAAACTGTACCATTAATTTCATTAGTCAATATCTGATGGATCCCAGAACAACTGAAAGTTTATAAACAAAATTTTATACATGAAAAAAACAAGGCTAAAACAGATAGTCTTGAAGATTTTTCCAACTAAAGATAAATACATTGTCGTTACTGGTGAATTTTTGTGCATATTTTGAAAATATCCAAATGAAATGAGAAAATTCGAGAAGTGGTACATTCGATCGCCCTTTTTGCGTAAAAATTTGTTGCCTCCGTGTTCTAAGTTATTACTCTCTTACAGGGCTAATGGAAATAGAGTCTAATCAAATGTTACTGAGGTATCTGAGACTTTATGGACTTACCAGTAGGTACTTTCTTCTCAGCACCATAATGCAAGTGTAGCGTACGTAGCGTAATATGATTAATTATCATAGCCGACTGCTGAAGAATTTCTTTCGCCGTTCTAGTATGATTTTGTCGTTGTCAAGACACGCATCAATCTAATTCCTATTCTGTTGCCTATTCCAAGGAAAAGGTTATTTTTGTCTATTTATCGTTACAATATGTTTTCATCGAATCCGTCGATAAGGATGTGATGACAAATAGTTACAAATTTATGTGATTTTTTCTAAATAATTTCCTAACATGCCTCGCTAAATAATACTTGTGTATTAAAAGTGCATATTTAATTTTAGTGAAGGTAAATGTTGAATCCCTTCGTATGCGGTTATAGAGATAGCATATTTTCCACCTGTTTTTGATGGGCTACTAAATAATAGTAATCGGTGATTGAGTAAAAAAGAGGTATGATAATTGGGAGTGAAAATCTTCTAGATTTTCACGTTTACAAGTGTGATATCGACCAATAATATTTCCTTATTCATCTCAGAATACATCCTTTCCCTTTTCATCCCGTCCTTATTTTCCGTTCACTTATTTTCATTCCTCCCCCGACGCGCTTGTCTAGCATATTCCCGTCAATCTAAGCTGTCGAAGTAACTCTTTGTCCCTAATTAACCCTTCTAACAACCTATTTTGTCTTTTCCTAATCTCGCCCAGTAGTTTCCTTTCCTCATCCTAATAGTGGATTTCTTACGGCCTGTACAACTGGGTTGCTAGGTTAAAAATGTTGACACGGCTAAAAAACGTTGACAAGGATAATACCAAAATCCGATTTTCCATAACCATCCGCCTCAAAATCTACAAGTTTGCCTCGCTATACCTGACCAACGAGCGCACACCATACCTCCGCAATTTCTCTTTTCATTCTTCCTTCCTCTTTTCACCCTTGTCCTCTCATCTTCCCCCACTATCTGTACGACCCACCCAGAGCCCCACCCAAACTTTTCCTCCTCAGAGGAGCCAACATCCTTTCACCCACCATTTCCCCCCCAGTCACCTGTGCCCATTCCCGTTCTACCCCCTCCCTCCCCCTCCCAACTCGCTCTCCCTCAAATCTATTCCCATCGCCCAGACAATCCCTTACGAACGTAACCCCACCCTTTCTTGCATCCCCCCAATGAAGCTTTAAATAAAATATAAACAAATAAAAGGTTAAAATAATAATAAAAAAGGAATATACCTTTACTCTCCTTTTTCGTCCCTTCCACTCTTTTATGCATGTTAGTACTCCTCAGCGGGAGCACCACTTTATCTTGCCCGTCTCACACAGTGGCACTAAAGACTTCAAAAGGGGTCAAAGTATTATATTTTGTAATTTTTTCTTGAAATTCATGACCGATATAAAGTTGGGTTTTTACCACTCGATATTAAAAATTCATAATAGCAGTTTCAATAACGTGATTTTCATTCATCGCTTTTTAGAATTATGTTTAATTATTATTTAACAAGTGAATACACATGCACCACGTACTGCAATCGAAATTTAAGCGTTTCCTTTTGCCTCTCACTCGAGTTAGAGGACATGTTAGGAGCTACTTCTATCATTTTAATTTGCAAAATATTTATAGTAATTTTTCATGTATTGCTAGTCCACGCTATCCCATTTATACATTTTTCCTAAACTCTTTATTGTTTATTTTCACAACTCCAAAAGAAGCAAAATTGGACTTTCATATCAAGCGCATCAACAACAACAAAACACGAACAAAAACATCCACGCCCTGAGTAGAAAAAAATCCATCCAGGCGAAAATGGAAACCATATTACTCTCGAGTAAGTATGTTGGGGCTTTACCGCCACCGATGGTCACAAATTACTCATTAATTATGAACATTCTGAGCAGACTTTCTCACTAATTTTAATCAATTAATCATCTTCAATAATTGGTGTACATTTTAATAGTGATTTTAACTTTACCTGTTTTACAGAATAGTTCAAGGAATAAAAAAGTTTTATTGTGCTTTTCATGATCAATTTTAAAGCTGACCCAGCAAAAGCCGCTGGCAATTGCAATAGCAGTGAGTCATATCCCGGCCAATTTAGCGTTTAATTACGCGCGAATGTTTCTACTCACCTAATAGTCAAATGCATCACTTTTTAACTAAGACATCAACCTAGCCAGCACATCGTAAAACCAACCTAAAACAGAAACTTTATTTTGTCCACTTCGGCCGGTTTTTACGCAGTTGGTCCCACTGTGCACAACCCATCATCCCTTTATCTACCTTTCCCTTCTTATGGTCTCCTCCTTCCTGCCTTTCTCCGCCACTCTGTCCATTACACGTCTTACTCTCACTCCCTCCCGCTCTACCCTCCATCTGCATGTCTCACAGTCTCCATAAACCTTTATTTCTTCCCCTTTCCCCGTCTTAACTCTCGGGGTCCTTCCTACTACCTCTGCCCCAATGCTGCTTGTTTTCCTACCTTCCTTACGTCTGAAGCATGCTTTTCAATTCTATCTTCTTGGACGACGTCAGAGGGAAGTGGGGAAAGGGTTGTGGGATGGGGACACGTAGGGGAAACGGATGGACACAGGAACAGAAAACTGTTTTCATGGGTTTATATAATATATTGTAGCCATTGCAGGTAATAGGTGGGCATAGGTTTTAATTCACGGTGCAATATCACATGGGAATGCAGTAGCAATGGAAATGCTCTGTTAATCTAATTGAGAGGATTGGTTGTACACTCAAGATGCCAAAAAATTGGTATTCTAAGCGGACTTATGGAAGTGTTATCAAATTCTAGAGAATACGAGAATAAAGTCTTGATGATTGCAGAAAAAGAATTTATTTCAAGGAAGCACTACGTTCTTTACAAAATTTAAGACAAATGTTTCGAGGCGAAGAGCAACGTTCATACGTCAGGACCAGATCGACCCTCATCTATAACCAATGGCAGCCATCAACATACCTATGTTTTTAAGCCATTTTTGGCATTAATCTTTTCATAATATCACTATCAATTAGTGAGGTGTACTCCTTGAGAAATTTCTCCCCACCAACTTGAAAGACGTTAACATTCTTCTGTAGGTCAAATAAGGAGTCAAATGCGTAAGTGTGCAATGACAAGTGATAAAATAGAATACTCTTTGTTACTTGAATTTCTCAGCCATCTGACTTATTTGAGCCACTAAATCACTCAATTAGTGCTAATGGATGAAAAAAGTAGGAGATATAAGCTAGAAATTTTCATCACCATACGAGTCTCAGGATATATGATTGGGATGCAAAGATATCCCGCCGCCAGGGTATACTTAGCCTCAGTAAAAATATGCACCAATAAAAATGAAAAAATAGGCATTGCAAAATATGTGGGATATTTTATTCCTATATTTAACTATGTTAACGTTATGATTGTTTTCTTAAAGTTTGGCCTGAGAACTTTTCTTGATTTGTTATAATCGTGTCAATAAACGGCGATATTTTACAATGGTATTCCTCAACGTAGTGCGTGCTTGACCGAGTAGAACCGCTAAGGACATCCGGAACCCGTTGAATGACGTAACGAAATGGCATTTCTATGGAAATCGTATCTAAATGAATTGCATCTGGTTTATCCTGTCTTGTAAAATCCCTGGTTTCCATTTCATTAATGGGAAGCACTGCACCACAATATTCTGATCCTTAACTGATGTTTTAACATATTAGTAGCCTACAGACGATACCGTGGGGTGACATCAAGTCATCGAGATGTCGGATTGAATTACGTAATGTTTACTATTGTCATAAATTTAATCGAGAAAACTAAAATTAAAAGTGAAAGTTTCAATTGTAGGCTTATGGAAACGAGTGACATGAAATAATTTATGGCTTTGTACAATCTACACTTGTTAAACATTGCTATGTTTTCGACAAACAAAATCATAATCAAAAACCTTGATAATGATCATATGTAAAAATTATAATCGTTTACAAAAAAAGAGTGGAATATGCAGAGCGAGATTCTATTTCTAGCAACTTAAAATATCAGCTGCTTAAGAAATGCTAATAAATTATATTATTAGGCTAGTTAAACGATATGCGATGTATTCACTGCATTTATTGAAAGAGGATGGATTTAACGCATGCTCCTCATGTCGGGAAAAGAGCGCTCGATTGCAATATCACCAATCGCCTCAGCTCAAAGCTCATTTATGGCTCATATATATTTACTTATTTAATTAAGGGTGTCCCTTAGGTTGATTAATAACCATTCGTTTTTACCGAACTCATGAGTAAACCACCAGCTTTAAAAGAGTCTAAGCTCAGCACCACTTTCAAGCTTGAGTTGCTGTTTTGTAATACTTATTTATTTCCAATAAAGGAATTTCAACAATAATATATCCACGATATTAAACGCTATTTTACAATTATGATTATTATAATAGTTATAAAAGGCTGTGTTCTTAAATATACTTTAACACGTTCCAGAACCATGAGGAAAAAACTAGCCTGCAAATTACTAGGGACATTTTTCCTTTAATACGGTAAAATAAAACTGAGGCCTGGAATATTTACGCTGCAGATTTAGCGCTTGATGACCCGAGTCCCGTAAAGCCTTGATACAAACTAAACATCGTGATCTTCTCCAACAGCTAACTTTTAGCATCCGATGGGGACGGAAAGGGAAGCTACATTGTCCTAGAAACCCTCAGCTCGGAGCAATGTATTCAGCGTGTAGCAATAATAATTCCCTTTGGTCTTACAGTCCCATGTTCTGGGTTAAGGGTCAGTTATAACCGACCCATTGTACGCTGCAGCTGACGTTTATTTCATCGTCAAATGACAACAGAGGACATCAGCTGTGTCCCACTCGGTTATCCCACTCATAACATAAAGGCAAGCACACGAGCATGGCGTAGATCGGCCGATTGAGGTTATACCTTTAGATCGCATTAACGAGGCTGATACGACTGTAATAGTGCCATATAACGTCGGAATAATTCAACCTTCATTTGTTGATGCGAATACCGTTGAAAATCCTATTTAGTAAAATGTCAAAAACTCATCGTAATTGTACGTCCATTGCTCGGCATGAAAGCCTCACTACACGCTGAAAGACCCTCTCTTTAAAATGATCGAAAATATTGTAGCATAAATACTTGGACCATGATATGAAGGATAAATATGTCGCTCTGTGATATAAAAGGCAATTTAAATAAAAATTATGAGCGTGTTTTCTTTATGAGTCTTAAAACTGAAATATGTAGAAGATATATGGGATTTAAATTCAAGATACTAATACATGGAGCAAGGTTGGAGTTTTCCGATAGCAAGATTTAGAAAATCGGCTACTATGAGGCGAAAAATTGTAATTTTCTCCAAATGAAAAGGATTGATTAACTAATCTGTCAAAAAAAGTTTCTCTTGAATTAAGAGTAATGTTTGTGATGCATAGATATTTTTCATACATTGATACGAGAGGGGCGTTTATCCCCCTGATGAGTACACTGCAAGCTATCTCAATGATCTGTAATTGGAGGAGAAATATCAGCAAACAGGCATATCAAGAATTATGATCCCAGTCGTTGAATTAAAGCATCAATGGGTGGGGGAGAAATGTACGAGCACAGCGACTTACGATTTGAGCAACAATAAATAAGGAATATAGACTGTGCAGTTAATACAGATAAACATACAGATATGGCTTTCTAGACAAAAACTTCCTTTTTGAACAGCCGTTATAATTTAAACGACAGTGTTACAATCTCTAAATTTACGAGAAAATCTTTTAAAATATGTAATTAGTACGTTAATTAAATGTATTCGCTTGGCAGCCTATATCTCTAAACTTATATTCAGAAACATATACACCGTAATAAGTAGGCTTTCAAAAATGGTTGACGTGGTCACAAAGGAAGCTAGTATAGCCTTGCTTTAGTGTAATTTACACACTATGACACGATAGAATAAACTATCAAAATTCTGGCAAAACGGGTAGAGATATTCATAAGCTTTCTTTCCTTTAAGCTTGAGAACAAAATCAGACAGCTACGCTAAAATGGTATAAAAGCGAGACAAATTGGGAATATGAATGAAATGAAGTAGACAAAATAATCGATACAGTTTTTTATTGTGGCACGTGAAATGACGGAAAGTTTGCGTATTTCAGTTTGGCAGATTGTTTCTATTGTTTTTTCACCTCCGTCAGTCCCAAAAACAGCTCTGGAGCCAAACTAACCAACGCCTTGTTGTATCAGAACTCGCATAATCTGATAGTCTAAGCCTAGCATGTGGTATTTGAACCTCTAAAGGCTTACAACTTAGTCCTATTATCAGCTGTGCAACACATGGTTTGAGCGTAGAAGTTTTTAACCCACCGTAAGGCTTTTACCAGAGCTTTATTGGATCTATAAATACATCTTAACTTTACTGAAAATCTAAAATAAACACAAATTTTCTCAATTTTTTATATCTTTAGGTTGGTTTAAACAATGAGTGTTGCATCTTTTGGATTTTATAGCCGCATGCCTCTGTAATTATTGTCTTCATCTCCACTACATCCTATCTCTCTTCATCCTGTCGACAAAACCTATTTTCCGCCTTCCCTTCTCCTCTTACTCATCAATATCCTCTTCTCTATCACGGCCTTCAGCCTCCCTTTGCCAATCATTACCAGCTCCAACCACAAACTCTGCCTCCTCTTAATCCCCTTGAGGTGGTTATTCTCCTAAGCCACCATACAAGGCACTTACTTCCCTGTTTTCGCTCCTTTACGTCTACCGCACCTCCTCGTTTCTCCCTCAATATCATGATTTATAGACCTGCTGCATATTCTCGCCTACCTTTCTATAACTCACTGTCTCTAAATCATACAGCAACGCATCAAATATTAAATTCTCCACTCACTTTACCACTACTATACTAATATCATACAACTCATCTTTTTAAACAGTATTTTATAGTCTTGGACTTTTTTTTATAGGAAACCCTTTGCATAAGAATAAGAACAATTTTTTACTCAAAAGCTTTGGAACAATGTCGTTTACAAATATCAATGAGCTTTAAGAATCCTCATGTATCACAGACCTGTATGGAGAATGCCTTCCATAAATGACATTTCATTGCTGGCATTTAAAAAATACTTTAATAAGCATGTGTAATATGAACAAGGACAATTTCGTTTTAACCGAATTGTGAACAAGAAAAAACAGAGACAATAATAATAATTCATCTTGCTTAAATTTGCATGAAACACTAATTATAACAAGTTATAACAAAGGTTACACGTAAATACGTTACAAATCCATTATAAAACATCAAAATTGTTATGTGCCAACATCCATGCCTTTGACAATTCCATTAATATTCTTATTGTTTTTTAAACTTGAAATGGATTCTGGTAAGGCGTTAAATACTTTTTTATGTATTCTACCGGTTAAAGTATATTTTGCTGAATGTCAGATAATCTCCTCCCGGTTTTCTGCACTTTCAGGGCCTTTTTTTGTTCCAGTATATCTTTTTTTGCCTCAGTACATGAGCTACCCTTCTTCATTAGGGCCCAAATATAAAATGTGGTAGGATAATGAGCCTTGAATACTTGTGTACAATGAAACTGGGTGTTTGTGATTCAGGTGATGAAAAATAATTTGTCAGTTCCTGAGTGGTCGGTCATTGACAGAATCAATGAGAAAAAGGGATGGGGTGAAACACAAAGGCGAAAACAGCTTCGAAAAGTGACGTGGACGGGGGAGGCGTCCTTTCCTTGGAGTCGACGCGAGCCATACTTTTACGAAGGTTGTGTGCGTGCGAAAGGATTTGAACGGGATTAGAGTGGCGGAGGCAGGAAGGGCCGAGGGAGAGGGTGTGTTCGAAGGGGATGAGAAGAAGAAGGGATTTGGGTTGTCGGTAGGGTAATAAGGAGGATTGTGTCCCTGATGAGGAAAAGATCGAAAGGGGATTCTCGCAGAGAGGGAGTCGGGTGGGGGGGGAGGTTTAAAGAGAGTAGAGTGGGTTGCGGGGACTCCACGAGGATAATGATGGATCCCTGAGACGCGGACCGAGAGAAGTCAAGGGATCGCGGCGGGGGTTATTGTTCAACGAAGGGGAAATGTGATGAAGGGGAGAAACGGGACCCTGGTCGGCACCAGGACCCCTTGGATGGTATTTGCAGGGATGTTACTGTGATAAGAGGTGCCCAAGCCGGGAGCGCGTGGGCAACATATGGTGATGATTCCAGCGGATGAGCGGCGGTGGATTTCGAGGATCGGCGTCGGATTCAATTGGGGTGTCGGGAAGGGATTCGGGCCGAGAAAGCGGAGGGATAAAGGATGAACCTGCACTTGAGCACTCGTCCATGAAGAGAGTCTTCGAGCACGGGTTTCTCGATCTAATGGAACGGGAGGCTAAAGTCACAAGAAAGCCCTCCACCGATGGCTTACACATGAGGACTTCAACCGGCCATCCGATTAAAATCGGTTCATTCCGCAAACTGGAGAGGAATGGAATACCTCATTTCATCATTTTTATTCCTTTTAGCAAGTGAAATATTTCCTTCCCACAAAACAATCAAGCAAACATGGCAAATCATTCTCTAACTCAGTGGTCTTCAACTTTTTCGGTACACGAATACTTTATAATTGCGAACATATTATTTAAGGCTATTTCTCGATAAATATTAAAGTATTTAAAATGATTCTTGGGCATAACTGAGCATATTATTTTCAAATGTATTAATGTTAACGAATACAATGTATAAATCGATGAATACACTTGATTTTTCCACAAATTTTATTGTCACATGTCACACACATGTCATCATCAGGTGACAGGTAGTCACCTGATGATGACATGTGTGTCGAAACCTAGATAGTGGAGGAAACATAAAAATTGTGGAAAAATCAACTGTATACATTGATTTATAATGAATCGTTTCCACCAAGTAACGGTCGAAAACATCAACTGGAATAAAATGTAAATTTAAAAAGAATTCTAAGAACCTAAAGAGAAGCAGCGAGGAAACCCATGGTTTCCTGAAACAATGTTTTAATGCCGCTGGTTTAGATTAAAATGTGCACTATCTTATTTTATAATGCTTGTGCCTATTATTGGAATCATATTCTAACGAAACTATATTTTCCTTCAAAATATCTGCAAAATCTTATCAGTAATTATTGAATCTTGAAATAAATAACAAAATTGCAAGCTGCAAAAGTTGAAATTTTGAAATTGCTGTAAAACAAAAACGATAGTATGCACTACATTAACACTGGCGCTCAAGTTTAATCAAAAAACATCAGCCTCAAAATATCAAGGTGATATGTGCAAATCTGAATGCCTTTATTATTGCGGATATGTATAAATTTTAGAAAGTCATAGATAATTTCTTCAATAGAAAAATGCTGAGGTATGAAGAAAAAACTACTCAAAAAAATAAGAGTAGTAGTCCTTGATACCTTTCATCGAGATGCAGTAATATTTATAGAAAAAAAAGTAAAACGTGTAATTGACAATTTTGATTGACAGTAAATCTTAAAGTCAATTTGACCTTGAACGTATTCTAGTGATATAATGCTGATAAAAAGAGTCTAAATTCGATGCATTATTTGATTCAAAGAAAATAGTGAGCCCTGTAAAAATCAAGAAACAGTATGTTTACATATACTAATGCTGTATGTAAGATGTTTGTATCACGCCATAATATTATACTGCGCTACCCATAATGACATGGTCAAGTAGTAATGACACACTGATTGGCAAGTATTTGTGAAATTGCAGACATTATCAGACATGAAGCCAAAAGACCAAGTTGTGTTGGTACAGCGGAACCTGCTGAAAAACCGTATAAGATTTGGTAGGACCGTATTTTGTGATCGACAGCGTTCTCCTCTGTTTTTACTTACGTTTATGATTTATTTATTTCATAGATCACACAAATATTTATAAATTTCTTATTCGCAGAATTCCTTGAATAGATATGCTATGGTTTGCTCTATGAAGCCTGACATATCGTACAGCTTCTCACTTACATTAAAAAATATGTGAAATCACAACGTAAGTTGGCGCGTTTTTCTGGACTTGGAGAGATAATTGAACAAAATATGTCTCAAATGACTTGTATTCAAATCACAATCATGTGGGATGAAAGAAAAAATAAGGAGTATTTAGGAAGTATGCTTTGATGAAAAATAGATGAGCTGAGGGGGTAGTGAGGTCTTATAAAGGATAACGTAAGGGTGGAAAATTGACTTCTGTATTTTCACCAAAGATCGATCAACCATAGTCCTCCATTGCTTCCTGATCCATTTCTATTTATTTCACTTCCAGAAAATCCTTCACTGAGATTCACCCATTAGTTTGGCTTATGTATAAGTCTCTCAATTTTTCTCGCAGTATTTACCATCTAATTTTCCCTCAAACTATGGTGCTCACAATTATACGATCTTAGGATTTGCTCTACCCGTTATGTACAACCAAAACCAGAATCTAGTTACTAATTATAATAAGATGATCATTATCGAGGGGGAACATATTTTAAGGAAAACGCGTATGAAGTTTTCAAAATGAATATTTATGCTCCAAAGTGCAAAGTCTTGGATTGGTGACATCATGCAGTGTGCAGTTACTTTCCCTTTCAAGTGAGTAATTCTGATTTGGCAAGGGTATTTTATGTCCGGAGATATCGAAGACAAATAAAATACAAATTTAGGTAAAGCTCCATTTATACTACTCCTGTAATCAGGTTATGGATGAATATTTTACAAAACTATTGGGTTTGGTCAACAATATAGTAAAACTGAGCTTGTCCGGCAAATATGATCGAAATTCAAGATACAAAGGGCAGTTTTGGTCTTTTTTTGGCCGTTGTGACATGGAGTAAGCCTACAACTCAGTTTATAGATTTATCCAACCATGAAAGGAACTACCGCGATGGCTAGTTATGTATGCATTGGCAATATCGAGAAAGATGTGACAAATGAGCACTGTATGAGAGCGCATAGAGATATGGTGGCGAGCGAAGGAAGTTTGGATGACGGATTATGTATGGAAAAGGGTTTGCTGGGAAACCGGCGAAGGGTATTACAACGCGGAGCGTTAAAGGGTGGTGTACGGGCGGCTGAGAGCGAGTCGGATGGTTCACGTAGGGGTTTTGTTTGGCGAGGACGGTTGAGTTTTAAGGGTGGGTTGTAGGACTATGAGAAGGGAGAGAGAGGAGAGAGAGAGGAGAGAGAGAGAAAGGAGTGATGGCTTCCACCCAATAATCTCGCACAAGCATTGATTGATCTGGGTCGGGTGCGGGGCCTCCCCTCATCCATCCTCGTTAGCCACGGCGCTGTTTCATTCGCAAACTGCACGACGCCAATCTTTTTTGCCGTCCTCATACATACTTCTCACCTCTCAAAGGCCGCTCCCTAAAACTACCCCCCCTGCCGTGCACCCAACAGCCCTTCCCGAGGCTAACACCTTCGATACTCCCCCTAAGTTGACCCTGGAATGGTAACCCTTTTTTGCTTACCCCGCTTCTGGCATTCCACCCTCTTGCTTCTCACCCCCCATAAACCACATTTCATTCCATTAGCCTAGGCCAATGCTACTCTAAACGACCTCAAACACACCACAATATTTTTTTATCTTCGGTTAAGGTTTGCTCTTCATTGGCCATTTCTGTTTTTCGGGAGGCTTTTGGAACTCCTGAGGTAGTAATGCAGTTGGACGGAGTCGATACCTGACGACAAATAAGTAGATTCAAAAGTTCTAGAACATCGCTTCATCTACATCTACATCTACATACTACCCCGCAAGCCGCCTCAAAAGGCGTGTGGCGGGGGGTGTTAGGACACCAGCCGTCAACAAAAAAAAAATCAAAGTTCCGCCTAGCATTTATTAAAGTCCTTAATTGTTCGGGGGAAAAACGAATTCCCATACCTATCCGTTCGGCAAAATATCTCCCTTAATTTATCGATTCTGTCGGACCTGGAAATATAATGTGGTTCTAATATGATGTTCTCCGTGTCGCTCTGAAAGATATTCATTCTCAATTGCTCAAGCAATCTAAGCCTAGCGCGTAGCCTCCGAGTCTCTAGCGGCTCCCACCCTAAATCTTTCAAAATCTGTGTAACGCTTTCTGTACGGCTGTAGCAGTTTTTCACGAATCGCGCAGCTTTCCTTTGTATTTTATCAAGTTCATGGACTAGGTCTTTCTCCGCCGGATCCCATATGCTCGCTGCATATTCAAGGTGTGGCCGGACGAGTGCGAAATAGCACCTCTCTTTCACTTTATCATCCGATAATCTTCCCACAACACTATCTTCCCACAACACTATCTTCCCACAACACTATCTTCCCACAACACATAATCAGAGGAGTAAATTGAAGAAATATGCTCTTTGTGTAAGTTTTTATTTCCCTCCAGTGTTTTAATTGGCTACACTTTTCAATGACTTATTTATACCATCAGGTACAAAGAGTCGGTCATTCATGAATACAACAGCAAGACAGTACGTCAAAATCCACTTTAAGTTCAAACTTTGTGGGGAAAATTACAGCGGAAATCTTAAACTAGCGCTCAGTATAAAAAATATTCTTCCTGTCTCGACTTCCTTGCTCCGTATTTCCATGTTTGGTTTGGTAGTCTCTCTAAATCGATTAATTTTTATGTTTTTCATCCGATCTATTTTTGTATTCCCCAAGTGTTTCGTTGATGCCTTTTACGCCGAATTCGTGTACAACGAGAGGTTCTTCTCAAAAACTCAATCTCAAATACTTGCAATTTTTGTAAATTTTCTTTTGTAGCTGTCCATTTCTTACGACCTCGTGTGTCACGAGGAAAAACTTATGTTTTATGAAATTTCATCAAGTAGTCTCTCCTTGCTCCAATTATATTCAACAGAGTAGAGGTCACTTTGGAGGTGGACGAAAACTACATTCATCTGCACTTCTGAAGATACTTGAATATGTTTGCATTGTATTAGAATATATTCGTGGAGTTAAGACCGCGAGGAGAAAAGCCTAGTATTGGCATCATCTGACTCTTGACAAAAAAGAATCAAAGTCTTCAAAGTTTTCTGTCACACCAGATGGAAGTGATTTTTAAGTTAAAGCGATATCTACTTGACAAATAAATGATTTAAGACTCCACACAAAAACAATTCCGTCATCCAAGCCGGGAATCATAAACGGGGGTTTTTAGTGGGAAGATATTTATGTAGTCACCAAATTATTCCGATCCCTTACGACAATCAAGCCAGGAACACTGCGCCAGCCTGAGTTTTCAAGATCTGATGTTATAAAGTGATATGGCACCTTTCCATGGAAAAACTTAATTATCACGATGGATTTCGTCTTATAAATCTATCATCATGAGACTGAGATGGCCAAGTAAGCATAAACGTCTCGTGACAAATAACATTTTCACGTAAAATCGCCATTTCATTTTCATGGAAGTCTTCCACTACATCTCGTCCAAGAGTAGCAACCCAAAGTAAGGGGTAACTCTTGGCCTATATATTTTCACACTACTCTTGTTATGTCGATTTCTATCAAGATTTTAGCAAGGATTAATCTCAAATTGCGATTTACTTTTCCTTTCCAATGACTTTAGTGAAAAGTAAAAGGTAGGTGAATTTAATCACTTATAGTGGAAAATAAAAATGTATGATAACGTTACATGAGAGAGAACCATGAATAATTAACCAAGAAGTTATTTCGCCAGCTTTTCCGATGTGAGTGGCTTTGTAGAGACAGATAACGTGCTTACCTTGCCCTTTCACAGAATTTCTTCCGCCAAAACCCTCTCCTGCTCATTGAGTGAAAGGAGTTTCCTTGAGGATGTCCTTCAAGATAGTGCGTCAGCCGAAGTACGTTTACAAATGGTTCTTTGTTGACCCGATGAAAATCCTATTTGGGAGAAGATATTCGTGGAATAAGAAATAATCCAAATAAAAACTCGGTAATGAACTAAATATTGGCTCAATATTCATTTTACAGAAGGATTTACAATCACTCAAGATGCATAAATTAATAACAGGATAAAAAACACTATTTCAAATAAAAGCATATTATTGCTGTTAATCCATGACAAAACATCCAATAATCGAAGACGTTAAGGAAAGGACCAATTGCTAGAGTAGAGGAAATACGCGTAGCCCACGCTATCTGTAAGATTTAGAATTATTTTTATGACCTAATCTTTCATCAATTCAAACACCAACAAGCATACGCGACCAACTTGATTGTTAAGGAACATTGTATCTAGGTTTTGGAATAAAATTATAACGTTAATCATCCACGCTTTTACACATTTATTCCGTTGATTCCGAGTTAAAACTATTACCAACACTGAGAGAAAGACTAAACTACATATACATATTATACTTTTAGCATCTTGCATATCCTTTTCGCATTTGCATTGGATATACATTTAATAAATCCTTTATATAGTTAATTCAGCATGAATAAAGTTGCTATACCAAAAAATCAACTATAGAGAAATTTCTTCAAATAATCTATCGTTGGACTTCTTTATGTAAAACTCATTTCCTTTTGGATCGCTTCCACTACAGAGTTTTTTTTATCCAGCCATTGCTAGAGTCCCTTTTTCTCTATTTTAATAACATTCATTTGTCGGATTGATCTCTTAAACTATAAAAGAATGAGTATAAGGACATAACTATTTGGGAGCTTGCTATATGAACCGCGTATGCCCATGCGAGTAATGGTGAATAATACCATAGGGGTAAACTAAGACGTCTGCGAACCAAATACGGATGAATATTTCGTATTTCAAAGGCCCGGTGTAGAGGACAATAGCCTATTCATTACGCATATGAAACTCTTTAATGTATTTTCATATCAATCAAGTATGATCCACAATATTATATATTATCACTAATCTGGGAATACGTTGAGCATGAGATGAGGTCGACGTAGTGAGAACGTTAGAGAGATTGATGTTACATCGCCTCACTCTTGTGATGAAATGTCTTCGTAAAATCAAGTGGGGATAAAGAAAACGTTTGAAAATAGCTGTAAAAAATGCCATCCATGCATTCATTCTCTAAACTACAGGCTATGGTCCATGAAAAAACAGTTTCTAAACGTGATGAACTTTGTAGGCCTAATTTTCCCACTAAGCCATCGCATAAATGGAAATTTTTTTATAATTATTAGGGCACGACATACAATTACATTAAGCACAGAAATTATGTTGAATCTCTCATTCAAAATGTTATGCTCGCTACAAGCATTGTATTCTAATAAACAGAACAACAGTTAGCAATGTCAGAATCGTCTCAACCTTCCTCAATAACTTCAGGCTATGATTTCAGACAATATTTTCAAATAAAATTAAATCCCAGGAGTGTATTATATGAGTTTACACAGGTCGCTGGGCCGTGATACAAATGGACCCTTGTTCGAATATAGCCACTCCCCTCCACTCCCTCCCCCCAAAAAATAAGCCCAAAATTCCATTTTTTACTCTTTTTCCCGGGCGCACGTAATAAATAACTGGTTGCAAAATTCGGTTGCCATTTCCATCGAGTGGAGGGAGGGAAAAAGTGAGGGGGAGAGGCTAAAAAAAGAGGCCCCACAACGCAATATCACTTTTAGATTTTTTTCCGCCAGAGCAAAGCAACGTTTGTTAAATTCATTACGCCTAGCCGTCAATTTCCTTTCTTCCCTCCTCCCCGCATCCCATCCAAGCTTGTGTTCCCGCTCGCAAAAATTCCGTTTCCCTCTTCACTCTGACCGCCACCATCAATCAAGCGTAAAAACCGCGCCTCATTCCCTCACCCCCCCCTTTATCCACTTCATAACACTCTATACTCCTGCTCCGGTTTTGCTGCTTAGAAAGTCAATTACGAGCTATGATGGAAAAGGTGACAAAATGACGCATCAAGAGTATCCCCGAAAAAAACAGTTTTCAAAAAATGCAAATCACATTTATTGCAACTCAAGCGAGGGGAAAAAATGAGGAATCATCCCTCACCTCATAAATTGAAAAAATATCGGTATTTCATGACAATGAAATTGATTTATATCCAGTAGCTGATAAAATAGTGGCATAGGAAAAAGCTTATAATAGAAAATTGAAGCAGCTGGCTGGCCTCTTTTTTTTTCAATTTTTTTGAAGAGAGAAAAAATTGGGTTAAGAACAGATAGGTAGCAATGACATCACCAAATGGAATACAACTATGAAGCTAATGGCCTACAAAAATATTTTGCCATATGTTTATGGATAATTTATGGAACAAAACAACGGAGGAACTAGTTTGGCAATTGACGACGAATTTTACAGCGCAAAACAAATAAAATATCGCCATAAGTAATCAGTATAAATTACTCAAGCTTTACCAAAAAAATTTCATCCTACTCGGGAAAAATGGGACTTCAATTCGGGTGATTAGCGCTATCCTGTAAATACAGCCACATTTTATTTTCCTTTTTATACCCCAGAACATTTCACACTACCCGGTGATAAAACAGAGCTGGACCAAATTCAATTACACGAGCCTTATTGTCGAGTCTTTGGCATATTTTACACAACATAAAAATAAAACTTCCGATTACCATTAATTATGCGATTTATGTGCATTCAAAACCCAGAAAAGTCCATACTGGTGGTAGTATTAAAACTCGATAAATTTCCATAAGATCAGCCTGCTTGACAAGATAACGCTCTCTTTACAAGTGGAAAACTCACAAAATTCGATGATCATCAGTCTCTGGTGCGAACTATAAACTCGCATGATCAGGATCAAGAAAATACCAACAAATATATAGCGTGTCACAAAATAATCACAATCAAAGGTGAGGTCTGTTTTAAAAAAGTCACCCAAAAGATGAAGATGCAAAAAAAGCATATCTTTGACGGAATCAAGTCTATGTTTTACAAATAACAAATAATAGTCATTTCATTACTTATCACAATTATAAGATTTCTCAAGAAATCTGCAGCTGATATAAAAAGTATGTGTTTTTAAGTTTACCACCGACAAAAGGTAGGTTTTGGAGAAAGTCAGGGAATCTACTCCCGGATTTCTACACTTTCAGGGGCCACTATTTCTCAATTTCCTTTTTCGCCTCAGCATACGATCTACCCATTTTCATTCAATCCATGAAGCCAGTTCTCTTTTATTCCTTTGCCAATTGCCCAACATCCTTCCCTCTATCCCACTTTTAAGCGACCTATCGCCCCTTTTTACATCCTTCATACACTTCCCCTACCTACTCCGGACTTCACTTAGACGTTTCCTTTTCTCGCCCAGCATACTAAGCAATTCCCTGTTCGTCTTCCTTTCCATGTACCTCACCTCTTTCTTCCTTCTCCAAATCCACATATCAAATTCCTGCAGCTTATACTCGTCTTCCTTCCTGAGGGTCCATGTTTCTGACCCATTCAACGCCAAGCTTCATTCAAGCTCTTCACCAGCCTCCTCTTCACGTCCTTACCCAACGTCCGTATCATCAGCTCCCTTCTACTGCTGAACGCCTTCTTTGCTAGTATCGGATAGTCTCCTTCAATCTTGTCAATCTATTCCCATTTCCCCACGCATGTCCGTTAGTTTTTCCCAGTTAACTTTGTAAACAGCCTTTTAAAAAATCCACAAATCAAGCGAAAAACTCCAGTTTATATCAATGTTTCTTTCGATTTTCTCATCACAGCAAATGCATCCCGATTTGACCTTCTCTTTTGAAATTATAACTGATGATCGCCAATATAGTAATTCGCCTTTCTCTCCAATCTTTTACAGATTACTCTAAGTAAAGCTATAACGGCATGTGCAATCAGATTGATTGTTCAATAGTCCTCGCATACTGATACTGTGCCGAATTTTCGGCACAAATTTGACCGCGGACATTTTCGCTCGCGGATACTAATTTTCTCTGGGCAGAGATACAAGCATCAAAGACTGGTATTCTTTTGTGTGTCAGTGCTAATATTGTTCCTATGTATGGTTATTTAAACTTCACACAAGTTACTCATTCATCGAGGGAAGCATGCCAGAAACTTTCTGTGATTGCGTCAGTGCTGTCCAACTTCTGTGCCCTTCTCCAGTTTCCTTTTTCAAAAAATTTCCCTCAGTGGATGTGCCGAATTTTTGGCACAAATTTGGCCATAATTGCGCCGCGGACATATTCGCTCGCGGACATCGTCGCGAGCCGGACATAACGCGAGATGTTCTAAGTGCGGTAGGGAGATTTCAAAGTGCGCACTGTCGGCGATATTGCGCGTTGTCGGTGATATTGCGCGACAAGAACAAGGTCCTCTACTTTTATAGTAAATTCGCATCTGGCGTCTTCTTTTCGGAACTTTGTGGCAATAGTGCTCCTCTACGCCGCCGTCTCAACCAATGGCTGGACGAACAGTTCCCCTACTACCCCCAACTCCTGCATCGGTCAGCTGACTCCCCTCAACTGCCGGCCGCATCGACACAGCTCAGCGCTCGCCCTCTCTTTGAACCTGACTATCACCGGGGAAGGACGTAACTCCTTGGTTCCAGTTGTGACTTGTGTTCGTCTTGTATAGACCAAGTTAACGGTATTCAGCCTACGGGCTTGCTTTCTATTGTAATATTTGTGGTTATTTAAATGATGTTACTTGAAGTTAATCAAACTGGCTAAGGTAGTTGTCATTTATCTCTCGTTTCCGCCCACCAATCGCAGTCAATTCATTCGCGACGTCAAGTTTCAGTGGCTTGCGTTGCAATACAATCTTCTCCTTCGGAATGGAAATCAGGATTGTTTTCATGAAGTCGCCTGGCCATACTATTCCTTTGTAGAATCTACGACAAAATTAAAAAAAAGCTCTCCTACCTTAATTTCCTAATTTTTTAAGCAACTGCGAAGCTATGTTATCTATTCCTACAGGTAGTCTTGTTTTCGTCTCTTTCAATGCTTTCTCGACATTCTCTACAAAGACTACTAAAAGAAATAAAAGTATTAAAAGACATTAGTTTTGTACAAAGTGATAGTGGTCTAACAATTCTCTAATTGTAGGCATCGGAACAGCTCAACTTATCTCTTAACCTCTGTCATTTTTATATGGCCTAGGGACTTCAGTGAAAAATAAGGAAAAGAGAGTAAAAGAATTACTCAGTATCTTATGAGTACAACATTAGGGGAAGAAAAAAGATTTGATTCTTTGATTTAAAAGTAGCAATAGGTGTCCAAAAAATTTTGTTTGTGAAGATTTAGAGACTTTTTGTATCATCTTAATGTTGGAAATAGCACCCAAGTTTTCCAGCAAGTTCAAAATTAGATAAGTAATGTGGTGGTTCATTTGCGCCGTTTTTGTACAAATGGAAGGGATAGAGATTTTCTATGGCAATTGATTGGTGTAGTCCCAATACGTTGTATTCCCGATGTACTATCACTTTCAAAAGTCTGTCCCCACGGCCAGCGCGAGCAACTATGTTTTCCGCTGGGCTCGAACTTCGGGTATTGCCTATGCCCTATGACTTCAAAGGGCCAGTTTGACTTAATCTCACTGTTCACGAAAATCTTCCAATGGCATTCTTCCACTATCTCTAAATACCCCGCTATCTTCCCCGCCTCCCTTGGGAAGGCCACTAGGCAAAGAAAAAGCTCCCAGTTCGTTGATTTTCAGTCTGAGAGGTAGTCTGGTGCGTCCTCCAAAATACCGAGGCAATGGATCTGCGTGGCAATGCACATTTAAGCTCAGCCCAAAGGGGACAAATAATTTCCTTATATTTTGGCATTGAGAAAACTGTGCAGCAAATAGCGGCAGAATTAAACGTAGACCGAAAAACCGTCTATAAGTGGGTGAAAAGGAATCTTGATAGTGACGATTCATTAGAGACTAATGCGAAAAGCGGACGTCCGAGATGCACTAATTGGCAGCAAAATGAGAACATGAGGGAAATGATTCGATAGAGCCCCTTACCCCTTAAATGACCAACATGAAAATATGCATATGGAATAAGGAATATGGAATGTGAAATAGAATATGGAATAAGGAATATGTATATTTTCATGTTGGTCATTTTATTTGCAGATATAACCAAGACTTTTTAAGATAATCCTCGCCTTAGCGTTTTACCCTGGCCTTCCACTCACCGGACCTTAACCCAATCGAGAATGTCTGGGAAATAATTACCAACGAATGGAACTACAATGGAAATACGAGCTCAGAAGCATTAGAGACTCATATGTGGAATGTGTGGGATTCTATAGGTAGACGTCCCCGAGTATTAGAAAAGATATTTGAATCAATGCAATCACGACTACGGCCTGTAATTGATATCACAAAATATTAAAGATGTTTTCTAATGAATACGTATTTTATTTTAAACTAGCTGTGCCCGGCATGCGTTGCATTGCCTCTTTTTCTTTCTTAGCAGGCACACATATAAAAAGTACACACTCAACAAATTCAATAGTTTCAGCCTTAAATTGGTAAACTAAACCGGTCGTGCAATAAATATTCTGAGTAAAACTTACAAAGTATGCTGATTTCTGAACATGAAAAAAGTACATACATTGGCATGTACAAAATTCCTCCAATTGCCTACTTAAATTTGAAAAATAAAATACTCCATCCTGAATTCCCCACTGATTTTTATACTTTTCATGGTTTGACCCACATATCTTTTCTGGAATCAAAATTGGTCCCTAAACAACTTTTAGACTCAGTCCAATAAATTCCTCGTACCTACACAGAAATTTGTAACGTACAAATGATGCCATGAGTTTCCATTCCATTCCTATGCTGGGGCTTCCAAGTTAATAAAATATTATTTTGCTGAAGTAGTACAAACATTAAAGATTTTCGAGCTAAAATGTACAATTTTAGGAAAAAGCAAAGGATATACGAAAATCGAATGCAAGAATTTAAAATAATCACCACTGCACCAAAATATATTTTACGCAAAAATAAATTACGTACCTTTTAAAACAAATTATGTCTCACTAATATGATTCTGATGCATGTGATTGAGCAACTCGTAAACGATCTGCTTCGCTTGCTTGATTGCCGCTCCTCGCTTTTTTGCGAAGCTCGCGTGCCAACACTAATATTTTGAAACGACTGACCTAATGTAAAATGGATTTAATAATTCAGAAACCTTCAGGGGCGAGCGCACAACAATTCAATGGTTTCTCAATTTCTATTGGTTAAAATAAGAACCTCTCTCATTGGTTAAAATAAAGATCGTATTTGAAAAATTAGGTTTGGATTATTAGCTTAACCGTCGGGCGTTGTTGCACGGAAAGTATTCGAAAGATTAAGAGGACTGGGGGGGGGGGGGGGGGGAGCGGCGATATTTAAAAAAAATTTATACCTTCAACCTTCGAAACCTTCGCAAGAGTGTACTTAACAACTTCTTAAAGTTTCTTGGCGATTCGTTAATGAAGATTTGATTTGATGTTTATTTTTGTTTGTTTATTTGCTTGTCAAGGAAAATGCGTAAAAGAAAATCGATTGAAAAAGAGAGAAACTTCATTCTTTCGGGCATGATACCACTAATTTTAGTAGTATCATGCTTTCGGGTATGCGATAAAATGAATTTCAACTCTATATCTTTAGTTAAAGTTGTTTTAAAAAGCGAAATAATGAACCGATGCACAAATTCCAATGCTTAGAATTCCTAATCGGCTCAACTAAGCAATATGAATTCCAACAGCAATGACCGAAATCTGGTTGTCAAGCGAATATGGTATTAATAAAAAATTCTCGGGCTTCTAGCCCGAGAATTTTTTATTCATATTATTCGCCGAGACAAGATCTTACGAATATGGTATTGTTGATTTCACTGAAAAATATGTGTTTCTGCAGCTAAAAACGCAATTTTCAGTCAATTACGAAGTGAAAAGGATAATTAATTGAAATAATTAAAAACTTCATTCATTTAGACATTTAATTAAAAAATTCCAACTCTCTATCTTGAGCGGAAATAATTTAAAAAAGTAAAAAATGAAACCACTGCACAAAACCCGATACGTACCGCGAACCACCTAAGGGCCCTGAGACTCCCACCTAAAGGGCCCACCTAAGGGCCATGGGACTTTTATGGGCCCTGAGATCATTTTAAAGTAGCCTATAACTTTCCTCCTGCCTTGAACTATTACTCGGCAAAATTTCAGCACGACAGGATTAAAACTGAGGTTAGGATTATTAGCTTACCCGTCGGGCGTTGTTGCGCGAAAAGTATTCGAAAGATTAAGAGGGCCTTGGGGGTGGGAGGGGGGCGATAATTAAAAAATTTTTATACCATAAACCTTCGCAAGAGTGTACTCAACAACTTCTCAAAGTTTCTTGGCGATCGGATGAACAGCGTAGTAATGCATACAGGACACACAGACATACATTCGTTTTTATATATATAGATGTATACAGGAACGCTACTAGAAATTTTTTTATTAATTCCTCACATTAACAAATCTTGATTCCTTCATAACAATTTTCATTAAAAAATGAACGAGCACGTATGAACTTCATTCGAAATATTTCATCATATGCTCCAATCTTGTCATTCAATCTCAAGTGATCTAATTTCATAGAAGCGCCTCGCTGAACCATCATGGATTTTGATGAAATGTTTTGTGCGTATTCTTTTATATCTCCAATAAATATTGGTGAAGTTTTATGTTGCTGGGAAATGCGATGTTTGAAATCATACCGCAGCCATCATAATCACGACTATGACATTTGAGAAGCTTTGAGAGGTATTCAAGGATTTTGCACTTTGCACTTTTTTGTAATGCACCAATGGTAGTCAGTTTGGTTTAGGTTCTACCATCGTAATTTGCCTTTTCGTACCGCGAAGTGGCTCAAATAGTATTTTTACAACTTCATCTTATGTAGTTGTTGGGATATAATGTATGTATTTCTAAGTACACCACCAAATCACGAACATAAAATAATTTTACAGCTACAAGTAGCAAATACCTTGAGATGTTGAGGAAATCAACTGTCAAAATTATCAATTCCATCTGAAAACAATGAGCTGCTCATCAACAGCTACAAGTTTTCCAGCTGAATACCATTTTTTTGCAATTAAAAAAAAGTATATCAAGTAATTATTTGTCCGTACACAATGCGCGAAATACCAACGGAATCGGGAAGAAACTGATTTTTTTTCACGAGAAAAAATATACTTGCTTGCTATGTTCCTAAGAAAATAAATGCCACCAAAGGAGACGAAAGACGTAATTTCTTCTCTCACTACTGGTCCCACAGCTTTAGCGGAAAAAGTTCTCCCCACCGCTCTTTCAAATCTTCCCTCTTCAGCTTGTTCTGTTCATTCTAAAGAAGATTTTTCATATTTCTCTGAAAAATAATAATTATCTGAGAGGCAATTTTTCACCTTTCTCTTCTAAAATAATTGCCTTACCAGCATCATTGCCTGATTAAAAAAATCAAAATGTTGCATCTAAAGCAATTTATCTTTTTTCTATTTCTAGGATACGAGTCAGAGGTGATTTTCAAAGTGCTGGTGCTACTTGTAGTCCAACAAAACTCTTTTTGAAGGATATACTGAAATTTCAATTACTGCTATTGAAAAATGACTTGATATTCTTCGTCGCCGAAACAGGTGAAGTCAAATACGGAAGGTAACCGCACTTATATCAAGGCTAAGAATAATAATATTTACATTGGCGTCTTTACTTACATATTTCTCACCATAGGATAATGAGTTCAAAAATATTAAATGCTATTTTCCCGATGTGCTGGAAATTCTATTTTTCTCATTAGTGCTGGACTCGGCCTTCCGGTGACCTGAGGACGACTCAGAAAATGTTTCTCTCAGAAATCTTCCTCGCGTAATACTGAACTCCCCGCTAAACCTGAAATGGTTCTCGGCTTTCTTCGAAGGTGGACTGTTTTGGCTGTGGGAGGGGGTTTACGAGGGTTTTCTAGCTCGGAAACCGTGCTTGGGTCTCTCGGCGTGGGCAAATTAGTCAGTTGCACAAGCCGATCAAGTCAAATTGACTCTCGGTAGACATGGAACGCATACGTAATACGCGAAGTTCGATTTTGGGAAAGCACGGAGACGGCTGCGCTTGTCATATGGACCGAATTTTGAAAGTTATAGTATGTCACTATAAGGTTATGATACCTTTGCAACTATTTTCAATGCATCCATAAATATCAAAGTAATCGTCATCAAATTTTAAATAATGCTGCATGAAATTCTCGAATGACGACGTGAAGAATCAACCCGTTGCATTTGATCACTAACCAGTTAATAGATCTTTCTATTTCGCTGAATTTTAACGAATTTTTACTAAGCGAATTTAAGTGAGCATCAAAGTTATTCCAAAATTCTCTTCTTGATCCAATTATTATCACAATATAAACAAATAAAATGTTTTATCAAAATCACGCGCTTTTATACATCAAAACAAATATATGGGTATTTTGCCTAGTGGTTTTGTGCAGATAATTCGCAGAGCCTTCTGCGGTTATCCGCATTGGCCAGCGTATTTGTCTCACAAAACGTAGATAAAAAACGTTTTACTCTTCATTTATCCGACAAATACCTGACTTGATATTTGATGTATAATTCACTGATGTACAAAATCAAGAATGAACTTCGTCGGAGTTTCCTCTCACGGTACTGCACGCGGTGAGTTTTTTTTGGAAGACGTAATAATGCCTGTCGCCCAGGGCACCGGAAAGAAATACACTGGAAGCTTCATTCCTCTTTTTCTACAATTAAAAACTCTATGGGTGCTGCCTAAACAGACAGATATACAAAAATGTCTCTCTGTAGAAAAAACGAATTATCAGGAGAAAAATAACAAATTATGTCATTTTCAGTTGAAATACCTTTATTGAATCTAGCGATTTCGAGCAATTGGCCATTATGTATACATAAACAAGATCAATACTGAATAAAAATAGGCACAATTTTATGAGTTATAAGTATCAAAAGAACTCGCCACATTGGATTGATTTATAACAAATGATTCAGCATAACAATAAAATGAGATTGTTTAGAGCTTGTCTATGGTGAAGTAAATAATGTTAATTCGACAAGATTGATATAAAGCGAAGAATAGCCCTAACTAAGAAATCGTTCATAGTGAAAAGACAACTTCTGTGTTAAATGAAAATATGACTTCAAAATAGGACACTGTACCTGAAAACAGTCGTGAAGAGCGAGGTATTCTATGGCTTGGAAGCATGGATCATTGGAAAAGCAGACAAGAACTGACTAGAAGCCGTCAAAACCTTGTGATGGATGAAAATGCTGAAGAAAAAATGGACGGACCAAATATGATGTAAGGGAATTCACAAAAGAGTAGACGAGGATATGACTGGATGGAAAACTCTAGAGAAAAAATAACCAGATCGATAGGAAGACGGGTTTGTGAAGAACACGAAGGAAAAATTGATGGGGAAATCCCCAGAGGAAGAAGACCCAGGTTTACATACATTGACAAAATCATAGACGAAGGTCAAATACATTGGCCTAGTATAGAAGAAAGTAAATAAGACCTATCGGGCAGTAAGGGATCTAGCAATGCATATGAAAGGATGGAGGAGTTCGGTCGACCAATATTCGAATTTAACAAACAATGATGGTGACAAGATTCCAATCAACTATTTATAACTATTCATGGACATTAAAAGATGCCTTTTTCAGGCGTATCCTAAACTTTTTCATCCGATAACAAATGCCTCAAACATATTATACTTAAAATACTGGCGTCCAGTATTAATTATACATTCAATTTGCAATTATAATTTATTCTGTTGATGTTGGGAAAGTAAATTGACGAGAAAGCACAAGCGAATTTGCAAATTTCATTAGTTTTTTGGAATTTAAATGTAAAACTGATTTGGTGTATCAAGTATATTAATCAGAAAACAAATTATTAACAACTTCAACTGTTTAAATAGCGAGCATATAGGGGTAAGTTTATCGGGAGACTATTTGACATTTGCTCACATTTTTTCTAAGAGTTACTTAATCTATGAGTACTCTTTTTTGGTTTAGCCCCTAATTTAATCTCAACACACTTAAATTACATCGCACACGGAGAAAATATCACATATTCTCATTACGCATTAGTGCAACCGACATGTTGCAACACACATAGGTTAGACAATTTACGATAATCACTGGAATATGTGCAAAACCAAAAGGGAAATGACAGCCGGGATTTAAAAAAATTAGTTCTACATACTATGAGGCAGAGCAATTTCATTTAAAGTTGGAGAAGGAAACTAAAATTATGGAAGTATGAAATAAGATTTGTGAGTAAGCTCGCCCTCCTATTCCTAAAACCGATACACTGTATTTAAAATTCTAAGGTTATTTTTTTATTTTTTGTACGGCTCTGAAATGCTACTCTATTGAAACGTTATGTTTTTTCAGTTGATTGCCACTCACTGCTTAAATAACAATTACCTTGTGAAGTATAATTAGCGCTTAGGAAAATCATACATAAGAGAAACTTCAAACTTAGTTCGATTTCATAGAAATTAATGTATTGTAACTAGCTTGCCTATAATAACAATTTCTGCCAACGGTTGTCAGGCAATCTAAACTGATGGAAGGTATCTTGCACTCAAGTGATTTCATTATACGTCATGAAGGTTGTTGAAACCATCGTTCCTATTACTTGTGGTGTAAGGTATTCTTCTCTTTTAGCTCCTGATATTTTATCGCATTGTTTAAGCAAAGAACAAACCAAGATCCAAGATGCGTTGGGATTCAAAGCTACGACCAAATGATAGAAAATCCGGCGAGTTATTAACCTGGAAATACAAAGGCCGGTTGAAAGGTTGATCATTTGGGTATGCATCACTGAGCTCCGGTTCCTTTTGCTACAATTGTGATGGTTTAGTGTGGGTAAGCTGGTAAGGATTTTTGTTTTCAGATTGTTTGGATAATTTAAGTAGGTGAAGATAAAAACCTTTCGTTCGCATAATCCTGTTTTCAATCAAATTGGATTCAGTGGACCAATTTGTTTTCGTCCCAATTGACGGGCGAAGTACTATACACTGAAGGACTCACCAAAAAGTAATCAAATGGGAATCAGAATTACCACTTAAAAATCACTACCTCTGCTGGGATTCGATCTCAGGCTATTGGAATGTGAAGGCAGTGCTCAACTCACAAAACCTCAAAATCAATGAGTTTCATATTACATGTCATACTAGGTTTTCCTGTGTCATACTAGGTATACCTCTGCGTTGTTTTTCCACAATTATACAATTTGGAAAGCAAAGTAATTTTTCGCCGTTATGCAATAAAAAATTTCCGCAATATAGGTAATGAGACGGTGCCTTAAAACAAGAAAATGTTTCACTAATTCATTATCAGACAACTACGCAACTACGCTGGCCTAAGTGTACCGCTGCAGAGGTCTCTCGGCATTATCTGCAAAAAAATTGCTTGACGAAATATATTAGACCGGATACATGAGGGGAAATATGGTTAAACATTTTGCATAACTAAAAAATACATATCTCATTCGTATTTAGCAAAGAAGAGTGATCTATCATCCTTTTTTTCCATCAGATTCACAATATTTTTGCATACTTTGAACCAGCGCAACGCCTGGTTAATAGCGGCTCTCAGGAAAATGTTTGCCGAGCCCTATTCCGCACACAGTTCCTTCCAAATTGTAACCCATAGACCTTTCCCCGCCAACCCTTCTCCTGCAGACAACCAAGGGCTAAAGGTTTGCGGGACGTCTTTATCTTCCTGTGGCCAGATGCCATAAACAGGAAGATGTGTAGGGCTCAGGTGGGTGGGAAGAACAGAATGACAATGACGAAAGCGTTTCATCCCCCGCTTCCTCCGCCTAAGAGAGCCTTGACTGATAATGGGTTGGGACCACTGGGGTACTTCCGGAGATGACCTCGGGTCCCACTGCAATGGATGGTTGGGACAAGTGCTCTCATCCTCGATCTGTCACAAAAATTATTTCGCACTGCATCCCCTCCGTGAATTCATGAGAGAGGAGTCTCCCGAATCATTTGGGCCATTGTCGTTTACACGCAGCTATTTGCTATGGGTAATTTCGTGGATTTCATGCATCTACTTCATCGTCCTATCCCAATAACCGCTGTATGGGCGTGAAGTTTTTGGGTGAAAATACGAATGATAAGGGACAAAGAGTCAGAATAGTAACGAGAATAAAGTCAACAGCATATTAAAGGAGTGTGTCAGATATTTTCCTCTGGTCACTAATGGGGCGTGGTTTTTTCCCCTCCTCCAATAAAACCTACCTTGAACGGTAAATTTCCCGAACAAACCAATCATTGGTGCTCGGAGAGAAGTTAAATTTGCACTTATCAGTTTATTTGTGTTTGTCTCTCATTTTTTCACTACACTGTAGATGCACTGACGCATAAAAATAGAAACTCCAGTACCGCCCGAAAACTCTCTCGAACTGAATTATTAAGGGTATCCTAAGGGAGCGTGTATCCTCGGTACCTCTACTGGCTCCATACTCAGTCCTCTCGTCAGCTCTCCTCATTTCTCAAAGGTACATATTTCCAAGTATTTCAACATTTACCAAACAAATTATCACCTTTCCTTGCCAGCTGATATTTATGATTATTCATCTTATTTTATTTCTTGGTAATTTTTTCCGTTTTATGTAATATTTATGTAAATTTATGTTATATGTATTTGCCCTTCTCTCATTGCATAATGTTGCAAAATGTCACTAACCACACGTATCCAACAATTTTCTCAAAGGATGATTACAAGTAAATAATATAGACGTAACGTAACGTAAATAGTATAGAAGTAACAATGGAAACGAAATTGCAGATGTTAGCTTTTCGACATTTTCTTGGCATGGCTCGCCACTCACTATTTTAAAAATATTTTATCAGTTCCTGAAAGCCGTGATGGAATGAAATATTTTGGTCACGCAGTTGAGGGGAAAAAAACAGATGGGATTAAGAAGGGTAAGACGTAGACGGAGCCCTGCAAGAGTATGCAATCTTTGCATAAAACCTACTTGCAATAAAATCATACTCAAACCGGCATATTACATAAATAAAAAAAGGAATGTTATCGATAAGGATATTTCTAGTTAGTTATCTATAGTAAAATTATTTATAATCTCTTCAGGGTTATAATGCCATATTATCAGTTATATTTTGAGCGTTTTCCTCTTATTCTTCGTCAAAAACCCTCACAAAACTTATCTTGAGGGCGACATTTCAAGCTATTATGTTTCAGCCACAGGAATTTTGTGTATGCCATTACCGATTAAGAACAAAAAACTGGTTGCCTATAGTTTTCACTGCATTCAAGACGAGTTAGATTTACAAGCGTAATAAAACGGATTCGATAATAAACCTAGATACTGCATTCAAATAATTCGGCTGCCTCAGCGTATACCTCCAATCGCATTAATTTAGCATCGCGCCCAAACCTATTAAATACAGATTATGTGGGCAAGAATCTCCTCTCCAATTATCATCAATCCTTAGCACGCATTGCGGTCAAATGCAGGAACAAACTCGATCACAAGCTTTTCGAAGACTTCCGCGTGACGGGCACCTTTGGAGATAGCGTGCAGCAGACGTGTAGCAACCTCCACGCACGCCAGGGAAATTAATAAAATGGTTCAGTGGAGCGCGATTCAGAGGCAGCGAATTCATTCAAAGTTGGATAACTGTTGGGGCTTTGGAGTCACATCAGGAGAGCCTACGCGATATTGAAATGCCGGAGAGAGAGAGAGAGAGAGAGGGAGCGTTGTGGGGTTGATCGCCCAAACTATTGGATGCACCGAATTGCAATATCTAGCAATGAATTGAAGAAATATCAAGATATGGATTGAATGAATATCAAGAAATGGATTGCAGTGTTATACGCGATAGAATTCAATATTGCACGACATAAAATGCTATGCTGTTTAAACCACGATGTTAAAAATCGCAGCATGCGATATTATATAATGCTGTTTAATGCGATTTGCGATGTAAATTTAAAATATCCTGCGATATGGAAGAATATTGTAAAATCATGGGTTTGGAGATAGGAATTGATTTCTGCCATGTGGGTCACTGCGGTATTATCTATGTAATATCATGTGTCACCTAGATTAATAACACAGTGTACATATTCAGACGCGTAATATGATTAAATTCCGCTTTATTGATACTGAGCATAATGCAATAACATGTGTTATTATATCACACGTCAAAACTCGTTCAATGGGATTTGCAAAATTTATTCGCAGTAGAAAATTGGCCTAATAAATTATTGCCTACCCTCATTTTATAATTACGTTACTTTATAGCCTATAGTTACTGGAATTCATAAAACATCACTCATTCATAAAAGCTATCTATCGTAAGATAAGTTTCATTGGAAGTGAGAAAAAATCCACATATGGCCTGTTTTGGGCCCTACCTACTACCAGTCTTTCTCACTTCATCTCAACGTGCGTCCTAAAGGTAGTATCAATCTCCTGAAAATAATATTCTATTTCCGGCATCCACGTGAGTGCTTGTATCGCAGAATAAGATATTAAGTCTAATTGTTTTCTATATGTTTTTCTAAATAATGTAATATTGTATTGATAGAAGGACTACTGGCTTACACAGCAAAAGGATTGCATATACGAGGCCGGCTCAAATTTGGAGGAATTTATATTTATGTATATAAATATTTCAAATCTTTTACTTATGAAATTTATTATTACTTTTCCATTTCTAATTAGCACTTATTCCGCTACAAATGTTACTAATAACAGAGCTTCGACTACAGAAATCATTACAAAAACGAAAAATGTAATGGAATTTTATAATGCCGCAAGTCATTTTTGTTTATTACCCTCAATTGTGATTATTCTTCGTTTCTTGAGTGTTGACTTGACCTCAGGGAATTATAAAAATTCTTCTTGGACAAATAAAGAGAGCAGAAGTAAAATGTTAAACCCCTGTGTTTAAGCAAATGATGTGGTACGCAGTCTCGAGTGCATATTTATACACAAATGAGGTGAAAATTCATCATGAAAAAAAAAATTCTTTGCTCGACCTGGATACTGGCCCGTATCATAATTATGATGGCTTGGTGGTTAAATACGCCAAAACTTGGGAAAGGTAATTGAGATATCAGGGTTAAACGTTCGGAATAGATTGATTGCCATCCAATTTTTTGCGCAAAACCTGTGAATAACAAGGGTTGAATGAGCCAGAACATTGTCGTGTAGCAGCATCCATTCACCGCTACGCCATTCGATTGGGGATCATTTCTCGAAAATACCCTTAGAGCTGATAAAATTGTCACGACCACGTTTATAAAATCTAATGTATATTTTTATCAGGTCAGCAAGTAATTCAGCAATTCTTAAGTTATCATATATTTTTCAATAGTGATATTTAAATATTTTGTGGAAAGTGTCAACTTGTTTCATGGCGTTCTATATTTCCACACAAGTTTTTTGTGCCATAATATCACGCAATTTAAATAAATTACTCGCAGGTCTCTTTTTTGGATTCACAGGTTACTCGGTGGGTTACATCGTCAGGTATAATATATCCTAACTAGGTGAGAAATCGAAATTTATAAGCTCAATAACAATGCTTGATTTGCAAATTAGATGTACATAATACAAATTATCAAACTGTAACATTTACAACCCTTGCGTTCAGGCAAGTAGTGTGTAATGCAGTCACGAGCGTGTTTAAATACACAAAAGAGGTTGAAATTCACCATGAAAAATAACCTCTTTACTCGACCGGGATCCTAGCCCGTATCATAATTATGATGGCTATGTGGTTGATACGCTAACACTCGGGAGAGGTAATTGAGAGATCCGGGGTAGAATCCAGGAAGGTGAGTCAACTGTTGGCGATTATAATCCTCTTTGCTGTAGCATTAAATAATATTGAAACTTTAATAAGGTATAGCCTTTGCGCCGAGACATGCAGCGGACTGCCATGGATACGGCGAACGGGAGGCGAGAGAAGTAAGGGTCGCGAGTGAATGACGGGAGACTTGTTTTGTTAGCGTTCCGCGCACGCGTGCGTGATAGGTGGTGTATGGATATACAGACACAACGGCGGAAGAGAGTGAATGACCATGTTTTCATTTTAGGGATTGGCTCCACGCCAGTCGGGTGCAGATGCCTCCCTATTCACGAGCAGGCCAAACGAGTCTGCTTTAATTCTTTTGTGCCCGCGTCCACAGCGGAGATCTCTCTCATTTTTTCAATCTCGGGAAGAAATGGCTCTCAGGAATTGGCACGAAGAGGGCCGCTTATAATATGCAATTCATAATGCTCTCCGCGGCCGGTGATGACCGAGCGCGGATACGTTTATGGGGGCTGTCAAGGGCAAATCAGAGTTTCGTCACGCGGTCCTTTGTGGGCCAGCGGTTTATTCCTTAGGGAAACACTAAACACTAGGGAAAACTAAACTCATAAAACTAGACCAAATTATGGTAGATTAAGCGAAATATCACTTCACCTAGAAATCAATGAATTTGGTCTCAATTTAAAGAAATACTTCTCAACCTTCCTAAGATACCAAAATATTAGTCTCTTGCCTAATTACTTTATGCATTTTTATTTGTTTTATTATAATAACTAAATTACTTTATTATAATTAATAAATTACTTTACAAAAATAAAACATTTTCGAGAAAAAATACCAGCCCTTTCACATGGGAAATGGTATGTGTATGATCTCCCGAGGGACCATATTTAAAAAATGAGGAAATTTTAGCTACTTGATTTCGGTAAAAAATTATGTTGTTTATTTTGTGTTTTGTCAACTATTTTTTCACAATAAATGATACTTTTACCGCATTATTTTTTTCAGGATCACAAAAGAACCTTCTACTACTACTTCTAATCGTACAGCGCAAAAATTTGAGTCATGTTAATGACGTAGATTATTATTAGCTTAGAATGTTATGTAGATATTTTTCTGAGAATTTTAGTAATTTAAAGGATATTATTGCTAAATTGATAACGCAATATTTCGCTCATACTTCCCACAGCTGCTGAAATAAAATCGTGTAACTTAAATATGGTATTAATTATGCCAAGGGAGCCATCGCGCTCAAACTACTTTAGAGTTCTTTTCTTTTCTCTTGAAATTGGTGACCTTCATTTATTTACATTTTGATGTAGCCTAAGCAGGTACATGGTACATGCAAACCTTAGGATTGCTTATTTGCTTATGTTTACTATAATTTGCTTGCCATAGTGCAGAAATTATTTCAAAAAGTAATTTATACGCAAATTGAACCAAGAGGAATAGGCTATGCCGTATTAAGGAAGTAAAACTGAATAAAAAATCACAGAATAAAAAATCGGCAGAATCGATTTCTAAACTGACATCAGACCTTGAGAAACAATCACTGTGCTCCAATGCTCAAACGCATTACCCTCGAGGTAAGTTTCAGCCTCAAAGGGGCTCTACCCCTCTCGTTATCACACAATAAGTACAAATCTCTAGAATACCAATCAAAGTTCCGGGACAATTTTAATCTACCGAGCCCATTTCGAGAGCGATCCCGAGTGAAAGTTATCCAATTTCGTTCGGTAACCAGCGATACACCGGTGACCCGTTAGAGAAAAAAGAACGAGGCGCTCGGCCGGCTGCAAATTCGGTTCGGCGAGGAGTTGAGGCGGGGCATTGAAAAATTATGGTTTAAAGCCGCATAAAGGGATAACAATAGACAAATAACTTTAACTCGACCCAAAAACACAATATGTACGTATGAAACCTCTCGATATTTCCGTGATTGAGTTATTTTAGCGAAATTTACGTAACTGTATACGCGCACGTTGTCTGTGTTATGCATGTGTTTCACGGCATATGAGACGCACATTTTTTCCCGATTAACTTCTCAAAATTCAACCCAGAGTGTAATGTACAAAGACTAGTCCGTTTATTATCAATGATTTCTACCCTATCACTGTTACGAAAATTATCAGGACTGATAGGATATCTATGAGTGACACATCGAACGTCATTAAATCACCGTGTAAGATTTTCTAACCTGACGTCCCTAATTTTTTTCCCCTTTTTTGTAGCATTTGACTTATTTTATAAAAATTTACATACCTGTATACAAGTATGTTTTCTGAGTTGCGCATGTATTTGACAGCATATGAGATACATATTATATCCTGATCAACCTCTCAAAATTCAACCCAGAGAGTTACGCGCAAGGACTAGTCCCTTCCCAGGCAATCACCACCAATCTCTACCCTATCACTGGTACGATAGTTTATTGGAAAGATTAGTGCTTTGATTGATTTTACAATATTTAAGAATGGAACATCAAACGCCATTATATTACCACATAAGACTCTCGAACAACTTGTTTTTTTTAATTGCCTCCTCTTCTGCCAAATTTTTTTCCGTACCTGCGCTCTCCCATGAGCTGCATAAATATGTTTTCTTCTTCAATATGTCCCAATATAATGGAGGTTTTGTATTATTTTCTGTCAAATACGGTGACAGCACATGTATACGGTTATGAATTTGACTAGTTTAAGGAGGAATATGTTCCTTCTTCCGTGGTATAATCTACCGAGTAAGATTTACTTCTCTGGCAAATATCAAGTTTTCATAGAGTTGTATGTATCATACGTGTATCCTGGTTACAATTATACAAACGAGCTTTTGATATTTTTCCAAAAAAAAGAAAAAAATCAAGGTTTCTTCAAAGAAAACTAGTTACCTATCATGCAGGTAACCTGGGATACTTATCTTGACTCGTGCCTTACAATACAGAGTGATTAGGTTTAAAGAAATTCGCCCATTTAAAGTATTTATTAGGTTCTCACGTCCTTTTCAAAGTTGCGAGAGGAAATACTTGATGATATAACAATTAAAACAGTGAATATTTTCGTATTCATTTCAATCACATTCATTTATTAATTCAGGGGCATTGACGCGTTCTGTAATTTCATGAAGCCGGTCAGTTCGTTTTTATCTTTGGAAGCCCAGTTAGCGTGGGACTGTGGGTGATTGCAATACTGCGCCTCGGGTAATCCGAAATTGCTTTCACCTCCGCCTCTAAACTTGCAATTTCCACCCTCTTATTTTAACGGGCATGCAAAAATTTTATCACGTGCACAATTCAGACCTTTCCAAACTTCCTTTGATTAAGCATTCTCCTCATGCTGGACTGACTGGTTTCGTACTTCCTGAAGAAAACCCCATCGAAGATGAAAAAAAGTTGCAGGGCTTAAAAATGAGAAGGGTTTGTGCCGCGAAGGTAGGCAGCGAGGATTTGAGCTAAAAAATTCAGCTCCCAGGACTTATTGCAACGCTTGGCCCACGGGCGTGAGACAGTTGGTTGAAAAAAGGAATTATACCACGCATATATTAGTATTCATTCGATTTCAATCATTTAAGCACCATAGAGATTGAAACTCGTTGAAATTATTTTTGGAGTGATGGAAGAATTTGCGGTCAGTGAAACAAAAAGGCAACGCTTCACTTGGCCTTTATTTTGTTTTTTACTCAATGGTTCCTCAATACAAACTTAATAATGTTTATTAGTGAAGTCAATTAATATCAGCAGGAGTTAACTTCGACATGGTTTAGCTCTAAGACATATATTTGGCTTCCCATTCACTATAACCTATTATAAATGAATCCAACATATATTACGAATTCATTTGCAGTTGGCCATCCAAATAATTTCTCAATCAAATTAAGCAAGATTAACCTACCGATAAAATAAATGGAAAGAAAAATAATTTTCTGCAAGAATCCCAATCTTTCCTGCTATTCTTGCATACTTCCATTCTCTTCTCATTGACAGCCGTACGGGAACCATCGCCACTCATTACCTCTACCAAAAATGAGCCTTTTACTAATTTTCCTCTCCGATGCCATCCGCCAATATTGAGCATTTTCCCGTTGTCTCCTTCATATACATGCTTCCAAAAAGCTTGAAATTTATATAGTAGATTTACCCGTTTTTATTTACTATTATGACAAAGTTTGCTTCAAACAATAGATTAATATAGAGCGTGAGAATCGTAGGTTGAAAATGTGCATATTTATAAATCTTCTTTTTCCCTAATGACCCCAATATCTTCAAGCATTTACAGATTAGTGTTTGTTCCAGGGTAACAGTCGTCATTAAGGCTTAAATATATAGAAATAAATCCAGAAGCAGAAAAGTATACTGAGAAATCGTCTAATTAGTATAATTGCATGCATAATTGAGAACTGTATAAACACAAACTATCTGTGGCCAGGTAGTACGTGAGAAGCTAATTTATAACAATTTGAATTTTGGAAGAATATAATCAGCTAATTAAAAGCTAATCCAATGCAAAATAAGAATATTTGAAATGACTAATGAGCGATTTATTGAGTATTTTGGCAGGTGAAGCCCGTTTTTATGGTCATAAATTCATCGACATGAATAACAAATTCTGTTTACTGCAATTTTGCAGGTTTTCGCCCATGTATGTTGGCCTGAGTGCCTATACCCCTAAATCCTAAGAATAAAATTACCTTCTTCCAAGATGGCCATTAACAATTTGGCTAAATTTTTGCTCATATGAGATGAATTCGACTTCTCCCATGTATCCCATATTATATCAGTTGAGAAGAAGGTGGTCAATGAATGGTAAAACACGAAACTCTCATTCAAAATACTTGAAATCTATCGAAATTTTCCGCACCAAAAGAAGTATTCAGACCCACCGAGCAAGGTCAACACGCTAAAAACAATGGGATGGGGTAAAGACGTTGGGGGCAGAGAGCGGGGCAAGGAGACAGACGTGATAAGACGACGTAAGACGAGGAACGCATCGATCCACCAAAGAAGAGAAAGAAAAAAATTGATAATTTTTACTGGAGGAAGGTGGTAAGAAAAAAAAAATTTTTACAAGAAAGAGCGAAACAGTACGAGGCAAATGTGGAAGAAGAGAGATTAAGAGAGAGAAAAAAGTGAAGTAGAAGAGGAGAGGTAAAAATTAAGGATAAAATGAGCAACCGTGGAGGAAGAAGTAGAAGCAGAGGGTGGAAATGGCAGTGGGGAAGCAGGGTGAGGAAGTGGAGAGGGGACACAAATGGAGTTCAGGAGGCGGAGGAGGTGGGTGCGGAAAGAGATGGGGGGAAGGAAGAGAGACGAGAGAGGAATACGGAGAGAACGAGATGCAGGGAATTCCCAGAGGGACAGCGTGGTAATGGCCGGCCGAGAGGCTTGTTCCTTAGCGAAGATTGTGGGACGGAAAGGGCAGGAGGGGGGAGTGCCGCAGCTTCGGGAAGCGGAGGGACGGGGCAATAATTTTCGCGACACAGCGAAGGAGAGCATGGGGAGGGAGGTATGGAAGGCGGGAGTGGAGCCGAGAGAGAGAGAAGCAGGAAGCGGAGTTGTCACAAGGCCCTCGAGGGATTGGCTATGTATGAGAATGAGACGAGAAGGCGGGCGAGGGGGGAGTGGAGAAGGGAGCAGGTTGCCCGAGAATGTAGTGGGAGGGTGAGGGGGAGAGGGAGCACGCGTTCCGGCGAGGCGAAGTGGAAGGATTTCCTGTAGCGGTGGAGGGAGCGGCCTCTCGTTGGGGGCGGTGGCAGAGGGAGAATATACGAAGAAATGGAATAGGCGGCGGCGGCGAGCGGGGAAAATTAGGAGGAATAGAGCCGGGAGCGGCGTAAATTCGTGACCTCGAACCCTCTGTCCCTTTTCCCCCCACCAAATCCCCCCGTGCCATCCCCAGCAATCCTTCCACCTACACTATTTTTCCGCCGTGTGTACTGCATACATACGAGTGGACGTAAAAGGTTTCGCGGTCGGACGAGAGAAAGCGGAGAGAGAAGAAGAAACCTCTTATATTCAGACTTCAAAAGCACAGTTTATCCTTGTGTGGATGGGATAAAATTCTGAAGGGTTACTCTTTCTTCTCCTCTCGCACTTTGTACGATAGAGTCATCTGGGAGGGGAGATGGAGTGAACAGTTTTGGAATGAGGAGTGCTGCTGCTTGTATCGGCTCCTATCTGGACGCCTGTTTGTGTAGGATGGATGACAATCCGTGAAACGCCAATATCGGGTTGAAATGATACATTATGTCATAAATTAAATTTTATTCATATTAACCTTTGCACTCACGCTCGTATAATCACATCCATACATTAGATGGGAGATAAAAAAGTATTTTGTAAAAACAAACCGCTTATTTAGACATGAGTAACTTAAAAAAGTGAAAAAAAATCTGTTGGGTATCAACATGCTTGGAGCTTTACTACAATGAAACTCTTTTGGTACAAGTTATTTTCTTTTTCTCATTTATGAACTTAACTTTTTTATAAGCAAGACGAAAGTATTTTCAAATTTACCTATCCGTATCTTACTACACAAGCTTTCTTCTTACGAGAAATATGAGGGCCAAATATGACGCATCTTGGCGTCCCGTGGGATAACAAAGTATTTCAACTGAGTGAGTGTTTGTGAGCTGGGGTACAGAAATCTCACAGAATAAAAATTTCACTTGAGAAATATTTACCATGAAAAAATAATTTGCATGGGCTGGAATGATGCGAATGATTTTTTTCTCGGGGAATTAAAAAATTAAATGTGTGACCATCAAAGGGTGACTCCATTAAAGCTACTACGCGACCAGTTCCACTATTACTTGACTTATCTGCAGATTACGGCCGTGGAATACAAATTTGGAATTCGTACACCTACAGCTGATTCAGACTTCTAGATTTATGTAAGATTGCTGAATATGGATAAAAGGTGATACATTTAAAGTGAAAACTAATAGGAATGCTTTCATTAAGAAATTTCAATAGAAATTTCAATAATAAATGCTTTCAATAAGAAATCCACCACAGGGTGCATATTCCGTTTCCCCATTAAATCGTATTAATGACAATTCATATTTATATATGTTCCAATTCGCTTATTAAATACGAAACCACTAAGGAAGCATAGCGACATTAGATATTTTTAATGCCACAGACACTTTTGTATATCTCAATCACCAGTGCAGCCCTAGAGCATGTTCATGAGCTACCTGAAATCTTCAATGCGTGATATTTGACCGGCAAGCACAAATAACAGTACGTTAAAACCACATTTTATGCAATGATTTAGGGGGAAAATCCTTGCTGAGAATTTCAATTCATTTATTTTTATGGCAGCAAAGATGCTACCGCGATACTTAGGGAGAGGAATGGAGACGTAAGAAGCAATTTGATATATTTTTCACCTCACAAAACACAGGAGTTGGGCCTAATAGGGAAATATAAGACGAACTATCATTCAGTCATTTCTGCTACCACGTACATGCATTACACCGCTCAAAACATAATGGAGCCGCCGCTCTCGTCGAAGAGTAATTTTGACAATGCGAAAGGCTAACGACGATTGCATTCGGGCGTATTCCGTGGTAGCCAACGTAATGATGGCCGTAAATGGCTCCATCACACGAATGGATAGCGATAGAGTTCAGTAATAGCACAGAAATTTGCTTTTTGGGGAAAATTCCCTCGAGATATAACAATCATCGCTCTCATGCCCTGAAATCGCCGAGGAAAAAGCAAAAACAGAAAAAAGGATGCAAAGGAGCATCTCTCTAAAATTAAACTTACGAGGAAGAGAAATACGAGTTATAGATATTTAAATGGGTCTATATATAAGAATCATTACCTTTAGATATGGCCGAGAATTTCTAAAAATGTAAATTGTGTAAACTCACATGCACTTAATGTTAGTAAACTGGTGATTCATCAAATAATAAAAAAAAGTTTAGTAAAAATATCATGGAAATAAAACCGATATTTCAAACTGAAAAAAGTATTTCAATTTTCCTTAATTTAATAGAAGACCAATACAATTTATCTCAAATACCACAGCTAAGGACAAATGAAAGCGTCCCTATGATCCCAAATTTGTATACTATTGACTGAAAAATACAATGAATGGTATTAGATCTTCAGTGATCAATTAATTTTAAGTATAAATATTTGTTAATATTTCTTTTTCATTGCTTTGGATAGAAAAAAATTGTATTGCATTCGATTTTCATATACTCCGAGGTAGTCTGCTAGGGGACATGAGACGAGATTTAGTGACATACAATTCATAGGAAAATAGTAGGCGATTCGCTTCACAGATACCAACGAAAATCAAAGTTATCTCAAATTTTGCCAATTTTCCCGGTAATAATAGCAAAGATCAAAGAGCAATAATTTGTAAAATCATCACCTACTGTTTTACTCATCCATCACTTCCCTGAAATGGGTAGAAAGCAGAAACCTTCTCGATCGTCGAATCCTCACGGTCCACCCACCAGGTTAATGTCTCCATAATGGCCGACTTTTTAATAAGACGCCTGTGATCTTTAGGCCTGTATAGGGCTTCATTATATAGGAGCATTTTTTAAAGAATATCTTGCCATCTTGAAGCTGATAGGAATGTCTCTTATCTCAACGTTAGTTATCATGAAGTTACTAACCCAGAGGCGAAGCCCAAGTAGAATTCGCCAGAACAAACCGCGGTGAAAGCCTTGATTCTTTCTTCCCCTCTCGAACGCCTACATCCCCGACGTGACATTTAGGGTAATAGGTACATGTAGCTGAGATGCAAGCCTAACCCTACCTGAGAAGGAAACGGAACTCACCGACTCCAGAGCTAAACCTCGAAAATGCACCCTGCAGCAATCACCACCTTGAGAGACTCCATTCGTTCCATCTATAACCTCCAGCCTCTTATCTCCCTCCTTGCACTTCTTTCCTCCTCACCGCCTCTATCTCTCTCTCCCTATTTATATGCAAACAAATTTCACCCAACACCCGCAGCCGAAACACAAACAGCCTTTGACTGCCGTGCGGCGCGACGAGCGAGGCGCTATGGATAGCACCCCCAAGAATAGCGCCGGGAGAAAAAAAAATGGAAGAATGCGACCGCGGGAGAGCTATGAGAAGGGGGAGTAATGCGAGGGAGGGAGGAGAAAAGAGAGGGAGATATCCTTTTTACACCGCGCTTCAGCGCACCGCGCCGCGGGTATCTCACGTACAAGGGAGCTAAAATGTGTGTTGGTGGAGAGATGTGGTGGTAGTGAGATGCGGGTGGGAGCTCAACGCAGATGCAACTGTAAAAACACGTCGGCCCCGAGGCGGCGTCGGGAGCCACTCTTGCGGGAGATACAAATAACGCCCTCGGCAATTTGCGGCTCCCGCTCCCTTCAGCCTCCTCTCTCCCCATTACCTTCCACTCTCCCTCTCCTTTTCCCTGTTTCTCAGCCCTTCCTCCCTTCTCTCTCAGCCTCCGTCGTTGCAATCAAAACCTCGGTGGCATAAGACAACCGGTAGAGAAGCTCTCCCCTAAATACTCCTTTAGGGATATCGCCACCCAACTTTTCACCCAGTTTCCAAAATGCTTTAAGTACAGATTTCATTAATGATACTGCCAGCATAAACCTTTTCCGTATTCTTCAGCACATTTGTATCATATTTTTTAAAGATTTCTTAATCAACTATTGATTGCCTCTTATCACTATCTGAAGCGTAACTGCTGAACATTTATTTGGTGATTAAAATATTGCTATTTTCAATCGGAAAAAATTTTTTATTTTAATATTCTGACCACAGAGTATCAATCAAACTACTCAGAGAGAATAAAACAATCTTTTAATTATGCTCAAAAGATGGAAATTTTAAAACATCTATTTTATTCCAACAGATAGTATGTTTTTCAAATTTTATTGTATTTACATCAACATGGTGGAAACCATGTATGAGGTCAAGTTTCAGTTAGAACACCGCCATTATAAACTTTTCTCTACGTACTATTAACCACCTTTGTGTCTTATTTTTAAGGATTTTATAACCAAAGACTGGAGGACTTTTATCACTATCGGAAGTGCAACTGCTGAATTTTAATGGGGGATGGAAAGATAGAAATGGTTAATGGGAAAAAAATATCATTTTAATTTCCTGTCCAAAGAATATACATTAAATAACTCAACTGATGAAACAATTTTTTTTTATCATCCTCAAAAGACGAACTATTTCCAACTTATCTATTTGATTCAAACAGATAATATTAATTCAAATTCTATTATATCTTCATCTACATGGTGGAAACATTTACTAAAATATCAATTAATAGAAGAGGTAACAATAAGCCGAATGCCATTTTCTTAGAGTGATTGTCCTGTAAACTACCATTTTATATATTTCATTTTCACTCTAAGGCCTCAAATTCAGTGGTATGTGAAGAGAAGAAGACATGGGAAAACAATTTATTTGCCCATCATTTCTGTTATTATTCAATTTTATGTACCACACCACCATGCGGGCTAAAAAGTGATTGTGTATCATAAGAATGACTACATCAAAATTAAGTAATATTCTAACATTTATACAGACCTAATTATCCGTCGGTGCACTCGTAAATACCTATTATACTAATTTTTAGGGGATGCGTTCATTAGAATGCGTGTCATGCTCTAATCCACAAGAAAGCTCCGCAAGTCTTACGTGATTAACCTGCCAAATGGATTCCTTTCCCAAGATTTGTTTTTAAAGCCTTGCAATGATTCCGTCTTCCACTCCTTACGTCAGCCTCTCTTTGATTCATCAAGCGTATTTGTTTTCGGTAGTAAGTTTTACCTTCTGGATACAACATTAATATTTTTTTGTCGTAACAAAAGGTCAAGGTTATGACATTGGACCTGTCTTAGGAGTTTCAATCTGTTTAAGAAGTATTCTCTACATTTATATCTTCCAACTTCTTTGGTATATCGAACGATCTGACCGGCTTCCTGGATCTAAAAACTCCAAGTTTTGCAATAACACTTGGAATTTAACTAAGCGGCGTATGGTTTACAATGTGATAAATATTCACCTTTTTTAACTGCTACCAGCATAAAAATTGTGGTACAAATATTTCGGTTCGATAAAAACACCTATAAGTATTGGCAATGAAAAGAGCTGTGAATAAAGAATATAATTATTCATTTTAATTTCTCTGGAAATTGTCAAAAAGATTGTGAGATATTGTTGTTGAAATAGAAAACTCTATTTATAAACTCGATTCCTGCTATCCTAAGTAAAACCTGAAATTGCGCACCTGATAAACCATACCATGCAAAGTTGCCTATTTCTCGAACAACCGATAAATATAGATAGAATAATTGAACATGTAATTTAAACTAAATATCCACCATTTAATACAAAGAAACTCATATTTCTAAGAAAATAATCTGAATTGCATCCTATTGAATTAATCAACTAGATCCGCTAATACGTGCCGATGCCACTCATCTAAATCTTTTTAAATAATTGCCAGAGAAAATTAAAATTATACCACACATCACGGAATGTATCCAAATTTGTCACAGCCGTTTCACCATGCCACCAATACGTGCCTTGGAGCAGTGGGATGAGTAGCTGACCTTATAAACGTCGAAGTGAGGCGATGAGTAAATAGAGCGAGTGCTTCCGCCAGAACGCTCTTGAAAATAAACGTGATCAAATCCAATAACGACGATGTCCCGCGAGAGAAGTTAGGGCCCGAAAATCCACGCGTTGTAAAATCTCCAGCGAGTGGCGCTGCAATGAAGGCAACATCCGTGATTGCCGCGGCTCAAAAGGCTCGGCGAATCTCTACTCCTAACCTCATTCCTCAAGAGTCTCTTCCTTACCGCGCCTCTCCTGCAAGGAATCGGCGCACAGGCTTGATTGGATAAACCAAAGGTGTGCGTGCAGATCTAGTCCCGACTAGAGATTGGGTGCGATTTCACGAGCTGTGGTTTATCACGTTGATCTTTTTGCTACGCCTCTGATCTGTGATTGGCGCCACAAAAGCACAGCTCCGATAAAGACACAGTTCTTTTAATCCACTCTGTGCCGTTCGAGTTTAGCTCCTATCATCCCTGGAGTGATCGGTATGATTTTGGGATCTGTGCCTTCATCTCGGTGATTTCGTTGTCATAGCTGGGTACTGTGATGGAATTTGAAAATTCCCAGTTCCAGAAGAGGCATTTTGTATTCCTCCTATTGATCCAAAGTTTTGCGGTGCTGATGTACCTCAAGTCGATTCGCGCGCAGTTCCAGAGCGTTACTACGTCGCTCTCGTGATTTTCTCTCATAATGGAGATGCGTTCGTCGCATGATCGTTCCTAAGCAGTCGAGCTTGGAAGCTTCACCAGCTTGAAATCAAAATAACGTGAAAAAATCACGAGTTTTGGCGCTGTTACCGGGTCAATTCGACCCGATGAAGAAAAACTTCGTTGATAAGCTGTCCCTACTTCTCACGATTCTTGTGTCTCTCGTTAGTCACTCCTGCACATTTCCTCATTTCGGAGCTGTTTCCATCTGATGGTTATTAACCAGCGATATATATCCTGAACCATTAATTACTTTTTACCCAAAATCACTGGTTTTTGGTGCCAATACTGAGGAGGATTTGAAGCAATCGGAGCAGCGACGACAAAGTAAGATGACATCCACCCGTAGTCGCAAAATAATATCAATGCTATAAACGACAATGAAAATTGAGAATTGAAGTAGCTATGTGGAAAGAAATAATAGGAAGCTTAGTGCAGCCAATCTTGCACGTTAAAAGAAACGCTGCCGATGTCACCTATTGCTTGGTAACGTGGTAAAGACAAAGACACCTGGAATCAAGTTCATTGAAAATAAGCGACAAGGGTGGTATGTAATACGTCGAGATAATGGGTAGGTATTGAATAACAATGTACATTTATGAATGAAGAGTGAAAGATGTGAGAGGAAGGGGTCAACTACTAATTACATTGGTGAATATGGTGGAAGCCATCTTGATAGAGGGACCCAAATGAGTGTCAAGAAAAGCAAGCATACATCAATCAATATCCACAACTGAAGTAAAGTAGAGATGCGCCGAACTATGCGACAATTATATTTTAAATTTATCTTCAAGTAACACCCTAGTTGGGATCTTAATATCTATAAAAATTATCCACTTAACTATTGAATTCACACCCGGACCCTGGGGTTTATTATACCCGTGCCGATCTGCTATAGCTACAACACCAATCTGCTCCCCGTCGTTTTAAGCCGAGTAAAATGATATTAAGTATTTTTTGAACTTTCCACTGCGTATATGTCAATTACTAACATTGTTCCCAGCGTTGAAATATTGGTGACACTTTTGTCAGTAATTGATGGCGGCCAACCCTAGAATAAGTCTTTCACTTCTATTAGCCACGAAATCTTTGCATCAACTTCAACTAATCCAATCATTATGAACCGAGCAGGAACAGAGTCAAAATATATGAAAAGGATATGGACATAAATTAATGTAGGAATAAAACATTTTTCCACTTCGGGTTCTCATGAATGTTTAGATACAGATTATAAAAAATTTAAATGCCTCCACGCCAGACAATGCAGGTCCGTCTGCTAAAAGAAAAGGCATGTTGAGAGATATCAAGACCATATGCCGAAATTCAAATCGGATTGACGCAATACGTCACTCCAGCTATAACTACTTTCGCTCGTTTTAGTTTGATTTCCACTCCAAAAGTTTTCACCTAGAAGTTTGGAACAGAACTAAAACTTTTCTAGTGATGCACCGTTTCATCTCGGCTCTCTGAAAGTATCCCGCTTCTTCATAGAAACAAACTTGCTCGTTGACAAATCTTTACGCTCCTAAACGGAGCACTTCCAGCAAGGGAAATAGTCTCGTTCCGAGTTGAAGTTAGACTAAATATTTAGTCTCATCTGGGCTCACGTCACCGTGTCCTTTTTAAGATCCAAAAGATATTCGATTCATGGACTCTTCGGCTGAATTCAGTTGACATAAGTCTTTCATTTCACACATTATCAATCCACGGTTAGTGAAGCGAAGTGACGTAGTGAGATAAAGAGCTCAAATCTGTCGCTGCATTAAATTCAACATAAGAGATCTCAAATGAAAATATCTCCTTACACTTTATTCTGAAATTTTTATACGACTCATACAAACTTTGCTGGATAAATTAGCTATAAGCAAGCAATTTACGGGAAAAAATATAAATAAAGTTCTTTTTTTAATGTATCATACCGGTAAAGGTAGGTTTAATTGAATTTCAAAGAATCTCCTCCCGGTTTTCTACACATTCAGCCTATCTCCCTCTAGCATTTCTTTTTTCGCATCTGTATCCGGTCTACCCTTCTTCATCCCTAATCTATTCTCTTTCTACCCCTACCCCGATTAACTACGTTAAAAAACTTCTAGATGTCGTAGAGTGCGTCCTAGTTATAAGGGAGTTGTCCGAAATGTACCCAATTCCTGAACGAGTCCAATGCCGTTTGGGGAGGAAATCACGAGATTGAAGAATCCATGGTAGTGGTATTTTTTAAAAACCATACGGACGTTATAAAATGGTTTCTTTTCATTTCTTTCTCATTTAAATTATTACATTTCAACCACGCTATTACCTTAGACTGACACACTGACAACTACGCCCCAAGTGATCATATTTGAGCACAGTAAAACATCCCTCATTAAAATCCAAGTTGTTTTTCTGAATTACTAGGTGCTGTCTTCTCATACCATCTAAAAGCAGAGTATAAGGCGGATTAATATTATATGTTTACTATAATGCATATACTAAGTGGATTAAATTCATATTCCGATTGCAACCATAACAGAAGAGATAAAAGCCTAATACTTGGCATGCTACTAAAGGTATAAAAGTAATGCCTCATCTACTTTCTTCTTTCAGTTAAATCGTAATTGTTTTAAATCATGGATGTGGTCTTTAGATTTTCAGTTTAAACATTTTTTAAATTACAGTATAGTTATTACCAGAATTGTTAACAAATGTATCCGACCATTTCTTTCTTGAATATGAGACATAAAAACTACACTACTTCAGCAGAGATGAGAACTTAGAATGAACGACTTCGCACGTGAATTGTGATCCATGAAATATTTTTAAATTCTTCTAAATATAACTATGCATGGAAAAGCACTAAATTGGTATTTTAATCTCGTCCTTTTTTGTACTGGTGGATAATAAATCTTTAATTTCCGAGGAAATGTTTTCTCACAAAGATAATTTTATTCAAAAAAGGCACCATGAATGATGAACTGTACATGATTTGAACATCAATTTACAATCAGATTATGGACTAACAATCCGTTATCTTACGCTTTGCTGGGTATCAATCACGTGTCCGTTTTGGCTACGGAATTGTCCAACGATAACAACAGAAAAGGAGAGATTGAATTTAATATTTAAAGTGACATTTCTTGCCTGGGGAGACCCTGAATTTGGATTAGCGGCTTCAAAGTTAATGAAACGAAACAAATCGAAAATATGAGTTTGTTTTGTTCGAGTATATTGTCATAGAAGAAACAAAAGAGGATAATAATTGACTTTCGCGTCCATCAACATGGTCTGATATTTCAAAAGAATTTGAAAACTGGAGAAAATTCCATAATGCTTTAATTGAAAACTTTGTTTGGACAGGTATTTTTTCCAAGGATGAATATCAAATCTCCAGTTAAATACTCCATGAAAAGTCACTCTAAATGAAGCGACTATCGAGGAATGACAGTGATTTATTTTAAGATTAGTTAAGAGAGACAGACTGAAATAATAGCTACATCGTCACTATGAGTCTCATTTATCAATGAAGCTGAGATAAAATCATGAACTTTACCACTAACCACGCTGCCTTCGTCGCATTACCGAGGAATCGATCAAATCAGACTAAATGAAGCTGGATCCAACATAAGGATAACATCTCTGTTATTTATCACAGCTGAAGGTAGGAATGACATACTCTTTCAAAAATCCTATAAAAAACTCGAGGCGTTGCCCTGATAAAAATGGCCAATATTCTCCACAAATAATCACATATTATGGAATAGAATGAGCTTATTCGTAGTAATCAACCCGTTATTAGGTAGATACGTAAATTGGGCACGATTGTATTCTATACTATAAGTTTTATATTTTTAAATGTCAGCCAATACTACCAAACCTGGTGTCTTTTGCTTTAATATCCCATTTTCTGACCTGATTTAACATAATAACTACGAAAACAAGGAAATGAAATATGAAACCGAAGAAATTTTGCAGAACAAAATCTCGAAAGACAACGGCAACCTGTTTTTTAAAAATACATCTACATGTACGGTCACTTCAAAAAGTATCGCGACACACTACGCTTGCGGTTCGTATAGGTCGGTTGTTGAAGCCCGAAGTAGGTACGTTGGCTATCCTGGGTCGTCATTGGTGACTATGAGAAACGTCTGTTACACTACGACATATATTTTAAGTTACGTGAGACTAAACTCCGACAGTGGACTTCGTACGCGTTGGAAGGCTAACACTGAAATGAATTCACAGCGGGGAGCAAGGGTATTCGCAACTCAGAGGCATCGTAATCATACTCGGCAGTTCTCTTACGATGAGGAAAGTGAAAAGAGCGTGGATGAGTCAGTATTTGCCTCAATGATGGATTCTCCTTTGACAGTTGGTTGCATAACAACTCTTAATAGGGATTTAAGACTCGAGTGCAGTTAAAAAAACAGTGCTTAATATATTTCACGAAGCAGGCCTGCGACACTATCGTCCGGCCTGGAAGCCAAAATTGACCGAGGACCAGAGGGCCGCCCGTTTAGATTCTATCAAAAAAATATCACCAATGTTTAATCCTTTTGGGACCTCACCATGTTCAGCGATGAAAAGTTTTTCCAGAGTAATGGAGACGGAAAAATTAGCCTGTGGCGTCCAAGAGGAACTCGATAACTAAAATCACTGATAATTTTAATCACCTTTTTACTTGTGGTTGTTTGACATCTAGATTCGACTTTGCCACACTGAAAAGAATTAGTATGATGGGAATGTATGCATGCATTACCAATTAAAACTTCATATTAAGGAATGATACATATATGCATACGTGATTTAAATATCGCAGCAAGAGTCGGAAATCTCTAACCCTTTTACGTTACAGGAAACTATTTGTTTCATCCCAAACCACTATTACATCAGGGACAATTTTCAGTGATTTGTCAAACTGATGATTCCCATGTTTTAGTTAGAGTCAGTGCTTCAGGCCGTAATTTGAAAAAATACGCCTTTAACATACATGGTTTTGATGAAGGCTACGTCGCCTGCTGCGATATATCGTATGTAGTGACTTTGGCGTCATTTACTTCAGGCGCAAATTAAAAAAGATCTTTAAATAAGACGATAATAGGTCATTAATTTAGTAATAATTATTTTAATTGTTTATACTCAGTGAATTTGTAAACAAACACTATGTTATGATTTCGTTAGGAAAAAGTCACATGGCCTGCATGGTCCGTATCAAAATAAAAAACATGGCGGCAAGTCGTGAATGTGAGAAGCGACCCGGGCGGCATTATTGCTCAGCCAGTTGGTGCAATAATTTTTCTGGCTGCAGATTAGACAAAAAAAATTGCATTTTTCAACTTCCCGAGTGATTTAGCGAGGTAGGTACAGTGTGAATAAGATGGTTAGATGTTTTACAGTTATGACCGAAGCCTGCTCTTACTTTTGTATTGACATCTAATTAATTAATTTGGCCTATGGTCCTATAGTATGGCTGTGCGAGGATTTATGTGATTTGATGCCAAGTTTGAAAATGAATTCCGCTTCATAGTTTCAAATGCTATGTTGAAGTTTTTGTAATAATGTAAATTGTGTCTTAAGTATCATTATTCACAATAAAGTTTGTGTGAATTCCATTTGGTTTCTTTTCATTGGAAATTATGTATCAAACCTAAGAAGCAATATCAAATATCAGGAGACCTCGTGAATTTTCATCATTTGGACCAATATCGGAAGAATGCAGAGGTCATGTTATATGCTATCGCTCAAGGTTTCAGTGCTTCGGTTTAAATTTGGCGGGGTTATCGTGGTTGGGAAGGGCCTGACCGCTAGAGTGCTCTGCTAGTAAAGCATTACCGTTTAGGAAAGGGGAGCGTCGCGGTCTTGGTTTTGATTTCATGTTTCTCAAAGTCTCTAGTAACATTTAGATGTATTTACAAGCAGACTTTTCTTTCGATGTACAAAAATTTTTCAATAATTTTATTTCTCTAAGTCAACATCCCGAAAAACATTCTTCAGCAGTTAGAACTTTATAAATATACAAGTATTTGCTCCAGCTGCTCGGTTTGCGTCCAACGAAGAAAGTTATTTAAACCAGAGTGGCGGTCTCAAAATATATCAGTAGATATGAATACGGAACTTGCTGCATCAACGGGGAACTTTTAATATATGCCGTGCACTCAATGGAACGGAATATATGCCGTTTAATCAACTTCATTATGGAGTAGAAATATATCATTCATCGACTGGGAGAATTTTTCGTGACTTATGAATGAACATAATTTTTGTCCCTGGCCAGGGAGTTCCCAAATCTTGAGAGAGAACACGCTCAAATGAGTCGTATTTTCAGAAAGGGTGGTAGAGGGTCGAAAATTTCTTGGTCGGCGAATCCATTCATTAATAATTCATTAATATGATTACATAAGCATACCAACTCTGCCCAACTTGGCACAATGTGAACGCAAATTACGCCCGGAAACACAAACACGCCGAAGAGAGGTTGAATGGGTCCAGAATTCACCTCGGTTTGCCCTACTGCCTCTCCCAGGGAATTGCATGGTAATAGTTGGCAAGTTCCGCAGACGTAAGAGAAAGTAGCCTCCCCAAAGATCTTTTTCCGAAATATCAAACTCGTATTTCCCCCGATTGAATGATACGCAAATGATGCCTCTTCAGCATTTACGTGTTTTCTTAGGGAGCTTTTACTCCTCTACGCGAAATCAAGTCTCGGAATACAAAACTTATACAGCTAAAAAAAAATCCTTGGACCCTTGCCCAGAGACCATGAGTTAGGAGCTGGCCGCAAATTCGAAATACCAACATGATTACTGGAGCTTCAATAGTCCTAAATTATTGTAAGCCCCACTCAGTTGAAGTAATGATGTAGATAAAATTATTTTTACAGTACCTATGAAATAATATTTTAATTTTCACATTAATGCTAAAGTCAATCACATAAATATTTGAACGAGTATAAAATATTCCAAATGAATAAATGAGACTTTGTGATTGAATATTTGTATCCTTATTCTCTAAAACAGCAACTCATTCACATAAATTGATTTTTCTGTTTTTGCTAAATGGTCTACCAGACAAACTCATTTCCACACATCACCATCTTGGGCTTATCATACGATACTACATATTTACACCAACCAACATTCCAACCAACTTCTTAATGCGTCGGATATTAAGAATATTCTTAGCTTTTAATCTATCGCGAGGTAAATGTTACGCAAGATTAATAAGCACGTTCATACGTAGTACATATACATATAAACAAAACGCCACGTTTCAATTCACAGCCCTGATTTCCGGTCAATAAATAAATGGCTCACGACTCTGTCTCTTGTGTTAGGATATCTTTTAATGTACGAAAGTCAACCCGTCATTCCATGCGAGAAGCAAAAGAAATTGGACTGAGCGGAATAAAGATAAACGGAGAAGAAATAGACTTGCTCCGCTTTGCAGATCATATCAAAGTCGCAGCTGGAAATCGCAATTATCTTCAAAGGTCACTAAACGTAATGGCCCAAGTTTTCCAAGAATATAACATGAAAATAAGTAAGAAGAAGACTAAAATCCTATTACGTAGAAGAGAGGAGCTGCATGCAGAAGTCACACTGAGAGGACAGAAATTAGAGCAAGTGGATGCCATCACCTATATCGGAAGTACCATCACGTGGGACGGAAGAAGTACAACGGACATCAAGCGGAGAATAGCCCCAGCTAAGAAGGCGTTCATGGGAAAAATAAAACTACTGTTTCACTAACTCAAAGAAGATAGGACTACAAACCAGGAAACACCATGTAAAAATATTCGTGTGGAGCGTAGCAATCTATGGATCTTAAGCATGGACTATTGGAAAATCTTACCTGAACAGAGTAGACGCCCTTGAAACCTGGTACTGGAGGCGGATGCTGAAGATAAAATGGATGGAAAAAATTAGAAGCGGTGACGAGTACAGAAGAGTAGAAGAAGAAAGGATTATATGGAACACCATACAGAAAAGAAGAACCAGATGAACTAAACACATCATCAGACAAAATTTGTGATTTGTGAGGAACATAATTGAAGGAGAAATAGAGGAAAACGTTTCCAGAGGATGACCCAGGAAAAAGTTCAGGAACCAAATAAAGAGGAAAGTTCATTTGAAGAGATACCAGGATGTAAGGGAACTAGCATTAGATAGGGTCGGGTGGAGGGCTGCAGTCAACTAATCTAGGAATTGAACGACCAATGTTGATGAACCCATCATTAACATCGTCAAGGCGTTGCGGTACATTGAATATTTCCCTGAAAGTCAGCGTACGTAACTAGTCACCCAACCTCATATCTCTCAAGCGAAATTCTTGTAGATCTTTACAGAATTTCCGAAGCACCACGCTTGTTTAAAGCCGGAAAAACCATGAGTAGGAAAATTTCGGCCGAGGTTAAGAGGATAGGGCCCAAAATGTCTGCCTGCGTTTTTGAGGGAAATGCGAAAACAGTGATTCATGGCCGACGCCATGATTCACAATTAATCTTGAGAGAAAGATTTATCACCTGAGATTTTTTTGCCACCTCGACCGGCGAAACTTTCCTTATAAAAGAAGGAGAAATTGGGATTTCCTGCTCGGCTTTCTACTATTGGGAAACAAATCCCTAATCTAAGGAGGTTGCCCATCACCATCCGTTCCTCGCCCCTGATCTCTTTCTCTCCCAACATCGACCCGTAACCAGAAGGGCGCACCCCCCACCTCCCCCTCATCTCCCAAAACCCCTTTTCTTTACATCCCCTCCCGCCTTATCCCTCCACTGCACCCTCCGAACATCAACCTTAATGCGTGACCATCAAGCGAGAGGGATAGGCATTAGCGGGAAAATAGACGTTAAAGGGGAAAGGTGAACGAGAGGAAGTCGTCGTCATTGGGACTGACCACCTCATTTCCCACAATTCGCACGAGTGGATCCCCTTGAAACATAAAACACGTCCCCGGCTCCGCTCCAAATCGGCTCCTCTCCAAAGTTGTAGGCACAGTAGAGTCTAGATAAACCGAATCCCATTTTACCGAGGTTTTTAATAAACCAAGATGGATGTTCAATTTTTTCCTCTAACTTAGAAATCAGTGAATAATAGCATTGTATTTCATTTTCGGACGTTATATCAGAATTTATAATGACAATATAATTCGATTCAGTAGATAGTTGAAGAATAATACTTCTGCAGGGATTTAGCTGCTTGGATGTCCAGATATGATCGAAAAAAAGAAGAAGAAACACAGTTTAGACAAGTGTGTCACATTTATCGGAGGGTAAATAATAATTTATTATTAGAACTAATTCTTCAAATTGATTATTTAAATGGTGATATGAGTCTCACTGCAGAAAGAAAGAATAAAACGTGACCATTTCTATATTAAAATTTTCTAGATGATCCTTTCGCATGTTCAGCGTTGTTTCAACCCTCCGACAAGGACTCAGTCCAATTTAACTCAAATAAAGGAGGCTTTGAAGTAGAGACTAAACATTTTACCTTAAAACTCTATATTCCTAATCATATTCCTTGTCTGTCTCGCTGTGGTTCTGTGCTTTAGCCACTATTGGTACTCGGTTTTCTGATATTTGAATATTGGTATAATCTCTTTTCATTACCTTTAATTTACTTATTCAATGATTTTTTATAATTATCCAACGTTTTGATACTATCTTCCTCCAAGGAGGGAGCATTCGTGGGCACACCTCGGGAACTAAATCTCAGTATCCTGAACCCTGCCATTTTCCCTCCTGTGTATGGCCGATGCTTTGGACACTCACAAAAAAGCTTGAAAATTACCGATTTCTCACACCTGTACTTCATCATGCACATACTAAGAGCAGTAGTTACAAACTTTTTCTCATATATTCATCCATCTGACACCCATTTCTTAGAACCCTACGCAGCAGAAGCTATTGTCAGAAATATATTGAAAAAGAGGAATAATTTAGTCATTTCACGTATAAAAATATTTCACAAAAGGCCAAGTTTTTGAAAGATAAAATTAATATTATGTGCCCTACTAACGCAAAAATGAACACTGGAAGTACGAGGAAAAGATTTTATTTTTCAAAATTCAGTACCGTGCACTGCCGAATGAAAACTATTAGGAAGAAATTATAATTCCAGGTGCCTCAAAAAATTCTCTGTGTTCGCACAAGGGCCTCAAAGCATTTAACTTTATCATAGGAAGCATTGGAGTAGTTTTCCTCGTGACACGTGCCTAAATCCAAAACTTCCCCAAGCAATTTTCAATAGTACGTATGCCGTTAAGGTAATTATTCAGCATTCATTTTTTCCAATTTTTTATTCATGCGTTGAAGGTTGTAAGACTCATTTGGCGAAAACTAGGACAGGAGATAGAATTAGTTCACGGAAAAATAAGTTACTATTGCTTTCGAATATGAAGGGTAAGTAATAAGTAATATACTAATGTGAGAGAAGCAAATAATGAATTCAAAACGTATATTTGAATTTTTTCCTTGAACTTTTGCCAGCAATTAATTGTTCCAAAATGTACGTAGGTTTTATGGCTGAAGAGGTTACAGCGCCTAAATACATCAGCACATTACCTAACTTCTTCACAATTAAAAGCTAAAAACAAGGATTCATGTGATAATGATAACTTCATCATAAGCGGATACCAATGTTTTACTTTCCAATACTTTTATACCTCAGATTAAAGAATGATTCGCCGAAAGAGAAATATTTCATTTATTCTGAAGCATGAAATCACCTGCTTTTCATGAGTAAATGAGTTACTCTTTAGTATATTAAGCATGCAGATAGATCTTTTCCTCAAATATGTTAAAGATATAATTTTATAAAAATGTCTATACTATTATTACTCTTATGTAGTATATCCGAGTAACTCTTAAGTTAAACGGAATTCTCAGGTTTAGAACTGATGAAGTCACTACCATTCTAATAAAAGTATTAAACTCTCACACAAAGTTCGACAACTCCTTCGATTTATTAAGATTTCAATCAGTAGTTCTTGCTTATTCTTACTGTAGCTGTTAGTTTTTGGAACATAAATTTCAATTGTTACCCAAGCAAACTATAATGATCTCAGTCTCTCAGCCTTGAATCTATGTGCGTGCAAATAAATTTAGGGAGCCGATAGAGACTCAATAGGTTTAGACTATCGGTAAAATTTGGGTGATATGAGAAATGTCAAAGCTTTATATATTGAAATGGAGGAAAATCCATGGGTTGGAACTATGAACGCACCTAATGGAGAACTACTTTGGTAGCTGATTGAGTCTCTAGGGTTACACGCTAGGTTAAAGTGACCCGACAAATTCAAAACGAGTGAGCCTCTATATAACATGGAGAACAAAATTTAAAGCCCACTGTATCTAGAGATGATGGAAGCGGCAAAATAAGACAGATACGTCAAATACGTAGACAGATGGTCAAACAGAAAGATGTAAACATTCCTCCATTTCATGCAAATTGTGTGACTGCTAAAAGTAACATTGAAACAGGATGATACCCCGTTGACATGCAAACAACTACCATCCTTTTACCTCTTCCTATTTCGTTTGCTTACTATCACCCATTTCAATGGCTGGCACCCTTACCAGGCTCTGCATCGGGTGTATTCAACAAGGTTGGACTTCCGAGCGCAAAGTTGAGCTTAAAGCAGACTCCCGATCTCTACACTCGGTATAAAAATTTCCGAGTCCGCCCGATTAAAAACTAGCTGACAACCGAACTCACCGGTTGGATCTTCACGGACTTAACAGGTGCGGGCAGTGAGTCAGCCCGCTTTTCTAGAAATGTAAAAGACATGACGAAATAAAATCTTAATATATTCCATACTATTATTGCTGACCCAGTTTTCAACTGTACAACAATCATTATAAAGGTACATTTACAGCCTAAGTGAGTCAAAATATAGAAAAGAGATTGGGAGGAGGGGAGAAGAAAATTGTTCATTTACATCAGAGACGTGCGTCACGATCAGGGGGGGGGGGTTGTGTTGATAAAAAAGAGGAATAGGAAGGAAAGCAAATTCAATAAGAATGTTGACATTTTTGTTGGTAGCCGCATTCACAATATCAGAATCTGATTTCCATATTCACTTACTATTACTCGAAATTTTGTATCTGCATTTCAGATCCATCCACGCTGTGTGGCCTACTCAACTTCATCCAATCTACGCAGGTCCGACTCCGAAGGAGGAGACTGGTAGTAAATTAAAGACCTAATTACAACGGTGCAGATATTTGGACCATGTACCATACACCACGCGCAACCACGACAACACGTAAATATAAGAAGCAAGATTCTTGGAGGTAGATTTCTAGGGTTTCCATCCGGGTCAGAGGAGTTATCTCCGACATGTTTCATCAGCTTACTCCGCTACCGTCTTCAGGGATGAAGTGGCCATGACAGGGAATGGGCCGCTATATATACGAGTCCGGTGTCGTCTAGTTTTCCCGCGCAATCACGTGATTGGCTCTCTTATGTCGCACCTCCTCTATCGACTTCAAGATTGGTCTCCACGCGTTACTCAGGTGGAAACCTCTGTCACGGTTCATTTTCCTTTTTTCCAGTTTATTTTCAATGGCTTCCTTAACAATCCGGTCCCAATAGCTTCTTTCGCGGCAAAGGACTTTCGTTGAATCCAAGTCCACCCTGTGGCCGTTGACGAGGCTATGCTCAGCAACAGCAGATTTTTCAGGTTGCCTCAGCCGGATGCAGCGCTCGCGCTCTTTTAACCTCGTCTCCACTGTCCTTCCGGTTTCACCCACATTCGCCATTCTGCACTCGCACTGTATCCTGTAGACTCCTTCTTTTCGGAAGATTCTTCTTAAAAATCTCTGCCACTACTGGGATTCGAACTCATACTCTCACTAAGGATAGCCATCAGGTACTGTGGCTACCGCAATAGTTCACGTGCTACAAAGCTTCTGTCTCTACTTTCGGAAGTTATAATAACTCTGTTTCGATCTCCTTTAAAGCTAACTCTATTCTTAACCATGCGCAGTATTCATTCATCCGCACACCTCCATTCTTCCATCGTCCAGTGATCCACCTGCAGCTATGCCTTCACTCCCATCCACACCCCCCCTTCTCAAGCATCACCCTCCTTACGTTTTCTTAATCCTTCCGCACACCCAATTTTCCCACTCTAATCCCTCCTTTATCCTCCTTCCGCTAAATCTCGACGTTGCAATCTTCTCTCTCCGGACTTTCGTACCATCCCTATCAAAGGCGCGGCCCTTGTTTTTTTTCCTCATTCCTGACGCCTAAACTACATCTGTATCACAATGAAAAGATAATGTAAAGGGGAATAAAGTTAAACAGCTAGAAAGATCTCTCCTTCCCAAACTACACTAATAACGGTGACAGAATTTAAAAAATTGAGAAATTAAAGGATGAACGTTCATTATGAGTCCTTCGAATTTTTCGTGATTTTTTCCTGCTCAATAACGCCATCTTTCCTTTCCTTAGCACAGCCTCTCATTGTCTTTATCGCATGAATTTGGGGTTAGTAAAATCGAAGTATTGGGTTCAATTACTTTTTTAATAACAAATAAACATGTTGAAAAAACATGAAAAACCCTCAAATTCGCCAAAAATGTCTATAAGTGGAAGTAGGTGTGACTCGGTTGTCATGTGAACAATCATTTGGAGATATTATCGAGCGGCAGGCAGAATCTCTGAATTACATAGCAAGGTAAATTCATCTCTCTACAGTGAATCATTTAGTATGAGCAATAAGGGATTGTTCAAACAAAACAAGTCATAGGATCAATTAAAAATAATTTCAAACGCAAAAGACGCGACCAACTATAGCAATTCGCTATTCCATAAAAACAAAGACTTCTGCTTAAGTGACTCAAATGTTACAGGTCTATCGGGCTTTCCTCATCGTACGTTCATCCTAGTTAATGGCATGCATTTCATGCATCCCAATGTGCTCATCAGGTCCGAAAATGCACACAAAAGCCAATTTTCATCTTCTGGCAGTGCAATTAGATCATGAAGAAGCAGACTGTAATGCCAGTAGGATATTTCGTCCACCAGGGTGGACTAAGTGGAAGAGAACACGAATACCCCTATCATCCGTCTCCATATTAATTCATTCTAGTTATCAGCGGAACTCGACGAGAATGACTTTTTCACCTATCTCATATACATGCCTTTATATTTCGACACTTCTGTCAATTACTGAGGAATACTGGGGAATACTGGATAGATTTGTGTGGAAATTATAGGGAGCACATAAAGACAACTACCCCTCGTCCTCTCAGAACATTTATTCCCATCTTCTTCAATCTCTTCCTGAATCGAACTCCCTCTCTTTTGCCATTTTTCAAGACAACCCAGTGTCTTTGATCAAACACCTCTCACTCAGCCTCCTACTTACTTTGCACTTGTATCAACCATTTTCGGGTATACTGCTGCGTGATGAAATTTAATGGCTCAACGTTTCGTTCCTCCTGCTGGGAAAGTCGTCAGGAAACATTCAGTGAAAGTAAGGCATTTCCTTTTCCATGCGCTCTTATTTTTATCACAATATTCTTGAGGAAGTTAAACGAATAATTCATAGAACCCTAAAATGATGAAGGAAAACTACTTTAAATAACATTGCAAGCATAACAAAAATATTAGCGCATTCCTGAAGTACAAACTTTGGTATGCTAAGAATTAATAATTTGTCAGCTAATAAAGGTGAGAATGGATTCTCTGAGAAATATCGGCAATAAAGGTTAAAGCGTAAGGTTAGTAATGAGTGAATGGTTAAATTATTTGGTATAAATGCTTCTGTAATGGACTTAGTTGGAATGAGCGAGCTTTGTGGGTTAGGTTATGTGAAGAATAAGAGTAGAATCCAAATCAATGATTCATGACAGAGAAGTGAATAATAAGAGAAGAAGCGATGGAGAGAGGAAGTTGAATTAATCAAGTAAATGAGAATCTTAATGATTTGAAAATAAGAAATCAAAAGAACAAAAGATCGCACATAAAGCAATATACGAATGTGTCAAAAGCCTAGAGGTATGCAAGGGTAGGCCATAATGAAAGCAATTATTTTATCGGTGCCAGCTCTCTCGGTATAACTTTAACAAATATTTCCGACCTATGACTCTGCCTATGACTGGCACTAAATTTTCAGAACTGAGTTATGATCTCAACTTCTATAAATGATTGCTTTGGGGTGTTTATTTAGCTAAAGTTTCGTCATTCTTATTTAACGGGAACCCATGCCCAAAGGGGCCTCAATGCAACGAAACTAAAATATGCGTTTATTCGGGCAAAATAAGCTCCGTTTTAATGTAAAATGCAGGTGTAAAGTTCTTCAGGACCAATATTTCGTCGGTTTTCATGTATCTATCTATGTTTCTAAGATGTGGTCCAACGCAGTTTGAGCCATCCCCAATGAGTGCCACCCAGCACCGCCGAACCACTGTGGAACTGCCCGCACCATGCCCTTCCCTAACGACATCCTACCCCTCCGTCCCCTCCTTGTACTGATGCATCATATGTCGCTCCTCCCACTCCTTTCAGAGGAATAAGGGTCTACAGATTGCCTATCTGACTCCATATAGGAGAGGTAAAAATCTGAGAAATTCTGGCGAATATTTAGCTATTCAAAATTATGAAAATATTTTAACATATCAGGTGAAAATACGATGAAATTTCCACGTGAAAAATAAAAGATCAAGATCCCTTGTATTCCACCAAAATTGTCACGAGAATTTGGAAGCCCAGATAGCGTAGTGGTCTGCGCATTGGTCCCGAAAACCGAAGGTTCGTGGTTGTTGTAGAATGATAACTAAATATTAAATGCCGAGCATGAGAAAGGAAGAAACATACCAAATACTGCAATAGTTTTATCAACAATTTTCCTATCAATAAAGAACAATTAATTTTCTAGACGTCTACTCCACATATTCTATTCTCCTCTGCACCTACATTCCAAGCCTTTCCGAATACTTACGGCTATCAGAGGAAGGTAGAATACTAGTAAGGTAGGTATATAAATGAATATATATGGACTATTAAGATGAAACTACACGCAGTTAGAAATGATTTGAGCGAAATAATATTATAAATGAGTAAGTATATCCATTTATATGTCCTCAAATACTAGCACATGATAAACATTGTACTCGATTGTCCGTTTACCGCATACCACTATTTATGCGTTAGCATAACATGGATTGATGAGTCCTTTTCGATTTATCGCCGACTCAATGCAAAAGCCGGCGGTGAGGAGAATATAAAGGTTGTAATGCAAAGCCTACTTAATCTTTACCCACAGAATAAAAATAATGTAAGCCCCATAAAATAATAAGTCAATGGTATAGGTAGTCCTTTAGAATTTAATTGGAGGAGGAAGAAAATATATTCACCTGGATAAGGATATACTACTGTTAGCTACTTAAACACCCGCTGTTACAGAGACATTACAGTTAAATCCATCCAACCCACAATATTGGTTTTAACTGCAAATAAAATGTTATTCATGGCATTCATTGAACTTTGCTTCATTATATAGACAATGATTTTTAATTTTTCTCATTATACCACGGTTTAAGTCACCTTATTGTTCTACTTTTTGAGATAGTTGCCAACGACTGCTGTTAAATACGGTACGTGATAAGGCTGTGCTCTCCAGTGAGACATTATATATCGTGAGAATGTTCTGTCGCACAATCGCCTCAGAATTGTAAGGATGACTAGCAATCAATTTTTTCCAACTACTTTAAAATAGGAAAGTAGAACGAATCCCAACTATGTTGATAAAATACAGATATATTTCAGTTTTTATGTAAAATTCACATCCAAAAGTCATATCAACACCTCCAATTTACATAAAATTTAACATCTGCGCAAAATTTTAGTTTCTAACAGCATTCATTATGAATTTTTTGAGCCATAAATGCAGTCTCCTTATTTTAAATATAAAATTCGAATTTTGGATTCATTTGGAACCAAATAAAAACCTCCTCTCAAACTACGTATAACAGGCAGACTCCTTCTATAAGATATACTTTCAATGACAATGGAATTAATTTTTAGCTGATGTATTTCTCAGAAAGTTATACTTTGAATGGCAATAGAATGATTTTTTTTCCAATTTTATCCTTGACTTTAGAACGCAAAGCAATATTCATCTCTCATAGCACCAAAGTTAATTGACTTCTGCATGTTTTCCGCTATCTCCTTTCCACTCAAAGAAATTTCCTCGACTCCCCCGCCACGAATGCAAAACTTTGCTCGCTTGCCATCTCACACCATTTCTCCCTCCTCCACCGTTTCGCATCTACCTTCATATCCCTCCCGGACGAACACACGCAGAGACGAAAACTCCACACTTTTCCCTCTTCTAACTCCCCCGTCTCTTCTTTTCAATTTGCCGGCCTCATCCTTTCCCACTCTCCAACACCAACCAAACTCTCTATTTCCCCCCCACCAAACATTCACTCTCTTTCACGCACACACATATATACCCCGACCGACCGGGGAAAAAAATGAAAAAAAAAAAGGAATTCGCCTCCAAAAGGCATTTCCCGAAGAAATCAATTAAAGGTGCCTTCCGCCTAATTACCTCCGCAAACTATTTTTGCTGCCCACCTATCCGCCGACCCAAATCCCCCGCAAAACCATTCCCGCCCCTCCTCGCCGCAAATGGGGCGACTATCCCCTCTCTCCCATGCTCCGGCCCTGCCGTGTCCCCTCTCTCCCATGTCCCCGTGACCTCTCCCCTTCCCACGTGCGCGCTCAGAAGAGCGGCCCCACGACGCTCGGACGAGTCTTCTGGTTCGGAAGAGCGGCAAACCGGGTGCGGGGGCGTATGTTACCGAGGTCGGGAGAGGTGCTTGGGGTAGGTGGGGACAACTCGATGGATGTCGAGAGAGTTTACATGGGTAAACTGACACTTTACGCGTCTCGATGATAATATTGTCTCTAAAATTGATTTATTTGTCGTTCATCTCCTTAAAATAAGGCACCGCAAATTTGCTTTCAATTCAAAATACCGCATGGTACGGACCTGGATACTTAGGTAGATTTTCAGGAATAAAATAATATTTTCATTAAAATATACGGAAAAATGGGAAGAAAAAATACCATTTTTTCCGTAAATATTTTTTTTACAAGATGGCGTAAGATGTTGCACAGATTTCCCGAAAATTTATAACTTCCAATGAAATAAACCAATGGGTACATACACGGGTACTATTCTTCTAGGTCCAGGTTTAAGGACGATTTACTGCAAATTGCTTTCATTGCCCTTTTTTTGTTAGGAGCCAGGGCAAATAGGCATTTCATCCAAAAAATCCAAAAAATCATCAATCAATCAAATCAATTAATCAAAAAATATCAAAATCTTGAAAGTACAGATGAATAAAGCATATTTATGCATTATGACGAGAGGATAATATTTTGGAAATCAATTGATCAAGAAAAATATAAAGATACCGAATTGGGAAATTAGAAACAAATAAAGTGCAAAAGTGAAAAATACGATGGAGTGGAACGGTTGTGCATTTTAGCAATTTCATAATTATTGGCTGCTTATTAAAGTAATGTCATGTAATATATTAGATCCGTGTTGCATACACAAAAACGTGTACTCTGGCCATTTACTGCCATACTTCTCTCTTCATACGTCCTGATTTTTATTCGCAATGTATATTAATATTGTTCTGCAAGACATAGAAATAAGAATCATTTTTCAGTCGATAACGTATGTAAAATGAAATCTTCAAAAATAGCTATTTTGTCGAGACTAAAGATAATTACTGAAATAAATCGCATTTTTCATCGCAAATTTAATGCTCAATAAAATATATCTTTTTTATAAAGCATTAAATTTATTTCGTAACTTGCACATGACGTTAAGACTTCGATAACTTTGTTCACGCGTAGGTACCAGGATTTTATGGATCTCTATCGCCAGCCAGGGAACTCGTGGCCCATCTCGCATGGAACGCCAGCATTGAGAGCCCAGATTTATTCTAAGGGGGAAAGTAGAGAGCAAAGGGGCCATCGTTCTAAGGCCGGGTGAACCAGGCATGGCAAAGCCGAGGCGACGTTCCGCGCGAGGATCACCCATGCCGCATACGGCAAAGGGTCCCGCAACCGGACGCCCGGAAAATTGCCAGGGTGGTTGACCACCACCAAGTCGAGCTCTTTAGGAATGGATCGATCTAATTAGGCTCCCGATCCAAATGAATTCTTTTGACCTAATATCTTCTCAAATACCCGATAATTTAAAAAAAAATCACTATACTCCGCTCCTTATCGCTGGTGAGGCAAGTTAAATCCACACATATTTGCGATACATTTCAGTTTTACCGTGAACTCGAGAGATTAATTTAATTTGTGGGGCAAATGTTTGATAGTTTTCTTAAATTATAGTACTCCGTATGTGTTCTTATTGAACTGGTGTATGACATACAAAATTGTATTTAGGTGTATGGTGTATGAGTGATTACGGCTGTTCTGTGTGCGGTACCAAAATGTTTTTTAAAGAAAAAAATAGAATTGACAGATACTCGGCCTCATTGGAACACATCAGTGCGGCAATTCCTGAATATTATATCCACATAAAATAAGGTGGTGAATTACGCGCTATTGCAATATTCAAAAATTAGTTATTGCAACATACCATAGTATTTATGTGATTACAACCATGCTTCACTTTATAATAAGAACGCAAAAGCCGTGTAAATGTGCCACCAAACATGTAACGATTAAATCAGTGTTTACGTATTTATCAATGCCACTATTGATGGCTATACATGAGCAATGACCTATGCCCATGAGAAACTGGCACGAAAATAAAATTTGAGAATTGTTCACGCCGTCTTCAAAGTTGAAGTCAACTCTGGTTTCAATTATCCTAAATATCCCTCTTGCCGATATGCCGAGTATCATCATCAGAGCTATCACTTTGAATATCACTTCTGCAGCTCTCTAATCAGCTGTCTTATTCATTCATATTAATTTCTTTACATTTTTGCTCTTATTTTTTTTCACGGATCTATATTTTATATTTTTTGATAGTTTCTGACCATTTATCTATCCTGAGAGTTAGGTTTTTAAGTTTTCTTACCGTCTCAGTAAGAATTTGTCCCATCTACTTCGATGGGTATTGATTAAAAATAATCACTAACCAACTTATTTTGGATTTATCATTTGTGATTCTCTCAACGCATTAGGTATTCATCTATCTTAGATAAGACGTATATTTTCATTAGTTCCTTTGCCTCATAATGACTAAGTGATAACCCTCAAGGAAGTGAATGAAACATGTTGGAAAATCGTTCTTTACAAAAATACGACTGACCATAAGAACTTGTCGAGAAAATACTTGCAAAATGAGGCTTTTTGCAGACCACCGTATGATTCAGGCACATCGACCAAGGCATAGACCGAATCGTCCGATAGATTTAATTTCAAAGGGGATTGATAAAAATTATTGGGCATGAACTTAAGTAATCACAAGTATAATACAATTGTAAATAAGAAAAATTATTGAAACAGTCAAAATATACTACTGAAAAATTAAATTCTGCGTAAAGTACATGATAGTATTTACGCTAATATCTCGCTCATTGAGTAGGGGTGGAAAGACCAGAAAGAGGCAGGTGGACCATTCAGTGAGGAATTCATTCAAAACAGTTCACAGGAGGACAAGGAATTTGAAATGAAGCAGTGTGGCTAAAAATGAGAAGTTCCATTAAGTCCCAGGAGGCCAAATTCTGAAATTCGCGGCCACTGAGTGGAATCCTCACGGGAAGAACCACTTATTTAGATATAGAATAAATAAAATAAAACGATGAGATATGAATTGAATTGGTATGAGATAAATGAAAACGCGACGGAGACGTAGATAATCTGACGTTTGGAGAGTCATGAATATTTGAGGAATCAGAGTAGACCACCTTGAATCCTAAAATAATGAACAAAGCGATTCGTTTGGATAAGCTCTGCGGGAATACCAAACTGAATTGCTAAGGGCAGAGCTACTATACCCAAGAAGTTAAATTAAGAAGGCAATAAACGAGAATAATCTAATTCATGTTTCAAATTAGAACAATAGTTGGGCTACCTGAGGATCTATTTAGGTCCTTTTCGAACAGATCATGAGCCTATTAGGACTCAGTATTGCGATTGAAGCTCTCAAAAGATTTTACATCTAAAATATTTTACACGTATTACTATGCAGATTAATGATTTATTTTAATTTTGTGGCATGTTATCGGAGATTTTTAGAGTGTAGTATAGAGTATCAAATTCAATTTGACTTTGCAACTGAAAACAATATAAATAATAATATATAATTATCAAATGTAATATCTATATGTATGGCTATGAATAATATTTTAAAATTTATATATTCTTTATATATTCTATATTTCATACTTAACATAACAATTAGCACCTGATCATTGTCATTCTTGTTTAGATAAATATATGAATTTGCATGGGTAAAAATGTAAAGCAAATAGTGAAAGGTAGAGATATACGAAATATTCACTTTGCTTTATGCATGAATTCCATAGCAAAATAAAAATCCAAGCAACTGAATGGGAGCAGTAATATGCTTGAAAAGTGAAATGCCTCTTTGCTTTTTTTGCAGTTAATTTAGAAAAAATCATTGTGTTAATACCGATTTCATCGGAATGCATTGGTATACGCGGTGAAAGTAGTGCGTGGTGACGAGTTCCCGCGAATGTCACGACGAGATCGAAAAGAAAGGACGCATCAGAGGGCAGAGGTGCGAGTAGGAGAACGAGGTCATGAGGACCCGGTTAAACATATCTGTGGGAGGCAGTTGCCAGCGAGGGCGGGTCTAGATGTTAAAGGGGTTTGAAGGTGGGACGCCTGTCCACTTGTCGGTCGTGGGGAGGTGTTGTGGGTGTCGGTGCAAGAACCGCACCGCAAAATTCCTGCAGTCCATCAATCGGGAAAACTCGAACATCCCCACGCTCACCCAAACGCCAACCTTTTAACCCTTCAACCGCTCGCCACCCACTCTTGTTCCCTCCTCCACCGGCAGAGGTCAGCCGCTGATCATCAGACCATCGAAGACATCGATCTCCTTCAAAGGGATATTTGTTGGAGGTGCATATTCCCCAACATGATATCGGCATACCGATATAGCTCGAGGAAATTTTTTTCCGGATATCACTTACGTATGGCCACTGTCCACTCGGGCCCGATTTTCGGGCTTTGACTTCACAGACAAACGAAGAAGTGCTTGGTTTGGTGTGTGAGGAGAAGAAAAGTTTTGGAGGATATTCGGAGGAGCTAGAGAAGATGGTTGGATAAAGCAGACGAGAAAAGCGAAGGAGGGGAATAAGTTTAATAGACGAGATGATGACAGGTGAAACGTATGCTGAGGTGAAGAAAGAATTTCGTGCAGGTAGAAAACGGATTACGAAAGAAAGCTTGAATTGGTAGATGAGGAGAGGAAACTAATGGCGAACATAGCAGGGCATGGTTTGAAGGGGTGACGCGGGAGAACAAGGCCATGGGGAGGGGAGGATATTGGGTGAGGGGGAAGAAGATGAAAGAGAATAGGTTTTATGGACGAGGTGAGGAAAGATAGGAGGTCAAGACACTGAGGTCAAGATAAAAATTTTGCGAGAAGATACTGGGTTTTTTTACTTTTTTATTTAAAGTGTCGAAATATTTATGTAAAAAGGTTTATCATTAAATAACTTGGCATTGAACAGAAGTAATCAAGTGTTACCAAACACGTTATCATATTATCCAAGACTAAATTGGTTACTGAAATTTCATTAATGCACCCTCTTTGCAAGAAAAAATGTGCAATACTTATACTTTCTTACATATAAGCCATTTATAATTAATGCATTACCCTTGTAAAAATTTTGTAGTTTACCTCCAAGTAAAACTTCAATCTCACGGAATTTCACTCCCAAAATATTACAACCGTTAAAATCAAAGTTCTACAACATTTGCCTATGGTCTTCAAATATGTGTCATCAATTTGTACTTTGGTCAGGTGGATGCATTGAAAATATTTTTCCACCTCATGACAACACTCAAGCCCTCGCATTTTCGATCACGACTCTGTGACATTTCGGCTCATTGAATATGAAAGCTTAACAAAATTGCCGCATCATAAGGTTTCAGGTCTGTTATTTTCTAGTAACATAATATTTCAGTCTCATGACCTTCCAGCACCTCATCTTACCGGCCGTAGACGAGGTTTTGGGGCGTCTCGCGGGAGCGAAGTATTTCACGAAGTTGGATGCATCCTGGGATATTATCAAGTGCCATTAAGCAACAGTTGTAAAAAGTTCACCACGTTCATAACTTTGTTTGGAAGATTTTATTTTAATCGCCTACCGATGGGACTATCATCAGCGGGAGAAATGTACCAGAAAAGAATGGCGGAGATTTGACTTCCGTTTTTTTGTCTTCTGAGTAATGGGTTCTAAATTTATTGGACGACATAATAATTTTCGGAAGCACTCAGGAGCAACACGACAAAAGGCTGAAAGCAGTGTTGGAGAAACTCCAGGAAGCAGAGATAACACTTAATAAGGATAAGCGCAAATGGAGAGTTCGGGAATGCAGGTTCCTGGGACACCTTATATCAGCGGAATAGTCGTGGATTCAGAAAAGAAGAATTCCATACTGGAAATGAAAAGACCGTCCACCAAGGAAGACATTCGACGATTTATGGGGATGGTTAGGTACCAATTGAAGTTTTTGCAAAACCTTACCGAAGTTATTCACCCGTTACAGGAATTATTTACTGTGGAAGGATGTCTATCTTGGTCAAAAGTGCACGAAGAAGCATTCAAAGGGGCAAAAAGAATGTTGGTAGAGGCACCGGCTTAGGCATTTTTCGACCCCAGCAGGTTATGCAGAGTATCGGCCGATTCATCTTCATACGGGCTGGGAGCAGTCATCGAGCAGCGACAAGATGATGAGCAATTGCAAGCGGTGAGTTACGCATCTCGCACTCTCACGGACACGGAGAAGCGATATGCACAGATTGAAAAGGAGGCTCTAGCATTAACATGGGCTTGTGAGAAATTTTCCACCTACGTGGTAGGGACTCACTTCCAATTGCGGACGGATCAGAAACCGTTGGTAGCATTATTAGGAAGTAAGCCGCTGAGTGAGCTATCTGCAAGGTTGCAACGTTTTCGTATGCGCCTTATGCGATTTGACTTCAACATGGAGCATGTGCCGGGGAAGGAATTGCATACACCAGACGCTCTTTCTCGAGCCCCACTAGAGGAAAATTCCAAGGAAGGTGACACACAAGAGGAGGAAATAGAACACTACGTAAAGGCAATCTTTTCCCAGGTTCCTATGTCAGACGATTTAATGGAGAAGGTGCGCGCGATGCAGCAAGAAGACGAGGTGTTAAAGAAAGTAAGAGAGTACGTCAAAGAGGGGTGGCTCAAAAGTAAAGGAGACGTCAGTCCAGAGGTCACGGAGTTCTCTGAATACCAAGCCAACTTGGTGGAGGTCGACGGATTACTCTTGCAAGGAAAGTGTGTGGTCATCCCGAGAACGCTTCGCCAAGAAATGCTGTCGAGATTACACCGAGGACATCTTGGAATAGTTAAATGCAGAGCTCGAGCAGGAGAGTCTAATTGGTGTTGCCGACGATTTCGCCTGAAATTCGTGATATGGTCAAAAGGTGTAAAGAATGCATCTAACACCGTCCAATGGTAGTGGAACCACTTATTTCGTCTGATCCTCCCAGACGTCCCTGGGAGAAAGTAGCTATCGATATTGCTTCGGTTAAGGGAAGGGAGAACCTGGTGGTTATTGATTATTTCTCTAGATATCCGGAAGTAGCGCTGTTAAACTCAACTTCAGCCACAGCCGTAATCGGAAAAACAAAGGCAATATTCGCTAGATTTGGTAATCCGAAGGAAGTGAGGACGGATAACGGTCCGCAATTTCGAGGAGAGTTTCGTAAATTTGCCGAAGAATATAACTTCCGTCTGATTACCAGCGGAAACTGGGGTGAAGATAGTGAAAAACATTTTATCTAAAGACAGAGACCCTAATCTTGGCCTTTTAGTTTATAGGTCCAAGCCGCTGGAAACGGATCACAGCCCAGCGGAGTTGTTAATGTAAGCTGCGGACCAATATCCCGTTGGTAAAGAAGGCGCTGGAACCGAAATGGCCCAGTATGAAGGAGCAGAGGAAAATGTTGCAGACCCAGAAAAAGAAAGTCAAACACCAATTTGACTTACGCCACCGAACTCAGGAGTTGACGGAGCTGCAGCCCGGGGATCGAGTTTGGGTGGTGGATAAGACATGCTATGGGACCGTGGTGGATAAGAAATGCTATGGGACCGTGGTGAACATGAGAGCGGAGCCACGATCCTACGACGTGAGAAGACCCGTCGGCGAGTTCCGGGGGAATCGGGCCTATCTAGTCCGCGCTCCGAATAAAGAAATTATTGCGAAGACTCTCGACCCGAGGAAGGAGACCAGTCAGAGACGGCATTCAACCCTGGCAGCGAAGGAGTTCAAAGAAGTCTACGACTACTACTACAGAAGGATAATCAGGCCTCCCACGGATTGCGGGACTTGCTCTGCGGAGACGGTGGTCGCAATTAAGGAAGGGAGGTTGTTGGGTACCATCGGGGGCAGTCAAAAGAACCCTTCCCGATCCCATTTCCTTCCTTCTCCTTTACTTGACCCCTCAGCCCACGGGAAGGATCCCTCCTCCTCCCCCTTGTTTCGTTCCAGGTGGTCGGAGAAGTTTCTGGAAGCCAGGAGAGCCGTGGTGATAGAAGGCAGAAGCTGGGGGTCTGTCCGAGATAAGTAGTCCGACCGAGATATAGTTGTGTAAAGGCAGATTTAACAATAAAAGCCTTATCCCTGAAAGTCTGTCTTCTCATTAAACGAAACGCAAGAGGACTAATGTATCAAGGAATAACTGTAATTTCAGGAGGCTGAAAGTTGAGAGCTTGATGATTATGAGAATGCGAGCCATATTTTCGGCTTCATCAGATATTTTCTCTCTTAGCATGACATAATTATTTCTCTGTTTCAGCCATTAATCAGATCACAGTTTGTTGATGTTGTGTAATGAAACTATCTATAAGAGCAAGAAAAACAGTCTGAGGTATCGAATATTATTTAATTTATAGTTTTCTGTATTGTAATCGCCTTTCTCAAAATTCTATACTTTCGACGTTTCCTGTTTCGGATAAGAAAAATACCACGTAAATAGGTAGAATGATGCTCAAAAAAACAGAAATAGGTGGATAATATGAGACCTTAAACTAGAGATCTTGAACACAGACGTAGATGAATACAATGTTGAGATTAGTGGTCTGTCTACTCTCTCCTCCACAGTTTCGAAGCGCAATCAAGAATGTTGGAGCGTGGAGTTTACCTTGATGGTGAAGTAAGTATATTACGACGCTTTTTATGCCTAGGTGTCAACACATATTTGGGAGTGTTGATTTAATGGCTCACCAAATGCTTCATAAATGACTTAGTAATATTTCAGAAAGAGATATTAATCATAAAATCTACCACAGACATAACGGGGTATATTCTTACTTTCAAGTTAATCGTAACACCATCGACCCAAGAATGTATTTATAAATAACCGACGAACGCCTCGCCTTGAACCGAGATAGGTATATCATTTTCTGAAAAAAACTTGTCAGCCAATGAAGTGGCATTAAGAAGTTACAATAAGTCATTTCCAAATATTGTATCTTATTTAATCCTATATATTTAAATATCCGACACACTTCGTTAGAAATATATTTTTTTAATCATAAAATTTTAATAAAAAGACAAAGATGACTGTTTTATCGCGAGGTTCTCATTTTATGAAACAAATACTTTTAAAAAAACTTCGTTCAAAACAATCACCCCTCTGAAAGAATTAATTCAAATTTATTGCTTTAATTTTGCCTCATAAAAAAGTGTAGGTACTTAAAAAATAGACGCTCACCCTATATAAAAATAATTCATTTTTATATAGTTTTCGTCATTGAATCTACAACGTTATTGCAGATTTTTTCGTTCCTCTTGACCATAGGAAGGTGTTTATGCATTTACAGTCTTTATCCGTAACTAAAAATAGGTTATGGATCCCTAGTGGGTAATTCTGGCTAATTCTAATTCTGGAGTTTCAGGCAAGAAAGCCATAATTTCATCACATGCAGCTAATTGGTTGGCCATCAATCAGAGCTTTTTTTCTTCCCCGGGTCACAAAAATACCGTTAATAATCAAATGGCTGAGTAGACGAGGAACACCGAGCGGAGCTAGACTTTGATGAAAAAAAGGTACTCGCAAACCTCGTACCGAAGCGATTAATAGTTATGTCCTTGGGATTTCTGACAACAGGAGCACAGGAATGTTCATGGCTCGTGGGCACGGCGTGTCCTAATTCCGCCTCTGCCTATAACTTCAAATTGCCACGCTTGGCTGGGCAATCCAGGGGCCGCTCTCCCCCCCTCTCGTCCTTCCCGACCCATTCACCTTATCCCCTCCCTCAAGCAAGATCTCTCGGTACCCACTTCGCTAGCCTCCTCTCTCTCTATCACAAGCCAACGTTTCATTCCGTGTCGTACCTTCAATGATTGTGTGATATTTGAGTTAAAATATAGAATTTCGCGCTTTAACAGATACGATGCATTGCAAGACAAGTTACGTTGCATGATATCTTTCAACTGAATGAAAAAAATGCATTACATGTTTAACGCTCAAGCCAAAAATGATTTCACGTAAACTAGTATGATAATATGCTCCCTGATGATACTTCTAGAGAAGAGAGAACGGTTAGTGAAATAAATCCCGTAAGCTGAAACAAAGAGGCGTCACGTGTCGTATTTTGGGCCTCGGTGAATCGATCAAATGATACGCTGATAATGCATAGCTGCTATGTCAATGGTGGATGCAACCGCTGAAGAGAAAGCAACACGTTAAACGTTGCAGAGCTTCATGGATAAGAATCATGACGAATTGGAAAAGTGGAACAGAAACAGTCAGAGAGACACGAAAAAACAAACGCTAAATATATACTGGCTGGAAAAATCAAGGAACTAGGAGGCGTACAGAAGTGACGGAGAAAAAAATGTCTGTAAAAAACAAGAACCTGGGGAATTAGGCACGGCCTGCAGATTTATGAACACTATGGGAACATCATCACACCATTGTTCAACCAGCTTATTTGCGGTTAATTGGAATACTTTTTTCTCAAAATATCCTCTATTTGAGACATAATTCCGCTATATTATGTCAAATTCATGCTGAAAGTTGCGGTGCAACATACATATAATTATCCCCAGCATTACTTTGGACCTATATTGAGAGAGAAACTAGATCGGATAGCTAAAAAATATTTGCTCAAGGCTTTTAACAACGCTGAGAAAACACTGATGAAGAGAGCGTTGAACACCAGACGATATTTTTGTTCATCAAACTGTACCAAAGACAAAACCCGGCCCCTGACAAAGCAGACACCTGCAAAACTATGTAACAGATAAGCAACTGTCGGAAACGGAGCTACCCATCCTCTAAAATTCACTAAATTTAGCAATCGCTCCTAGCACCATCCCTACCGATGACGCCTTTATCACCAAAGAACAAGACCAAAATCACCAGGCCAGACTTTCAGGCCCTGAGTAATTTGAAAAATAACAAGAGAATCCTCTTGACTGCTGACAAAGGAAACGCCACCGTTTTCCAGTGAAGAGAAGATCGCGATGGGATAATTCTACGCCTTTGCAAAGAAGGCCACTGACCACCGGATAGAGAAGGATCTACCGTCCAAGACGGAACGAATAACAAGAGAACTAACCAAACACTCGTCTCTTTTAACTCAGTTGCTACTTTACTCCCTTCTGCAGCACCAAACCATTTGGGCTCTATGGGCTACCCAAGATTCATGAAGATCGAATCCCAGTTTAGCACCATTGATTCACCAACCTACGCCTCTGTTGAATACACTGCCTCCTCCTCCAACCTTTAACCGAACTTTCAGAGAATTTTGAGAATAATTCCTATTCCTTGACGGAAATAATTTACACCATCCCAACGGGGACCCGAAGAGTCAATGGTTGGCTTTGGTACATACACTTTATTAACCAACGGTCGATGGCTTAATGAATACCACCAAGGAGTTTACCGAATGGCTACCGGAGGGCTGCTGAAATCATTGTATCTTGCCTGAAGAATTCATACTTTTGCTGGAATGATTGGTACAACTAGCAGCTGATCGGCAACGCTATGCAATCCTCTGTCACCCAAAGAGGTGTTTTTCTTCCTGAAAGACTTGAAAGAAAAGCCATTGAATGCTACGCGAAGAAACTTTGACTATGGCTAATGCATGTAGATGGCTTATTCGTATTTGCCCTCACGACGGAGAATACCTGAAATACTGCACCAAGAATCTCGGCACACAGCCATTAAATTTACAAGGACAATCGAGCCAGATAGACGCCTACCCTTCCTGAACGTAAAGGTATCAAGACTAGAAGACTGATGTATAGGACACTGCATCTATAGAAAGTAGACACACACCAACAAGTCTTTTCACAACTCTTTCCATGACCACCTTCAGGTGAAAACATCTCTTGAGAAGACTCTCCTTTAGGTGCCGAAACACTACCCAGTAAGAAATCACGAGAAAAGGCGGGAAAAGCATTATGGCAGCAGTCATGACCAACGACTTCTCCAAAGTCCCAGTAAAATACAGTGAGGAGGAACCATTAGAAAAAGGAGACTCCAAATTCAAGGGATTTTGCTAACTTCCCTTCACCTCGGGTGTGAATGAAAGAATCGGAAGGGTCCTGGAGAAACATGAAAAACCAAAATACGGCGAAGAATAGAAGAATGGAGAGACCCTCTGACACAAGCTCGTAACTGCGGCGAAAAGTACGTGGGACAGACGAAGATGGGGATTTCTGTTAGATTTAACGAGCAACGTAAGTTTATGAAGAAAAAACAATGACCTTACCGTTAGCGGTCAAAGAGCATGCCTTTCCTAACATGGGACGTCATATAATGATTATCCATTCACGAGTCCCGGTGAAATAAAAATATTGAATTTCCCTCACCGGCCTGTCAACACTGGCGTTTCTGGCAAGATCAAGATGGGATATGAGTTCCCTAGCTTGCCGTAGGGATTCATAAAATCCTAGTACTTACGCGTGAACAAAGTTGTCTAAGTCTTCACGTCATTCGCTAATTACGAAGCAAGTCTGATTCTCAATAAAAATGATATCTCACCTACGATTATTTTTAGTAATTAGCTTTAGTCTCGGCAAATCAGATAAATTTTAAGATTTAATTTTATCAACGCTATTGTATGAAAAACGGTTTTTACTCCTATGACTTGCAGAATAAGATGAACGTACATGGCAAATAAAAATCAAGATGTAAGAAGAGAGAAGTACAGCAGTAGATGGTCAGAGGACAGATTTTTATGTACCCCCGGGAAGCAATTGAAGTAAAAAAACAAAAGGAATAATTTCAAGATACAATACCGAGAAAAGATTCCCAACTCATTTCCACCAAGTTAGATTCGTGCCAAAATCAGGTCCTACCTAGATTAGCCATGCAAACTGGAACGTCGAAATATGAACCGAGTGATTTCCACCAGTCGGCAATCGAATTTTGAGGATGTCTCCTGCATTGGACAGGATGTCATTGCCATTGCGATAAACCTACACAGCGGAACTTGGATGCAATCTAAATGTCCGAACTATGGCGATGTAAATTCCTCAGAACAGAACATTAAACAGAAATATTGTGAAGTCTATATTAGGCGGCCACCCATGATAATGGCCACTCAAGTTGGTGACCGCTGAAGGAACGGAAAGTTTATTTTTGCTTTTATGCATGGAAAATTCATTTCTTCCCAAATAAATCGGTCGGTTAGATAGGTCACCGCTTAAGAAAGGTGGCCCCAGGGGTTGGTTTCACGGCAAATTTACCAACTCCAACAAAACAGCCGCTCTCGTAACCGATTACGCTTAGTTTATCGCGTAAATTAATAAAGTTGTAGCACGATAATATATTTCACCCATGAAAATATAGAAGAGACAGTTTGACTGGGGAAATGCGTTCAAAGGAAGCGGAAAGCTTGGGTTCACGTCTAATATGTGACATACCGCATGCAAAAATGGCCAAAACTGCATTAATTTCGTGTTCTTCCCTTGTGCCAAACGTCACCATCTCTACTCATGAAGTTTAATGTCTCAAATCGATCGGAAAATCGATACGTCATGGATATCGGATATCGATTTCGATTCACCTAAATGCCGCAGAGTCTACTCCCTCCGCGTCCTACCGCCTTCACCCTCCAGACGCCACAGAAATGCATCGAGGCGAGGGCAACTAGACTTCTGGGGGGAAGAGCGGGGGAGACCCAATACCGTCAGCCGCACCGCGCGTCAGCCAAAGGGGTCAGATTCGCGAGCCAATTGCGGCGCGGGTGCCCCTGAGGGGGGTGGATGGATGTGTGTAGTAGGCAGGGAGATGCGATTAATTTAATTTGCCGACCGGTGATTGAGGGCTTCGATGCCGATGGCCCGGGGACTTATCCCGCGCGATCGTAAGGGAGGGGACCCCAGCGCGGGAGAACTCAACGGACCATCTCATGGACGGCGAGAGTCTGGAGCCAGCCGACTGGAAATCGATCAAAAGTTATGAAGCGATTGTACCATGAAATATTCAGTTTAAAAAAATAAAAAAAACGTGCAAAATCTTAAGAGGATAGTAATGCATCACGCCAGTGACAAGAATCTGCGAGGCCGTCAACAACAGGTTGGGATTCATTATAGACTATGGGACCACATGCGAGCCATAAAACACTTAAAAAATTTAGAGCTCATAATTTTCAGTGTAAAATGGAGGATAAATGACAGAAAACTCTGGTCTTTTTCCTGAAACAATTTTATTTTGTTAACCGACCGAGGCATTCACTCACAAAGTCATTATCAATAACGCACTTAGTCGAGTCGAAGTAAAGTAACAAAGTTCTCTTTCATTTAATAAAAGAGCTCCGCAAACTTACGCCTATGATATTCAGTTTATGACACAAAGGGTAATATTTTAATCCACAATTATATAGGTAGAACTGAAAAAAAGAGAGCAAATTGGATACGTACTCTGCTAAACTGATGGGTAAAAATGTTACATCCTTACACGCACTGCCAGAATTTGGAATCCTCATGAGGAAGCCTTAAAACTCTCTAATGCGTGCGAAGAAGATTGGTAATGGAAATGGTACAACAATTGAGGTTTGATGATACTGTAGTGATAACATGGTAAGACTTATGACAAATATACTACCACCAACTTGAGGTAGAACTCGGAGTCGTAGTTTCAGTGCTGCCTAGTAATGCCCACAAATGTCCAGTGAATTGACCAACCGCCTTGCGCAACTACCCTACTTCCTACGTCCGCCAATGCCATCCAGATTCTAAAATATCGTGTAACTTCCATCTTCACCACACTAGACTACGAAGCGGTTAATGGCACTTTGAAAATCGACTTTCTGTATGGAATTTCAGTTGAGCCACTCAAAAAAGAGGTTAATTGAGGTCTTTTTATAGCTTAATTTTGAGGAGTCATTATTAGTCATTTTCTAGTAATTTCTTATTAACTAATGTTGTCTGTACAAAAACTATAGAAAAAGAGCCTTCCAACTATTTTGAATATTTTGGGCCATATTTACCCAACTCTACCGATTTTGCACTCATTTGATGCGATCAATTGACGCGTAAATAAAAGAATTAATGCATTAACGTTAAAAGGTACAAATGAAATTTAGTGAGTCAGTGGCACAAAGTATCACCTCTTAGATCTCCTTTCAAGGCATTTTTCTAACGAAGTTGACACCAGGATCATTCCAGTAAGACTCCCTACACATCTAATTTAAAGTTGTTTTAATCATTTCCAAACCGTGAACAGTCGATATATTTTCTATATTCATCGACATAACCTCTAATCCCCGAAGAAGTGAAGGAACAGAATGCGATACAAAGAGAATTTCAAATTTTATGTGTGCCTAGGTAGTAGTATTCAATGAATCATCAAAACATTGCATTTTCCGCTGAAGAGCTACCTCATATAATTTTAATTTTCACAAAAAGGGCATTAATGAACGGCAATTCACATTGGAAATTTCATGCAAACCTTGCATTCTTATGATGAATACCACGCGTAGATGACCAAAAATTAAAGGCTATCCAAATCAGAATATTCATTATGAAATCAATCAACGTTTTAATTTACTCTGAATTATTGTTTTGGGTCCCAGTTATTATTTGTTGATCTTTTCGTTATTTATACGTCAGAAGGAGAACAATGAGGCAACAAATAGGTACAAGAGTCAATAGCCTGCAGACTTATTTTTTTACGGGGTAATAATTTATTCACTTAATCATATTTACTAGTTGCCGATTTTTCACGCCAATTCTATTTACCATTAAAAATACAGAAAATTGGAAATGATAAAATAAGAGCGGAAAATACAATGAGCCGTAATTTGACTGAGAAAAGCAATCTATGGAAATAATTTCCATTCAATACACTCCATTTCACAAGCCAAAAAATCCAGTATGTTTATGGCAATCAACTACTTGGAAGGATTAGTTTTGCTTTTAATTCCGATAAACGTGAAAATATTTCATTTGCATAACTACTATTAATATTCCAACACTTTAAAAGCAGTTAAAAGTGGAACATAAACATCAGCTGAATATTTTTTAAGGAATTATTGTCTTTCATTACTAGCAAGAGTTAAGAAAACAATTTGGAGAACAAAAAGGAAACGAAAGCGTGCTATTAATGTATAATTCAGTACAGCCTCTAAAAAATGCACCAATATTGATTGGGTGCTATTATATTGCCATTAGATGAAGACTAACACTAAACTTTTCCGATTGATAAGAGAGAAGTTGAGTGTTAATAATCACCTCTCGTTTTGTCACCAGATTTATAATTCCCTAGGAACCTGTCTTTAATGATACCAATTAATGGTTTTAATGTGAGCAAAAGAATGAAATAGATTTCATATAAAGATATTCAGTTATATGGCTGTAGCCTGCTTGCAAATTTTTTTCACGGCATCATAAAATATACTGATAAAACATGAAGCCCCTTTATTCAAACATAAAAAATTCGTAATTGAAAAGAAATGATTTTCGAAGCAGGAATGAATACCGAAACCGTTCTGAAAAATCTCCCTTATTGATATTTAATTACAAAAGCTACTAATTAAACACCACAAATTCCCGCTGTCTGAATGCGTGCCCGAATCTGAAAAATGAACGACCAAGTGAGGTAATATGCCGACCAAAACCAAGACCCAAGACGACAAATCCTCTCTTCCGCACTTGCTCGAATATAACCGATAAACCGGCCCAGTAATTTGCTGAGAATATAATGGGCGAGAACCAAGTGCTTGGACAATGCCGTTTGCCTTCCCCTGCGTCCACAGCTGAACTTCCTCGGCGGAATGGATATTTCAAACGACGCATGCACGAGAACACTTGCGGTCCGAGGACGCTGCCGCTATCCTGCCGTGCTAAGCTAAAAGACATTAACAGCATCGTTGTTGATTCTGAGATATGGCATGTTTTTGTATTCATTCACTGACAACCATTTAGTAAACATATATTTATAATTTTTAATTTACATCCACTACATTTTTTGTGAAGGGATTTAACAAAAGCATAATTTTTTATTTTTAATCTATTATTTTATTTACATATTTGCAGTCACTGATATTTAGCTTAAAACCCTCAGTTACTGTTTTCAGCCTAGAAAACAGACAATTATCGAGTAGTGACGTTAAAACAAAAACGTTATATCTTGCAAACTGATGCAGATACTGCTTTTATATTTGGTTTTTATAAGTCTTTGAGGTTGAAATCTTTTGAAATTGTCAGTTACTGTCTAAGGGGAGTAATCGCGGGGGCATTATCTCAATATTTTTAGTCCGTGAGCTGTTCTTTCAGCCTCCCTCTACATTTCTCTCTTGTATATGTAATCCTAGATTCTCTCGCACAGACTGAGCTCCCTTTCCCAGAATTTCTGCTGAAAGTTCCCATCTAGACAGCTGTTTATTCGACAGCCACAAATCTCCGGCTGGCCATCACCTAAAATCGCTGTACACACTACAACAAGAGTGGTGAATTTCTCCGTATGAACACATAAATCTAATGTGTTTGAGTATCAAGCAATTTCCACCATTCGGTGTGGAAAATTAGGCACTGTTAAATTTTTCTAGCATTCTAGCATTAATGCTGTGTGCATTTCCTTCCCCCTTAGTTTGTAGAGAAATAATTTGTATCAAAAATAAGAATTTTTTATCATTGTAAGTGTTAGGTACCGTTCCAATTATCTTGAATTGTGAATACTGAAATTATCATCGTTTGTATATTTTTATCCCTTCTGAGGAATTTTGCACAAATACAGGATCGATGAGTAATTCTCCCGATACGATGAATGATAACAACCATCATGTTCATTTCATTCAATCCAAATAATAAATAAACAGTTTTTCTATCATTGTTAACAACTTCCAGCATAATCTGCACATTATCAATGCAAAATAATCACCTGTTCTGAATTTTTTCAACTTATTGGTCACTTACTCTTTCTTCGAGTGTACATACTGCACTTCGTGTGTGCAATAAAATGTGTCCTACCAACAGTTGCCGGCATTCCCATTTAAGTGGCCGGACGGAGGGGAATTTTGGGACAACAAATGCTCCCGCGTACACGAAACTTAATTCCTGTACACACGGCTAACTTTTCTTGAGCTAGAACTGGCGCAGGTGTGACTAGCAGTATATTTCTCCTTTTAAATAAAAAAATCGAATTTCTGTAACAGCATAACATGCACATATTTGCTCTGAAAACGACTAAATTTCACAGGTGATCTAGCTGAAAAGATAGGTGCATTCTTGCCATAAGGTTTTGAGAGCAAATAAATGACATTTTCGAACATCAGCATCAAAAAAAGTTATGAAAGGAACTTCATCAATCACTTGGATCAATCACTTGGTTCTTTGTCCCCGCGTAATATCCACTGTAATGTGCTAAGTAGGATGTTCCACATTTAAAACTTGCGACAGAATCAAAGAAATTCCAGTCTAGCTCGAGTACATATCATGAACAATAGTTCCACCTGTCCTATGCACTGGTTTTGTCGAAATAGATGCGCAAGCAATATGTCAAACACGCATATGTCCATGTTTATATGTCATTAAGAATTAAGCGGTGATGATTATGTAATATAACGAAGGAGGTAGGCAGCAAAAATAACAATTGCAGTGCATAAATACTAAATGAATATTTCAGTCCTAATATCGCAGTGCCCTCGTTCGGAGAAGGAAAACCCTTTCCATTTTCTCGCAATAAGTCATTCACAGCCAAACAACTCCATTCTCCCAACTACTCGCGAAGTCTCTCCTTACCCTTCTTCCCATAACTCGGCGATTAGCACAACAAAGGCGGGGAGGCGGGTTCGCTTCGTAACGGATGAGTTAACTGTCATTGGAATGGAACATTGAACGCCTGGAGGGAAGAGACAGGAAATGAATACGGGGATGATTATCTGGGGAAACGTATGCAGATCCTCAAATTGTATGAGCTGGTATAACTCTTACAAGAGTTCTTGCAGAGACGGAGTGGGCAATTTTGAAACGAAGGCCAAGAAAATTTGACAATCATATGAAACATGGGAAGAAGGTTGTTCCTTGTGGAGTGTGAGAAAACTAATTTCTTCCAGCACAAGTGATTCTAAAAGTGGGCTGACTCACCAATAACCCCGTTAATTCCGTTTCGACTAGTTTTTACAATGAGCCCTCGAAAGAGGATTTCTAGTACAGTCATGGCGATGGAACATTTCAACTACTTAATGCACTCTCCTTGCTTTATAAAGAGTTGCGATCTCCAGCTGCCCTCTGTCTCGTAGATTACCTCTTTTCCTCCGTCCATCCTTCACCTCGTCAATAACTGTAACTCACCTTTTTTTCAGAGAATTTTATGGTAACATTTACAAAACCACATACTTCTAACTCACCTTCTTGCCGCGTAGGTCCGTGCCAGTAACTTATGTAGGAGAGCTCTTCAGGAAATCGGGTTGATATGGTAGCTACCCCCACATCCTGGGGTGCCACTCTCGTATTCCTGTAGAGGCGAAGAAAGTGTACACTGTCCGTAATCGGGGGCAGCACTTCCAGCGTTGGATGGGACAGAAGCTTGACGAACCTTAAGCCGCCTTTGGTTAACATCTTGAAGACTGCTTGTCCTGTACTAAGAAAACCAGCGTTAAAAACTCAAACCAAACACTAAAATAATGAAAGGTAAATAATTGCTGCTTTAATACTTTCAGAATTAATTTTTAATGGGTTTCTGTGGTTCGAATTGGATAATGGGGAAGCTTTCCGATACCTTGTCTTATATTATACATATATATAAAATAAATCTTTTTCTAATAATCTTCTTTTCCATTATTTTTATATGGTTTCATTTTTCTTACACTCCGATACCTTTCCTTATATGGAGGAAATAAAGTTGGGTCCCTGTCGCCAACATTAAGCATGTTTTAAGGGGGGGATTAGCTAAATTGGAGTGGCTTGGTCGGCTAAGAAGAGGAGATTAAAGTAAGGGCATCGCATGCAAAGCTGCCGGCGAAAGTAAATGTATTTTGAGACTGCGAGAAAGGGTGTGTTGCCCGTTACACCACATTTTTTGCGATCCTACAAATCAAATGCTAAAATAATGTTCATATTGTTCTAGATCCATTCCATTAACCCATCAAATAATGGGATGGATTCATGGATAATTAACGGTGAATACTCATGATACAATGAGCATTTTCAAGTTATCATTGAAAATTTATCACCTTGAGGTGCTTTAGAGTCGGGCTCTCGGGCGGGTCTCTCTAGTTCCCCTATTTGGAGCAATTTCATAAGACAACGACTATCCCAAAAAAAGAGGACCTTCTGCCCCCAGAATTCGCTACCACCACAGAATGTGTTTGTAATAAAATAAATCAATAATGTTGCGATTTCCGGAAAAATTGTCCCAGTTAATTTGGATGTCGGGTTCCCCTCCACATTTCCTTCATGCCTCTAACAATCTTTGCCTTACCAAACCAGTCCTCCCATGCTCAATGGCAGAAACTCATGCAGAATGGCAATAATCGGTCACATCCCCAGACTACATTATTAAGACCCATTAAATTAATAGGTAAATTGGGGATTTACCTATTAAAAAGCCTTATTTTACATTAAAAAACATGCGTATCTACAGTCAGCAGGGATATATCACTTTTAATGAGTGCTTTATGAAATAAATGTCCACTGATTATTTTGAGACCACGTTAAAAATCATTTCTTGAGAAGATTATATATTCGTGCGTATTTCTTGCAGTCCTGCGCATTCATGTTATTTTCACTTTAGTATACATTTCAAAAACTCTTTGTGACCAAAATGTAAGTTGGAACTAGAGCTTTTTCAATTCGTTAAATTATCTTAAAACTCTACATGATATCCTATTAAAAAAACTTCCAAAACTAGCATTTGTCTTCATATTTTAACACCATTTCTCTGCACATTTTAGGTAACTGACATGGTATTTGAGACTCTCCATTGTTAACCGAGAGATTTGAATACGGCAGAGTCGATATATTTTCGAGCGAGGTAGAAAAATAAGAGAGCAAGGAGATTCGTAGCTGGAGCAGTTAATGAGGTAACATGCAGCATTTAAAGGTCGTTTAACATACAAGAAGATATGAGTGTCCCGATAATTTATCTTTGATTACTGCACACATTAACATGCTTTACATCCTGTTTTGCTTTTAAAGAAATAGGCCATAGACTAGATGTTCACATCAATGCAGTTGAACCACGCATTCAACTTCATTGATAAATTTTTCCCACGGTGAGAGTAAGCACAAAGTGATGACAGAACCAGCTAAAGCCAATAGAATACAAATATCATTTACAGTCTATCAACTACGATGAGTTACAACGGGCACTTACATTATGTCTTTTTACGTTGAAAAAGTATCAAATTAGTCTATTCCACAATTGTCTTTCAATTTTTTTTTTACCATTTGACCACTTTCCCAGAATTCATCTCTCAATACGGATTTTCAGCATCCCATAACCTTTGATTTATTTCATTGTCTACCTATTCCCCTCTTCGCTTATATCCTCGAAAAATAACTTTCAAAGAAATGTCAATCACATTTTTTGTTAGACTAATTCACCATTCTTGTACTCGTATTTGCTTTTATCGCAAACATCCAAGCCCCTTTCAAATACTCTTATTCTGGTTCGTGTGGTTGGTAATAATTGTTTTTTCGATCCTTCAGATTGGTCATACGCACGAAAGGCTCCCATCTAAAGCCGTTCACTATGGGATACTAGGTTCTCAGTTAATATTAAACTTATCAAGTTCCACGCAAAAGATGTGCAGTACAGTGAATTTCCAACTGTACTCAGCCACGGCCCCTTCCAATTCGTTCGTTCCCGCACCCAAGTTCTGGGGATTGCAGATACAGTACAAAATCTTATACCGAGATATGAAATCAGGAATATTGATATGGTTTTTTAGATCTTATTGCATGCCTTTGCAAAACAGATGAATTTATAATCCAGTGACGATAATTGCGTTTTTTCTCTGCTCTTTGATTTTCTTCTTCAACTTACACGGCATTCTGAAGATGTCTCAGAAATGGGAGATTTAGGGTAAGAACTGTTGATAAATCAATTAGCTGTTAGTATTCTCTTTCATGTCGATCGTCACGCTTAAATGCTCACAACCGTCAAATTTTTCTATAGATTTTCTCAGCTCACTTTAAGATTTATCCTAGAAACCCCTTGCAATGGAAGAACGTTTCGGCATTTAATGGCGCTGAGTTACAACCTCTACTATGAAATTTATCTTTCGTCCTGTTCAAGCAACACAATAGTAGTTTCTCCAACGATACCCGCTATACCATGAATGCGCGCTCAAACGACCTTAGCATGACGAACTGTGAAAGCAAATAGAGATATCCACTTGATTTATGACGCAAGTATGGTACCTCAAGGTGAATGCAAGAATCACAAGAAATCGCTTTGACTTCCAAAGCCGTCAACATTCAAGCGCCATTCTCCACGGAAAATCACGTCTATGAGAAATTACTGTTTTATGCACCGCAGCGAATCATTAACGCGGCAGAATGGACAGAACCGCAAAGCATTTCATGCATTCATCCACGAAGTTATTTCCTACATGCTACGATCTCCCGAATTCAGCCCCGCGAAGCATTTCACAGACGTCTGCAAAATACAGAGCAAGTTGTATAGCATGGGGTGTTTGGACACCATCCATGAATGGAATGAAACAAGGAAAATGAGGGGAAGAGAGTATGTAGTTAAACCGAGGTTGCGTGACGATGTAAAGCCGTTTTCGTCACATGGATAGCTCCTAAAATAGTGTGATTGCCGTATGATATCGTGAGATGAAACGGATATTCTTTACGACGAGTTCTTATGTTACCTGCATTAAAGTGAAATACTTGGAAGTACGTAAAAAAATGTTAATTTTTAAATTAACTGCACCATATATTTAAAATGGTAGTGTGGGATAGATATTGAAAAAATACTTTTTCATAAATGATCACCATCTCTGTCAAAAAAAGTAACCATAAAATGGCAATTTTAACTGTATTCCCTGATTACTTCTGGTATTTCAATCTGTTTGAATTGGAAGACGCCACATAGTGTGTTGACACTTACTGGCGGACGATATGCTTCTCGTTGATCATACCAGACTGTTTCTTCCTGATGTAGGTTGGAAAAAATGGTCTTATCAACCTACCGGGCACAATCCCAATTATTCAGGAATTCAACATTTTATTCACAGAAATGTGTATAAAAATATGTTAAGGCTCTTACGCTACTTAACCACGAATACTCAACGCGCTGGGAGCGGCATCGTCTTTGCTTACACCTGACCACACTAAATAACTCAATGGAGAGGACTGAAATGGCTTGTACCCTTACGGATTTTACCTTTTTTTGCTGTCTTATGATTGTGGCGCGCTGTTTTTGTCATAACATCCAATTAAGTGTTTGAAGAATAGATGTAGGTATGCACCCATTAGCTCGTCAGAGTATCTCTCTAACGTTTTGGTTATACATATATGTTACAGGGATTAAAGTTCGATGCCTGCATGATACCTTTTGCGTCGTACTGAAGCCAACCGCCTCTAAATATCCCCATTTACCTAAGCCAAGCGTGCAGCCTCCGAGTATATAACGGCTCCCAATAAAGTCTTCTGCAGCAGCATACACATCTACGTAACAACGTGAATCACTAGCTATGAGACATTTTCCATTCGCTTGTAAATTTTGAACGAAGCGTGCGGCTTTCATTAAAATTTTGATTAGTACGTCGGGTAGAATTGTTTGGAGTTAAATAGGCGACAGAGAATGACGAAAAGTCGAGGAGCTAAAATCATCTTCGTCAGCTCTCACGCCAAATCTTATTAGTCTTCTATTCTTGTTACAGGTTTAAGACTATCCATCATCGACCAGGGTGTGTATCTCCCGATGGTTTCCTGCTTCGAGGGCAGACGGCAAGAGGAAAAAAATGCGTTGATGGACGGGCTGGAGACGTTAAATAGGCGAAGAACTAGAGGTGAGGAGTGGGATGGAAACTCGTCCGGTGATTCAAAGAGGGTTGAAGAACAGCAGATAGGGCGGTCCGTCTGGGAGAGGGGGCTCGGGTAAAGGGCATTAAAAGCATGTTCCACTCTCCCGCCGATTGATTTCAACTACATGCCAACATCCGGGAGGTGGCGTGCGGAGTGTCTCAAAAGTGATTTTCAGCCGGCCTTCACTTGCTTCGCCCTCCTCCTGACCCATAGCAACCGCTTCTCAATGGGGCGGAAAGGAAGGGAAAAGACGATGTTGTTGTTGAGTTCTGGGACGGAGTTGGAGGCACCTTAGGGAATATGAAGAGGATGATAGAAAGAGGTGCGGGGGAGACAGCTAAGGTAGCGTGCTGAGAGTTAGATTGGACGGAGAGGAGGAGTGTTTGGGGAGACAGTGGATAAAAACAGTCGAATGGCGTGATAGATCGGCCGGGGAGGGGGTGAAAGAGCGGAAGTGCGCTGTTTCCGCTTTCGAAGCGTTGAGAGAATGAACCCGACGCCAGAAGCGAGATGCATGCCAGGAGAGGAGAGAATCGGGAAGAGTTAGTGGAAAATATGTAATGATATACAAGTTCAAAGATGACAGAACGTTATTAAATAAATAGATTTAACTACCAGGCGTAACACGTTGAAAAATTAATACGAATATGGACATTCCTGCTTATCAATTTGCCAAACATTCGGCAAGTACTATCACGGTCTTCATACCTACCACGCCCACTGTTTCCTTGACGTAGGTCAGGTTAGAACTGGCAGCAGATTTAAAAAATAAGCAAGTCTAATTGCCATTTTATGTGTTCTTTTTCATCACGTATTTTCACCTTGTGGCTATACTTATTAATATTTTAGGTGCTACGCACACCGAGTAACGATTTATACGAGTATGCAACGATAGACACGTTGACACCTGTTTTGTTATTTTCCGTACTATAGCAGAGTAGGGATCAAATGTATGGCATCAATTACCACTAAGCGTTTTACACTTGATCTTCAAAGGTCACTAAGTACCAATGCGAGGGACGAAAGAAGTATATACAACATAAATCTAGCAGTGAAGAGCTCCAGCTAAAAAGGCGATCATGGGAAGAAGACAATTGCTGTGCTCAAAGAAGATAGAACTACAAACCAGGGAACAGTATGTAATACATTCGTGTGGAGCGTGGTACTCTATGGATCAGAGGCATGGACTATGGAAAAGCTGACTAGAAAATACCAGATGCCTTTGAAACCTAGTGCTGGAGAAGGATCCCGAAGATAAAATGGACGGACACAATAAGAAATGATGATCTGTACTGAAGAGTAAAAGAGGAAAGGACCATATGGAACATCATACAGAAAAGAAGAACAAGATGAATTGCACACCCTGAGAGACAATGGATTTGTGAAGAACATAGTTGAAGGCAAAATAGAGGGAAAAGCCCACAGAGTAAGACCCAGGAATAAGTTCCTGGGCCAAATAAAGAGGAAAGTAAATAGGAAGAAATACCAGGAGGTAAAGGAACAAGCAGTAGATAGGCAAATGTGGAGGGCTGCAGTCAATCTTAGGATTGGACAACCAATGAGGATGATTCAATCAGTTACTAGGAAACTTTCTTCCCTCTCCCGATTAATTCTTCCCCATTTTGACATAATGTTCTCCATTCTAATGAATTTGTGTCTTTTAATCAACCATTACGTTTTTTATCTTTTTTCACATATCAGTTCCCTCCAATTGTCCTAATTTCCTATTCCCTTCGGTCCTGCTCTGCGCTTTTCAACGATCCTGCTCCAACAGCTTACAACCGTTCCTTCTACGCTCGCCAAAGGACCTTTTTCGCTTACCTCGTCGGATTAATGCCATAATCTTCTTACTCTCCCACTATTTACAGAAATATCGCAGTGTCAAGAAAAAAACAATACGTTCTGGACAACTATAAATATAATTAATATACCATTTAATGAATCCAGACACTTAAAATGACTGGCACAATATGTGAGACAGAGAACCTTTAAGTATATAAGTATTACATTATGCAGGTATTTACCTGTTTACTTTACATTGTGTACTGGATTCCTTAACCGTTTGAGTGTGGCTTGACATGATATCACGTCACGCTGCACTCAAAAGGTTAATGAATTCATTTTATGCATGCATATTCACTATTCCAGAAAATGCATCTAAATATACCTTAATGTCCAGGAATCATATCTCTAATAAGAAAGTGTTGGCACCTAAAATGGTGGTGACAACACAAATTCATTATCAGGGAAATGTTTGTCCAAGTAAGCTCCACCAGGATCTGCGAATTCCGAGCTACACTACGAGTTATAGAGCTAGAACTGGGAATTGAGCAGCTAAATGACCAGCTTCCCTCTCCGGAGGTTCGGGCTTGAATATCTGCTATGTCCTCGATTAGGTATAAATGTTAAACTTTGGACCTCTTGAGCTCATTTTTAGAATATCTGGTTAACGTTTTCTGCAAGGTCTTTACGTTAGCTTAATGGGGAATTGTGTTTTGTACACTGCATGAGGCAGTGGGTTCGTTGATGTGGGCACAATCGATGAGGGAGAGAATTACTTCACCTCTATTTTCATGTTGAGGAAATATTTAACCGAATATTATAAAACCTTGACTCAGCGTAAATACAACAAAAAACAAACTAAACTCAGTAAATTGGATAAAAAACAACACTTGGTATTTTTTCACAGGTTTACTCCACATGGTACAACTAGTTACGGATCACAGACGTCGTCATGAGGATGTGCCTTGTCTGAATAGGACGCCTTTGCGTTGAAACCAGTAGTATCGTAAAAAATTCCTGTGGTTAAAAAGAAATTCTTTTTTCATCCCAGTTACGGTAATCAGCATGAAGTTGCACGAACTAACACCTGAACTCTCCGAGTTTAACTTGAGTGGGTTTTCTTCGAATCAATTTCTCCTCAGAAAGGTTTCTAAGTTAGAATGCCGAATACTTCTCTGCAATTATTTAATTGGTATATTTAATGTGTCGTTTACACTATCGTTTACATATTTACAGATTCGGGAACCACAGTTTAACATGTCCGGTGGAATAGAGCGATTCAAGATTCTTTCCACATTCCGAAAGTCGTTCAAAGTAGGGTTCTGATCACATTCCGAATAAAGAGCCAAAACTACCGGCGTTCGTAACGAATCCCTCGGAACAACATGCCTGTACCTTAGCCACCTCAACAAGTCGCCTCTACTTGCCAAATAGTCCCTTATTTTTGGGTGATTGTTTCTCTGGGGGGCGACCGAAAACTATGTTCATTTGTGTCCTGAATAATAGGCGAGTATATGTGTAGAGAAGTGGAAGTAGAGTTATAGAGAAACTTGTAGTTATGAACCTAATCGTAGAAAAAGGCGCCAAGGGGATCACAGTTTAGCTTTCCACAATATCGACGAAGCACTATAGTTGAAATGCTCTCCATACTAGTAGGTGTCGGCGTCTCCTCTGAAAAAATTCCGCCGCTGCCGGGATTCCAACCGGACTTCCCATTCCGATAGATTTCGGCAATGACACCGACTTGAATCCCTTTTCTCACTGTGTTTCTCAATAATCCTCAACAATGCCAATGATTTTCACAAAAGAGAAAGACTTTTCAAATGAATGGAGAAAATAACTGCTGCGATGGAAAGTGGAGTGTTTCACAGCTTATAGAACGATTAGACCGGGAAAGACTCGGAAGATCGTCTGAAATGAGAGCCATCGTCATTAAGATATTGTGACATTTGGCAAAGTTTTTTCTATTTCGCATCATAAGGAGATGAAGAGTTGAGCCTTACTCATTAGGAACACAATTGATCTTCCTCGTACACTTCCTCCTCCAATAATAACCTGGTGGTTATTATTTTCAGAGCCGTTTCAACTCCCGATGTAAGATGGAATGAGGTGGGTGGAGACGAGAGAGGAGGCCTACATGGGAGAAGGAGCTGAATTGAGGAGTTATGACTGTGAAGAACGGCTGGGTCCCTCTCCCCGTCCGCCCCCAACCCTTCTCCCCCCACGGCTCCCACCCAGCAAAACCGCGAATGCTTCTCCGCTAGGTGCACACTACAATTTTTTCCTCATTTGAATTTTTTTGTTCATTTTTTCGTAATTTCAATCCTCACCGGCGACGTCACGGAAGAACTTCATAACAAGGTGGGATTCTCAAGAGTTCGGGAAAACAAAAACAAGAAAAAAATATCGGCAGTCGTGAAAATTGAATATTTCCGTAATTGAAAACTTGGATCGATTCCGAGTCCTATCAAGATGAGTGATATGTGAAAATAAAATAGGATCTCAGTAAATAAATCAAGGAGCAAATATGAGACTGGAATCGGTTTTTAGAACCCCTATTGATGAATTACGTACCGGAGTTACCATGAAATAAAAGGGGGCTTGATTAAACACTTGGAGAGTAATTGCAAGTAGAAAAAAGCTACAGCCTATGATGAAATTAAATCGTTGAACAAGTATAATACAACTATTCTCAAAAAAAAACTTCCATATTTCCACACCTCTAGTGTTACCACATTGGCAAATCTCATGGTAAATGTCAAAGTTAGCAAAATTTAGAAATTGAAACCTAGTGATGCCTTCTATTTTCCTTTCCCTCGGCATTATAGTGGCATGGTTTGGTGTTATTACATCCGCGAAGTATATAGAGTAAGAAATGACTATTTCAGTACAGTAAAATTATTGAGTTTAGTAATTGTCAGTATATTTCGACGATTATAATGTGTCTTTATAGTGTGCTGAGTGCAAAATTTTTCAATTATCGTCGAAATTTATGTGCCAATCCCCTTTAGCACTTGTTTACACGCCAAATCGAGTTGAGAAATAGGCAAATAAGTCACTCAAGTCAGTCATACAATAATAAAATTCACGAGCAGATGAGTCGTAGTGATCCAAGTGTATGTAGCAACAGTACATAATCTCTTTATGCGATATCTCATTTCCGGTCAGAATTAAAGGATGTGCAAAGGGTCACGCAGCTTAAATTTTTACAATTTGTGAGTAGAATAACGATTGGATGGAAACAATTATAACCATTACGTTAAACTACGAGAAAAATTAGGGAAAATGTGTCGTAATAGATCGGAACTGCAAGCTGAGGGGCCTGAATGTTACATGTGAAAATTTTTTCACATCACACATATTAGGTCAAGCTCTTCTCAAACGCAATATGACAATTTTTGGACAACGAGGAAATGTAAAACTGAACTCACTTATCTTTCAGGTAAAGAAGCTGTTCACAGTTCAAAATTCTATTTTACAAGAGACACTACAATTGTATCCTATATCCGAAAGATGGACGGAATTTTTCTTATGTACACATTGCATGGCAGCGAGGAAGTAAGCAACCAAAGAATGAAATACGATAGATAATACTCGACGACAATAGCGCAAAGAGGGCAGTTGACACGCTGGATATAAGCTTATTGCCACACATGCATGCAGGGAGAAAACTAATCGTTGGTTAATAACAGTATTTTACAAATATTATTGATGGAACAGAATTCAATACTTTCGTGCAGTAGATAGATATTAGTCCCACCGGGAAAAAACATCTTCTCCAGGATAAAACATTCCTTGAGGAAGTGGAAATACATTTTATTACCCCGTACATTGCATGCAGAATGCGGCTGCTCGAAATAAACCAGCAAGGCTAATGTTAGAAAGACACAAATTGCACATTCTTCTACACAAGGTATTTGTGGTTCCAAAAATTGCTTACAATAAGGCTAGTGTTGAGGTGATTATAATAATTGCCACTGGGTGGAATCAGCTCCACTTCGCTCACGCTGTAGTTGCAGCCTATTGCTGGCAATCTTCTATATAACCTCGGATAATAAACACGTTCGTATGACATGTGAGACTGATTGACTTTTGCCAGCTGAACCCGAAAACCCAAATGCAAAATTTGAACTTGGGTTTTTGGGCAAAGCCTAGATGCAAATTTTGTCCATTCAAATGTGACAACTAAACACTAACAATTACTTCTATTTGCAGCAAGAATATTTGCAGGGTTCACGTGTCATATTATTGTCCATAACTTTAAAAGAAATGCTCTATCAATAATTTGTATTCAACATATTATTTTCTTCAGTGCTAACTGTAATAAATAACAATAAGTGTCTTATTTCATCATATATTTGCCGAGAAAGATAAAAACGAAGTATAGGCAAAATTTTGAATTCAAAATTTTATTTATAAGCGTGTGAAATGCAATGAATTATTAAAATTTTGAGTCTGATCTATAGATTGGTGCAAGGACATACATGTAGAATACTACGTTAATATTTATTCAACAAAAAATAATTGCTTCGAGATGGATTTATTTTCTTTACTAACGATATAACACATTATAACTAGAAAAAACTCCACATTTTTTTGACTCAATTTTCAACATTTCAGCATCCTGGGTCATTATGACCCGAAGGAACGTGAGTGTACAGTAGTAGTTTTAAGGGAAACAGGTGGGTTAATAAAATAATGTTTTATTTCCCATTTTATAATGCCTGGAAAACGTTAACTTCTGACGTAACACATGCATTAACCTATTAACTGATAGCTAGTTATTTGTATATTTCATTCGAGTGTTTGTTGGTTAACGTTGGCTTCATTGATGGCTTCGACGATATAACTTCGCTTTTCATACCGGGGAATTATTTTGTGAGAAATTATAAAAATGGACGTTAAAATAATAACTCTGCAGACAGACCCTGGATGGTCCTTGCTGAAGTAATCAACAGGATATAGAAAGAGGAGGGGGCAAAGAGAAGATGTGAATATGTAGAAAAATAGTAATAGCTAGCAAGGGAGGGGACCAACAAAAATTTACAAGAATTAAAGTTTAAAATAAGCTGAATCGAATTATCATTATCGATTATTATTCAGAAAATCGAATTATACTTAGGAAATTACAAGAACAGTACCAATTTAATCCACCATGGCTTTGCTAAAAATAAAATCAGGAACCAAGGTAAATATAAATATCGAGTAATCGATATGTTAAATTAATCAATATTGTCCTGTATGTAAAAAAAAGGTTTAGAGTAAGTTTATTAAGTCCAAAGTGCGATTGTCTGTCAGCACAGAATTCCCATATCGTGCAGCAATCAGATTTTGTTGATAGATATATGCACAGAGTTCATTCCAATAATTCAATGATTACAAAACGCAATTGAACTAGATAAATTAAAAACCATGAAAATGTATTATCGTTCTGAAACAATGTATTTGCTCTTTCCTTTACATTAAAAACAAACTCAAAGCCATCATCTTGAGCATTCTACTATTCCACGATCCCATTGCATCTCCGATGAATCCCGCACTTCTCTTTGGCCGTGTTGCATTCGACCCACGAGTGCACTCACGGTTTACCGCGGGTCCTCGCAATTCACGCGAACGACACTCCAAGGTTCCTGCCGCTTTCAAACCCGCTTGGACCCCGCGGAAATAGGTCGTGTTAATGGCAGGATGAAGGACTTTCAGCTGAGGTGTCCCCATGGAGTGGAATCGAATCGGGGAGGCCTTAATCTCTTGCTCTACCTCTGACGAAAATCTTATTGCCTATCCTCTCCCTTATCTCTCTGTATTCTGCCCTTGGCAGCTCCAACCCTTGTCTTTCTCTCCCCAACTATTCTCGCAAACGAGTTAGATCCCATACAAAGGTTAACTCTTTTGTGAACACGGCATAATCATAATGGATACATCCAAAATAAATAAAAAAACGGATGTACATTTTTCCATATCTGAAATCAATGGTAACTATAACAACAGCCCGTGATACTTGATGCAATAATAATGAAACCAATTTTCTAGTAGAAAGACAACTTCCAAAGGAACGATTTCTCAGATTAAAAATAGTTTTACACAATAGAATATTATAATCGTATTTATATAGAGAAATCAATAACAAAATACGTACATCACATCATCGCCGTCGTCTGAGTCAGTTGCTGAAATTTATTGAAAAGTTGTTTTCTGCTTGTGTTAGCTTTTTTACCAATGATTAATTTTGGGACATATAAATATATATTTCGTTAGGTGAACCTGCCAAAAAAAATGATATGTCCATTTTTTTAATACCGTTACTATCATAATTAACTCCATAAATCATCAAAATATATTTCTGAATATTATATTCCTATCTATTAGGTCCAGTTTTTTTATCTCTGGTAAAACCTTCTATCTATATTAGAGTCAAAGTTAATACACTCTCACATCAGTTATGTTTAAGTCAATCGACCATCAGTCTGATATAATGTACAAAACCCTGGCTCTTAGTTACATCAAAGTAAGAGAAAAGGCTACAACACCTTGCAGTTAACTGCTTTCCCACGCTTTCATTTTCATCAATATCTCATAACCCATTTAGACAATCATTTTCAGTGACTTTGACTCTAATTTCAGTAATAATACCGCTCCAATTTTGGATTCTGACAACTACTTCTCCTTTGATGAGTAAATTACCCAAGAGGTATAAAAAAATTCTGGAGTTCACGCCAGAGCCTTTCAAGAGCTACAAGTGCGTGTCGCAACCTAGGTTGAAATGCGTTTACGCTTTATCCCCGATAGAACTAGCATTCGTAGTGAATACTTGGCTTCAAATGAGTGAATTTTGGACACACCATAGAATAGACGAAAGCAGTAAATTTGCGCATTAACAAGTGGGCGCAAAGTTTTCCCATTAAACAGCCAACCTCGCAAACTCATCTAATTTAAACCCATATCCCACCCCATCCCATATCTAATTTAAATCTTTTAAATAAAACATTTCGTGATAATAGATGAAAGGAAGCATCGTAAACATCACTCATTCAATTGATAAGAGTGATTTTGATAGAAAAATGATAGAATGAAAAATGATGAGTGCTAATTTTGCTGCAAGTTGGTGATATCAGGTGTAACTTTGTGGAATTTGTTAACGCAATAATGACAAGTGGTAACTTTTTGGTTGCACATATCACTATTTGGAACAACTCGAGTTTTGACTTTCAGTGATCTGTAGATGACGTAGAACGTTGGAACCCAGGTGGTTCCAAATAAGGACTTGTGGAATCACAAAGTTATCATTATTAAGCAGCAAGTTACTCTCATTGGTATTCTTCCACGAACATACTCTTATAAGTATAGCGAAGTAATTACAGTGAAGTATGGATATATAGAGTAAAATAACGTAGCTTCGAGAAACTTTTACCTAACTAAGAACTGGCTTTAAAAAAGATGCTGTTATTAAATTACGTAGAAATTTTACAGCTTCGTATGAAATTAGCTCGTCTCGCTCAGCCTAACGATAAGACGCGGCTGTTCAACACCATACTGTGATCCGGACGCACTCAACTTGGGAGTTCCTCCCAACTGTGCCTCGTATATGAGCCATTTAACCCTAACAACCACACCCCCTTTCACCTTCCCAGTATTCCTTACGCTTAACACACGAACCCTGCGTCAGCTATCTACTCGTATGCCCCCTCTCCCTCCTATATACATCGTGGTCTGGCACCGAGTTTTATTGCTCTCCTCATGCGGTGGCGGTCCTGAGGCCTCTCCTCCACTTATACCATCGCCTAACCCGGTTCCGTAACCACGAAGAGGTGCGGAATGTAGAGGAGGTATAGGGATAAAGCATGGGGAAGTGCTGAGAGGGTGGGAGATGCATAGAGATGCGCACCTACGAAGCTTCTCCTCGTTTTTATTTGCTTCCTTCCCGAGCCTTCAACCAGACGTGCCCCGTCACTCATTCCGCACCTTTTATCTACCTCACCTTTGTCCTACCCCCTTCTCCTTCCCCAATTTGTACGTGCCTACTCGTGACGACAAACCGCGCGCACGTAGGTGACACGGGAAAGACGACACATCCCAACGTGCAGATATGCATGTTTTTTTTTGCGGAGAGACTTAAAACTCACACTAGGAAAATTTAGGACGGTGAGGCTGGTCGAAGTGGGACAAAAACATCGGAGAAAAAAATTGTGATGCACCTCAAGCTAAGCCAAGTTTGAATTCAGTAGTTTTCATTGCGGGCTGCGGCATCCTACGAACCACTCACGTCGACCAACTTGAAGAGAACACATCCCCGAGTTAACGAGTCTTTCGATACATTCAGGCCTCTACTATTAGGGTTGGCTAGGTAATAGGAGAAGCGACCTAACGCTGAGTTCATATGCTCCACTAAGCGCAGCCAACTTCAGTGCGAAATACGCATATGACTTGGTCAACAGTCACACGCACGGCTGCAAATGTAGTCACTAGACGAAGCATGTACAATTTGTCATGAAGAATTAAAATTAATTCACCAAAGAGGGCCTCAAACCCGGAGCTCCAAACAGCTGGTCGGGGATGACCCAGTTTCACCACCAAGTCATCTGAAACTGTCTAACATACTTGACCAGCAAATTGGTTATCCGGGTTTAAACCTCGGTCATTTTTTTCACACTGTATTCAACGGCACAATGACACTGACTTTCCAGTTTAGACCAGTGGTTGTGTGTTTGACTCCCGTTCCGAGAGTCGTAGATTTATGACGAAGCGATGGAAAAAAATTTTCCTGGTAGTGGTAACCGACTTTTAAAGACTACCCGTATAAACTCCACTACTGAGCGGCAGAAGCCTCCGCAGAAGGCGACGATGGCGTAGCTCAAGATAATCGGACCGGTATTAACAGCCACCGCTTCGGGCGAGAGTAAAGTTCAAAGAGCAGGCCTTAGTACTGCGATGAGGAATGAAACGGTGAAACCAACACAATGATCTCCCTAGAAGACGCAGCCATGCATTCAAACTATATAACATAATGGCATTCCTCCAGATAAAATATTCAGCAGGTAAAAATGTTCCCCGATCGGATATCCGAGTGGGGACTGCTGGGAGAGGTATATCCGTCTGGAAGGACCATAGCAATAAACAGACCAAATAAACAGGAAAGTGTATAATAAGAAATACCAGGAAGGAAATTATCATTAAATAGGAGAGGTTGGAGGGCTGCTGTCTTAGGATTGGACGACCTAAGAAATTGCGTGATGGCTAAATCGAAAGTGCGTCAAGAGACATGAAAGGAAATAAGGAGATTGGGATACATAACATACGTGCAGAGTTCCTGGAGAGTACGGGGAAGAGCAAAAGGGAAAAACTTTTTGCGATTATTCGTAGGGTCTATAAGAATTATTCCGATATCGAAGAAGAGCAAGGCTAAATTGTGTAAATACCATGGAGCGCAAATTATGAGAGATTTTTGAAGGGATCCACCCTCAAAAAGTTTGTTGTCTCCTAAGCTAGACCAGTTACACTTCCCGTTCTCTGCATTCAACTGAAGATTAAAGAGTGCTTTCCAATCACGTACGTGTGTAAACTCTTGCTACATCTTTAGAATCTCTCACCACCCTCCAGTCTCATTTGTAGTGTCTTCTAACTAAGCAGATATTTATTTATTTTCATTTTAGTTTGTATGCAACAGAGTTTGATCAATCAGACGAAACTTGGGGTGGTGGGGAAATATATAGCTGAAACTAGAACATCTCAATGTCTAAGATAACTATGATGATTGATTTACGGAATAGACATATAATGATGGGGATTTTTTCCACCAAGAGATGAATTATGCCACTTCGGTAAAAATATTTTAATACCGTCCCACAAGAATGCAAAACCGTAATAAGAGGTGAATCTCACTGTCGACTTCAATGTGGAATTGCAAGTTTTCCTATAACTGAGATGCACTCTAACCTGCGACATGTGATTATAAAGCACCCAAAAATAACCATTATCATTGTATTGTAAGCTGGATCTACAATAACTGGTGGTGCAGACCTTTTGAATTCCACTCTGCACAAATTATTTGTAGGCCACATACGTATGATTTCAATGCCAATAATGAAGGTAATTATTGAATATTTGAAATACTGTTAAAAGCAATCAAGAATACGGAACATTAATTTTGTATACAAGAAATTTTAAAGAAGAAACCAATGTCTATGTTTTAATGTGTGATTGCATTGCCCATTCTAAACCTTTACTTATTCTAAAATATTATCCCAGTCATTAATATTTCTGAAAATTATATTACAACTCAAAGACATTCACAGTCTAATTTTTAAAATAGCAGATGAGATAGTCAGTGTTCGCAATAAAAAATGTACACATTCCAATTCGATACTTGAGCATTGCGCTCCAGATTTTGAAACAGATGTTGATAAATAAAAAGCAATAAATATGAGAAAAAATAATGTATGCCTTTCTAAACCTAAGTTTAAATTAAGATCATTTTTGTATATTGCCCCTAAGGCATTCAACACTTTGCCCGAAAATATAAAAAGAGAGAAGATTCTCAAAACATTTCTTCATATATTAAAATCATGGCTGTTTACTTAGTACAATATTGACACACTGTTTGAAACCAAGTATAAATTAAGCATTGTATTATGTATTTAATTTAATATACACATTTTTCCGTTTATAAGATTAGTAAGACTATTGTTGGGGATTTTTGGTATATGTTTTATGTTTTATTTTTTATGTTTTAAAGAAGTTGTATAATTTATTTTATTGTCTTTTATTCGACGTAATAAACATAAATTGCAATTTCAATGCATTTTTATTATTATAATTAGTCGTCATTTTACTAACGTCAGTTGTATAATTGTTATTTCGCATAGACCCTCTCGTTCTCCCTATCTTCCCTAATTTTTTCCACACTTCCCCCCTGTACTTCCGTCTCTTCGTGGGAATGAAACCAGATTAGCTCCATCTACGGGCATCCACCGCTTCCGGTTTTTGGATGGTGTGGGAGAAAGAACTCGTGCCAGGAAATCATGGGATGAAGTGTGTGAAGAGGATGGACAAGGGAGAGGACGGAAGAAGTGAGAGGCCCGTCCGGCGTGCGCAGATTGTTCTAGAATTACGAGGAAGATGAGTTTACAGGACCGTGGGGATAAAGAAGCGTGATAGAGCGACGTCAGCCGTCAGTTGAGCTCGAAGAATGAAGCCTAATTTTGAACGGGCTTTGCCGTCTCGCTGCTCCCCTCAGAGATATATTCCGAGTCGGAACGCCAACCCGGCTGGTGTGGTGCCAAAGCGCTACTATTTTCTTTTTTAATACGCAGAAAAGCTTCCGTGGACTGATATCATTCCCGTGGATAATCACGTTACAGAGAGAAATTGGGGAAATTTAATAGACCTTCCGCATTTTTCGAGGCAGGAAGTAATTAATTTGAATAAGTAAATGTCTCGGCCTTTCCAGTTTCAAGTTCGAGCGAATGCGCTTGCTCGTATGTTTGACGAGATGAGCAAACAAAATTGGCCGAGCAATCAAAATTTTGAGAATCGTACATAGAAACGTAAATGCGGCGATGGAGAATTGGGGCATTTGAAATTCTTGAAAAGACAAAGGAAAATGACATAATAATCAACATAATGCAGGAGGTGTAGTTGTATCCAATCACGACTATTTTTATAGAGGGGATCTTCCGGGTGTTATATGACATGGAAAAAGGAAGACGATTCGGCATTAGAAATGACTATATGATCAAAATCGTGTAAAGCTACTGGATGTTGTCTATTGTCCATTGATGGATTTCGATAATATGGCACGGATATATTTTCTAATATGATGTTTAAACTTCGATTTGATAAAACTTCGATCCTTTCTCTGCAAAGCTATAATTTCCTTCCCAGCTTTAACAAAACAAGACCTAAACAAGATAGTACTAGGTCCCAATTCAAAATCGTTCATAACCATGATGTGCCTGATATTTATGACTCAATACTACATCAGGCATAACCCACCATCTCCTAAAAAGATGAAAGCTTTTTCTTTTAATTACGAATGCCAATTTCAATCTTGATATAAAATATATAACACTAAACTAAAATTATAAGAGATAGAAGAGAAATTTTAAAAGAAAATCTTAACACACTTGGAACTTAGTTTTTTAGTGACTTCGTGATTGAAAATATATTTCTCCCCATGCAAATGTGAGGTTATTCCGTCTGGAATGGGCAAAAATAAAATATACAATATTTTATTATAAATTTATTACCATATTCCAGTCATTAGGGCATATTTACTTCTTCATTGCAAAAGTAGAACATTTAAATATGATGATGAATTAGCAAGCAAAAGATTTTACTAATCACAGGACTGAGTCACCATTCCTGAACTGCAGGATAAATGGAATCAGCTCATTTAGCCCTTTTTGCATTGATCAGAGCCGTAGACCTTAACTCAATGCTGCCTCTATAAATTATATGCTTTATAAAAAGCGTTTCACACTAGTCTCCTAAAATATTACACTCTATAAAAGTACTTATGCTTTTAGACCAAAATATTGTACAGTTTTAAGGTATTTACGCATGGAGAAATAACCCTTGCACATTTCAAAATCATAAATTTTAACGTTCATTATAATTACAAAACCATTTTTAAGCCTACGCGTAAGAGTAGCAAAGATTCAAAATGAATGCAAATGATAAATATCTGCATTTGAATTCCACGGGTATTTTCTTCTATAACTCATGAGAATGGTGATGAAAAACGCTTTCAAGCGACTTTGAAGCCCGACCTGGAGTAACTGAAATTAATGAACTTCACTCCTTCACGCACGTCTCTTAAGGAGAAGTTATGTGCCTTGGCCTTCACCCGTCTCAGAATTAAATCTGCGCGGGCATATGGAAACTCAAAATAAACTCCTAGACTTCAAACTCCCAACGTTCCTTTAATCCTAATACCCTTAGTATCAAGGGATTTCATTACGTTAACGTAGCTACAACCACAGCGAAACAATAATCCTCTTATTTTTTATGCATTATTATTGAATTCATTGCTTTGTTATGGTCAGGGTGAGAGCTAACAACTTCAAAAATATACAGGGACGCAGGTAGTTATAGAGCATGAAAGCTGAATATATCAACTAAAATCCGCTTCAACTTGCTACTGCACGAAGGATTTTTTTATAAACTTCACTTTATCATCAAAATAAGAGACGATGAGAGTATATTTCCATATCTGCATCACAATCTACACAAACAGGATTGCATGAAAGTGTCTACGACTGCCACTGCAAACTAAAAAAATAAGGGATTTATCAATTTACAATAGGAAAATTCACCAAGTAAGCCAATAAAAGAGAGATACTAGACGCTATGTATGCATCAATTTCTTACTGTAACACTTTAGAATTAGAAGAAATGTGTGTCATGAGTTTCTATCTACTACCACATTTTCGATATAAATTTTTATACATTAAGGTTCAGTGGCAAAGTAAGTTTAGCTTAAAAATAATTACAAAAGTAATCATCATCCAGTAATTGAGGTATTCTATTAAATGCATGGGGCAAGTCATGCATGGAAAATACTTCATCTACGCATAGAATTACTCATATCAATTACTTAATTACTTTACAACACGGGGAGAAATGCTAATATTTTGAGCTTACTTGTATAGGAATTTAAAGGGCACGTAAATGCATTAAGCGCTGTTTGAAATCACTGTTACTTTTTACCCTTAGAAAAATATAACCCAAAGAATTACATTTCTGTATCCGCTCAAATGAATAGCACGCACTCTTTTTTGTAATGAGATCAGTAGAGTATTTTCATTTACTTGACCGTATTTTAGCGATCGATGAAAGCATAGATGAAGAGAGAAAAAGGAGTGTGAAAGCCGGAACGAAAGCCGTTGGCAGTGTGTAATATGCCAATGAGTGTTTTCGTAGGGTAAAGAAAATCTCTGAGAACTTAATCTCGTCATTCACGATGAACTTCCGACGTCATTATTAGGCAAAAAAATCTTGGCAAGTCAGGATTAGGATAAGTTACCTCAGTTCAGTAGAAATGGGGTACCTGATTAGTGCTTGCGGAAAGGTTTGCATTGAGAACGAGCGGAGGATAAAAAATGTTGGTAAGAAAAGAAGGAATATCGTCAATCATAACAATAGGAGAGCGTATATGAAACAATACACGAATGCAAGAGACGTGGAAGAGGGCAAGGGTAGGGCACTACTGAGGAAATTAAAAAAAACAGACAGTTATTCTGGACCCAATAACAGCAGCAGAAATAGATAATCCCCACAACTCTGCCTACTACCATAGTGATTTACGAGATGGGTATGTGTTGTGAGTTACATGGCAAGGTACTTTCGAGACAGCAGCCAATACGAAGACGTTTGCAGGAAGATGAAACGTTACTCATGAATCGAACTCACAGTCCGACTCCTAATGTAACAGGAGGACTTCACATGGAATATTCTAGTCAACTACTAGTGAAGACACGGGAATACAAAGAAAATTCTCTACCAATAAGGAAAATGGTGACTACTTTGATCTGTGGCTAAGGAACGAACTTCGTAATTTATTTCCGTAAAGCATTTCGAGGTCTAATGTTAGATCCAAGGCGACTAGGGGAGGGATATGGGAAGGAAAATGTGACTGTTAGGCCAGTGCGATTCAGGGATGGTAGTCAATACGGAGAGTGGAAAGGAGTCGAGAGGGAGAGAGACTTCATATTAGCGAGAGAGCAAAGTTAGTTTGGAATGGAAAGGAAAGTGATAGAAAAGAAACTTGATTGGAATGCGGAGGTAAGAGTGCGAGAAATTGCGGAGGGGACAGAAAGGACGGCAAACACGAAAAACCGGAACCACCGACACTGCGAACGTAAACGAGCAGCAGTGAACAGATATGAGAGTTGGCAGCTACCCCAGCTGTTATCGCATCTCGGCCATGCTGAAAAGGAAAACCATTGTTCCGAATGCGCAGATATAGTTTGTACCGCCCAACGTGATCTGTTAACTGCCACCCATCCATAGGGGAACTCACGACACGAAGTCGACCTCATCTGATACATTTCGAAATAGAGTGCAAGGAAATATAATTTCATTTCTTTCCTTTACAAATTTAAATTCAAAATAAAAAACAATTGCTCCGAATGTGGAGCTATAGTTAGGGCCGCTCATCGTGATCTGTTGACTACCACCTATCCTTTGTCCTCTTGCTTTTTTGTAACTTATGCGGATATTGAAATAAACTCCCTAGTTAACCGTTCTGGAACTTCGCTTGCAGTGCTTTTGAAAGTTTCGACCAATGGCTTGCAGAAGCATATAGTTGTCAATGTGAAAAGCTACCAACCTGTTTGGCCACAACCTTGTTTAATGTTTTTGTCTGATTAAAATTCTACGCAGGCTATGGGGTAACTTGAGGAAGTAATTTGCCATCCTTACAATTATTAACTCATTCTTAAAAAGCAAAGAGTCTCAGTATACAAAAATGTACTCCTCCCCAATTGAATCTAATGTCAGTGAAACCAAAGGATTTTCATGATCTGCACAAAAATAGGCTTGATGAAGCAAATGTGAGATACCTAGATAAATGCTTGAGGTAAAAGTAAGAAAAACAGGGTAAAGAGTGAATGAATTGGCAAGTGGTCATTTTGGGAGAATGCATAAGAGTCGAATAACAGGCATGTTACAGTTGAGTGAATGTCATGAAAGGAAGGATCACGACAAGATGTGGAGGAAAGAACTGTGCGAGGAGGAATATTGATTGCCCTTAGAATAGGAAACCGCGTATGAAGCCATTCGTGAGTTTATGAAAAGCAAAAGAGGCATAGAAAGACATGTTGACAGATTTCTGAATGAAATTCTTCAAAAAAAGCGCAGTTTTCCAGGTCTAACGCCGCACACCACGAAAGAAAACGGTGCGATGGGTATGTAAATATTTCAAATGGCAACAATCGCTGTTATAATCAAGATCTAATTTTCAGCCAATGCTTGTATCGTAGATGACCTTTCGTATTTTGGGCTTTATCGCCCTTTGTGAGAATTGTGATTGCTCATATTCGGGATGTCTTATCTTATCTTAGATAATCTATATATATGAAAATAGACGTGTATGTCCGTATATTTCACCATGCGGCCACAATTAACCACTGCATACCACTGATGTTTGTGTGTGGTAGTAGTCTCGACCATCCCATCGTGCACTATTGTGGTTGCGTGTCGGTACCTGTGATGGTGCGGGAGATTTTGGGATTGTAAGTGGCCAACTTCGTCATTGAGTGTATAAAAATGAGTGAGAATGTACTAGAATGTTCTCGAATGTACTAGAATGAACTGAACCGGTAGGATCGAGATCATTCTGGAATGATCAAGGACCAATATGTATGGGAGGTGGAGATGGCTTCTGTCACTATATAAGGTGATGCGTGATGCGCATGCATCCGTTGAATTTTTATAAATAAAAGAGTTTGAGTAAAAGTAAAACGTAAAAAAAAAAGTAAAAAAAAAAGTGAAAAATTGAAATGTAGAAGTGAAAAGTACACTTCCACATGAGGGTCTTCTATATTATAGAGAAAACCGCACAGATGTACCAAAAAGGAACCCAGCGAAGCAGGTTTTCTTCAGCTAGAGAATTAATAAAAATATTCACATCCACAATGCCGCCCCAAAAGAGCATAGGAAAGGGTGTGTAAACACTTATTCCATCCCCCCTCCCCTCCCTATCCCACACTCTAGGTCCATGCTCGCTCTCGGCAAACTCAATTTTCGACAAAATCGCCGTACCTTTCGAGCACACCCACACACGCAGGCCCGAACGCAAAATAATCACATGAGCGTTTTCCTCCCATTCCTTCGCACATGGTTACAGTTGCAGAATCCCCTTTTCACTCCGCATTAGAATGGGCCGGTTGAAAGCTAACGGGAGGTGGGGGGGGCGGGAGGGCCTACCCAGCACACGACCATGACCTCTTGCGGGTTAAGTGTTGTGTGCATGCGCGGTCTAGAATATGAGTGACTAAGTGCGACGAGTTGGCGGTAAAGAGTCCGCGCACCCCTCTCTCCCACAAAGCGTGCAGCGGCCAAAACGTGTGTATTGCCCTCCGAGCTTGAAAATGGTATGGGGGTCGTACCGGGGTGAAAACGCAAACGTGGAGATGAGGCCGTGATTTTTATCTCGTCGGGAGTCAGTTTTGCGGGGTTGACCTCTCTCTCGCCCCGTTCTCCTCCTCCCTGACCTGTCCCTCCCGTGCCCACGACACGGCTGAGCAGCCGAGTGCTCCCAAAATGTGCACAAGGTAGGAGGAGGCAGTTTCATCCGAGTACAATGGATGCACGCTACAAAGCGACGGCACTGTGGCTGAAAAGGAAAACTTGGGGAGCGTCGTTCGCCTCAGAAAACGCACGCTGCGCCTTAAAACAGCATCACGCTTCCACTGCAGTGAATGTTTTCCTCGGCCGAGATAATGTGCAAATCCGAGATAATGTGCAAAATGGCAATTTTCATGGAAACGAGAAGACTTACTCTCGTGACATACTTGGACGAGGGAGTCGTTTAGCCCATATATATAAAAACAATATGCAGAATTTAAGGAGCAGAGCGCCATTATACTAAAAAAGACCACGTTAATTCGTCTGAATACCATCGCAAACACACATCGACATTTACATACTACCCTGCGAGCCACCACTTGAGCGGGTGACAGGAGGTGTTAGGACACTAGCAGCGTAAATATATAAGGGAGGTTTTGGGAGGTGAAAGAGTAACTTGTATTATGAGAGTGTATTTAGTGGAGCTCAGTTTTTATTGTGGTCGCTTATTGTGCGCGAAAAAAACGATTATTTATACCAATCTGTTCGGCAATGTATCTCTCTAAGTTTATCGCTTGTGTCAGACCCAGAAATGTAGTGAGGCGTCATGACAATATCCTCTGTGTCGTTCTGAAACACACCAATTCTGAATTTCTCAAGCAAGCTAAGTCTAGCGTTTAGCCTCCAAGTCTCTAGATGGTCCCACCTTAATCCCTCTAAAAGTAGTGAAACACATCATGTTTGCTTGTAGCAGCTTTTAACGAAGCGTGCCGGTTTACTTTCTGTATTAATATTTTTTGTTAAATCGTTATGGCCAGGGTCCTAACATCGTGTTTCGTGAGAGATACCACTGATTTCAAGCCGTTTACTGGTTGGGATTAGGCATGGTTCAATTGTATAATTTTCCAAACAGTAAATTTATTTAATTTCCTACCCAATTTGATCTATTAAATGCAAGCTAATGTATGTTGCACTACCGCATAATAATCAAGTTATCGCTACTAGTTACTACTTGGTCTACAAACACAGGAGAGGCTGGTGGGCTCTAAATTTAAATAACCTGCGACCCCTATGTTTTTAACAATTAAAACCCTCCGTTTCTTAGGTGAGGGTTACTCATTAATGCGTACATGAATTTTAAGTTATGAAGTCGGTAAAAGCAGCAATGAGCAGTCTGATGATTGATACGGGGATCTAAAGGACCATTAAAAATGCTCTCTATGATTTAGGGGTGAATTGATGTCACAATTACAATAAAACAATGTGATAAAACCGATTATGGGTATGATCATGGATGAAAATTATTTTTGTTGTGGTATATCACATTGACATCCTAGAATAAGGCTCCAATTAGTCAAATATTAGTGCTCTTGATTTGGCAGTAGACTAAACGATTAGAAGCTCAGCTTACTACGTCCTGGTGTCATAAGAGCCAAGGCCCTACTCCATTATACCCGCTGAATATGCACCATATTCTTAGGGAGTCAGTCTAAGGATACATTAAATTCAATGTCAATAAAGTTGCGATTACGCCCAAGGGAGATATTGGGATAGTTGGTAAAATAATATATTTGCCCGAATATTATTTTTGCCAATGACAAAAGAGGTTCTCAAAGTTAAAATGCAAAATACTAACCTATGCTCTTCTTTCATAATCAATAGTCATCAGTCCGAAGACAGGTTTGCTGCAAATCTCCTATCTCTCCTACTCTCCACAAACCTCGACGGATTATTTACTCACGGGCCCCATTCCGCGAGAACTTAACTCAATCGAACCTCGGATATTCTGCGGGTGAGACCTCAAAGCCCCTGAAAAACAACTATTAAATGGCCGTATTTGAAATTTTTGTAAGTTTTACGTCAAAGTGTCGTTGTCGAGACTCGGATTCTCCAAAATCGTACAGAATAACTCCTCCGTTATGGGTGTTAACTTGTGTCGTATATGTTAAATTCCACAATGGACTGCACATTTTTCACTTGAAAGGAAGTCGTCAATAAACTCCCATAACTCTACATTTTGGCGTCATTCATCGTAAATATGATATGTTACATTCTTGTGCTACCTTTTAAATGATTGTTATTCATTTCTCCTTCATATATTGTTTTCAATAGGCTTCAGTGTCACAAAATATGTTCATTGAGTTTGCCTCTTCCTTAACGCCATTATTATAGTTCAGCTTCCATTATAGCCACCATATGGAACACCATACATTCATGAATAACAAGATAGATTGGACATATACTGGGACAAAATAGATTTGTGAAAAATATAATTGAAGATAAAACAGAGGGAAAAGCCCCCCAAGGAAGACCAAGGCATAAGTTCATGGACCAAATAATGAGGAAAGTATATAGGAGGAGATAGCAGGAGGTAAAGGTACAAGCATTAGATAGGGAAGGGTGGAGGGCTGCAGTCAACCAATCTTAGGATTGAACGACCAATGAAAAACATAGTTTAGCTTGGGGTTTTTGTTATATTACATACTTATTCTCTCTAAATCTATTCCTTGGTGATCCTGTGCGGCCATTTTATCTTTATATTTCTTCAGTACCATCATGGTCCATTGCCAACAACCTCTTCCGTGCTTGAATTCTTATAAAAATGAAAGGGAATCTTGCGCCATCGGAAAAATGCTTCCTGATAAGAAGCCAAATATAACGAAAAGTGCACTCCGCACTTCCGAGGCTTGACATAACATTGGGGGAACATATAAACGTTGCACGACTGCCAGAATAAGCCGAGAAAAAGAGAGGAAAAGAGGCGACAAAGACAAAACAAGGCAAAAGTAGAGAAGCTTCGCCGGAGCTGAAAACACCACCCTATGTCGAGTCGATTGCAACTTCAACGTCCTTTGTCACGTCACGGGTGTAAATCATAACAGCCGCCATATCGGAGCAGCAGCCGTGCAAGTAGACGCGTGTGTCATGCAAGGGAAAGCCCCAGAAAAAGAAGGAAACAATGGCAAAGGACTTGCAATTTGACATTTCTGTCGAGACCCTTGTTGAATCCAAACTGGTCTCGTATTTCTCGCATGGCTCTATAATGCGGATCGGGAGTAAAATAAAAATGAAAATATAATATATTATCAAATATTAGAGAAGAGTCCATTTTTACCACGTAAATATTTCTGTCCAAAGAAGTATGGAAACTACTTTAAAGTACTCACATGCAATAAGCTGTGGCCTCCTACATTTTCTTTGGTCACATTTTCTTCATTTAAGTTTAATGTAAAAACAAACTTTATAAGAAATACTAATTAACACATAAGTGCAATGAAATTATTACTATCAATTTACTTGTATAATGCAATACATGATATTCCTGTTATTTCCATTGAATATTTGAATGCTACGTTGAGGGAATAATTTCCCTTTTTTAAAGTTTCCAAACTTATTTGATGAATTAGGGCTTTGTTGCGTATAAATGAAGTACTAACTTTCATAAATGACAGCAATCGTATGATTTAACTTAGTATACATCGTAAGTAAAAATCATTTTTGACGTAGTGGAGTGGAAAAGTAGTCTCGGTACACAAAAATATATTTCCAAATATTCTACATGTTATTACTTAAATTTTATTATATAATTCACGAGTGTAAAGTGATCAATTATTGGTAAACATTTGTTTTTATGTAGTAATACCGGCAATATAGAGGAGAAATAAAATTGAGAGAGGATAACGCAAGTGTATTATCTATTGTATTCCGCAAACTTCAAACAATTACACTTTCATAGCCCAAGATTTACACGCAATACAACTGATACCAAGCCATATATTACAACAATTCCATTTTCATTGAATCCTGACTTCCTCAAAGGTACGGGGTTTATTATATCTACACCATCAATGAAGCTTTGAAAATGCTACCGAGAAAAACTAAATACTCGCAAATCTTAATAGTTTTATCTAAAAAATCATGGAAATAATTTGCCACAGAGGGAATAACTTCAAACTTGGCACGAATAAATTCTTTGTCTTTACATAGGCATCGTATGACTAAGATCCAAAGACATGCGTTAATCTTTCCACCTCATTTGAGTAGATGTACCGAATTGTGTACCTAGCCTAACATTCTGCGACTGTATGGCACGACCAGGCGGAAAACTTCTAATGCGCCGTGCAACTTGATGATAACCCGACACGGTGAAAACAGGAACGAACCTTCGCAGGACTGCAAATGGCCATCGACGCTGGTTGCAGCTGAAATAAAAACTTACCCACCTCCCCGCTCCTCTTAGTCACTCATTTAGCCTGGGACAACTACATGCCGATCGTTCATCCGTGAAAATACCAGCAACTGCTATGTGCTATAAAGGGGGGGGGGAGGGAGGAGAGGTTTGGAAGGGACGAAGCCAACAATGAGTGGATACAATTCGACCTCATCCCTCCCTCCCTCTCTCGCCGCCGGATTGCCCCGTTGTGCGGACAAACGGAGCAGCCAATTAGAGAATCTCTAGCGTGGATGAAAGCTAATTTGGCCGGCGCAATGGTGGACACTCACTCCGCAAGCGACCTAAACTAAGCGTGACTCTGTGTTTGGTCTCGCGTTCAGTCGCTGACCACTACCACAAAAGCAGTGGGAGGTGGGGGGCGGTTTAGAGAGGAGTGTGCCCGGTCCACAGGGCCAGGGGGGGCCGTGTGAGGTCCTTTTGGTAAGAGGAGGGACTGGGGAGTGGGGGACTCGTGCAATCGGCGGCACGCCAGGGGCGGCAGAGTGTCCGGAGACCCGCAAACCGCTCCAGCACGCAAATGGCCACTCGCGCACACATACGCACACACCGCAGAAACAAAAGCTCATTCGGAGGCTGGCATATAAAAGCCAACATCGCTCAGCTCGCGTTGCAGACTTCATCGGACGAGATTGGAGTGGTGGCCGCGCCGAGCCTCCGTTTCTTACGTCCCCACGTGTCGCTTCCCTCTTGCGCTCGACGCGACCCTTCTCTCTCATTCCTTCGGACACGGTAACTCTTCCCTTACCTCCTCCTCACTGCTCCCTTTATCTCACCCGCGAGCAAACACGGTCGTGCATTAAAGCTGGGACTCAGGCGAGTGGGCTACACTCACGCGAGCATGAAGACCGCGGCTAACAGACTCGGCACTTCTTGTTCTTCCGATTCGCTCCGTTTATTCCACCCTACGGACTAAGGTGCTTCCACTGCAAAATGACGTACCTAAATGTCATTTAGTCAATCTGAATGCTCGTAGAAATATGCCCCCTTTGTTTGATATGGGCAATAAAACCCTACCTTCCGGTGCTATTTTTTTAAAATTCAACTCGATTTAACATGGTTTCATGCGTGAATATGGTATGCACACAGAAAAAGCATTTTATATCAAAGAAAAATCCCACAACTCAGGAAAATTCGCTTATCATATAAATATTTGCTTAGTAAAGGCGGTAAAATTAATACAGAACTCCTTCATTGCTATTTAACAATTATTCAAAGAACTTCGGAGCCGGCAGCGGGGAACTTTAACGATGTCAAGCGCTGGTGGTCGAAAATTTTTTTCAATTGCTAAATACAAACAGAGATACATCAATTTCATTACATCAGCATTACGTAGGATCCGATGACTCAGAAAAAGGTTCTATAAAATACATATTCGTTGAATTTCCAGCGTATTTGCACGTTAATTTTCTTTCTTATTAAAAAATCAAGCACGCTATCTGTAAGTGGTATTCTATATGAAATGCAAGTAATAGGAGGTTTATATAGTTATTCTAATCTATTTAGCCACGAAATTCTTCTAGTGCCAAATTGGTATCATGGGTGTTTGAATTCATTATAAAATTAGTCATTTACATGTAGAACGTGTTAAATACAATGAAATCACTAGAATAAAACCTTTTTCTTGTGACATAATCTTTGTGATTGTTATACACTCATTTGTGAGGATTTACCTGACTTTTTCCACTAAAGTTTTATAATTAAGTTATGAGGTGAGCAATAAATTCACTTCTATAATCAGTCTTTAACTCGGGACTTTATCTTCGTTCAATAATACTTCTCAGGAGTTCACAAACATTTACGTTCGATTTAAGTGTCACATATTTTTGAAAAATGAGCAGATGGTGTCATCAGTGGCTAATAACTTAGTGTCATGTGAAAATTGAGACTTATCGTCCATAAAAAGAGACAAAATTAACACATTCCCTTGAAAATATTTGTAATTTCCCACTGAGGGCACATTTGTGTCCCTATGATATCAATAGGGACGCCAAAACTCTATTAAAAATTAACGATACGTTGAAAATTCTGATAATGGCCATGAATTATGAAAATATGCGGATTGGTTGGTGAAAAACTATGCATTTTATACTGTATCGAGCCAAAATTCCAAATACTGCGCCATTTATGTGAAACTGATCAACTTTTTTTTAAATAATAGCGAGAGTGAGCTAACGTCTCACGGGCTGTCCTTCCTTTGGCATTGTGTCATTTTATTTCCAGGAAATAAAGTGTTATTCGTTTCTTTTTACACTTTCAAATTGATTGAACCACACCAGGATAAAAGAAATTCTATCGCTCCCACGGTCTCGGCTTAATAATCACGTCGAGGAGTAACTAGGTGTGGCAACTGAGAAACAATTGTTGATATGCGTTCTACTGAGAACAAGGGGGAGGTTATATGTTGGGAAGAATATTTGAGAGGACATGATGTCACGGCTATCAAACTTAAAATGTGTGAGACAAGTATTCCAAAATTTTGCCATCCAATCGGTGCAAGGTCAAGGTATTGATTTAAAAGAAGCAACCAAATAACATCAAAATTTGTATTTGCACTTCAATAAAATGTTTCATCCCTTCCAAAAACAGATCTCAAACCATCTGGATAGGAAGCTGGTACTAAAACCACACTTTCAACCTTTAGTTGCTCTCGTTGGGTTTTGACCCGACGTAATTTTTTCGTTTTGCTGTAGTGGTAAAACGGCAACTAGCAGCAACCTTGACTACAATATTATCCTAGGGAAGAGGGGGGAGCGAGCCAGTTGAACTTTTCACCAACTTTTTCAAGATACTGCGGTTGACGGTAGTTGTTTAGAACAATTCGAAAAACCTGGTCCAAAGTAAACTCAAGGATAGTGCGTACGTGGCCAAAACCACGATAGTACTTGAGGGTTAATCGCATTTAGTCAATGCAGTTCCAATACACCACTGTAATTACGAAAAGAAGTTCAAGAATTTTGGGTTTCGGCCAAGCCCAAAGTTTTATAACAGTTCTGTGCTCATGAGTCAAGTGTATGATGTCCAAAATAATAGTTTTGAGAAAAACTTTTGAGAATTTGAGCATGCTTCAGAAACAAATTTAATCAACTTCCCTTAAACATCAATGAAACGCCGCACATGCGAATTCTGTGGTTCATACATCACAGTGATATGTGTTTTATGGCTCAATCGAGGACAAAGCGCAGTTCACACGCCAAATTTTTTTACTTGTACGACTTTTACTCCCTGAATGAAGAACATCATTGAAGTCAAAAGAGACGGAAAAGTCCCCAGCGGAAGACCCAGGAATAAGTGCATGGACCTAGTAAAAAGAAAGGTACATAGAGATACCAGGAAGTAAGGGAACTGGCATTAGAAAGGGAAGGGTTAGAGGGTTGCATTCAACCTATCTTAGGATTGAACGACCAATGTAAATGTTTCCAAAGGACAAGGAAAAAATTTTTTCAAGGACGTGGTTGGACTTAAGCATACATACACATATGTAGCACTTGATATTTTATTATTGCCTGTATCACTAGAGTTGATAATTGGCGAGTTCACTTTATGGAAGTTGATTAGAATTCTGGTTAAGAAACGCTTTGTACTTTCTACACCTTTTTATTATCAATGACCGGTACCTTCACATCATTCTGAAATAGAATATAGATTCTTAAGTAGAATCTTAAAAAATCACATAATTCTCTAGTAGAATTGTCAATCTACTGGAGAATGACGTAAATATCAAAATCGGCCGTACTAGTTAATAAAAAAATTTGTAGAGCACAATGTTTTTTTTCAAATCAACATGCTGCTATCAACACCGCTTTTAGCGACGTTTTGTACGTAACACACTTCACGCAACAAGCTCAGATTCCTCCCGAAGGATATTATTTTCCTTTCCCTCCCAATGGGCATGAAGAAAATGACCTTAAATTTCACTCCAGGGTGCGACTTCCTTCAATTGAGGTGCGCGGATAAAGCTGAAAACGAAAATATTCTCTCTTTTTTTCGCCTTTTATTTCCGTCAGGGAAAACGCCATTCCTTTCTTCCCACCCTCTATTACATCTACCACCTTTCCCTCCCACTTCTTCCTCCGAGTCAGATTCTCCCGACCGAGTAAAATGAAAGCGCTGAAACGTTACCCTCCCGGGACGAACCGGAGAATGGAAAAAAGGACGAGAGGGAAGTGGTGGGAGACGAGACATCCACTTTAGAGGTTGGCTCACCTCCGTTCCCCTCTCTGCCTCCCGTCCTCCACCCTCACACCACCCACCCAACATGGCGCCTGGGCGTACTGAGTTCCTCATTTCCAGGACCATTAGCTTATCCGTGGATTCCGGAATAAAAGTGATCCTGACTTGGATTAAGTGCAAGTTTCCACAAATGGATACACGTAATTACATAACCCGGATTTCGACATTTCACATCGTTTCCATGGAAGGAAGAGTTTAAAAGGGCTTGCTTGTATACCAAGGTGATGGAGAGAGGAGGGATTTTTCCTATGGAGAACTGAGGTAGGAATTAAGAAAGAGAGGATGAATGGGGGAAGTGTTGGACGTCCATAAGGTCATGTAACAAGGATAAAAGAATAGGACAAAAAGTACCTATTGGTAAATTCAAATAGAATAATTCTTTTTCTTTGCGTTCTGTCCGCTTCTCCTCTCCTCCTTCACCGCTTTCCCTGTCATTTCGCAGAAAAAAACATTCCCCTATCCCTTCGTCTTGGTATGTAAGCAAAAGGGTGCTACATACTTTTAGAAAACCTGGAAAATGACTTGGCCAGAGAGCCGATGCTCTGTTCAGAGGGTCAATTAGCGGAGGAGACGGACTGCGAACACGCCTCGGCGCCTCTCTAAGCTCTGGCTTCTTCCTTCCAATATCTCTTAAACGGCTACAGATAGATCAAATTCTATGAAGTTTCCGGTATAAGAGCCGCGAAATCCCATTTATATTTAAAAATGATTTACTTTTACGCGAAAATTCTTTTATTTGATTAGGAAGTTTTAGACGCCATGCGACACGGGCTAATAACATTGCACACCAACCAGAAATTGACTAATAGGTTTTCTCATAAAAAGGAATGTATCTGCCGGCAATTTGAATTTTTTTGATTTTCAAATAATAGAACGAACCCAAATTGGATGGCTATGTTATAGCAAAAGTTCCAAACGCAGACTTGCGCAGACAGAAGGGAAGGTGAGGGGGAAAAGACAGGGAGGAAGAGAGGGAGGAAGAGAGGGAGGCAAGGAGAGTGGGCAGAGAGGGAAAGGCAAGCCATTTAACATCGCGAAAAAATCACGAGGCACACACACACGCAAGGCATATGGTTAGAATCACCCATTGACATGACTTTATGTGGGACTCTTCCTTGAGGTCTCATTTTGAGACGTAGCGAAACGGGACAGCGGGGACTTCTGACGTCAATCAATTCACTTCTCAAAGAACATGTGATTACAGCCATCAGAGAGAGTTTCTGACTGAGCTCACACTAAAAAACCTACACCCGTTTCTCAGTACCCATATTCGAATGTATCGTATCCCAAATCTCAAACTTGTCCTCTGTGCAGCGCCAGGAATGTTTTATAGAGCTATACGCACTTTCTCTCCAGAGTTTGAAGTAAAATATCGAAACCCGGATCTTGATAGATAAATATTGAGGAAAGAAAAGTGCATTACAAGTAGAAATTTAGAGAAAGTATAACTGCATTGTGAACATTTACAGAGGTTAAATTTTCTAAATGAGGTGCAAAGAACGCCCTAGCAGGTTTCATTAACTTGGGTTAATCCACTTTTCATCAATCAAAGAGAATTGGGAGGAAAATTACTGCTAAATATAAGCTATTAGAAAAATCTAAAACAAAGTATTCCGGTATTTTCCTGTAAGGGAGTACCTCCAAGGAAATTGAAACCAACCATATTGTTCCGGAATCCCAGGATATGAATTTTTTTTAGTGTGGAACGAATTAGTTTTAGAAAACTGACAGTTCAGTTGCAAGTAAGGAGTAACATTCTAGATTTAAATATTTTGTCTTTGCATACAACTGAAAGAATACAAAATCTGCAGTTAAGAATTTCTTTTAAATTACAAAATGTTTAATTTGAAATTTTGTTTGATAAACTGAATCAAAATCAAATCAAAGCTAATATTTTTATAAGAAATCAACTTCTCTTTTCTAAGATTTTATAAAAAGTAGACATTTTTGAAAATTTCAATGGCATCGATAATGGTACATAACGATAATGATGTTTTATACTAGATGTATAATGTATGCACATGTACCCTATGTTATAACTGGTAATAATTTATGTTTTATATGAATATAAGCTAGATGAATTATTATTATTATTGTGAATGAAACTATCTTTTGTCACTATGTGATAATCCATGTTTTAAAACAATTTGTATTATTATTGCGTTTGCATTTTTTTCACAACTAGGCTGAGATGAAATCGTCTATTGTTAATTATTATATATGCTTTTGAAAGTGTTTTGTTTAATTCCAGCAATTCACTCCATTTATCGAAGACAGTCTCTACACAGGTATGTGACCTTATCTGCCTAAAGCCCCTTGATATTTGTACACAACACAGTTTCAACACTGTTAAGTAATAAAGTATTCATTTTGGGGAACAATTTTAGAACAAATTCCGTATTTTCTCCTCTTTGGCTACGGCACTGATCGTCGCCTTCTGAGAGAGAAAGAAGAAAAGAGAGAGATGGTTGGAAGAGGAGAATGGGAAGGTGGCTGGCAGTGCCGAGGTGCACAGGGATTTGAGCAGGGGTCGTGGGGAGGTAGGATCCTGCGTCTCTCTCGCTTGTGGCGTGAAAAAGGGTTTAGGGAGGTCGAGCAAGGGGGTGAGAAAAACTAATATTCGGAAGAGTGGGCTCAAAAACGCTGTGGGTTTTTGGGAAGGTGTTTGTGTTAGGAGGAGGACTCAAAGACCGTTGTCCGCAACCACTTGAACCAATCCTGGTGCGCCACTTACATTTTTAGCGCATTTCCCCCTCTCCTCCCTTATCGTTTTGGAGTACGTGGCAAGAGAAGGAGCTGGTTGGTTGGAATGGGAGGAAATTAGAGCAGACCGTAACGCCTGGTCTCAAATTGATAGCGGTTAAGAGAGCACAAGGAAGGGGAAGGGCCCCTCCCTGAACGTACAGAAAAAAGGGGAGAATCACTTAATGGTTTTCGAATCGGTGGTTGCACGGTGGAATGTGAACGACTGGAATTTATTCCGCGGCCGGCAAAAAAAGGCTCGATAAGAGAAGAAATCGAATTAAGAATGTTCAATTGGAGGCTGATGGCTCCTCCTTCTTCTGGTCCATTGCGGAGATCCAAATTAAAATGTAGAGTAGGTGGAGGAGGAACAAAATTCACGACCAAGTTGCTAGAGTTGGTTTTATCCTTAAGTAAAATAGCACAAGAGTACATTCAATTAGGGCTTAGTGGGGCATAAAATCACTATCTTCACGCTGAGGTCTCTTTTCTGTATTCCTAAAGGAATCAAATTACATCCAATAACATTTCTTTTACGTGTTCTAGGAGCAAATAAAATAGTTCTCCGTTCCAACCAGAAGAAGACATCCACATCAATACTATATGTAATGTATTACACAACCTTAGATTTTACCCTACCAGTAATTTTTCCTGTTTGGTTGTATCTTATTGTTTTGTCGCACGTGTACGAGCGCCACATATTTAACTCAGTTAAGTTCATCATATTGCAAACTATCCTTCGAGCAATTAACATGTCCAACCTTTTTTCATCTCCTTGCACAATTCCTCAGAACTATGCTCTCTTAAAGACAGAAAAGTGTATTCTTCCATTGCTTACAAGGAGGGGGGACCGCAGTAAAAGTTTATCAGGAAAAAAATTTTCACGCATTGTATAGCAATCGCTCACCCAACTAGTCTCTCCCTTACTATCGGTGATAAATCTATTTTACGAAAGTACTGGTTGATATCAATGAGTATTGCTTGACACGTATCCACGAATTCGTTACGCTTACGTAAAGCATTTTACTTTACTGGAAGATTTAACGATTTTTCCTTTCAAACCGACATGATGAGCCATAATGTTGCCTTTATAATTTTGACACGTAACATCTAAAAAAATAACTTAAAAGGAAACGGATCTCACGCTATTAACCTACTCGCCCATCGGTGGCTCTTCGTTCCCACCATCCTCGCTGCATTTATTATTTCGGCTGAACTCTCCCGTACGGACTGTGAAAACGTTTCCCCGCCATCGACTCCATAAACAAGAAAAAAAAACACTCGACGACCCGGATAACGCGCCCCCGGCGGCGCAGACTCAAAATAAATACTCGACCGCTCGCCGTTACGATCCGCCGCGGCGGACGACGCAGTTGTTATCGAGTAAATATCCGCGGCTCGTGATCCGCCGAAAAGCGCGGCGTCGTCCAATTTGTCGTCGGCAGTGGAAGTTTCTTTGGATGAGATCCCCGGCGGCAATATGCCGTGCGAGGATGGGATTGGAAGGCCTCTCTGCAGGGAGACCGCGGAGAGTGAAGGTGGGGAAGCAGGAGGAGGATTTTATTCTCCCTACCGAGAGAGAAAGAGAGGAAAAAATCTGAGTCATCCAATTGAGGAAGGGATGACTCAGAAAAAGAAAAAACGAATTCACCTATGGTTCGGGAGCTCTGGCATATAAAGGGCGAGACTAAGGGGGCATCTGCGTAGGGAGGAGTGATATACAGAAGTCGGAGGGCACGAGAGAGAGAGAGAAACGGAGGTGAGGTCAGAAGGCCATTGAGCGTGAGTGGGCCTTGATCGGCACTCCGACGCATATCTACGCACCACTCTGCAATCCGTCTCATGAGCCAATGGGAGAAGGCTTTAGTGCACCAGGCTAAAATAATTAGAAAAGACTCACCAGGAAAAAGAAAAGTGTGAGTAAACGGCACTGGCATATTTGGAGTGTGGCTTTATGGGATTGCCATTATCTTAACTTGTGGAAGTCATAAATGGAGCAATAGAAGAATGCACTCATGTATTTGTACGTGTGTCAGCGTTTCTCTTAAATTTAGAAACTTTTGAGAGTAGATGAAGTGAATATTTATTGCTATGTCCAACTTCCACCTAGTAAGGTCTATTTTATGCGAGTATCATCTACCCACTGCTAGGGATGACTTGATCCAATTCCCTGATTGCTGGTAGAGATTTTCAATCATGTGGTTTACCTATGCAAGGAATTACCGAAGAGAAATAACAACTCTCTCTCAACTTGCCAACCTATAGCTTCATGTACTGGATATGCAGTATTACAGTTGTATGGATATGTTTAACAAGTGATAGGGCGAACGTTTTATAGGCCAAGTTCCAACCTCCAAAAAGGCCTATTATGCCCACTTAACGGATTTTTCCAACTTCAAGAAGTTACAACGCGTTTACAACCGAAAGACAAGATCTATAGCAAGAGAAATGCCAAAGTCTGCAATGTAATAGTCCAGCGGAAAAATTGGAATGGGTATATAAATTAACTAGTTAAGTTTGATTATGAAAAATGTTGGCACCTTATGCGTCCTTAGGTGTTCTTTTGCCTGAACAATATATTTTATCAATTTTTTGAAGAAACGTAAGCAGGGGACACACATTGTTCGGCCTCTTCTTCAGACATATCCGCACAAATTGTCGCCAATCCGTTCCACTAAGTAATCATGGATCAAAGCAGGACTAAAAGGTGTATTAAAGATGCTGCAACTTCTAATTGGTATGTTCATGTTTACTGCCATAGTTATGTTGCAAAGGAACATTATCAAGTAAGTGAGGACGTTGATTTGCAACTACACCATGGTCCAGACATCATTCAGTAAAAATGTACGTAGGGACACATTAAGATGTAAACATTTTTCAAAATAAAACTCAGCTAGTCAATTTATACACGCATAGGCATGAAAGATAACGTGCTTTGAGGAAAAATTCTAACGCTTAAAACTGTATTTGCATTCCTACGGTGAAATAATCCCATTTACAAACGCATGAAACTGATAGCCATTGCTCAGACTCAAGTTAACAAAGGTAAATGGCTCACACTGCGGTGGTACACATTTCTGAATCACGGCCATGGTAACGCGAAGGTAAACCCTCGACAGAGGAAGGGATGAATGGGAAGAAAAATAAATTGGACCGAGAGATCTGGCGTAAGAGTAACGCCAGATCTCTCGGCGACGGCACGAGCGAAGGGAGAAAGGACATATGGAAAGGGAGGGTCACGAAAGAAACAGATAGCCGTGAGGTCAGACGACCCATAAGGTTAGGTATACGAAAGGAAAGGAGGTTTGGTAGACGCTTCGAAGCAGAGACGAATAACAGGGGGCGACCGACGACGCAGGGAAGCGTAAAGTGAAAGGATCTGAGCGGGAATAATGCATAGGAAGGATTCCCTTACACTTTGAGGAACGAAGAGTTAAAGATAGGTGAAGGGGATGGCTATGGCATCAAAACGAGAGTTACCGATGATTGTCGATGCGAACGAACATACGCACCATCTACAGACGAAAACTGACGGTAAAGTTGTATGCTATAATTATTATCTCATGAGTTCTGCGTAGTGATGATGCAAGCCAACAAAATGAAAAACTCAATCCAAAATCTACGCATTAATTTCTGAAAACTGTTAAGATTTGTTGAAATTAATTATGAATTGAAATGAAAATTAGCTTGATGATGCGGACTATTTTAAATGAGTATTTTTGAGACATATTTAACATGCATCATCCTGCGTCACAGATAAAGATTTTTATTCGTGTTTACTCCTTTAATCCACGAAATGTTAACCGAGAACAAATGAAAAAGCCATGAGGCAAGAAAAAATACCTTCGCAAGTAGATATACTAACTCTGTTATCTAGACAATTGAGATGAAAAACATTTGCCTGGGCTGAATGGCTGAACAACCATTTTATTATTAAAACTGGTAACTTGCTACAATGAAGAGTTAACGATTAGCCAAAATTCAAATCACTTGCGGGAGCGTAGATTCAGTGAAGTGCGTAGAAGTTCAGTGAGCGCAGAAGTATTGCAGTGAAGTTAATTATTGGTTTCTGCAATCTTCGGAAGCTAAATCTAGCAGGGACAGAATAATAAAAATAGTAATTTATTCTTCCAGAAACAAATAGATTGATTTATTAATTAGCGAATTTGGAAGTTAGGTACCCTAATAGGCAAAAGGCCTGATTTTAGGGTACCGTCAGTTTCATTTAACATGCACTGCTGTGTAAAATATACAAAAATATGATATATATACGATTAGATACATGAGCGTACATGAAAAAAAACTTCAACAGAATGACATACAATTTTTTACAGACAAACAACTTTGACTTTGGTTGAATAAAAACAGTTAATCGGAAAGAACCACAATTTCGATATTGTTACAAAACATAAACCATTGTATAACAAATTTAAGGAAGTTTTTACTATTTGTAACCTGTTTTACTTTGTTCGATAATTCATTACATTATTTCGGTCCCATGTATAAAAAATATCTTTTTGATAGAGTTAAATATGCTTTAGTCACAGGGACCCTGTAGCCTCTATGAATATGAAACATTTTGTGACTGTCCATAGTTTTTCGCGCATTGCCGGTTCTTGACTAAAATTTTTTCAGTGCGTTATAACAATACATATTTCATAATGGAAGCATCCTTAGACTAGATAAAAAGGGGGGAATAGGAGAATGCTCCCACGGAATTTTCAGTAGCATCACGCTAAATACTATTACGATATTGTCACGTTTCACACCGCTGAAACTCACCGTACAGATAGGGGGAGACTAAGGAGCCGAATTGGCGCTATTCCTTCCACATGTATGGAGAGTTGAGGAAGATAAGTTAATGACGTGTGGATTTTAGAAAAGGAGAGATGAGGAAAATATGTTGGAGGTTAAAAACGTAGAGAGAGAGAGAGAGAGAGAAAGGATTCGGGGAGAAAGAGGCTATAGAAGAGAGTGGAGTGGGCTAATGGAGTGAACAACCAGTTAACTACTACAATTGATGAATAGTTACAATAAAGAGTTGATGATGAGCCAAAGATCAAAACATTGGCGAGAGCTTAGATTCAGTGAAGTACGTAGAAGTGCAGGTAGCGTAGAAGTATTGCAGTGAAGTTTATTATTGGTTTCTACAATCTTTGCATGTTAAATCTAGCAGGGACGGAAACAATTAGGATACTATCACGTCTCACACCGCTGAAACTCACCGTGCACGTAGGAGGAGACTAAGGAGCCAAAGTTGGCGCTATTCTTTCCTCATGTATGGAGAGGTTTGAGGAAGAGCAGCTAATACCGTGGGGTTTTAAGGAAAGGAGAGACGAGGAAAAGATGTTGGAGGTTGTAAACGAAGAGAGAGGGAGGAAGGAAGGATTCGAGAAAAGAGAGAGGTTATATAGAAGAGAGCGTTCCGTTTAATTAATGCTCTCGCATTTCTCTCTGATGCCACCTTAATGATGATTGTTTAACGGCGGAATAAGAGAGAGAGAGGAGGAGGTGAAGGCAAGGAATGGGTCAAGGATGGAGAGGCTTGCGAAAGAGGGAGAGGGGAGGCGAGAGAAAGAGGATTAAGGAGAGAAGTGCGAGTTTTAAGTGCGGCACGCCGAGAAGGCAGCAGAAGGGAAGGAGGGAGACCTGGCGGGAAATCCTATAGGGTGGAGGCAAGGAAGGAGCGTCCTCGGGAAATGGCCGGGATAAAAGTTAGGCGAAGGTTAAGACAGATTAACGTTACAGCGTCGTCGGACGTGAACAGATTTTTAAATGGTTACCTGCGGCCTCCTCCCCCCAGCCCGACATCAGCCCCTCTCTCATTGCCCACTCTTTCGCCTTGGGCAACCCGACAGGGGTTTTTCCGCTTCCCGCAAGCCTATTTCTCATCCATCTCTTTTGCTTCATTCACCTTCCTCTCTCTCTCTCGCGTTTCATTTCTATGCGTTCAACTTGTCCGTTTTGTTTGAAATCTAGTCAATCCTGTTAAATTACCAAACAATTGTCGGAACTTCTCTAAACACACGTATCATGTCTCAAAGGGAAACATTTTAGAACAGAAAAAATTAAAATTTCGTTTTTCTCGCAATAGGTAAGAGACCATAATGCCTTAAGACTTTGAAGTAGGTTAGTTTACAGGTTGTGTAGCTGATTAATTCATGTGCACCCTAATGCATGTATATAAATCTTTCGAATGGTGCTAGCACTAGTTTTCCACGTTCCCTGCATGACTCTTCTGTCATGTTTCTATAGTAACATTATAGATAATTTTATCAGTTTCTGTAGCATTTGTAGTATACCGATAGTGTGGTGCATGTTGGAGAAAGTAAATTCCTTCACTGGAGTTCATGTTGGTGATAGGTCACCCCGTGCCAAAGACCCTTGTGGTGGCTTTAAGGGTAATAAGTAGTAGTAGTTGTCAATATGACATTTTCTTCAAATTACTTTGGCTCTAACAATTATTTCGACGAGATTTTTCTCAGTTGTGAGGGATACCGGGTGCATGCTGTTCAAAAATGAACGGGCCGAAGTTTTGAAGTGATTTTCCAGTCCTTGATTTTTTTTCCGATTTTCGACCGATTTGGTTGGGTACAAGGGGATGGAGTTTAAGAAACCCTTAAAGATTTCAAGGACTAGTTTTTACCAACGCAACACTCTTTGTACCCACCAAACACTTCCTACTGGTATGTGATAGCAATAAAACTTTTGTATCTCATTATTTTTTTGCTTCAATAGTTTGTTGGTCATTGATCTTTGTCTTCTAAATCACTTGTTGGTCGGGTGCTGGAACTAAAATATACTACCTAGTTGAGAAATAGAAGAAGTACACGTATATTTTTACCATACAAAATTTGATGTGAATATGAAATATAGGCTTTGGCTTGATGTGGTGGAGGCGTTTCATAATGGCAGTAAAAAGACACCTGCAATTTTTCACTAATTAGAGATTTAACTTTTACTCCCTTGAAAGACATAGAAGCATCAAAATAAGTCAAAATACAATCTTCAATTAGTGGACAAGACATAGAAGAGTTTTTTTTCCTGTCAATAAGGGTTTGGTTAATGAGGAAACTGTGACGGACAGAAAGCGAGGGAGAGAAAAAGTGAGGGGAATGGAAAGGGAGCAATATAGCCTCAGAGGAATCAGGGTGATGCGGAGTAGCTGGACGAGCAACGTAATTCGTAGAAAGAGGATGCTGAGCAAAATGAATGTGATTCTGTGTTGAGAGCTGAAAATAAGGGAGAAGGATTAACATTTGAGATGAGTGGAAGAGGAAAAAATGATGATCGTCTGAAGCATGTCATTGAACAGAAAAAGTAATCAATGTAGAAAAGGTGAAAAGAAATAAGCCATTATACATTATATTGACAGCACTCATAAGGGAGCATATCGATTTTTATATTCCAAATGCTAGCAATTTGCAGAATAAATGCCAAGCAGCGATAAATGATAGGGTGGATAAACAACTTACAAAAGATCTCTAAAGTTTATGGAGCGTGAGTTTCTTCATTTACCAAACCCATAGTGGCAGGAACAAAACCCTTCTATTTTTTCCACTAATCAAATATTCTATTTCGACTTATTTACATGTTACTGTATATTTTTCAAGTGTGTAGAAATTTAATCTCAAATGGCCAGTTGCAGAAACGACACACATGTATTCCATAAAGTTATGGGACTCATAAGCCTTGTGAACCATTCAATAAGTATGAATGAAAATCATCTCATATATCCAAAAAACTAATGATATTATGCCCTCTTTATTCGTAAAAAGTTTAAAACCAAGAATTAGACAAATTAGTCCAAAACCAAAAGTTTTTAAAGGCAGGTAATAAGGTCACCTGACGTCAAATTAAAAAAATGTAGTCTAATCTCTCTGCCATAGTATTTCCATAATAATTTATATTCTGCCAGATTAACAAGCGCAAAACTTAGTAGCAATAATATTTGTTAGTTATATTTATAACTATTCGGTAACCATGGCTTATAATAAATACTCATTTAAACCTAGCTTTCGACAGCCACATACCAATAGCAATTCACGAGAGACAGTCAAGTTAACGAACATATTTTTACATATATACATGTTTTCACACAATGGCACGAGGTACTAAACGACTTCATCCGTCCCTTCTCTTTTCCAACCAATTTCTATCCTCTGCGCCGAGAAGGTTTCAATATTACCAACTCGGTTCTCCCATCTCTCATTCCCATTCTTCCGATTCCCTCTTCGGTCCAACCGCGCGCCCTCTGGCCTGCCAACATTTTGTCCTCCTCTCCTTCATCTCTCCTTTTCCTCCTCTGCTTCGTCGTGCCCCGCTCTCTTTGGCCATCTTTCTTCTGCCCACGACCCTCAACTACTCCCTTTCCCACCCCGGGTCACGTTTCGAGGGCAGAGCGAGCGAGGCTACCCCCTCCACTCCCCGCCCATTCCGCCGCGGCAAATCTCTCTAGTTGCAGCTCCACCGCACTAATCCCCGCACATTTGCAGCGCAATATCGCAGTCTACCTCGAAACACCGCCCGGAGGGGGGATTTAGAGTGGGAAGAGGGAGGACGGAATCATTAGGCCTCTACGCGGTTTCACATGGCTCCGCCCGGAGATTAAAAAGGTGAGGATTTTCCTTATGTTCCCGCGCTTGCCGTTAAACAACACCAAAAAGCTTAATTGATATTCTCCCACTTTCTTTGATGAAGAGTATACACATGAAAATTTTAATTCTTACTGAAAAAAACGGGCTGCTGGATTTTTTTCTTTCCGAAAACAATCTGTTTGGCAGTCAGCATCGAATATAAGACGCAGTAAAAACCTGTTGGAAAGTTAAAGTATTAGATATTATTACCTGGAAATAGATTGGCGACATAAGAGACTCCTCCGAACTCTCACACCAAAGAACACAGTTAAGTGTGGCTGACAGTGAACTGAGTGGTCAGTTTTATGTCCAGGTGTAAGAAGAGGGAGCCCTTAGTCATCTTAGACTTTTAACTCTTTATGCTGAGGAATTTGTAAGATAGGCATAGGATGATCCAGATTAGGGATTGAAGGCATCAACATCTATATGCTACCCCTCGAGCCGCCTCATGGGCATGTGGCAGGAGGTATTAGAATACCAGCCGTGTAAATATGTAAGGGAGGTTTTGGGAGATGAAAGTGTGACTTGTATTATGGGAGTGTATATACTGGAGCTCAGTTTTCATTGTGGTTGCTCATTGCGCACAAAAAGTACGACTTTTCGTACTTATCTCTTCAGCAATGTATCTTTCTTATTTTATCGCTTTTGTCTGTATTTGAGATGCAATGAGGCGTCATGATAATATTCTCTGTGTCACTTTGAAACATCCCAGTTATAAATTTCACATGTAAGCTAAGCCTAGCGTGTAGCCTCCGAGTCTCTAGGGGCTCCCACCTTAATCCCGCTCAAAGTTTTGAAACACTATATGTACGAGACCAGGATATAATACGACAGTACCACAGACGACCAGGCGTTGGTTAGTCGATCGTCACAGGGATTACAAGTTTTAATAGATGCGAATACAGAATGAAGGTATTTCATAATAAGACAACTGAAGTAAATCAGTTTTCTCAGGGCAGAGAAGATTGTTCGTAAAAGTAGGAGAAGTTGACGGACAATGATTTGGTTTTCCCGCTTCATCATTTGCTCAAGAATTTCTTTCGAGAACAGTTTGCCACAACATTGTCAATTTAAGGGGATAAGTGTTCTAGTTATCATACCTCTAACTGATTTCGTACAACCAAATACAGATACTTCTGTTTTTAAATTGTATTTAAATTATCAATGTGTTTCCGTAAGTGTGGCTTCACTAGGTTCTAAATTCAAGGAATATGGGAGTGAAATCATCAACTATGCCTCTGAAACTCAAGAAATAGCGCCAATAAAAAGCAGAATTTCATTGACATCTTCATATTTATTCCCAACCTAAAAGAACATTTCTCAGGAGTTTTCTGTTATGACTGATGCTAGCAAATGAGTCTCTTCCCTTACGAACCAAATACTTTCTCCCCGGGTCCCATATTCCACGAATTACATTTCTCTCATATGTTTGCCAATCGTCCACTGATCCATCTGCAAGTACTCAAGGCACTTCATGTTGTACGGAAACTGCATGGGTAAGCACAAAACTAGCACGGTTATTCCTTCTGAGGTAGAAGACTTTGATTGTGAATATGACTGGAGGTACGGAATGATGATGAAAAGAGGAGTTGGGGAGAATGTTGGAAAAATGAACCCTGGAGCGATGTATTGAGAGAGGTTACCTATGTATGGGATAACTCTGACAAATAATGTAGCCAGAGATTTTAACAGGAAGGGAAAAAGCCATGCACCTCTGCCGTGCCAGCTGGGTGGAAATCAAAATGGCATATTTTGCATTTGAACATTTACCGACAATAAAATATACGGATCTTTGGCGTAGAAGTTCTGGAAACGTTTAAGGTGGAAGTTTTCTGAGGAAACAAAAATATAATTCAAGCCCCAAAATAAGTTCCTATGATTCCATATTTAGCTAATTTTCAGTTGAAATTTTTATACCAGCCGACATCTCTCAAAGCTTTCCTGTTTTAAATATACAACAAAAAATTATACAAGGTTTTTGGTAGCATTCACTAAGTAGTTTGAGGGTCTAATGTACATAGTTTTCACCAATCTCCGTATTTTCCTATATTTAACTCATAGTGAGTTAAATGCCAAGGCTATTGGAAATAATACACATGTATACTAATACAAAGAGACAACTGTCATTTTATTATTGATTATTGATAATTTACCCTAAAATGAAGCTAAGAAATAAGAATATCACAAGAAACGGCGAATATCTCGCCCCAAATCAGGCGTAGACGTAGTTATTTTCCGATACTTTAACGACAGATCATCCTTTATTTTTATACTGGAGACATTATTGTCATGGAAGAAATGACGGATAGTACTGATGGTCGGTAACAGTTTGTTAGCAGGAAACTTTCCAATATATTTTGGAGGCTTGAAGTGTATAGAATAAATGGCTACTTCCTACTACTAATCCATTTCTTCTACAAAAATCAACGATTTATCACCGCGGTCATTTCTTCCTAGCTCATACCCTTTTACTTCAAATCTATCCCACTACTATCCCACCAATGCATTTCAAACGACCGTCACTTTCAGGTTTTTCTTCCGCCCTCTCTTCTCAACGGCATATTTAATATGGTACCATCAAATAAAATTCTATACGTCTGGCTTCTACCCGCTGACCTATTTGGCATGGGTGGCCCTAGCAGGAGCAATGGTATTTTTTCCTGTCAGCACAGCTAAATGGGTCATTGGAACGAGCAAGGCCTTCCACCGCATCAAGGTAGTAGTCCAAGGTAATTTTTTTTCGTTAAAACGGTAAAATTATAGCCTTTTTTTAAAACTCAAGGTTATGGTCGATTAAATATAAAACTAATAAATTAGTTCGCTAGATATTCTTTCAAGTATATTCGTGGAGAAGGCGTGCTGATTTGGGAGGGAGTAGGGCGCCAAAAAGTGTCCTCGTCAGTTAAAAAGATTTCCTTGAGCTTCCCATGTAAGCTATAGAGGTTAAAATTTTTATAATTATGGTAGTAAAAATATTATAAATTGACTATTAACACTCGCCAATGTACTACAAAGTGTAAATGAGCAAAGATAAAAAATAGTTAAAGAAGAAGTCACTAGCTTGTAATTATTACCCCAAATCTCTCACGCGAAAACAAATCATTCTTTTATCTGATTATCATATGCCTTGTAATGATCTTGGATAAAGCAGTTCTCATTTTTAAACTGTTCTGATGGAATTATCCAAAAAATATCCCATTTCCAGCCATCAATTTTAATTACTGAAGGTGTGCAAAATTGCTTGGCATAAAGTTCTCTTAATTATGTAAAACGTGTATAAAATTTAACAGAATACGATTCATTGCTGATTTTTTAATCACTGGCCCTGATGATTTAACGCATTAAAGATGAGAAAGTACAGCTGCATCAGCTTTAAGGTGGAATAATCGCCGGTTACCGAAACGATCGTTAAATAATGCCCGCTCGTCGATAATGGCCACAGCAAGAAAGCCAACTCCAATTTCAGATGAAGCATTCTTTATAATTCACTGGTCCCAGCTTTTCCGACTGGATGATTTCCCCTCGCCAAGCAGAATGGGTTTCAAATTTCCCAGTTAATCGGACCATAATGAGATTTACAGGGCGGGGGCTCAACTGTTTTGCTTAGCGATCCCCACAACGGCCGTGTTTTTGGCGTTTCCGTCGCATCTGTTTTTGTCGGCGTGATTCTGCACTCCTTCGCAGCAGCCAACGAACGCTCAAAGCGTCGGAAAATGATGGAGCTTATATCAGATGACGGGCGCTCGTGCTGTTCATTAATAATGTGGAGAGGTCGATGGGCAAGCGGCGACAAGAAAAGCGAATCCATCATGGTATTGCAATTCCGAAACTTTCCTCCCGTCGTACACGTCAGTCCAAGTCACCCAGCCATTCCTAGAATCTAGTCCCGATTAAATTTTCACCATAGAGGTTTCAAATATTTATGACTGTTAGTATCCCTTCTATAATTTGAATTGTCATCGGCAAAAGTGACTAACGAGGTTAGTTTGTTGAGCTAAATAGGGAACTGGCTACCCATCCCGAAGTGTCGGGCTCATTTTAAAACTTAAAGAGCATCAGAAAAGAAGCATGACGCGGGAATCAGCTACGTATGGTGGCTTGAGTACTGGCTCCCAATTCAAAGGACCATGGTTTAAACCCTGACATTGAAGGAGATTTTTCATTGTAATCTTGCAATCAACTCGGGTATAATGTTTAGCAAACATCAAGTGAAGTTGGTACTCCGCCCATCGTGTCGGCTGCCTTTCCAGCCGGTAGGCTGAGGTTTGATTGCTAAGCCAACGCATCAAGAAAAATCCAGGTTGCAGAGAAGAGATGGTATGGAGTTTGAAACAATGATTTATCATCCAAAAGACAGGAGTTCGAATTCGGGCTGTCTCAGATTCCTCAGAGGTACTCCAATCCCTATCTGGAAGTTATGTTAGGAGCAAATAAAATATCGTGACTGTCGGGTTGGCATTTAAATTTTGGATATCTTGGACTCTGTCTTCGAAAGTAGGATGATGCTCCTGTTTGGTCTTAATTCTTATTTCATCAGTAAATAATACCTTCCTTATAAATTCTGGCCTCCCGTTCTCGATTGTGAAACCACCTAATCTCTCGGTCAAATTAATGAACTATGAATATCATTGAGCCAGTTTTTGTAGTTTTTAAAATCCCCGCATTGCTGTACTATAGAAAGTCACAAAGGTTTTTCAGTGAGTGAGCTCTTCTATGTTAACTGGGCTTAAGAGTGGTTTCAAAAAATACAATGAAATAACTAGAAAGAGATCGAAAATGCATTCATAATGCTCGGCGAAAGATAGCGGAATTTTATAATCTTTAAACTACCTAATTAGGCAAAAAATAAATAAAATTATGTTAAAAGAAGCTTATAATTAAAAATTACCATTATAACTATGGACATGAACTTAAAATGAACATGTAAAAAATACATTCCGGTGCAGGCGCGTCTTGTCAAATCTATTTTTTAAGGTAGGAAAATAATCATAAAACATGCTCCAACACAGATGGTTTAGAAAGAAATCCTCCAAAGACGCAGTTAAACACAGTTTTTGACTGATAAATAGAAATTTCAATGAATGCGGAGACTACGGTCTTACGCTGTCCAAAATATAATATAAAGGGCTAATTAAAATAGGATTTTTTTATCATTCCATAGAAAAAATAAATGATCATCATTTTCCGAAATTATTTGTGTCAATGCAAATACTTAACGATCAATCCAAGTTGTCACAAAGAGAAATGTTGACCCTTACGGCCCATTACGGGGAACATTTTATTGCACAAATGAATAAATGAATTCTTTTAAGGGGTTTATCGTTTAGGTTGGAAAATTGTATGATTGTATGAGTGACTAAAAGGGAAAAAGAACCATACTAATTTTATTTATTTTCTTTGAAAATCTATTGTATATTCCTTTTTATAATAAAATACATCGTGTGAAGTAGCATTTAGTCATGCATTTCTGTCACTCAGGAGACCATCGACATGGTAGGTTAAAATCTCGTTCACTTATGAATGTTGTCCGAGGCACAGGAAAGTTTTTGCGAGATATACTCTCCCTATCGATGGACACCTGAATGAGCTAAGTACATGCATAATAGTTTTCTTCTTGGATAAAAATTTTGGATCAATCTTGTTTTTATAATAATTGTTGAATTACTTTTTTCTTAAACTAGATGTATAAAAAACAAATAAATCATGTTTATTTTGTTGTTTGGTGCTAAACTGAATGTAAAGCTGTATGTTACGTCTAGAAAACACTGAAAAATTTAAAATGTTTATCAGTCTGCATGCAATGATGAAAATATTTTACACATCTTTTGCGGCTGACAAGTAACGAAAATAAGCCTCCCAAAAAAAATTAAGTTAATGAATTTCAAATATATTACCACTCAATTCAATTACTACGTTATAAAATAGATTCCACGGAAAAATTACCAACACTATACATCATTCATTAATGAACTTCAGAGAAAGCCTTGTTTCAAAATAAAATATTACATTTAGAATCAATTGACGATTCTAATGCTAAAACTTTTTTTTTTGTCCCTGTCGAATAACTCAAAAGGTTCATGTACCTACTTAAATAAACCTATTACCAATAAATCGATCATTTACTGTACAATTTAAGTATTCTCCCAAACAAAAGAATGAAAGATGCACATATGCTTCACCAACCTACATTTCATATTTATTCAGTATTCAGTGGTGTTATAAATTTTCATTCTAAACAGCAATGACATCGTTATATCTTTCCTAAGCTATTCAATGGGACATGTAGGGAACTTTGTCGGCTGCATTTCGAAGCTACGCAATTGTTTTACTCGATCCATATTTTTAAAAATTAATAAATCACCTAAATTAGATTTGTTGAAGCTGATACTCACGTCAAGAACAAGTTAAAGTCTTATTGAAAAAGATAAGCACAAGTATATTTTGTGGAAATCGACAATGCCGATAGTAGTTAACATTGATCACATATATAACCATGCACCAAAGGCGGGCTGTACTGAACCCACGAATAACTTCTACAGCTTGGAAACCACCAAAATCAATTCTCTTAAAATGTATAAAAAATTAGCATGTATGATGTTGTGAACTGGTTAGTGGTATGATGGTTGAGTTCAATAGGTTTAAAGAACCCCTTTTGATCTCCTGAGTATATTAGCAATTCTATTTTTCACCGTAAAATACAATTTTAATATATGAAATAAACATTTATTGTATTTTGACGTTTTTCGAAATTCCAATAATTAATCAAAAAATTATGAATTAATTCGTGCCAACTAACAGGGAAATATTAAGACTTATTTGCTCCGAATTCGAGTTCTGGTGAAATTTCTCATAGCGATTACTAAGTATATGACATTTATAATCATATTATAATGAAAACGGTATTACAATTCTAAATTTTTCTCTTATTTTTAGTTTCCTAAATTGTTTCAAAGTCTGAAGAAGGCTGACGGCAAAATCTGTCGCAAATATACCTATGAAGCACCTGCAGAAAAGTACAAGTATTTATATTTCAATGATGAATACGAAGAGCTTCAGCAAAGTGAAGTCTAAAACATTTATGACTTGCCAACATTTTTGCTCGAGTTCATATACACGTAGCAGTTTACAAAAATGAAATTTCCACTTCGATAAGAGTTAAGCGACATAAAGGCCTCCAAAAGCGTCGACTCATAACGACCAAATGTTAAGCCAAAGCGTGAACTTCTACACACTTGGTGCGAAAAACTAGATTCATTCCCAAGCTTCGGTGTGCATAAAACGGGGCGAAGTCTTATGAAAGACTGCTTATGCGATGGGAGTCAGAGTGGGGGAAGGACGTGCGATGCTTTTGGTACCGTCACTGACGAAGGCAGCGGCCTGGCATAAGGAGACACAGGCGACAATTACTCAAGGGAGGAAGCGGGAGGGGAAGTATGGCGGGAGGGGAGGTTCGACGAAGTCAAACATAATGCTAATGACGGTAATGATGGCAAGGGCATGGAGGGGTGGTGGACCCTTTGTAAAAAGAGAGCACAAGTTTACCCTTTCAAATGGCCCCAGGGCACCGCTACACGTCCGCGGAGGGCAAAGGGTACAAGCAGAAAAAAAAACGCGCGCCGGTATCATAATAACAGTGGTAAACGCAGGAAATCCAAGTAGAGAGGCCTCGATTTCGCGACCAGAACCTTAATTAAATTTTCCTTGAGCGAACACCAATTACCATTTTGGACGTTAATTGAACCCTATCTTTACCCCTTCCCACAACTCTTTCTAACCCCCTTTCAATTTCCCCCTCACACCATTCGCCCCATCCATCTACATGCCTTCCTCACCCCCCTCTGTCTTCAGGAGATAATGAGTGGGAGGGGAGAGGTGGCAAGAGGAAAGTTCGGGGGGAACTGTGGGAGAGTATGGGAGGTGGAAGGGAGTTGGGGGGAGGGAGAAGAATGACTATGAGGGGCGGAAGGCATTGCTGAGCGATGCTGCGATGAAAAAAGACTAAGTTATGCGATCAGGCGTGGGGTCACCCCATGCCCAACACCCTGATTGTCACTTGCGCAGTGTTTCATAGATGTATATGCAATGTATCGTACACGATGCTATGAAAGAATGAATCGCAGGATATTTGGAATAAAACACAGGGTATTTGGACGCAAAACAACGTTTTAAGACAAACAAAATCTTAATAAGATTTGTTCCAGACCCCCTGCACCCCCTTTTTATAAGACAAAGTAGGATGATCCCGACTGCCCTCAAAAACGTCATTCGTAATACTTAAATGGCCCCTCACCATAAGCAATGCGATGCTACCCAGAGTCACTATCTCCTGAACCTACTCTAGTTATTTATATGAATGAATAACATGTAAATGGAAGAAGGGATCAATCCTACGCTCGCTCGAATCCAAATGCTATTCAGTTTTAGAATTTTAAAAATTATGAACTTCTCGCACCCTTCATAAAAATATCATGAATAAAGAAATAAAAAGCTTTTTACTTTAAGTTTACACTACAAAAAATCAGAAGCTTGTTAATCAAAGGAACACATTCTAAGAACTGTGTCTGAGCATACATTGAAATTATTTGAAGAGAAAAAGTATCGATGATGAAATGAGTAATTGTAAACTTTGGCTTTCCAAATAATATATCTATTGATCGTCAGTACAATTAAATTGATGTTTATTGGTCATATTGGAAAGCAAACGTCTGGTAATTCGATGTACATACTTAGAGACATTTTATAGAGGACAGTATAAGGGCAATCGTGACAAGAAAGCGTCAGAAAATACAAGTATCAACAGAGGTTGAAGAATATACAACAGCTTATCGTTGCATGAGTAACTTGAAAGGCCATGTTCAGCAATTTATTTCGAGTTGAATAATGTAAATATTGAAAGGCAGACAGCGAAGAACATTTTTTCTCAGTTTGATGCAAAACCGGTTGAATGGATCTTTAGGGTGAGGTGTCGAGCGGATCAAATGCGGGAGTGTGTTTGAAATTTCAATGATTTGCAAATTTGTATTTGGTAATGCCGGATTCATATGTTCGATGAGTCAAATGTATATTCCACAAAAACCAAACATGCCATCTCAACGTATACATAGAACCATGCAGACCACTTTATGGAAGTGAGCCAAGAATGATTGTTCTGCACGGTTTCGGAATTCCCGAGTCTCGGCAGTGACGAAGTATTGACTTTAGAGCCAAGAAATTTACCAGTAGGGGCCATTCCAAATTTAAGAAATGTCTAGAGGAGTGGTTCCCAAAGTGGGCGCTACCGCCCCCTGGAGGGCGGTTATTTCAGTTGAGGGGGCTATAGAGGGCCGGTGGAGGCTGGGCCTAAACAATAGTTTTGTCGCAATTATTTTAGCTTTTTTTATAAAAATCTTGCTCTGGTCATGTAGTCCATGACTTTAACGTTCATGGTTGGGGGCGCTGGGTAAAGGTGTGTGGAAAAAGTGGGTTGTGGCTCGAAAAAGTTTGGAAAATACTTGTCTAGAACTTTGACGACATAGCCACGGATTTCCTGAGGCTTGATCGTGTTTCAATTCAAGTTAAGAAGAAATGAGGCATAAGTAATTGGGAGAGTCAGGGGTGGATTTTGCTACGATGGTGTATCCATTAATAGTAGTTGGCAAGCTATAATTTATAATTCTGAAAAAATTATGTTCTGCATGATGTCATTCCCAATTAAACGGAGTTACCCCTTTTTCTAATAACTTAATCACCATGCGTTGCAGCTAAATCACTCATTACCTGGTAATGGCTGGTAACTAGTAAGAAATTACACTGCTTCAAAACTACATTATCAGGGTAACTATATACCGAGTGACGAGTATAAGTAGATGACATTACTTCTCCAAGATTTTAGTATTTTCCTTCGCACGCACTTAGAATAGGATGTAACTTTGCATAGCACCGCAATTTCCATCTCCTGAAACTCTCATCTCGAAATGGAATAAAAATTATGCCTAATAAGATTCGCGGTAGATAATTTTAGTTATTATTGAAGTTAGATTTATTCTCTCGCCACTTCTCGATGCCTCTGATTTCCGAGCTCAAAAGGACGTTCGATCCGATATATCCGTGGCTCTTTCGATATGGGTCTTTGCAACTATTTCCATCACACGATCACGATTAATGTATTTACTGACCACTTACCAACACTGCACAGCTACGAAAATCTGAGAATATGCGGCGATAGCCATCATTTAGAATAAAAACGCACTGAAAAGTCATCAAAAATGTTGAACACCATACGCTATGCTTAAAGAGATTACAGTAAAATAAGCACATTTATGGTGGACTTATTTTCTTTGCAAAAGCCTGTATTGAAGGAAGAATACAATCAATATCGAATTGGTTTCCTGCAATTGTTGTCGCGACTGTTAGTTAATAGACTAGTTTCTTAAATATGGTTGATATATTAAAGTACCTCAACTCTCGCCCTTGTAACGGATCGTAAGGGAAGGCGAAGGTTTGGTGAGAGACAGAAGACTCGGATATATCTCGTTAAATGGTTTACTCGTCCGCACGAATGATTGTGCATGCTTCTTCCGACGGGTTCCGAGGAATTGTTAGAGAGAACATGTTCGTAGAAATTGCTGAATGGACTATCTCGCATCTTAGACGATCAGTTTGCTTCCTACCACCCGTCCCTTCTGGCTTTAGAGCCATCCGGCTCAGAAGGTACTCGTGCGTCACTTACTTCCGCGTCTATTTAAATGAGCCACTGGAGATGACGACTCGTTGATTTGCCTTGCACTGAAACCAGGAGGCCGCTGGCCCACCTCCACTCCGGCCACAACATCTGCGAATCTCGAATTATTTTATGACTCAGAGACGTGAGGGCAGTTTTGGTTTAATGTGAATTTGGTGATAAATAGCGGTAAAATTGACACGAGATGAAAGGCGTTCATCAGCAGATGCCCCCGAAAACCTTGATCGAAACTTCCGTTTATATTCTTTTAATTTCAAAGGGTTTCGTTTGCTTTGAAAACTATTTTTGAGGTACTCTTCTCACTTCCGGAGTTATTTTACCAGATGAATGTATGGGTGAAATCACGTTCATAAACGGTAGGATACTATTTGATTTCTTTCCACAAAAAAGTTCAAATTCCGCTTCCCAAGTTGCAAACAGTCATAAAACAGAAAAATATTTCTTACATTTCATAAATAACGGGAATTCAATCGGTGTGGTGTAGTATATGGGGGATCAACCTCTGACCCCGAAGACATGGAATCGAATTTCGGAGTTGACAGAAAATTTTCAATGGAGTTCACTCATTTACAAGGAGTATCATGTGGGTGGTATTTCAGGTCAATACTATTTCCTTGGATGTCGATAAAGAATATGACTCATATCCATATTTTATGATTAAACCCGTTGTGAATTTTTAGCTTCTCTCTCAATCATTGCTTCATTCTCTAAATAATCTAACTCAAATCACATCCTTAAAGCAATTTAGACTTTCTTTGTTAGTTGATTTACAATATGATTACCATTAGTACTAAGGAAATAAAGGCCAAGTCCTGAAATATGCAACTTGAACACTTTTAACATTGCACAGTAGACTGAGCGAACATTTGCATTAAATTACGAATGAAGAAGCTATCGTGAGAACTTTCAAAGCAGAACTTCATCATTCATTTGGCTAGAACATAACAATTTTTTTAATGAGGCATCTTTTAGTGAACCTCAGAAAAATCATTTTATCATCAATTTATTCTTACCCTTGTTCTTAATTAAGGTTACGAAGCTTACCCATAAATAGAATTTGCTCGATCGGGCTGCTGGAGTGAAAGACAATGCATTTCATTAAAATTGACGAAGATATCTGAATTGAAAAATTGTGAGTTTAAAGAATTCAACCGATCTTTGAGGGAATGTGTGACATATTTTTGAGAAAATAACTAATCTTCCATTGACGTTCAGAAATAATTACCAGCAACTCAAATAAAGACAGTAATAAATTATACATTTCCTACAAACAACTAATATCAAGGGATCTTCCACAAGGTTCTCCCATGTAATTGATAAGTTGCGTTGAAACAAAAGATTTTAGATAACCTTCTTTACGCAAGTGGTGCAAAGGTTCCTACGAAGGGTTCTAATTCTTCATTGATTTCGCCATGAATTAGTAATGCACAGCAAAATAATGATAAACAATAGGTGCTCACCAAATTAACACTGGCAGAACCCCATTTTTCCACTTTGTCAACAGAGTTATACGAGTTTGTAATGATTAGGAACGAAAGCAGCTAGGACATATCCCAATTAAACGGAAAAAAATTTACCGCTGTCAATCAGGAGAGGTAGTGCAAAGGGTACATGTTTGTATGCATTTGAGAATATAATTTTCACAACGATTTCCAGACCCGAAGATTGTGCATATAGTCAGCAGTTCTCCCCCTACCCGGATATGTAGATTTAATAAGATATAGAATACCCGAATTTCCGTGTCCAACAATGGCAAATATTTTAGATGTAACCACAATCCTTTTTATGACTGCCACGTGAAGAGGTCTTCAAAACTTGGTGGCAATGAATAGCGGATGACTAGTGGTCTTTCGAAATGAAATATTAAAAGTTACGTCAGGGCATGATACACATTTATCATGGAGCTTTTTAATACATACTAATAAATTAAACGAACGAATGCCATTTATAACGCTGCAATAAAATAACTGATCATACACCAATTTTGTGACGGGAGACGTTAGTTTTAGGAGTTTCGATACTTTTTATGATTTTTCTTCAGTATCCCAGAAGCTGATTGGTAGGCTATTGGACATTAATTATTCAAATGTCCTAATTTCTTACTAGTAATTGCTCTGCCAGAAATCCTATCCTCTTTCACACTTTCCCAGTGTTATCCCCTCTATTACCCTCTTCAAAATTCTCTTTCCTTACAAAGCATCCTTGCATCCATCTTTTCTGCCTCCTTCATAACTCCGTTACTAGCTTTTCCAATACCTCCTCGTTCGTCTCTCTCGCCACTCAGCTCAACTCCTCCATCCTTCTCAATACACATATCTCAAATGCTTCAAGCCTAAGTACATCTTTTAAATAGTAAAAACTGAAATATGCAGCCACGTTGCCACTGTTAATCATTACTTTACCAAAAACGGTCAACTATTGTCACTCTTGGTATACATCGCCATGAAGGCGAAGGGAAAGAGAACCTCACCGTCCATACTGGTCTTGTCAGGGACCTCTGATCTAATTCTTCCCATAACCAACCAGCCATTATGGCTGTCATAAAGGTGGAGTGTGCGATTTTACACTGTCAAAATCTGCGCGAAATTTACACTCCATTAAATTAATGATATCTATAGATTAAAGTGGCAAAATTTCATTTAAACCGGCTTTGCGTTTAATAAATTAACACAATTTTAACACACCCTCTGGCACACGAGATATATCACCTAATAATTCTATATGTTCGTGATTTACAGAACACATTTCATGACATTTAATTGTTGTCTAATAAATATCAAAGGTCACGCTGAGTCAAAGCTTCGAAAAAACATGCATAAATATGTTATAAGTCAAAATTTTCAATACTACGCCGTTAACTGCCAGTTGTATTGGTTGAAGTAGAAAATTGTATTACCTCCACTTCGACTCTCAATTTTTAAGCGCGTGATCTCGTAGTGATAAAAAGTACAATCATTTTAGTTTTAAACTGTAAGATTAACTGACAAATATCAAATTCTCTGATGAGCTAAGCCGTAAAATCCGTATGCAATGGCAATAAAACTATTACTCGATTCTTTGATAGTTTGCACTTCTGTATATATAACGAGCTCAACTGCACCAATGAACTTACTTCGATTGAATGTAGTATTTTATCAAGTTTATTGAAATGTAATTTAAATGTGCTCATTTAATGCTCCACAACTGCCTCTTCAGCCTCCTCAATGGCATAGATTTCTTAGTTTTTTTTTTAACAATTCCCCAAATGATCAACCGACAAAACCAAGACGCCTCTCTCATCTATGGCCTGAAGCCAATCGATATAATAGTTAAAGAAGTCGGTTCGAGTTTAGGAAGGCAGTATTTAAGATTTCGGTTAAGTTCAGGGTTGAGGTGAGTAGAGGGGGGAAGAAGATACATTGAGGGCCGTATAAAGGACGTGAACGTTGAAAAGGCAAGGCCTAGCCTGTTGAAGGACGAAGCACAATGCTACTGACTAGAGGAGTGCGGGTCAAATTTGACGAATGATGCAAGGGATACGGCGAAGCCAGGGATTTCTGAGAAGGAGAGACGTGGAGGTTGGAGGATTGCATTATTGCTAGCATCGATCACTATTATGGGATTAGGGCTCGTCCATGAGGAGGACTCATCTTTTGTATAGCGTTCAACATCTCCCCTCAACTGAGCTTGACAAGTACGATGGATCATTGAAAATTGTATGAAGAAGATTCTCAGCAATCACAAATATTATCAACGTATACTAAAAAAAGACGTTTGCATGAAATACTTTGATGAATTACTTTGTATCATGAGAAAGTATAAACATTTCTGCCGGCGAAAAGTCGAGTTCTACAAATGTTAATATAAGCGAACGACGCCCTTCAGCCGGAGGCTGAACAAAGCTAACGAGATTATCATTGAAATGAACGTGAAAAATGGCTGGAACATTAATGACACCGTACATTCTGCTCAACTCATATGGTTAACAAAATGAAGGGCTGAAAATCATCAAATTTACCCCCAATGGTAATTATATTCGTACCGTATCCACGCATAAGAACGGAATTATGTTCAACCATTGCGCCGTATGATAAAGGACGCAAATGCTTACGGCGTGCGTTTTTCTTAAATCCACGGAGAGTATGATATTCGCCGACAAGTTTTCAGATACTAGAGTAAAAAGTCAACCTAAAGTAAAATAAATAATACACAATTCTCATAGACCCGAAAGTTCTAATGCAATATTCAGGTGACATTCGGAGAGAATAAAACAGCAATACCCACTGAGTACTTTCACTCAGGGGAAAAACAAAGTGTTGGATATGGCTGAAGATTAAAGGAAGCAAATGTTTTGCAGAAGATTTGCAGACAAAGATTTGCAGACAAAGATTTGCAGAAGGTAGAAACGGTGGATAAAGGACGTTTCAAAGAAGTGAGAACATGAGCTTGGCACAGCATATGAAGAAGCTGAATGACGGACTTCAAGAGAGTCTAGATGGCGGAAGATTTAAATGAAAGAGAATAAATTTGGATAAAGTATTCAAAAACCCATTAATCATCTTTTAGAACACCTTACATGACTCCTAGATATCAGCAATGACCGAAGTGAAGATATTTAAGTGTTTCCGGGCGTACAAATGGGTAAGAGTTTTTTTTTTACCAACGAGAGATCGATAACAATGTGACAGAGTAAGAGCTGTAGCGGCCGAATTACTAGCTTCCCAGGCCGAGGGCCTAGGTTCTGATACTAGCAGTGGAGGAGATTTTTCAACGGAATCCTTCTCCCTCCTTGTGTGTAATATGGTAACGGTAAACAAATCCAGTAATCTATCCATCGGATGGGACGTTAAACTGAGGCTACCGAGGCATCTTTTGAAAATTTTGTTGATGTGGACAAATGATTTGTCTCCACCCTCCCTACATTCCGAAACTAATCTTCCTAGCCAGCCTAAAATCCTGTCCTTGAGGTGGACTGATAATCGTGGGTCATTAAACGCATTGAAGTCATCGAATTCAATTGTCAAGAAACATAAGAAAGAGATTGATTGAGCAAAGTGAATTAGCCACATGCACATAGGCTTTTAGGCAGCCCAACAGAGAATTCTTAAGAGAAGGGGAATGCAATAGTGAAAACCCATAATGTATTTTCTTAGTCAAAGGAAGCTCGTCCGGGGCTTCCGTTAAACTAGTATATATCGCCGCTTCATGGGTAGGGTTGAAAGGGCATTGAGCGAAAGAAGCATTGCGCGAGCGAAGTAAAGGTTTTCAATATAAAGGATCTGATGACTTGGGACCTTACGTAAGGAAGTAAAGGAAAGGTTGCAAAAACAGCTAAAAATACAGTGCGGGGCAGAAAGCTAGATTCTGAGAACAGAGGACGAAAATAAACTGCGTGCGTTTTAGAATATAAAGCTCTCGGGTTTCCAACTGGCTGATGGTAGTTTGTTGTACCGACGGTTTGAAGGCGTAGTCTGCCATCGTCGCCAGGGTGAAAATTAAAAATTCCTAAAAAAAATAATAAGCGCATACATGCGTTTTGTTACGAGAGACAGAGAACTGCCATGGACAGGAAAGAGAAGAGCAGGGGAGTACAAATGGATGAAGAGCAATGTGATGTAAAGAAATAAGGGCCAGCATCTGTAGAGCTCATTTGTATTAATAAAATTTTGGCGGATTTTCTACCGGGTTAGGTATTTAATGGCTGGTATCGGTATTAATATATCGGTAGAGGTATCTAACGAACATCTAACTTAGAGGAGAACAAAGATGACTTCATTATCATCATTAACCATGAATTAAATCAACCTTTAATGTATTTTAAAATATCTACCAATTAAACCTAAAATAATCAGTAGGCAACCCATATAAACATAATGTTTCTCAAGTCACGCAATAACCAGAAATTCCGAGCATACCGAGTTAGTGATGAAGGTTTTAACTAACTGCAAGCCTACATACATCCTTTAACCCCATTGGAAACCGGTCAAAATCTATGAAAACTTAATATCTCTATAATCCAGGTTAACTGGGGAAGTATGAAATCTACGTGGGAGACTAGCGAGAGTGTTGATAGGAAGTGAATTGCTCAAACCATGCGTAAGCTACGAAAGGGCTCTTACCTTTGCAGACATCCAGAAAACCAGAAGCACTGAAGGAAAAGTGGCTGTCCCGCTTCTTCCTCCTCCCTCCGGCCTCCCTTCCGGCCGAACCTCGAACGCCGACGGTGTCCGGGACACGAATGATCGAGCACACATGCTTCTAGCCTCGCTTAGGTTTCCCAAGGCGCAAACCCTCCTCGTAATTCGATGGCATCTACCGATTCCGCATTTGACGCAACAACGTCAGAGTCACCTCCCCCACGACCCGGAACTCCGAATGAACCTCACCTCCAACCCAGGTATCTTCTTCGCTTGCATTATCTCCCCTTGCCCCATTCGATCTTGAGGAGCTGATAGTGAGTCAATCTAACCGAATCCGAAAGAGGCTCTCACCGATTTTTCCTCTCATAAACAACCCAAGGATATTTTTTTCCTCTGCCGAAGTAGTCGTCTCTGCCTCCTCCCTGCCCTTGGGACGCTAGTGGCCCACTTGCTGATTATCTCGATTATAACATGACTTGCATTGGCGAGCGAGCGATTCAGGGCACACCCTTCCAATCTCTTGGAGAACAAAAAAGAAATGCTCAAGTTTCAGGTTTTATTGCCAGCAGACAACTTCAACCTAAAATAATAAAAACTTCGGAATAAGTGAATTTTCAAATAATAAATAAAATGTGAACAAATTAGTTTTTAAGAAAGACAAAATTTAAAAAATTAAGCTCAAGATACTCAAAAAGAAAAAAACGTCCTTGGGCCAAAGTAAAAATAATTTTCCAAAAAATTCATGTTGGACGCGAATGCTACTCAAAAACATATCAATCAAAATCAATACAATGAACTGTAAGGCTCGATCAAAGCATAATTTATGCACAATTTTTTGTCATTCAATAATACTCAATGAACTCTTATAAAATGGATGACTTTTCAACAGATTGTACATATTAGTGAACACAAGAAGAATGAAGAAATACCGTATAAACGCGTGTAAGAGGCGCACCCCTCTTTTTAAGCGTCGAAGAAGAAGAAAACATTTTGGGGCTTTATTTCCTCCTATCGCGAGGTTTTTCGGACCTAACTTCGAACTTTCGGCCATTATCAAAGCCGGACAATCACACTTTTTTTAATGCCGTTTTCCCACCATTTTCCTTATGCACAAGTCGTAGTCGCTGTGAGTATGGGTCTTCTAACTGTATTTAACTTTTACATATTATATTTTTCTGTAAGCGATGACGAGCGGGAATCCGTGTAAGAGGCGCACTCTCATTTTCGGCTGCGATTTCAGAGAAAATAGGTGCGCCTCTTACACGAGTTTATACGGTATATTCTTTGTAACTGTTGCGTCGCAGTTTTCGAACCAGAATACCTCGACACTAGCGAACACCACTGGCCAATTGCCTAATAATAACTTCGTTTTCTATTATTGCCAATATTCTACATACATGTATTTTAACTAACTATTGCTATAAAATGAAAAATTTTCACTATATGCGTAGGAAAGTAGACAATCGCGAGGCTGCAGATTTTTCATTTTAAAGTGCTGTTAGCCGTTATCCAAACGTTGCCCCCCCTCCACCCCTAGGAGGTGAATATCAGGGTTTTCCCTTCATTGGATCTAGGGCCAAGAAGCATTTCCTAGACCCTCTAGTATTTTGGAGAGGAACCCTTCGATAGTCCAACCTAAATGATAGTCCAACAAAAAATTCTTCACAAGTTCCACAATTATGTTTCTTCAACCTTACCCGGTTCCAACGCGGAGTACCATTTTCAGAACAAAAAAATAACAAAGAAGCTTAATACGGTAAGAAATAAGATAACACTTCTGGCTAAAAGATGATATTTTGTATTGAAACTGGTCACGGTTGAATACACATATTAGCAAAGCAAGCAAAGTCTTTTTATTTTGAATATTGATAGCATTCGTTTCCTTATCGAAACCACCAAGCACAAATATTGGCACAACAAACGACCATTAGCCTCATCTCACCTCCCTTCAAATAACCTACTCTCGCCGCTTGTTCGCCTCAGAGACGAGCAACTTGGGTTCTATTCGCTCAAAGGCTGGGAAGAGAAGTTCAAGTGGTGGGTCAAAGCATCGAGTTATATCTGAAAGGGAGTATCTGGGTGTAGGTGAAGAGACAGTGACGCATACGAGATTTCTTTTTCTGAAAATTGAGAAGATCGAGCAAGTTATGATGCGATGTGACGAATAGATATCTGCTAGGTCAAAAATTACGAGAGTAGGACCGGTATTTGAATTGAAAGGTATAAAATTAGTAGGAGATAAAATTTGTGAAGGCTGAGTTCCGCGTGAAACTCCTACTTCATTACATGTATCATCGAAAAATAAGGAAGAAATTTTACGGTTTGCGCTCTTCTCTGAGGAAAAAAGTCTAATATAAATGAAAAGAAAGCAAAGACACTTGTATTCCTGGAGTTCAAATCAATTCATTTATTATTTTAACTAAAGCAGAACGAACAATCAGAAAACAAGTAATTAAATTTTCCACAGTGTGACGCAGTTCATGAACTTATCTATTTTTAATTAATATCCTCTAAATGTCATTTATTTCAACCCGAAATAATTGTAAAGGAAGAAGGTGTCATTAAAGCAATTACTCAAAATAATGATATTCAAACAGTACCCTCTATAAAATAGACAATAGTTATTAGAGGTTCACTATTACTTGTATATTTACCTTTCGCTTTTGCCTACGTCTAGTGGTTGCGCAATTATTATTATAAAGCAATGTTCACCACATGAAAATTATGATATTAGAGTTGAGCTAGTTCCCATATTTGTTCAATAACACAAAACGATTTATGAGACATTCTTCATCGAAATTATAAGGCTATTCAGCATTACTTATTTTTATTCACAGAATGACTTGGAACAAATTCATTCTGTGACTATCACTCACTTTCGTAAGTCTCACTTGTTGGTATTCCATCATTAAAAACTTAAGATGTCAACCTTTAGTAAAACCACTCTATTTAGTAAAAACTACCCAGGTTTCGATGTTCATTCACATCATCTTCAGGTAAATGGAGGTAATACTGAAAAAACTGTTAGTGAACTGCAAGGACCCCGTTGAACCTCAGAAATTAAGTGGTGTATACTTAATGAAATGTAATGAATGTGGTGGACAGTATGCTGGACAGACCTGTAGACATTTTTAAATTAGACAAAAGGAGCATGAAAGGGATATTAGAAATTTTAATTTTAACGGAAGCAACTTCGCCCGACATCTTTTAATCCACGGACATGAAAGTGATTTTACTATGACACCTCTCCATTTTGTAACTGACAGACGTAAGCTGAATGCTTTAGAACAACTAGAAATTTTTAAAAACCAAGCTTACTGTGATAAATTTCTTGTTAATGAATGTATTCTCCCTGCAAAGCGTTAATCCCCTCCACTTCGTCCTTCTAGCCCCCCTCCATACCCTCCCGTGACCACCTTCTTCCTGCATTGTTCTATTCCCCCCCTTTCCCCACCTGGTAATGTTTACTATATAAGTCCTGCACATCGGCCTCCATTTACCTGAAGATGATGTGAATGCACATCGAAACCTGGGTCGTTGTTTAATAAATCGAACGGTTCTAGTAAAAGTTGACATCTTATAATTTTTCATTCTGTGACATTGTGCCATTCATTAACAAAACTCTTGACCACAATCAAATGATTTGCGCGTATTTCAATGATAATGATAGTATTACCTACCATCAAAACTATTTTCTACCATACTGTAAGGATTTCCATACTCCCAGCAATTAGCACCCTAGTCTTTATATTAGCCAGTAGTTTCAATGGTAATAGGCTATTGGAGAGGATATACTCTTCATTCGTAATACTTAGAGGTGAATATTGCACATAAATTACTACGAAATTTTTTTTCCTTGTGGTGCTGATAAAATGAAAATATTACAAGAAAAAATAGATAAGAGTTACAAGTGATCCAACTCCGTTTCCCGTTCATTGGTAATGTGTTTCTGTCAGTAAGTAACTGGACATATATTTATACGTTGAACACTTGTCACTTGAATAATTGGGAGCAGAGGTAATTTTATGACCCATAAGTCACCCTTATATATCTCAATAACATATGCTAACGAACAGCTCACAGGACAATGTCAAAATCTCATCTCCATTAATATCCACTGTAACAAGACGAAGCTATACATAAAGTCAACTGAATAAATTAATTATGAAAGAATGTTTGCAGGAAAAAATTTTGTAAATACACAGTGTATTTGTCGATAAAAGTCAGAAATATTCTCTTAGAGAATTTTTATAAAAAAGGTATTTTTTGAAACATGGCAGTCAACTCTAGCATCATTACCTTTCCCTATTACCCATGAAGTTGATGGTCTCATATTACTCCCATAGTTTCAGTCCCAGAGTCATCGCCTAAACGCTTGTACGTTCCCAGATGGAATTTAAATATTTATGTTCCCGCGACAATTTTCAGCACTTGGTGACTCGCACACGATCAACTAGTATTTGCGGGACACAAAACACAATTTATCACAGGGGACTCAAGAATTGCTTTTCCAATAGACTATTACTTTGACTGGCTATCATTTTCTTGTCCAACTTCTTTACTTTCCTTGTTCCTCACTATAACGCCATGAGTTCTACAGCAGAGAGGGCCTCAATTTCAGTCATTTGCATCGGAATAAAAACAACCTTACGGGCTTCGCGAGCCTTCAGCGGCATAAAATGAACAAAATGAATATCTATAAACGACACAATTCTGGAATCATCACATCACGAAATATACGCTCAGAATAATTTGGACATTTCTTCGAAACTCGCAGAAAAACTCAGCTTGATGCAAAACAGTAAAATTGTTTTTGAACCAGTTAGAGTAAATATATTACACTTCTCTCACTGTCGTAACATTTCAAGGGGTGAACAAATGAAAAATAAATGTCGTGACCTTTTAAGGAGTGAATTAAGTCGATAGCTACTGCTATAAAATACTTGAATTTAAGGCAAACCTTCTCTTGAATTACTTCAATATGAAGCACTCTAACGTTAGTAAACCATTAAAAACAGTCCGAGAATACAAATTTTACACACATTATGATTATTAATCGCGTAATTTAACTGGAAAACTTGTCCGGCTTTCATACTTTATGATGATATAATTTCACAACATCTTCCGAGAAAACATAATTTTCAACTATCGTCATTTGAAGAAAATATCTAATACTATTGTTCATCATCTAATGCTTCTCAGAACTCGCGTGTGCACTGAAATCTAACAGGATCTAATTCATAATCAATCGACGGAAAAAAATTTCCGATGTGACTTTTATATTCAGTACTTCATATTGCCACCTCCAAAGCAATGCAGCATTAAAATTAATGCAAAAATGAAAAAATAAATTAATAAAGAATCAGATTTCTATTTATACTAGTGCGAAAAATTGATGGACACAAATAGTATATAAAACAATAAAGCAAATTGCCGGATAAATATTGTTTAGCTATGCGTCAGAAAAGATAACGTTCGCAGAATTAATCAACATATTCTCCTGGAAATCGGAAAGTCACGGAATCAAATCAATAAACTCCCAAAAGGTACATATGCAATCTCATTCATTCAGTTAAAAATAACTATAAATCAACTAAATTTAAACTTGGTAATGGTATTTGCAAAAGAATCCTGTCCTAAGGGTCGTTAAGAATAATCCTGGAAGCTATCGCATAGTCATCTCTAGCTACACATAGAAGATGGAATCCTTGTCCGCTCACAATGATAATGCAAAACATGATCCATAACATGGGATTCATACGCTTCTTTACATGATAGAAACTAATAAAACTATATACTTTTTATAGAGTAAATACCGCAGCTTTTTAATCTACGAATTTACTTCGTACGATTCAGGTAAGTTAGTTTGAGTGAGATATCATTTTACCTTTAATTCAACAAATTTGGTCTCATTTTAAAGAAATGTATCTCCCCTTTTCAATTATACAAAAACACTAACCTCTTACAGCTCTGCTTTTCGAGAAATTTTCCAAAAACAGAAGCAGTTTTCGTGGAAATATTGTAAGGGTTAGTGTTTTAACCACCCCAGAGAGACTTTTTTTAATTACGAATTTTTAATACTTAGATATCGTCAGGTATTATACGGTGTGCAGATGATATCTTTTCTTAGCCAATTAAAAAAATTGTTGCACACCGAAGTATTTTATACAGAATCTCTAAAAAAAATTTCAATTGTGACGGCATTTTCACATTCATACATCTCCTGGGATTAAAAAAATAGAGTTCGAATTTGGTCTCTAATATGAATAAAATTATCACCCAAACTACCACAAGTACTCGATACGATGGTGAAATCTCAGCTACTTAGGTGGCAAAGGAATAATTTCCTACCTGCTTCCATTGATAGTAACGAATTCACTCCCTAAGTACACAGAGTAATGAATTCACTCCCTAAGTACACTAAATACTTTCGCCTTCACCGGTTCATTTAAGAGCTTTTCAAATTTCAAAATCAACGGTGCTCCAGGCCACTTAATTGTTATAACACTCCTGGTAGCCCAAAGGGTTCATTCCGCAGTGCTTGCAATTTGCGCACACGCTGAGTGGACTATGCCACTGCTAAACTCGGAGTTGCTTGGAGTTATGGACGATGCTAATGCAGGATCAAAGCCAACCACTCCATCGTGCTTCCCCTTTGTGGCCGGCCGTCTATCATCTACTTGTTTGGTCACTGACGAATTATGCGATGCATCCAAACGTGTCGAGCTGAGGAACTCAATGGACATTCAGGCAGTCCGTCAGTGGTCACGTCAGTGGAGTTTTGTGATGAAGTCCCTTCGTATGCTTCTTATTATTTGGTTAAGAAGTAGAATAGATACTTTTGGAGGGATTTCATAAGTATTTTTAACCAATAAAACGGATATTACTCAAACTATAAGCAGCAAAAAATCGTTATCTCTCATCCAAAACTTAAATAGGCCTAGGAGTATTTTTACAGGGCTTAAAAGTATATCTTTTGCATTTTTATATTGAATTAAATTAAAAGGAAAATATAAAAATGTGCTGAATTTACCAAAAACCTGAGATTACCTTTAACATTATATTTCTGTACTCAAATTGTTTTTTTGGCAGGTGAGTCCATGCGTCAGAAGTTAGTGGGCAGAGACAACGGCAGGTGGACAAAATCACGAACTAAACTGCATTTGGGATAACGCTTAATAGATTTAAGTTATAATATAAGGAAACGTACCGATAAAATATCCGCAGAACTCTAAAAAGGGGTAAAACGCCTAAGAGAAGAAGTTGCCGCTTAATTGCCATTGCCCTAAATCAATTTTAAATAGGATACATCGGGTATGCTCAGATGAGAGAGAAACGAACATCAGGGCTGCACTAGGTGGAGGAAAAATACGATAAGGACGTAAATCCGATGTGGGAAGAACTATTTTGAGGGTACAATGATTAGACGCTGCTGAAAAAAGCTATTAATAGGAGAAAACTTCATAACAATTTAATGCTCAAGAAGGCAGGAAATAAAAAAAATTTTACGTAATTTTGGACGACAAAATTGAGACTTGTGTAGCGAAATAAGGAGCATATTGCTTGGAAGGACCTATTTAGTAGAAGATTTCATTCTTTACAAATTGGCTCTGCAGGGTGGAGTAAGGCAGAGTGTGGTATGAAAACCATGTTTGCCAAGCTAACAGACATTCATTGCCAACTTAAAAATCAGTTATTCTTACAAAAAATTCTCGCTCTCTGTGACTCATTTTTCACGTAACTATAGGAGATTGCGCGGTGAGTCACTAGCAATATCTACATTTTTTTTACCCATATTTGTTTGGATATGAATCTGTCGTGAAACTGTTTGGATATGAAACTGTCGTGAAACACGCTAAAGACACTTTCTCGCCCTCTCAAGTTAAGACTGGCAGTGTTATCCACGATTTGTTCTCTTTTTCACTTCCTTGCTGGTCCCTCTCACACGAGCATTCATCACATGGACGCCACAATTTGCGAAATTAACTGCCTCGATATTTCGTTACCTCTGCAAAAGGAATAATAAGTAGAAGCTGGAATTTCGCACATCATAAATATATATCCGCCTAGGATTTTATATTCATCCACCAACCGAGGATGCGTAATAGGTAACGTGAATGATTCAATACTTACAGGTAGAATTCAAAGAAATGAGTGTTATATAAATATTCAAGGGAAAATTAATGTTCCCGAACGAGAAAAAATGCGAACTACTCATCTGCAGATATAGAACATTACCCTGCCCAACGGGTAAATGAGCTCTTTCAAACAATGACGCTGAGATGAGAATATGCATGACGTAGGAGTCGAAGTAGGTCACTTGACCGCTGATTTAGGTTGAACTTCTGCTGCGGACACAGGAATTGAGGGAAAACTATTTGACTTTCGAGTGCAAGGTTAAACTGAGGATCCTCTACCATATTATGGATGGAAATTGACTCTCCTACTTAATTTCATGTGGCACAAGGTCTTTTGTACAACTTTGCCCACTAATGTCAAACAACACCGGCCGGTCTTGTGATTGTAAATCTCCAATTAGAACCGGATTTAAGAGAATAAAGTTTTGCTCAACTTCTCTGCGCAATTGTAATTGCGTAAACGAGAAGTGGATACCATAGTAGAGCAGGAAGATCAGCGAGTTGAAAACCTGCGACAAAGGAACGTCATCTCCGCGAAAACAAATTTTCCACTAAAAAAAAGTAGTGCATAATCAGACTGCTAGAAGGAAAAGATATTTTCCAAGCACAAATTGATGGTCGACTGAGAGTTTTAAGGCGAAGTTTGGTATTATTTACCGACACCAAGTAACATTACATGCTTTAAGTTTGTATTGTCATTTTATATGGAGTTAGAAGGAAGAAGTGAAAGTGGGATACATGTATTGATCCCGTTGTACAATGGAAATATTCCAGATTTTAATTAAAGTAGAGCACAAATTAAACTATCATCAGCATCTGAATTGCACTCTTTCATTAGTTCTCAAAACTCAAAATGACTGTAGTAAAAGTAGCTAATCTTTCGAAATATTAGTGTAAACACGTATTATGGCATTTACGTCAGAATTAATCTATATTGGGATGGCTGTCTTGAGAAACGAAAATTGCAATGCACCGAAGTATTTCCTCCCAAAAATGTTTTTAGCATGGAGACCTCGGCATTCCTACAAAGTCAAGAGAAGTCGTAAGGGAGTGGACAGGGAGCAGTAATGGAACCTCTTAAAGAGGTCTTCCCGACCGCCCGCTTCCTCATCCCTCCTCTTGGAATCACTAACGACGTATCGCCCTCTTGAACCCTAAAATTTCTCATAAATACAAAAGGACCGATTGGCAATCCTTTTTTTTGACCTCTCCTTGCCTCACTCCTTGTCGGTCTGCACCACCACTAAACACGCATTTCATTATTCCCCAGCGCTGGTCAACTCAAGGCCCGCGACCCCCAGATCAATCTCTTTGGACTCCCATCAGGCTCAGTACGTTTCGCCAATGCTCTTTAAAGTCGATAAATATCGGTCAACCAAATAACCGTTGATCTACCTCGTTTGATGTCCACCATGAAAAATTTAGGCAAAATGCAGTGGGCATGAAAATGCAATGGGAGTGTACAATGGGTACCTTAGAAGTAGCTCCGATGAACATTTTATGGTTATGGTCAAGAATGAGTTGGTCATCAAGGAATGTAAGAGGCTCCTGTGACTGACATATTGGAAAGAAATGTGCTTCTCCGGTGGGAAAATATGAAGATATTGGACCACAGTTGAAAGTAAAACTGGATATTTGGCAGCAGATAAATGGAATAGATTAACGAAGCAGATTTCTGATAGAGGAGAAAATGGCGTGAGAGGAAGGGATGAACAGCGAACTCGTACGTGAATGTGGTGAACATGATCTAATGACGAGGAATATTAGGAGTTTTAAGTATGAAGACCGTTTTACACGATGCTGAGATCAGCACTGAATTTAATCCTGACATCAGGGTAGAAAACTCGCAACCAGGTTCGAAACTTAAATCGAGCTCAATACCTTGTATCCTGTTTCTATTTACAAATTATTCGAAACAATCTTTATTAAGCCAGTTCTAAAGATCTCAAGAAAAGAAAATATCCTTTTATTTTAGTTTACACAGCTCCCCAGAAGTTTTTTTGGTGAAGTCCACCATCGGTTTCTAAACGCTCGAGTCGACTCACCTGCCAGCCTGTGAATGGTTGCTGGATCCAAAAATCGGATGGAAAATAATTATCGTACTTATTTCTCTTGTCAGTTATGGAAATCGGACTCAATTCCGTAATCGGATGCGATCAAATCCTAAACACGGTACGATTTTTATCATACTGAGTTATTCCACTTTCAGCACTGAATCAAATGTCACATAAAATAGCCCTAGGAGAGTATAAAGAAAGGCATGAAAGTAGCATCAACGAAAGAGTTATACATGGATATGGCGTTTTGGCAGAAGTAACTAAAAATTAGCCAGAAGAGAATCCAGATCATCAAAAAATGCGAATTAAGAGGCTCCTTTAATTAAAATTCGGATATGATTAAAAGAAAGCTGGCAGAGAATCCATTATCTAACATCAATTACTACTTTATTTTATTCAGCCCACCCTGAATAGGAACAGCGTGATGAGTGTGTATACATGTAACTAATTCTCAACCCTATTTGTGGCCTTCAAATCATATCAATCACGATTGACAACCTATGAAATTTGAATGGCCACTCTTCGTATTCAATATTATTGATATTGCTGGTCAGTCTACAAAGGTGGGTTAATTAGAGGTAATTTACCAATTAAGATACGCCTATCAATTCGAGTAATGGCTTGCTGCAGCCATCTTTACCATTCTCGTTTCACCCGACTGCTTGCTTCTTTTTACTTTAATTTGTAAAGAGGATAAAAAAGGAAAGTAAGCTGATGTGCATAAGAATCAGTGAAATCAAACTGCAATGAAAACATTGAATAAGTAATTATGTAACATTAACAAATTTTTAGTGAAACAGGATATAGGATTTAGTTATTTTATCATGTGCGCCATGGGTTGATAACGTTCCAAAACGTCCGGTTAAAGGATGAAAAATTGTAAAAGGAGGTCTATGTCAACACAACACAACTAAGCCACTGAAAATGATATGCTATGTCTATAAAGAAGTTAAATTCGTTTACTGAAGCCATTGACGAAACATCCGTTTTAGACTTATAGTTACTAGTCACGCAATGTACAAGAAGCGATGAATGCAATATATACCTATATTATATAGTGACCAAAGCAATAATGGCCCACCTTTTCGCAAAGTAATAAGAATTAGTTTCTTTATCGTACTGTCACATAAGCAATCAAACAAGCAATTTCAATGTCACGACCATCGCACTTAGAGCGCATACAGCAGATGTGTTACATTTCAATGAAAAAATATACTTACCAGGGAGCACGGAGGATTCAGTATTTTTTTCAAAAATGGCCCGTACAAATTGGACGGTTATGCACGAAATAAGAAACACAAGCAAATAGCTTTCGAATGCGTTCATTGTTTACGCGTCCCTCTTGGACAATCCCAGAACCGACGGAGACTTGGAAATGAATGCCAAAGCCGATGCCCGGAGCTTACTCCGCAAAACGCTACTACCCGGTTTTCCAATTAGCCGCGGCTGGAGCTCGTCTTTTTGCTTCGCCCCTTCCTCTCCCACACAAACACAGCCAAATGCGGCACAGAGGCAAGTGAAAAAAAATTAAATCTACATTCCGGCCCCACCGCTACTCTCCCACCACCTCAGTTCTTATCAATCAATCGTGAATGTTTCGTAACTTGTAATTCCCCAGTCTAATCGCCCGAATCGGATAAAGTGAAGGAAAAGGCCAACGAATGGCCAACGGTACAACCATTACGTTCTACAAACTGATTAGACACGGAAACAGAACTTTCGGAATTCATAAGCCGAAACGGGGAGGAGGGAGGGCCGTTCGTGACCCATTCAAGATGAGAACAATGAGGTGAGGATATTTTTAAATATTCATCCCCCAACAATTGTTTGATAACGGGGAAAATCATGTGATACACAAAATTAACTGAGAGCCCGGCGAGATTTCGACCCAGGGAAAATGTTGGGGCCGCTACGAGCAAAAAAAAGTAATGAGGAACCAGAACAAGCTGATTACAAGTGAATTTTCGGGCCCTATTCTCTCCCCAACCATCGTGAATAATTTAAAGTCCCATTTTCAAAGGCAGTCAATATCAGATTTTTATAAATATGTCACGACCGTTGGGTAGGAAATTAAATGCAGTGCCATTACAATTCATTAAAGATAACGCTGCTCACGTTTGAGAGCACCTGCCTGCGGCCACGTGCGTATAGTTCTGGCAAAATTTACTGGCGTCGCATAAGAGATGGTTTTTGAGCATAGGCTAAGGAACATTCAAAATCCTACTTCTACAGGAAGGTAGTTTGGTGTGGAGGGACATACAGAAAACCTTTCCAATTGAGGCCAACATGAACCCTTTGAGAAGTTTGATGATTCGTAACTACCAGGCGTTTTATTTCGACCAGTTTCACAATAAGACCTCAAGATACGGTCCCTTTATGTAAAGTCATGAATATGGGTGATTTTACCACTTCATACAATCGACGATTCGAACTATTTTGGTTCCCATGCCTCTCTCTCTCTCTCTCTCTCTTCCTCTTGCTGTTCGTCTTTCCCATCACCCCCTATACTTTTATCTTCCTTCAATGTCACAAAGATGTGGGTCAGGAAGTTTTGCGGGAGATGTGTTCACCAACAAAACATCATTATGTGTTGCAACTTAGCAAATATTTCTATAAAAGTTAGTTCATGGTGTCGGATTAGAATCATGCTTGGGCAGCGAAATCTATAGAAGCCTCATTCTTCTTATTTTACTCAAAGAGGTTGAGGCCTAAAATTGATTTTTCCTACGATCGATAAGAAATCATAAAAGCTGCTAATAAAACTTTGAAGTAGGCTGGTTGACAGATGGTGAAGCTGAAGAATTGATTTTGAACCCTAATGCTTGTTTCTAAATCTGCCACGTAGTGTTAACATCACGTTTTGCATGATTCCTGCATAACTTTTGCATCTTGTTTAAATAGCTGGTATATACATCAATAATAAATAGTTCCTGTAGCATTGGTAGAGTACCTATAGTGTAGTGCATGTTGTAGAAAGTTACTCGTACATTTCAATGCATGTTGTTGAAAGCCATCCCCAGTCAAATACCCTTCAGGTGGCTTGCAGCCAGGCAGTACATGCAGATGTTGATAAAGACGGAATAGGTATTCTAATTGATTCACATGAAGACAAGAAATGCATCGGATGCTTGAAGTTAAGTTACGTACTTAACGTTCTAATGTTCGATGTTCACGGGCAAGGAATCAGGATGATCAGTAGAAAAATATCCGGAGAACATGACGAAATAAAAGGAATAAATAACGAAACTTAAATAGAATTGCGATGAAATGTGTATGCTCAGTATTTCCCTCAGGGTTTACTCCCATTTACTGACTGAAAGCAGCTGCAAATTTATAAATAAAGAGGAATGGAAGAGCAGATGTATGCGGGAGCGCCTCCTACCTATTACGACGGAATAAACGTTTCTTTTTACTTTTTGGGACTTTTTCTAGTGTTTTTCTTGCGACGGGCCGCTTGTAAGAGTGAAGAAGAGGTGATAAATTAAATACCAGCGAAAGGGCTTAACGCGTTGAGAGTGGGGTCCCCCTTAGACCAAGACTGCAGAAACAGATTGGCTCAGGTGATACGCAAGTATTTTATCGCATGTATCGCATTTTGCAATAAATATTGCACTCACCAAATACCCCTTTGGGTGCAAATTATTGTACCCATCCGCAGCCCTCTTGCCCTTACCTATTTCAACCGCTTAATTTGCTTCCTCCTAATTTCCCACGATGGTTTACTCTTCATATTTACAACACCAAACAATGACTCGTTCAACTTTTATCACTCTCGCTGCATTTCCTGCGTTCGCCTCCATATCTGTATCTGAAACGATTGAATTTCTGTCTGAACGCGTTGTGTAAGTAGTAAAAATCATATGTCATGGCATCAAAATGTTTGCTCGATGTGCACATGTTGGGAGTAGCTCTTTAAGTTAAATGGAGCAATAATAACGAGGGGCAGGATGCATATATGATCGTTTACTGAAGTGTTTGCCCACCTTTGAAGACAAATTGTGAAGGACTGCTTGATGCCTGTTCATGTATACCTCCCTCTATTTGCGATATCGCCAGAGCAGACGTTAGCTCGCATTGACACGGGGGACGTGTTATCAGGCGCTTTCGCTCTAATCTGTTAAATATGTTTATAAGTTTACCGAAATGCCTGTGTTCTATCTTCATTATACTCGACGCCTCGAGAATTTACCTTGTCTTATAACACACATATCTTTGGAACAACTCGTTTATCCGACACACCTTATTGTATTAACACGCGGCCCAATCAGATTTCAAAGGAAAGAAGTAAGTGGAGGTGGAAAATGGAGGCAGCAAAGGAAACGCCAAAGGCTTCTCCAGAGCAGAAGGGGGCTGTTTGTCGGAGGAGGGAGAGTAGTTGCGTCCCGGTCTGAGGACGGCGAAACGGGATAGCGGGTACATTATTCAGAACGCAAATTTTTATCCCGGGGCAAAACAAAAATACTCAAAATCAAAATGCACACAAAACACAATTCGGACGGCAAACTTTTATCCTCCACAGCTTTCCTTCCACTGTCCTCCTATTCGCACCCGCCCTCGCGACCGCCCAATAATCAACCTTTTATTCGAGATATGCCTTTTTTCACTCCGCGATTTCGTCAAATTGCCTTCGGAGCGGACGAAAATTGGCATTCTCCCTTCACTCGATCATTCTGGTAAATTTTGAGCCCCAATACCCCTTCCGCCGTCTCCCATCTACTCCACGAACGAAGCAATCCGTTATGGCTTCGAAGTCCCTCTCGTCCTCGACGCAAGCCTTTCTCCCACCCCGCAGTACGATGATCTATAATTGATACCTATTTGCCGCCTTAGGGGATGGGTATGAGGGAGAGGGGCAAAAAAAGAGCCGGCACTGCCACTGGGCAGAACGCTGTGAGGACTGCAGTTGTGTTTGGGTGGGGAATTTTGAATCGGAGAATGTGACGGAGGAATAAGGTCTATAGAGAGAAACTATGCATGGGTGATTTGCATTCGATACCAACTGGTACCGATATTTCTGATTCGAAAATCATTAAAAAAATTACTACCATTAGCTTCCAAGTTACGAACGTAACCGTCCGCTTTTATTTTTTTCGGAAAAGAGATCTTCTTGGAGAACAATATAGTCGTTAATCGTAAGCATTAGATGGAATACACCAACTGGAGCAGCCACGATAATTCAGTAACTTCCATAACCCCTTGGCTAAGAAATGGTTTCTGATTAAAATACTGGTGCCAATATTTCTCATCCGAACTGGAACCGAATATTTCTCATTAAAAAAATCATTCAATATTGTCGTATGGATATGCTTAGTACTATTATTTATTTTCGAGTATGTTGGTATATTTCATTTTTTAAATATGATTTTATCAGTCAACGATTTCTAGGTTAAACACTAAAATCATTGAGAAAGCACAAACTCAAGCATGTACAATAATTAAATTTTAACGGTTGAATATTGATGGAAAATAGGTAAGTTAATATGAATATTGGCATCTTCGTGGTAAATAGGATCAATGCCAGGTATAATTAGATGAGCTGTTCTTTCCTTCCCACTTTATTGCACGGTGACAATGGTGGGGTATGCCCGGATAAACTTTGGTAGACTAAATGCTGTTGGTATGAATTATCTGAAAGGTTTTTGTGGCAAAAGCCAAATTCATAGGGTAAGTTATGAGTGAGTGTGGAAATTTTGAGTTCACAGGTTATGTTCATGAATGCAACAAGCGTGGATCTTGGGTTGGTCATGTTGAGAGAATGGATGGGATTTATATAAAAATCAAATACAGCATTAAGACGTAAATTTGTTGATGGATAGAGGCAAGTCATGGGAAAATAGGGTAGCAGATACTCAGGCGAGGTGATGGAGGGATTTTGAGGCTTAAGGAAAGGATGGCGTGGGTGACGCAGAACAAGAGGGTACATAATGCTAAAGATAGGGATAAATAATCCATTTTGGAAGAAATTTTTAAAGTGGAGTCCGCCATAATAACGAATCACTGATGATAAAACGTTCTTGACCAGATGCAGGAAACCCATTACCACTCTCTTTCGGGAAAGGTAATATTAAAGAACTTAGTTACCGCTATAACCGTTAGCAGGGAAAGCTGTACGCGAGGCGGGTACTGCGTGAGCTAGTTACCACACATAATCCATTGTAACCAACATCAAAATGTCCAAATATCATGCATATTAGAGACACAAAACTAAAAGGAAAAATTGGGCCATAAATCTCATCACAATGGATCGCTTCAAGGGTTAATAAAAAGTGGAAGTTCCTCATTCTCTTCAACCTCCTGACTATTGCAATCGCTCGCTCTGCTAAACCACTCCTGAAAGAGCATTCTTACGCTCTAATTTTACCAGAAGTCCAAACTTTACGTTTCAGCAATCATCCATTTACATTTTTCATCTAAATGTACTAGGCCGTTTTACCTTGAGAGCCGACAGAAAGTCGCTCGGCATACGGTTCCAGTACGCCTGCCATAGATAGGGGAGGAAATGGGGGAAAGCATTTGGCAGAAGTACAGGAAGAAAAGTTAGATCTCTTAGGGTGTATCTCAATTTAGCCTTTAGTTTTAAATATCAATAATGCATTGGAACTAGAAATCTGAATCTCAATAAGGTAATTACTGAGTTTGTATTGGAGTCCATTCTTTCATTCCACATCGTCCGAAGCATTCTACACTGTGTGTCAACTCTACAACGTTCTATTTTTAGCAAACTGGTTCAAAGTCCTGATTTGGTGACAGTTTTTTTATATGTCATGTCGTTAATGGCATACAGATACGGCAGATATTGATTTTCTGGCAATAGATAGACCGTAATAGTTCGTTAATTCGCTGCACTTTCTTGGACTCAATTTGATAGAGCTATCCGTTTCAGTTTAAGTGTAATCGACGAGTTTGATTTTACCAACGATTGTCAAATTTAAAAATGAGCCTTTGGACAAAATTATTTACCTTAGTGGGGCACCTTCTGCTTTGTTTCTCTAGTTTTCTATGAAAACGTTTATCTCTGGATGCGTTCGTAGATCTGTATCTTCCTAAAAGTTAAGCTCGGCTTCTAAATAATAATGACAATTGATTAACTCCTTCCCTCAAGAGATATTTATTTATAACGAGCTGCCCAAATTACCTTTAGGGAATGAAATCCAGAGAGCTTTCTTAGGATAATTTTCATGCGGCATTTTGTCTCGTTATATTCGCCATTTTCATGTTTCTTGTAAATAAATGTGAACTTTATCCCGTTTTTCCCCAAGGTCTATCCTTTTTCACATTAAATCATTGCTAAGGAAACATCATTGAACAATCATCTTGTTAATACCAACAATCTTTCACATGTTACTGCGTGGCTTTTTGCTGTCCTTACGCTTTGTTTGATAAATGTCTGCTATATCATTTTATACCATCGTGATATGATTATCTTAACCTTTTCATGCACTCGAGGTTTTTTAAGCATACATTTTATTGCATATGTACTCTCCGAGAGTAGGTTTTTGATCGTTTACCAAATATTCCTGATCTACGCTCATATATACAAAGATTAGTAACTGTTGGCAAGATTTATTTCCATGCGTAGATAGTTGTTGGAATCATTTGGACGCAACATGGATGTACAGAGTTTCACTGAAATCATCTCACGTAGTTTAAATTTACTTCCCTTTTTGTGAAATGATGATTACTCAAAAACAATAAATAGTCTTACAAAATACTCGATGCCCCGAGATGTAGCTGTGTTTATCAATACCATTTTCAACAATTATGACGAACCGTAAATAACTGTTATATTTTTAATGAAACATAACTGCATTTGATAATAATAACTTCGTCCTCGGGATACATTCTTTATTTTTCTACACCAAGCGGAATTATAAAGGAAAAATACTTGTCTTTATCATTCAGGAAAACCAGGAAGACAAAATCTTTGCTTAAATAGAAATTTCCCATCTTGGAAAAGGCGTGAAAGTGCTGAAACCATTATTGCCTACGAAAGTAGTATATTAATTTCATCATTACAAAATGTCCATTTATAAATAAGCAAGAACCTGAAACTTAAATATTCGAATATTTTATGACTTTACTGACATTAAGAGAAAGCGTTCAACTGAACCACAATTGTATTATCTTCCGACCGTTTGCTTTTTTAAGAGGTGACTGGGCGTTTATAGCTAGTAATGCAATTTAGTTGATAAAGAGCCTGAAATACTTAATTTCACATCCCTCAGAGCAAGTCATTATTTCAAACTGTAAGAGTTGTATGCCATTATCGTACCCTAAATTGGAATGCCATTCACAGATGCCCTTCTACATCATGATCAGACTTCCGCCGTCATGTAGTGGACAAACATAACCTGACCACGTACTTGATAGTCGAACTAGGTAGCCTGTCACTCTTTTTTAAATTGCCTTTTTTCACTGTCTTTAATAACATTTTCAGCAGCATTGTGTTTTGAGTACATACCAAAATACAGTGATAATTATGGATTATCAATCAAATCCCAGGTCATCACTCTCTATCGCCATCCAAAATCTACTATTTACCGAGTTAATTTCAATTGCATTCCAGTCCATAGCCATTGCAATGACACTTATTGAGAATGTTCAAGTATTTCTTGGAAGATAGATTTTAGTTTCGTGTCATGTCAAAATGTACAGATGACACAGTAAGCAGTCCCAAGATATGGTATTAATAGTAATAATAGCATAATATATTATTATCAGCGGCAATCTCTCCGTCAACGAATGTTTAGATGCGTTTAAGATTACATTTACTGATCTTCTCTTGCAGCAAGCCCCCTATCGATGGTATTCTTCAGCCTGGTATGTGTTTTACCTCTTTTCATCCAATACGTGAAGCCTCTTCTTTTATCCCCTACTCCATATATTTATGTATATTTACGTATTAGGTTAGTGTATACAAATGTAAATACAAGATCATTTAACCGCTACAGTATAAGCAAAGTGAAAAAGCAATCTGTGAATACATATCTAACCATTCGTTCTTAATCTCCACTACTTTTCCCGAATTACCCATCCTCTTTGTTACTTTTTTTGGAGACACGCAAAACCGTCCATCGCATGCCAAAGCGTCGTCATGTAAGGACATATGAAACTCTACCTGAGTTGATTCCTTGACCAAAAAGGTGGACATCTGGTGGAGGTGGAGCGTGAGGAGACATTGATGGCAGTGGTTCAGTGAAGCGAGCGAACGCTATAGCCGGAAGGTTACGGGAATGAGGAATTGTGCCACTTTTTAACCCCTTGGAGCGATCCAAGCGGATGGGAATTGGAAGTCAGTTTTTCAAATTAAAACCTTTTCGATACTAAGCGCGGAGATTGCGGGCACGCGACGGAGTGGCATTGTTGGGATGAAGTGAGTGAGGGAGGGGCGATACGGAACGAGGATCATGGGAGGGAGGGTTTTGAAAGGGAAAAGGGGGTAGGAGTCGGTGATGGAAGGGGAGTTAAAAAATTGAGAGGGAGAGAGCGGTACGAGCGATTGGACTCGGGAAAAAATTGAAAGGGAAGGGGGAAGTAACACAACGGGCTACACGACCGGAGGGCATTCACCGTTTTCCGAGGATGAAAAATAAATGGCTCGCTAAAAATGCAGACGTTCGATATGAATATGAATGAAAGAGGCGTAATAGTGGCAAAGGGCGTTTTGTATAGGTATATATATCCGGAATATTAAGAGGTTTGAGAGATTAAAATGACTTTTTAATTTTTTATTCCCTTCTCTCTCTCTATCTCTCTCTGTCTCCCTTTCCAGTACCTCGGAATTAAGGGATCCAATCGGAGTATAAACGGAAATATGTGATGAAAGGACGAGAGAGGGGAGGAGGGGAAAAAGAGGAGCATTAATTGGCTCGTACTTAGCCGCTTGGAGAATTAATTTTGAGGGCGGAGGAATGGGTGGGGGGAGGGATAATGAAGTCCGTTTGTACCCAAACAAACTCAAAAGTGACCAAATGGAAGCAAATGACGGTCATGATCCTTCCTGACAGAAGGCATTTGTGTGACAAGGCACATAACGTCAGCGAGTGTAAAGCGCGTGAAATTTTCAAGACTGCTTGAGCCGCTCTCGGGGAGGGAGGTTAATTGGTCGTGATCGCGTATGAGGGCGATGAAATTCCGATCGTGAGGTCGCCTTGTGGGATGCCTGCATGCTGGGTGACTATTTGATGCTTTCACTTGTCGACGCAAAGCACTGAGTAAAGCTCATCTTTAGCCCTCATGGTGTGCAGCCTCTAATAACTCATCCAAGTGCTCCATTGCATAAAGCTGAAACTATATGCCTAATAATTTGGATTGAACATTCCAATAGTGAAGTAAATCCACTGATTTTTGGAGTGGTGTTTGCCATGGGGTTTATTTCATTTATCTCATTGTTTAGTATTGTCAAAATATCTAAAAGAGAAAAATGTACTACTACCATGGAATTGCAGTATCAGTATAAAATCGCACGGTAGGAAGCCGATATGCCTACGAAACGTATCGCAAAAAAATGTCCTCAAATGAAGCTCTCGTTCATTATGTGAGAAAATGTCCAAATCTGAAATAACTTTTCATTTACTTACACTTTTTCGTCTGCTTTTTGGTTGTATTATATCTCTTTAAGTGACATATTTGTAAGAAATATACGAGCATTGATGAATAGAGCTAAATTTTTTCCATTAATTACATCTATACCAGATACATAAGTGGAAACTGAAAATAAGTAATTCTCACCGTGTACGGCATCAGATAGTTCAGTAGTTTGACACCTCATTACCAATTATATGACATTGACGCATAAATATAAACTTTGACAGTGCACTAAACTGGCCTTAAATAAAGAATATGTAATAAAAACTGAGCTCCACTAAATACACTCCCATTATACACGTCACCATTTCACCTCCCAAAACCCTATCCCTTACATCTTTAAACGACTGGTGTCCTAACACACCCCTGCCACACGCAGGGAGGTATGAAGATATGGATTTATGCATCATATGAAACACATTTGCGAAATAGCAGTAGCCATTGAACATCCCTCAATGGATTCATTTCTTTAGATTTACTCCACTATCAAATAGTGATCCGTAATTCTGTCAATTTACTGATGCAAGATTCCCATTTTTCTCTAGTCTTCCACAAAATAATTTTCGAATTTAAGAAAAACGATACAAAGGACACAATACAAAAGAGCCGAGACTTGAGGCGAAGCATGTGACGAATATTTCTCCCACAATCAATCGTGCACGCAACAACACCCGCTGAAATCTTTGCACGACAACCGATAAACTTCCGAGTCACCAAAAGAAGATCAAAGGAATAGAATAAGGGAAGAAGGAATGAAAGGAACGGGAACGTGGGAGGATAAAAGAAGTGAAGTGCTCCGGAATAAAACGGTTAACTCGGGAGAAAAAGTCTCCGCCCTTTCGTGCAAACTCTTCCCTTCTTCCCTTTCTCATATACGCTGCGTTCTTCCCATTTTCTTTCTTCCCGTTCTTCTTCTCCGACACCTTTATTTTCCCCGGTCCCTCTACTTCCACTTTCTCTCTCTCACCACGCTTCGGCGCTTCTTTCCAAGTCCTCCGTCCTTTTCTTCTTTTCGTCCTAACTCCTACTTCGCCGGGGCTCCACCCTAAACCCGTCCGTTCGCTCCTTTAAACTCACCTTACTACCTCCACTCCACCTCTTCCTCCTCCACGAAGCCAAACTTCGGAACATCTCCGGGACGCAGGCAGAATGCCGGATCGCGCGAGCGGCCCGGCCCGCTCGCTTCACAAGACCGGCCACCGCACCGAGTGAGTGAGTGATTTCCGGGGCGGCGGGTTTTGGGAGGGTGACTCATTCTTTTCAACAAATTGTTTCCCGAAAAGCCCTCGCGAGACTTGGGGATGTCTTTCGCGGCGACCTAACTCTGGGAATTGAAGTGGCGTTCTCTTTAATGCCACGTGGGATTCAATAGTGGCTTTCCCTTGAGGTAATTCCATTCCAAAAGAGTAAGTAAGCAGATGGTAGTGTATTTGGGTATTCAATTCCTTCCTCTTAGGGGTAAAAATGATTGATTTTTACAGAATTTCAACCATTTTTAAAATTCCTGCATCCACGTATGCTTCAAATTATCTTTCTTTCTACGACCTCCTTCAACGCCTTCAAATAAATTCATCATACTGTTGTGCTTGTATTTATTAGGGCAGACACGATATTTCATGTTTTGGTGGTTCTCGATGTTTTCCCTACTAATAATTATAAGGTATTCATCATTAATGTTCATCAAAGTAAAGTCCCCTTTTTGGCCTTAAGCAAACAAAAAAATATAAAAAGCCTGGACTCCCAAGCCTCTTTTCCCGTAATAAGAGCATTTTGTGCCGTGATTCTCTGCCCTTCATTATTTCCTTCATTCAACATAGTTTTGAATATCATTCCCCCTCCGGTAATAAATATTACATAATAATTAATTTCCTAATGAAAATATATAGCGGATACTTAAGAATCGATTTGGCCTGTCGTATTCAATGAACTTTATGGAGTTCCACCGAATTAACTAAAACACACTACAGTTTTACATAATATAAGTGACATCTTGTTTTGCTGAATGGTGTTCCTGACTCATTGATTGAAAACCCCTGGCAAATACGGATGGTCCACACAAGGAAAATTTTGCCTGACTAAATCCCACTCTTGTAAATTCACCAGTACATCTATGATGTACTGGTCAAGTTTTAATGGAAATAAAAGTAGGAAATCAAATCCGTGGTTGAAAGTTTACAGTTAGCTCATAATGCATTTTGATCTGCTCTCTAAATGTAAGGAGCAAACCTTCACTGTCTTGAGAGGCTGGTTCTAGTACCTCGGCTTTTCTTAAAGATCATATTATTCAACAAATGGATAAATGATGCTCGATGTGGTTTTTATCAATGTACTTAAAGGAAATAAATTAATAGAAATCACGAGTCAGCATGATTATAGTAACAAAATAGACCTCAAAAGTTAAATAGAGCTGATTCTTGTAACAATCTAACTCAATGTATAAACTAACTCAATATATAAAGTAAATATACTATTAGTAATATGCACTTAAATTTCCATTATTAATCAAGAAAATCAAATAACGAGGTAAGATTTTCTTAGTAAAATGACAAGATTTTAAATTTCCAATTATATTGGCACTGACCAGAATCAAAGGGCTATTTTACTCCATTCCATTGGCCTCTCTGACTCGTTTTAAGTGCTTAGTCTATCAAGAATAACACATACTTAAAAAATGTCGGTCCCGCCATTTTTTATTCACGATTTCAATAGCTTCACCTTTTTTTAATTTCGCAGAACCACATCGTTTCTTGTGGCATGCCTGTCAACGTCACATTTTTTCTGATGGATATTACTGAACACTTTGCCTAAACCTTCATGGTAGCGGCCGTCTATTCTTTCGGCACTTTTTGAATCACATTTACTGTCTGCAGTAGCGTCTATTTTGGATTTTACATTTATCCCGTATGTGCCTTTATTTTCATTTTAGTTCAAATACTACTAATTAATTCGATGATAAATACTGCTATGAAAGTGTAATGATAGCTAAATAAAAGGAGGAAAGTCCTTAGCAATTGCCAAATGTGGCCTTGGAGTGTGTAAAGAGTGGTATGCAAATCGCTTGTGCAGTTTCAATCACATGTACCTAGTGTTTACTAGCATGCGAATCGCTCCTCACCATAAATTTACTGCTGACAAATTACACCATGTGACGGTAATAGATTGCTCATGCACCAGGTGGGAGTCATGTTTTCACCCATTTCGCCAGCGAGAACATACACTAGTGAAAGAGCATTTTAGTTGGGTGATAGATGAAAAATATATACGAGGCAAGCATAAAATTCACTACTTGCAAACTAATATTAATAACCTCTCATACTAATAATAACTATGATCAAAAAATTTTGTAGATTACTCAATGAATTCCTCTATTTATAAACCATACTAATTGACATGAAGTCTAACGATATGGTACAATTTTCAGAGCTGGAGTGCAAAATTTAACACCCCAGCGAGGGTATTTGTAATGAAAACTCTACGAGTTTACTAGGATCTTTATTAAAATCTCCCGATTTCTCGCTTGTTTCTTATTCTCTTTTACAAGCAGATATACCCAACTTGCCCCTTGATACAACCAATGTTTGAAATTCTATCCATTGCAAAGGGGCACAAATGATATGGCACGCAATCATGCTTGCCAGTTTTTAAAGCCAAGTAAGTGAGAGAGAAGTTTTTTGAAGTAAGGTAAGTCGCCATGAAAAAAATTATTTAGCAATAAATATTAATTAGTAATGGAAATCATGAAAAACATATTTTAACGATAAATATTTAAGTCGTAAGTTCGAGCAAGCTCACAATGTGTAATGGAGATGAGAGCATGTAGTTTAATGAGCTTTCTAAGGAAAGAACTTTAATTTTGATGGTCTGGTTGATGTTACTGGCTAATAGAACTGACCCACAATTAAAAGATTACTTTTATTATCCCGATCGAATTGAATTCAATTTCCGATTGCCAATTTCCTCATTTTGCTATAAAATCCCTTAAATCTACTCTTAGAAATAATATTCCAACGCTACATCCGATCCTTCCGAGGTCAATTCACTAGCAACAGCAAAGAATGTGGATGATACACTGTTCAATCTGGAGAAAAAAATGGAATCTCTCGTGGAGGATGCAGTGCATCTGAAGGAATCCTCTGTGATATAAGTTCCGGCTGCCTTCATAAGGGTGTAATTGTGTATTGGGCTTATCTTGCCAAAGGATTCGCTCTTTTTCGGTTAAAATCCGTCCTGGGTCAAGCAGTTAAATTGAATGTTGTTGAGTTTCATTTTATTCTTTTTCACTCACTTAATCGAACAGGTTCACTAAAATTTACTGATCTATAAAGAATAATCTACTAGTTAACGTTAAAATTATTAAAAAAAGCAAAATTCTTCTATTTAACCTTCTATATTTTTATAGATCCAGACAAATAATATCTATCTTTATCCATGCGTACGTCCGACCTCTCTTCATGCCGTCAATGGAGTAATTGATCTTTTTTCCTCTTCCTTTCTTATACAACATCCTCCCTTTTATCACGGCCTTTAGCAACCACTCGCTTCTCATTACACCTACCAAACACCTACACTGCCTCACCCGGATCCCCTCCAGTAGTTTCATCTCCTAACGTACAAATGAAACCATACTGAAAAGTTCGGAGAATGCAAAATGGCAGTCTCCCTTCCACAATATTTTTCCTCTTTGAAAATGTAAAGGCTGTTGACCTGCTGGTATTTCAAACTGTCTATAAGTGAATCGATGTTAATAGTGGCGAATTGAAATTTTAGCCATAGCTTTCCTTTAAATTTCTTGAATGGAGCTTATAATTGAAAACTTTTCTGCTCGTAAAAATTTCTCATAGTTAAGTTTTTGGTATGACATCTAAATGAAAGAGGGAATCAAGAAAAATTCAACATATTGAGAAAATGTTGAAAATTTCATTTCCTAGGCGCATCAGGTTGACACCGAGGACATCGTTTTGACCTCGTATCACATGTACAGGACTGAAAGAATGGAAAAAAATTACGAGGATTTTACTGAAGAAGAAAGAGTTGCAAAACTTCCTCAAATAATGTGCCATTAGTCAATAATAAAAAACAGGCCGAGACACCTATGCCAGGATGTATAATCTCCGGTTAAATATATTTTCGTTGGGGAAATCGAAGTTTTTACGTTCTCACAACGACATAGATCATATTCATTCACCGATAGTCTGACGTAATAAACAAAACCTGAGCTTTCAATTGATGTAAATTTTATGATAAGTAACTACAGAATCTTGTGTTTTACACTAATCAGATTGTAAAGTGTGCAACAGGCACTCCATAAAGGTAAATTTTACTATTTGTACTTCCCCGTTCCAATCTCCTTTTCCTCATTTCCTCCCTTCTCCATGAAGGGATTCCTGAATACTCAAGCCACACTCTCCTGAAACAGGGTAGTTCATGGAGGAAGAGATTATGCGACGCAATGCCACCCACATCTAAGAGCAAAGGAGCACCAATTCCAGACATATAACGAACCAACTCTGCCCCTATTCGATCTCTGCTCCTCTTATCACCTCTAATAGAACAGCAACAGAAAATCCTTGGAGGAGAGAAGGTTAGTGATATATTAGCGACCAAGACCTCTCGGACACCCTAGGCTCCTTTGAATTAAATTTCAACCACGACCCAGAAAAGCCGAAGCCACCTGACATTGGGTCCAGCAAAGGGGGGATCATTCAAGTCTCGACCGGACCTCTGAATTTTGGCTCGCTCTCCGTTGCAGCAAGTCCCCACGTGCATTGCGGTGACACACACGGGGAGCGAGCACTGCTCTAGCGTGGGCTTACTAAGAGTCATCCAAAAGTCTACGCCTGTCGGACCGTCCCATATTTCAATGGCCCGTGACCGCCGCCCAGAGGCTCGTGAGTGGAGTTTGTGTGGACCGGCGGTGGGAGACGGGAGTGAAACTTCGACTGTCCAAATCAAATGGTCTGAGGATATCCCGAGGGACAGCGGTGAGTTGAGGAACGAGAGAAAGCTAGGCCTGCCTGGAACTGAGTGTGTAACAGGGGGTAAAGCAGGGAAAGGGACTTTCGACATGAGAGTGGTGCGAGAAGTGGTGGAGGGGATGGCCCGCTAGCCCCGGAGAACGACCAGCGAACGTGGTAAACCGCTCTGTAGACCGCTAATTAACACTCAGATGAAATAATAACATGTGACGTGGGTCTCGCGGAGTGTCATTATGAGCCCAGGTGGGTAGTGGGTTTTGGGCGGTGGAGTTTGGATGGGCTGAACGTGGGTAGCGAGGTTAAAGCCAACTTGTCCCGCAGTCAATATTTCTGGGTAACAATTTGACCCAACAGTTTGGAGGATCATGCGACGGGTAGACTTAGAAAAAAAAATAATTTGAATCAAGTTCATCGCTACAAATCACATCATCAATCAATCAATCAAGCTATTTTTAATTCAGTTGTGACTTTCATGCCGATAATCAATACTTATTTATCAAACGTTATCAAAAACCTGGCCGCGGGATAATGGCGTGAAGCAATGAAGAATAAGCATTACAATATCGCATCGCTAAATAAACTTTGGATCACAAATAATGCGATAAAATACGATTTGATATCACATATCGAAAGCAAAAGTTTAATTTCATGACTCAATACCAAGCATTAGATGAGTTAATATCTTGTGTCATATTTGATCGCATCACTTTGCTTCTCGAGTGATGTCGCATCAAATCTCAGAATATCATATCATTCCATGATTTTGCAACACGTCAGATTAATAATATAAGTAGTATTGCGTAGTAAATTTTACCAAGTCGTACAACAAAATGAATATTAGAACTATTTGTTTTCCTATTCGTGAAATTTATTAAGACAGTGCTTCAAACTAATGATTTCCTAGTCTTAGAAACCATTTCAAAAACACTTTCATCTCCAATCCTGACACCATATCCACCTAAAACGAATTCCCCATACTACGTTTGCTGATAACAATATTTCATGCTAAGAGTCGACCAAATAAAATGGGAATGTGGTAGGAACCTAAGAAACGTGTACGCCATTTGATGGATGGATAGGGTTAGGAATAAATGGGTTATGGGAGAATCTGAATTAGCAGTTCCGGTGATGGGCATGTATGGCAGTAGAGTGATTCATTATTTTTGGCCGAGTTGAAGTATTGGATGGCAGTTAAATGAAGAAACAGATACATCGGAGTGAAGTAAATCGTTTGATATGATATATCAAGAAATTTATTAAAAAATGAAGTAGAATAAACCCTTAAAACGAGGAATGAAAGAAGTCTTAAGTTCTGGTGGGCTTGTATGAAGCAATTTATGAGGGTAACTGTAGCAAAAAAGCATGCAAGATTCGAGCAGTATGGAGTTAATAATTGAAAAAGAGTTATGCTCTGTGGTTTTAGGCTTGATGGAGTGGAATTGGAACATACCTAAGTATGAAAAAATAGGTAACTTCCACTGTAATAAATTTATTCCGACCAGTTTCGCTTTTTACAGAATCTTCAGGTCGACATGACCTGTAGATGCTGTAAAAAGCAAAACCGATCGGAATAAATTTATTATAGTGGAAGTTGCCTAATTTTTCTTACTTAGTTGAGGAAGAGTTATCTATACAGGCTAATGAACAGGAATTTAATATTTCGCTTGTTCCTATCCCGAATAGGAAGGGCGTGATTTGTATGAATGTATACTAACTCGAAAAATAAAGTAATACACTGAAACGAACGCATGAAACGGGTTGTAATCTATGTAGCAGTGGAATGCGGACGATAGTTGCAGTAAAAAATAATAAAAATGTTCACGTACATACGGTGATTGATTTATTGTATTTTGAAAATGTTAATGTATACGAATAAGAATAAGGCAAATAAGCATGTTTTAGCCAAAAAATGCTAATGAGGGAAATGTTAACGCGTTACTATAATATGATAATGGTAGAAAGAGATTATATTGAATCAAACCCGTAAGTTTATTAGTCACGTTTATTATTTTAGTTCATTGGTTTCCTTTATTTTTCTTAAATGTCGATGTCGTTCACTTCTTTGATTTCATTCCTTTTTCTTACTTTATACTTGATGATGTGAGCGATGCCGGGATATAATTAGAGAGAAGAGGTTATTTATATTCCATTGAATTTAGGTACAATAACACACAAAAGTGTAACCGATGAACCAAATTTCTCTTCTCGTCAGGTTATTGATTCCATTATAGTTTTTCACTCGCTCCTTTGCAAACTTGCATATTGAAGGGAAAATGGTTGGATTAATTGACTTAAATATTAGATCTGCAATTACAAAGAATTTTTGGTAACACTCAACAATAAAGGGAAAAGTGAGTGCATTTTTCACTGATTTACTGCCAACAGTAACTGACCCAGGTTTCATCAGGTGATATTATGTGTGTAATTTTACACGTGGGGTACAGTAAAACTGTACCCCACGGTAAATAGGCTGAAATCAGAATTTGTAGAAATTAAGGAGGAAATTATTTCTGGGAGGAATTCAAAAGGAGGAGGAAAAGAAGGATGAAGGTCACAGAGGAAAAGAAATATGAAATATCCAAAAGGAGGGAATCAGATTTATGTGGTGGCTAGAATACTGGCTAACCTTACGGGTGACTAGTGTTTAAAATCCTGCAGATATTTTTCAAACCCTATTTTTCAAAGGAAACCTGATCCCTACTTCCGTCTCTTGTATCTAATGTAACGCCGGGTTTCTATCCGCCCTTCCTCCCTTACCTGCCCCCTATGACGCAAATGATCTAAGCTGTCGGTTGCCTCCCCAAATCCAAATCTAAATCTTTAAGGAATAACATGCATGAGGAAATATTGGTTCGATAAGAACAAGTAAGAATTGGAATCTAAGATGACCTCAACTGGGTAGTTTGAATTTGGCAATCGTATTTTGTATGAGAAGAACGGTTTCGGATGCATCGGCGATTTCTGAGCGCTAAAGACAATGCTACCAGCAACCCGCCAATATCTGGTTAAATAACCATCGCTGAAAATATGGTTGATTAATTGCTAAATGATCTTACTTATGGCATTCAGACCCAATGGGTGTATGAGGGATTTGAGTCCCATGAAGTGTGCCCACAAATCATTGCACCATCTTCCGTGAATGGAGCCCAGACTCGTCCTTTTGGTGACGGATTGAGAGAAGCATATCTCATGTTTTCGCTGAATGAGAAAAGGGTGCGAGGTGGGATATCCGGAGTAGGAGGATGGGAAGGATAATGGAAGAGGGGGAATTGGCGATAATGAAAGGGGAAGAGTGCACATTGGCAAAATGAGACTAGGTCGTCGGTGCTGAGAGGGTTGGTGCGATGGAGCGAAGCATTCGGATTAGCTTAAGTGCCCCCGGCCCTTATATAAAACCTCTTAAGTGTGCATGAGGGGGGTTCTTGCCGGTAGAGGATATGATTTAGGGTGGTGACTTCGAGAGAGGAATCGATGGAAATATTGGAAAAAGGAGTTGAAATAAAAGCGAAGGTTTCCTGGGTAATTTTATAAACCTTATACGCGTCCATTAATCAATTTGTACTTTATATATTCCTCACTTGTTTACATCCAACAATGGTTTCGACAAATATTGTCAGTTATATCGGCGCAATATCTAGCACTGTAAGATCTAATAATATACGAACTTTGTAAACTTGGAGGCAAGGTGGAGGGAGAGTTATTTATTAAGTAGAACAGCGGTGAGGGAGAAAAAGGTACATGACGAAGGAATTTTGAAGTTATAACATAACTGGAGAGAACTTGGAGGTGCGGATAGGTTTTCAAAGGAGAATGGCTGTTAGGGTAAAGGAAGTAAATAAGAAAAGAGGATATTCTGACATGAAATTTTCTTTGGTCACATTAACGACATCACTGGAGAGTGATTGCCTTTTGTCCGGCAATTCATTAGGTTTAATCATCCTGAGCACAAAAATCTAAATACTTCAAGTACATTGAATATTTTCACTTTACAATGCATATTTAAAAAACCTTCTTCTTCTCCTTGTCATATGAGTTGTGTACAGAATAAGAACTGCGAGCACTAGCAACTGCACCAAAGACTTGGTAACAAATGAAAAAAGTGTGGAATTCATCCATTATAAAATCACTCACCATTAGGAGAACATTTTGATCGAGGGTATTTCTTGATCTCGGTAGAATCAACACGTGGGATGGAAGAAGTACAGCGGGCATAGAGATGAGAATAGCCCTAGTAAAGAGGGCGTTCATAATAGAAAAGGCAAGTGCTATGCTGAAAGAGAAAAGGACTAAGAACTAAATAATAGTATGAGAAAACCTTCATGTAGATTGTCAAAATCTATTGATTAAGACATAAAACTGACTATCGAAAAATCGCATCTTTCAGAATCTGGTGTTGGAGGCGCATGTTGAAGATTTAATGGACGAATTAATAAGAAATGAAGATGTAGACAAAAGATTTGATGAAGGACAGTTTGGTACACTTCATAGAGAAGACCATATAAACAGGTAATTCTGAAACGTAGCGTGTTTTCAGGAATGTTATTTAAGGATAATATGTGAAACAGTCCTCAGAGAAGGATGAAGTGAAAGTGAAAAACAAGGTTAATGAAAAAGAATGATAAAATTGACTAAATACAGAAGAGAGTACATTATAAGAATAAAATAACAGGAAACTAGCATTAAATAGAGAATGGAGGACAAAATAAGAGGAGGATGTGGAGGGTGGCAGTTGGTCAATCTCGGAATTGAACGACCAATAAATAAATGAAATTCATCAAGACATTCGTGAAATAATCTGAAACGTGGGGAGCGGGAAATAGATTATTGGAGATTTTGAAAGTTGGGTACAAACCTTCGGCGCCAGCGGAAGCACCTATAAAGGGAAAGACAAAGCGCCCTCATTCGATCCACGAGAGAATGATTACAGAAAGTGGCGTGGGACATGCAGAACAACGACATGTCGCTCGTTCGGAGAGAAATAAGAGAGAGACAAGGAAGATGTCTGAGCGTGTCATTCGTGGTGAAAGCATGGTACCCGATGGTGCTAATCAAGGTTTTTTTTTACCCTGAAAGGAACAAGAAATGGTGTTGATGGGTAGGAGGGATTGGAAGGAGAAATAATGCGGGATTAAACCTGAAGAAATAACGCGGGAACCTGAAGGAGATGAGGAATATTAAAGTGAAATTCGCCATGGGGGGTAGAAGTGCAAATGGCGACGGACAACGGGGAGGAGCGGGGCGAGACCCTTGGCGAACTCTTCCAAAGGAACCAGAGGAAAGTGGGAAGGAGGAGGAAAATGGATCTGAGAGGAGAAAATGACGAGGTGGATGCAGGAGACAAGTTAATTAAAAGTTAAATGGGTTTATAAATACGCTATTAAATAAATTGTCGAGCGAACAGATCATTTTCCCTTTCCCCAGAGTTATCTTTTCAGCTCGGCTTCCCGCGAAAGGTGAAACACTCTGCTCAACACAGCCGAACGTATGTTATCTCTTCATCAATTCTTTTGTATTTTTAACAATTGAGAGAACTTGGCGACGATATTTTGCGGCGAAATTGGAGCCATGTCATTTATCCGAGGCACAACTTTCGACATAACTTGGGAACTGTATTTCAACCAGTTAATGTGCTTTGTGAATTCATTTATCATATTTGGCTTCATTGTGAAAGCTTCTTCCAAAATGTGATTTTTAAATAGCTGCACATATTTTTTACCCCTGTCGTGAAAGGTTTGGATTAGAAATTACAGCAATTGCAAAACAGGTGTTTCAAAGTGATTGGCAATATCTTAGATGATTGCCTTCTTCAGCTCAGGAATCAGGTCAATGACTTTATTATGTTTTGAACTAACAAAATAAGAGGATGAAGTATTCTCCGGTTTCCAACAGAACACATGTTCTCGGATTCTAATTCTCGAATAGTAACCAGTCCTTTCTGCTATTGGCGAATAACGATAGTGTCTTCCTTTCTTCCCATTTAGTGGGATATACCTATCATGGAATTTGCCATTCATTCGTTAGTCCCTGGTTAATCGTATTACGTAGTGATGTAACTAGGAAAATACGGATAGTAAAGGCGCAGACGCATTATGTGTATGATATCGCATTATTTATTCATTTATTTGAGAATAAGATCACGTACAGCATGAAACCATTTTATTGAGAAAGCATAACAAACAAAAAAGGAGGAAAACGTAAGACCATAACAAGAAAATGGTAAAAAGTAAAAATACAACATGGGAAGATAGTATAAATTACCTTTTTTGAAAATGACATATGGATAGGTTAGCGAAGACGCTGGAAGATAGGTTGAACGGGTCGATATTCTGTTTTTATTTCACAGTGTCCATTAAAAACATTCATTACGGATGATATGCAGGAACTGAGAATGGTATATCATCCCAAACCTAAAAGACGGCAATCACCAATGATTCATTATCGATTACAGTATTTAGGTCAATAAAGTGAGCCTAGACCATCCTCCCTGTCAGTCACCAATATTCAAGCCACGCTTCCGTTCCATGAGTGTGACCAGCAGCCGCCTCTCCCATGTATTTCAAGCCTCCTTGCTTACTCACGCACACATTTCCAACTCCATCAAATAAACACACGCATACAAACACCACGACGTAACACAAGCCTCCCACTCACCAGCACCCCCCTCGCTATTCCTCCTCGTTTTCCAACCCCCCTCCCCTAACTTCTCTCCCCAACCTCCCCCGTCTCCTTTAAGAGCCTCCATTAAAGGATCAAGCAGCCTCCTATTCAACGCGGTGACTCGGCTGGAAAGCAGAATGTCTCGGGGACGACGGCGAGGAAGGGTTTTTTTTCTTCCCCAAGAATAAGAACGGCCCAAAGTTTTGCAAGGTTTCTGAGCAGAGAGGGAGGGTGTGTTGAAGCGGGAGAAGAGAGTGGTTTAAGAATTAGAACTAAGGGATGAGGGATGGAGGGTTAGTATCAGGGTTTGAGAGCTTAGGGAGTGTAGGAGGGGGCAAAAAGAAATGAGGAACAGAATGGTAAAGCCAGCGCTCTCTACAGTTTAAATAAGAGAGGCATGGCATTCCTTAATTCATTCATTTAAAGGGACATTAGAGCAGTCTCCTGAGTAGTTGCTTCCATTGCGGAGGGCTAGGTTAAAATTATAGACGTAGGAGGTTATTTTCCGTTACTAATCTGAACCTGAATTAGATGCTTGAATGGAAGCACTCTAAGTCAAGTATTAAGTAACCGTTGGAAGGTTTTAAGTTGCGCGGTTGCGAAGGAACAGGTTTACAACGAAGCTGGCTCGAGTTAAATTTCCGACGATGGTGGAAACATTTTTGCGCATACCCGACCTTTTCTTACATGTAGTGAGGAGTCCTCTCCAGAGAAGTCCTCTATCCAACGAACAACATGTTCCCTGCCGTCGTGGGTTAGTAAAGGTTATCGGGTTGCGGGAAGGGGTCGAGTTACATTGGATTTTATCAGCGTCAAAAAGGGCATTTGGGTACATTTAGTAAGGAAATCACATAAGTACACACGGAGGGATAAAGGAAACCTACGTGTCGGCATTAGCCAGTTTTGAATCAAATGTTACGACAGGTCTACAGATATAAACCCACTCCGACATGGAGGACTCTTACTAAGTGCTCTACGCACATCACCGAAGAAGGGATTCCGATTCCAAAGCAACATCTTGCACTACGGAGAGTGAAACCCGAGCCCTTAAAACGAGATGAATTTCACGAGACACACCACAAACCTAACCCTCCTTTCTTTGATTGTGGCCTAACTCGGAAAGCAAGCTTCTATGCTCACTTTTACCCTAAATCCGAACCGTAACCTATTGCCAATCTTATTCCACCCACACTCATGACATTTATTCAGAGTTTTCTGTTTAAAACCACGTTTTATTCATTATGATTCTCATGCAAAAGGCATAAATATCCCATTAGATATCACGAGTCTTTTTCGAGAAAATTGGCACGTATAAATGCGCCATTTGAACACATGTAATAAAGTATATGCTACAAAGCATATTTGTTTATGTGAAATCATAATTTTGTATTCCTTTTTCATGCCTTGGGTACACTATTCAGCAACTTATTCCGCAATTCAAAAAATTCACCGCTAAAAGAAAGTATAATAAAGTGGAAATGCGGCCGGTAACCTGTTTTATACTGAAAAATAATACTTAACTCTTCAACTTGAGATCAAAAAAATAAAACTAAATCTTCGTTAAAGCACGTGGCGGGTACATTTGAACACATGGAAAGAAAAGTACCATTTAAACATGAATAAGTAGAATTTCGAAAAAACAATGAGACGGAAGTTCAATGGTGATCTTATAGCTCATTTTTATTTTTTTATTGACGGATAATAAGAGGAATGGGTGCTGCGTTGGTGTAGAATGGGTGATGAGGCATGCAGAGCGCAGGAAAAGGAATTTTCCCTCCCCACAGAAGGAAGCGAGGAAAGGCGAGCAGGGAAAGGGAAAGGACATGTAGTGTGAAGAGCAGGGTCGGGTGTATCTAAGGGTGGTGAAGTGAATGAGGTAAGGGGGTTGGTGGAGGTCGGTGTTTGGGCGGACTGGGGACGGAAGACGAGTGAGTGTGACGAAGGGGAGCTTATGCGGAATCCTGGGCAGTAACTTGTTGTGTTGTTGCCTGGGGGGCGAAACTTCTCAACGTCGAAGTTGGTGGGTCACGGGGCAGAAACACCGCAAAGTTAAATAGACAGAATCAAACCATCAGCGTTGGCCAGAAGGATCGTCAAAAAAACTTGCAGTCATTGTGTCCCTTCCGATGGTCGAGTTTTGGAGAATGTAATCAGTAAACTTACTTTTCAGCGTTCACCCTTAAAAGTCGAGAGGATACAATCAATGTTTTCATCGTTAGCGTTTCCAGAATCCTATGCAAATTCTAGAACTCGATATCATGACCTGGATGCGCTTAAACATCTTTGAAGTGCTTGCATATCTGGATGAGCATGAGCACATTTGATGTTGCACCTCAATAAATGGCGGGAGAGTGAATCAAAATGAGAAATATAGACAATTAAGTAAAGGAAACGATTGAGGAAATTCTTTGAGGTTGTAAATATTATAAAATTAACATATGTAGACGTTGCTTGGTGAAGCAACTACGCCACTGATGATAATACGAGGTTGAGTTTCCACAAAATACTTGGATTCACCAACTTTTTGGGGAATTTCCAGCCATTGAATTGACAAATGATGTGGTACAAAGTCACTCGCACGGATGTATATACACCGAGGGTTGAAATTCGCCATGTAAAAAATCATTCTACGGGGCATTCAGACAGGTAAGAGTTATCTGAGGCCCCACAAACATCATATAAGCCCACAATCGTGTATTTGAGAGGTTTAATGGAAATGACCGATTTAAAACGCATTTTCTTCCATATAGATTAAAGATAATCAATGGATGTTAGGCATAGGTCAACCCTACGACTTGATATTCAGGAAGTAAAATGACCTTCATTATGCTGGATAATTTTTCAAATCAGGATAACAGGATAAATGCTCATAATGAAATCAGTTATCGCGTTATTTTCAATGCATTGGTTAACGTAATCTCATTCGTGAATTGACAAAATGGCACCATGTCCTCAATATTCCCTGTTGTACGAATTATACCTATACCTAATCCATGGTAAAATATTTGTGTTCCACATGGAATGGCCAGGACGACGAAGGTCGAAGGAAACCGACGTTTGCTCCCTTCTTCGGGTCTGAGACAGTCCAAAGACGGACTTGTAATCGTCGAAATTTTTGTAATAATCAGGACTTTGGACTACGCGGTTTCATTGGAGGAGACAAGGCAAAGAGGAACAGATATAGAGACCTTAAGAATGGGAATAAGAGCACAGTGGAGAGAGATAGATTGAGACGGAATATGCGAAGAAAGACACTGATATGGGAATTTGGGACTTTCTGAAAACTTTTTAATATTATTTAAAACAAAATCTTAATATTTTCTATTCTAATATTTATAACCGATCATTGTTTTCACTATTTATTCCCGTAAGAAAGGTCAAAGACCTTAGTTCACTGCCATTATCAAGGCTGTCGAGTAGTATTCGATGAATGAATGAATCAAAACAACAAAATAAGTGATTTTATTTTGAAGTTATACTTGTCAACTTTATTAAAGACATGTAAATAATGGAAACATATTAATGTTTCCATTATTGAAGAATAGACACAGTATTATTTGTCAAAATCCACAAAATATCTCAAAAAACACACTGCCTTTATAAATTCCTATGGCTCGGATAAACCTAACGGACATCGATAAAGTCAGAGAATCGCTAAATTCATGGTGGAATATAAATTTTAGTTTCAAAAATACTAAACCATCACACTCATTAAAAATGGGAAGGAAATAAAAACCGAAGGAGAATTGGGGAGATGACTGCATATGAGGCTTAGTGTACCACTAATAAGTATGAAGAGTTTAGTTAGCTGGGAAGAGTAGGAATACGTCGGAAGTCGATATTAGCATACTCCTGAAAAAGAGAACCTAGGGGTCACAGACCCTAGGGTGTCCTTTTTTTCTCGCGGACTAAGGGAACTCTCTACTTCATTTATGTCCCGCGAAGTTATGGAACTCTCAAAATAGCAAACAAAAGGGTATCATTCTTTAGACAAAGAGTTATCAGCCACTACCTTGATTTGAACCTGACACATCAGGATGGGATGCCAATATTTAAAACAACGCTCCAGTGTTTTCATTGCAACAAAAGAGGGGTCAAGAAAATCTACGAATCTGTATACGAGCTCCCTTAAAAAAGCCACCAAAATCTGTTAAACATCTCATCACGGATAGATTTCTACAGTTGTGTGTGCTGTACATGCCGTCGTCTGTCTTTGCCGGTTTAGGAAATTCTGCCTATTGCGCTTCTTCCTCTAAACCAAAGTCAGCCAACACTTCATTTCCCTTGCGGGACATATTCCACGTGGCTTCTCGGAATTATATTCAAGGAAATTTGTATAGAATGTGGAATTTCTAGGCTGTCTTGTTGAAATGAGCTGCTGCTATGATTTCTTCCACATTCAATGAGGGTTGCACATCGTACTCTCTCTTTGAACACAGTCATACTCTCCTTAGAAATCTCACCTCTATAGTCTCCAAATCCTCAAGGTGCTATCCTTGGTGAACAATATTTTATTTCATATATTAATACGAGAAGAGCTATTACCTATGCTGTGTACATACTTTAACATTCATGGATCTTCGCTTCTCTAATTGTTGAAATATTCCCCCATCTATCACAAATATTTTTTTCCACGACCTTTAATACCTTCACAAGTTGCAAGACACTATGAAATGCATAATTGCAATAGTCATGCCATTTCTCCTTTATCGATTAAAATTTTTGTTGCGGAGCCTGTTAATTCCATTAATTTGGTCTTATTGGCTGATATTTTTACGTCATATGATTGCCCGAGGCCAAGTTGCTCTTATACGGCGAGTTACAGCTTATCTCTGACGTCTTGCTATCCACAAAGCACAAATGATTGCCATCCACCATCGGGATTCAAACCTAGGTCCTGGAGATGGAAACCAAGAACTCTAGTTGCAGCGATAATCCAAACCCAACGGATGGAGGAGCAAGTATACGAGGTGTGACTGTGAGTAAAACATCGATCGCATACAAACGAGAGACTGTGGAGAGGAAGGATGAAATACTTGTCGACTCCGAGGTCCTCTCACTCTCCCACCACTCCCAACGACCCCCTCACTCCCTCACGGAAACGATTACGTCCCCATCTTGCGGCCTTAACGGCCATGTAAAACCGAGAGCAATTATAATTTAGAGCCATGAAAACCAAGCGGCGGTAGAGAGAGATGAGGGGTGAGGGGTAAGGAGGGTGAGTGTATGAGAGGAAGGCCTTTATTTCCTGCCGGGCGCCACCTAGGGAAAACGCACAAGAGCGCCATTAAACTCGACCGGATCGCGAGAGCAGCACGCGATGCACGACGGGACGGGAAAGCCGCGGAGGCGGCGGCACTGTTAAAAGGGAGTGATTCCTGGGGGAACCCCTGGTGGGCGGTGAAATACGCGCGGGAAAGCGGGGAAAGGGCTACGAGAGGTTAAGGAAAAAGAAAGACCCTGGCGGAGATGAAAGGGAATTAGGGGAAGGGGGTTAGGGTTTAGCGGGGTTCGGGGGAAGGATTGTGGAGGAGCCGGGGTGCGCAGTTTGGGAGCATAGCACTATAGGAACGGGAGAAGTGAGCTGAAGGAGAGAATGGAACTCCATTACGGAGAGGCAAATTGTATGGGTGAAGTATGAAGGACAAAGGACGAAGAAGGGAGAGGGGAGGAGGATGGGAGGAAAGGAGGAGTAGGTGGGCGAAAGGCCGTTAACAGAGTTCAACGATGAAAAAGGCCTCGTCGGGTAGCAGAGAAGAGCCCTTCCACGGCTCTGAAGCACGGTGGAAGAACCAGCATAGGTAGGTAAAGCAGTAGAAGAATTAGAAATAGAATTAAGCGGCAAGCGACTCGCTAAAATAGAAATAATTAGGAAAATAATTTGAGTCACGTAACCAATAACACAATTTAACCCTAAACTGGCTAGAGTTGACTTATTTTCACTCAAATCTTACTTAATATAGACCGATAAAAATAACTATAAGCCTGCAACATTTATGTGCTCTGTTTTGTGAAAGTATCAGTTTTCTCATGAACAAGACCTTAAACAAAAGCTGACTGATTTGACTATTAAATTTTGCCACTACGCATGTAAAGAGCTACATTTTGCACATATTAAAAACCTCACAGTCCAGATCATCCACATCAAGAAATCCTCGCAGAGTCATTTCTATCACCTGGATGCTGTTTCTGTTGTTAAACAAAATCAGAAATAGAGAATGTGGGAACTTGAACACATGGTCAATGTGAATTAATAAAAATTATTGAAAACCTTATTTGTTACCGATTCAAAAGTTCATCATTGTACAAAATTCTCCAAATTTTCATGTAATTCAGCACTATTGGAAAAGATTACCCTTAGCAACCCGTCCCATTGTAAAAGGTTGTACAGAGGAAAGTCTCAAGAGGTATCAAGGAAGAAATCAATTTTGTCGTGTCCAGAATAAAATTTTTTAGGTAAAGTATATAAGAAATGATAGCCCAACATAAACACTTAATTATCAAAGTACCGTTAAACGTAAATAAAGTATTGTTTTTCTTCAGGGGTATGAGTATCGGGGTAGTGAGCGAAGCAATGTTAGCCCAAGAGATTGAATCCCGAGTAAGTAAATAAAATAACAACTCAGATCATAAAAATTTCCTATTCAAGGAATAAAATATACAATTTCAAATAGTTCTTGGGAGTATTCGTTGAAAAAATTTTCTCCAACCGAAACTTCATCCAAGTTATGTGGAAACTGAGATTTTAAATGTCACGTCATTCATTATAGGTAAGTTTCAGAAGCTAATATGACTTTTGATAGACCACAATATTTAATTACTTGAAACTTCTTGTTATCATTTGAAGAAATTAAGTTGCTGGCCAACCTAAAAAACGAAAATTTGTAATGCGAGTGGGACTAAAAATGCATGAAAAACACACCAGAACCAGATTTTAATGACATACCTCTCCAAAATTATTGCAAATAAACAAGCCACCTTCCTGATCTCCAAAGGCTGACTATGTGGAACGACATACATAAAGCATGAAATATCAAATGAAATTTAAAAGAACAATTAAATTCTAGGGTCAATTCTAATGTCTTACACAACCTGGGGTGAAGAAATGAAAAACAACGTATAGATTGGAAAAAAAGTTCAGACCTCAAGCCACAGTCAAATCTATTAAAACGTCTTTCGTTAGCGGTGCTGATAAAATAACTGGCAAAGAATAACACTGGATCATTCATATGCGGTAGTTCACGAGGATACTTTTAGGAGGAAACCTAAAAAAAAATTCATAATGGGACTAATATTATTTTTATTATATTCAAGAAGAAATAAAATAGGTAATTCTTGGTCATGTTTTCGGAAGATCACAGTTTACCTATACAATGGTAGGTAACAATTCCTCCCTTGGTGTACGGCGGAATGTATTGTGACCGCTTGGAAAACCCTTGTTTCCATTAATTAAGATTCGAAGAATCTACGTCAGGACATTTCCATCATGAAAGAGCGGGTGTCTTATAAGTAATTATTTAATTAGATAAATAAAACAAAAGCCCTTTACGCAAATTATCTTTTTATTGTGGAGGGGGTAAGGTGGTAAACAGGGAGAAGATGAGAGGTGGCTTGGAGGATCTCGTTGAGGTATGGAAAATGATACTGAGTGGTGATGAATCACCTCGGGTAATGGCTAAGTTTAGTTTTGGTTGAGCTAGGAACGTGGGGGCGATAACACAGTGGGATATCCACGATAGGCGAGTGGAGGGGAAATAGGAAGAAGTTAAAACCATAGTGAAGTAAGAGAATTTCTAATTGCTCAAAGGCTCATTTATACACATGGCACTGGAGCTGTATTAATTCCACACCTCTATCTACATACTAGGTGAGGAAAGAAAAATGAATGCCTTGGAGCAATTAGAAAACTCTCATTTTTAACTTATCTTTTGAAATCGTAGCCTCATCCTCTTCCTCTCTTCACCCTGCCCAAATGACCCTTGGCGTTTTCACCCCCTCCCCCATGCCTTACCACTTGACCAACACATAAGGTGAACCTCTATCGTATATCAGCACTTTGTACGTGACATTTGTGACCTCAACGTGACCTTTTTATGCTCCCTTCATTTTCCCTTCTCTTTCCGACCCCCTCTACGCCCATACGTGCTGTAATTTGCATGTAAACTTATTTTCTCTTAGGCTAAACAATGCTGTTGTACAGTATTGTACCTGATGATGTACTAACGAATGAAATCGGTTGGTGAGTTGCTGTTGGTAAGTAGAGAATTTTTTAGCGATTAGTTCGGAAAGGAAACTTCTGGTTGTGACTAGAAGAAGGTAAAGTAGGTGGTTGGTAGTGGTAATGAGAGGCAAAGGGTTTCTTAAGACCGTGAGGGAGAGAAGGATGATGGAGAGACGCGGAATAGTGAGAAAGAGAATAAAGTTTTTCGATTGGATGACGAAGGGTAGGACGTACCCTGAGATGAATGCAATAATGTTGTAGGTTGGGTGAGCCCTAAAATGTAAAAATCTATAGGATATTTATTCACTTTCAACTAAACCTCCCTTGACGGTTAGATTGCATTTCTTCCTATGATTTGCTATAAAATTTTGTCATTTTTATGTTTTATGCGAGGCAATATTAGGGTCAATTAGGGCGGAGAAGACAGAGGTGAATTTCAGTTGAACGTTGGGCTTTATGCTTGCACATACCGGGTGTTTAGTGTCACGAATTGTGTGTGGAAAGTAGGAACTTTTAAACCCATCAATTCGACAGAGTATTACTCTTTTTATGTCGCATCTGCCAGTTCTCGAGATGTAGCGCTGAGTCAATATAATATGCCACAAGTCTTACTGTGACCTGCTTGATCTGAAGATTTCCAATTTCCTTAGTCTCTAAGGCGTATTTTCTAAACTTCTAATGAATCCCAACATATAGTCTATCAATTGGTTGAGTACCAAGCTTCATACACTCGTAGAATTATTAACTAAGCTCGCAATGTTCCTTTGAATGTTGTTTACTTCGCAAAATCAACCTTGCTAAATGTACCCCATATCCTAGTGACATATTCGAGCAAAGTAGCCTGTGCAAAGCAGCATCTCTCTTTTGCTTTTGAATTTAAGAACCATCTTACGATGGTGAAACCTCTGTTTTTCGTATTTGAGAGAAATGGGTTACACCTGAGTAACCCCAGCATGTAGCCTCCTGAGTCTCCGAGTCTCAACCTCTTCCCACGCAACGAAGACATTTTGTTTATCATCTTTTTAATATGTGGTGATAAATGACTACTGAATCACCATGCACCCTCACTTTCACTTGCAGCTTAACCCGCACATGTGGATGCAGATGCGTGTCTCGGCTATTCTTCGTCGCGAGCCCGCGATGCTATACCCATATTGCGATTTCCAAACGCGAGAGGCGACGACATTTTTCCTCCGCCCGCCAAAACGACTCTCGAAACCACAGAAGCGTGACGTCTTTGCCCCTTTACCGACAGCGAAAGGAAAATAAGGAAAAATATAAGAACTGGCGAGGATAAATTCCGAACCGTTCAAAGAGATACGCACCGCAACAGGGAAGGAATAACAGAGAGATCGAGATAGAGAGAAAGTGAGATCTCCAATAAAAGAAGGAGGTGGTGCGCGCTAAGATAGAGAAGGGGGAAGAAAGAAAGCGGACGAGGTTGGCGAAGGGAAAGAGAAAGGCTGCGAGCGTAAGGAAGGGTGGGAAAGTCAGCGGTAGAAGGAGGTTTGCGAGCAGGGGGGGGTCGTTGGGAGGAAGGCAAGGGAGCGTAAGGAAGCGTGGAGAGGCGCTGCGGGGAATTGGAACGGGCACTGCGGAAAATTGATATAGGCCTGGAAGGAATATGGAGGAGCAGGAAGGACGTGGAGAGGGGGAATCGTTATTAGGGAGAGCCGGAGTTGGGATGAGAAGCAAGGAAAAGAGACGAGGAAAGGGCCATGGAAGCGCCAGAGACGGTAACGTGGAATTGGAGAAAAACGACACTGTAATTACTGAACATTGCTACCGATTGGTATCGAGTGTTACCGCACCTGATGTTGCCACGTGTATACTGTGGACAAAAAAAGGCTCCGTCGGTGGATTCTGTAATGTGGCAACAAGGGGTAACTAACCCTATAAAGACAGAATTAAGACAAGATTACGTTCAACGTTTGCAGGCATGACGGAAACGGACGACGGTTGCCAGACTTTGCCGTCATTTAGAGCAACACAGAGGATATTATCAGTACATCTCACTACATCTCTAGGTTTGATAGAAGCGATAAAATAAGAGAGACACATTGCCGAAAAGATAGGTACAAAAACTCGTTCTTTCCGTGTGCAATAAGTGATCACAATAAAAACTGAGCTCCATTAAATACACTCCCATAATATACGTCACCATTTCACCTCCCAAAACCTTATCCATTACATCTTTACACGACTGGTATCCTAACACCCCCCGCCACACGCCCATTGGGCAGCTCGAAAGGTAATATGTGGATATGAAGGCGGCATTAATCATAACTCACGGTGACAGCGGAAGTACCATTTTTTAACGAAGCTGTTAAGAGTTTCCTTGCAACTGTGCATATTTATAAATTTTATTCACTATATAAATTATCCGAAAAAATATCGACTATCGACTATCAGGAAAAATTATGTCTCATTATAATTTAAAAAAGTAATATTGACAGTCTGGAAATGTAATATGGTGAAAGTTCATTAAAATTTCCTTTGAGATAATGGAAACAGAAAGTAGAAGAGACAGGTTTTAAATGCTGTTGTGAGTTACTTGTACATTAAAGTACGTATTGGTGATATTCAACCTCTGGCACACACCCATGAGGTGGCTTGCAGGATATTACGCCGATGTAGATACTCCGATTACATTATTTAGGCGTGGTTTAATGACTTAGCAAGGTTTAAACATACCCCGCCGACGATAGCGTCTAAGTCCGGCCGTCTTAATTGGCTCCACCAAATAAAAATAAAGAAAGTTTGCAAAATTTGTCGTCCGCGTTCGTGACGTATTTTGACGTTAATTACAACCCCGCCCTTACGGAGAAGTAATAGTTAAACTCTCCTTAAGATAGGCAAGTGGTAGTAGTAAGTAAAAGAAATGTGCAGGAAGGAAGAGGGGAAAAGAAATCGTAATGAAAGAGAACCAGAGTTTGGATGAGAATCGAGGAAATGAGACAATGGAAGAAGCTTTGGAACGCTTAAAATAATATTTATCAGGGTAGAAGCAGCAATACTGAGTAGTAATTATCGTACCTAGCGTACGAAAGGTAATAAATTATAGTGCACTCGAGATGTTGCCGCGTTTATAATGTGGTAAAAACAGGGTCCTCATGGATATGTTAGTTAAAAGTAAAATGTGGCTACAATTGGCTTCATACCACTAGATGCCTTAGAACAGAGCCGCCCTCTGAGCCGGACCAGCAGGCCAACTGCCCCAGGCCCCGTGTCGTTGAGGGCTCCGGATTTTGGAAGAACTCGGTAATTACCGGATGGGGAAATATAACGATAAAAATCTGGTGTAACTGCTGTATAGGTATATCATATCTGATTTTGGTCACAGTGTACCTTCATCGTCGCTTTTTGTGACTAGATACCTGAATCTGTGTACTATTTTGGGCTCGTACTCAATTTCTGGAATTTTAACTTAAAGATACAGGTAAAACTAAGAAGTGAACCGAAAGCAATAGTAAATCATACCACAAATTGGCTTTACAGAAAAGGGCTCCTCTAACTACGTTTTTTGGATCCGTAACCCACAGTTTTCCTGGGCCGCATTAGTCATAGCTGCCCGGGGCTCCGGCCCTGCCTGAGAAGCTTCCTCCGCGTCGTTATTGGTGAAAAAAAGTTCTAGAATCGGCCTTTATCTTAGCTTTCCTGAAACGTTTCACTTTCACTGATGGCACACTTTAGGTATTGAAAAAACAAAGTAAAGGTACAAAACAGTTAGACGATTCGACGAAATACTTTTAGTAGACACTTATCTCCAGCTATACCAGCCGGCCGCAGTGACTTTTCTATTAAACTACTTAATTTTGACATATATCATTAAAATTTTCTACTAACAAAAGATACACCAAGTACAAAGGACTGCCACGAAAAAAGTTTTCGTGACCGGGAATAGAACCACGGACCTTTGCCTTTGCGGGACAATAAGCAGACCACTACACTACCCAAGCAATAACATGAGACCTGGACCGGGTATCGAACCACGGATCTTTGGCTTTCCGAGCCGATGTGCAGGCTACTAAGATCTTATTCATACATATCCTACAAAATTGCCATAAGGATTAGGAAGCCTGGGTTGGGTATTGGTCTGCCCATTGGCCCGGAAAGCCAAAGGTCCGTGATTTGATTCCCGGTCCTGGAAAATTTATTTTTGATGGCAATTTCAACGGATTACCTAAAGAAATAACATGGTATGGTTCCATAAATGTTCATGTCCTATTCTAAAATAATTTTGGCTCCCGATACCCAGTTTGTCGGGAAAATGGCATTTACTTTACCTGAAATATCCGCTATGTTTATTTATACTGTACCCTATCTTTCTCTTGGCAGCACGTAGTTTTAAGGTCAATTGTAGGATTAATTAGCATAGGAGGGGATGAAAGTAATGTTTATGTCAATTATAAGGCTCTTTTATATTGGTTGTCTGGGTATGCCAAAAATACTTTCAATTCGCTCTATGGTGGAGCCATCTAATTATCGAAAAGGTCCGTTAAAGACACAGTTACGTAAATACTCGTGACCTTGAAGTAAAACTGAACGAGAAAATAAATTGATGATTCATTTTAATAAAGTATCTAAAGGATTCCATTTGAACTATTATAATTTTATTTCGTCATTCAATTAAGCTAAAATAAGTTTACTTGTATAAATTAAATTAGTCTTCACGTGCACTTGAACCTTGATTTATATTTCACTCGCAACGAGCGACACGCTTGCCTGAAAACTGGAAATGACTACAGAAGGCCCTCCGTTAAGCGCATGATACCTGAACTTAAGACGTGGGCGTCCCTCGTCTAACGTTTGGGTTACCCGTTTAACCTTAAAGAGCATGTGTATATACCATTTTCAGCTTTAAAATTGTTTTATATATCCTTCAGCTTTAGTACCAAATTTCATAACAGACAGATATTTCCACCTGAAAGACAAGGAGCGCTGAGTGTAGCAAACTCTTATTTTTCCAATCCAAAAGAACATTGCATTTATGCTGCATTTTTTGCAATTAATTTTCAAAGCTGTTCTCCAACTATTACAATTAACAAATGTTTTCATATTCTAGGCGTAAATTACTTAATTGTGCGTTGAGACCATCAATTATCATGACCCAAATATGAGATAATACTTGTTTTACAACATTTTCTATCCATTATTTAAATGGTATACTTTAGGTACTACTAAACTTTCATGCTTGTATTATGTTTTCAGTGCACTTTTAGGAACTAAATATGGCATTTGTGTCACTTATTTGTTTTTCTCAGTGAAAATCTATAATTATGGCGAAGTTCTTTTCATTCTATATCCAACCTTATTTTCCAATAATGTTAATCAACATCTCTTTTTCATATTGTCAATGTTCAATGATAAACAAGACATTAAGAATTAACTCACCCGTTATTCAGCAAGGTGGCTATCCTTGCAACACGTCTGTACTTACCAGTACTCGTTTTTACTTGCCAGAATCGTTTATAGGTAAATTGGGGTATCCAATATGGCGGAAGACTGTTACATATTTGTGACGTCACACTCTCTATTTTCCACTATGGTGTGGAAGGACGAGAGGCGGAGTGACGTAGGCAGAGAGAGGATAGAGAAGACAATAGATGGCCGTATAAAGGGAAAGAGAGAGAGAACGAGAGAGGCGGAACAAGATACAAAAGATGCGAGCCCAAATCCGGATCTCGTGGAACGAGGTAAGAGGAGGAAAAGGGGATCGAAAGAATCGCAAGGAAATTATTTCTGGGCCCTTGAGCGAAGCGGTAAAAAATTATACGGCTTGGAAACAGTCCCGGGTGCGAATTTCCCTCACGCAGGTTCACGGGTGAAATTTCACTTCCAACTTCCTCGAAATGGCTTTGGGGAAGAAAATATAATAATATTCCCCTTCCCATGGCCGTGCAAACAGGCATGGTTGTACGCAGAGAGCGGGGAAGCTCAAAACTTTACCCTTTTTTTATATACATATTTCCAAACCTTTTCCGCGCAGGATTCGTGCCTAATTTAGCCGCTCTCTCTCATCTATTCTTTCTCTCGCCATGGTTTAAAAATATATATAGCATGTCGCCACAAAGAAGAAATGAAGTCGACATTTTGGGTCTTCCGACTATGTCTCCGCTCATCTGATACGGCGATAACTCATGCAACGCGAGAGACCGAGAACTTAGGAGACACAGAATCGTAATGTAATGGAATCGTTCTAACTTTGGATCTGCTAGTTTGCCCCGGTGTATGACATTTCACCAAACTTTCGAACAATGAGAACAAGCCAAGTGTTACAATCGAGATGATCAACCAGATGAGGTAACTTGTTGAAGCTGGATCCTGAGGTGAATTCGTAACAAATTATGATCATGAAAATATCTTCCTCCTAAAATTTCACAGTTTAATACATGTGTATCAACGCATCTTCATACACTGTTGTATATAAAAGTTATGAGACACTTAACTTTTGGAAATTTTTCATCAGAAATTTTCATAATTTTGATTTTCATTGGAATTAGTATTGGAACTGGTATGATACACTTTCAAAGGTCACTATATTTATTTTCTGGCTTTCATTTACATTGCGCATAATTAAAAACAACGGAAAAAATAAGGGAATACTTTACCCTCGAATACCTCGTTGGCTTTAGTTTCTGTCATACTTTACTAGCGTCCTCCTGCTCCTGATACATTTATTATTCCTTCTCTCAGGACTACCCTCAGCCAAAACCATCCATCACCTACTTGATTCACCTTATACATTCATCTTACTTACTATGTTATTTGTCAACTGTTTTTACCATTGAGGTAGACGGGAACAGCGCTTGCTGTTGTAGCCAAAGTTAGAAGCAGGAATGTGGGCGTGGCCAGTCTGCAATTTTTGTTAACCCCGATTTTTCCCTTCCGCTTATAGGCTAACCCATTACTTTGCAATTTGGTATGAATTTTCTTTATATATATATTGCTAGCTTATATTTCTAAATTTATTTCCTTTTTCTGTAATATATATATATATATATATATATATATATATATATATATATATATATATATATATATATATATATATATATATATATATATATATATATATATATATATACACACACACAATGGAAAACTTCGCCAAATGGCCACAAACACAATTAAAGAGGAAACTTACAGGGGGGTAAAAAGAAGAAGAATCTCTCTGTGACTGAGGAAGGGCTTACACCCGAAACGTTTCTAAGTATGACTTTCTCTTTACTTTCGTCTTTTGAAATTAGCGCTCTCTCCGTCAACTTCAATGACAATAACAGTTGAAAAATAATATAGTGAGTTACATGAATGGATAAGGCGGATCAAGTAGATGATGGGTGATTTTGGCAGAGAGTAGTCCTAAGAGAAGGAATAGTAATTGTATAAGGAGCAGGAGGGCGCGAGTAAAGTATGACAGTAATTCAAGCCAATGAGGTACGCGAGGGTAGAGTACTCTATAGGAAATTGGTAGAGTCAGCATAGCAGTCTTACCACCGTCACTTTAAGTTAATTGGGTAAGTAGGAAGATATTAAAGACTCTACCGAAGAAATATGGTGAGAAAGTGGGATTCATTGAAGAAACAGATGACATGACGCTCGTGACAAAGATAAAAAGTCACAGACGAATAAAAGAGAAAAGCAAAAGGAAGAAAGAGTCCTTTGAAGATAGGAAAGTTGAGCAAGAATGATAGATAAATACTCAAACTGATCTGAACGAAAAGTATTGATAATATCTTGCCACGGAAAGTGAACAGTACGTGATGATGCATGTAATATTCTCTAAATCCAGCAATTCAGGGCACAGGATTCCACTGGGAGAGGAACCCTTGCAGCCTCACAGGGAAAAGCGGAGTCTATGGGATTTATAGGGCGGCGACAACGAGAGGAATCGATAAGGAGATGAAATCCCCAACGGGAAGAAAGCGGAAGAATGAGTGAAGGTGGAATGGGCGAGGGAAGAGAAGGTTGTTGAAAAGGAAAGAAAGGGTCGAAGGCGAGGGAAGTGAAGAACAGAGAAAGAATGAGGGTGGGTGGAGCGGTCGAGGTGGGGGGGGGAGGGAGGGAAGAAAAGTGGTGCCCTTTCTGAGAGGCATCGCGGGGGTAAGTAGTTGCACGCGCGCGAAAGAGAGGGATTGGCTCCGTGGAATATTTACAAGTGTTCGCTTTTAAGGAGATGCGCGCGGTTTTTATTTTATGGAAGAGTGCGTCGTCGAGTAAAAGGGAAATGATTCAGCTGCGAGGTGGAGGAGGCAGGAAAGGGAAAGAGCAGAACGATATCGCGATACATCGACCGTGGTTTGCTATACATATGATATAGCAATAAAAATTAGCTCCGGCCATACGAATTTATACAAACCGTTTTCAATTTGAAATTATTTAAAAAATTCTAAGATATTCATTACAAATCGGTGATGAAAATTTAAGTGATTGGCAGAGGTAGGTCAAGAGAGTCGTAGAATGAATGGTATTGGCAGTAATTTGGTGGAATTCCTTCACAAGGAAATGATTAATTACTTTTATGAATTTCGGGTCGTAAGAACGTAGTAAATCTTTTGTGTAAAGCTAAGTAATTAATAATTTCATTCAAAAAGTTGTGTATAAATCAGGTGGAAGATACGTTAATAAAAAGAAAAAGAGAAGTATTACGAAAAGTAGGGTTGGTATGAAAAGATTTTGAGTGTAAATTAAGGTAAAGAAATATGATATACTAATATGGAAGAAACTATCAAAGTAAAGAGATCAAAATCATTTGTGAGCACAAAATACGCGTCACCATGCGATAGGAGATACATATTGTGCGATGCTTTAAGTAAGAATATGTATAAGTAAGCGTATAATATATAAGCGTAAGCGAATATATATAAGTCTATAAGTAAGAATATATATTTCTTTCAAATCGAATTAGAACGTACAAACCCGTCATATCGTAGAGCACACACAGCCAAATGAGCATTCTTCTCAGCGTTAGACCTGAAAAATAAGCTTTTTTATGATATTTTCCTCCTCAATGGACTCTTCAAGCATCTTTCATACAATTATATTGCGATCATGGTTTTCTTCGTACACGATCTCTTGCTCCTAACATTATTAGTATTCCTCCCCTTAAGATATTCTTCCAACAAACTCACCCTTAACTTCCTTCAAACACTCCTAACTTGACTAACTTCCAATACGCTGACATAAATCTGTTTCAAATGGACCCCAATCTATTGCATGAACATTGAAAAACCATTGAGGCAACTGCTCTCATGTATGTCCATCACCGCAGCCTGTACTCCACCTTCTTTCATCACCCATTCAATCCGATTTCCATGCATCAGCTTTTTGCTCAAACTTTCCTCACGCAGCCCAGTTGATTTTATCACAAAGGCTATCTATGGTTTAAGGTATGGTTGTATGAGGGAGAGGCAGAATTCTCTAGATTATTACACGTGCAGGACCCTATCTACTAATTAAATTATATTTATATGTTCATCTCAGCGAATGTTATACCCTTCTTCGCCTCTCACCCTCTGAAAAACTTAAACAGCAATATAATTTGAGAATCGCATTTGCTTGTAGAGTAAAAAAAAATAAGTTCGAAAATGTTGAATGGTGAGAGGAAGTGGGCGAATGACAAATTGAATCGTGGCCGCAGAACTAACATGAAGACGCGTCAAAGAGAATACCGGTAGGGAATGTACACTTTCACACGGTCATTTTACGATAATTTGTTTCACGAGTGATCTCTGGAGGGAGAGCAGGCAATTTCGGGTCCATTTGCAAAAGAAAGACGTTCTCTTTTCCCCGCTAAAGGCAAAAGGGAAGGGAAAATGAGAGAGGATGGCGGTGAGGGAAGGATGAAAGGTGGCCAGGGAGCAGGCAGGCAGTGGAAATGGCGTACCGTCTCCTCCTCCGGGCCAACTTCCCCAGAAATTGTGAGAGCCAGAGAGGAATAAAAGCGATTTGGAATGGATAGGTTTATCTATCGCAAAAGTTTATGGAAATAGTAAAGTAGACGATTTCGGGACGTACGCTACGGAACTTTCAAATACCGTATGGAGAAGAGGCTAAACGAAAAATTTCTTATTCCTACCTGTCACAGCGATTGGAGAGATAGGATGTCTCACACGATATGCCACCCAGTTTCGACTCTATTCACCATGAGACCTCGAGACTGGGTTCCTCGTAAAGTCATAATGATGAGTGATTTCAACCACATGCCTATTGATCTTGCAATTATAAACCTCATGCCTCTCTAAAGATGCTACTAATTGGCGAAATCGGTCGCAAAAATAAATAAATACACCATGTGGAATGATAGCATTCTTTTTGCAGTTACTCTTTCTATATTACAGTCTGATTCCCATTTTTTGTCAATTTTTGGTGAACAGAAATTAAGTTTTCATTGAAACTTTCAATAGTTTTTTCTCCTAATCTTAAACCGTGAGGCTTTTATTGGTCGTGTAAACCGCAAGGCTGTATTAAAAGTTATACCGTGAGACATACTATGGAAGGAGCGCATCTACGCGTCGTACACGGAGTTAAACAACAAATGTTACGTATTTGAATTTCCATTCAATTCAGAAGTTCCTCGAATCATGTTTTCGGGCCAAATACTATCATTATTGTGAGAAAGTTTCTCCGGGTACTCCGATTTCTTACCTTTGCCATAGAAATTTAATCCTTAACCGCTAACAAAAATGTCTTGATCGGTTCTTGCGTAGTGGTCACTTTTTGGCAGCTTCCATCTGTGAGATCTCTATCGGATATAAGATAATGGTTTCATATTCTCCAAGTAATAAAATATATCTTATGCTATTAAACGAGCTATTTATGTACGTAAGTTTGGGTTTTGTTCTCAAAAATGACTCTAATGATTTTGACCAAATATTTTGGTACATTGAATTTTGACGAGCACATAAGATTGATTCGTCTCACTTTTGAGAAATTTATCAAGCGTTTAAAAAATCACTTTGAAAAGACAAATTGTAAACACTGTTTTTTTGGGTAACGAAGGCAGCAACGTACCAAACCATAAAAGAAAACATAAAGCAGGTGTGAAGGCATACATAGAGTAACATAATAGCTCTCAAGATATCAAAATTAAATTTTTATAAAATTTACGATTCTAGTTATATATATTTGCTTTTAATATAGCATTGTTTCAATGCTTACATACATAAACTCCACTTTATCCGGCAAGATATTGTAGAAAAGCATATATAAAAATGATACTCAAACGATATCGTACTGTCTACCAAATTTATTTCAAACTCTTACAACACGTGTTTCAACTGTCAAGCAGTCATCATCACGTAAGACTAACCTTAACATAAGCAGACATGAGCATATATATTGGGAGTTACATTGTCCAAACACAGTAGTGGGGGGGAGGTTGGGGATGGTTGTGGTACGAATAAAGGGGGGGGTAGGATAGGAGGGGAAGGCTAAAATCATGAATGGGAAATGATCCTTTGTTCGTCCAAAAAGACAGTTGAAACACGTGTTGTAAGAGTTTAAAATAAATTTGGTAGACAGTACGATATCGTTTGAGCCTCATTGCTTACGTACATATTTTATTTTTGATCAAAGCTCAGTCATGTGGCATTCAAAGTGAGCAAATAACTAATACCACAGCTAAAAGAGATCAAGATTATGAAGGGACATCACTATGGTCGGTGCGTACCAGGCATACGCAGTTGCAAAAATATGTCTTCATAAAAAATGAACCTAGAAGACAACCTTACATTACAATTTATGACCTATAAATGCCTATAATTTCAGAAACGAGAGACGTGGATTTGATCTTGAGGGCGAAATTAAAGTATGGCATTTTTTAATTCCTCCAGGCGTGCAACATCCAGGCGACCGTGCTCAAGGGCAAAAAAATAACTGATATTACTGCTTTCCACGAAATGGTTGCGTACTCATCGCTAAAAGCAAGAGGCTGAGAAGTTAGACTAGTGGCTCCGTCAACGAGCACTCATTAACTGTTGGACACATTATGTGAGTGGAAGGATAACATTTATTTTTTGCCGCTGGATTATAAATGGCTCAAGGGTGTCTTCGCTTCACGCTATTTTTCTTCATTTAAATCATTAAAGGGTGGCACGCAGCTGCGTTCCCTGGGATGAGTTTCGTTTACAAAAGGGTGAGGGGTCGATATGAGTGAAGCGAGCTTTGAGATGAGGGCTAGAAGGATGGGCAGTAACCAACAACGTTTTATGATGACTCAGCATTCAGATGCATCCCGTTGGTGTCACTGTTGAGTCTGTTCCGACATCTCATCGTGGAAACGAAGTCTCCGCATAAATGAGACTTTTCCCTCTTGCGTAGCTTATCCTTCATCACTTCTTTCAGTCGCATCTTCAAGCATTAGTTGTATCTATTGTTCTACGGCCACGTTCAAATTTGGTTACACGGCCCCAGAACCTTCAGTACGCAAAATCAGCGTAAGTCTGGAACATACTTCCGATGCGTGATAGGCCAATTGAGCTTCGTTGAGAAAAACGTCAAATGATCGAGTTATAGTATCCATCGGCCTTCCATCTTTAGTAATAATGAATTTTAGAACCAAAATTCACGAGAAAAATGGAAACTGTAAATACCCAGAGGAAAATCATTACAGTTTTTATTTTAAAATAAAATAATAAGACAAATTATGTATTCAAATTTTTTCTCATTATGTCCCCGAACGTTACCATATCGGTCGCAATGGTGAATTTGAGCCAAGATTGGCACGGCCGGCCAGTAACATTTTACCTTTTTATCCTGTAATTCCTTTCTCGGTCGTGTAGTTGATTCAAATGTTGATATTGTGACATGATTTAAAGCAAAATTAAAATCAGCCAGTGGATTGATTTGAACAAAAGAACCTTAACCCCTAGACCAATAATACCTTAATTAGTAGAGATAAAAACTGTATTTTTGGCAGTTATAGGCTTCAGAAGTAAGCTCTAATGCTCGTACGAGTCCTTTATTGGGTCTAAATATATCCGTTTGTTCCCGCAGAGGGTCTAAACTGAATTTATTTTACGTCATTTAGGCATAGTTAAATATTCACGCAGAAAATTGCCACTCATAAATTTGGCAATGGGATGGAGCATTCTTAAAGTGGATCCAATTTCAAGTAGTTAGCGTTGTGTACACACCTAAAGGATAAGTTCACCAAAATTGACAAGTAATACAGGTATAACAGAATGCATCTAAACGAATCATTTTCAACACCCGTGAAGTACCTCTCATTCGCTCATAAGTTAGAAATTAGCTAAATACACAACTGTTACATCGAAATTGAACCGTGCACACATTGTTTATTTTTCAGGGTTTCTACAGGCGCATGACTCTATCTAACTGAAAAATTTCTTAAATTCTCAGCATTGCTTAATTTCTCAGCATACATTCCTGTCCTTCATGCCATCCATTGAATCATTCCTCTCTCTCCCGCTCTTCCCTGCTAACCCAACACTATCCCCGATATTCTCACTCTGCGCCACTTATTACCTCTTAAACTAGTACTCTGCCTACTCATAATCTCCCATAGTAAGTTTTTCTCCTCCCCAAAATAACAAGAAATTTGGGTTTCTTTTCATCCTCCTCAATTGCCACAGCGAATGAATGATCACCTCAAGGCAACTCTTGTTCCTTGCCCAGAGTTTACATTTCTACACCATACAACACTATACTCTAATTAAAGTCTTTGTCAGCCACCCAGGCTCCTCACATTGCTACCCGGGTCTTTTGGAAGCGTCTGTTTTACAAAAACGTCAAGCATATTTTTAAGTTGCAAGCTCGTAATTCCAAATAGGTATACCACTGATAACAAAATTTGCTTCCCAAAACTCATCCAAATTCAAAGAGTTACCGCCTTAATACCCTGCGAGGATGAAGATACAACTAAGGCTTTCAATCATTAGGGAAAGTATATCTAGCAAGGTCAATGAAGCTGGGTGAAAGAGATGAAGCGCAGATGTAAGAGTTACAGCCCGGAATAGCTGTAATTTCCAAAGCGGCGTCAGTGAAAGTTCAACGAGGAGCATCGACCAGGAAGAGAACCATGATTATGGCTTCAAGTTAAGTGAATGAATTCGCGGAAAAAGGAAATAAATTGAGATATAGAGACAAAAGATCTTTTCTCAGAAACCTTTTGTAAAGTCCATTTGGGTGGAAACATTTCTTCAAACGACGCGACCCAATTTGACAACCAGATACAGCGTAGGAAGTCACAAATAATATGAGGTTAGTTATAGCTACGATATTCTACAGATAATATTTATAGACGAAAAGGAGTTTGAGAGTAAAATACCGTTCCTTTTGATAAAATGTATTTATTTCTTTTCCAATCAATTATTAAAAATAGTTTAGAAAATTTTAATTTATCCCACGATAATCTTACTTTGGTAAATGAATGATGAGATGAACCATTTCAAACTTATTTCACCGAATGTACATAAAAACCAACCAAAGGTGAGATCAAATAGAAAGGGAAAAAATGTAAATGTAATTGAACCCGTTTATATTGCACGATATAGTGATTGTGTGGCATGCTAATCATAGCTTACTATATCAGCCAAATTTTATTGTTGTGTGGTTTATGGATTTCGTCACGGTTAATAATCGCGAATTAAACTTAACGTCTGAATCGAATAGCCTCTGGCGTTAACCAAATTTAAAAAAAAAACTTCATCACAATGGAATTCAATAGATTCCTAACACTTAAAGTGGGAACTTTATAGAGAGCGCTACGAGTGGTATAGCTTTCCAAATACTTCAAAAAAGTTCTTAGGCTCAATTTGGACCTCATCCACGATATGATGAATTTCCTACATTCAAGCGGATAATTTGCATTAATTACGAATTTTACGAGCTCATTTGCCTACTGATGATTTTAGCATGTACTACTTAAGCTATTAAATTGTAAACTATTTGTATACACAAGTTTGGTTTTCTTGAAAGTTTTGAGATTCTAAATGACCTTGATCATCCTTGCATTCATTCATTTATTCTGTCAAAAATCCCAACCAAACTGTGGCAATTCCGAGATAGACTCTTAAGTGCCCTTTGATGATTTATTTGGGCAAATATGACTTGCATATTTCAAGTTCAGCATCCTCATAGAAGGATCTATGGTTCCCCTACTGTATACACCCAAAAAGGTGAGAGTATTGGAGATAAAAGAAGCCGAGCTGTGAGTAGGTGTGGCATAAGGGGTAACTGCATACTTGTTCGGAACAGTTGGGTGAGTTTCTGATGAGTTGGAGAGTGAGGAGACATATTTTGTAACGACTGGCCGGCGCTTGCATGGAAATGAACACTCATTTGTATGGGAGCGTGTTTCTCAGCATTCGGAGGGGTACGAACCAACAAGACCGCCATCGGGGGTTTGGGCGAGCCGCGATCGACCTTAAAATCAATCGGAGGAAACGGCCGAGGAGGATAAGAAGAATAAAGGATGAGTGAGACAGAGAGAGGAAAAGGTTCGGGAACTGGAAGAAATATCAGCGGAGAGGTAGAGAGAGGGGGGGATGTTGAGCGTGTATGAGGAATGGGAGAGGTTTTCCGAGGGATTACGGACCCGGGGGATGCAGGCGATAAGAGGCTAAAGCGCAGGAGGAAAGAGGAAACTCCGGGATTGGAAGGGAGAATGCCAGTGCTTTTGCGTAAGGATGAGATGAATGTCAGGGATTCATGGGAAGGTTTAAGTCCGTCCCGAGGTTTTATTCGGACAAGGGTGTCGGACTGATTTACCATGTTGTGTGAGCTTTGGATAGGCGTAAACAGCTACAGGAGTAAGCAGCCTTCAAGAGGAAAGTATTTATGGAATTTATGGAGCGGATTGAGGGTCAAAACCCGGTACAACCTCCCCGGCGAACCGTTTGAAACGTTTGCTATCGACGTCCGGCTCAAATAAGGTGTACCAATCGCCATTCCAGGAATATGAAAATTTACTAATTAAGATCTTATGATCTTCCCTCAAGGTATATAAAAATTCTAGGTGTGAATTTAGTAAGAGAAGTTTTTGGCTCAAAAATCAATAAAAATTGGAAGAAACGAGTTCGTTTCGATACAGATAAAAGTTTCTGGTAAAACTGGGAAGGTTATGAAATGACATTTAGAGTGGAAACACTCGCGATGGAAATCGAAAGAGGGTCACAGTTGTGTACAAATGTTCTTACTTTAGAATAATACCAGCAGCCATGAAAGCAAAGTGTCTTCTGAGTAAACGAAATCGCGGAATAATTATTGTGTCCCGGTGATTATGATTTCCTACAGTCAATGAGAATAATAATTTATATTCCACTGAGCGACTGAATTAGTGACCCAACATTAATCTTATTAAGCCCTAATTCAATACAGGTCGAATCGGATGACACACCACGGGTGATGCAATTAAATATGACCTAAAATTACCAGGGAGCTACCGCAGGGGTAAGTAAATATATGAAACCGTAAATAAGTACATTTTAAAGAAAACGAGTCGACACTGCATGCAAAGTAAGGTTAAACGTGGGGAATTTTTGCCTTGAATGAAAATATATCAATGGCAGTAATCAATGACAAGATCAAAACTGTCATTGTTTAAAGCGGCCGCCCGTTCAAAAGTTTAACTCTCTTTTGTTTGTTCATTTATTTAGGGCAGGAATTCAGGGAATGCTTGCACCAGGGGTGAAAAAAGCGTAAGAGAATTGATCAAATTCTGCGTAAATACAAAGCTTTGAACTGCACCAAGTGATATTTTCAAAAGGCCTGATTTGGAACGCGGAAAAAACGTTAGCAATCACAGTCGGTGAAGCGTTTTTATGAGGTGACCAGGGTGCAAGCCACATTCCCGACTGTCCAACCATATCAGTAGAGTTCAATACGCTTAAATATTACGTTCATTTACTTGGATGATTTTACTTAGTGTTTCATAAGTGCTTTTCATTCTGGCTGGAAAAGATTAATTGCGGAAAACTTTTCAAAAGCTGTACAAATACAGAATTGCTCTCTTCAAATAATGGATAATCACCTAGTAAACGTGATCTTAAATAGACCACATAACATTCAAGAGCGTGGTTATAACTAATTATTTGTGAAACCGGGAGCATTGTACGGGGCATTATGTTGCCCTGCAGTGTATCATTTGAAAAACCTAGTGCTGTATTGACTGAGAATGGAATTGAGGTGCATCCGGCGTGAGTAGGGATCCCATTGTAGTTCGGAAGCTTTAATTTACTTACGCTCACCCCAGATTTGACAGCACTAAAGCGGATGGAATTAATATAAACTTTTAGTAAAGCTGTTTATCAAAATATTTGAGTTTCACAAAATAGTTTCCAAGGATTCTAATACAGATTATCCACAATTTGACCAATCTTTAGGAGATCAATAACTATAGAGGCAAATTTTCAAATAATTGCGATAAGAAACGACTTTTCCCATCAATAGTATAAATCACCATAAACGCAAATAAAATAGAATTGGAAGAATAATCAGAACTGAAATGTATGCATACCGCTTAAATTCTACGGCTAAAAAAACGAAGTGTCATGACAGAGTCTAATAAGAATGAAGTTAGTCGATATAGTTAGTCATGAATCGTGTAATTACGGGTATTGCGTAAATTCCGACGAATTAAAGATCTCTTTAAGAAATTGGTAAAATATTTGCCTTTCCGCTGACTGCAGAGATGAGAATCAGCACAAGTCGGAATCATAGCGCAGTCTACTCACAATTCTCTCAAAGTAGGTGAATATTTTTCTAACACTTAAAAATATTTTATAACAATGAATCTGAAGAGTCGTATTACAATGAAGCAGGTGTAGGTAATGGCTGGTAAAGTACAACGAATGATCCTTCACCTGTGAAATAGTTTCAACGGGCAATTATTTCCTCACGTTTACTACATAACACCACGAAAAATTGAGCGTAAAATCTAAAATATTGCCAGTTTTATAATTAAAATATAACATGAGAAAACTTTTTAAAGCATAGGCTGGGATAAATGCTCATGTTAATGAAAGACAACTTTTCGAAGTTCCTACGTGAGACGGGGTCTGCACTGTCTAGTCTGCACTAGTCATTACCACGCATTACGCCTGAAGCGGAAGCAAAGCAGCTAGTTACATACAATTAGAGCAGGAATAAAAATCTCCACTGGATAAAACTACATTACGACAAATGGAATAATGCTGAACATCATATATGTTCCTGGAAAGAGAAAGCTGAACGTACTCTTGACGCATAATAATTACAAAATATCTACCATTTAGTGGCTGAAATGATGCCTAATTACGCAAGGGTGGTAATTATGCGATTGATGTATCGACTAAATTCATCCTTATTAGCCTCCGTTATGGCACCACTCTGATTGCTGTTTGCTTTTCCGCCCTAATTATTCATTCAAATTTTTTTTACGTTTAAGGGGATTAATACCACTTAGAAGAGTAGTCAATTCTTATCAACATCATTTGAATCTTAGCTCCCGTCATCATTGATTTCCTGTTGAAAAATTAATGAAAAAATATTGCAAGAAGTTTGATTCGGACACAAAGCAAAGCTAGGACATTACTTTCAGAGGTATAATATTTTACATAATTTAGACGATATTCTCAATCAAGACCGCAACTTAATGGAATGTAAAAGAGAAACTGTCAATAAAGCTAATTCGTCCCGGTGATGAATGGGCCTTGCCCGATCCTCACCTCAACCGGTTTGCGGGTTTGTATCCTGTCTGGTTGATTTTTCACCAGTTAGAGCAAGATAGAGTTTAAACGTGCATTTGAATATATGAAATTGGCTCCCATTGGCAAAAGTCTCGCGCAATAATGATAAATTATTTAGTTTCAATTGACAGAAAATGCAAAAATGTACACAAATAAAACCATACCGTCACTCATTAGTACTTAAACATCGTCTTAGGCTTCATTTTAAAGCGTGCATTGTCAGTTACCCTTGTTTCGGCCAAATTTGTGCGTCAGCATAAAATGACAAATGAAGTCGGGAGTAGACGGGAATCTAAAGATATTACCGTGGCATGAGAATACTGAAAACAGGAAGTGATGGGGCTGGAACACGGGGAAATGTCCGAGTTTAAAGCCTCGCACAAGACATCTGCAATGAAAATGGCTCAGGTGGATGAGAGGCATAAAACACACCGTGACAAGGCTCGGGAAACGACGCAAAAACCTTCATTCTCCCTTATATAAAAAATAAGAGGCATTATTCGCGGCGGAGATAGGGCTCATAAATGAATGGAAAATTCCCTCATAGGCGCTAATTTTGGACGCTTTTCATTTTCAAGGCGAGAAATTTGTCATTTTGATCGGCGGTTGAATGAATGCTGGGCTCCCTCCCCTCCCCTTTCCTCCGCTACCGTTCACAGCATTCTGCAAAGTTGAGGGAGTTCATATATCACATCTCTGGACTGGACACCTCTTCATAGTAGCTGCCCAACAAAAATTCATGCGGCAAGGTTTAATAACATGTGGGATATTATAAACCAACATAAATCACTGGCAAAAAGTGACAGGGTTAAGTGTTTAATTCCGACATCAACTCTGTTCCTCTCACCGAAGTGACTGAAGACCCTTCTGACTCGGTTCATTAGGAGGAAATATATACTGCCACATGCCGTACACTATCATTCCTTTTGATGAAGTTATTTTAAATTTATCATACGAATAGAACATTGTTCATGGAACATTTTTCTCTCGCGTTTCATTACTGCACTATGAAAAATCCTTCGAGTATAATTTTTAGCTAATCCATGAGACGTGAAACCTCCCCAAATAAACCGCCGTTATTTTATAGCGCAGGAATAAATTTTACTAATTAAAATTTTTGCACTCGGCTCAGACAACTTTATGTCATTTAAAACAGATAAATATGGAACAATATCCACGAAAACTACACACCGACCTATTATCCCCCACACATTTAGTCAAAAGACCATTACAACATTTATACCATCTGTAATTATCCGATAAAAATATACGTGGTTATAACTAATAAAGAGACTTGTCGATTTTTTTGCAGCTCATCTCTTACAAATGCATATAATTCAAAGTGCACTGAACAAGAAGTGCGTAAGGCGAATACGGAACACAATCGTGTTGGAACGCGTCTTTATATTTTTAAATGCAAACAGTTTTCTACATTTGTACATCGACGCATAATACTTTCTTCATTTAATTCCTACCCCTCATATCAACCTGATTTCATGAGGCATTTGCTTATTGTCTTAAAGTATCTACCTCTGGTCAACAAGAGAATGATTACTGGAATGAATTAACGCTTTTCATAAAATATAAAGTCCAGCTTAAGTATCTATGGTTTCGAATAGCGAGTTACCCATTAGCTTGTTGCATGGACCCGAAGAGACTAATATTAAATTTGCTACAGTTCGTTTCAGGGGATTTCCCGCAGATATTTGGAACTCAGGAATTTGACCTTATCAACGCTCTGTGACAATTATCAAATGATGGTCATCATCGGGTATTCAACAAGTTGACTGGTAGGTTTTTGGACAATCCTTACCCTGTGTTTTCTGAGATATTTCTCGCATTAAGTGCTCGCTATAAAGTATCTATTGAGTTTCTCTCACTCCTACAATGTATTTCCCAAAATGTCTATTTCATTTCTTCCTCTCTCTCGATTCCCCCGCAGTGCACCCTCTATAACCCTCTTTAATATGCCCCTCTCTTCTCAACACGTCCTTCATTTACCTTCGCTGCCTTGTCTAAATCGTAACCACCAACTTCCTATCATATTTCTCCACTCCCTCGTATGCCTTTCTTAGCTTTAAGCTAATTCTCTTCATTCTTCTCCAAACCCACGCTCCAAATTCCTCTATTCTACAGACAACCTCTCATTTTGTCATTCTATTCTATAGTCTTATATGCTCACTTATCTCCTCATCAAGGTAATCATCTAAACAGCGCTACGCTGTATATAAAGGTTTACATCAATTTTTTCTTGAATTCTCTTCTCAGATACCGACCATGCCATTTTTCATTTTCCTTTAAAATTATTCTTTGTAAAAATTGGAATTGAAAAATTGAAAATAATTCTATAATTAAATCTCTACCTACTAAACCATTTACCTCAAAATCGTAACCTAGACACGTTAACTGTACTCTCTGCCTTACTTTACGCCGTTAAACGCTTATGTTAAACTCCGTAAGTTTACTTTTGGAATTATCGTTTCATTCGTCTTCGTATAACTTATTGTCACCCTAGGCCATTCTCCGTGTTCCTCTAATACATTCATATTTGACTGCAATGGCCGCTTTACACGGTAAATTTTATTAAAAAATGAATGTATAATAAATAGTACAAGAAAATGAGTGGAGTTAGAACAAATTTTATTTTCAGGTCAGTTATTCAGACAATCTTACAATCTACCACTTTGCACGGTACAATTTTCCTCATGACGGAATTCATACATTCGTTTGTAAAATAAAATGTACCGTGTAAAGTGGCCTTAAAACCTTGGCTGACTGGCTAACCAACGCATGGTAATTTGAAAATATTGCTGAATTTTCCAGAACCCTTCCCAACTTAATATCCTCCTCCATCACCTCCTATGCATCTCTAAACATTTCTTTACAGTCAATGTCAAAAATTCAATGGAGGACAGTTCTGGATTACTCATCGTCCCGCTAAGGACCGTTTCGACTTTTTTCCATCACTTACCCTCGCCTTTGCCGTCCAGCATATGAAAAGACCCCAAATGAGTGTCCCCCCAATCGACCAATCCCTCCATCAGCACTTAATTTATGCCGTCCAAGCCATTCTATCAAAAGCCCTCTAGTAATCTACCGAGTAGGCAAGAGCGTCCTGGCAGCATTGTAGGTTGCTATCTTCTAGCATCCTCATTACCTGTGTAGTGTACTCTGTCTCCATCTCTCCAAAATTTAAGCTGGTGGTCACCCAGAAATTTGTTGACTTAGCTCTCTAGCCTCCCATTAATAAGAGCTACTTTGGTCTCGTGCAAGATCTAAAATTCTGTCCTACAGTATCTCATATTTTTCCTTTGCTTTCCTTTGGGGAAGTGATGTTTTCTTGTGGTCCTCGTGCAGCACTCCTTCCTTGTAAGCCCCACCGATTAAAGAAAAAAATGTTCTTCTTCCGTTGTTCACCACACTTTTTAGAAACTCGTCGGAATATTACTCGACAGCAATGGTTTTTTTACTTAAAATTACAGGAAATATCCCTTTTATCTCTCCTGAATCTCTTTTTGTTCTATAATCAACATTCATTTATTTCCTGTAGTCGTTAAAATTTACGTACCAAAACCACTACCTACCAGTTATTTTACTTTTCTATAAGATATACCTGAACTTCATTATTACTGTACTGTATAGCTATATATTTCTGATTCAAACATATCTATGCATTTAGCGTACTGAGCATTTAAACACGCCGATTTTATTATGGTAAACGGAAAATATTTCAGAGGTTTAATTTTTAATTAGAAGACTAAATGGCGTGCCTTTTGAAAAATAAATATGTTACAATAGCGATTTTTTTAGTGCTCCTAAGAGCCAAAGAGTTCCATAAAGTACTGGTTTGGCTGAGATGGTTTTTGGATAGGCCTTCCAACTGGAGTTGAGTCTGAATACAACAAACTACTGACAGTACATTCCATCCCTACAGTCTGGGCTATTTACATCACTTATAGATTTGTCTCGTATGTTAGGCCTTGATTCGGAATAGAAGCTCAAATAAAACAAATAAAGATTCTGGTCCTGATGTGGAACGTGTAAGAGGTTTCGAGGAGTTTCTCTTCGTTTATTTTTGCCAGGATAGCCATGAATCTATTTTTTGTACAATACAAATGTGTACTTTGAAAAGATATCTGTTTTTACTCACCCACAGAGATATGTAGGATCCCTTGAATGGCAGAGCAAGTGGATTAGCAATTACACTATTCAATGCTCAAGCTTGGGACCTCATGGCCAATGAAGAATCTGCGGAAATAACACGATCAAAACTGATGATTTCCTGTAATTATGAGACATTTTACTTGTGAAATGTCAGTAACAATTAAATTTAATGGAAAATTATCACGATACAAAAAACGAAAATGATTTTTCATGACTAATTTAGGGGAATTTATGCTTAAAAAAAGGAAAAGTATTTTTTCTTTACTACTTTGAGATAGCGAATTTATCGCAACCGGTTGCAATTTTTAACATCATCTTTATGTATAGTCCATGTTGTAAAAAGGAAAGTACACTACTGTGAACAGCCTGGAAAATACTGTCAAACATCAAAACGGGTCGTAATCATGAAGTACCTAACTTCAAAGTGAGAAGCTAAAGAGTTGTCCTCACGACATGGTAATGAATTTTGCAGTCAAATGGTTCACTTTTCTTCTCACTTCATTTCTGAGGCATCAATTTCAAAGATAAATAAATAATCAACGGAAAATATGCTTTTAAGTTGCGAGGGAAAACCAAGGCGTATTATTATTGCGTTGCGCAAAAATAACTTTCAGCGTGAAAGATCTGTTCAAATAGAATTAGCGACCCAGACATTCAAAGGAAATATTTTTTACATAATAAGAGCTATTGAAGAAACCATTATTTTATATACAAATCATCTACTGACTCCTGTGTGTGCAGAACGCAGCTGTGACCTTCATCCCAGAGGAAAGACGAGCGGGTATCATTAACCCATTTCCGTCCAGAAAAATTTTTTGTTGCGATTTTGATGAATTTTTGTTATATCACTCATATGTACATGGAAAGTACTCATATAAATTATTGTGGTGATCGAGACCTTGAACTATGCAGCGTTGATAAGCTGATTGCGATAAAGTTCGCGGTTCCTCCTGCAGACCGTCATACACTCGACGTGTCAGGGTGTAGCCATATTGCTACGGAAGGCGAAAATGGATTAAGTTTTGTCAAATATTCTTTTAAATAATGAAAACTAGATCAAAGCGGACCCAGAGAAATGAAGAATAATATCAGTTATTTAAATCCACAATCAATGTGCTTATTGAAATTTTATAGATTTTAAAATGAAAGATTTAAAAAACTTGTTTTCAGAAACAAATTCTATTCTGTGATAGTCTATAGTCATTGTAAGCGTTACCATCAACAACTGACTCAAAAGAAATTCGGTACACTCATGCAAAAGTAAAGTAAATCCAATCAATGCAGCTATGAATGCCGTTCACAAAGCACCCTGTCTGGCCAAGTGACTTTCTGGTCGCGGGTGACTAAGTTAAGTCGCGTGAACTAAAACCAGATCGCGTCAAAACCTTTCGGATAAGTCAAAAAATCTGGCTTCATGGATTGGTGGGAGAAACACTGAATTTCATCAAAATTAACATTCACATCAACAATACAGACGAACTATTCCGCTCCTCATAACCCCGATGATTCTCATGCATACAAATCATAAATAATTTTTATAATGCCTTTGAATCCGAAATAACTGTCAATAGTAAAAAAATAAATTGCATTATGGTAATTATTTGCTTTTTAAGGGGCTTTACATTGTTTCCTTTCAGGCGCGGAGTTGTTTTCAATCATCGCTCGAATAACAAACGGCCCGGCGCGTAAACACATTGACATCAATCAATAACTCCTTTAGGGCAAAATATTAACCGCTATTTATCTCGCGTCGAAAGAGGAAAAATAACCTCGCCTCGAATGAACGACATTTTTTCCCATTAAAATTTCCTGAGCCCCTTCTGCGGCTTCCGGCACAAAAGGGGCCCACGCTAACCGCTTGCCCAAACACATACCCATTCCCAATGCCACTCCCTTAAAAAAAGGAAATACCCTGGAAACACCCTCCCGACACCCCCACGGCGCCAAACAGACAGCCCTTTCCTTCCCCGCCCAAACCATTCCACATCAGACCCGACAACCAATCGCGCCCTTCACGACTCATTCATCACGGTGACATCGTTTCGCAAGAGACTTTTCTTTCCGTCGTGAGGATAGGTTATTAATTCACTGCGTTTCGTTTGTGGAGAGGGGAAGAGGGTGGAGCCGGATTTGGTGGGTCTAGTGGGAGGAAGGGTCTATGGAGTCCCCCGAGGAAAGGAAAGTCGCGGCCCCGTTCTTTCCTCGGCATCGTACCCTCTGACATTCCGTCTTATCCCAGGCCTTAGAGATACTGCGATATGTTGATTGAGATATTCAAGTAACAGCAGAGGTGGGCTCATTTCGTGCATTCACGGCGGGTGGTAATATTTACCTTGCATCACAAATAATTTACATTCATCCCTAGCGAATAGTTTCATATACATCTACATTCTACCCCACGAGCGTTCGCAAGACACCAGCCGTGTAATGATGTAAGAGATAAGGTTTTGGGAGGTGAAATAATGACATGTATAATGGAAGTCTATGTTCGGCAATATATCTCTCTTATTTTATCGCTTCTACCAGACCTAGAGATGTAGTGAGGCGTCATGATAATATTCTCATAGTCTCACCCTTAAGATTATTGCAAGGTCCACTGTAATGTGAGCGTAATTGAGTATATGATAATGACCCATTTTAGATTAAGATAGCCAATTTGTTGCTGGTTCTCTGGTTTCCGCAGAGATGGAATGATCATCTCTGCATTTTATTCAGGATTTCTTCCGTGTAAGTTTAACTTGGAACTACAGTTTTGCTAGATGCCCTGCCAGCGTATTCAGGTCGAAGTGAAACCGTTGTCCCAAAAATAACTTATGTGGAAAGAATGTAAGAAATATCCCGGAAAAAATGCAGAGATTTTAGCCAATTTGTTTACAGAAGTTAAGTATTTGTCATATGTCTACGATATTTCAAGGGTAAAGCGCTGTCACATACCTAATTCCTGCAGATAAGTAGGCCTTGCGCCAGCTTAAGAAGTTCTGAGTGACTTGGAGAAATAACGCTGCGATATACCCCTCCCGTGAATATAATCCCGACATATAGTCGTATGCGCGATCAAACGATACACTATATTCCTACCTGTCACAAAGGTTCAGATAAGAGGGGCTGATTTCATTTCTTTGGTACGTTCTGAGATACGTTTTCATGAGATGCAATGCGATTTTAAATCAGCTATCGCAGAAAAACGACTGCAGCAGGTAATATTTTGGAGATATCGCATCTCAATGTGGATCCTGAGATTAACGATTATATCATACAATAATATCAAGTCGTACAATGATATCAAGCAACTGCGAGATATCATGCATTTACTAACGAAGCTTAGGCTACTATTATTGCAGTAACCATAGCGTTTGCAAGGATCTTTTAAAGCCATTTATTCCTCATACATAGCTTCTGTTGAGCCAAAATATATTTATTTCTGCTTTGATATGGAAACTCTTCTCATCTGATTTCGTACATGCTGGTATTTTAACGAAACATTTAGAGAAAGAAAACCTGGCACTATTTTGGTACCTCCACAGCCCTCACTCTCGCTTAAGCTGGTGGTACAAGTATGGTACGTACAGAGATAGTATACATAAAAATAAACAGTAAATCTGCAGCCCATATTTATCGATTTTCGCTGAATTACTCGTAGTTCTAGCATTCTAATGAATGCCAAAATCTTACTTGTCAATCAAGGTATTTGCTTCACATTTAACAGAGTAGTACATTTTAATGGTCAATGTATGTAATTTCATACTAAAAGAAAATGATTTTCAGCCAACTGTTGAAATTTAACATGCATTTAAAAAAATTAGAATCATAAGTTTTTAAAGTGAAAAGTAACAAAGAAATAAGCATTAAAAATTGAACAGTCAATTTCAACATGCAAAAACCATGAAATTTGGCAAATAAAATAATGCACGTATAAGTACAAATGAGAAAAATTAAATTTTTAACACAAATCGGTTTACGCAGAAGGAACAAAAATTGAGTTCATTTTATTGTATTTTAATCCGTTTTTTCATATAGCTGATAACGCATCTCAAACTTGGGCTCCCGGAATTTTAACAGTGTCTCATACTTTTCCTCATAGTATTGAATCACATGAATTATCGATAGCTTCGAAAATTCCACAATTTTGTGAAAAGGTAAAGAGTGCGGACTGCGAATCTCACGTCCAACTTCTATGTGATTCACGGTTTTCCGTCCGTGAGGCTGCTACCGAGGAACCGAGGGATATAAGAGTGAGTACGGTGCTTTTCGGTACCCGTAAGAATTCACTAGTGAAAGGGAACGAAGAAAGTGATGATAGTCGGGGGAGACGGAGGGGTCACACAGGGGAGAAGAACCCCCCCCCCCCCTCAGCCCCTCCCACCCGGCGGGGACGTTCTCGAATTCCCACGGCGGCGTCCATCACTTGTCGACCCACGCGCCTGGGAATACACACCCGAAGAGGAGACCCGTAGATTTTCCGCCAGGCTTTATTTTTTTCCCAATTGAAGTGAGTGACAAATGATTTCAATTTGAAGGAAAAATCGTTCCTCCGCAAATATAAAGAAGCCAATCCGATGAAAAAAGTTCCTACAAAGAAGTCTTAAGGAAAACAGGTGACCATCCCCGCTAAGCTATTTCTACTCTAAATTCACGAATTATTCAAATCTTCTCCGCATGGGTTCAAAGTGAAGCGAGGTACACATAATAAGATTTAAATGAACAAGTTCAAGTGCCAGGTATCCCCACAGCTATAGTAATATTTTTTCAGTATTTCTTTCTTTGGTCATTTCACTACCTTCATTTCCAACTTGATGCGCATGAAGGATTTATACAGATAACGCGATGTCGAAAGAATTGACATATGATGATTTTCAGCGATAAAATTGAATTTTCATTTTTCTTAATGGATGACGAACGGCATTGATAGTAACCAAGACTGGTTACATCAGGGACTAGTCTCTACAAACATGGCATTTTTTAGGCAACAATCTCGTAGATACACGTAATTATGTTTCAGAAAAAATATCCTAGCTAGCAACTTTCTACCATATGTCGAATTAATCAAAGTATTTTCAATCGTAGTGGAAAATGACCACAATCAAAACAAAATATGCCGTGTTTTTTATACTACACGCGTAATTTTTGAAAAGTTTTAACGAAATGTAAGACTAATGTTTATCAATCATTAATTTTATTATTATTTATTTATTTTAAGCATAATTCAATAATTAAGCGTTTTGTATCCTTAAGTTTAAATTTCAGACCTTAATATTATAATTTTAGTGAATTAGACCAACGCTTAATAATTAAGATTGTAAAAGTATTTTTGTAATTCTGAAAAAAGTGATATGAGATAAAAATTGCTAAATATGAAGCCTCTCCCATGAAGAAGTTCTTATCAAAAGATCGTAAGGATTATAACTGACTTCATTGAATTACTTGGGTATTAATGATTAGAAACTAGGATTTTGACTAAGATAGGCAAAGAGCTACTCCAGCATTAAAAGCCTCAAATTATAATTCTACTCCCGTTAATTCTGACTGCATAGTTCAAAAAATCACATAAAGCTGAAATTGAACACATTGGACGTTTTTTACATGAAAATTGTGGATGGTGAATGAATCTGAAAAAAACTAGACATTATATTCCTAACATACATTGTAAAACCTCCCATTAAACGTTTATGCCACACCAAAAATAAATGCAGATCAAAAAAGCAATCAATGTAACTAGTGTACTAGGCCAGTTGATGGTAGCCAGCATAGGGATTAAAAACTAAATATTTCTTGAAAGCACTCTAAACTAATGGACGTAGTTTATACCTCTATTGCAACCATGTGATTTAAAACCTTTTTATATAGTGTCTTATTTCAATTTTTAACGTATTAATTTGAGCTAGTTGATCATTAATGATTAATATCCTATTAAATGGAAACTTCATATGCTTTCTGTATGATCCGATGATTATATCTACAGTAGATCACTCATTTTGGTCCTCATGTTATTAAGAGGAATTCCATTAGTTCCCATAAAATTGTGTGAAATGCGTAGTTATTCATTGATCAAAACCAAAAATGTATTGAAAACACCAATAATGTTTAATACCATAATCCATTTATCTCCTTCAGCTATAGACGTTAAAAGAATACCTAATATCCCCTAAAATTGTTTACCCGAATTCCTATTAGTATAGCTCCTTTTTCAGCGGCTCTGTTATTTTTGAGGTATTAATTTTAATTAACGTCATAAATACACATCCTTATGCACTGGAGTAGTTTCATATTATTTATGGTAATTACCAAGAAAATTATTTTAAATCCATAAATAAATAAACTTATTCTATTTACATAAAATTAAGCTGACGTCATATGCTTACTTCTAGCCTTTCCGTACTTTTAGGATGTAACTATAACCAGTAAACCATGTGATTACAAAAAATTAGACTTAAGAAATAAAGTTTGATCGCAAACGTTTACTTTTTGAACTTGAAGCTTCTGCTAAATTGAAAGTGGATTAGTATTTTGCTTCAAAACCTCAAATAAGAATGACCGTGAGTTATAAATTTATTAATTAAATTAAATAATTAAATTTATTTTGCCGTGAAGTTCTTATAAAGCAAGGCTTTAAAGTGATATGACTGATTTCTCTAAGAATGCATTTCGAGGAGATGTATTGTGGGTGATATTAAACTATTTTTTTCGGATTTTTTGACATTAGTAGTTGCAAGGTCAAACGAAAAACTTATACTTAAATACTGATTCCATAGGAAAGTCTTATTCATTTATTAGTAGTATTTATTAGTACACGTAAATGCGTTTAGAGTTCACAAGACCGTGCAGCTATGTTCGGCATCAAAATTGGTTGAATAGTCTGGAGGAATTCTCGCGGAATATCTATGACAAAGGGCAAAAATCTGCATGGGATATTTTATCCATTTTTTAACCCTCATCCCCATGGAAAAGCTGGTCTTGGTTTTCTATAGCTGTAGAAATGATTCATGAAAAAAATCCACGACAGAAATATGTTTAAAATACCGATTACAAAAATAGCCTACTAGGGTATATGTTTTAGGCCAAATTTGACTCACAAAATTACAGATAAGATAAAGACAATAATGGGCGGCTATCATGGATAACAAAAAAAGAATTTTACGCCTAAATATGTGCTTGTAAAACATAATTCTCTACCATTCGGCGGTTGTTTACGTTTCGGCCACGGTGAATCGATGATAATCGCACTTATGGGAAGAGAAAATAGTAGGCAGCAGGAAGAGGCACGGTAAAACGTGATGATTGCCGTTCTTCTTTTCTCAAATTATGAACCAGGTGCTAATGGGTAGACGAGCTATCACCACTAAAGGGAAACGAGGTTATTGTATCTGTAGCTCATCCGATACAAATTCACATGTTGGCAAGTCGCAAGTCAACGGGCACTACCAAACCAAGTCCGTTTACCACAGAAGATACGTCTAACCACCTATTATGTCATTGATAACAGCTAGCGCACTTAGAAAATCTGACGTGTGGCTTCGAATTCATATTGCCCAAACTCATATTGGTTGGAATCCCTCACTTCTAATAGCATAGTAAGTATATCGATTGACAAACGACTCCATTTTTTCTTTCGTTTAAACTGGCTCGCAAATTCAAGCACTGTAACAATCCTGCATAATAAAAATTGTGATATCTAGATATTATAAATCATTCTGAGAACAGACACTCTTGGGGGAAAAGTTGCCTCTTTGGGAATTAATATTGCAATTTACTTACACACCAATTTAGAAACCCGGTCCTGCATTCCCCTATTTAAATTTTGAAAATTTACCAGTAAATGAGACAGAATACCCACAACTGCCCCAGAAAAGCATGAGCTTTTGAATAAAAAAAACACATTTACGTTAAGCGTTGCCAAAAAATCAATTATTATAATTTCAATTTATTAAGCTGAAGAAAAAAATGCATGCCCCCACCAAGTTTTTTAATGATTTAATTAGTTAACTAAATCATGGATTATTCGTTCTTAGTGAGTTTTGTTCAGTCTAGTACTTTGGTTACCACGATGCCTAATGATTTATGGTAAATCACTCAAAATTAAGGTAAGCGTCAGTTATTCGGGAAGACTTGGAGGGGAGTGATCGTGAAAGTGAAATAATATATCAAAATGAAAGGAAAAAAGAAAAGTAACATATAAGTATGTAAAAAGGAGTCGACGGTACATTTACTCTGCACAGATTATTCAAAGGGTCCATCAAAGTTGCCGCAAGGACTAGTGGGAAGCGGTACTAATTTAAAAATAATGAAAAAGAAGGATAAAAAAGGAATTTAAAGAGTTAAGGCATAGCTACTGAGGTCTGTTTTTAAGGAATAGGTAATAGTTTCGATTTTATTCTCTGAAGTCATTAACCTGAAGTCATGAAGCCTGAATAGAGAACTCTTGGACCGATCTAGTCGGCATTGTTTCCTCCTTATGTTGCATATTAGCATGTATTGTTTCTATACTTGTAATAAGGTGATAAATTCATGCCAAGGATAAGATCCATAAATCGAAAAGTTTGAAGAATGAGAAAACCTTGTCAAAGTGTAAATTGTACATCACGCGACGGAGAAATAGCCGATTAGAGGCAAGATTTTTGAAAAAAAATACACGAAGTACAATTTACCGACTGGTCATGTCATTTTCTAAGTTTATATTCACTCAGAAAAGTAATATAATTTTTCTTCTAATAATTCTTCCAGGTTTATATGCGTGAAGGCCCCTATTCATCTCGTGTTTATCTCCACATTAGCTTATCACCCTTCTTCATCCCGGCCTTAGAACCAATTTTCATATCTCAACTTTCCAGGTTGCCCAACAACCTTCCCTCTGTTATAACCTTGGTTACAGTGCTATGCATTTGCAACAAGCAAACCGTCACTCGTAATTACCTCTTCCAGCCAACTACCTTGCCTCCTCATCTTATCCGAAATTCTCCTTTCCTCACCCATTATACCCATTAATTCCTCATTTGCCCTCCAACACGTCCAATGCACCTTCAAGGTAGTACTTACACCCACATATGAGACGCCTGTAGCCAATCCTCGTCCTCCCTTCTCAGAGTTCACGTTTTTGCTTATATAACGCTGTACTCCATATCGAGCTCTTCGCCAGCTTCATCTTAATATCCTTATCCAATGTTTCCGTCATTATCTCTCTTATGTTAGTTACTATATCCATTACTATAATTATTCTCCTCCTACGTATTTGCCATTGAGCCCATTTCCTTCTATCCTTGTATCCGAGAAAACTAACTGCTCCTCTTACGCCAGTTTGTTACTTCGTAAGTTTATGTATTAATTGCATTTAAAAATATTTAAAATTGCTAAATTCAATCCGTTTATGGCTATGTTCACAAAAATGATCCACTATTGGCGTTATTACTCCAGTCAATTGTAACAAACTTCTTACATTTGATGGTAATAGGTCGAAAAACCAAATGCCATAGTCCGTTTTCGTCACATCAGGTAACGTCGATAATTTTCCTTAGCTTAAAATCCAGCCAACAGCGTGATTACGACTCCTCATGACACATTCGGTCTTTCCAATTGCGGTCATGAGAGCCCTAACGTAAATCTTCCCTCTTCGAATTCTGTAAGGTGCTTTGTAAGTTATAGTTATAATTTATGGTGTGCGCTGGTTAAAGAGTAACTGCGATTATCGGCCGTTTACAGCGTTATGCGTTTAGCATAGCGATAAGAAACAACTATAAAGTAGATACCACGATTCTATTGCAGAAAACATTAAATTTTTTCGGCCCATGATATTCCGACTGTTCTCTTGAGGAGTCTCATAAATCTCATAAATGCAATGCTCGAAATGCTTCGAGTGCGAACAGAATATTACGGATGCCGAGAAAACGTTAGCTTAGAAGGACACGCGTCGGTGAGGTCACTTGACGGGGCAGCGAAATGTAGAAGAGAAGTCAGGGGTGGAAAGTTAATGGAGGGAGAACTCCTGGCAAGGGGTGGAGAGCCTGAAAGGGAGACCTTCAATACTAGCTCGCCTCCACCACCACCACTACCGCCGTATTTATCAATTAGTCATAAAGTCCAATTAATCTTCAAGGGCTCCACTCAGTTGACGAGGTCATCAGCATCCCGAAACTCGGCGGGGTGTACAGAGAGAGAGGGAGCGAAAAAAATTTCCCTTTCGAAGATCTCGGGTTTCAACGCTCCCCCACTTCACGACCTCTGGGGGCGACCTGTCGAAAACTCCCAGCCGGCGTTCAAACAAACACACAACGCCACGCGCGGTCGACCATATATGCGCACCAACATGCGATTCCATCCCTCATCTCGCAACCTCCAATCCTCACCAGCCACCCACCCGAGGTTAAGAGCAGACCTGTTCCACGCAAAGTGGGTGGCCAGATGCGAATTACCGTGCGGCTTCTCCGCATTCTCCTGTTTCACTTCCTCGTCCCCGTATTTTGTGCCTCGAATCTACGAAACAGGAGCACTGAAGTCGAAAAACGCGGTGAAATTTAATCACATACTTTCATATTTTATCTCCATGGTTAAAAAGAGGAAAGTTAAGGTAAGTAATTGCAGTATAAAACGGGAGGACTTAAAAATTAGTAAAATGAAGTTGAGAACAATTAACGCTTGCTGTTATATTTTATATCAATGATGAGGAAGGTAGAAAGTGAGATAAGTAATTTCACGTTATGAAAAACATGATAGAATGGAAAACTTAGCCGGCAGAATAACCCCATTAAAGAGAAGACGAAAATCATGGTAAAAATGCCTTTAAGGTACTCCTCAGTGTGACCTCCCACTCCATCAACAGAATGCTGCGTCTATATGCAGAAATGGAAAATATTTATATGTCTCAAAAAGACAACGAGAACGCCAACACTCAACGGAAATTTTCAAATATATTCGTGGTAATAAAATCACAGAGAAATTCTAATCTAGACACAACGAATAAACAAGTCACTATATTGCACCTAATCAAGCATATGAAACATAACCTTTATTGAAATTTAGGATTTCTTCTTTGGCGAACTCGATCTTGATCGCATTTCTTGGAATATCCTTTTTGGCGATTAAAAAAAAGTGATTTTCGGAGTTCCCCAATCGAATTTTTTTTCCGTACCCCGAGCCAATTCTTGGTAAACTTCATGTGGTCAATTTTACAAATGACTCCTATGGTATTTCTTTTATTTCAACAATTTTCAAGGTTTTTTCCAATAAAAGGGTCAAAAAATGGCGTCAAAACATGCTCTCAAACGTTAAAAATTCTTACAAACAATATTTTGACGTCGTTGTGAATTTCATTCTACCTCCTCAGCATTTTTCACCTTATTAAAACGTGCTCTTCTCCTAATCTGAGTTATACATCCGAGTTGTATTATGCAAAAACAATAGCCGCTGTTTAATGTACCTTGACAAAGATAGATACCATTCGAATCACAAATATACGGAGTTTTTTTAAGATCACAAAGATAAGTCGCAGTACTTACTTCGTTTTTAAGGCTTAAGTAATAATTTTCTTGACAGTTTACTTCCAAATTAAATTCAATTTCAACCAAACCATAGCTTCCTCTCTTCTCTTTCACATTTATTAGCAAGATTGCGTGTACTTTGGTCGTTCCTTTACCTTTCTTTCGGGCGCAACCGTAAAGTTTTCCAACCATATCTTTTATTGCATTTCCTATGCTTCTCTCAACAGAAGCTAATCATGATCTATTTTATGCTATTCGTTCTATGCCTATGCGATATATGTGTTATTTCATTCGTACTTTCACTTTTAGATCCACTAGTTAACGTTTACCACTTTGCCTTTTTTCTAAAATGTTTATTTCGTTCTCCGTCCGGCAAGGTACTCCCCAAAATATTTCAAAGTACTTTCCTTTCAAAAGGCTCAGCATGCGCAAAAAGTCCCCAAAAGAACTTATGTTAATGACCGGTCTTTCCAAGTCACCACTATGAAGATATCCACTATTATTGGCTTTAATGTAACTCCCTACAAGTCAATCGATTCTTCCATAAAGTTTCGTAATTTTAGAATCATCCAGTTTATGGTTATTAGTTGTTTGACTACTTCCACATGACCAGTCAGTTCTATAGCAAAGTATTTGAATTTTAAAAAATCTTCTCCATTGTTCTCCCCTCTATTATTCCCTTCAACATTCCCTCTCCTTTCAATAGGTCCTACATCCATCCAATTTATCTCCTCCCAACCTCCACCACTAGTCTTCTCTCTTTTCTCACTACCCCTCCTCGTTCGTCCTTCTCGCTACCCAGCTCACCCTCCTATCCTTCTCCTAACCCACATTTCAAATGCCTCGAGTCTAATGACCATGTCACCATGCACCATAAAACGTGGCTTTTTATGGGACGGAGAAATGGTTATTGCGGCTAGGTTCCATATCAGTGTGTTCACTAACCTTTCATGTACAACTCAACTATTTCCTTGCTTCTCAGTGTACACTCCTCTATTTTGTGCCTTCCAAACCTTACACTTAGCTCCGTCTTCTTAATTAAAGAGAATCATTTTGTCATCTAATGGTTATCTTCATCCCATATCTCTCATTCTGCACACTAACGAAAATGTATTTCATACAATTTTCGTCTCAATAAAAGCATTGTTATATCTTGGGGTAGCGGCGCGATACGCGAAATTTAAGCGAAAATTATATGTAAATACATGTGTTTCATTCGATATAGTACCAACATATTCATTCGGAACGTTTTTAATAATATGAAACGTATCATTTTGCGTTTTGGAGAAGATTTGTGCCTATGACATCTAACTATTTGGAAACATATGTCAAGTGCAATAAGGCTTTGGGTTAAGTTGCGCATAAATAGGCATTAAATTTCCTTTTAAATCGATAACATGCTATTTGTTTTGATGTTACCTATACAAATTACTAATTAGATCACGCATGCAAATTGTCAGACAAGCCTGTGCATAAACTAAAATCGCCCCAACCACTTTAATGATGGTGACATTTATCGGTCTTAAAGAGGCGCATTGCCGGACTCCCCGTCCCGCTGGGATTATGTCGGTTGGCTATACATCGATTTTTCTTATACTTTATTGGTAGCGTAAATATTTTTATTAGTACCATTAACCATGTTATGACAAATTTTCCTTTTGTAAATTAGGTGAAAGTATCACGCAGTTGGACACGATCGAGTACATTTTCTAGATGTTTAAAACAATAGAAACAAATAATGTCACAATTTGCAAACAATTTAAAAAAGAAGTGTGTCGTCGAAAGAGACTTCAGCAGACAGCCGTTTAAAAAAGACTGAATTATAAAATATTTCTGATCAAAGGACTTGAAGTGCCCCTGAGAGGCTCATGACACTAATTATTTCATTTTTAACCATTTTGGTGATTACTAATCGGCTGGTGATCAGTAAGTCAATGCCTTTCTAGCCATTTGGCTCTTCCCTGTCTCATTTCTTAAGCAGAAAAATGTGCTATGCATTTTGATTATCGATGTTTCCTTAACTGTAATTGAATATAGTGATATGTTCACATCACACAAAGATAATTCTCAGACAAATCAGAAATTTGGAGTAAAGCCAAGGAAAAGATACCTCAAAGCTGTAGAGTATCAATCAATTCGAGAAAAAAACTCATCAGCTACAGCCTCATCTTTATAATTACTCTCCTTATATAAAATAATAAGAATAAATTGTACAACAATAGCAAAAACAGCAATACATGCGGTTTTATTTTATTCGAAAGATTTTTCCGCCTGGGATTGATTTCAAATTTCACATTTTCAAATAAACTGAACATTCCGTAGTTGAAAATAATAACCATTAAAGGAAACGATTGAAATAAAAATTTCATTAAAATATCTTTATTTTCATGGGATATGTAGGAAAATCAAAATTCTTGGGTGAACTAATACATTTCAAATGTTCTGCGCCAGATATAACTCCCACCTGTAGTTTGGAAACAGCCAAAGAATACCGATTGCCCTCAAAGTAGTACATTTTTATCGTACTCTGAGATCGTGAAGCGTAACTTTTTGCCAGAGTCGCGTGCAAAGAAAAGGAGATTAAAATCGATATGTGCTAGCATATGAGCCAGTGCGGATTCCGTTAAGCCAAAACTGAACGAGAAGAAACCTCACTAAATCCTTCGACGTAGTTATACTTTTTTGGTGACTAACTCTCCGATGTTGCTTTTTGCATCTTTGCAATGTATTCCGCTTCTTTCCTTGGGGGCTGTCTTTACAAAGAGCGGCTTGGGCAAGACGGTGCACAAGAAGACGATAGAAGGAAGCAGAGTGAAGAAAAAGTCAGATAAAGAGATGAATCGTCAAAGAGAGAGAAAACCAGAGATGAAAGAAAGCATATCGATTGGAAAAAGTAGGCCAAGCAAGCTGTAACCGGTTCCTTGCTTTTTGAAAAATAAATCCATCCATTGCATTCCCAATACGTCAAAATATTCGCTCAGCAGACACTGGCACTCATATAAAATGCTTCCTTCTCAACAGGCATTACCCACCGCCATAAGGTCCGGAAAAATGTAACTAACGTGAAACCTGCATTGGAATACAGAACCTCACTTTAAAATGAGTATTTTTCCCGATAATAGGAAAGAAATACATGTTCTGGGAGAGTAAAGTTTATCTGGTTATTACTCATGATCCAGAATACACTGAAATATAATGATTTTAGACTAGAAGAAAGCTCATTTATCACGTAGATTTTTAGCATTGTATTTTTTTCCATTCGCCTCCTATCACATGCAACAAAATTTCTTTTAACTGGGTCAAATTTATTTAAAGCCGTTTATACCGTTGGCTCGACCATGGCTGAAATAAAATTCTAATGAAAAATAATTATAAATTATTTTCCTCCGATTCATGCACAGGTAATACTTAGACATCTTACCAGTAGTGCTTTCCTAGTTCAAGGCGAAAGAATCGGATACTTACTTGAAAAAAGAGATGCGTTTTGAAAGGAGGCATGAAGTTGCATGAGACCTAAATTTGAATTTGAATCATTCTTTGATCATCGAACCAAAAGCTTATTTATAACTCTAAGAAAAATTATTTTCTAGCAATAATACAACTTAAACATTAGTGCTAAACATCCCGTTATTTTATATCGCTTTAAAAATGCATAGAACAGGTCAACCAATGCATAATTAGGGTAACAAGTTTTTGCTGATGCAAACTAAAGGATAGCCTGATTTTCTTTTATGTAAATGGTACTCATGAGCTTAACGCAGAAAGCAATAGATTTAAATAGAGATTGAAATGCTTCGATTTATTACATTGACAAACCCTTGAAAATGAATTTTTCGTGAATGATTATAACTGGCTAGAAATATAGCTCGCGTGTAATAAGTCGTCTTCATTCATCTACTATTTTCCTCTATCTTATGCCAACATTCAGGATTAGAACTGGTCCTTACTCATGGAAGATATGTATTAATTAAACGCATTCTCTTACCTCCGTGAGAAATAAAAAATGTTCGAAGTATTATACAATAGGCTATGTGAAAAGAAGAGTAGAGGATTACTACTAATTAATACTGGTATAAAAACACTGTTCATTACATTTTTACAACAAACAATGATTAAAAGAAAGATTTATAGAATATAATAGGAAAGAAGGGTCTTGAAAATGTGAGAGCCTTGTTTTGAAATTTAGCACCCTATCCCGGCTTGGTGCAAAGGGAAAATGTGGAAAGATACTTACAAGCTCAGTTTTATGGAAAAGGACCACTCTTTTAAGTGTAATTCTATGCGTACTTTTATAAAAGTACACTGATATAAGAGTAATTATGTTGAAAATGCACTCTTTTGGGAAAAAACGCTGATTGTTATCATGGTACCAAATTATAAAAGAAGAATCAATATTTTCCCTCATTTTTTTAAAATTGATTATACCACGCAATTATTTTCGACCCTTGTGTCAAGATGGACCATGGTAGATTTGCCCAAAATTCAAGAAAAAGAAATGCCACGGATCGCGGATTTAAAAAATCTAGTCTCCGAAATACCCGAAGCCTCCACTTGAGCGCCCGTAGCTAAAATATGTTGGGGTTTCTATCGCAAGTGAGAATGCGTGATGAGACAATGAACTGACATTCAACTGCAAATCTATGCATAAACAAAAACAAGTTTGACCAAGAAATCAGCTTTTTAAACCTTCCGTGACTGTGCCCTGAAAAATTCCAAAAACAGCTGTGTGGGGTACTCGGGTACCGCAACTCTTTTTTCTCAAATATTACATCGATTTTTTTGGTTTTATTCTACTTAGCCTTTAATTATTTATAAAAATACATTTTTTACAATTTTGTTGAGACTATCTAGTGGAGGTAGAATCACAGTTTTGACTAATTAATCGGATAAAATATTACAACTGAATTTGGACCTTATTTTATTTTAATTACACATTGAAATACGGTTCACCTGCTACAAAATGGGTACATGATAAAAAGTGGATATATACAATACAGAATATTAAAATTTGTGACTTAAATTTCATTTCTGTTTTTACCCTTATTACAACAAATTTGTTTTATTTCCACTCTGTGTGAAGGACAAACTGCTTTACCACAACCTGAACAGTACACTTTTCTTTTTTTATCTTGATTCCTTGGGAAAAATAGGCAACGGTTTTTTTGTAATTTTGCTTAGTGACACATTATTTTCTTCACTCTCACTTAAATTTTTTTCTTTCACAAACGTAAATATTGCTGCTTTGACAGACGAATGAAAGGTTTGAGACATCGTTTTTCTTCGGAGAAGGTTACACTGATCCAGTTCAATTGATAGTTCTCTTAGAAAGAACCTCCTTCGACTTCGTTCATTTTGTTTCCAATTAGAATGGTTTTCTCTCCAAATCATAAATGAGTTTAGGGCAGCCATTTATGACCTCCGCTCACAGCTTTGATGCCAACCCAGGCATACACAAACACATCCCTACATATGGGATTTGGGATAATAGTGTGATATAATTACAGTTAATGCTATTTATGATAAATGAATTGATAAATCTGTATGACTAATGTCACTGAATTCCCGCATTCACACGACAAGACATTGTTTATAGCAACCAAAGCAAACATGACTGTGCGGGGTACTCGAGTACCCATTCAAAAACTAAAGATAATTTATAAAAAAGTAGGTCAAACAAATTTCTTTCATTTTCATAATACAAAAGAAACATTTATGCACGAATACATGGAATAAGACACATATGTGGTAGAAAATGAAACTTTTTTATCAAATTTAGTTACTTTGGGGTCCTCGTAGTACCCCGCACGGTCACGGAAGGCTTAAAGTATCCTACCGGCAATCGGAGGTTTTATTGATTGTCAAAGAATCTACTCCTGATTTCCTACAACTCCAAGTCTTATCTATCTTTATTTCCTTTTTTGCCTCAGTATACGATCCATCCTTCTTCACACCGTCCATGAGACCTATTTTTCTTCTTCCCTTTTCCCCACTTGCTCATCATCCTCCCCTCTTCTTGAGAAACCCATCTCCCCTTATTACATTCTCCAGCCACCTACACAGCCTATCCAGGACTTTATTCAAAAGTTTCTTTTCCTCGCTTACTAGCACAAGCACTTCCTCATTAGTCTTCCTTTCTGTCCACCGCACCTTTTCCATCCTTCTCCTTACCCACATCTCAAGTGCCTGCAGCCTATTCTCGTCCTCTTTTCTGAGGGTCCACGTTTCTGCCCCACACAACGCTGCGCTCCATATCAAGCGCTTCACCGGCCTAATCTTCACATTCTTACCTATGGTTCACATTATCAGCACCCTTCTATTGCAAAACGTCTCCTTAGCTAATGCCATTTTCTTCCGAATGTCTTTTTAATTATGCTCATATTCTTATAGCATACAGTCTAAGTAATTAAAATAATCTACTTGCTCAAGTTTGTGTCCTGCAACGTTTATGACCAGCCGCGCTTTCTTTGAGCAAGAGAATCTCATACATTTGTTTTTATATAATTTATCTTTATTCCAAATTTTCCACTACAGCATCTACTGAAGCTTTTAGTCTCTTTGAAGATTGGCCGACCAATATCTGATTGCCTGCAATTTAAACTTTATCTGACAATTGTCTGACTTTATCAGCTGCTCTTTCACTTTAAATCTCATATACAGTTCTACCCATTCTTGACTTACCATTTTTTAAGCATAAATATAACAAAGCAATCATCTTACACTAAAAATAGATCTCATCTAAAAAGAGACCGATGGTAACTTGTACAATTACATTTCAGTTTTCCATGAACAAAGCAACTTTCTCCCTCATTTAGACCAATGAAGAACGACGTGCAATCATTATTGACTCTAAATAACAATCAATCCCGTGTACGAAGAGTAACAATCCCCAAAACTATCCGGACCTCCACTAGAGGTGCCATTGCTTAAAAAAATGATGGTATTTACACAAGAAGAGAGGATGCAATTGAGAGAAAGACGGCTGCGAAGGGAGAAAAGGTTACGGGCCGCAAACGTTCAGCGGGCAATCTTGAGAAGGGGAAAACTCATCTCCGACGATTCAAAAAGGAGAAGTCTCGTTAATGAATCAAAGATAGGCGGCAGAAAAGAAAAGACTAGCTGGGATTTCTGGAAAGGAAAACTCGGAAGGAAAGAGAGGAAAGGGTATTGTGTGACGAGGGAGAGGAGGATGAAACAGAAATTAAAATAAAAAAGAAGCGCCTTACAGAGCTCAGAGATGTTGATGGTTGGATGTGCGAGATGGAGGCGTGTCTTTTGTGACGGAGAAAGGGTCGGCGTGAGGAGCCCGGGTTAAGAATTGGAGTTGGCGGGATGTTTGGACGGAGCCGACGGAAGAACAGCCCTGCGAAGAGAAGAGAGAGCGAGACATGAGAACGAAAGAGAAATCTTCTCCCTAGCGGGTGATTGATATAGAACTGGCACTTGAAGTGGCCCGAGACGTTATGAAGTAGACAGAATATGGCGTTTAAGAAGCGAGAGAGAGTAGTCCCTGAAGTTCCTGGGCAGACGTGGCAAAGATGTGGGAAAGGAGCATTAGTGGATACAAAATGGATAAGGGAAATGGAATGGATCAAGAGAGAAAAAGAATAGGAATGACACTCTCTCTTGTGAGTCTCTCTCTTCACGATCAGAAAGTAAAGAGACGGCTTCCTTTTTTCCTCTCTCAAGATAACACCTGGATGTTGCTACACTTTCGCACGTCATTCCGACACTTTCCACGGTTTATATTTATCCGGGTGAGTATTTCAAATAAATATATACGTTATAGTCCTTTTTATCTGTACTTATTTATTTCATTAAGTATTTTCTCCAGACGGAGCAGCTATTTTACGATCTCAAATATACTCGAGACATTCAGGCATTTTTCTACATAATTCCTGCATGTCTCTTCATTAAGTGTCGTGAACTAAATAATTTTTCAAACGTGGCTTAAAATGTTTAGCTTTCCGCTATTTTTGGCAACGACGAAACATTTCAGTTATTCCTACTCATAAATACTCAATCTTTATCGATTTTTTCAAATTTTAAAATCACAGACTTTTCAGAATGATGTTGCATTACTTAGAAAGTCAGTCAAGAATCTTTAGCTATAATTGAATGCATTTTATTTGTAGCATTTAATGTATATTGTGAGAATAAATCATAAAAAAAACGTGAGCTTAATTTTGCACGTTGCTTTTCATATATTATCAATCTCTTCCGGCTTTAATTACAACAGTTAACGAGAAATTTTGTGTAATGTAAATATTTTATTTCACCAATTCTTTTCTTAGGTTGTTTAGCACCACAATGAATAACCAAAGGAGAACTACACATAATTTTTATGATAGGTTGAACGGAGCCAGCCAACCAATTTCACGGAGCCAATTTTTTTCAATACTTATTATCACTTATCTAAAATGTGGGATCTGTGAATACCATTCCGTCGGTATGGAAAATATCATTCCACATTCTACTTCCTGATACAAGTAAAATTATACATATATCTCTGAAATAAAAGTATGAACATCATAGCAAAAAAACTTGCTCAGAACTGCCGTATTTTAAGAGATTTTGTCAAACAAATATTACCAATGCTGTTTTAATTTTGTCCTGAAAATATATCTTTCTATTGAACACACTCGGAAATATCTCTAGGAAGAAATCTAATTGAGGTTACACTCTTCTTTTGCATCAGCAATTCTCCGATTTATGTCATTTTGATGTACGTTTCATTCGACGTGACGATCATGATATTAAGGACTATCGGAAATAATTTCCCGGTTTAATGATTTTTTAACATATTCCTAATTCAATAAAATTTTAAACCAGAACAAAATTACTTCGTATTTGACAGGGAGGAGGAGCACGTCAGGAGCATGAAAAGCATTAATTAATTTTGATATTTCATTAAAACGTACATTAAACCTGTTTTACGACCGACCCTTGGGAAAAAGTTGACCCAAGCCGAATAGTCAGCAAACCACGGGCGTCCTTCCATTTAGCACTATTTCTGGATGCATCAGGAGTAATGTTTCTGTCGACTTAACCACGTACCGCTGTGCGACTGATTCGAGCAAATCCACGAAAAGTGACGTTTCTGCCGAAAGAGTGATGTCAGGAAGTTACATACGGAGAATAAAGAGTCGGGATGAACTTGTGGAAAATATGAAGGCATTTTACGTGTTATTGATCATCATCGGTCAATTAATCCTAAGATTGATTGCCTGCAGCCATCCAACATTCCCTATATAATGCTAGTTTCCTTACTCTCTGTGTGGAGTAAATCAAGAGATGTCATTGGTCGAAAACCAAAATCAGCGATCTATGCCAATAAACTTGATGGTGAGATGGTAAGGAAAAGGCATAATCTATATGGAATGACTCTAGAGGAAATGTTCAGAAAGGAGTAAGGAGGAGGAATATAGTGACCTCAAGCAAGCCATGCGTAGTTGACACGTTTTAAGCAGTGAGCTTAAAACGTGCAAAAATCACTATGTTCCCATTATATCAAAGCTCCTGGTAAGACAATGACTGTAGTCACTACGACACTGGAACTTTTTCCAGAAAAACTCAATGAAATAATGGAAAAGGGTAAGTTACGCCACACAGAAAGTACTTAACCCGGGTGGAACGGGTCAGTGTTGGAATAGAATGACGGTGCGAACATACATAGCGAAGAAGGAGGGGATCACTCCTGGCTTTCAAGCCGCCAAGGATTGACATGCTATTTTCCTAGCCCCAAATTTCGCGGATGATGTAAAATAAAAACCCTTGCTATTATTTTTAGCAGGTAATCCCAGAGCCTTAAGAAACCGGCTACAAATTTACCTTTTTGGGATTTGGATGAAATATCGCAAAGCTTGGATGACATCAATGGATTATCTGGAACGGGTTCAGTCATATGATACATCTTTGAGAAAAATACTGTGAAGAAATGGCCTCACATACAAGACTTCATTATTATTAGATAACGACAACTAAAGATCATCGGGTGAATGTTGATGAGCTCACGGACAACAATGAAACGGTAATCCTTTCATCAAATACTACTTCACTAATCCAGCCATTGAGCCAAAGCATTCTTGCAATGTAATCTTACAAATTCCGTCGAGTAATTAATCAAGAGTTTTAAAAAAGTCGATAGTAAAGGCTCAATTTGCTAATATTTGGAAAGTAAAAGAAAGAAAAAAATTTGGAAAGAGTACAACGTCACTAAAACTGTGGACAACAATCGGGTTTCATGGAATCAGGCAAAGCAATCAACACTAAAACGTTAGTGGGAAAACCATTACCCAGTGTCTAGGATATTTAGATAATAACAAGATGAACCTGTAATCGACATCCAAGAGTAAACTTTGGTAGTGGCCAAGGTATCTGAATTCGATCAAGTGGGCGAATATGGCATCAAAACGTACAGTGGCGGAAGAAATTAACGCAAAATTTTTCGCGCGCCAGAATGCGGCATTTTTGGGAACTTCTAGGAGCAGTACACACTCGAAAGACTGGCAACACTGAGGAAAACATCGCCTACCGCAAATATTTGAAATCCGCAATGGAACTCACATTTGCTGGAGCGTGAAACTTAGTCATCAATCGCCTCATTTTCGAACTTTCTTCTCATTTTATTCGCACATTCAGTCGCGGTGTATCGCTGTGTTTATTTCAGCATAGTTCTTACGTCGAATGATATCATTTATAGAGAAAGACTGATCATAAAAAATATTCACTATCCCACCCAATTCGGTATATATGCTGAAATCTTCATCTTCTACCTCCAAGGGATATTTATTGTGGTCGACTTTCCGAGGATCTTTTTGAATGACGTGTACTGTGTCTTTTTCACCGAAATGATATAAATCGAGATTTATCCGCACCAAATGTCGATACAAAAAAGATTTAATTAAAATAAGTATAGTCTACGAGATGAAATTTTTCACGATTTTCCATTTGTAGATTGACGAAGTTCCTTAGACGGATATTTATTAAATTCAAAACGGATATTAATAATGAATCGTTCTTGACCCAATATAAATCCGTTTTTAGTTCGTCAGAATGGGATTAAACTATGAAAACACACGTAAATATATATAACCCAAAAAATAAAAATAAATGTGCTCGCATCGATACCGAATAATCTAGGCATATTTTCCCGATATTTCTTTCATTTTATCACAGGACGAGCTGTCCTCTGTTAAGCTTTATCTAGTAACTGCAGGATATACGAATAAACATTCCGAAAAGTTTACCGAAGTTAGGTGCAGTTATGGATAAACAACTCTATTACGTCTGACTGCATAATATCTTACACGCTTAGCTATAAATTCGCCGCACATTTAAAATTAACAGAAAAGCCTTTTAAAAGACTTCAGTTTGAAGTAAAATGTCATTAATGAAATAAATTAATAGGTAACGGTTAATGTTGTAGCTGTAAGATGTATTTGGCTAGCTAAAGAGTGGTCCGTGTTCGATTTTTAATGAACACAAATGAGTTTTTATATACATTTTCTCATATTGGCGATATGACTGAATGTAATGTGTAGCTGCAATGACTGGCAGATAATATGATTTTTTTTAAATACAAAAGAGATAAAATTTGCCTAATAAAAATCAATTTACTTGACCAGAAATTGAATGAAAAACTCAACAATGTCTCGACCAGGGGTGGGGTCACGGTTCTTTTCTTTTTATGGTCGTTATCGTCATCCAAAAGGCAAGCCGCATTGGTAGGGCAATGCTCAACGTCCTTGGAGCGCACTCCACTGCTATGTAGCACCCAATCTTTCTTGATGACGATCACGTTTTCGAAATCATGAGCGTACTCGAACAATATTATCATGAAGAACCATGATAGTGATTCAGGTTTGCAACCCAGTAACAACTACTGAACTTTCTTATGTCAAGGTGAATTTAAGATGTTATTCCGTATCCTTGCGATGAATTTATTTGCGTCCGTATGCGTATACTGTGAACTAAGTTACTTTTGAAATGAGTGGTGGTATTGTATACGAACGTTTAAAATAACTACAAGGATAGGAAAAAGCATACTAATCTCCCGGGAATACAAACAGAAAGAAGTAGTTCTCGGATTACACCTCATCAGCCCAGACCATTCCAATCAAACGCCATTAGTTCCCCTCATGCATTGGTTTGGAGGCCAACTACCATAAGTCTGAGTTAAAGCAAAGAGCAATCTTGGAGGACTTTTGAGGATCCCTAGAGGTTCCCCTGCGTCGATACAAAGCGCCACCAATACTAATGCATTCAAAATTGGAATGTATGAAGGCCGTATTATATTGATTTGGGAAATAGTATGCCTTTAATAAGAGTTTACTTTCCCCTTGTGTTGCGGGCGATACCTTTTCTGCCATAGATAATGTTTCGGACGCCAGTCGTTTAACTCACAGGAAAGAAGTGGTATTTGACTTCTCTTACGCCCTTCACAATATTTGACGAGTGCTTCCGATGTTTTCGAAGCGCGACGAGCCTTTTCTTTCAGGTGCAGCGAGAAGTTGAAACCTGTGCTTTATTCACAACAACAAACCACCCCGACCATCACCACCCGGAACTTGGCTAAGGTTTACTGATGACTGCTTCACGGAGACAAGCGTCGATAGACGAACAAGCAGAGCGGACAGCGCAAGCAGAGATATTGTTCAAAGTTTTAGCGGCTTCTCCCTAAATTCTTGGGGGAAAAAGATCTTATTAGCCTTTAAGTATGCCTCATTTTTCTCCCAGGTGGAGGAATCGGATAGTAGGTTTGTAAAAGGCAAAAACATCCGTCGAAAAATTACCCGAAGAGGTGTTGCGCCTTCGACTTTCACCTACTTAACTTTTATTTGGTGTTTAAAAGTAAAAAAACCTATTTCTCACTACTATCAAACGAAAATCATTAAATTTATGTCCGCTATAATAATAACTATGTTTATTCAAATGTTTATCAATATTCATTTTTCGTCCGCAACTAGGAATACTTGCGAGTTCACAAATGTCAAAATTTTAGGAGATGGTTCAAAACAAATCATGTAACATAGATGGAGCGCAGCGTTTATTATGAGGATAACGCGAGAAACAAACGTTTTTCGACCCCTCAAACGAAACAACCCACAATTAAGATGCAATGAGGAAAATCGTGGAGGAAGAATGGGAAATGAAGCCAGTAAGAGGATACCAAAATGTGGACAACTCCATGTCACAAAGACTTGGTCAGGAAATCGAGAATGGAGGGGGATGGATTGATTATAAGGCTAATAAACATCCACATTCTTTATGTTAATACCAGCATATTTCTTGATGATCAATTGCTGTGATCATGTGCACACATAACTCAAATTTAGAGAATTACACATACATTTTACCCTTTTCCACTCGTTGCATTATAGTGTCCCTTTTCAACATCCGTTAAAATACATTACTACTAAGAGATGAAATTTATGACCCTGTAAAAAGTCTTTTAATATCTTCATGTGGCGGTACTCACAACTTTAACTTCCATTGAAGCAGTAATATTACGACACATTTGAAGAGAAATAGATTCTTTAGGGACGTAGCAATCGTATAATCTTTGATGGTGCACATTCCTAATTTGTACTCCATTGACTACTCTGCGGATTTATGAGGAGTATACAAATTACCATAGGGAAAATATGTAATTACTGCTTAGTCGCTACATGGAAAAAGATTATTTTTAGTATTTTATCACTTTCATACGCGATGCATTTTTGTCAGAGTATTACTTACGCGTGGGTATAAAAATGCTCCTCATAAAATTTAACTGCGTAATTTTAGCCAAAAATTTTTCACTGCGAATATGTCAAAAGGTATATAACTGATTCATTAATTTAACTTATCCTCTAAGTATTATCCTCCATCCTATAAGTTGAACTGTTGAACTACACGGCTAATATATTGTTCATAGCAAACCTAGAAAACAATGCTGGGAAAGCTTCAAAAACCGTTTTAAAATTCCACACTTGTTTGGTCTCTCACTCAAATAAGTAATCGGTATTTACAAGTTCGGCAGTTAGAAACAAACTCTAATTCCTAATAAAAATAATTTCCCTCTTTACTCATTCATTTCAAATTAATTTAAAGATGAATGTAGGATCAGGTAAGATCACTAAATCGAGTAACTGACACAATCAGCGATCCGGTCTGTTCCCTCCTTCATGAATAGCTTTTCATTGAGTGGTAAATTGGGAAATGAGTGGATATGAGCACCATACGACAGGCAGGACGTAGAAATCAAGTGGGGTCGAGTACCCGAGAATGGGAAGTAAACTTCTCATTCGACGCCCAAGGAGACCGCTCTGATTCTTTTACAAAGCCCGAATATGCGTAAAATCACACACTCATGGTTGAGGTCAATATCCATTCCCTGGGCCTTCCGCGGATTCCTGCGAAGTTTCGGCTGCAATAAAGTCACATCACGTAGATTAATTATAAAGGCACTAAAAGAGGCCACGCCAGGATTTGAACCCCAGGCATTCTTAACCGCAGACGAACGCTCTCCCTCTAGGCTACTTCATCGATCAAGAGAAAACAGTGGCCAGTGGTTCTTACTATACAACGTAAAATGGGAACTCTAATGTTTCCTTAAAAACTGGGCCAAATAAAATGCTCTGGAGTTTTCAAAGTAGTTTTCAGAAAGTAAATACTATTACGTTTGGAGGAATTAAGAAATTTAGGTGTTTGGGATGACCTGAATGCACAAGGGCGGAAACTTACGTAGGGTTTTAAGGTATTGGAAATGCTTGTAAAGAAAAATTTTCTCCTCATGGAAACCATTCTATTCTACCAGATTTCCCATACTTTAACTTGAAATTCACAGGATATTACGCCAAAATGTTAATTGTAATGCATCATATTTCTCGGAAGTAGTTTGAGGCCTATTAAAACGGTGTTCATCCACAGCTATTCCCTGCACGCGGAAATACATTTTATTGTTAGAGAATTTGATCTCGAGGAAAAAAAATTTTTGTCCTAACAAATTATGCTTTCATCGTATTGTTTCTTAAGTTTCAACCAAGAAATTTGTTTAAACGGTAAAAATATGGTAAGTATCTCTATATAATCAACTACGAATTCGGAACCTCGACTGGGTGCGGGTCGAAGCAAGCTCATCACGTTTATAACTCCCAGACGATCTCGCGAAGGTAAATCTTATTAGTATGACTATTTACATGACGGGTAAAATCGATATCAATTCATAGAGAGTTTGAATATTCCCGGTTTCCATATGCTGTCTCAATGTTGTCAAGTTGTCGAAGGAAAAGCGATTTCAATTAGTTCCCGTGTACGCCGCATTCAGACGCCAATGAGTTTTGCGTTAATTTTTTCCGCCACTGTACATTAACGCAACAGGAGAGGATTTAATGATGGATTACACGTCGGAGGATTACCGGCAAACGACAACAAGACAAGAAGTGGACGAAACCGTTGCACTTGAGGGAACACCCGGGAAAGATTTGGCTACAAAATACATATCTGATACCTTTTGCATTATTGAAGCAGAAGTATGCATTGTGACCTCCATTGAATCAAGTCAGGAGTGAAGCAGAAAATGTGCCAAACCGATTGATAATATGTTTTTCCGGCTACAGGGAATTATACTTCGTAAAGTGCGCCAATTCGGTCTACCCTGTGTCCATTTTTCGCGGCAGAGCAAGAAAAAGGTGCCGAGCTGACGAACGCCTAGAGTGGTCAACCTTCAAGCCGTGAAGATGCATTAGAACAATTGAGCGATTAGTTCATCTCCTTGCCACATAAATACGCTGCCTTTTCGTGAGTATAGGCTCTATTATGATTATTTTGAAATGAAAAATTTATTTTTGTGTATATGTAAGCGTTCTTTCTATAACAAAGGTATATTTATCACATCAAAAATAGCAAGTCAAATATATTGGTTCTCGAATAAAGGCGATAAAATGAACTTATAAACTAACGTCTTGGTAAATAGTGAAATCAAAGTGGTCACGGGTATCTGGTTCCGTGTCAATATACGTCAACTTCAGCACGCATCTCCGATGCACAACTGAGAAATAGATGACCAAGATTCTGAAATAGTGAGTCCAAAAAAGGTGCGACAGTCGTTGTCGTGGTTTCATAATTGTCAAGTCAACAGTAGGTATACCATTGACAATTCATATCTGTGCCTCTGATCAATAACTTCTCGGCTATACCCCCAAAAGAAAGAGCCTTGGTGCGTAAGTGCGTAATATAATACGCGACGCTGAAATAACGAGGTCAAGGAGACTCGATTCCAGATAACGATGTTTCCTCTTGGTCACGGAAATATATAGACAGATAACGAACTTAGTGAAACCATTCCGCAGAAGAATTTTATTTCTTTCCTTCACCTTCAGACCCAGTTAGGTATATCTTTGTCTCTTATCAAATCTTACTTAAGTTGCATGCTTTACCAACATTTAACCATGGGTCCGCTCAGCTTGATTATTTTTCTAGTTACTGAAAAACTTCATATCTTTCGCCTCATCAATCACTCACCATTAGAATTTTTTTACCAGAGCGAAATTTAATGCTTTGCATAAAACGCTCAACTACCACTTATGTTTACGACATAATCCCCGCAAACGCTCGATAGAATACGGATTTCCAGAACGTTTAAATTTACCTCATGAACCGCTAAAAATTACGTTCTCACGTGTCGAAGATCTGATTATATCGCAATGAAAGTGTTTCTTTCGAGGCACTTAACCTCAAGGGCTTATCTAAGCTGAATGCGTTATACCAATTTCACGCATAGCTGTTTGTTTACCTGTCCTCTTATATTTTCAGTATCATTATTTTCCAATCATCATCGTTAGTCGTTCAATCCTAAGATTGGTTAACCGCAGCCCTAACCCTTCTCTATCTAATGCCAGTTCCCTTACCTCCTGGTATATTTCCCTATATACTGTCTTCCCTATTTTGGTCCATGAACTTATTCCTCGGTCTTTCTCATGGGACTTTTCCTTCTATTTTACTTCTCTATATTTTCCAACATAAAAAAGAAATATGGCCGCCCTCGTCAATTAGAAATGAATCAGTGAAACCACGTTTGAGTCTAATATTATCATTAGAGGAGCTCTCCCTGCCCGTTGATTTTGAAGAAAAAAGAACAACTATTTTACCAACATTTTTACAGCAACTTCATTTTGTTGTCCAACTTGGTTTCTCCTACCTCTATAATTCCTTCCATGAGGCCCACCTTCTCCACTTCCCAGTTTGTGGGCATCTTCCCCTCAATCATGGTCATCAGCCTTACCTCGCCTAACACCACCCATTTTTTAATAGTATTCTACCAGTAAGATTTGTTGAATATCAGAAAATCTCCTCCCGATTTTTTACACATTCAGGGACTTATCTCGCTCTAGTATAACCATTTTGTCTCAGCATACGATCCACCCTTCTTCATCCTGTCCATGAAATCTATTCTCTTTTTCCCTCTTCCCCAACATCTTTCCCTCTGTCATATTCTTGAGCAACCCATCGCCCCTAATTATATCCTCCAGGAACCTACACTGCCTATCTCAAATTTCACTAAGAAATTTACTTTCATTCACTGCCCAATACAGGCACAGAATCTATCTCCTCCACATCCCCTCTAGTGATTTCCTCTTCTCATGCAAGACAGTGGGTGAGTGGGAAGTATGGGAGCAGTGACTGTGATTAAATATCGATTTGAATCGCTTCTAGTCAGAATTAGTTTTTTTTCTGACTATTTACGGTATTTTTTCAAAGAAATAAAAGATGGAGGTAAATATTAAACATTTTTATTTAAAAAAAACGCCCAATATTGGCTATATTAGCGCACAGTACCGTTCCAGAACAAGAGACATTCGTGATTTTTATTACTGTTTACAAAATAAATTAAAGATATTGATTTCATCATAGTGTACATCGAGAGGTAGAATTCCTACTTTACTTATTATTAAATGCTTAAAGAGTCAAAAGTCTTACCTTCAAGTATATTCCTGCTTTAAGAGCTCATACAGCTAAAAAAAAAGCATCTGCATATGTAACAATGAGTCATCCGGCTAATTCTTCTATTCGATGCTTACATTTTCAATTATCGATCCAAGTTACGTGAGCACCAGATTTTAGCAGGTGCTCTGTGATTTCTTCGCAGAATCAAAACACGACTCTGTTCAGACAAAAGAGAGACCAGTATTTTCCAATTGAGCGAAAACTGCGGTCTATTGCTATCACTATCGACCCTTTCTGTCACAGACGTACGCTCATACGTATAAAAAAAGCTACTGGCATGTGACTACTGAGGCCGAGGTCAGAGAAGTAACTCCTATGAATGAATGCGGCTTTATACTCAAATCAGTTTTGAACAATCATTCAAAACTCTAATGACTCAATTTTTGACGCACGAAAGGCGAAAGTCAAATTTAACAGGCCCATGCAAAGGAGGACCGTGACCCAGTAATGCGCACGGCTCAGCTGGAATGAGAAAGCAGTGGGTCATTTTTTTTCATGTGGCCAAGATATTTTTGATACCCTGCGAGAGAAAGAAAACGGTGTTACGTGAAAGGTAAGTGTTAATTTATCCGTCCATTTTTTCACTCGAGTCTTGAATTTTAACAGGTACCGTTTTTACGACGGGAAGCTGGGGGAAATCTCACGCTCCTCAAGGAAGGTCAGAAATTCATAAAATAAACATTACCCGAACCGTTCCGCTTCCACAACGAAGGGTTTACCCGTGAGAAGAATGTTATCTTTTTCTTCGTAATCCGCGGAATCGCATGCACAGCACACTGGTGCACGTGAGCGCTCATTTTTCTCGCTCTCGGGCACCTATCCCAATGCCTTCAAAAAATAACGGTCATTTCCTTCATACTTGGCGGCTAACGTGGAGGCCACTGCAGCCTGCCGAAAGTACCATCCTTTTAGCTTTCCTAACATTGTGGTCACATCTCCAACCCCTCTGAAGATAAATGTAAAACCCTCTCTCTTATGTGTTACGTCATCCACACAATACGGTCGTCCTAGGATTATCCATAGTTTCACCCGTCGTGTAGGTCCATTCTTCAAATGGATATAATAAGGAATTGTCGAAGACAGGCTACTTGCTCAGCTAGTCACACCAAAATCTTCAGCGACCAAATACATCTTTATCTACATCTACTTATTACCCTCAAAGCCACCTTAAGGGTGTTTGACAGGGGTGACTTATCACTAACATGAACTCGAGTGAAGAAATCAACTTTCACCAACATGCACCACACCACGGGCATGCTACAAATGCAACAGAAACTACTGAAACAATCCATAATGTAACTATGCAAACGTGACACAAGATTCATGCAGAGAACATGCAAAGCCTAGTCCTAGCACCACTCGTCAGATTCAGAAACATGCACTAGGGGGTACATGAATTAATCAGAAACTCCACCTGTCAATCAATCCATTTCGTAGTCCAAACGCAGTCATTATGGTCTCTTATTGATTGAGGTTAGGCCCCTTAAGTATGGTTCCATTTTTCCTGAGTTAACGGCAGCGTACATTCTCGTTTCTAGGCAACTGTATCTTGTCTTGTCTTGACCCCTGTTGTGGAGATGTCTTCAGGCGGAGCTGGCTTCTGCAATCCATGGCAATGCACTGAGTAAACGCGGCGCCGATTAAACTTGAGCGAAGCTCTGCTAAGCCGGTCACTTAGCATTTGCATGTCAAAAAAAACATATATGCTTTTGTAAAGGTCAATGAAATTGTAGTGATTAAAAAGTTGACAGTGAAATAGGAAAGTCTATGAACTAATTGTACAATAAAAATACTAGGACAAAGAGGAACGGAGCACTCTTGCAAGTACAAGATGGGCAAGCATTGTAGCATCTGGATTGTTTCTACGTTGAAAGGCTCTGAACGGATGGATGGATGAACTCGGTTTTTTTTCTGAAAGGTTATCAGCTACTACTCCCTTCCGTGTGTTTACGTCGGCTAAAAATATTTTTTATGCTGAGGCAAGTGTTCAACCATATTTCCTAATTATGTTTCAGTGTAATTCTTTGCTAATCATCAGTGAGAATGAGTGCGAACTGCTTTTGACGTATTACCAAAGCAACAAACAATTAGAGATCAGAAGCTGTGCTGTAGGATCCCCGTGAAATCAAGGATTTGAACTCGGCTCGTGGTTCGAAAAGGCTATTCATTTCCAAGAGCGAAAGGGCACGAAAAAAACTGATGACAAATAACAAATGCTGCGAGATAGGGTGGTCGCTCAACTTTAATTACCGATAGAACTGTTTTAAAACAAGATATCGCTTACTGAAAATTAAGAACCAAGGTTAGGACACGAATTTGACATAAAATGGTGTGGCATAAACCATTTTTTATCTCCCACTGATAAATACGTGAGCATAGCTGGGTCAAGGCTAATTGATGAGCTGTTAAGAGTTTTCATTGCATTGAAATTCTGACCTTGGAATTATAAGAGATAAAAAGAGGTCACAAGGGCAGTTTTACAAGCTAACTACCCAAATATTAGAGAACTGTTTGTTTTCTATCGATGTCAAGGGCGTTATTATTGGCAAATCTTCAGTTTTCAAATAAAAGTTACGTACAAACTGTAATCGGAACCAAAGCAGAATACGCTTGTACAATTGCCTAGAACGCATAGCAGAGTGATTACCATAATAAGTTATGCTTGGTATCAGATATATTTGAGAGTTTCCCTGAATGTAAGTTCTGTTATCATCAATAGTTTCAAGTAACAACATTCCCAATAACCCGGCCAAATTCACCGCGAGTTTGAAAACGAGAAATTGTGAACTTACCTGGGGCCGAGCGAAAAGGAGTTCCCGCACTAATACAGATTAGACTATCTCCTTTGGAACGCAAAGTGTGAAAAATATCTCATAGTCCTAGAAATAAATGGCATCTTGATACTTCAATCAGTACAATGAAAGGTCATAGATTTATTTTACAAGACTATCGCCAATCCCTCCGTTGTATTCGCTGCGAATGGCAATTTTATTTTAAAACTGGATAGAAAACCCATATTCTCATGAACTCGGCATTTTAATTTCAGTATTGGTACAAGAGTCTCGTTTGCATCTATTCGATGAGTGAATAAACAGGGTTTTTCCGATAAATTGCTATTATATAAGGAGTAATTGAGGAATATTCACAGTTAACGTGACTTATAAAAATTACGTAGACACAACTAATGATATAGTATAAAATTCTATTTAACAAATCGAGATATTTATGCGGCAAGATAGTTGGAAATCCTTCCTTCCGACTTTTAATCCTAATGGTGAAGTAAAATGTTCAACGATACTATTATTTCTAACTTTGAATCCTTGTTGGGAGCACTTAAATAGAACTCCGTACATGTAGCTGGAGAAAAATTTGTGGATACATTTGAGACAGTTATATTTATAGAAGAGTAAAGTAGAATGTAGGTTTCCCTGTGACGTGCTTTAGATTTTGAAAGTTAATTCAGCAAAACACACAACCAATGTTCTCATAACGACTGATGTTAAACATCAAATGAGAATTCCCAGGACCACTGATTGTGAGAGCAGAGTGAGGAGAGTCTAGGCCGTCTCGACACATAAATAATCATCCCTCTAAAGGCCGCTTTACACGGTACATTTTATTGCACAATTGAATGTATAATAGATTGGACAAAAAATGAATGGAATTAGAGCAGGTTCTATTTCCCACTCAGTCATCAGACAATCATACAATTCGCCGCTTTACACGGTACAATTTTCCTTATTGAAGAGTTCATACATTTGTTTGTACAATAAAATGTACCGTATAAACCGGCCTTTAGAATGAAGAAAGTGAATTTTTTTCTCATACAATTGCGGAAATGAGAGATTTTCCGTCTAAGTAATGAGCATGAACAGGAATAGGCTCACAATAGGAATTTTTAAGCAGGCTGTTAAGAATGCGAATGGTATGAAGTGGGTCCCATTGATCCAAAGAGACGTGGAATAGAGAGAGACATAGGAAAACATGGTTCAGGATATAGCTACATTCATAAAATTGGTATAGATTCATAACTTTTCCGAATGGAGGAAATAAGTAAAAAAAAATTGCACCCACTAGAAAGATAGGTGAAGAAAAAAAGATGGAGGATATAGAACAATTAGAGAGAAGTAGTAAACAAAAATGATAGATTTGTACGTATTTTACAGGTTCTAGATATATTAAAACATGTGTCAAGAGGCTACCACTCGGTCAGTGTGATAATGGTTTTAGAGGTAACAGCTGAAAGAAGGAAAAATTCACATTGCTTTTATGCGAGGGAAATTCATTCCGTTCACGGGTAAAATTGGCCGCCTAGAGGTGACCACACAAAGGAGATGGCCCTGGATACAGGTTTCACTATACAGCTAAAATCTAGGGGAGAGTAAGAATATCCCCAGGAGTGCTACTTACGAGTGCTGGAATCCAATCCAGATTGGCCTCCGGCTTGAATCCAGTTTCGAGTTTTTTTGAGAGTTGAGGCAAATTTTCTCTTTAGGATTGGATTGGATATTTGGGGAGGCGACCGACGGCTAAGGTCATTTGGGCCATAGGAGATAGGTAAGGGAGGAAGGGTGGATAGAAACCCGGCGTCGGCATTAGCCTGCTCTTAATGAAATGCAAAATTTCTCTTTACCTATTCCCCATTCTCCAAATAACATTACTCATATTTTTTCCTAAATTCGCACTATTGATACCTGTTTTTAGGCTCATTCCGCAACTGCAATGGAAACCACGACAGCCCATTTCGCGGAAGACTATTATACGGCTCTCATTCATTCAACAATATGTCCTCACTTCCGGCTTGCCATCTAATCTTGAAATATCCAATTCTTTGCTGAGCGAACACAACGTAGAGAAGGGTATTTTTTTCTGCAAAAATGCCGGCACGGCCTTAGACTTAAAAAGAACAGAGGTTTCGGTCCAGCGTGCCCCATGAGGCCTGCGTGCGTGGAACGAGTTCTGCGCGCGCTCCTAGCCACCACCAAATAGATTGGATTCCACGACCGTTCCTTTCTTCCAGCGGGCGCACAAGGCTATCAAGAGAACCCGGTCATCCGTTCGCCATTTACAACGCAAATGCCGGCAAGAATTCCATTCAGGAAATCCGATGAGGATTTGACCCACATAACCATAGTATACCTCGAGCATACTTTTTCTTAAGGGTGGATATGCAAAGCACCGCGCTCTGTAAGATTTACCAATATTATTATTTCCCGCGTCAGATAAATCCATGTTTACGACTGATGTCTCTCGAAGGTTTTCCGACCCGCGACCGGATACGCGTCCACAGGAAATGCATACCCAGTCTCTCAATTCCACGCGCACCCTACTTACATTTGCATTCCCGCGTACCGATGCACCTGCATGCGTGAATAGTTTCCCTCTCTCTCTCTCCTCCACACCCCGCTTCGAAGTGCACCTCGGCGTGGAAATAAAAATAAAACTATTTCTTGATATAATCCATCCGCGCTCCGTGGAAGAGAAAAACCGGAGCATCACATCGAACGCCGCGAGAATAATGTTCAAAAGAGTCTCTCACGCAAGGAGCCTGAATGGAAAATGGCAAAGCGTAAAGCTCCAGTATGAAGTGAAACAGGAATAAAAAGTGAACGAATGAAAGCGGAATGAGAGGCTAAAGGAAAGTGAAACACCGAAAAGGAAAGAAGAGTGAAGAGAAGACGAGAAAATTTTCAAAGGTCTTCAATTTTGTTAGGTACCTATTTACTGATTTAATGCCACAAACGTTTTGCGTGCTGAAATAAATATGCTAAAACGTTTTAAATGCCTAATCAATCTAATGTACCTACTACTTTTGTTGCCTGAATCGTGATGAAATATTTGCTCACATACACTCACCAATTACATCCTAAAGTAACCCAATGAAACAATTACTATCCATTGAGGCCAGAACAATACTCTGGTCATCACCATCTTAAGTCATTCGGTTGCCAACCGCATCTCGTTCCATTCTTTTTATAGCTTTGCTGGGAACAATGGAATCACGTCTAGTAATGCAAGCCTACATCCTCTAGGGAGAATAATGTTGTAGTTCTTTGCTGCTTTCCATACCACAGAGCTGCGGCCATTTCCGTGAGCTACACTCTCACCCACAGGTTAGGCAGTTAATACCGCATCGAAAATGATAAATATGCACCACCTATGCTTTCTGGCGTTAAATTGCTGCATACTAACGAGTCCAGCATCAGTGCCTCTTTGTTTTCTCGTATCATAAAGTAAGAATATAATTTTCCCAAAGACTGGAGAATATTTTTTTTTCCCATAGCCACGAACCTTTGCACTAGGGATCAAAAGCCGTAGTTGCTCCCTCATGGCCATTGCTTGGAGAAAAAAACAATAGTCACGTAAAAACTATCATATTAACTCATTTTATGAGTCCATGGTACTGTCCCTGCTAAAGGGCAAGATTTAAGGCCTTATGAAGATTATACAGCTCACAATGAAAAATTGACAACGGGCTCAAAATATAAGTGAGCACAATATAAGCTGTCTAAGAATGTCCGGATTAGTGCCATGAAACACAGGATTACTCGAGATGTTAGGAAAAATTTAGCAAGCAACGGAATTCAATGAAAGTTAAAAATCCGATCCGTTCTTAACATTTAAGTTTAGCCGAAAATTATGGTGGTACACCCTCCAAAATATGAATGTTAAGGAAAGGTTTTTGGCAAAAAAGGAGACGGATATTTCTGCATTCATATTTTAAGACTTCTTACCGGAATATAACCTTTGAAACATATATATATTTGAGAAACGTTGGTGTGATCACTCAGGAAGGTCACTTCTCGGTTTACTTGATGTATAATCGAATTAGCTCATTTACACGTATAGTGCTAAACGAAAAGTTCTTCTAATATTTAGAGTAATATTTCAAAGAAACTGTGAGTTAAAATTTTATTATTCCTGAAGAAGTGCTCAGCAAAAAACAAAAAGAATTAAAATGATGATAATCCAAATACCAGGAAATCAAAAAAGACGTTTCGAAAGAGAAATGTAGAATCCTTAAAAATAAATCTTGATCCTAAAAACAAAATATGATAAACTTATGTAACAAAAAATATAAAAATAATTGCACGAACTAAGTCATAGGAGCCAGTGATATTCAAAACGCATCCAAAGCGTACACCAGAATTTCGATTGAAAAATAACAACTTAATATGTGCTGCGAAAACAAGAATACTCTCCCATATTGTCCTCTAGCATCGAGATTACCTACTGGGGAGCACGAAAAAATTGCCGTATTAGGTACACCTCACACCTCGGACGAATTTTGGATACGTCCTTGCTTGGAGAATCAGCAAGGAGACCGTGAAAAAGCAGCACGAGATATGACGGAAGCATGAGAAATGGTGTCAATTTTGGACCGTAGGACGTGAAGGATGAGGAAGGTGAGGAGATGAGGGCAGCCCTTATGTAAGGGGAGAAGGAGAGAGAGAGGAGCGGATGAAGAATAAAGACCGAGGTGAAAAGGGGGAATGAAAAGTTATAATAGGCGACGCAACGGCAGTCCTTCGTCCGTCTCGCCGACTCCCGACGCCCGCCGTCTCGCTGTGCACTTGCCACTCTACCTCCGAGCCTTTTGTTCTCCATGAATAGCCCCCAAGGTTCCCAATACGCTCAGTTGCAGGACCCCAGCAATAAGAACTCCCAGCCGAGAGAAAGACAGAGACAGTGAGCAAGAGAGAGAGAGAGCATGTACGTATTACACATATTAGCGTGGGGAGAGCGCCAGTAGGATGAACGCGCAACTTGAATGGGGTGGAAAATTATTTTTTCCCCGAGAGATGAATACGCTTCCAACATAGGTAGGTACGTATATACATATATAAATGGCGATCCGTGTCCTTCCCGCGTCTGCGTAATCTCTCCTCTCTATTTTTTTATTTTACGTTTTCGCAATGTTTCTTTTTTTTGGCCACGGGGAGGAAGAATAAATCGCCATTTCTCCGACTGCTCCTTTTCCCGAGGCTGGACCGGTATGCGTGGAATGATCTGGTCGGTCGTGGAACTGCAGGGAAATTGGTGAAGTCTATTTTTCCGCGGTAATATTCCTGCATTACCCGATGTTCGTCGAGTGCTTCCCGAATACTCAATTTGGGGTTTCACCGCCGAAGAGGAAGAAAAAGAATGCTGATGAATCCCCTTTCACAGGATGAATTTCTATAGTTAAAACCTGAATAATATAGTTCCGCTCGTTCGTTGGAATGGTAACAAACGTTTTTTCGGCTCCCATCAAGTGGCGTTCGTGAGAGCAATCATAAAGAATAGGTAGTAAAGTTGTTGGAGATAATGAGCTCCAAATTTCGAAAGATTTTTTCGATAAAACGAATATAGAGGCACTGTGAGAATTTTTAGCTGCACTTATGCTAGACGAAAGTAACATTTGAACTGATGATTGGGCTTGATTACGTAGCATTCATAAATTATGCAAGAGCCATTGAATATCTCTCTAAATCAATCATCACTCAAATTAGTGAGCACTTCTATCTCACCATATCACCAAAAAAAGACATTAATTTTGTGGGAAGCCTGGACCGATTTCATAACGGTCAACATCATCACCGTGAAAGCTAAAATTAAAATATACTTGAATGCATTACTCTGTAATTAAACTTCTAGAATGGGGCAGAATAAACAAATATATTTACTCTAATAATTTGCATGTTATAAAAATGGACAAGTCTGATGTCATTGATTGACTCTAATGAACTTCAACACTAACTTACCTCCTATTGTGCAGTAGCCAATCAACTTTTTTGCAACCGGAATTTATTTCACCCACGAAGCCAAAAAAAGAAAGTGACAAGGGGTGACGGAACACTTGGGGCTAGTTTTATTCCGACCGCTAATCCAGCGACAGTACCCAAGCCGTTTCAGCGCGGCTTCACTCAATTGACCCACCTCTTGAAATAACAAGAGCCGAGCGAACGAACGGGTTGATAACCTCGTCAAATTTCACTCTCTCTCTATTTTTTATTCGCACCCCGATATCCCATCTGGCAAAATCCATCGTGATGGGTGACCCAGCCATCGGCGAAAGGGGATGGCGAAGTCACGGGTCAAAAGGGACCTCTGCCGCGGAACGATGGCTGAGAGAAAACTGCGGATGACAGATCGATGAATGCGATGCGCATTGGGAGTGAGAAGAGAAGGATTGTAGCATTAGGAGGCAATGAGAAACGTTTATTACTCTTAAAAACAGTGAAATTACGCTTCAGAGCGCATATTTTATGCAAGTCAAGTTCCCAGTAATGTAAGTTTCAACATCATTTGTCATTCCAACCTAAGACGGGCGACTAAAGCCCTCAATTCTACCCTTTCCTCTTGTAACACCTATATGCCATTGTAGATGTCGCTCTTCATATTCCGTTTTACTTTTTATGTGACATTTGTCTCTTATATCACCTTCTATTTTTCCTTACAAATTTGTTGTAGCTAAGTATTGGCTATCCCTATGGACCTTATTATCCTCATAGCGCTCCACACTGTATCCTAATCTAAAATTTATCTGGACTCATTTCTTTTCTCAAAATTTCCGTTCGCTTGATCTTAAGCGAATAGGATAGTTTGTATTTTACCGCCTTAAATTCCAAATTTATTAAAAAAATCACCATCATTAATATTCCAATCCAAAGAACAGTGTCCTGGTTATCCAAAGTCATGTTTTACCTGGCATATAAACTTTTCCCTTGCTTTTCCTCAAGTAGCTTTCCTTGATATTATGCTCCTTTAAAATTCTTTGTGCCTCATTTTGATGTTAATAAATTCCGTCTAAGTGTTTCTCTGTAAAGCGTTCCTTGTGGTATTCCTTGCGTCTGATAAATTCCTCGTTTCTGACTCTATTCGCTCATTTGATCATCAGCATTCATTAACAAGTTTAGAAACCATTTTTATTTTCTCGTCCAATTTTAATGCCAATATCTTTGAGCCACATGGTGCAACACTCCACCTAAATGCTTCAAGTACAGCTTCCTTATTGATTTTCCTATATTCTTTCATCAGAACAGTTGTTTTTATCAATAATGCTAACTTGTTTTGACGCTATTTTAATTAACATGAAGCTCGAGTTCCTCCAAAAATATAGAACAACAAAATTTTGTCCACAAGTGACGTGATTTTATGAATATATTTCTGGTAACGTATTGCACTTGCTCGATGGTGGCAAAATACACCGCATCACGAATCCGGCGGATGACATCTCGAGGAATACAACTGTCAGAAACCCCTTTCAATGTGAGGCTCGTCTGGTTTATCTCATTGCGCGAAGAATAATTTTATTCTCTCTGTGATGAATAAGGAATTGATATGATTTCATTTTTCAATTTGAAAACACAATAAAGTCGAAGAAATAAACTTTGGGATGGCGTCAAGATGTAGGGATGTCGCTTTTAAACGCGCGACTTCTTAAAATTTTGCATTTTCTTCATCAGGAGATTTTCTCGTAAAATTATTTTAACGGCGCTTTTCTCACTTATGAGCATCCTTCCAAAGAAGTACTCTACTTCCTCAGGGAAATCTTTTCACACTCTTTGTCTCAAAGATTAAACTTGAAGTTACACGGGTCTAAAAGCAAGCATGAGTGACGATAATTAAAAAGAATTTTTACCCTTAACAAGTGATATTAATGGAAATAACAATGAAAAATTATATTTCATCCCAATAACTATGTGGTAAAGTAACGAATAAGTTTGAAAAACCATGATTTTAGGGGTAAACAGAAAAACACAAATAATGAAGTCAAAATATTGTGAAATTATTAGAAAAAGGGCTGCATTTCGCCCCTTGGGAATCATTAGGCATCCTTGAGAATATCTTTCTCAAATATCTCCATATCCAATGCCTTGTTTAAATACTTAGACTTTTTATTAGCGAAGGTATATTAACTATACACGGAACAGGCAAAATAGAGGAATGTCTCAGTTGCATTCCCATTGTTCGTGAAATCGGATTTTCATAAAGGCAATTATATCCGCTTCAGGTTGACTCCTATCTCTTCGGATTCTTCAATTTTCAGTCATTACACTAGTGGATGGTTGTCTCATTCTTCAATAGACAGCAGAAATAAAGACTTAAGCGAGTAATAGGAGTCAGCTGCTACTATGTTTTTGCTTTATGCATGTAAATGGGTCGGCCTCTTCAGATTTTCCATGTTATTTTATGCTCTACTGAAGGCTTTTGCCAGTCCACGTGACGTAAATATATTAACCAAATCCATTTATCTCTTTTTCGTTTCAGAGTCATCCAAAATATAGGCTGTTCTTCTATATATAGGTCGGCTATTTTTATAGATCTCATCTTGAATTGGATACACCTTCATTGATTGGTAGGGTTTTGGAAACTTCTTCTCCTAACATGCAAACTTCTGAGAGATCATTTCAGCTTCTATTCAATAGGTGGTCCGCCATCAGGTATCTCTTAAATTCCTCAAAACCCGATATCTTTTCTTTTTCGCCCATAATTCCATGTCTCTTCCACGCCTCTCAAGCGTTTTCAATTTTATTTTCCACTCCCGCATTCTCTTGCAGCTCAAAAGGTCCTCCATCCATCCCTTCTGCCTTCTCCTAACCTCCAGCGGTAACTTCCCATCCTCTCTCACCATATCCAACACCTCTTTTGTTTTCTCTACCACCATCTCTACTATTCCCCAATTATTCCACACATCAAACACCTTAAATTCTATGTACATTCTTTCTCTGCAAACACCATACCAAATTTCCATACCAAATACTGTCACGCTTCGTGTGAGAATTTCACTATTCTTTCCATCTTTATAAAAACCTCAGTATCCAATTCCCTTCTCATTGAAAATATTTCTTTGGTCTTATTTTCCCATTAACCATCTGTCACGCTGAGAAACCTAAAGGCAACATATAGAAGATTTTTTTGTCTCTGATTTGGTTTCTTTACGTCTATATGCCTTTGTGGCATCATATTTTACAAATATTGGTGACGAAAATATCTCTCCTCCGTTTTTGTTCCTGACTCTCCCATGACTGGGGTAACATGTGATGTGACTGCCCATGGTGGACAAAGTTATCGGTTTATAGAGGGTTAACAAATGCCATTTTCCTCCAAGAACCCCACGAATTTTCAATACCGTCCAACAAAATCACAGCTTAAAGCCTTCTACACTCGGATTTTCAAATATTTCAAGACGCATATCCAAGTATATATTTAAGTTAATTGTAATAGTTACCAATCCATGCACCACTAAAAACATTCAGGTTGCTTGTTAGATACGTTCCATATAACAGAGGAGAGATGAATGTTTGCGATAGGAAACGCATGGCAGGAATAGGCGACGACGGTTGCTGGGTAAGGGAGGAAATCGAGGAGCAGACGTGAGGCGTTGATAAACGACAAGTAGAGTCCAGATGAATTGGACTTCACAACTGGAAGCAAGTAGTAGCGACACAACACGAAATGACTGAGATTTCCGCCGTTCGTTCGCACAAACACACGCGCTAGTTCTTCGTCTCGTGCGTGTGTGCGTGCTCGCATTTGAACGTGCAGTCGCACGCGCTTTGAACAGCACTCCCTCTCTCTGCGGTGTGGAGTGAGGAGGTGGTGGTGGGCAGGAATCGGACGGTCAGCCGTGTGGACACGCGGCGAGAGTAAAGGGTTTTGATGCGGAGAGGTGGCGGTGCGCAGGGATTTTTTTTATTCGGCCGTTTGGAGTCTTTGTTACGTACACAAACACACTCGGTGCGCTGTCATGTGGTCAAAAGGACTGCGGGAACCGCGTTAGCCCGTACACCTGCATGACGGGGGGCCATCAAACACCTGCCTACGCCGGACACCGCTCTCTCTCTCTCTCTCCCTCTCTCAGTCTCTCTCCATCCTTTCCCGCCCATCATCCATCTCCCTCCTCTCCCTCTCTCTCTTTCCCATGAAAAAATAAACCATTCGATCTCCCGTCAGATCCCCGCCCTTTGCCCCCGTGATCCCGCCATGTTCATTTTTCCCTCTCTCCGCATTTACAAGCCTTCCAATCGAGTACGACCGTCGATAATTTTTACTTGAAGCGGAAACCTAGACGCCGAATAAAAATCCCCATTACGTATCACTCGCTTTGTTCGAAATGTTTTTGGGGACTGATCGGACAAGGGTTGACTACATTTATTCCGCGCACTGTTCCCACAATTGGACATTAACTAAAAGCTAATCTGCATTAATCAGTGAATGAAGCGCTTTAAAAATCAATCCAAATGGGATTGACGTAAAAAAATAGGGTTTTTTTGGCATACTCTCATTTATTAATGCATACTGCGGACGATACCATGAAGATACATTCAAATTACTTGGGTTAGTAATATACGATATTTGAATTTTTCGTAGTTAAAATATTTAAGATACTTATCTCTATCTCTAAACGCAGTAATCTCTGTGCACAATTATAATATTCCTGTATGCAAACTCATATCAGGAAATTTCATGTAGACTGATTTTTCACAATAGTGCGAGTAACGTTCTGGTACCGATAGTCTTGTTGATAGTCAATTTAATGTTTCCCTATACGTAGCAGTCGATGAAGACTTCAAAAAGTAGAGGGAAAAAATTTCTATTAATTTAATGCTATTAAGGTTTTAAAACCCTTCCTCTTTTCGGCAATATTAGACCTCTCTACTTGCCTCTAGTTCTCTAACCATATTTATGACTTGAAATAGTCCACCTGAAAAGCAAAATTCTTGCGCAAGAATGATTGCCCATGAATAACTGATTGGGGAGTCAGAGAACAGAAAACTGAATTTCACGCTGTCAATCATATCAACAATTCCGATGGTGCCGGTATAAAATTTATTTATGCGTGGCACGTGATCAGCTCTTAACAGTTCCCAGAGCTGCGACGGGTTAAGCTATGTAGTTATCTAATGACTGAAGCAATATGAAAAGGAGTTCCGAATTTGCAAAATGCAGCTAACATAGTTTCTCTTCCGGAGAAGTCACAACGGATAATATTGTTAACGCACTGAGCAGTTGGTTGGAGCAGGTAGTGAGGGACAAAAGGATGCTAAATACCAAAGTAGAAGGGAAAATTATATTCAAACTCAGAATGAAAAGGAAATTTATTGACTTCATGCACGGGATAAAGAGAGGTAAGAGGTGTGCTAAGAAGAATAAGGACAATCAGTAACTCTCTTCCACCAGAACCCTCATTAACCCATACTTTATGGTAAGCATTGAACTTTCTTTCATCAAGATTAGGTGGGACGTTATACATCCACCATATCTGCCACAGTAAGATAGTCACCAGTCTTAACGCATATAATAAATACAAGTGATGTGGTCAGGATTGGAGGATTCGATAAAATCTTATCTAATCCATGGATTCGTGATTCAATCGAATCCTTCCAAAAAAGAGTCGATCGATACGAATCTGGTCGTACGGGTGGCATATGCCATTCGTTGCTATAAACTCTTCGTCGTCCATTGTAAATTCACCTAGGAAACTCGTCTAGGAATTTTCCATTTCCACACCGTTGCACTTATAAAGTGTGATTATTAGGGTTTTCATTCATTTCGTCTTAAAAATGTATTTCAGCGGTGACTTCTATTACTATAAGACGCATCGAGTTTTATTTTAAAATATCCGCGCGGCGTGTACGCTACACCACCTTCATAACCTTCCTCAGCATTTTTTATACCGACGCGCCTGCGTTGCAGTTCATAATTCCCGCCATTTTTATATTTTTTCAATCGATAGACCAAAAATATTTCTCTTCTCTATTGAAAACCAAAAACCGAACTGTTGCAAAATTTTATGCTCAGATCTGATACTATGCTCCTCAGTTTTCGCTGCAAAGCAACTAACGTTATGTGGTTGTGCTCATAAAAATCTTAGATTTTAGCCAAGATAACAAAAAATACCTGCAATTTAGCAAAAAAAAATTACTGTAGAAGTTACCGTAGAAACACCACATTGAAAAATAACTAAGAAGGCACCAGAATACGTTAAAAAACTCACTTGCTTTCCCTTAAAAATGTGTGGGAAATATAACAAAGAGAATAAGGATTTGGACTCGAGATTCGGTTTTTGAGATTCTCTAAAATAGCAGTTTCGAATTCGGGATTCGGATACGATATAATCCATTTTTTGGATTCGACCCATCACTAATTGATATCTTTTCAGCAAAATAGTAAACGATTATATTTATTTTGAGTTGAAGCAGTTATTGAACGCTATATGATAGTATTCGAGTATAGAGTGGCCAGTAGTTTTTCAAACGGAAGTATAAAGTATAGATACGTCATTTTAACGGTTATGAAAGTTTTCCCTACCTTCTTTCTCCGATTGAAATGCTCTATTTTACCACAGATAATTTGAGGTGTAGAATTACGACAGCAATGACTTAAAAATTGAGGCCAATGAATGCCATGATAATAACGATTGTTTAAACTCTCAATAAATGGTTAAGAGACGATGGAAAAAATGAGAAAAAACGGTTGTCTCACTGGATGCACGTATTGAGATATATCAGCCAAATTACCATAAAGAACCAAACTTTTTCTGAATTCCATTCATGTGTTCCAGTGTCTACTGCGTGAAGCTATTTCAATGAATTTAAAATATCGACTGCTTATTCCTCAGAATCTCCAATGGCTAAGCGCATCCTGAATATCAAGTGGATTTGAAGGCAATTTTTGAAACATCATCGCCTTTGTGCAGTTTTTATTTCAAGGATTTAGCGAGAAATTCACGCGAGAGAAAAATAAAAGAACAAGGCGACCGTTGGGAACACACGTGAGGCCGCGCAGAAATATTTTCTGGTCTATTTCTAAATAATATTATGAGCGTTGGAAGCTTCCCAACGTCTTAAAGGTGAATTGGAATCATGCCAAATAATGATTATTATAATAATACTTGGGCAGCAGACAACCCCGGAATTCCACCAAATCCCATTCGAGTCTTCTAGGCTGCAGTTTTCCACCGGAGTATGAGGTCTTTTCTGTCCCCCATAACGGAGGCAATGCCTTTCCTCAGGATATTAACAACCAGAGTCTTCTCCAGCGTACTGATATCACGAAACGTATTCTCGCTAAATCAAGGCACGGCTACAGACATTTATGCCAATAATATTTCTATTTCTGAGTCTATTTTCTGACGTATCTCTGACAATACTGTAGGAACATCACATTCCGACGTTAATTCCATTCAAACCACTCATGTATGGTGACAGATATTGTAAAGAGAAGGAGCATTTAAGGGCCTAAGTAACTAATCTGTTAACCCAGGCCTAAGTAACTACGTTCAGCGTTTCGATTCAACCAGTATTTTTATGGTCTTATTATCCTCTCATCGCGTCATTCCCGGCAGTAAAATTATCGAGAAAAGTAAAACATCTGTCATTCGGAATTAGCACCAAACACATAAATTTACTACAAAAACTTTTAGAACTTTTTACACATTCGGTTTCTCACTTTAAGAAGGAGTACGTAAAACTCCTTAAGGATTGCCCAAGACCATGATAGAGGGAAGAATGCAGGACAAGTGAGGAAGCGAAAGGAAAAGAAAAGGTTTTATGGGACGGGACTAAGAAGAACAGATCGTATGCTGAGGCAAAAGGGGAAATAATAGAAGGTAGACAGGACTCTGAAAGTGAAGAAAATTAGGAAGGGATTCTCTGACTTTCAAAAAAACTAGCCTTTTACCGATAAAACCCATTAAAAATATGCGGCTGAAGGGGTCTTAAAAAAAGGTTGTTGTGCTAGAACAAATTTACCTCTGTAAATGAGCCCTAGGAAATGTCCAAAATGGGGTAGTTTAGAGGAAGATATAGAAAAAACTAATCCAGTTTAACTAGATATACGATGAAAATGAGGTTCTCTTGATGAGCATGAATTACAAATAAGAGACGATATGAATGGTATGCATGTTTGTACGTAAACTCCACGAAACTTATGCCCTTCGCTGTACATTTCCCTAAATTCCTCTTATTCTCCTTCGCTTGGGCAGCACTCCCGTTCATCACTCTATTTTATGCAATATGTTGTCCTAATACGCCATCCATACACGATTTGTCTCATTTACATTTCCCTACAAGGCTTCTCTGCTCCTCTTATGCATCCAGCACTTCCTCATTTGTCCTCATCCCGGCTCTGTTTATTCTTGGTATTCTACTCAAATCCATGCCTAAAAAAATTTCGGTTTTACAGTTATCATAGAAACATGAGAGGAACAATTATTAGGAGAAAAAAATCTTGTAAAGATGGACATTCTGAACAAGTGCTGTAGTCCCATTAGTTGGGCTGTGAAAGATGCTGGTCTTGTGAGGTCGCAGGGGATACTGTGGGACGTGAATGACGCAGGACTCGCGAGATCGCTGACCAAGAAGGATTCGGTATAGAAAAGGACTCCCTTAATCGACTCCGGCTCCCTCATTCTGACTCAAAATCTTTACAGCATAATTAATTAAAGATATTGCTTGTTCAATATGGTGCTAGAGAAAGTGATGAGAGGACGAAATGAGCCCAGGAAATGTCTCATAACTGCTCTCGATCAAATATAAACCCCTTCGGCACAATCACATTCCTTTCGCAAGTAGCAATTTCCAAAACCACACTGCACTGCTCTCAATGTTAAATTAATTATCGCCTTAATTCATATTTAACCCCACTTAGTACAATCATAGGCTTGAAGTCGTAAGCAGTATAGTGCATATGCACAGCTTATGCCTATGTATAACTTCTCCTTAGATATATTAACCCGTTATGTCGAGCGACTGAAGTTTATCTCCAGAAAACTCTCCGTTCTTAAAATTTACTCCGGCCACTCCACTAAGATAGTATATTATTTGTAACTACCATGTGCATAAGATTCAACTTCATACCAAACCTTTAACTCTGATAACTGAGTTCCGCAAATCAAAGTAATTTTGTAAGCTTTTCTTTAACTCTCCGTGCCAACATTTCACAAATTCATTGTAATGTAAAAAATGAAAACCTAAGCGGCCTCAAACCAAGTTATTACATCTAACATTAATGTGTCCAACTTTTCCGATAAAAGTAGAATACTAAATTGTGATTGACTTGTTCTATAAGTTTTTTTTAAGGAAGAGCAATATTTTTCCATAAATGACTCAATTTACTAAACGAGCTTACTCGATCTAAATACTTACTAAACGAGCAAGAGATTTTAAAACGAGTTATACGCATACCCTTTGGTGTTGTTCAAGTATTATTTCAAGAGTTTTAAAGGAACGATGGGTGTCTCACGGACAGGGATGAGAAGGTGCGATACAATATCACGTAAGATTTTAGTCATTCTGTGATTGTATTTTGATCACTTGTTTCATTGAATTTTGTCGAAAAATATTTCTTTGTAGCCCTGGAAACTACGCATTATTTCCCTTACCCGACGGGCCTACACTCTATGGCCTTAGTAACTCAGGCACAACACACATATTACAGAAAAACACGCAGCACACCTTGTTAGTCTCACAAACCAAATCATTAAAATACAGTCACTTTGAGGTATATGCATCTAAGGATATCATAGCTGACAAAACCGGTTTTGATTTATTTGAATACATTTTTCCTGGGACCAAAAACTGTACTGAGTTTTCTTTAGTATTGTGGTGGTTCCAAAAAGTAATGCCTAAAAATGTTGATTTTATCTCACAGTTTTGAGAGACTAAGTAAATACGTTGCTCGACACAAAGACTCGTTTGTGTAATTCCAAATTTTCTTGCTCATAAGTCTGCGGGGTCTCTTGTTCGCGGCTATTTCATCAGCGGTCCACGTAAGGCTTCAATAGTAAAAGACTTTCATATACCTCTAAATGCATTTAATAAATTCTTATTCCTAAAGTAGCCTCAGGTAATCCAACAGAATGCAGTAAAGTTTTGGAGGAGTAGAAGAAAATTTGAAGACTAAAAGGAATCTTATATTCATTTTGGCCAGAAACTGAAGAACTAAAGGAGCAAACTGTTAATAGAACTCTTGGTTAATACTCCTATCTGACGAAGGACCTGATCTGACGGACTGTCCTTTTTTTAAGAATTGCATCAGTCATATAAAAAGATGTTGGCAATTTCTGTCCGAGTACGAAAAAATTGATCATACACCTACAATTTGTGAAATAATTACATAGTTTTACATTATAAAGAGGAGCCTAGAAAATAAAATTTGTAGCCGGTAATTTTTAATGTTTTTCGAGTTATAGCAATTTAGTCTAGAAGTAACTTGCAAAATTGGTGATCTTTTATTAGTCAAAATCTCCAAATTAATGAATGTAAATAACTGGTTTTTCTCTGTTTTAAAATTAATTTAGGCATGATGCTACACTGCTGTTTGAAAACGAATAAATCCGTCCATCATTTGAAAAGTGCTTTTTCCTAAGCGAAAGTTAAACTTTGCACATTCATACTCAATTAATTAATTAATGAAGGAGTACACGTCCTTTGTGTTGGGCATTACAAATTACCACTTTATTAGGGCTCATAGCTAAAGGAATTGAATAAAAATCGTCCGTTCTCAATGTTTCATGAAAAGAGCCGAGGTGAAGCTAGTACACAAACTAATTTAAATTAATAAAATATGGAAAGGTATTGGGCAAGACAAAAGTTTATTCTATCCAGCTACCTGTAATTTATACATCCAATTCCATTCTAAATCCGGAGGACAACAATATGGGGGGGACTCATTTCTGTCAATTTATCAAAATTACGTTTGAAAAACAAATATTGACACACACACACGGCATTACTCACACACGAGACAATAGAAATAATAATTTTGTGGTTCAAAAAAGATATGCTGCAACCGTTAGCGCCCCAAAAAATCGATTTCTCTGATGATCAGTGGGGTTATGTGAAAAATTTCAATTTTCCAATCATTGCAATTTCAGATGAATTATACATAGTCATTCGTATGGGTACAGATATATCAAGGAATTAAATTCGTCACGAAGAAATCAATTGACTTGAGCGGGATTCAAATCCTGATCTCCCAATTGCCGGTCAGGTGCGTTAGTTAGTGCAACCACCGAGTCATATTTCTTCGACATTCGCCTTGAAGGAAGATAGCTTGGCTGTCAAATTCAAAGGTTAAATGTCACATACCCATATGGATATACTAATACCCATGCAGGATAAAGGTTTGTACTTACATAACTACGTGCATATTATATCATTTGAACAAGATGGAGAAGCCACCGGCTTGGTAATAATGTAAAGCATCAAAACTGACCGCTAAAACTGTAAAAATGTCCAGTCTTTGAATTCAGTAAGATCTGGAAAATTTTTTCTGGCGCCCTCCTTTTAATCTCCACAATTTATTGCACAAATTGAAAAAATTCCATGGCCGAGTAATTGCATGAAAATCCCTACGAAATAAAATAAAACATTTAGCTTGATCGGAACGAGAACCTAAATTTCCCAATTTCCATTCTTGTTTTTGCTGCTGAGTAAATTTGTACATGGCTGGAACGCATAGCCAGATGTTGGAAAAAGTGGTTTTGAAACCAGGTCATGTAAAATTACATTTTAGTTGTTCATTTGCACTAATTTTAGATAAAATTCCCAATATCCAACATAGTGAATAACTGTAGACCCCTGTAGTTTTTCCAAGAAATTATTTTTAACTAGATCATAGCGTCAAGCGTTTATCAGAAAAGAACATCGATTGATGTCATCGCTTCATCCTCAAATGGACCATCCTCAAATGTTTGTACCCCGTGCAAATAGACCGGAGAAAGTTTTACCAATGGCGCATTGAGTTTACATTTAATTACTCAACTAACTGCAAAGTCAAATTCAAATTTTGCCTTCGCATTCACCCTCCCTTGACCTCTTCTGGTGAAGCTGGTCACCGCGCGTCCTATTTCTCTCTCCGCTTTCAAATCCTTCCTTACTAACCATCTGAATAAATTTGCCAAATCTATCCTGATTAACTATCGCAAAATCCCCGTCCACGTCCTTCTGTTCTTTTGTATGTCTTCCATTTCCTGTATTTGTTTTTATATTTTGTTAATCCTTTTAATATATTTGTTTCTTGGTCATCAAATGTAATGAGCCTTTGTGCCGTTAATGGGACTTTTTCAAATAAATAAATGGAATAAATAAATACTTACCTTCACTGAAATCTTTACTTTGACCGGGAGACAGTAAAACCCACCTAAACCAGAATTTAGCGCAAAGTCTATGAATGCGGCAGCTGGAACATGTGGGGCTCTACTACGGGGGAGGGACAGAGTGAGGCAAGATAATGGTTCTGGAGTCAAGCCTCTCCCTTTATACCTCTCCCCTTCTCAGAGGCTAGGAGGGCAAGGAAGGAGTGCAAGGAGGTCTCGCAGAGCTGCGAGAGAGGTAGAGAGCAAATGGGGGAGGGGGTTAGGCACGGAGAGGAGTAGAGCAAAGGGGAGAGGACTGAATTTTTCAAAGAGGATAGGTAAGGGATGGAGGAGGAGAAGCAGAGAGCTTTTCCGAAGGGTTTTAGTTCTTCTTTCTGGAGAATGGGTAAAAGGGGGACTTTGAATTTTTCAGCGCCTGACACCGCACGTCCTCTTTCTCCTCCCACTCTCTCCGCCCCCACACCATTACCCTCGCCCGGGAGGCGAGGGGAGGAATACCACCCCCTCGAATCAGGGGTAAGGAGGAGGAGGTGGGTGACGGGAGTTCGGGAGGTTTTGCCAGACCTGTGAGAGATGGGGAGGTTTGGGTGGGGGGGCAAGAAAGCAAAACAAGAGGGACCGCGGGGGACCCGGGTAAAAAGCAAAATAAGGGACTGGAGACCGGGGCGGGGGAGGGAGGGGGAAGACGGGTAGGAGTTTGTCCTCCCGCTCTGACGGTGAAGGAGGAGTTGGATGAGGATACGCACAGGGAGGAAATCTTGAGCGGAGACAAGGAGACTGGATGGCAGAAGTCGAGAGTGAGGTATTTATTCCAGCCTCGGAAGAGCCGAGTCTTTTTAGCCACCTTCCACGAATGCAAAAATACTTTTCATATAAATATATTTCGTCGAGAGAAAAGGGAAAGACGTTTCTACAAAATGCCAAAGCGAGTGGGCATTGCAACGTGTTATGTTTTCGCAAAGGAGAAAACGCCTCATCAAAATTTCAAGGGTGGCCTGATTCACAGCTTCAGAAGCTCCGCGGCAAATATTTTTTCCTTTAAAAAAAAACTTTCTTTTTTTACATGTTAATTTTCACGGAAAAGAAGATCACTTTCACAAATAAATTTACCGTGTAGAGAAGCCCAGTTCTTCATTTTTCAGTGCAAATGAGTTGATGAAAACGACAGTCAACACTGAAAATTTAAAGGGATTGAGTGTTGAAATTATTCTCAAACGGTGAAAACAGAATTCGTCCGTGAGATCATTACAAACCAAACTATTTAATTTCTCAAAACTTTAAAGTAATTTTGGCCAAGTGATTCATAAATAGTTATGGCTACTATTTTAATTATAGTGACCCCAACATTAAAATTTCTTTATCTTAGATTGATTATAAGGTATAAAATTAAAGGAAAACTTGCAATTAAAGGAAAAGGACTGGATTGGATATTTGGGGAGGCGACCAACAGCTAAGGTCATTTGCGCCATGGGGGATAGGTAAGGGAGGAAGGATGGATAGAAACCCGGCATCAGCATTAGCCTGCTCTTAAAGATAGGTTTAACGTCTCGTCCGACAGACGGAGTACTGCACTTGAAGTGCCCTCTGCAAGACACTAAAGTAGGGATCGGGTTTCCTCTGAAAAATATCCCCCTCTGCAGGGATTTGAACTCTGGCCGTCCGCATGGTTAGCCAGTACTCAAGCCAACACACCAACCCGATCCCCCTCAATTAAAGGAAAAGAACAACTTGCAATTAGACCAGCGGAATCGTGATATAACGCTGTTTTTCCCGATGAGTTGCTAGGATATTGAGGTGATTCATTAGGAACTAAGGACATAATTCATGATCTCAAGAGTATGCTGCAATCTGAAATTTAGCAAAAAATGTACGGTAAGTGTTTTATTAGCCATTTAAATAAAGAAAGTAGTTTCTATATCTATTGAATTAAGCTGTACCTACATATATTATGTATTGAGTTGTTTGAAATAACCTGCCCGTGTGGTGTGTGCGTAGAATCGACAAGAGTTCACGAGGTGTTATCTGGAAGAGTTTACTCTGGTAGATACGATATAGGGATGATTTTGAGAATTAGTCAAAAAGAATCATATCCTGGGAGTTTTGCAGTTGTGTTTCATTGCAATATGAGACTCGGGATATCAAAAAAGAATTCATCACCTAATAAATACTTAGGTAAGGTGAGGTTAAAGACATCACAAAATAGCAATTCGACGGTAAAATATCTCATTTGTGCGTATTATCATATAATTTCGTTGACATCATAACGGTGTAAATTATATTATCTGGGGCACCTAGAATTAATGGTAGTAATTCTTACAATAGTGATTTGCATGAACAAATTTGAGAATATAAGGCGTCATCAGAGGCGCTATGATTGCCATGGGGACTCGATAAAATAATACGTTTGAGCAAATTTGTTATCACATGTATGTCTGCAAGAAGAGAACAATTATTGTTATATCTTTTTAAGCGTGAGTAGACCGGGATCAAAACCCATATTTACCAATCTGAGCGTAAACCCGTTTAAAAAATTAAGATGTAAAAGGAATGACGTATGGCGAGACCGATGATTGACAAAGATCTGAGGGGCGGAGAAAATCACTCACGATTATGTCTTACGAAGAGTATGAGGAATAAGAAGTTTACTGATTACTGGGCAAAGAAAGAGAAATAAACTTAACTTTTACACAATTTGGAACCTATCAGCCTATTGACAGCTATATTTTAAGGGGAAATGAATTGAAAAAGTAAAAAAAAACGAAAAAAATAATAGAGTACATCATTAAAATCATTGAGGACGTACAAGTGAATAATAATTCATCAATAAATCGGCTGCTTGAAAAGAAAGTATGTTGGAGATGTGTAGTCGAACAATCTTTGGATTGATGTGTATTGATGATGATACTGGTGATGAAATATAATATGCGCCAATGTACATGAGTGAATATATTTTATGCCTTAACAGAGATAAATTATATATATATATATATATATATATATATATATATATATATATATATATATATATATATATATATATATATTAATATATATAAAGCTACAAAACTGACTGACTGACTGACTGACTGACTGACTGACTGACTGACTGACTGACTGACTCATCAAAATTCCTGGGCATTTCTAAACGAGCTAGGTGGGTGAAATTTTCAGGATAGAGTTGGAGTCATGTGTCGAGTTGGGAAAAAATCGAAAAAGTTAAAAAAGTCGATTAGGCTTCGATTTATTGCAATCGAAAGCTTCACATGGGATTATATGGAAAAAACGAAAAATTTAAGTGTAGACCATTTTTCTTTCGTTCATTAAAATATGAAATAATTAACTTACAGGACTGATTCTTTCACAACTATGAGGCTAAATGTTTGAAGAATCTTATTCTTTCAATCGATTTTTTACTACCTACAGTAAAACTGATATTTTTAAACTTTTATTAGGGATTTTAGAATTTTTTTCACTTTCGTTGCTATGGATTTATTCCATTGTCGCCTAGCCGAGTGTCGACTCAGGTTTGGAACTAAGCTAGGCGGGCCAGTTTCAGGGAAGGGTTATATTTATGTTTTGATTTGGGGTAAAATCGGAAAAGTTAATAAAGTCGATACGGCTTCGAGATATTGCAATCGATAGCTTTACATATATGTGTTAGGTATCCTAAGTGAACGAAATTTACTCTTCCCTTTGCCATTTTTCGCACTGCTAAATACTGTGTATAATTTCTTCAAATTTGTCCTGGCCTCTACCGTAACTTTGATGACCAATTTCCACCAACCAAGCTTCATGATATTGTCGTTTTCATTAAAAAATTGAGCAGATCATGTAGAAGATTGGAAGAGAAAAAAAATAGATCACGAAAATTAGTATATTAAAAATCTCGATTCCGATCGAACTTATATGGTAAAATTCTTCATGTGAGCTCTAATTAAGTATGCTGTACTGAACTAAAATTTCTTACGTAGAAGAGCGTCTTATATGCCACCAAATGAGGTTAGGATAATCTTTCAGTGGTTCCACGTTCGTTTCGGTATACTGACTATAGTATTTTGAAAAGTCGATAATGACCGGATGACATACAATATAAGTTTGTACTAGAACTGTCTGGTATCCATACCTCATGGGGCGCGAGAGGCATTTTCGAGAATTATATTTTTCTTTGCTTGCATGTAGAACGCAGACTTGAGAGCTTTCATTTTTTTCCTCATTTAAAGAGTATCATCATCTAACACTCCCCCACACCCTGCTTGCAAATTGCAAGCACCCATATAGGTATCATTTAATGGACATGTGCTATTAATACATCGCTGCTAAGTACTGGGTATAATTTCTTCAATTGTTTCCGGGCCTCTACGGTAGCTTTGATGACCAACTTTAACCAACCAATCTTCACGATATTTTAGTTTCCATTCAAAAGCATGTGCAATTCATGTAGAAGATTGAAAAAGAAAAATTGAACATGAAAATTAGCATATTAAAGTTGTCTATTCGGATCGAAGTTCTATTATAAAGTTTTCATGTTAGACCTTATTAAGTACCTATGCTGTACTGAAAGGAATATCTAACGTAGAAAGCCCATCAAATAAAGTTATGTTGAACTTGCAGTGGTTCCACATTCCTTTCATTTCACTGACTATAGTATTTTGAAATGTCCTTAATTACCGGATGAGATATAATATGATTTGCACTAGAACTGTCAGGTATCCTTACCTCATGGACCGTGAAATTCATTTCGAGAATTCCATAATATTTTTCTTTGCCTGCATGTAGCACATATACTTGAGAGCTTTCATTGGTTTGGTAAGGATAATGCATTCATTTTTCGATACTTAAAGTGTAAAATGGTGTACAAACCCCCCTTGCTTGCTAACAGCAAGCACCCATTTACTCGTTAATATATATAAAGCTACAAACTGACTGACTGACTGACTGACTGACTGACTGACTGACTGACTGACTCATCAAATTCCTGGGCATTTCTAAACGAGCTAGGTGGGTGAAATTTTCAGGATAGAGTTGGAGTCATGTGTCGAGTCGGGAAAAAATCGAAAAAGTTAAAAAAGTCGATTAGGCTTCGATTTATTGCAATCGAAAGCTTTACATCGGATTATACGGGAAAAACGAAAAATTTCAGTGTAGACCTTTTTTCTTTCGTTCATTAAAATATGAAATAATTAAGTTACAGGACTGATTCTTCCACAAGTATGAGGATAAATGTTTGAAGAATCTAATTCTTGCAATCGATTCTTTCCTACCTACGGAAAAACTGATATTTTTAAACTTTTATTTGGGATTTTAGTAATTTTTTCACTTTGGTTGCTATGGATTTATTCCATTGTCGCCTAGCCGAGTGTCCACTAAGGTTTGGAACTAAGCTACGCGGGCCAGTTTCAGGGGAGGGTTATATTTATGTGTTGATTTTGGGTAAAATCGGAAAAGTTAAAAAAGTCGATACGGCTTCGAGATATTACAATCGATAGCTTTACATATATGAGTTAGGTATCCTAAATGCATGAAATTTACTCTTCTCTATGCCATTTTTCGCACTGCTAAATACTGGGTATAATTTCTTCAAACTTTTCCTGGCCTCTACCATACCTTTGATGGCCAATTTCTACCGACCAAGCTTCATGATATTGTCGTTTTCATTAAAAAAATATGCAGTCCATGCAGAAGATTGGAAGAGAAAAAAAATTGAACATGAAAATTAGTATAATAGAATATCGATTCCGATCGAATATATATAGTAAAATTCTTCATGTGAGCTCTTATTATGTATGATGTACTGAAATGAAATATCTAACGTAGAAGAACGTCTTATATGCCGTAAAATGAAGTTATGATAATATATCAATGGTTCCACGTTCGTTTCGGTGTACTGATTATAGTATTTTGAAAAGTCACTAATTACCGGATGACATACAATATAAGTTTGTACTAGAACTGTCTGGTATCCATACCTCATGGGGCGCGTATTTCATTTTCGAGAATTATATTTTTCTTTGCTTGCATGTAGCCCGCAGAGTTGAGAGATTTCATTTTTTTTCCTTATTTAAAGAGTATCATCGTCTAGCACTCCCCCCACCCTTGCTTGCAAATTTCAAGCACCCATATAGGCATCATTAAATGGACAGGTGCTATTAATACATTGCTGCTAAGTACTGGGTATAATTTCTTCAACTTTTTCCTAACCTCTACCGTAGGTTTGATGGCCAACTTTAACCAACATATCTTCATGATATTTTAGTTTTCATTCAAAAGCATGTGCAAGTCATGTAGAAGATTGAAAAAGAAAAATTTAACACAAAATTTAGCATATTAAAATTGTCGATTCGGATCGAAGTTCTATTATAAAGTTGTCATATTAGACCTTATTAAGTATGCTGTACTGAAAGGAATATCTAACGTAGAAAGGCCATCAAATAAAGTTATGTTGAACTTGCAGTGGTTCCACGTTCCTTTCATTTCACTGACTATAGTATTTTGATGTCGTTAATTACTGGATAAGATGTAATATGATTTGCACTAGAACTGTCAGGTACCTCATTGACCGTGAAATTAATTTCGAGAATTCCATAATATTTTTCTTTGCCTGCATGTAGCACGCAGACTTGAGAGCTTTCGTTGGTTTTGGGTTTTGTAAGGATGATGCATTCATTTTTCGATACTTAAAGTGTAAAATTATGTACAAACCCCCCTTGCTTGCTAACAGCAAGCACCCATTTACTCGTATATATATATATATTAAAATCTATACATCCAGAATTTTTTGTAATAAGAAAATATGAATAAACTTATCAATAAAAATATAATTCAAGGTAACTGAATTCCAAAAACTCGTTTTAATGGGACAGTACCACCGGATTCAATCCATTGTACCTGATATTACCCTAAAGGATTAAATTTATGCCCAAACGAGTGAAACTGGTAGTGCAGTGCTATCACATAGATTTTGAAAAAAAACTAGGGAACTTTCCATAAATTTGTATAAAATTTATGCTCTAATGGGTGAAACCCGTCATGCATTGTTAATAAAAAGGTTTTTCGGAATAAAATTAGGTTAATTTTTATAATTGTTATAAAATTTATGCCGTCATTGGTGAAATCACGCGTGCGGTGCAATTAAAAAGACGTTGTGGGGTTAAAAGAGATGTTTAATTTCATTTTTATCAACATGAGTGGATTCCATAAAGTTACGCCTAAAAGTGTTCATTTTATTAAGAATAAGTATAGACCATGTGAGTTTGAGGAAGCAGTGACTCGGACACTTTTTGAAAAGAAAGCGGAATTGAACGAAGGATTGACGACCGAAAAACAGATTTGAAAGGAGACGGCTGAAGACGCGCGTGGAGCTGCGGAGCCCCGTAACGCTCCCCCGACCTTCCCACCCATCCTTTCCTCCTGTTGCTTCTCGATCTCTAGACTACCATCCCCCGCTTCTCTCTCTCCATCTCCCCAAACGGAGAGAGAAGCACCCACCCCTCAAGCCTACTCCTTTCGCCCATCCTCCGGCACATATCTCATAGAATCCCCCTTATACAGAACGCCACCCTCCCCTTTCATACTCCCCTGACCCGCGCCACTTACCTCTCCATCCGTCAAACAGAAGCCCAACTAACCCTTCGAGTGAAAAATAAAGAAATGTATCCCTCCGTCCACTTTCTTTATTCCCTTAATAATGCAGAGATGATACAAAAGTTATATCCGGCTATTCACGAGAATGGAGAAAGTTTTTTGACTCCCCGTCTCTCAAGACCCCGATCGCCTTCGCAATTTATTCATAAGATCCCTGATTGACGCTTTCTTGCCTTCGGCAAAAATGACAAATGCCATATTGGCGAAATTATTTACTTTCTTCCATAGAACTTTTGCGGAGGATATTTGATCTCATGACTTTTCGAATATCGCATTCCGGTAGCATCTCTCCTCTGGAGGAAAGCGTCGTCTTTCCGCTTCGCTGGTTGGCTCCCGGCCCATGATATACATTTGTACAATAATATATGGAAGCAAATATCTCTAAGAAACAGCCCCCACATTAATACAACTTCGACTTAATAGTGGCTGAAAATAATACAATAAGGTTGATGTAGAGTAACTTGGCCGGTGTGGGCGAAAGTTAATCACATATTTATCAGTCTCTCTAATTGATAAAATGACTTAACTCCGCCGATTCCTAAATCAAATTACTAAAGACATATTTTACTCCTATCTGCTCAAATGTGCCTCAATCTTCCTAAAATAAAAAATATTTTAATTCATTTCAATTACATGCACGCCAGTTTTTAAATTGTGAACGAATCCGATGTGGCAGTAGAGAAGAAGGAGACTTTAGTTTTCCGTCCCTTTACCTTTTTTATCAATTATTCATATTTTGAGAAGGTCTCTTCTCGACTCTTCTTAATTGAATTTTCACAGTCTCCCAGATATTTTTTCAATCCTTAGACTGGATAATTTAAGGCATCCAACCTTCCCAATCAATAACTAATTCCACTACATCGCGATAATTATCCTTTCAACGTCCATAAATTTTTTATATTCACCATGCTTAAGAAGGTGAGATAATACTCGGAAGTTTTCTAAAACATTTACAAGTCATTCACTAGACAAATATACCGATCTTCATTTGTATCAAATCTACATATAAAACGGCTTTTGGTTGTAAGTAGTAACGACAAGGTATTTTGTTTACCGAGAATAAATTTTTATTAATGTACTACAACCAAATGCTTCTTTTCTATCTTCTAATTATTACCATTTAAGTTGAACATTATTATGAATTCTGGAGGGAATTTTTCAGAAATAGCCAGTTTTATTGGCCTAAAAGAACAAAATTAGCTCTTTTCCTTGGTGCACTCAAAAAGGGAATTGCAATATTGCTAAATATGTGAATATATATATAAAGATTAAATACTTGTTCTGATAGTCACAAAAATTCTGGCGCTTGCTGAACTGCAATCCGAGGATTCGCTTAAAAACAGAAGCCGTAATCAATAGGGTATAATAGGTATGTGCGCTTCAGAAAGATATATTTCAATGAATGAGGACATTATGACACACAAATTGGGTCAGGATTGTAATGATGTGAGATTAGAATGCTCCTTCTATCAATAATAGACTGATTAGTTTATCGCTCACCGAAGTAATTTCGAATAAAATCGCAAAACAACTTCCGTTCCGCTTTCATGATTTGAAATTGAAATTTTCAATCTGATTCATGCTTCTTGCATCTTTATACATAAATACTAGTAAAAGCCAATATCCGAAAGAACAGGAGGAACGATGATAGTGATTCAAGGAAACGGTAGAACCAATTTAGTTATTTCAGTGTCAATTTTCTCCAATAGCAACACATCTAATAAGAATAATTCCCAAATTTCCTTTTTTAGCCATGAGACATTGAAAAATACAATACACCTTAATGTATGCTCCTTAGCTTTAGGGTAAAATTGTGCCTTTATCACGTAGCTACTGTAAAAAATGTTGCTTTTTTGCACAATGTTTATACTTAAAAAAATTCTCAGCAACGGCATCCAGATATTATAATAACTGTGAAATAACGAGCATAAAACACATATAAATAACATTTGCACTGTTAAGAGTTGCTCGCCTGGGAATGCTACCCATCATTTTTGCCAACTTTTTAAGATTATTTTAAAAAAAGATGGAATATATTCTTCATTAAACCTCGAGATAAATCTCACTAAAATTACGTATCACGCATTTTTGGACATCGATAGCCCACAGCACGCCTAAACGCTCGCTGGTTCACTCTTGCGACTTGGAGAACCCACGCCTTCCCGGGAGGTCGTGGCGAGAGATGCGTGTAAGACACCTCAACCCCAGTCAACCCCCCTCCCTGCCGCTCCTCCCGGTGGTGGTCACAAAAAAAGATACGGGAACTGCTGCGTGGTCGTAAATGATGAGAGCGGGTCGTGAACTAAAGAAAAGCACGTCTTCCGCACACTTGCCCGTAACACCCTCTCTCTCTCTCTTCTCCTCTCCTTGAGGCTCGACCATAAGGGCCGGCTCCTTCGCGTGCACGTGCCATTCACCTCCCGCCCCCCTAATCCCTATCCCCCAACGAATCGCCTTTGAGCACCGAACAGCAAGGGGAGAGAGGGGAGAGGTGGCCGAGCACTTAAAATTGCGATTCCGGACGTGAATGTTTATGAGGTCTTATACTTTTCTTTTTCTTTACCTCTCGCGCGCTCTAGAGCACAGCCGGAGTACGAAGCGTACGAGTGTGTGTGTATGTTCGAGAAATAATACGGTCTCAGTCGGTTGGACGATCTCAAAAATAGCCGAATGCATTCTCGCGGGAACGCTGTTGCAGGCAATGAATGAGATCACTCTTGGTTTCGTAATGCTGTAACGGAAGTGGGTCAGCAGCGCCTAATTGAAATTCAATTATAAACCCGATCGATCCCCGGATTTTCACTGTAATGCGAGCTTCGTCTCTACCAACTCTTGAGAGGCGCCGAAAATAGTGTTCCAATTCGGAGTGATTCATGAAAGTACATCGTTATAATTGATCAAAAGAAATTCCGCATCGATGCTGTGAGTAGGATGAAAGAGGAACAAAAACACCCACTTCCATCCAATGCCTGTAAATATTAACAAACGCAATGAAATATTGATAGACAGCTTATTTACCACTTACCGTATTTACGCCATCTTCATTGGTTTTCATTCTTCTGGGTTTAAAAGGTTTTCCATGTTTCCAATGAAGGGGACTTTCAATCAAAACGATCGTTGAAGCTGAAAAAAAAATAAATTACCCATTAACAACAAACTTGGTTTCTCCGTCCATATAATAGACCTATGACACAATGCTACTTTTACCATTATTCTATTCCAATTTGGTATTCTTCTGCAAAATGCTGCATAGCCTGTAAAACGGTATGCATGGAGTCCTATTATGGGATTATTACGACCGGGACGATAATAAACTCAAGCCTAATAATACAGATTACAATTTACTCGAAAATTTTATACAACTATATTAGCAATAGTGCACAAGAGCGACAAAGATATTGGGACAAAAAATGCACGAATTAACATTAATAAGGTGATCACAGTGCCTTTTTCTTGGTTTAAACAAAAATAAATAACTATAAAAATCATCGTGAAAAAGGTAACTTACTAAAGAAGTACGCTTGTGATATTTTTCTCGTGGATTTTCGAGGGGTTAACTCAGCTATTCCAGCTCCTGAACCGAAGACCTAATGATTGACGGACAGAACATATCACTTGGTATGCTTACAAGGTTTCTCTTCTAATATCAGATCAAACCATTCTCTATTCACTTGAGTCTTCATCCAATGAAATAGCAGGAAGGAATCAAATGGTGGACAGGAAATTGAGGAGGAAAGAAGGCTACTCTTCACCGGGATGAACCTGGCACAGTGTCCTTCTCCAAAGGTTCTTTTTACAGAAAACTATAGATAATGTGTCGGTACATGGTCGGTACTTATTAAACAGTGTGGGAATTTACTATCGTCTTTTCATTCTTACCAGTATGGATATAGATAATGTAACCAGCCGGAGGTGAAACTCGGAATAGTGCATTCAGCATTGTCTAGTTTTGCCAACCGGTGTCTTGTATATGAATCAATTTCCAGCATCTACCACCCCCGTCCTATTGTCCACCAATTCCTTCCAGATTCTACATTTTAGTGCTTGTATCATATTCTCCCCTCCAACCAACTTCCCCACGGCTTGGCGTAGTTATTTCCTCCAACAGATATTGTAGAACAGAAAAAGTCTTATGTGCTTGCGCCTTGCCATGAATCCTGCCCCTCATTACTGCCGTTCTTGTGATAATATTTACATTTATTTTTCATTAAGTATTACAAATTAAAAGGGAGTCGCCTCTCAATAAGGTACACAATCAGAATTAGTAATGATAAAAATCAACCTGAAATACAGGTTTTAGCATTAAAAAGCGACTGCTGTAACGAATTAAGCAATGATGAATCACACATACATGCAGGTGTCTCCATATCAATTATCTTCTAATGAATTTATCATGCAATGAATTCGTCCATGGTAAACACCCATGGCCACAACACATTGTGAATGCGCAAGTGTACCAGAAACTCGGCACTTTTGGTAGCATGTAGTTGCTTTACAGCTATACTTTAATTCACAATGGAAGATGATGGAAAGAAAACTTCCTTGATCTAAGTAATCAAAGCGATTTTGGAGCACCGGGGTTCAAATTCCATTTCAAGATACTTTCAGAAAGGATCCTGCTCACTCTAGGATCTGATAGCCTGAGTATTCTCGGATGCATCTATTTCTGGTGAACCTCAATATATACTTGAAATTAAAGGTTTCTGAAAAGAAGGAACTACACATGATATCTTAAATAATTTAACCAATGTATTATTGCCATATAAGTGGTACTTAGTTTATTAGGTAATAATTTATTGGCGAATAGAAGCATTGGTTTTACTAGACTCTTCGGTAGCACCAATTATAGATTGACCTTTACCTCATCTGACTTGGCCCCATGGCAGGGAAAACGTCGTTTAACCTTAACCTAGAGGAATAATACTTTTATAGTCATGACTCTTATCTTGAAGTAGATATATTCCTCCTTACTTGCATCAGTTGGTCGTGCTGTTTTATCATTTTTGATATTATTGTTTGATTCAAATAGAATGTGGAATGTGGACTTCTCTTTTATTGAAAATATTGGTAGTGTCACGGGCCCGGGCGCGAGGCATATAACCAATTGGTACGCTAGCCAGTGTTACCAATCAAGTCATATGAAATTACCATGTGTTCCACTCCACTCTTGACTCTTAACGACTTGATTTGAAGGTCCTCTCCATACGGCCAGCCTTAGTATTCCCGAGCTAAATTTTGAAATAACGTTACTTGAAAAAGACGGTTGAAATGCACTACAGAGACGTTTTCCGAACACACAAAATTGATGTCGCTTCATTTCAGTTTGTTGTAGTCGTATTTTGCTAATATCAACCCAATGCGAAGTTCATTTGTAGCAAAACATCTTTAGCATTGGACAAAAGGAGGACCAGAATTACCTCCATTGATGAGTTTGCGCTGTTGTTCATTCTCAACTTCGAGTGTGCTTTAGCTGTCCTCCTGTCGAGCTATTTTTCTCCTGAGGAGTCTTTGCTAGATCTGAGGGATTCGGATCCAGTTTTTCCGTGAGCGAATCAAATTTCATGCTGGACATGCTCCGGCGACTGTCATTCTAGGACACTCTCATGAGTCGATGACTCTAAATGAGCGAGCAAAGGAAGGAACAATGCTACAGAGCAGGGCAGTCCAAACGGTCCTCCTCGAGAGCTTATTTACTCACTCGCTCTATACAGAGCTAGCGGAGCAAATACGAGTATAGGGGCGGAAGCGTCGGACTAGACAAGAGGGCAAGTAGGAAATGCAAGAGCCCTTCGGGCTTTCAGACTTTGGGGCCTACGAGCACACGACATTGCTATCTCTCCTGTACAATAGAATGCCATATTATTCCACCAGCCCTCGCTTGAAATTTGAGTTGCAGAGAGCTGTCGGTCAACATGCCTCAACTCTGCGCGAGCGATTCTTCAAAGTGGAGAGGTCCAGAGATGCATTCACATAAGCTGTAGACCAAGCTACGCTTTTCCTTCCTCTTGCATAAGCGGAGAGGAAAATGCCTCATGTACATCATCGAAATAATGCACTCTTCTCCGGGTAAGAGAAAAAATTAACAAGTGTCTTTGGATCAAATTTGAATGTTTAAAATTTCACTTTAGGATAGCCTTAAGTCAATAGCGAGTGAAGGCTCCAGCATAATATTAAATAAACCATGCCCGATCGAGTAAATTATGCGAAGGAATTAAGTCAAGTAGGGAAACCTCGCTCACTACAATTTGAGATATCACGGTTTCACAGGTAGCATCCGGAATAGTATCATTCTGCGGTTTTCAAAGGTACAGCAAATACAAACTCTACGTTAATCATTCACGAGATGGAGCTGTAAAGGTAAAAGGGTCCTTTGAAAAACCATCATGGGATCCACAAAGCGAATCAGTACTTATACGCCGGAATTTTTCCAGTAAATTTCGACTAGCAAGTAAACGTAGCACTACTAGAGAAATAATTCTTAAGGTAAAATTTACCATTGAAAACAGATATTGAGACCAAATGTCGTGCCTTAAAAGGAAGAAGGCGAAAAAACACCAAGAATATACCACCTTGAGTCTTGACTCACCAAATGATGTAAATGCAATTATTACGCTTTCTTAACAAAGCTATCACTTCAGAGAGTCTGCACTTCAAGTCTCGATCTTCACCCAGATTCACAACACCGTCGATTATTTAGTAAAATACAACAGTGAATGTTAATACATTACATCCAAGTGTATTTATACCTACGTTAAATTCAAGTCATTTTTAAATTACAGATTTAAATGAAGTTGTGCCAAATACCATTCGAAATATCACGTTATCTCTATCAATATCTTAAAAAACGGAAATTGTGTTCGTTTGAACGATATGTACTTCAAGCCTCACGACAGATTCGAATGGAATATAGCATAACTGATTCTTAGGGCCTGGTTGGATTACAAAATCTTAATAAAGAGGTCAAAGGGCTCGATGGGGCATCATGTGGGCTGTCTTTCTCACGTGCTGTTACTATAGAAATATCGGTTACAAAGCAGAGGTAGGTACTGTTTTCATATTTTCGTGTTTATATCAGTTGATGACATGAAATTGACTAATTTTGAATAATGGACGACTAAATGAATTAACTTTAACTCGTGCAATACATTTTAATATTCGCCATAGTATTGCATAAACCTTTGAGTTTACAGCGTCGAATTCATTCCAGACTATTTCTATGGTAGACATTTTTATTTTCTTGGTAGCCACCCTTGGAAGCGAAGTTTTTTACGATGTGATAATTGATTTGGTTTGATAATCGATATAATAGAAGTACAGTAATATTTTTTTACTTATTCCCTTATGTTTGACGAATGACTTATACATAATATATCCATTTTACTCGTCAGATTGCTGGGATTCGTACAATTCCAATATATTTTTCATCTTTCCATTTTAATTCAACGGGCAGCATCTTCTTTAAGTGATTAAAAATAGAGATTAATATGTTCTGAGCTAAGAAAAAATGTTGATTTTCCAAGTTTTCCATACAGGAGAAGGAGAGAGAAGAAAAAAGCGAGGATAAAATGGACAGAGGTGCGGAAGGTGGCAGCTAGCCCATTCCAAGCGAATACGATTCCACTGGACCGGGAATATAAACCAATTCCTCGTGTTCCGCGAGTGATACTCAGATATCGAGTCGAAAGAATACCGTTGGAATTGGCGGCGAGCCTTTTATCTCTTAAAAAAGTTTATACCTGAGCAGTGACCTGAAGAGAAGGACGAAAATTTTATCTAGTGAGTTATATCACCACCACTGCTAAATCCCGCTTGTTATAAACGTAAAGATGAAACGGACGATGTGTTTCTATTAGAAAATATATTTAACAAATTAGTAAAGCTAGAGGTAATTTTCCCCTTTCATTGCTTAATTAAGCTGTCTGTACCATGAATTTTTTAATAAAGCATTTATACCTGATCATGATATAGTTCTAACTAAAGTCATCATTATAATGTATTGAGGTGGAAAATTACTCCGCTGTATTCAGTTATAACATATTTCAAAATATTCAATAAGCTCTGCAGAATATCGAGTTCACGCTCATCAGGTCACGCAGCAATTGCAATAAAATATCAACTATCTTATGACATTAGTTCCTAACACGTGGAGAGATTCTCAACATGATGTTTTCGATGATGTACGGGTAAAAAAAATGAAATTGCTTCTGTTTCTTCATTCTCACAAGCGAATGAAAGTTATTTATAGCTCCGACAGGCATCAGAGTACGAACTCAATCTACCACAGTATTTTTTTTTACCTTAGCCTATAAAATGTGCGTTTCCAGTATGCGCTTAAGCCTGGAATGCCTATTGAAATACGTGATATATTAGGGTTGGAGACTATAAAACTCAGGATCGACGAATTCAGTCATAAAATACCGTTAAGACCAGAGCAGTGACGATATCACCACAAACGTGTGCTAGGCTTGTGAGAAAATCATAAGTAATTCGATTAAAATCAATAATGCTGAACAATAAAGCTCAGTGAAAATAAAAAAAATCTATCACGTAATAAATTTCTGGCCACAGGATAAAAATATCCATAGAATTCCTGAAATTGAAAAGGAATGAAATTCGGTCACCTGAAAAAACAATACAAAAGGAAATGTGAACATCAGCTTTTGTGGTGTGGGTATATTTCTGTGGGCGGATGGAGCTGAAAATATTATTGTTAAGAAGCAATTATTAAAGAAACAGAAAGGCAGGTAACACGCTACACAAAAATATTGTTCACGGGAACGATCCGATCAAAGTATTGCTGTAATTAACATGATTTTAATCTTGAAGTGGATATAAAACTCTCTAAATTGTACACTTGTTCTAAATGAACCCAATTTTTTTGTCCTTTGGTCGAAATGGCAAATTACGGCGTAGTAAACTTTTTGCCCGTTTAATACCATTTCTCATATCCGTAAGTGTATTTTATTTAATTTGAAAATCAACAGACTGTTTCTAATTTTCCATTTATTCTCATGTTTATTCGTAATAAATGTCCCGATATTTGAAAAAATTTGGAGTAATTATTTTTTATTTTCGTTTTACTAGTATATTTACATTTGTTTTAGTAGAAATATGTAAGGACAGTTCCATTGCAATGAGTTCAGCTGTTACTGAGAAATTTTGATAAGTCAGCGGTATTTGGTTTTTTTACACATTTGGAAATTAGATGATTCCAATGGATAATTCGTTGCAACAAAAAAATCTGGTGGAAAATTGCAGTATGATATAATTTTTTGACCGCCAGTGAGAGGTTACTACGATAGAAAACCGAGTTCTGTTGCCCAATGAAAATTATGACCACAAACGAGAATACGAAAGACATATCGCTTAATCGAGAAAAGCAACCACAACTCGATCTACACCGCGAGCTTGAGACGAACGCAACCAAAGAATCCGAGAGTTTAATAAAAAGTGAGATAGCAGGATTCCAAAGGCAACAAATAGAAAGATCACGAGAAAGTAACGACAAAACGTGCGGGCGAGAGCCCTGATTCCGTATTAAACTTGCTACGCAAAATTGATGCCGCGCTCCTCGAGGAATGCACAGAAAAAGGTCATTGTTAGATAGGTTTAAAAACAGCGCTTCCAACAGGGACAAAGAGAAAGGATGGCCTCGGCATGGAAGCGGGAGAGTTTGGAGAGCAAGTGGTTAGAGCAAGGAGGGGTTGTAGGGTGAAGGGGTATGGGAGGTTAGCACAGACCCCGAAGCCATTTCGCTCACGACTTTATACAAGGTGGTGGCGGCACCACGAGAGGGTGGGAAGGGCGACCGCCGCGTGGGGGAAAGTGGGAAGGGGTGGACGTGGGATTCCTTCGACTGGGCACCTACTTTACAACCAAGGGTTTCGAGGAGTTGGGGTTGATGGGTGTACGGGGGGGGGGGGAGGAGGGGTATGGAGGGATGAGGAAACGGAGGTTTGAGAGGTGGGTATCGGCGTTCGCTTGGTCACGACTTTTTCTGACCCCCACAGACACTTCTGTGCACCCATGTGTAAGAGAGAAAGGGCTATTGGAAGGGGTGGAGGTTAAAAAGGGGAAGAAGTCGTAGAATTCTCAAGTGTAGTACGCGTTGGCGACGCAGCGTTAGATACTGGATGAAGGGGTATGCTCCTAACGTCAAGCCACAAGAAAAGTGTTGGGGAAAAACTAGGCAATCTATTCAATTAAAGCCATAGCCATAAAGCCATCAATACGTATAATTGGCAGAAATAGTATTACTATTTTCTTTAAGTATTTTACCAGCAAAAGGTAGGTTTTTTTAATGCTATAAATGGAATCCTCCCGGTTTTCAACTTTTTCGAGATCCTATCTATCTCTAAAATTTCATTTTTCGCCTCTGTGTACGATCTACCCTTCCTGGTCCAATCCGTAAAACCTATTCTCTTTCTTTCTTCACCCCTCTTGCCCTATATCCTTCCCTCGATCACAGTCTTCAGAAACCCATCGCCCCTTGTTATAACATCCAGCCACCTACTCTGCCTACCCCAGATTTCATTCTGAAGTTTCATTACTTCATCCACCACACGGATCACTTCGATATTCGTCCTACTTTCCATCCAACGCACCTTTTCCATCCCTCTCCACAACCATATCTAAACTATTAAAAACTAGTGTTATAATATATTAATCTACACTGCATGTGTAATTCAATAAATATATTCGTCAAAACAAACGGGTATCGGACGGAAACATTAATTTCTAAGTTTTCTACAGAGTATATCAATAAAATGGCGTATTCCCAAGAAGGGTTCCGAAACGAAAAGGGTGATTCCAATTGGCAGTGAGGGTATTGTGACCATGTGCATTTACCATATTTTTCTTCCTTTAGTTCCAAACCATATAAAATGAATTCACATTTTACGAGTCCAGCATGGTGTTACAGAGACAAATGGCGCAAATTTGATCCATTTACATTCGATTTTTAAACTTCTTTTAACAATCTTCTTTTTAAGAAAAATGCTATTACATAAGTGGAGCATAATGTATATTTCATGAGTTGTTATTGACTTTGCTGTGCTATTCTCACGCATATTTCCTCAAATCAGGGTACCTACCTCTGGTTGAACTAAAAAAGCCCTAACCGCAAACACCAATTAGTTTTTCAAACTAGATATACTTTAAATGAGATCAATATACTACTTTAATGTTATTATATTCCCTTTATTCATATTTTCTTAGTCATATCACTCTTACGACTAATATCAAAATAAAATTGCATAAATATATGAACTGAAGTTGCCATCTCTCCCTCTTCTCACTTTGATCCAGGTTATTTATCTCCTCTACAACTATGTGGCTCTTTTTCATGGATTCCCTTTTTTGTTTTTTGTGTTTGTTAAATCGATTTCCAACACTTCCCCGAGGGGTTAATCACATGATATCTTATTTAAATAATTCATCGTATAATGATTTTTATTTTTAGATGCATTATGTCACTTTGCACATATTTGTGGGCACAGTCAACTGCCAATCTTTAATAGAACACGTCAAATTTTATGGAAATCCGAGATATAGATCTTCAATTGAAGGACAATCAAACAGACATCATCACACGAAGGTTTTCTACCTACCAGTGGGATTTCACTTCTTGATATCGAATCAAATGAGAACATGCAGGCAGGATTCGGTCAACCCAAAAATTGACGGTGGGAAACAGCTTTAGGCTACATGAGGCGCTTACGACCGTGAGGGACCCTAAAACGACCATTCGAATGTGCATCAATGATGGAATAACTATTCAGAGTTGGCTAACAACAATCGTCCTCAGCCTATAAACCCATTGTTAAATAAGGCTAGCTCGTAGAGCTTTACTAAGTTAATTGTTTACTACTAAGATACAGCTGCAGTTGAAAAACCCCTGCAATGCCATAACAGAACGATTAAAAAATTAACCACATACACTCGTGTGTCTAGAGTGATTAATAGTTTGCCATTAGAAAAGTAGGCAAGAACATGAAAAACCACATAAGGTGTAAATAAATAGTTTTACATTTTATTTGGAGCTATATAGATCTAGAAACGTCTACATGGGTAATGATATTTATATATACCCAAGGCATAGCCGACCATCATGTTTAGAGTAAGTGAATTAGTTGGAAGGATGTCTCTAATATACGTTATTTCTTTAGAATCAAATTGGTATTGATTGGTCTTTATTTTCTCGCTCCTATTTTTATAGCCACAGGGCTGGTTTTCATATGCCAATTATATGGAAACCTTTCTTCTCCGGACAAACTACTTTTCTCGATCTATAGTTTCAGAATTTAAAATCCGGTCTAAGTAGTTTTCTGCATTTTCAGGGAAGAAACTTAGTCTCAGCAAAATTAATCTGTGACCATTCTCGAAGCCACGTTCTGCCACCGCAGATTAATCAGGACGGAAGGAGACCGATAGATCCTTTACGCATTTTCAAAAGTTTTTCTACGGTGTGCCCTGTTTTACCGATATAAAACTTTCCTTACACGGGATGCGGTAAATGCCTCGTATTTTCAGCCCCAAGTCATCTTTGGCAATCCCCTGATTGTCTTTGAGTTTCCTCATTGGATTGTGGGCAGTTACGATCCTGTGCTAGGCCAGTATTTTTGCAATCAACTGTCGAGTTCAAACACACCATGATTATAAATGCCGTGCTGCGGTAATGCTGCATTAACTTTTATGGAAGTAGATGTATTGAAAAATCGTGAGAAGTTCTCCAAGGATAAATAAAAGTGAAGAAGTCTCATAATGGTAAGCTATTGGACAGCGAAAGATAGTTGTCTGGGAGAGGAAAGAAAATGATGCCTAAAAAAATACCCGTAATTCCAAATATTTTTTTGCTCTTGTGCTCCTTAGGGGCTTATAAATGTCAAGATATTGAAGCAATGCACAATCTGTCACAGACCAGACAATGCCAAAGAGAAAGAAAAGGGTACACCAAAGGGTGTGAGAGATAGAAACATTGCTGTTCAATAGTAATTGATTAGCATGACTTAGTTATTCCACGTAAATTTTATTCAAAGGCGTTCAAATTTATTTAAGGATTTCGATGTGGAACGTCGTCATCCAGTATTTAGGTGGATTAACTAAGCCAGTCTTATTATTCACAATGTTAGGTACATTCCACCAAGTGACACCTGAGATAACGGAGAATTACGTTCAACTTCGGAAAACGGAGGTCAGGGAGTGGTCGGTCAATTGACATGTCTAATCCTAATAAGTCTACCGTTTAATTTTAACGTAGCATTCGGTACAACAGTGAAATTCAATTTGGGTTTCAATACATCTCACTGTTATTCGCAAGATCAATAGGTACAACAGAGGGGCACTAAAAGGTGTAGGTGGTCGGCAAAGTGGGTTTGGACGTTAGAGAGACCGTGGGCCGGAGGAGGAGGTTAGTAAGAGGTGGTTGGGTGCTTCGACCTGGGGAATGGGTGTGCGGTCGGCGTGGGACAGGTGAGTGCCGGCGGCTATAGCCATTCCTATTTACTCCCTTCCTTCGGAGCAAGCTGCTTCTCTTCGCGTATTCTTTACTTTTTACGGTTATTATTTTTTCCTTCCACCGAACATACAGACAACAACGCCCCCCATACCCCTGCCAACGGCTTCTCTCCCCTATCACTCGACCGGCCTTTCTCTCACGCCCTCCTTCCTCTCCCTCTCCAAACCCAAGAACCAAAATCTCCCTGCCCCTTCTTCTCCCTCTCCCACCTCCATTGCTTGTTCCCAAAGCAAACTGCGTAAACTTTATAGAGCGAGTGTTCCCAATGGCAGTACATTTTCAAAGGGTCGTTCTCATTTGATGCCGTACGGCGCAGTCGCAAGGTCAAATGACTGCGAGTTGCGGAAGCCTCCGTCTCTCTCTCTCTCTCTCCTCTTCCTGTAACATTCCTGAACACCCCCCTGCTCTATCCACTGGTCTTTCTCCTCTCTCGAACGGCCTTAGCCGTCCCGAACCACTTCTCTTTCCCCTCACCGACGCGGTGTTCCATTTTTTATGCCACCTCCTCCTTCCTTCATGAAGTTTCCCGGTATTGTACGTGTAAAAAAGTATGTCCCTTTGAAGTAGCAGTAGTCGTTGTGGCCAGGGTGAGTCCCGTGGTCAATACGCTCCCCTCATGGCAAATGAAAACGGGGTAAGAGTATCTTGGAAGGAGTCACATTCTGGTAGAGAACGAGAATGAACTCGGAGAGGAATTATTGACGAGCGTTTAATATCATATCATGGAAAGCATTCCATCTTGAATGTAATGTATTTTGTAGTTAAATTGTTAAGAGCCTCAACATAAAACACGCATTCACAATTTATCATTTTTCATGATTATGACATCCATCTACCGCAAGGATCAGTTGCCACAATGTAATAGGGAATATGAGAGTCCCCATTAATTTTCTCGTCCTGACAGTAGCTCCTAGAATGTCTCTAGATAGCCCCATAGTTATCTGATCTAAATGTTTGGTTGCACCAGAAAATTAGCGATTTATTTCGAGGGTCTGAACATATAGTGCACTGGAAAATGATTTTTCATTGGAAGTAGAAATACGTACTTTTATTATTAATTTTTATTTCAGGAATTATTTATCTCCAAATATTACCTTACTACTTCCCTCGCATTAAAAAAAATAACTTTACCTTTCTACTTCAATGTTTTCAGGCACTGAATCATTTGTAACTTAGTTACAAGCAGTATTTTTCCATTAATTACGAAATTTACTTTGAAAATAGGACCCCGTAACACGTAATAACACAATAGTAATCTTAGAGGGTATCTAAAAGAGGAATAATAGTGACAGGAGTTTCAAATGGTTTTTAAACTCTCGTCATTTGTACCTTGCTTCTATTACAATCGCGAGGAACGATTAACGGCCGATCTTTGAGACTGATCAGTTGGTCAGATTTAAAAAATCCAAGTTGATGCTCAAGGTATAAAATAGGGAGCATCGCCAGTTTCAAGGAAGATTTTATGCCGATGAACCCACTTGAACAACAAGAGTAAGTTTCGCAACAAAAGGTTTGGCATAGGATCACTGTTGGTAAAAATCGTCATTGTAAAACCACCATTCTAAAATAAATAGCGATAAATATGATGAAAGACTATTTTTGCTGCCACTAAATTACACTAAGCATCTTTGTTATCACTCATTATAATTGCTCGCATAACTTCTTTTCCTCAAAACTGAAATAACTACAGCTGTTCTATAACAGCAACAAATGGATTCCTACGGCACTAAATGATAGTTCCCAAAAAAATGTAAATTCCATCACCAAAGTATTTGAATTTCACTTGATTCTAAGGTCTAATATGAAAATGGGAAGAACCAATGCAATTTCTTTGCATATTGTGTTCGTGTGTGAGACATGATTTAATGAGTACGTAATTATAAGCATAGTTCTTCGATTGGTACACTTTTAGTCGAATTTACAAAAAATTGATGAGTTGCACGCAACGGAACGGACAGAATAATAAAATGAGAGGGATCTCCTTCAACTAGCAATGCGGAGTATTGACAGAAATGGGCAATTTATAATTTTTTAAACGATTTCCCAGCTTTATTTACCACGTTATTAGCTATGTATCACAGCGCAGTTGATATAGCTGTGGAATGACTTGCCTAAACTGGTAAATGACCGTGCATCACTGGTAATATTTAAGAGAGAGATTATCACAAATTTTCCGGAATGCTGACCATGAATGCTGACCATGTAACTCATTTATAAGTTCATTGCTGTGATTAATGTCCATCGTTGCGTAAGAAGAAGCAATTCAGTTCCTTTTTTTCTTTTCATTTGTTAAGCTAAATTTCCTTTTTAAAAGTTGTGTTATTTGTTTATTGATATTTTTAATGTTCGTTTTTCTGTTTGAAGAAGAAATTCGGTTCTTTTTCTACATTGCTAAATGATAATGTTGTATATGTCTATTGTTAGCAATTCATATGATAACTTCCCTTTTTTGTTTCCTGATTGGCTTGTCCACATATTAATTGTCTTGCACACCACTGTATTTCATTTCTATGTTCCAAAGGAGTTCACTCCTAGTACAATAAACGAGTTTATTATTATTATTATTAATTGATATCAGCACAGAAATTTCTACGCTATGAGTCACGATTTCGGTTTACTTACAAAAGTGTAAATGGCAGTCGTATTGTAAACCTCTAAGTAGCGTCGCTATCACTGCCATGAGTGTCTCTAGTCACTATTTTCTTGATTTTGGCCTAAATATTTCAAAAAATGAATATATGTAGAGTGCATACTACACTCACTGTTTAGTTCGCGGTTCGCAGGCCAATAGATAAATGAAAGCTAAACTGCAGGATGTTCACTGGGTCACGTTTTCCAAACCCCATTTGACTTATGATTTTTACCTATACTGCATTTATTCATCACCGGCTACTAACAAAGAATGACGAGAGCAAAAAAAAGGACATCGTACAAATTCTCAAATAAGCCTACCAATGCATCGGTATGATGGCGCAGAACAGAAAGACATTATGTTACATTCATTTCTTTCGCAAAAGAATTTTTATTAAGCTCTTAAACGCGTTCAACGAAACCAATAATCAAATTAATGGGAAGGGAAGAGACGCCGCTTACAATTCAAAATGTCGCATCTGCCATGGCCTTTGCCATCAAGGTAAAATAGCAATCGTAAACGAACAATGACAAGGAATGTCATTACTCGAGGTCGCGGGAAAAAACGAGCACAAACTTGTAATAGAGATTAGGGCGTAACAAAGCTACAGAAATGAAAACAGTCGTCTATAGGAAGAACCAAAATGAGGCGTAACGTTTTTGTTGGGATTGTGAAAGGCGAGATATTTGAGAGCCGGGCTAAAAGGACCAACAAAAATGGGATTGAGTGGGCACGGAAAAAATAATGCTTAGTTCAGAGGGCTGGATGAAGAGCAAAGGGAAACAGAGGGAGAGGGAGGGAGAGAGGAGGTGAGGAAACAACACACATACACACACAAAAGCAAGAAAGGAGAGCGAGTAAAGCGACGAAAAAGGGACGATGATATAGGGGAGATGAAAAAAAAAATGAAATGGTGGAATACCACAGGGCTCAGGAGGTACCAGAAAATAAAAACGTACACACAAATGAATTTTCTATCGGATGCAACCTAGTTGAATACACTGGGTGTCCGAGGAAAAATAAAAGCCCACGTGAGCTTTTGAATTTTTCCCTTGGAATAAAAAGCGACGGGGGCAAGAGAGTAAACTGAACTAGGAAGCTGTACAAAATGTGGGCTAGCAGTGTCACATGGAATTACATTGTGGGGAAAGAAGGCGGTCACTGCGAAAGGAGACAAGTTCTACACCACAGCCTTGCTGGATGAACGGTAGCAGCGGGGAAGGTGTTAGCGCAAGCGAATCTCATGATATGAGAGATATACCTTGGAATCCTAATCGTTTACTTTTATTAAAACCTAGAAAAATATATTGTGAAACAAAAAATGAATCATAATCACAATTATGCCACGAGTTTTATATGTATTTTTTATAAATGAAAAATGAGTTAGTTGCGCTGGCCTAGGAAAAATAAATTAATGTTTTCGCCAATATGTCTTCCCCATATTCAAACAGAAATTAATATCCGCGGATTCATTCCACCAAGATTGCAATGAATTTTATAAATATAGATTTGATAGTTATGAACCAAGCTCATATCCGAATCATCGACGAAATATTTACTTTTAGAGTCCTGTATAATTAATCGCCATAGAAAATTTTACATTTCTATGTTTCTTAAAAGAGAGATAGTTTTCAATCGATGATGTTTTCTGACTTTTACAGGTAAAACTCAAATCTACTGATAAAGTTATAAACTACTTAATTATAAGTAAAAATTTTCGATGCTCACGAGATGCAAACCATCAACTTTTAAACTGAAAAACCGTTCCATTTTTATTATTGAAAAGAACAAAAACCCTTTATTTTCATAATTGTCCCCCAAAAACATATTTAATGAAATTGTTAAGATCATTTTTCGCCTCACAAGTGATGAAGTAATATCGGGGTTCTGATATAAATGAAAGCACTAATATACGGCAGACCACTTGTACCCTATGCTCATAGAAGAGAGTTATTAATAACGCCACTACTTTTAATCAATTTAATTGATTTTTAGGGTTTGTTAAAATTGATCGGCTTAGTTGTTACGTAACTTTAAGTTTGCCTTTGTCAGAGATGGCTTAAATCTTGTCAAGGCACTGCGTTCAATTTGAGGATATAATTGATTTCGGAAAACTTCGGGTAGGCAAGCGGGAACAGCATGTAAAGAATGAAACATCCTCCCTACGAACAAAGAGAATTATGTGTTCCTCCATTCAAAAATAGTTTACAGTAAAATGGAGAATTTACAAATGCATTGTCTTTCGGGAAATAATAGGTCAAATGCAGCAAACCTCGTAAAAACATCAAACAAAACCACAGACTGTATTTTTTCTGTACATAAGCCATAACTCAACATGGAGTCGGGGGGGTGGGACCATGAAAAATATTTTCGACGTCAAGAAAAAGCCTCTAAAATTTTACGACTTGTGCGCTTAACCATCAAGCTACAAAGCACCACATCGACAGAGAGTGGGAAAGAGGAGGAAGGAAGAATGCAGATTCAGACTTTGCGTAGCCTAGCACGCACGGCACAAAGGACTCGGAGGAGGGGTTCACGGGAAAACATTATCAGGTAAAAAAAGTAATATCTCGTCGGACATTTGTGTTTTTCCTCTCGTTTTGTCTATATTTACGAAAGAAATCTCCTCCTTCAATCCCTGTACTGTCCCTTCCTCCTTTCCTTTCTCTGCGTCCTTGAAGGATTTCTCGGATAAAATGCCGGAAAAAAAACTTCCCTTTAGCTTTTCATCTTTTCATCTCTTTTTATTCTACAAAAAACTCTCCCAAGAGCAATCTCCGCATGAAGAAAGAAATCCTTTTCTCGAGGAGACGCAGGGAAAAGAAAATTGTGAGAAATAATGGCAGGGGAGAGTGAAGGCAAGTTTAAATTAAACTTATGGTCATAGCGTAAAAACATAACACAGTTTTGGGTCGTTTTTCACGCGAACATTTACAGTGAAGTATAGTCATATGACCATTACAATAATAAATGTATATCTGTTGGCTCTAATTCCGGTCAAGTGTGTCAATGGTAGCTTTCATTGAGCATACGAACACACTCTATAAGCATAGCCTACCCAGTGTCATAACATCTACCAAAGAGACCGACCACTCCTTTACTTAATTAGAGTAACCTAACGGTAATAGACGTTTTATGCCGCTTAAAAAGCATTCCAATTCCACGTCAAGAATAGGATTTTGTTAAGAAATTTTCAAATTTTAGATTCATTCCATTGTGTGGATGTGGTGGCTCGCAAGGTATCACAAAGAGAAACAACCACATCTTCAACAAATAGTGTTCACATACGCACCACACCTTCTCGGTCTCTGGTGGCACGTGTTCTCCAGTCGAGTTAGCTTCTAGTTTGTCAACTAATTGGTTGAATGACATAATTAACAGAGCAAAGTCATCCTATTGGATGCGTTTTGTACTTAATGGTTGTTGTGAACGATCTCTACCTGACTCACAAGCCCTAGTTTAGATGAGATAGCCTAGAGATAACTCCTTCAGTTGCTTTCTAAAGCTCTATCAATACCGTCTTTACCAGATGATAACACCTTGCCAAATAAAGAGGTAAGTAATAAGCTGACAATGATATAAGAAGAACAGATAATAAAGTTCTTCGTGAAACACAAAAAAGATGAGAGAGAAAAAATATAGGACGGAATTTTCGTGGTGCGGAGGTAAGAATAGTTTCCAATTAGTGTTTTTTTAAATTTCATGTATATTCAATTGTGCGATTGTGGTAGCTAGATAATCAACTCAAAGACAAGTTAACTTCTGGTTGGTCTACTTAACTACGTAACGTAAATTATGAAAGAGATCCATCCTCTCTAATAGGTTACCTACCAAATAGGTGTTTTCAACGGTCTCTTTCCGACTTCCAAGGTCAAGTTTAAATGTCAAAAGTTGCCGTCTTAAGTTGTGTCAATACGTTCTTGGATATGTGGGATAGCTAGATGAGTAACTCTTCAAAAATTATATGGAACGAAGGGGTAAGACAAGCATCTTTGAAAAAGATAAGATGAAAGTGAAAAAACGGCAAGGAACTTCAGTGGTGAGGGAGGGTGTGGCGAAAGACGGAAGAAATGAATGAAGAGTGGGAAGATGAAAGTGCGCGACGAAGAAAGCAATTATATATGGACAGAAAAAACTTCCACCGTGACAAAGTAGAGAGAGTGAAAGATGGGGAAGGAGTTTTTCGGTGGATGCATCCTGATTCGGACAAAGGGAATGCAAACGCGATAAACGTAGAAATTTAGCTATGTTTAGGGTCTTTCCCATTTGACAACGGCGCTCTCCAGAGCATATGAAAAAAATATCTATATACATATATATAATCGTTCGTTCATTCACTCAGACCGCTCAGCGGCAAATACGCACATATAAATGTTTATACAGAAAGGTAGAAAGAAAGTGGATAGGAACACATAAAATAAACAAACACAATGGTGGTGTGAAGATGAAAGATGGCCGTTTCCAAGCAGAAAAAACTCGACTGGACCGGGAATCGAACCACGGACCTTTGGATGTCGCGTCCACTGCTCAGACCACCGAGCTTCCCAGTCTACTAAGAATCCACTGGAATCGGCGGGGGGTTTATAGGAACAGACACTCCCCAAGGCATGACCCACGATACCGGCCAATAGATGGCGCCAGGGCTGCTTTTCACCCAGCGGCAAAGAGAGAATGACACAACTGAAGGCGAAATGAAAGGTCCGCGGTTCGATTCCCGGTCCAGTCGAATTTTTTCTGCTTGGAAACGGCCATCTTTCCATCTTCACACCACCATTGTGTTTGTTTATTTTGTGCTCCTATCCACTATCCGGGAATCGAACCACGGACCTCCATATATCCTCCGTACGTATCCTACGGACCTCCATATATATATATATATATATATATATCCTCCGTACGTATCCTACGGACCTCCATATATATATATATATATATATATATATATATATATATATATATATATATATATATATATATATACACACACACACACACACACACGATGTTGATAGGATGGAGGACATAGACACAAAAAAAGAGACGATCACACTTACATAGCTAGCTTTCGGAACTAGTCCGTCTTCAAGGCGTATCACGGAACAAAGTGGGAAAAAATGTTTTCATGAGGGAGCAATGCAAGGAACGATATGCCCCATATATTTCAAGAGCGAGAGATGGATCGAAGGCGCTCAAGTTTGAAAGCACGGCTTGACGTTTGCGCCACGTCGAAGATGCGGAATAATAGGCCGTTAATAAGCTCCCGTCTTTGAGAGGAGCGCACATTTAACGTGTTGCGCTATCCATCTCACCACCTAAAAGTCAACTTTAGTCGTTAAAAAATCCCGTGCAACCTGATTAATCTAGTAAAATGTGACACCTTTGTATCAAATGTGAAGAAATTCTGCACTTGAGAGATATTCTAACAAATAAAGTTTTTTGAGTCAAGTTGAAAACAAGTCAGCAAAGCAATACTGACCAGTAACGAGCAAAGCAGAGGTCAGTAGAGGAATAAGTTGAGCTTTCTTATTATTCGTAGGTCAAATCCATTTCGGGGAATGTGTCATTCCCTTAAGAGCAATGGGGTCAGGAAAAATTTAGCAGTTGCACCAAAGCCTGTCAAATTAATAGTAAAAATCTGGTCACCTTGAACTCATATTGTACATTTGCAAGCGTTTTTGATTGCATAAGGGGTCAAAATAAAGTCCTGTTTGGTATTTACCAGAAGAACAAGTTAGAATAATACGCACTCCTGGTGACTGATTAGGTAAAAATCCCTTTACTCATTTAAAAGTATGATATACATTAGAAATAACCATCAAGTTGTTCTCTTTCGGGATTCGCACATTCAAAAATGTTTACTTCCCCAATGCAGGCCTGTAAAACTGACTTACTTTTGATAACCTCCTTCATTCTCCCTAATTTCTGTTTTTAGCAATTTCCGTGCCGATGAGACCTCTCTCATAATGTTAACATGTCCAAACGGAATGTGATCGATACGAGGTTTTTTATGACAGATTATATCGCGGGAAACTTATGAAACGTCCTGGGCGATGTGTAAGCCACGTAATTAGATTTTTAAAAGACTGGATCCTTTCCAATAGTATTGTTGCCAAAATTATTTGAATTTGACACATGGTGTTTTTTATATTTCTAGACCCAGCAGTGGAACTTTAATCTTTTTCTGTACCAATACGAGGGGCAAGATGACGTCATCATTAGGAGCCAGCAATAAAAGTAATGCAACATCGAATTAATAAAATAATTCAGTTAGTAAATTTTAACCAACAGACTAAGGGGGTAACTTTTTTGAAATGATTTTTCGCATTGAGTTTAATAATCCTTCCGAACACTATGGTCAATATATTAAAGCATAATACATGCAACTATAAGCAACATCGATCGATATATTCGATATAACACGTCTTGCGCCATGCAAACTTTTATTGGAATTTTCAAAACCCAGCTGAGAAGTATTGGGCGGGCGGACACGAGATATAGGTTAGGGAAAACGAGCCCCGATAAGTGGGAGACTGGCCTGGTAAAGTTTTCGGGCGCTTTATAAAGGAAAGGGGCGGTCTTGAAGGGAGGCGGGGGAGGAGCAGGGAATGAGGCAGCCCCGTGTGTGCTAGAGGGGAGGGAGAGGAGAGAGAGAGGTTTGTGAGGGGGAGTATCGCGTCCTTAAATCTCCGAAGGGACCGTCTCGGGCAAAGACGTGGATGAGCAAGCGGCGACGGCCCCAGGAAGGAAGGAGGGTCTTGAGGAGGAGAGCGGGAAGCAATGGGATTAGGCGAAGGTGCTGCCACAGCGCTAAACTCTATCAATCCCCATTAACGGCAACGGGAAATGGCCCCGGGGGGTGGGGTCCGCTAAAGAAAGGGGGGGAAGAGAGTGGGTGAGGCCGGGGTGGCGTTGAAAGAGGGAGGGAGGGAAAAAGAGTTTTGGGAGGCTGTGGGTTGGAAAGGAAGAGGGACCAATCTACGGGAGACTCCCTTAGGGCCTTCAAAGGAGAAGATTGAGGAAGGGAATGAGGAGAGAAATGTGCTGGGAGGGAGATACTGGACGCCATGAAAACGAGGATGGGGTGGGGGATGAATAGGGGCCAAGTGTTGGGAAGTGAGCCGGTCGCCACGTGAGAGAAGATGAAAAACATTGGAGAAAAATACGAAAAGATGGAATCCGCGAATTGATTTGACGCTTGAAATATGCAAAAAGGAAAATTTCATGTAGCGGACGACACGAATGTAATGCTGCGAACTCTTGAGAAGTGATTCTGAGAGAAGACCAAACCAAGATTACGACGTTCCAGAGATTCCAGAAGGTTAAGAAAAAAAACACTATAACTATTCTAGCTCACGGACTGACAAATAAAAACAGAAAATTGATATTTTGCACATTATGGATATTACATTTCTTGAAGAGGTGATTCTAGAAATAGCCTTCCTAGAGTAAGAATTTCAATTAGTTAAAGTTGTAATCATGGACATAACTTCCGCTGCATGCGTATTACCTATTACATATGAGCATTAATTTAGAGTATAATCACAATGAAAACAGTTAAACTCAATGTAATTTTGATTGCGAACAAATTTCAACCGACATGCACTGATTATTCAAATGAGAAGTCATGTGATCCATTTAGATATTCTGTAATTTTCGGTGTATCTATTGAAATTTGGACAAAATATTCATTAATATTACATTTCTTTTGAATTATTTGCCAGTATTTTACCTATTCATTATTAGTTTTGCGCAAGAGAAACACCTCGATCCCAGAGTATTGAGATTTTGAAAATTATTGACCAATCTGGACGGGTCTACCGGAAAATCTGGAGCAACAGAATGAGGATCAATGTAAATGTGTTATCGCATCCGTCGCTGCATAGATATCACATGGATGTTTTGTAAAAAGTTTGTTTCGCAATTTAGTGACGGTTTTAAGTAAGTTAATTTTTATAATAGGTTAAGTTGTCCTTAATTATCTATCGGCTCCGCAAATATTCTGTTTTTAAGGTTAAATTAACGAGGCGTCATAACAATTATTGTTGTTAAATTAATGAGGCGTTCAATGGTGAAAAAGAACACTAGGTATTTTTCCACAGGATCGATGTGATTCGACTAGTTTCAACACATAGGCGTCATCTTAAAATATATAACCTGAGAAAATCTGATAAAACTGGATAATAACCTGTAAAAATATACCCAGTGTTCATTTTCATCGTTGCAAAAAATTTCCAAAGAGACCCACCTGAACTCACTGAGTTTTTGGCAGACTCCACGTTTAATGATTGAATCCCAATCACAGCTAGCTATTTAAAGTACTTGAAGCTTTAGGCCAAATTTATCATGCTAGTTGATAGAAGTCCCGCTTACCATTAACCACTTTTCACCACATGTGGTGAAATGCTGACTAAGGTTAAGTTACGTAACATTTATTCTTGAAAGATCAGCATTGACCCATTAAATTTCCTCTGTTTATTTATCTCCAACTCTGAAAACGCATTAATGTAGTTGCTAAGAGAATGTAGAATTCCGTTGTTTTCACTAGTGGCACGTTTTTCGAAGAAAATTGAAAATTTTTTAAAATGTAAAAGAATAACTGCAATGGTAAAGATTTTTACCGTATTTTGTTTTTAATTTTTCGTGTGAATGTAAATAATTATAGAGTTTATATATCGAAAGCATTTTCGTGGAGAATAGAGTTACTATTTAGACTTACATAGACGTGGAGCCCTATTATGTGGTAATATTCCTTTTTCAGTTCATCATACTTCTCTGTTTGCCATCCTTACAGCCTCTTTTCTTTACTCCCCGTCCCCTTGTTCAGCATCATATAAAACTAAATACAGGATTTAAAAAAGTAAAAATTGTTTTCTATGGCATAAAACGTTCTTTTGGCGTCCAGGAACAACAAATATTTTTAAAAAATTCCCTCCTATCTTTTCTCGGGAGCCGGATGCTTCTTGAGTAAGGTGGTCATTTGAAGGACTCACATATGTACACCCCCGCACACATTGACCACCTATATACGACATGGGAAGAACGCCATGAGAGCCTGGTTCGGGAGAAACTCTTAAGGGAAGGGTTCTCCGAGGGTCAGTTTAGGGAGGGTTGGAAAAAGGAAGCGAAAGAATTCGTGTCGGTGAGGCGGATGAGCCTTAATGGGAGCGTAGGAGAGGGTGCTCATGGGAAGGTAAGGGGAGAGTGCTTGGGCAGGGGAAATTTAAAAGGGCCGACCCGGTCTATTAGCGTCCCCAGTCGAGATTATAGTGAAATTAGGGGAGTGGTGGGGAAGGAAACTAAGTACTCATTGAAGCAGGGGAGCGGAAAATATGAGCTTTTTCTAAGGAACGCCTCAGCAGGGTTGCAGATACGTGAACATTTGCTATTCTACGTAGCCTGGAAGAAGAAAACAACTCCCCATTCTTTCCTAAATAGCGGTGGAAAAGTATTGAAATATTTAATCACCCTTGTTTTATTTATCTGATGAAAAAATCAGATACAAATATAAATAATGAAGTAACAAGCGTAGTCGTAATATTTTACTCTGTGAAACTTACATCTGAACGAGGCTGGTCGTAATACTCGAAAATCACCCTTGATGAACACGAAGGAGTTTTGCTAAATCGAATAGTCTTCAATTTCAACTTCAACAGCCCTCAATTGAAAAATCTCTTGGAAACGGAATCATAAAACTTTAGGTTCTCTGACCAATGCGCTTGCCACTACGAAACAATATTGAACACAGGTCACAGACGTTTCTCAGTACTATTCCTGGTTGAGGAAAGTTTTTTAACTCCGTTTCATGATTGATATTAGTGCAACTTTAACATTATTCTTGTGAAGCGGCATAAGGAAATACCACCATGAAAATCAACGCGAAAATTAATAGGAAACCATTTTATAACAATGTAATATACAAAATATCGGCTAAATGTCATACTTTGATACCTATGCATACATGTCAGGATCCGGAATTACTCAGAACATAATGGTCTAAATTCCTTTCTGCCAGAAAAAAATTGAGGATATAGAAATTGGAAGTTTTTGAATCAAACAAACTCATGTGAAGTACGGCGTATTATTCTTTGTGGAGGAAACGATATCTGGCATCAATTTTTGGGAGTTCTCCACAGATAAAATGAGAAATAACTTTTTGACCTCCACTTTATGGATTTATTGATATGACTCAAGATTTGACACGTAGTGTCATCTTCAGATCAAATTACAAATGTTGGTGTCAATATAAAGGGTGTTCCATGAAATATAGATAATGGGAAGTTCAGAGATACAAAACTCTTAGGAGAACCCAAATCACCCCCACGTTGTGAAACAGTTTTATGTAGTTTTCGATTCATTACGACTTTATGAGTTTTGTACCAAAATACGTGTTCCAAGAAATCTTTCTCAATATAGAGAAAAGTGAAATACACCCCTAGTCAATTATTTAAATTAACTGAATCACCTATCTGATGCAAACATTTTTTTCCTGGGAGCTTTATTTGTGTCAAAATAGATTTGGAAATGAAAATATTGGAAACCCAGCCATACCGAAATGTTTAAGTCTATTTTTTTTAATCACACAACTTTTTTCAAAAGCTACTGTCAAAACTTCTTTGAATTGTCATATTTCTATGCTGTTATTTTTATCAATATTTCCAACAAAAGTTCAAAGGTTGAAGAACATAATTGAATGCAAAATATCGGAGAAAGCTCCCAAAATATGATCCATAAATAAATTCATGGGCAAAATTTAGAGAGAAGTACATAGAAAGAGCTACTAGAAAATAAGGACTTAGCATTAGTTAGAAAGGGTGGATGGTAGCAGTAAACCAGTCTTTAGATTGAACGACCAATGATGGTGATCTCAACGGCATCATTCTTAACGTAATATCCAAAATATACTACGGGCAAAATTCAGGATTTTAAAGCTTATCGAAAAGTAACAAAGTCATAACAATATTGCGTACATCGTATTTATCACAAGCCACATAAGCATGAGTCGTTTATCAACAAAAAACTATTTGTTACACACTAGGCCCACTTTGTCGTCGTCGTCAGAAATTCGGAACTCCTTGAGAACATGAAGAGTAGAGGAAAGAAAAGTAGAGGGAGGTCATTTGCTTTTTTTTACTCCGAGAAATATGCAACCAATAGATACTGGAATAGATACTTCAAAATACACTTCCAACGGTTGGTTGTAGGTCGCTTGTGGAGGCTGTCGACGACTGAGGAAATTTGCACTGTTGGACACTGGTGGTCCAACTGACCAGAGATGATTGCTCAGGATATACAGGAACGCCGGAAAGAAACTCTTTTGGAAAGGCACCAAGGGGACGACGAATCAATGTTCCATCCGACGGACGAAGAACTGTACCTGAAGCGCTCTTCTCAAGAAACGTGAGAAAAAAATCGGGTTTCTAGTAAAAAAATACCCTTAACCAGCATCCATATTTTGAACCCAGAGCATTGGGATGAGAATCCATTCCTCTATCTACCGCACCAACCCGAATCAGCATGCTCTCCGTCACAAAATGGAAGGTAAAGTATCCTGAATCTGCTGAAAAATAACCACCAATAGTCGGAAATTCGAAACCGGACCCATAAAAAGAGATGCCAGAACTCCAGCCACCTCATTAACTCCAACCTCTACACTCTCCGAAGCTCTGCTGAAGGACGGAAAGGGAATTGGGCGCGACATGTTATATATTTTAACAACCACTGACGCTTATAACGTCAGGAACCGGGATCAGTCAGAATATAACGTGCAATAATGGACTTGGGAGATATTTTTCTCCCCGGCACCACCTCACGGCAGGAGAGACAAGGCGAGGCACACACACTCACACACACCCAATGGACGAGTCCGTGAGGGATGAAGCCCGAATACATTTATACACGGGAGCATGCCAACATAAGAGAACCGTTGTGGGGGGGGGGGGTTAGTGGCGGGGAGTGGAAAGCAGAAGGAGGCTTATATATGTCGGGGAGGATGAGAATGAGAGATAGGTGGGAGAAATGGATGTGACGCAAAAGGGCTGGAGTGGAGAGGAAGGGAAAAGAGGACAGGGAAAGGACGGGGAGACGGTGGGAAGGACTGGGGACAAGTTGTATCCATGGGATAGGACGCGACGCCTCTCCTGCCATTAATCACTCCTCCTCGCTTCGAGTGTATGTGCCCCCGCGGAAGGTGGGAGGGCGAGGAGCGCCGTCGGGGTGTGGGCGGCAGGGGGTGCTCGAAGGTGCGGGTGGTGGGGGGGCGTGAGCTTCGTCGTTCCGTGAGACAAATGAGCGGAGCGTAGCCGCAAGTGAGCAGCTTTTGCCTCTCGCGAGGCACGGCGGGCCGGAAAACTGAGGGGTGGCGGCGAGGGGGGGGGAGGAGTTTTGAGTCGGGGGCGGGTGGTGTCGGGGCTGGCGACGTGGAAGGAGCCTCACTCCTCCACCTCCTCACGAGGTTGGCGTCAAAATGAAGTTGACATTCATTAGCCGTGGAGTCTATCTCTCTTTTCTTTTCCACCCTCCTCTTCGTCTCCTACTCCGCCCCCTCCCCGCCCGTCTCCCTGGCTGACTGTATGCCTCGCCTTGCCGAGGTCTTTTGCCTCCTCCGATTGTGGGCCGCCTCTTCGCCAGCGCCTCAAGCCTCCCTCTCCCTCGCGCTACCTCATGTCTCCTCCCTGACGACACCTCATCGCTCGTCACACTTTCCCGAAGAATAATTAGGAGCGCCTCGATGCAGTGTCATCCGGCATTATGCATTGTAATTTTGGTTTTATAAACGTGCGACGAATTGACCCGGATGACTCCAGAGTCTGGTTTTACTAAGCCATTCACTGCACACCAGACATCTCTAAAATAATATGGAGGACATAAATTACTGTAGAGAATGTTCAGAACGATTGTAATCTAGTTCAATTTTAAATAGACAACTCGATACAAAGCAAAAGGATATTGTATATCCTAATTTCGGTTGTAGAAATAGAAGTCAAATAGTCTTGTGTGACTAAAACGTTTGATTTCCGTACAAACACATAAGGGAATATCCGACACCTTTGCAACAATAATTAGAAACCAATTATTAAAGAAGAAGATGTGACTTATATAAATTTAGTTAAACCTAAAAGGTCAATAGGATATAAAAAACGTAATAATGTATTATATTTACGTAAAAAGTGCGACCTATAGTCCTAGATGACTTTGCATATGGTTAGAAAGGCCATTTTCTTGCCGTGGCAACGTCTTTAGCATATATGAATAATATAAATTTTGGTGAAAGACGATAAATTTACCCTTTTTTAATTTAATCAATAATAATTCGATGTCTTTAGAAGAGCAAGGAATACGACGCATGTCATCCCCTGATGGTACTGCCTTTTCGATAGACTAATCAGCACGAATGATTACAAATAAAACTAATTATGAAACCGTGTAACTGGCAAACTCACCTAACTGACAATTAGAAGATTTGAGTTCACATCCCGGTAAAGTCAAATAAATTTTTCCAAGGCAAATTTTAACCTTTGGTGTAATTATGAAAAAGTTGACAGAAGAAACAAGACTTTACCTCATTTTAGCACACATTGTAATTCCTAAGTGTAGCAAGAAGGTATTGTTAGTAATAATTTTTCATTACCATGAATTCAATAAACGTCCTACTAATTGACCCAGGTTACTTCTCTACTTGGTTTCATATTCAATTTTCTACACAACAGGCAGTAGGATAATTATCTTTAGAACTAACTGAAAGATAACGATTTCTATAGAATAAATGAATTTTTTCGACACTGATTATTTTTCGATAAGGATAAATTGTTCCTGCAGGAACTTACCATGCAAACATATCGATTGCTCTGTGCGGGTGAACTGGTTCAGAATACGGAAAATTCGGCGGCCGCAATGTACCTTTCCGGGATTATATTCAGAACTTTTTATTGGGGTCACCGATTTGGAGTTTCGTTGAATAAAACGTAATCAGTCCGTGACCCATAAACCATTCACTCGGTAACTTGCTGGGCTGCAACACATTTTTGCCTGTATTTTGCCTGGATTCATATAGCCACCGAGCTGGGATTGAAAATTTATTTACAAATAGCACACTTTAAGGATTTAGGAGATTACTAGTTGCCGAACATGGTCTGTTATAAAACATTTTCTCCCTGGTTTTGTAAAACAAACCTGAATATACAGCATCTCAACAATCAACAACACCGACAAATCTCATACTCCTAAGAGAGTAACAATGATATGTACATGAGCACTTCAAATTTGACCCGATAACGGCTCCAATGACTAGATGGGAAACCGTATAGTAAGAGTCTTAGGTACAGGGAGTTTATTTGGCTGGGTCTCATATTCGACTAAATTCCAAAATACACCGAATTTGGGTCCAGAAAATCATTTCAGACCCAACCATAAATAACATGGAAATCGATAGGAGCATCAAGACAGAGATTTTTACTTTAACATCTATAAAATAAGCAATAATAAATTTATGACGAAGAATATATTGCTTAAAAAGTTGGTGAATATTTTTATGGGATTCTATTTTCATTAACTACTCTGTAAACTTTATTAAAGAGGTAATTGAGATCAAAATCCCTTTTACGAGCTAATATCACCATCTTCAAGATTATCACCATGGTTTAAGATAATTTTGTTTTATTTCCGAGAAAGAATGTCACATGCGGTAGCCGGATTTCTTCAGCGACATTCCAAAAGTTAATTTATACAACATGTGCAAATATATTCACAAATTCACATAAAAAAATATTTCAATCTGATCGAAGATTGGCCTCCAGATACTCTGTAATACGTGAGTGACTTATTGGAGATATTTTATTTAGTTACTTGACAGGTTCTCTATAAAATGTTTATCATTCACCGACTCCCAAATTTGTCGCGCCGTCCTAGCCACCCCATGATTATTTAATGCCGCAGCGCTGCCCAAATATTCCACGACACGCTGAGCCAGAAAAATAAACCGCGCAGTACCTACTCGATAGGACAGGATTTATTGCTCCACACACGCCTTCATCTCCGAACACTGTGGTTTTGTCAACTCCGGTTAAGTCGCGAATGTAACTCCGGCGGTCGGCCAGGAGGGGGGTGCCAGAAGGGGGGGAGCACTGCGGCACGCCCTTCCACCTATACATCTTTGTCCCTAAAAAATCAGTCCTGCCCTTTGCCCTCATTGTTCACCCTCCTCTGTCCCCTCCTTCATTTTACATTCCGTGATCCTTGCTCGTCCTCTCCGTGTACCCTGGCCTCTTCTTTATTCCATCACCAATGTGACCCTCAAACCCTCTCTCCCTCCCGACAACAAAAAAATAAATAAAACTCCCAAACACCCTTTTGTCTACCCTATCCCCTCTCACAACCTTCGTGCTCTTTCTCTCTTAGATCCGGTTCGTTAATAATGAAGACGGAGAGTGCGAAGGGACCTCTCTCTCTTTCCCTGCGACGGTTTTACTTTTATTTCGCTCTCTTATTTTCAAACAGAGGAAAGAGAGAGCGAAGGGATACGACAAGGATGGCGAAAAACAGAAAATGGAAGGAGAAATGGAGGAAATGAGTGATATACGTATTTGGGAGAAACCTTCATATGGCAAGTTATGAGCTCTGACGAACTAATTTGGAATAAATTGAGAAAACATTAGTATTTTATGCTCTCCTGTCATCGAGAAAGCGGCAGAAGATAATAAGACCTTTCCATTTCCTCCAGTGCGCTTCGCAGCACAACAGAGCACTTGCTTTCTCTTAAAGGCCCCACGCATTGGGCATCGAACTTAAACACTGATCAAGAGAAGAGTATTTGTGCACTAAAAGTCAAAAGAAATTAAATAACCGCAATGGACTTTTCCGATGGTCCATGAATTCGATCCATAGAGAGCCACGCTGTACACCAATAATTTCTCATACTGGAAAACCATAAAAGAAAGCAAGAGGTGGGTGCCCCACATGCAGAATCGGACCAAGCTCTTCTATAATTCCACAGTTGTTCACCAACCGCTGTCCACCGCAATCCTGCACCCACCGGCAGGTAGATATTTTGGCGTTTGCCTCAGCGGGTGTTTCAACAAAGAGTAACATCTACATACATTAGGTAGACAGGTTAGTGACCCGTAAGATAAGTCCTTACTGAATTCAGAAATCCCAAAAAAGGTTAATGGTCAGATCCATCACCGTGCTAAAAGAATCAACACAAAGAAATTGCTAAAACAATACCTTCCGCGTGAAGACTTCAAAAACATAAATTCAGAAAGAAATTACTGGATTTTGTTATAGGTTTTTGCAGGGCTTGGTTGAAGGGTTGAACTTCATGTTTCCGGCTCTTTCGCAGCGTCATCTGTTATTCTGAACTATATTTCATAGGAAATTTTATTAGCTACTTCAGGAAACCTCCCTAAAAATGCTCCAACAGTGACTTTTCGCGAGAGAAAAACAACAGCATTTATAAGAAAACAAACATCTGCATAAATCACAACTTTAGCTTTCTAAACAATTCAAGCCAATTTAATGAAAAATAATTGTCTCCTGAAATCGTCTTCATGCTATTAGCGTAGTTTTGATGACACTTAAGCAACCGTCATATATATCGTCCGTAACTGTAAACCGGATACTTTCCCTTTCACGACACCTTGAAACTTTTGGTCCGACGACATGTGGAGTTTCCGTGGACATTGTTAAAAGCTTTAATGATACATTCGCATTTATAAATCACTGCACAAAACAGTATTTTTTAGTGAGATGGTTGGTTGAAACTTCGATTTCGCATTTAACATAAAATGTAGTTAAATATTTTCAGCACATGGTAACATCCACCAAGATATGTGGCATTTATGCACTGCAGTATGGTGACTGTGAGTGAATATGTAGGTCAGACTGAAGAACATATAAGAGCATTTAAAAATCGATTGGAAGACAAAAGGATCTGATAAAATCATGACACCAGAGTGAATTTAAAGCCGAAACTTTAGCCTTCAGTGTCCATAAACATGAGTTGGACTCATCAGAACACCTCGAAATTTTAAGATTTTTATGACCTTGGTTATTCTATCCTCAATGAATGTCTGTTTCCTGCTTCTTTCTCAATCATCATAACCTTGAGCTTACTTCCCTCTACAAAATAGTCCTCCCCCAGCCGAACATCCAGTAATAGACCTTGATGGCTATTCTTTCCATCCCCTCTTCTACGATTACTTTCTAAAGCTCTCCCATTCCGTACCCCTCACTCCCATCCACCATCTATTACTAAATAAACCTTCGTAGTACCTTCTTTAATTGTCAGTGAGCACCTGAAGATGATGTCAGGCATCGAAATCTGGATTGTGCAATAAATTATTGACCTGTGAACTGACCAGTGGAGTGTAAATGTATTTTTCCTAATTATCATGAAACTCCACAATGTTCCACCGAGTTTATTTCATTTGTGGGAAGTGACGGTGGGAGGGGGTTGGTAAGAGGACACAAAGGGGGGAGGGAAAAGGGCTCGAGACAAGGGCCCGGGAATGGACGCTGACTGTAGGAAAGCGAGGCAGCGACTGAGGCCGGGGGATGAGCTAAAGGGTTAATAGAGTCACTCGACTGTGTCAACCATATCCGTCGATGATTTCATCATATCTCGAATATTGGGGGCCGTATCCTTCCACCTTTGCAAATCACAAGCGCAGCTCAAAGGACAGTGTATTTATATATTTTTAAATATCAAGGGTAACAGTTTCTGCTCGATGTTCTCCAAACTGCTTTAATCCACACATAAAAATAGCTCCAGAGTGATGCGGCTGAAAGCTATATATAACTTCGGCAGAAAACAATAAAACAAGCACAAATGTGCTCTTATAATCCGAATACTCCTGAAAACATTTGCCTGTATCAAGTATACTTTAGGCTGTATGAGCTTTTCAGGCATGCTGTTCTATTGGTAGCATGAAACGACACTTAAAGTTCGAAATCGATTCTTTCTCATAGATTTGAGAGACAGTAGAATCAGTTTTGTTTAATAATTACATCACGCCAATTATTTTCCAATAACAGCCAAAAGCATTCATATTAAAGGAGGTTAAAACTTGATACGATAAGCATTCCAAATATACCACGTATGATAAAGCATGCTTAGCTTTACACAGAAAACATTTTTGGGAGTCACCTTCGTTAGATTTTTAATTGATGATTATCCATTCAATCAGGACAACAACGCCACAAAAAAAATTAGTTACCACTACATCATTGAAGTTGAGCACCCTTGGGTGCGGGTCAAATTTGGATGGATGACCCTCTTTTTCCCCAGGAGTGTTGTTGTCAAACTTCATTCACATATTATCAATAAGAGAATTATGCCCTTTATTTCCCTTAAATAGAAGGAAAGGTAAGTAACAGCATTTCAACAGCCTTCTCTATCCTATAACCTGGTGTATTAGCACGGATATTATCATTTTGTGCACCAAAATCCAAAACATCCAGTTAGCTCATATCACGGAATAAAAATAGAGGATAAATTGAAAAAAATACAGGAATCTTTTTTAGTGCATGCCTCAACGGTTTGTAATTAAAATTATACCTTTAGTGAGGAAGACAGGAAAAAGTAAAACAGAATAGTGGTCTCAACAGCGACCGAAGGCTTGTCACCCGTGACTGAGAGAGTGAGAGTTGACCTTATCATCATTTTATCACTAATATTCCCTAGGTGTCACTAGTGGGGAGGTATGAGCTAATTTATCGATTAACTAGTGAAGCTGACGAAACTAAACTGAACTGTACACTCTTATTTTTCATATTTTTCACGCACGGGCAGGAGATCCTCTCAGGCATCAGAATTGCACATGTGTGAAGAAAAAAAAACAAATGCCCAGAGGGGTGAAAAACAGGTTTCGTCTAGATGAGTAAGGTAAACTTCGAGGGCAAAATAAAAGGAAGATTAGCGAATAAAGTTCCCGGGAAATATCGGGGGATGGCCTCAGGAAAATAACATTTCCGAGATTAATTTCTGCATTACTTAGTTAATTCGCAAAGTGGGAGGGATGGATGGATGGCTGGCGTGATTGACCTTAGTCGTGGGCAACTTGGGCAAAAGTAAAGGCCACAGGCGAGCGATAGTGGAGGCGGGGAAGTTTGTGACTCACGAGAAGACGGAACTAAAAATATGAAAATCTGAATATGAAACGAGCTTCCAGTTTACACATCCATCCAAAACGACCTTCTTCTGCACACCATAAAAGAGATTGACACTCATGGCTCATCATCAACTAAGAGCACCATAAATTGTACCGGACAATTCAAAGTTTCTTCATTGGCATTCTTGTCACCAGCCAACTGAACGGAATCGTGTCTGAAACTGTACAATAAATAATGGCTGCAATGACATCCACCCACAAGAATAAGCTAAATGATTCCTCTAAAAGATTTTCTTCGTCAAAATGGAAGCTTGGAGACAGATTTGAGATTATAATTTGTTTCTAGGAGGAAAATATTTCACATCTTTAAGAGGTTCTGAAGCCCAAAAATTATTCTTTCAGTCAATTAACGGTGAAACGAATTAAAATCGATTAATAAATTCTTCCTAAGGGGGAAGCAAATAAAACTTTCCCCACTCTTTTGAAATAGCTTGATCCGGCACTGATGGTAGGGAATGGGTGGAATGCGCTTTGATGGACGTTGTGGAGAAGGGATTGAGAGGATTTTAGATCCTGAAGCCGCCGTCACAAAGGATATTTTCTCCTTCGCGCCCTCAAGTGCCATGCTTAGACACCTTGGAAATTGGCATGCGATTCATCGCTACGGAATATCCTTGCGTTATGTTTGCCTGTCAATCTCTCATGTAGACAAGGCATGAACATTGTTAACTTGCAGTCAGCAGTACGTTATAAGGATCTTCAAAGATCAGTATACGCAAACTACTCAAAGAACATAATGTTAGAATAAATAGGAAGAAGAACCATATTTTAGGTCACTGAAGAAAGAAATTCAATGAAGAAATAGCTCATAGAAGGCAAAATATACAGTAGGCTGATTCCTTCACCTGCCTCGGAAGCACCATAATTCGGGATGCAAGAAGTACAATGGACCATTAAGCACAAAATATCGTCCATGATGAATTGGCAACGACTTTGTTTACATAAGATAAGACTACAAACTGGAATAGTATGTAAAAAGATTGGCGTGGAGCGTGGCACGTATAAGGAAGGAAAACTCGGACCACTGAAAAAGCTCAATAGAATAGATTTACAACTTTCGAAACCTGATTTTGGAGGCGGGTACTAAAGAAAAAATGGATGGATATAAAGAGCAAGAAGATATAAACACAAGAGCGACGAAGTATAAAACTATATGGAGCATTCTACGGGAAAGAAAACAAGATGGATTGGTGACACCAAGGAGCAGTAGGCTAGTGAGGAATGTAATTGAAGGGATTTTCAATGAAAACTAGCATAATGGAGACATCAAGATAACGTTGAACGTTGAAACCCGAGTCTCTCTAAGAAAAGTTGAGTGGGATCACAACGTTTTTGGCATTTATTATTGTTAATAGATTACATAAAGTTACACCTGAACCACTAATTATACGAAATAATGAATTCCTTGTCCTTAGAATTTTTCTCACATTTTCTTTCTCCACGAGTGTAAATTGTTAATGCAAATGACACTAAGCAACATCACTCTGATTTGTACTATCCACGTAGAATAACCTTTCAGAGTCATAGTTTCGAATTTTCAAATCATTCATACATTCCATGAATTTCTCCGAGTAATTTATTCTCCTTGCTCCATCGCAAATCATTTCGTGTATTATTTGCTCCATGGCTCTTCAAGGAAGCCATTATCCTCCAAAATTTGTTCTTAATTATAATTATTGTTCTTCAGCTAATCAATATTTTTGTTAAAATCACCTTTAACATTAACTTCTCATTAGGCTTCATTGTTAGAGATTATCCATCCATTGTTCTTTATCCCCCAACAACAACATATTCTTTCAATCGCTTTTAGTATTTTTAGTTCTGCCGCTGAACTACCATCGTACACCATTATGTTTTTTAAAGGTCTGTTCATTTCAAAACTGATGTTGACAAGATTTAGCAGGCATTCATTATTTTCTGGTGGAATGTTTTTTGAGTTTAGGAGGATCTGCTGTTACATTTTTTATTTCTGCAAAAGTGAGTAATTCCTTGTACCAATTAGAGGAAATTTTATTGAAAAATATACCGTACCACACGAATCAACGTTTTTCAAAGTAATTCGTTCAACAAGACGATTGAATAGGTACGTTCCCTCCGATGATGATAACCGGAAATTAACTCGTCAAGAAAAATAGACGGACTTTTGATAAATTGTAGTACAAAAAAAGTTCTTCAGTTTTAGTGAAAGAAATAGCATTCCTACTATTGGGCACGCAACAAATACCTACATGGTAAAATGATTTTATATTTAATTGGTCATGTTCTTCACAAACTGAACGTTGCATGTTGTATTTTTATTCTACCGTTTGTTGTATTAAAAAATTGGAAAACGGATAAATATTCGATAATTCATGGAACTGACTAAAAGTCACAGCAATCAGGCCTGGTGAGGAGGTATATGTAAAATGTTTAAAGAAAAAATTTCAGAGATATATAGATTTACCCTCCAATTTCAGGGGAAATGAAAGCGGCGAGGGTGAGAAACGAAGAACGGCGGATTGATATGGCAAATTTGTACTCAAACAGTAAACTGAAATTCGTTTAATTCATCAATATACAACCAGGATATGAAATAAAATGTGTCATTCCACACCTTTGATTCGATTTTGTTCCTAACGCGTCATACCGTAGTGTCACCCACGTAATCAGCAGTGTACATGCCCCACATTCAGAGGGGAACAAGGCACACTGAAATTCGCCCATAAATGCAACGGATTTATTTATCATCCCATTACCACGTTCAGAGGTGACCTATTTTTGTTCATATTGTCGCTCTTCTCTACACCACCGCATCAGACTAGCAATGACATGTGGACCGTTATTTATTTCAGCTGGGAGAGGAGGTTTATCCCAAGGACTACAACCTTTCGGTGGCAGGAGGGCTTGTGAGCTCCGATGACCCCTAGAGCTGAACTGTTGGGAGCAATGCTCTTGGTAGGGCCACCCATGGGTCGAAGGTTAGGAGACAGACGAATGGTAATCCTTGTAGAGTCGGTTCCTCAGTGAGTCGGCAGCAAAAGGCGTCTCCGTGAGGCGGCCCTTCACATGATGGTATAACGTAAAAAACACTAATAAAATGTCCTCAGAATACCAACTCAATTAAAACAAAACGTTCAAATTTAGGACAGCACTTATATGGAAATGAATCCCAGCAACTATGGGAGTCGGCCTAGTGGGCGGCCCACTGTGGGCCGGGTGTCGTTCCCGGCAGCAGAGGAAGCAAGTCCCCTGCGGTCGTCCTCATACAAAATCCTTGCCCGGACATAGAGGCAAATACTCAATCAGAAGAAAAGAAGATGCAGAAGAAAAGCACAAATATCAGTATAGGCACGTTAATTTGAAGTGATGAGAGGATAGAAGGATGAATGAGGGTAAGACATGGTCCTTCTACAAGATAACGAATGCAACAAAGTCACATGACTCGATAAATAAATGTTTCAATAAAAAAGTGGAACTATTTTGCCACTGGAACTAACTCATCTCATTTTCATGTATATGCAGTCTCAGCATAAAGTAAAATGGTCTCTAACATGTTTATTTACGATGCAACAAACTTCAAAGGGTTTGTAGAAATTTTGTAATAGTCACTCAATTTGTCAGTATATCCGCGTTAGAGTCACTATATCCGCGAGCAATAAAATTAGAGTGATCAACACATGATAGCTTTTTATCAGTAATCGTAAATTGAACAGGTTTGTCGAAGAGATAAAATAGGCTATTTTAAAAGGTTGATTTTTCAATTTTCGAAGTTAAATGCCAATTTGCTAGCACATATATAATTTCTCTATTGAACTATTATCCGTATGATCCGTAATATAACAAATGGAAAAAATGAAAACTTCTACGCGAGAACAGTACCTTCAACTGTAGTTTTAGTCCCATGAGTTTTAATTACTTAAATATCTAAATATCAATGGGATAAAATAATCAATTGCTGAAGAGTATGACGAAAATCATACTCTAGTATAAATATACATAATTGAAGAATCGACAAATATACAGCGATACCGCTATAATTTAAACTTTTGTCGCAGTGGCACGAAGTTTTAATGATATTAAGCCGAATAACTCGAAATTTCTTTTTAAAAAATTTCCATGAAAATTAGGGCAATAGGTTTCTCAGAAATTGATTTTCGCACCAGTAAATGGATAGAGCCTTGACTTAATTTCAGTCTGCCTTGAATCATTGCAATAGGTCATTAGATTAAAGCCAATAATCTCTCCTGCCGTGCCCCTCCTCAATCAATAATACGGTGGTTTCTAAGAACTAACGGAATCAGGGATTCATGTTAAGAAAGAGGAAGTCATTCTTTTATTAATCTTATTCTTAGATAACTTCCTCCGAGTGACTTTCCGTGTCAATTTAGCATCGCCCAGAAATACACACCTTTATGAATCTCTTTATTCCCCAAAGAAAATAAATAAACGGTGCCCCCGCAAAATTTCTCGGCCTCAAAACCAAATTCAGAGTAAATTTTTCGAAGAAAATTTCCCCCTTTCCTGGTTTTGTATCGATACTCTCCTACCATGCACTCCATTTTTCCATGTTCATCAGGTTTGCTTGAGTTTCTTACCCTCTCACACGCTGCCGTGGCCTCAATAAACCCATGCTATGACTATTCCTTTCCCGCTCCAAGATCACTCCACCAAAAGGGATTTCGGTTGATTATGGAGATAGGCACACTTCTAGAATTGAACAACATCCGGCAGATACTTCCTCTTACCCCCAAATGGGTCATTTTTCCAACTTCTCTGTCTTTCGCGAAATATTGCCTGCCTTGCTTGTTATTTCATCCAAGCATGCAGTCAGAGACAAGCGTAAATAACACTCTTTATTTTCAGATAAATGACTTCACTCCATGAGAAGAAATATAGTAGTAACACGGGAAATAATATATACAAATATTAAGTGCCTAATTTGTTAAAAATTGCAAACTAAGTAATTAAATATTTCAAAATAAGAAATTAGGAGCTTGGTATTTGCGACAGTCCTTAGTAAATGACATCATTTGTCCAGTTAAATATCTAATATAGTATGAAGCCGCTCTATTGTTATCAGTATTTATGAAAGCTTTTAGATTGGTAATAATAATGGCATAAATACGCCATTAAAACTCGGAAAATACTAATGATCGTTGCAAAAATAAAAATTCATAATAAACCTCATTATTTTCGTTGATGAAATAAACCTACAACATAGAAACACTTGCATGGGCAGGAAGATCTTAAAAACCTGCGACAGGAACCACAAATATCTGCGTAGCATACCATAATTAAAACTATATTTAAGAGAACAAATATTGAAAATTAATAATGAACAAATGCAATTAATCATTCTCTAATCAACGAATAAATTCATTTGAATGAATTTTATCGGAAAGAACCGGCCCCGAGATAGCGCGCGATAATTGAGATTTTCGTTAAGTTAACACTTACGTAGTCATCACTAACTGAAGCTAATATTCTCTGTTAATCTTCTCAATTGAATACACCATTTAAAGTCGAATAAATGAGAGACATTTTACCCTTCTTTACTTCATGTTGACTCTCTTACGATTTCAGTCCTATTTTTGGAGCCTTTTTTCTCGTTGAACTAATTTTTGACGAGCTCCTATTCCGACCTAATTTCTCGGGGACGCTCCTTATTCGATTCTATAACGGAGGAAAACCTAATGGCACTGTTCATACCCTAAACTATATTTCGAGAGAATAGTCTCCTGATATCCAATGTTTTCCTAACACTCATCTCCTAAAATGCCACTACTTGTAGATTACAAAAAATGTTATTATTTCTGCAGCACGCATAAATAACTTTGTTTATTTATGCGTGATCCCCATTATCACACTGATTACTCTCATTTTCATGTAGTAAGTTCAGCATACGACATTGAATTAAACCATTCATAAGTCCGACATTGAATTAAACTATTTTGTCCCACCTTTAGTGTTCAGCGAGCACTTTTCATCTTCTGATATAAATACAGGTGGAACTACATCCACGTAAAGTGGTTTCAATAACCTCACTGATTGCGAGCAACATTCATTTATTATGTATGGGTCAACGTAACTGATTATGCTTGTTGGCAGGGCATACTTATATTTTAGCGGGCCCTATATTATTCATATTTTTGTTACATAACTTCTCAATGCGATAACTGAAATTGAATCGAACGAAACCATATAATGGCTTTTGCATATTTTTAATTCCACAGTGGGAGTCCCGTTTCTGAGCTAAATCTCTGCCTAAAATGTCTTAGACTCAGGTAGGTACTTCATCATATATTGTCTAGAACCAATGCCATAACATCCACCTGTGCCTCTGCTTTTCATAAATATATGCGCAACCTACCTCGCATCGCCTAAAATCTCCCCCCCTATAGAGGTCTCAAGGCGAAGTCATAGTTCCTCCCCTTAACCCGTAGCCTACGGTTCCGCCACCATGAAAGCAGCGAGTTTCCGTGAAAACGCGCCTCCGAGTAGTGTGTGTTGCATGTGTACGTTAGTCTCTCGTTCCAGAGGTGGCGGAAGTGAATGTGAGAGGGGAACCACTTGGTCCTGGCATAATTCTCCGGGAATCACGGGAAGGGAGCGACACTGAGGGAGGAGAATACATGGCTCAGCCAACTAAGTCCAGACATCCATCACGCCCTCGTACACACACGCACAGGAATACAGGCGGTCACACTGAATGTAGCAGAAACGGATAGAGAGAGGGAGGTAGACGCGTTATCCTAGCACTAGCGGAGAAAATTTCGTAATGTGGAACGCATTTCATATTATATCGGATATGCTCTAGAAAGTTTTGTATTATTAAACCAAAATCATTAAAAATCACAGCGTAAGTTTTCACAGAACTTCTATTGGCACTACGCGTTTAACCTTAATAAGGCATCGTAAAGTACAAAGCCTAAAGTGCATTAGGGAACAACTAACACCAACATACTTGTACATCAGACTACCTAAGGGAGAAGATTGGATTATAACACCTAATTAATGCCAATCAGTGGCAATGTGGTGACTGCTGCGAGGAGGAGGAAGTAGTGGGGGCGGGCGGACTTGAAGAAAAGCTTTTGAAAGTGTGCCTTGGAGAACTAATGTTGTAAAAGGGTGCCGATAGTGTAGTGACTTATAGGCAAAAAGGGAATGGGTGGTTGAAGTTGAGGGTGGAGAACGTAAAGTGCTAGCTTATATTTTGAAGGTAAGTTGAGTGTAAAATAATTATGCAAAATGTTTGTGGGTAAAAATGATATATGTTAATACTATGGATTAAACTTCGAAGGAGTGAACCCTGAAGTGATTGAGTTTAAAAATTCAAGTTAAAAAATCTATGGACATGGAATGCAACGGACGTGAGCTATTTTGGCAGATACGTGGAAAAATCTCTAATGATATTTATTTACATGGGTGGATAGCATCAACGCCCCACCCTTATTAAAGAAAATATTCCTTGGGAAAACTTACGACTGCATAACATAATTCGTCTAGTTCACATTAAGATTTCAGTTTGAGGAAAACCAAAAATAGCATCTAGCTTGATGAGGCTTTGAATATTTAAAATTTACACATTAAGATTTCAGTTTGAGGAAAACCAAAAATAGCATCTAGCTTGATGAGGCTTTGAACATTTAAAATAATCGCGATATATTTTACCTTTGCCCGGGGATTGAAAATAACTTTTAAAAAATAGAACAGAGTTTGGTAATTTTACCATCTAAACATTTTTAGAAGTGGCGGAAAACTACTGGTGTTATTATAACTGTCATTATTAAAATTTTGGTCATGCTTTAACCCTATAATGTAGCCAATCAACGAAACTGTGAAATGTTAAAGTAAAATTGTTCAAATGGCTAACTATATTTTTGTGTAACGAGTATGAATGTAGGGCACATAATGTTAAGTATATTTATTAACATGCGTTTTGAAATTCAGCCTCAAATGCTTGAACATTTCTTGGATTTCCAACAGAGTTTTTGTTTCTGTGCTCACCAACGTTTCGGTTGGATTTTAGATGACGTTAAAAACCCTTCTCATTTCTGTAATGCGTCGCATAAATGGTGGCGAAAACGGGGAAATTTTATATTGTTTTCATACTGTTTTCTATTTTCGTGCATTTGCGTATAGTGGCGAAGCGGGATTTCAAGCGTTACTCGTACATAAACTAGAAACTGGAGACCTCTGAAGGAGCACAAGCAACATTTCCCACTTGAACAACCGGATGAAATCAGCTATCGCCGAACTCGGCCATCTATAGGAAATACGACCACTCCAATCGATTTGATGATATAAATATGTTTTCCTGCTCCTCCAAATACTAGGGCCACCTAATCAAGGAGTACATCGAGGTTCTCAAGAAGGAAACCATCGTCACTGTCGATTATACTTGAACGATACTAACCTACTACTAATGTACTGAGAGCTAATTTATTCTTCCAATCACCTCCAGTTTTCCTAAAGAATTCAAAAGAGATATGATACTTTTTCACAGTTTTTATTTCAAGCCGACCGGTTTCGTCGCATAGGCGACATTATCACCCGATGATGTCGCCTATGCGACGAAAACGGTCGGCTTGAAATAATAACTGTGAAAAAGTACCATATCTCTTTTAAATTATTATTAATGGATTTTCACCAAGTAAAGCTGAATTCGAGTTTATCCAGCTTTCCTGTCATGTGCGTCAAACACTAGGTATTTCCTTATATTTAGCAATACAACATTAAAGAATCACTTGGCTTTCATAAATACGACTTCCTACATTAGCATCCAACATAGTACGTATGTCATATTTACAAAGATTAATACCTTGGAGAAGCAAAGTTAATTGACTAAGGCGTTGTAACCTATGAAAATCAACGGGAAAATAAGGAGCATATGCATAGTTTACGATGCGCTTTGAATGTAGAGATAACACTATTATTTTGGCGGTAAAATATTTGCAAGGCACTGAAAAAAGGCTCCACAAACGAGGTAGAGCTATTTCAAAATTTCTGACCTGGACGTGAGCTGCAAGGAGGGAAGGAGCGGTGAAAGAAAAAAGACAGAAGCGGGAGAGACGAAGGAAGCCACGTAGGGGAGGTAGGCAGGGGAAACCCACAATTGTGAGTAAAATAAACGATGAAAAAACACTAAAAAGACGTGGTTAATATCACCCTCTACGATGTTAGCAGGTATCCCATCTTGAGATCTCATTGTGATATGAGTGGAAATGGGACGCATGTTGCGGTGAGTCATTCCGCTTCTCAAAGTGCTGGTGCTGGCCGAGTTTAGAAAGATTTTCCAAGTTATCCCCTGTACTAAACAACATTCCTTATTTGTTTCGTAAGATATTAAAATTTCCGAAGCCCATCTCCAAAATTACCACTATGTGGGGCCATGAAATTCTACAAGAGCTATGTACGAGGGAATCCATGAAAGGGAGGTGGGGTGGACAAGGTGGCGATGGTAAGGGGTGTCAGGGGTAAGGAAGCGAGAAGAGGGCATCCGTGGGAGTCGGTGGCCCCCTTGGTCCCGACCAGGAAGTGGGAAATATATATTCGGTCGCGTTAAATGGGGACGATGGAATGAGCTAGGGCAGGGGTTGAAGGGGATTAATGTCGTAGAGCGGCGAGGCCGAGGAGCCAGGACGACGGAAGGAAATTAGGTCGAAACCCTCCCCGAAGGCGCAGAGTTAAGTAATATTAATTTTACGGTTCGTTACTAGCGAATTCTCCAACTCATCGAGATAAGAGATCCGCTTTCCTTCTGGAAAAGCTACCTTTTCTGATAGTGGGGGCATATTATTGGACTAATGGAGATGGAATGCATTTTGCTCAAGATCCTACGACGCCATAAAGTAAATGAAATTCATTTGATTTTATGCCACCATTGATAATAGAATCCCGCTTCCATCCCTAATATGCTCGCCTTTGTTCCTTGTTATTTTTCATTGCACGAAGTTTACATCACAGAGCCATTTTACGGAATTTTACTTCACATTTAAATTTCAAAAAGGAACACGAAAGCATACCTTAATGTTATGTTCCCTGATTTATTAGTACATTAAGAAATATATTCTCCAGATATGTATGATATAGTTTCTTTTCAAAATAATTTCGTACATTTTCCTCGTCTGCCCAACAGGATGAGCGAAAAAGCGAATGGAGTATGAGTGAGTTGAAGTTCTGAAATGATAGACAAATTGATTTTTAAAATTTCCTATTATAGTTGGATTTAGTGGATTAGACTCATAAGAATTTCCTCCAGAAAACACAGAAGTAAGGTTCGGTAGATCGGTAGTGAATCAATTAAATGTTTACTCTTCCTTGCAATATTGCTAGTACTCGGTCGAATAGTTACCAATCAAAACTGCATAAATGTTTACAATTAATACCTCCAACTAGGAGCATCAAATTTAAAAATAGAGCAAATCAAAGAATAAAAGATGCTTAAAGACGGTGTTTTCTCTAGAAGTCAATTCAATGCCATCTGAAACGGAGAGTTTGATGAAGAACCTTAAAAAATGTGTATTTCCCTGTTTATTTAGTGTAATACATGTCTTGATATATAAAGGCAAATTTCCATCATCATATTTATTTCAATAGAAACAATCATAAAATCTGCGGCCTGAGTTGCGATACCTATCGTTTCGGTCCTTGATTGAGAATTTTTGGTAATGCAGTAATTTCGTTACAAAAATTCGCGGTTTTGCGACGCTCTATCTTAATTTTAATCTCGCTTTTTAGGGATTAATACCGTTGAGTGCTTTGTTTCAAGAGTGTTTAAAATATGATGGTAAAACTGTAATAACAACGTGTAAATTAAAAATGTATCTAAAATTTCTCTCAATAAAAACAAGCATGTACAAAAACTATTTCATTTGGCTTAAAACACGAATTAAACTTTCTAGTACTAGGAGGTTAAATAGCGGTAATACTTTTGTTCTTTCGTGCAATACTGCCCACAATTTTCAAGAAATTAAAGTATTTACAAAAATGTAAACTTTCTCAGGCTAAAATTTTAAAATGTTGTATTGAATTATACATAATAAATTGAATTATAAGTGAAAACAAGAGATGTCATCTTCACCCCTTCATCTGTTGTTACCCTAACTTTTGCAGTCATTACGCCCGCTATGACTGAATATTATTGAGATGAAATTGGCCAACTTCCAGTCAAAAGACATTCCAGGAAAGAGCTTACGAAGGAATAAACATTCCCGGAAACGCGTAATTAGCCCCAAGGAAGCTTATCTTTCAATAATAAAATTAAAATCTCAAGTCTCGTATGAATGTAATTTTATGGGAGGCATATACGTGTAAGAAAATGGCGTGGGAAACGTCTGGAAGCTTTCAGCCTGCGTTGTTGTAGAGTAAAAGAGGGATGGGCGGAAATAAAAGCAGTGGACGCAGTTTGGCGGAAGCAAGTTAACCGATCGTGCGGACGGAATGGAGCTGGAAGTTTGGCTCCGCCGAGGTCGACGAGGGGATGCAAATAAGTCCTCCGGGAACTTGGGTGGGCGCATGCGAGGGATACGAAGGCAGGCCGAGGGAATTTCCGCACGCGGCGTCGGTGAGATCGTCGCGAGTGAGGCAGGGGTCTCCGAGAGCGTCTTCGAAAACCGGCGCAATGTTCTGCGAAATGCGTAGTGCAATATGTATTAATTCCTACGGTTTTGGGTGTGTTAATTTATTATTATTTTCTCTCCTTTTATTTCCCAGTCGTGCTGGGTTATTCAGAGGTACGGGTAATATTCCAAGTACTCCCAGAAAAAATTCATTCAGTTGTTTTGCCAAAATCTAAGAATTTCCTTACTATAAGGCATACAGCTATAATGTTTTGAAGTAGTTTTAGTTTTTCCAGGCTTTTATGAAGTTGTTTTGGTATTATTCCGGTGGCTGACACTACTACGGGTACAATCTCAACCTTGTTCATTTTCCATATCCTTCATACATCAGCTGCTAAGTCCTGTTACTTGTTGTTTTTCTCCAGTTCTTTACATAGTATCTGTCAAAGAAGCTGCTATATCTTTGAAGTACACAGTTAAATTTAATTTGTTATTATTATTATCATCATCAACAGTTTGGTGCTGAAATAGGTTGGTGCTTGGTTCTCTCATCGTCACGTTCTTTATTAATGCATCATGCTCATCATCATTCATTTTTTCCCGTTGATTAGCTTGGTTCTCTTGAGTCACGGGAAGCGTCGGAAAGGAGCCGATAAAGGCGCTGGTTACCAAAACCTTTCCCCCCGTACTTCGCCACTCATAACCAGTTCTTTCATAGGTTCCTCGTGTAGTTTCCGACAGTTGTTTTTTTCGAACTATGTCTCCTTTACAATGTCAAGATTATTTTCCCGTTTTCTTCTCTACAGAGCGTGTATAATATTGCATAGTAAAATACGTATTGATTTCTACGGTTTTGCGTGTGTTTAAGATTGCGTAGTACAATACATATTAAGTCCTACAGTTCCTTTTTGTTGGTGTAAGGTTGCGTGAGGTGGGAAAAACGTTCCTCGTGACATGAGATATCTTGGATTGGATATTTTGGGAGGCGACTGACAGCTAAGGTCATTTGCGCCATAGAAGACAGGTAAAGAAGGTAGGGTGGATAGAAACCCGGCGTCAGCATTAGTCTGCTCTTAACAAAAGGCGCAAAAGGGACTACAGTTTAACGTCTCATTCGACAGACGGATTACTGCACTTGGAATACCCTCCACAAAACACTCAATTAGGAATCGGATTTTCTCTGAAAAACATCCTCATCTGCAGGAATTTGTACCCTGACCGTCAGCCAGTACTCTAGTTACTACACCAACCCAATCCCGTGAGATAACTCTTGAAAAAATTTAACGGTTGTAATGTTTGGCGGAAGAAATGAACAGCAAATAAAAGAAAATTTACATTAATTAAAATAATAACTATTGGAAAAAAGTATTGATATTCATGCAATTACCAAAATGTAAAACTAAAACCAAGGAAAACGGCCATTTTGATAAGACTGTACCAAGTTACTCTGGGGTAGTCCATTGCTAACCGTATTTTATGAGTTCCCAACTTTATTAAAATGCCACACAAAATATCTGGAGCAAAATACCTGTTGATGATGATCACTCGTCGAAACGATTGTCGAGATTGAGCATACTCTTGAGTCCTTTTGTCAAAGCTTTCGGCTCATTTATAGAGTTTGCTACATGTATTAGAATTCAGGTTTTGCTTCTTGTCAGTTGTTAGCCGGTGAGTTTCTCATGTCGTAAAAACAACTTATATTAAAGTTCCAAACACGGTTTTTTCCCTTTGTCAATCCATGTTCCCCATGTTTACCTGTCTGGTGGAAGGGAGTTTGATGACTGATGACGCAACAGAAGTATAATTAGTACAGTAGTAACATTCAAAATAAGGCATTATATCAGAAGGTTTTATTGACACCAAACAATACAACGCAAAAATTAGAAAATTACTTAATTAAATCATACAAATGAAGCATGGCAAATGGCAATAAACATTTACCACTGTAGCGGAACTGGGGAAAAGATAGAAAATGAAAGAAATAAGGTGGTTTGGAAGAATGAAGAGAAGCAAATAGACAAACAAATTTTTGTTTCTAAAATTATAAATATTTAAATAGTTGAAAATCAAAAGCCAGAAACCGTTTTTTAAGCTATCAAAAATTAGCTAAATATTTGGATAAAAATTCACCAGTCACCAGCCAGCCTTCATCATACTATATACATATCAGTATTAAGATTGCGTAGCTGCACTCTCAACTACACTCGTCTATCAAATAACGATTCCATTCCTTTGGAAAATATTCTCAATAAATTATAAGCCAATTATCAGACATATTACAATTCATAATAGAGAGCGATGGATAAATTTCATGACGCCTTGTAAGCAAAAAAGCCCGATTTTGCACCGAATTTGACGTGGAAACCTGCGTTAATTGGCTTGTATGACACAAGACTATGATGCCGCAAAATGAGGCAATTTGTATGTATGGATAAACACAGTTAGTAAGGGCAGGGTCTAAATTAATTTACCTATAATTCATAAATAAATTTACTGAAATTCTAAATAATATAACGACACTTCCTCCTCCAAATTTATAGGATGAAGGCACACAAATCTCACGATTTTTAAGTAAACTAAAGCGGGAATGTGAGTTAATTGGTAACTTTGGAGCCCAACGATGATGCTGCAAAACAGAGCAAGATATGCGGCAGTTGGGAAACAGCGAGGGTAAATATCCAATACATTAATTCATAACCTAAGGATAAGTTTTACAGAGGTTCGAAATGGAGAACGCAGGACACTCAATTACGTTCACTCAGAGAGGGAGGCTCATAGTCACGATTTTAAAGAAAACCAAAGCGGGATCGTGCGTTAATTGGTCACGTTGGCGAACAATGATGATGCTGCAAAACGGGTCAGGATATATGGCAGTAGGGGAAGAGCGCATTTTGGGAGGGCAAGACCTCCTCCCGCAGGCACGTGGGAGGGGAAGAGCATGGTGCGGGACGGAGGGAGCGTTGCCGCTCCTCACACCCGCCCTCTCTCCCTTCACTTCCTCACGGTAGAGTTGTAATGAAGGTGGGTGGATGGTGTTTGCAGCTGGATGATTCCGTGGTTACATTTGCGTGAAGGGGTCTCCCTCACCCTCCTCGAATCCTCCCTCCCTCCCTCCTTCCCATTCGCCCTCCCCCTCGCATCCTCACCCTCTCCGCCTCTTGGATTCTCGCTGCGGACGGAAGAGGGGAGCAAAGGGTTGAGTGAGTCGAAAGGACAAGAAAACGGGAGGCGAGAGAAAGGTGGTCGGCGAGGATTCCACCTTGTTTTTTGTCCCCCCCTCAACACCACGCCCCCTCCCCCCTGCGGGTTGCTGTGATTTCATTCTTGGGGTGAAAGGGGAGCGGGGGCTCGCAGAGGTAGTTGGTGTTATGGCGAACGCGTAGGAAGATCAAGAGCGAACGCGATGCGTTCCCTTAATATATTCCCACAAAAATACACCGCGAGTTCCGCACGGTCATGTGACGCCTTATGAAGATCTTCTTTCCATGCATTTTTAATAGTTCGCTCTTTTTTTACTATTGGTTAAGGACTAAATATAAACTGGAAAATTGAAAATGACAGAATGTAAAATAAGCTGCAAGATAGAATACGTTTGCGTGATTTCGTCGCCAGCCCTGGCATTTATTAATTCATAAAGCATTTGTCTCATATCCATCATTATAATGTAAGAAATTTAATAAATATGACAACGCTTTTCTTCGATTTAGGTAAGCCCAAATTTTTCAACACTTCGCAGTTGGGCGAGAACCTGTTATTTGAATAGTAAAAAAAAACTTTTACGCTGAACAAATAATTTTTTCATCTCCTTAGATCACTAAAAATAAAATTTTTTCTACAAATAATGGTTTATATAAAATTCTATGAAATTAACACTTTTTTCAGCTTTTATTGTATACAATAAATTCGTGTTTGGTTTCTAATCTTGAAATCTGTCTTTGCAGTCTAAGATGAAGGAAAATAACATATGGAAAGTAATTTTTTATAACCAAATCCATTTTGTACGAATTATGTTTTTTGAAAATTTTAATTGACTTTATATTTATGTGACATAGCAGTATATCACTAGAATATTAATCATTGTATATAATATAATAAAGTAAATCATTGATTCATTACATGTATGATTCACATTGAAGGCTCAATCAATAAATAAATATATTTATTTTTTTAATATGTTGAAAACATACCTAATTAATGCAAGGGAACAGAACCGTTTCGTCCAAGGTAAATCAATGATTCTTATAAAAAAGATGGAAGAGGCCTCTACAATTAGTATGCACTTTTTTAATCGAGCAGATATTACCATGAAAATAACTATTTGAAGGGCTGGCAAATTTCCCCAGAGAGAAATATTCAGGGAAAAGAAAACTTACAGGAAAAATTCACCTCTCGTATTCAAATAAAAGCATGCACATGATGCGAGGATTGCGCGCTTTTACCGTGAAAACTTACTTGTTTTAATTTCTAAAGCAACCCCTTGATTCAATGATAGGGATACGCCGTCTCGAAAGCTAATTAATAATTAATGAAATGGCTATATTCATGAAGGTTCGTTACCTATTCAAATTCTTGATCAATAGAGGCAGAAAGCGGAAGGAAAAGTGGATCATAGGAGGGATATATGAGGGTATAACCGCGTATATTTGCTAATAACGAGAGCTGTGGATACTTTATTCTCTTTGTAAACGCAAGGTTTTAATCAATACTCCCAATAGAACCGTGGGGATGAGGATCGACGCCAATTGCTCTTGCTCTAAAAACTGTAAACCACCTAACACTCCAATCCTTTCCTTTCCCACCCGGCCATTAACCTACTTTTTATCGGGACTTGGCAGTGGCGGAACGGACGTAAAATTCCCAAATTTTAGAGAAAAATAATGGTAGAGAGACGATTCTCGAACCCGAGGCCACCGCGTACCTTATGCGTGCATTCACATCCTTTTCATTATCAATCCTCCTCGGCCTCCAGCTCCCCAGAAGGAATTAATTATAATTAGAGTGGCTACATAATGCGAGGACGAAAACCCCTTAATAGGTATTCCCTCTTCACCTTCTCGTAAAGCCTGGAATGTTTCCGCGTGTTTCATCCACTTCGAGGAGGTTAGAGTGTTCCTAACTTCCGCGCTATGACTTGGAAGTTTTAACATTTATAAATAACTATGACTGAGAATGGAGGGAAGTGCGAGCCAGTCTTACCACCGCGTCAACGCTACCTACGAGGGTGTTAAGCACGTATAAATGTGCCACTATGGTTTATCTGGCAGAAGCTCATCATCGTTTGAACTTACAAAATCTCATTCATATTAGGGGAAAGAAAATCTTCCGATAAGATAGTACCATAAACACTACGGAAAACAGTTTATCTCCCGCTATATTTAATTGCCTTACACTGACGAAACAATAAAAGTTACAAGGAGAAGTAACCTCCTGGACGATAATAATCATATTTCATGGTGGTCTTCTCCTAATCTACATATAGTTTCTCACAACATTTAGAGGAATTAAGGTGGGAGTCCCAAGAGACTCGGAGGCGACACTATAGGCTTAGGTTGCTTGATAAATTCAGAACTGATATTTTTCAGAGCAACATAGAGAATGTTATAATGACTCCTCACTACATCTCTAGGTCTGACAGATGCGATAAAATAAGATAGATACACTGCCGAACAGATAAGTACAAAAACTCGTTCTTTCCTCGAACAATAAGCGACGACAATAATAATTGAGCTCCACTAAATGCACTCCTATAATATATGTCACCATTCCACCTCCAAAAACTTACACCTTTACATGGCTGGTGACCTAACACCCCCTGCTACACGCCCATGTGGTGGCTCGCAGGGTATCATATAGATGTAGATGTAATCTTTATTCTATTACACCATTACCATCTTGCGCCAGCCACATTTATGTGGCTGTTATTCAGTCCGAAAGCACTGGGTGGCAATAAGGCGCGGCACTAGACATGCAAACTCTTTGGCAGGAAAGAAATCGACATCATATGTTTTCTTAACCCTCTCATGTATGACGCCAAGTCTATCTCGCAGCTTGAAATCCGTACTTTCTCGGATTTATTGCTACAGCTACTAAGTAGCCATCTAGTAAATATTCCGATGCAGCCGAAAGAATAATACTCTTAGTCAGTGCCATATTACCTCCCAAAATGAAATTTAATGACAATATATCTGTTAATATTGCATGCACACAATGCATTTACTTTTGTCGTATAGATAGTTAAAAGATACAGGAAAACAATTTAGGCACCTAAAGATTTTGACAGAAGAAAATTATTGTGCTTATATACCAAATATATGAGAGAATATAGTCTTGTGTTTGCATGATGTCCTCATTTTGGACACCAAAAATTTGCAATGTACTGGCATATATTTTGATTTATGATTATACAATAACATTTTCATGACCACTAACACGAAGAATCTCGAAAGAAAAAGTTTTGTCTCGTAAAGTAAAACTTCATGCATGAGTAAGTTAACTATTGCTATCAGTCGATTCACCTTTTGCTTCTAGCATTGCAGGGGAGTTTTCAATTCTAATAATCAATTAAGGGGTGCGTCCAAGCATGCAACTCATCAATATTTTTTCTAATATTCGATTTCCCTTTATTTTGTTCGTGTCATGCATACTTATTTGCCTCTCTAAGTATTATTCCTCTGAATCGGCGATTACCGTGTATTTTCCCTTCCATCATCTCCTTCAACATTTCGTTTCCTTAAAATACGCCCTTCAGCCGCACTGATTGCCTTGCCTGATTGAATCACTCTCCTCAAAGTCTCATTTCCTCCACCTTACACTACCTAGTTTATTCCCCAAAAATCAAACGTCTCCTTTAAAGACCAGTCTCCGAGCACTTGTTACTAAGGCACTCAATTTGAAATGGCATCCTGACCTTTGACATTTAAGTTTTTTATCCTTAAGCAAGCTTAATAGATACCAATACATAGAAAGAATTTAGCTTATTAGTAGATTCACGCTTGGGTAGAGATTTCCTCCCTAGCCTTCTCCTAACTGTGAAAAAAATTAAATATATTTAATAAATACCAAGCTGGCAGGTAGAAAAGAAGCAAATGTTCATATTGTTATGCGAACATCGTTCTCACAAGCGCTCTCATACTCTTGCGTTAAATTGGGACTGATATGAGTCTCACAAACGATCACAAATCAGTTTGAAAATTTAATTTAGATCTGCCGCAGGTCATCCCTTTTATGACGGCGCCGCGCGTTTACGTATAAGGTTTGCTCTTACCTCTCCACAGCCCTCTATGAACGTGTCGCCGGGCGAGCGTGGGGGTAGGAGCGGGGGATGTGGGACGTCCTTTACTGCGCCGGAGGTGGGCGTTCGCTGGCTGTACAACCAGGGCGACCTCCCCGAGGTGAAATAAGCCTCCCTTAAATCCCACCCCGAGTGCACCCTTCTTCAACGCCGAGACCGCGTGCCAAGAAGATACCCCCCCTTTACCGTCGACCCCGTCACACCGCTTACCTTGCCCCACCTCAACTCCACTCAAGACCATACTTGTCTTCTTCCCCTCATCTCGACATTCGAAAATCCTCACCCTAACGCGCCAAGCCCTCTCTCCCGCGCTAATTTTCCCGCCGACAACTGCCCCGCCTACTCTTCACCATCATCCTTCCTCTAATCCCAGATTTTTGGCGCGAGTTTTTATTTTCTTTCTTTCTTCCCACGACACAAAACACCCCTTTCGTCCGTACAAAAATCCCACGCCGTAGCAAACGTCCTCCACCGTGACAAGGCCATAATGATCCACTTAATCTCGGAAAGCGACTTTGATTCCTTTTCCCGAGGCAAAACCCTGCCTAACTTGTCCGACCCACACCACCTATTTCAAGGGCTCTGCGAACCTCTCACAATTTCCCTCCCTCTTTTTCTCTCAACGTCTCACACTTCTCCCCTTCAAGAAGCTTGGCAAGAGGCTTCCAAAATCCTCCATAGACACAAACACCCACGCTCTTGCTCCGTCATTTCCATTAAAACGGGGGGCCTTCGCGCGCGAGAGAAGCGTTCAAAGGGGATGAGGCTCTTTTGAAGTTCTGCCTCTTCATATTTTTCATTTTTTTACGCCTTCAACACCGTAGGAAGAAGAAAAAATAAGTACCTTTTCATACAGGCGGTCCTCGAATGGGGATATTTTTTAAGCCTGGAAAAATGGGGCCAACCCGAAGAAGGGCCCGACAATAGGAGGAAGCCACTGGCAGCCCATTTCTCCCGCGCGCGCCCTTTCTGGGTTCCTGCCGCCTACCTCGATTGCGCGCCACCATCGGCGTCCTTTCTCACGGCCACACGCCAAACTAAACACCTCGTGCTCCTTCCAAAACGACCCACAACGAATACCCCCAGGATGAAATCACACGCAAGAGATAGAATAGGGAGTCCTGCACAAGTGGAGGTTTCGAGACGAAGGCATAAAACATTCCGGGAAGGACGACCCCTCTCCGCAACCTTTCTATGCTTGCCTCAACATCACACCTCATTCCCACCTCCGCTGGTCCCCAATATTAATACTCATGAAAATCCTTTACGAAGAACGTCGGAGTCAAGAACCAGAGAAATACAAGGAGGTCACGATGTGGAAGGGTAGAAGGAGGACTGAGATGGAAGAAAGATTTCCCTTCGCAAAAATCTCAAGAACACATTGCCGTCTGGGAAGTAAAATACTAGATGTTTTTGCGAGCTTGAAAAGATGCGACTTTGACGAAAAAAAGTATGTGTCGGCGGTTTTGAAGTTTCGAATGCAGCATGGAGTGTGCGGTGGGGTGAGATGAGTTTTACAAGGACTGGGAAAGGGAACATAAGAAGGCGACTCACCCTCCCCTCATATCATCTTCCAGGGGATTCCCCTTTCCCACGCAAGGAAACGGAGACAAACCACTGACTCCTCTACGCGTTGAAAGGGTCACACCACTCAAGAGAACTCCTTTTATACACAGGTGCGTGAGACGCCGACGGTGTCACGCCTCGGAAAGCGCTGCTTTCTCAGGAGTTGGCGCCACGTCCTCCGAATGAGGCTGGAGAAGGGGAAGGAAGTCCAGGGTAGTTGTATGGTGGTTGGATGGTGGGTTGCATGGTGAGGAAATCGGTTGAGGTTGGAGAGAAGCCCACCTTCGATTACTCTCCTTCCTCTATCTTGGTACGTATCTGCATGACCAATCGACATATATTCCAGTCACATCTGAAGTTACTATCGTAACTTTGCGCTTATCTTCCCTGGTTCCCAAAAAATCCATAAAAAGCCATCAGTTCATATCAACCACGATCCAATCCTTGTATTTTATTAATGCGTCGTACTTCTTGTAATGGTTTTAAAAGTGAATAGCATTCCTTTCTGTTTATATAACTAAGTATCACTGACCTACCTTACCCTAGGACCTGTTCTAGGATGTTACAACCAGTTTAAAGCTTCATGATTACCAGTGTGTGACTCGGATATTATCTTCAAGGTAGTTGAAATAAAGTTTAATACAATGGAATCTCTAATTCGTTTGGAAACTTTGAAGAGATCCTGTATCTAATACGCCGATAAAAATAACAGATTCCATCTAACGGTATTACCTTCTCCGTTTCATATGATTTACGTCATTTATATGCGTCATCTATTCCGGTATTCCCGTTGTTGTATTCCTCTGTAGCTTGACACCGGACGAACCAACCAGTTTTGACGTAGGGGCACGCGTAGCTCTTACCTGCTACGCTCTTGGTCTACTGTGGTCTGTACGCTGGTCGGTCGACTGGTGATGGAATGGGGCATAACACTCATATAGGTTTGGTAGGAAGGGGGATGAGGAGAGAACACTGCAGAAGCACGCCACTGTTTCACCTCTCCTCTGGAGGCGCGAGGTAAAATGGGGCCGAGGGGTAAAATGGGAAGCTCTGGCGGGAAGACTAATGGGCGAGCGGGGAAGGCTAATGGCTGCCGCATGGGAGACGACGAAGAGGCGACGCTGGATGGAGGCCCCCGTCTGACGGTACAAGGCTTGCTCGCTACTTCGCTTATGCCTCCCCCCCTGACCCTCCAAACCACCCTCTCCTTACAACGCCCTCAGCCAAGGTGTGTAAGTATGTGCTGACTATGGGAGGTCGATGATTTTCCTTTATCCCTACCAACCTCCGGCACCTCACACCCGCTCCAAGGACCTGCTGCCTCACCCTTTCCACCTCTACACTTGCCCCTTGATTTATGAAGGAGCTAGGCACCTCCTCGGGGAGGGCGGGATGTATTTCAGTGAAGGTGGAGGGGATGTCGCGGCAGGTAAGGAGACGATGGGAGTAGGAGGACAAGAGTTCAAGGAGGAGGAAGGACCCCAGGATACTTCAGATGCCCTTACGCACACCTCCTCTTCCTAAAAAACCCTACAAGCCAGAGGGCCCACCCTCTACCACCCGACTCATCCAAAACACGACCCATCTGACATTCGGGTGGTGCGTCTTTTGGTGGAAGTCGCAGTGAGAGGGGGACTCAGTAAGAGCGAATATGTGACGGAGGCGATGTCGGGCGTGAATCCCACTTAATGCTTATGTAACTCCTCTCCTTTGCACCCTTTATCCCCCAAGCGCTCTCCTCATGTCCGCCTGTGTGTATCTTTCTCTCTCTCTCTCTCATTCTTTGGCGTCCGCTTTTTGTTTTTCACACTCGTCCAGCCGCGAGGTGGCGCCCCCAAAAAACTTTTTCGACTCTTTTGATGTTGCTTAAGTAATGGATGTTCCGCCGGAATGATGTTCTCTTCTTTTATTTATTGTAAGTGACATCCGTGGGGAGGTCCGTTGGCCGAATCGCATAATTTATTCTGCTTTTTAAGGCACATTCGCGCTCACCTGTCAAAATTCACAGTGATTTATTTCGGCTATTAAAGGTCATTGAAAATGAGTCACAAATTACGAAGTCAACGGTGGAGCGCTGGAAAAAGTCGGAGGGAATGTGGACACCACACAAATATTTCATACAGCTATTCTGGAAAAGGAACTCATTCTGACATGTAATGATTATTAATATTTTGCCGCTAAATTTTGATTTTGGATTATAATCGAAAACATCCACAATCGAAAACATCGGTCGTCATCACCTCCAACGCAAGATATCCGAAGCTTCTAATTATTTTCTATTCTTTGTTTCCAATGGTTTTATACTTCCGAACCACTAGGTGCCACGCTCCATGCATATGTTTTCAAACACTGCTTCCTCTTTCGTATTCCGATCATTTTTCGACACAGTAGCTGCCTTTTCATTATTAACACGTACTACCTTGGACTATTCTGCACTTGATATCCGTTGTACTTCTTCCATCCCTCGCGACAATACGTCGGAGAAATATAATCCATTTGGTGTAGATTATTTCCTCTTAGTGCAACCTGTGCATTCACCTTCTCTCTTCCACAAATAGGATTTTAATATTTGTCTTATTTATGTTCATGTCATATTCATGCAGACCCAGATTTAAAGTAATGCAGTACGAAGCCATGCCGAATTAAAATACTGACCAATTTGGGAAGTGTAAACACATTTTAAGATAATTTTGATTTCAATGCATGCTAATTATTCCCATGGAAATCCAATATGAACGTTACTGTAGGAACTGCAAATCAACTCGAAATATTTAAAGATTTTTCCCATTGTGTCAAGGATGTGTAAAAATAATAGTAAAATCGCTGAACGAGCTATGGTTAATGATAGTAAGAATTAGAAAATTATTTTATAAATTTATAAAAACTCATTAGAGCTTTTTTTCGAAAACAGATAAAATTAGCTGGGTAAATCGAGCGTAATTTGAGGTGTTTTAAATAACTTATAGGTGATGCATGCGATAATAGTTCAGCTTTTACTATCATCTGGACAGTATTATCGAAATAAAATTTTAAAAATCACACACAAAGTTAAAAAATGAAATAACATGACTACCGTCAGATACATAATAAAGAACCAGACACACAAAAACAAAGTACTTGACCCACTCCAAATGCTCCTCCATCTGGTCCATTCCGTATGAAATTGTAACTGCGTCTCTATGCTGATGACTTCAAGGTTAGGTCGAGATTCAGCGAGGCGGTATCAAATTAAGCCCGATGAATTCCGGGCGCCCTTGGCTCTGACTGCTATCAAGAGGAAGTTGCAATCTCCTCGTCCTTTAATTAACAGAAAAAGAACAATAGGGCATCATCATTGGTATGCAGACAAGATGAAAGCCATTCTTTGAAGGCCTTGATTCGATGTTGAGGACTGGGTCATCAAGAAACTTTTTCAGACGGCCCAGATTATATAGCGCGTTGAATACTTGAGCTGTGCGGAGACAACTGCGGAATTATCAAGTTTCTCTCTAACCCATCTCTTTTTATCCCCTACGCCTTTTCCAGCAAACTCATTGCTGTTTACTTTCTTCTGACTTCGTTTCCCCACTATCTAGCTTGCAATGAGGGTACATCGTATGCTGAGGCGAAAAGGGAATTAGGTACTTGAAGTAGATAGGTATCTGAAAGTGTAAAAAAACTAGGAGGAGATTCTCTGAATTTCTACAAAGCTTACTTTGTACTGGTAGTAAACCTTTAAAAATTGTAGTGAGAAGAGTCATCTGTAATTTCCTATAAATGGTACTAACGTCTTTTTTATATGCTAATAAATTATTTTAACAATTACAACGTATTATTTTAGTTATTATGCTTCACTGTGCTATTATACTTATATGAAGAATTACTTTGAAAATAATTCTCAGTTCCATTATAAATATTTTATTCAACCCGTTATAAGACAAAATTCTTATCTTGTTGTAACGTCAACTGAGAGCGTGGGTTTAGTGAAGTTCTGCTGTTGATATGAGCGTCATCGGTGAAAGCGATTTCTCTCAGTAAATTAGGATACATTTACACTGACACCACAATGCTCGATGGCTAATATGTCTAAACTTTGGTGCAGAATGATATTTGACGATCACATATTATCGTTTGGTGATAAATAACCCTACAATACTATAAAAACGAACCGGGTCGTATCCTCATATTTTATCCAAGAAAGAAGAACCCTATTAAAAATGATTCTACTTTCATCCGGTTGGTAGCAAAAATCTAGATCAAATATTAAAATAAATAATTTCCACCAAACAGCTCAACAATTAGTTCCAATAATCATTTGCATCCGACTAGTAGGATTCTGTATCTGATCAGAAAAAAACGGAATATCATTATTAGTTTCGAAGATAAACTGAAATAGGAAAACATATTCCTTAACATATGACGTAAAGGAATTGGGTTATAAATTCCTTTACATCCAATATAAAGGAATACATAACCAAGATGCTTTATTTTTTATGTTTTCAGGTAAGATTGCATTTTACTATGGATTTTCAACTACTTATATTCACATTTAAATCCAATCCTTTCAGGCGTAACCTATTGGAAGTTCATTATTAATAATGACAATAATTATTATGTTTCAATTCACGAGTTTTTATTGGTACGATTAGTTTCAACACAACTACGTCATCATCTGGCTCCTGATGATGACGCAGTAGCGTTGAACCTAGTAGTATCAATAAAAAAATTGTGGATTAAGACAAAGTTATTATAGTCATTATTTATATTTACAATTGCATAAAATAATTTGGAATATTGTAACACTTTTTGGGACCAAATATTTAACTATTGACCCATTATTTGGAATGGAATGCGTAATGACTTATCAGTCTACGCATTGGTTCGATAATTCCGCGGTCCACTGTTCGAGTCTTCATCCATGACATCCTCAAAATTATGTAAATTTTGTCCTCCGGCATCACTGAAGCCACAAATATTACGATGCAATATTGTTTCGGAGAATCCAAAAAATTGAGTAATTACAGTGTATTCCGCCTTGAAAATATCTGCCAAAAATTTTCAGAAATTACATGAATGAAATATGGAATGAAATCTGCGAACTAAGTGGTAAGATATATGTGAGGAGACATGTGGGTAAATTATTACTTCCCAACACAGCATTAGTTTCATCCAGTGGAAAAGTGTGAAACGAAAAATTCATTTGGTTGAAAATCTATTTAAAAATAAAAACCAAATCATCTGAATGAATAAAAGGAAAAATGAACGTTTCAAATCTCCAAGTGTAATGCGAAAAAAATACGAAATAAAAATTAACGTTCTCTTTGGTCATCACTCCACTCCTACCTCCACAGCCCGGTATTCTTTCTCCGCAATCCCTTCTCCCGTTCCCGTAGGGTATTCCATCCCTTAAGCTCCTAATACGTCATATGACCACCAATCCGACGCAGCACGCGAAAAAGGGACAAGGGGCTCAAAAACTCTCCCTCGAACAAAGGGAAACCACTCTTTTACCGCCTCCTTATCCCTCCCTTAAAGTCCTTTTATAAACTTTCCCCAGTACTTTTCCCATCGCTTCTCCTCAGTCTCAAATCTTTATTACCCTCTCCCTCTCTAAGTTGTAAACCTCCTCTAAATCGTCCCACCCACCTCCAAGACCACCTCCCCTTTCACCACTTCCCCGCCTCTACGTTATTTTCCTTTCCCTCTCTTCTTCGCGTTGCGTCCATCCTGGCGAAAAAAAAATATTCACCGTGAAGAGGAAACTCCAAGGTACGTAGAGCCTCGGAAAAGGTTTCATGAAAGCACAAAACCACCGTCAACATTATGCAAATAATCATAAATATTTTAATTCTTTGACTGGTTACCTGCAGACCTTTCCCTTACGATACACTAGCATGGCCACATTCATCCCTCTTTATACAGACTCAGTTCTCTGTTGATATTACGTTGTACTCTATTCGTAGATATCACCGCAGCTTTCACTTATATTTTTTCTCAAACAAACAGAACTGCATATTATATCAACTTCTTATCACATAATAGAATTAGTTTTATCTGGTTTTACCATAATGAAAGCCAGCAATAATTATATATTATCTCCTCTTTCCCCCTTCTCTGGAGGACTCTGCTTTTCAAGTCATGAAAACAGAAAGATGTGAATTTGTGCCTTAATGAATATGAAAGTCACTGAAGCAAAACTGGCATGAAATGTAATAAAGATTAGTATGAAGAAAGTGTTTGAATCAGAGTGAGATTAGTCATATTTATCGTCAGATCAGCCTTATAATCAAGAGTAAATATCTTTTTGCCGGGGCTGGCTCCATTAAGGAAAGGCGCATTGGATATTTGTGTAGTACATTGATATTCAATAAAAAGATTTATATTTAAAGCCTTAGCAATTTGTTGCAATTTTTAAGGATAAAGTCGAAATTAGATACAATACGATAATCTATCGCTTAGTTAAGAGTTTAGTCAGGGCATTTCATTTCTCATATTATTTTAAGAATCACACTATTCCCTCACATGATCTCAATCTGTTTACTTATCAATTTGGCTTAGTTTCCACCAGCAAAGTGGTATGGCTTCGACGATTATTCATAATGAAAAAGGTAACAATCTGATTCCGCAGTTTATTTCTCTTACCGATCGTTGAGCTATTTTTCAAGGCTCATGAGGGTTCTCAAGGCCTTGAGAGTTGCAAGATATACCGAAACCCGGGAGGGTTAGGGAAATAAAATGTGGAATCAGATTAAGTTACCTTTTCCATTACGAGGTATATTACCGATTTCGCCGAATTTTTCGTCTTATATCTTCAAGAATTTGACCATATCCCACCGAATCCATTGATTGGAGATCCGATCGAATCCCTCCGAGAAGCCTTTATCCCGTTCATGTTGTAAAGGCACACACTGCGGATATATCCCATTTCCGTACAATTCATCGATACACATTAATTTGAGGCTCCCTTGAGAGGATGACCGACCGATGACCAACCGACGGCCGACAAATGTTAGATATGTAATTCAATTGAAAGCATCGCCATGCACACGAGGCTAAAAGAAAAAATGAAGGCCGAAAGCCATTAAAATCCTTCTTTCCTACTCGTTAGTAGAATCTTTACGAGGTCATTTTCTATTTTTAGTCCGTAAAGGGGTAGAGATAATATTTTTAGTCGTGATGCATCAATAAGATAAAATCTCAATTTTGACCACATTTTGCGAAAACCTCGTCCTAAATTTGCCTGAATTTGTTATCTGTAGACCACTGAAGTCCAGGAGATACATAATCTATTAGTGTTTTGCCGTGTGATAATAAGGCTAACTTATTTCTAAAACTGCTTCATATTTACCACTTGTCAGAGTTGTTCTTGTTGAACTTAAAGCTGTTTTATAGCGGCGATACAATAAAATAGCGAACACTCTTTTCTGTCACTTAATTTGTAGTTTTTCTGGGAAAAACTAGATCTTCAGGCACTAAGGGACGCGACGATATCAAATAAAATACAATCAAAAGTCTCTTAAGCGTGATTTTAAAGATTGATCGGTCAATAATCGCGATGCTTAAAAATAATCCATCTTCTTATGCATGGCGGAGTACGGCTTAAGCCTCCGGCAGCTCGGTGTATAGTAATAGCTGTATCATCATCAACAGACAGAAATTTTTCTTAGCTGCAATATTGAAACTATATACGCTGAAAGCAACACTATTGACATTCCATAGAAGATATAATGTGACAATTCATGGATGTCAACGAATTGGGCTGCCTTTAGCTTAGGTAATGTTGAGACTTCTTCCTCTGAGTACCGAATAATTTTGTTATTTAATGAGGAAATTGCAGCCTTTTCAAGGATATTTCCTCCGGTCTTAGGCAGCATGCAAACAGGCATACTATACAGAATGTGACTAATAGTCGCATGTAGTACCTCCATCAACAACCGGAGAAAATGCGTAAACCGTATTTATACGATGCATGTACGCATGCGAGTAGATGCATGAACGCATTCACCATTATATTACACCGCGTAAACACCAAAAATTGCACTAATGTGCATGGGCATAAAATAGCTACAGTTCTAATTTGGTGCATTCGACCTCGAATCTGTCCAGCCACGTACTTGCACCGTATGAGCATGTCTTAATTCCGCTTTACAAGGCACATTCTATTATACAAACGAATGTATTATAGAATGTGCAAAAAACTGATTGGAATTAGAGCAGGTTCCATTTCCCGTTAAGTCATTCAGACAATCATACAATTTGCCACTTGACACGTACAATTTCCTTAATGAAGGAATTCGTACGTTCGTTTGTACAATAAATGTACAGTGTAAAGCGGACTTTACCACGAGGGTCGGCCGTTTTGTTGCACCAGAGAACCGCTGTCGGTGAGTGGTTTCTAGATGTATCTTCGTTCTTTTTGTGAGAGAACCTTGTAGAGAACATCTTCCTTGGTGCAAAATATCATAAGATATGACGATTTTCAGTTGTAAATGTACGATTTGGTCGTGTAAGAGTAAAATTCTACAATAAAGGAATCAGGTACTACTTTTCAGGCAAATACTGACGATAAAGTCATTGTTTTCAACAGCTATACATCTGGCGTTGGTTATTTTAGGATATTGAATGCCTTGTGGATTTAAGAAAAAAAAATCAACTTAACCCATAGAGTATCAAAAGTGAGAATATTAATCAAAGGATATACATATAAGAATTTCGAAACTCCTTGCTCAAAATAACTGAGTAGTATTTATTGAATTATGTAAAACACAGGCCCAGCAGAAGTTTCGGAATTCGGTTGAAAAAAGGGAGAGAGAATGAACAACAATGCTGTACTACATAACCTAATATAATTTAAATAACTTAAGAGAAACACTGTGCACGTTCACCCAAGAGCTCATAAACTGCAAGTATTTACAAAATTGTAAGTTTAAAAAACTAAAATAGCACCTCAGTTTTCTTTCAACAGAGAATATGGATAACGCCCAAGTTTTTCAAATAGTTAATAGATTTATATAGATATAGGTTGATAAATAGTGATAATTTTAGTTGTAGGAGAATGTACAGACTACGGGTTCTTAAACTGACCTAAACATTTTATAATTTTTGCTATTTCTAAATGTAGCTCTAAAAAGGGAAACTGGAGTGCCTCATGGTGAAAACTGCATTTGATTCAGATAGTCAAAATTCAAGATTAAAAAATAGATACCAGGGAATTTTCGACAAAATTTTGGATGTTAGCCATCCCCAGTTCTTACTATTCTTTATAGAATGAAAATTAATTAATTTTCTTCCCATTGACTCACTCCTCATTCCAACAATGAATGCCATAGTTTCCGTTTCACTTACCTAGTTCTAATCCATTTTTAATCAGGGCACCCCTGTTTTATTTAGGACACAGGAAACGATCTTAATAATATTTTACCCGATAGTCAAATTCTTTTTGTATTATTCAAGGGTTCATTTTACCTTCATCCCCTCAATAAGGTACTCAATGCAGTCTCAAAGTGGAAACATCAGCAAGGTTTGTTTAGTTCAAAAAACTAATTCATTTCGAAAATTTTAGCAAGTGAAATTCAATGCATATTCTTGTGATTTGAAAGTATCGAGCGTATGAGTCTCTGTTCATGAAATATTCTATTAGCCTTAAAAATCTTGAATGCTAAGAATATTAGGAGTATACGCATGGCATAGTGCAGTTTTGTAATTAATGATTCACTCTCCTGTATTCATTTGACCTTTTCTCTATTTTGCCAAGGCTCTTTAATTGATCTATTAAAATAATGTTCTAGGACTATTTGCCTAAAGCTGAATATTATAGAGTTATAAGAGAACCTTCAAACTTTAGAATAAATATAATTGCGGAGTCTACTGGTGAACAAGACACAGCATATGCAATACTCGTTTTGTAGGGGAAAAGAGAAAATGTTAAGGTCTCATTCGGAATATCAAGCAGAGAGTTTCACTTCAAAGGGATAGGGCCCGCTCCGAGGGGCACCTTGGATGCGAGAGTGACAAGCAAGTGAATGAAATAAGACGCGAATTTATTCTAGAGAAAGAAAATAAGGCAGAAAGAGATGGAGATATACTGAGGAACGGGGGAAGGAGGAATGAAGAGTGACAGTTGAAAGTGTTGGAGCGTATTGCCTGAAAGGGGAGTCACGGCAAAGAGAGATAAAGGTGAAAGGAAAGAAGAATGTGACAAGGAATCCGAACGCAAAATACATGAAGGTCTAGTAAGAAAGATTGTCGATAAAAAGAAAAAAAATGGAAGCTAAAATATGAAGTGCTGAGAAATAAGAAAAGTTTAGTACTCCGTGGACGATGTTCATGCTCATCAGGATCATTACGACTTTGAATATAAAAATATTGTATTTTAAATTATAATTTAGAAGCAAAAGGAGAACTCTTTACTCTCTTAAATGCACCATTCATATCCAACCACTGAACAACAATATGTACTTGAACGATATAACTGCGCCCTTAAAATAAAGATTCAGTAGATATTATTTTTTGAAAAGAACCTATAGTTAAACCATAGTAGGGTGTACAATTTAATTTTCAACAACTTTATGAATTCAACTCATAATTGAACTTGAAAATTTTATATCATCATACAGAAAATGCACTCCATAAAGCTGCCAAAATAGAAGGCTTTTAAATTAGAGTCCATGTTCCACTTCGATTCCATTTCCAAGGCAAATAACATGATTGATCTTTAGAATATTGAGCACTTTAATAATGAGATTCACAAATGAACTTTTACAAAGATCAAAGCTTCATCCAAAAAACATCCGTGATACGTCGACGAAGGACCATTCCTTCATTTATTCTCAAAACTCCATTACAATTACATTATTATACAATTTTTTCCCTCAATAAATAAAAATAATCCAAAATAGTATTTTAAAACGCTATTAAACTCACTCTCTTCGTTAAACCAAAAAGAAATTCTTCATTATAGAACTTGTATTTAGGATTCCAAATTTATTTGATTTGAAATTTAAAGAAATATACATATATCATTGGTTCCAAGTTCCATAAGATGCCTCACAAAATAGCCATTATATAATATAATAATTAGTAAATAAATACGTGGACACTCGAAATACAGCCAAAGAAACTCCATAAAATACAGAAATTTAATGGTTCTGTAAGAAAGAAAGGGTACCGATGCCCGTCCGAAGATTCTGCACAATAGAGTCCCTTTAATTCAATAAATACATAGCCAAAGCGTAATTATGTTTTATAGCACAAGTTAAATACTTTATGGCAGCGGATATCATGTGTACTTTGAGCGTTTGCATTGTGTGCAATAGATAAGAGTAAAATTAAAGAATTTTCTAATATTCCATTGATAATATGGATGTAATTCCAGTTAGTAATCACTTAAGCATTTCTTTCGACCGCGAAGGGTCAAGGCTATCCAAGCTTCCTAGAGAAGAATTTATTTCTTGTTCAAGATGGATGGCCCGATTCCTTTCCATGCTGAAGTAAATAGGCAAGTAGTAACTCATAAAAATGACGTGTGCTGGGTGCCCGTGCGTCCAAGTCTTTACAAAAGATATTCTGCATTCATTTTTCACGTCTGACCTTCGCGAGGCGAATAGGGCAAAGGCTGTCATCGAACCGCTCATGAAGGGGCACTCGTGCAATTTCACGAGGTTGAGGGATTGCAAACGGGAAGGTGGACATTGCTCACTGGGGAAGTGTATGATCTTCGATGAAAAAAACCTCGTCCCAAGTGGATCAGAAGCAATACAAGATTTCCAAAGAATGATTACACACCGCGCTCATCGGATAGACTTAAATATACAGAGATATAGCCCTTGTTACAAAGGAGATCACCACCTACCCATAATATTCTGCCGAGTTAAATTCAATGGAGGTGACAAAAATTTGAATCCAAAACTCTGTATCCGTAAGTGAATAATCACATATTTACGATAAATAATTCAGTTTCTCTTCTGGAAATTAATCAGATTTTTGTTTGGCATAAAAATTAAAGGTTCTTGAGCAACGAAAAAGGTGGATATGAATTAAAAATCCGTCTCCTGTTGTATTTTCTATAATCTTTTGTTAATTCTTTCCCTATCACATTACGTATTAAATTGGTTAGAGCATGATAAAAATGTGAACTTTCTACCAAAATAAATACCTCCTTCTTCAAAAATATTATCAACAGGCATTCAATCTCTAGAACCGTTATCCCTCATTGCGTTACTTCATTTTTATCAACTCAAAGAAGGAGCCACAGAAAAAAATATTCGTCACTTCAAAATCGTAATTAATAATAATGGCTTACATATTTTCCTTAATTAGACCTCAAAAGCAAACAAAACTGCTGCCTTCGACAGTTAAAAGCAATAGTTTTATGATTTTATTTGATGAATAAAAATATATACATTCAGTAATCCTTCTGGCCGAAGAAAAAAGATTCATGCCTTTTAATCAGCAGAAGCCTAAAAACTGCCTTTGCTTTCCAAAATTGCTCTTTCGTGAATTAATTTCTTCGGTTCATCCATTTTCTCGCACTCACCTGGGAAAATTAGAGCAGCTCTTTCATACCTGTCCTTCTGGACTGCATGAGTTATTACTGGAGGCAGTAATTTCTCATTATGTTACCCCTGCTCTTTATGCAAGTTACTCCACGCCATTCACACGGTTTTAACTTTTTTCCTTTTCCATAATTCCCCGGTTGTTAGCATACATTGCGCACTGTACCATCGCAGTTCGGCAGCGGCATCGGCAGTTCTAAACGAATTTATTTGGTAACATAAAAAATTAGCCAGTAAATATATTTTCAACTGGCACTCCGAGGTTTCACATCCAATATAAAGGACTTAATTAAATTTTTTAATTAAATATTTTTCCTACTATAAAATTAAACAGTTTTTGGCCACCCAGTGCATATTTTTTCCTCCCCATCTAATCTGATTCACAAATTCTGAGGAAAACGCTACACCAATGAGCAAGCAAGATACCAACCAGAAAATTTGGAGCTCTCAGATCTTGGTTTGTTCACAATCTTACCGAAACTGGTCTTTTTTTAAGCATTTAGCAAATATTACTTAAAACTATATTTTTTGACAATAAATATCAAAAATAGTAATACAGAACAGTTATACAGAATTTCCCTGTAAGAAGTGACTAACAAGGACCACGAAACATAGTAATTATCCAGAATAAAACACGGGATACTCCCGATGCTCTTCCATCATGCGACGCAAAACTTCTATAAAGCAATAGTACATTTTTCAAATGCACCAATGACAAGAGTACGCAGTCACGCACGTATTTTCACCAGGATGTAATATCATCGTGCTGGAATCCACCATGAAACATTATATCCACTGGCAAACTCACTCCACTTCCGGTCAGGTATGCTAGCCGGCTTTACTATGGTAAGCGACTCGTTCACCGTAATTTTACCTGTTGCATTTCCGGATTGCAAACTGTCGGGCACGATTGGAAGTGCGGTGGATTGGAATCAGGTGTGTCCCTGCCAATGAGAGCACCAAAACGGGGTGAGTGTAAATCATCTTAGGATAGTGAGTTTCATGGGGAAGACGTCAAACGAGATTCAGTGAGAAGTTAACATCTATTGTAAAAGTTCCCGGCTCTTTGAGGTGGACGATTTTTGGATATGGCTGCGGAACTTTAAAAATCATACAAAACGGATATGAAGGGTTGTTTCGTATGATGGGTTTCTTACCAGCAAATGGCTTCGAGAATTGAGAAAACACCTCACTATCGACTATTCCGTTTCTAATCGTAGGTCAACTAGATCACAAGAAAGGTTTTATCTAGTAAACTCATAAAGATGGATGATTTTTATTATTTTAACCGCTACCTTGTTACCTTTAAGTTAGTATGCACCGCGCTTGTTTAGCAAGTATTGTAAAAACTAATTTTTTTCCGACAAATTATCAATATTTTACGAACTCTAACATACTATGATAGATCAGATCATGAGAATAAAGTAAGGGAAATATATTGTAAAACAGAAATGTTTAAAATGTTGTTTTTCCCGCGATCGATACTATGGTAGATCAGATCATGAGAATTAAGCAAGAGAAATATATTGTAGACAGAAATGTTTAAAGGTTTGATTTTCCCGCGATCGATTAGAGACCATAATGGTTGCGTTTAGACTTTGAAGTAGGCCCGTTGGCAGGTAGTGTAGCTGGTTTATTCTTATACCTCCTAATGCATGTTTATAAATCTACCAAGTTGTGCTAGCACCACGTATTGCATGTTCCCTGAATGGCTCTGTATCACGTATCTATAGTCACATTTAAGATTATTTTTGTGGTTTCTGTAGAATTTATGCTGTACCGAGAGTGTGGTGATTTTTGGTGAAAGTAAATTTCTTCACTGTAATTCATGTTGGTGATGAGGCGCCCCCTGACAAACATCCTTGAGGTGGTTTGCAGGTTTATAATTAGATGTAGATGCATTTTGTTTTTGGCAACCTTGCCCGATTCTCTCTTGTTGCCTCCTCTTACAATTTGTCTTTACCCTATATTCCATTCACTTCTTTCTCTTCTCCCCGCCGTGTAGTTCTGCGCCACTAACTTTTGCACAAGCTATACTTATTGAGAGATTAAGAGGCTAAGCCTTCAAGAAAGAGGGTCAGAGGGACATGGAAGATGGATTAAAAGCATGGGAGGGATGAATGATCGGGTTTGCGTGCGTCTCTGTCGTGGAAAGGGAGATTGAGAAGAGGATGATGAGATGGGAGGGACATTGGAGGGGCATGGGAAGAATAGCAGTGTGGCCAGACCTCCGAAACCAGAACGACAAAAAAGGGAGAATAGCAATGCATCGCGCCAAAACCGACGTCTCGTAGTACTTATTCATGGATGGCTTCGCAATTAAAACTTATTTTACATCGGGGAATGGAAAACTTCCAGACCCATAGAGCTACACTCGAAGTATAAAAATCTAAAACAAGCTACTAAAATAGGAATAATGGTGTTTGGCACAGTTACTGCTTCATTCACATTACCCTAAACCACCTCAAATTCATACACATTTGATCGGCATCTCACCGTGTCTTGCGTGGATATTTTCGGTAAGCCGTCCAAGTTTTTACCATGTTTTTCATCAAAGTTAAGACGTAGGACCAAAGTTAAGACGTAATCACCATAATCAAACGGTTAGTAGCAATAAATTGCATTTTATGTAATGTTATATGGACCCCGGGGTGCGTAATGAAATTTAATTTTTCGCAATCGATGAATTCGTAACAGGTCTGAGTTCACCCATGTGCAGCTATGATATCATTTAAATAAAGTGTCTTTTTAAAAAATAGCATTTAAAATCAAAAAGCATTAAATTGGTCCACGTAAATTACTCTACATTCATTGCTTTTTCATGGAAAAACGCTCCAGTGCGCTTGAACTGGGGCGCCAATCAATGTTGCTTGTGCAGCGTTGACTGGACGGATGCCTAGCCGATAGGAAATTGTTTGCTCGCCTTGGACGTCTAGTTCTGAAGGACTGCTCGACGAATGTCCATTGGTATATACCTATTCTTAAGGTGGCTGGATTGCCAATTGTGCATCATGGATGGCGCTTGTTGACATTGAGGCATTGACGGCCTTTAGGCCATAAACGGGGACCATTCAAATTACTTTACAACTAAGCTGAAAATATTCTTAAAAGAAGTGCGGTCAAAACATCACTCAAGTAAAAGTTCAAATACGGTCGGAATAACCATACATGTAGAGGACAAAATGACGCAAAACATATTTTAAAACTTATGTCTAATTTAAAGCATTGTTATGTCCCAGGTTTACGGAGCGGAGTTCGAAATTTACACGAAAATAAATGCGAATACGTTATTTTTACTCGAAATGATACCATGATATTTGCTAGCACCCATAATAATAGTGTAAAACGTGATAAGTGGCATGAAGGAGAAAAATCTCCACTCAGGAATCTAATTATTTATAAATATATGTACGTAGTTTACAACAGGGATACGTTTAGAAATACTAATAAAATTACATTTTCAAGAAACTAAATACGTTGCAGGATAAACATGTAATCACTATCATCTAAATATATGCTACTTAAAATTTCACAAATTTAAAGTTTCACGCAAATCAGTATAGGAACAAATACCTCTCCTTACCCTAAACCACCTCAAAATATTGCAACAGTAGACATTGCTCCACATTGATAATGCATCAAATGACCAACTAATTCCGCAGTCGCGGTTGCGGCAGAAACTTAATAGATATACATTACTTATTAGTGGGATGGAGGAGTGTAATTCAAGAGAAAGTCTCTCACTTAGTAGCCAACGAACCTACTTTACTTTGTTTAATATTTTTTTTTCGAAAAATTAAATTTACGTCCAAGATTTTCTTATAATGAGGTAAAATAATTAATTTACCATTGGGTAAATGCAATCTAACCGTTATATGACCCATGCCCGATAAGTACGGATGTTCATCTGGGGGATAAGCGCTACTTCATGAAAATCGTTTTCACTCGCCCCAATAGCGGGTAATGTGCTGTCAACTCGTCTCATTGTGCCGTCGTAGCTTACAGTGAAAGATATTCTTCAAAGATGCAACGTAACTCCACTAAATGGGCTCACTTGACCATTTAAATAAATCTCGCATTGATCTGTATTGAGACAATATGAGAGGAATAGTGAGAGAATTCTTCTTAAAGAGGGAACGACATTTAGGTACTTCTAAGTGCCACTTACTAAGCAATTGGCAATTTCAGCTAGTGTCGCGAGCAGTGGTGCTGCCGATAGTTTCGTATCCACGCGTTCAATCTGAGAAATATGTGCTGATAAATAGAGTTCTGTTTATGTTCTCGAAGAAATTAAATCGCTTAAGATTAATTTAATTAATCATATAAGTCATAACGTAAAATCATACATCACAGTTAGCATATTAAATTGCATAACTATCGATGATGACGACTTCTTTTACTTGAAAATCGACACATCCCATTACCTACTGATTAATCTGCATTAGTACCGCACGAATGGATGATGAATGGTCATCATTTAAATTTTGCTGAATAAATATGTTTTGAATCAATAGCCTTGATTGATGGAATTTGTTCATAAGACAGTATCTGAGAGCATTTCCCCATTAAAGTGGTTTGCAATTTTGGATAAGGAAAACAACAACATCGGAAATTCCGCCCCCCTGAGCTCTCCTTCTTATTTCCTCTCCTATCCCTTTATGCTACCAGTCCCGTCAGACGTAAATTAATGCACGAGAAAATTGCATTTCGCGATGATGGAAGTGACTTAAATAGAGCTCTTATACGCTTGGGGCTCAAGTTCAAGGCTTGGCCGCTGCGGGAGAAATTTTATTGCCGTAATCGGATTTATAATAGGCTGTTATAACGAGAGTACTTCACGCACAATACTCGCTTGCGGATTTGGAGAGAGAAACGACCAACGACTGATATAACTTGGGCCATTGAAAACAGGTAAATATGCACAAAGGAAATGGTTCCAGGCTTGACTTTGTGGAAGTAATTCATAGTAACTTAAATAAAACCTATAGTGGAGTATACAAAGTTTTATTTAAGTTACTTAGTAAATATGCTTTTGCAAGGTAAGGATTACTTCGGAACAGAAGTATGATGGAGGTAATTTCCAAGAGTCAGTATTAGCCTACTAATGACGAAAGGCCAGAAAGGAAAAGCACGTTCATTCTGATTTAAGTGTCTCACCTACTCTAAAGAGTTCACAGTTTACGTCCCATCTTACGCTGAACTGCTCTTAAAGTTCCCATCACAAGGCACTAAAGGTAGAGATGGCATATTACTGAGAAATATATCTTATCTTCAACATACACTCTACCACCCGCATTGTCATAAAAACGCCATACGGAGTACTGTACTCGAAAGCTTGTTCCACACGATATTTGATCCAGCTCAAGTTTTCGGATGGGTTTTTAATATCACGTAGAACTGGAACAGCATGCTGGCTAACGAGTACGGTTGCCACCATCCTCCCTGAGCTGCTTGATTTTATGATTGATGCGGCACTATTAAGCTTCTACCCTCCAGTAGTATGTAATAGTATCCTACCTATCGCGTTAAATTCAACATTTGTTGTAAGATCTTCACTTTTTCAAAAAAACGCAAGTTAGAGCTACACGCAATTACTTCTAATTTTCTTGGTGGAAGACCGATTGATTTATACACTATTTTTAATGTTCACCCAAAATGTACCTACAAATAAAATAAAATCGTGTAAAGCAACTTATCACTATACATACTTCAAAAATTTCTCTGACTGTCATCCGTCTAAATTTGGATCCTAGTTTGACTTGTATAATGGTATCATCTGTCCTTACATCAAAATATACACTTATCACTAAGTTTTCATAGAATTCTTGTTTTAATGATGTGTGGAGTTTTGCTTTATCATGCCTAATTCTGTTCCTCTCTATAACCAAAGACTAATTCTCATTTGATATTAAACCAGCGTCAGCTAAAGCTGAAGAAACAACAGATGGGGTAGCTCTCTCACTCAAATTATATCTCTGTGTGACTCACATTGTATTTTCCAAATTTTAACGAGTCTTGAATGAAGTTTTCAGCTTTTTCAACAATTCTGTGGGAACAAGATATTCCTCCGATGAACTTTGAGGCTCAGAATACTCTGAAACTGTTGGGCTGCTTTTGCTGTTTTTGAAATATAAGTACTGATAAGTTGCTTTACACGGCACAAACTCACGTGAGGATTTGTTGTACTAAATTCACCCTATTTTAGTCAGTGCATCTACAGTTACTTTTCACTTTTTTATCATATTATATGCTATAAGTGTGAAAACTGTCGAAATTGAGCTCTTAAATATTCACCATAGCTACGCACTGTACGTAGTTTCACGCAATTGCATTAATCGCCGCTAATGATTATTTTATTAATTTATGAAACTGTTTACTTGAAACCTGCTTTGAACTTAAGCAGCTGATTGCTGTCGGTACTTAAGGTTAGTTCGATAATCGACTGGTGCGTTTCAGTATATGACCATACACGTATGCGCCCGCATTTAATGAATTTAACCATAGGCGAAAAAGTGGCCTTACATTTTCTATTGACGTTTTTTTCCCAATCCATAGATTTTAATGGTACAAATTTATCATGGAAGCTGTTTTTTAAGAAAACGGTCGAGAGGTAGTAGATTGTTTTTTAATAAAAAACAAAATTTCGGTAGAATTTCAAAAACTCATGAAAAATGCTTAAAAATGAGTGAAAAATCAACATTAAATACTCTGAAATAAAAACTTTACATAATATATTCCCTAAATATCAACTGATATGTGTTAAATGAAATATTTTCTATTAATCTTAGTGAGAGTAAAAAGAAAAAAAAATTATTTCGCAAAATATGGAGGAAAAACCCTTAAAAAGTCGATAATTCCTGAAAATGTGCGTAAAAACTCATTTTGTTGTCAGGTTAGAGTGGAAAGCCTTAACCCTGCGCAATAATCTTGTGCGTACTTCGCAGTCATAGCAAATGGTTAGGTTTTGCACCCCTTGGGAAACGATTTGCGACAAAAACCTTTTTTCGAACCACCCTACCATATATATTATTAGTCAAAGCTATCCAAATACTATGCATGTATACAATATTTGAATCGAAACATTATAAAAACATTTTATTAAAATGTTAAGAATAAATTCTGAAATGTTTACGCCTCTTTTTTCACCATATACTGTTCTTTCAATGAGTAAGTGAACATTCGCACATTTTTACTTCTTGGAGGGTCAAACATATAAATGTTAACATGCACTGGCTGAACAATTATCGCACGTTTGTTGAATCTCCCACATCCATGGATTTCAAAATTTGAAACTACTGATGACGAATGCTGCGATATGAATTAAGACACCGCCTCCACGCCGGGACAAGCTCATTGAGCGCGTATAACCTTCCAAGACTCGAATTATGCTGGATTCCGGACTAAATCCCGAGTACCGACAAGCAAATTAGGTCTTGTGCTGGATTTAGTATCGTAGGAAACAGGCTGAACACTCAATCGGGCGTTAAACTGCATACTCCATTGGCGTATTTAGCTAAGAGGAGGTTAATGATGGTGTCGGGCTTTTCTCCTCCATAATATCCTTAGATTCAACGCCCGTTTTGATGCATTTCCCTCCCGAGTTTGAAGCGCCGATTCGTGCAGGACAGACTTGAATCACATTGATGGTGAAGGCTAGGAGAAAGGAGCAATAAGAGTTTTGGAAGAGAGATATGACACTCAGATATATCGAATGGAGAATGAAAGGGCTCGGAGGAAGGAGTTTTTATGAGGGGTATGGGGTAAGTGGCATGGGTTGGCGGGGAAAAGGCTGTATTGAAGAGGTGATATTAGGTAGATCGGTGGGGTGGGTGACGTCTGACGGGTGAGTTTAAACATGGTGTGGGGGCGGCGGCAGAGGAGGGGCGGCATTTCTTGTTATTTTTTTACGCCGGCGAGACGTAACCAAGGGGACGAAAGCGTTGGGAAGAGGAATAATCGAGGCACGCGAAGAGCTAATACATCGATTTTGTCAAAGGCGTAGAAGCGCGCTGCCCGTAAGGTCAGAGTTGAAACGCGGGAAGAAAAAGCATAAGCCCTTGAAAGGGAGAGGCAGTCGATGTATTGAGGAGATCGGGTTCTTGTGTCGCCTCTTGTAACGCCCTTCCATTCTAGAGATCCGAGTTCGGCTCTCAGTAAGTGAGATATATTTACTATATGACTTCAACAATTTCAGCCTAAACTTCGTAAAACTTTACCTTAATACTCAGGAATTAACAAAAGTTCTACGTAGAATACGTAGTAATTACGTAGAACATGAATTACGTAGAACTGTAACACTCAAGAAACATCAACTCTTTCTCCCCTTAGCCCGCAGATTATACGTTGGAAGCTGCAATGACTAACCTTCAATCTTTTCCCCTTACTCATCCCCTCTCCCCGCCCCGCATAACACAGAGGAGTCATCCCAACCCCCGCCCCCCTTTTTGTCTTACATCCCTAAACCTTTACCCTCCCCAAACCCACCACCTTTGAATATATATGACCCTATGTTATTTGCCTAATGATGTCGACTATTCGACAAAAACGGTCGTCCAATAAATATTCTACAAAAAATCACAGCTTTATTAATTACTTACTATATGACAACCAGAAAACCCGTATTTTTTATCGCAGGACTTCCAACAAAAGGCCCTCGTGATTGCCTAGAATCAAATAGCAAAATTTGTAAGCTCTTTTCCTAAAATGTGCTGAAATTAATGCAGATTATTAGGAACCACTTCACTCCATCACGCAAAAACAACGATTCATGAATCAATGCTATGGATATAGCGAAATGTCTGGGGATATCATAATGTTGGCGAGGAATAATGTAGCATTAATAAGTAGATAGGGGTACCAAAAGTCTCCTGCAAGGGTCTCTTGAGGGACCCTCGTTCCCTTTGTCTCACCTTTCTTAAATGATCTTGTCTTCCTGATGTTATGATCACTTGAGAGTGTCATCAGGTTCTGCTACAACTATAAAAGCGAAATCTTTTTGTGACCTTAGGGTTGATAATATTATGTACATTTAAAATGGTCACGGAGGAATCTTATGGATATAACCATCGAATTCGCTCAACAAATATTGTAAAATCGTAAGCTTTTTACCAACGAGAAAATAAAAATTTGATATTATCCGCGATGTACCAGAATTTGGGATGTTTGTATGAGTACTGTCCTGACACATACCATCTAGGTGAAAGAGTACTTAAAATAAAAGTGGGTAAGGTCTGAAATAATTTAATAGCAGTTTTCAGTTATGTTGACAACTGAGCAGTGCACTAGAAAAATTTCAAAGCATTCAAAATCTTGCCTAGTCTAATAACTCAAAAAGTTTAAATTATTTTTCAAGCAGTCAAGTTGTAATCTCTCTAAACGCTTAGCCGTCGCCGTTAGGGTCACTTCAGATTGTAAAAAAAGATGAATAAATTAAAGTACAATTGCTCACGCGAGCAAACACCCTCCTAAAGACTTGCTATTTTTGACATGGCCCCGCATAACCAAAATCATTAATTCATTCATTAGAGTATTCTACCTGATTGATACCTTTTTTACAGAACTTATTTTAACATCCTATTTTCTGGAATATCGTTCCGTTTTCCCTCCTTGGGCTGATCCGTCGGGGGTCCGGTTTAGAACAGTGGTAGCGTGTTCGACTCCCGTTCCGAGGGTTGCAGGACCAAGCGACAGAAAAACATTTTCTTGGCTGGCCAAGAAAATATTCCACGCTACTCGAATTTAATCCCACTACTGAGAGGCAGCAGCCTCAGCAGAAGGCATTGATAGCGCATTTCAACATCGGACCGGTATTAACAGTTTCGGGCGATATTGAAGTTCATAGGATCGGCCAGGGTACTGCGATGTGGAAGGCAACGGGGAAACCACCACATTAGTCTCCCTAGAAGATGCAGCCCTGCATTCCAAGTATATATGATGCCCGTCTCATCTGCCTCGTCCGAACCTCCGCGATCAGATTTTTCTCCTTTTTAACTATATCCGGTACCTCCGCAACGTCCCTCTCGTCGCCCAGCTCACTCTCTCTACTCTGATATCTCAAATGCCTCAAGTCTAAGTACACCTCCCATTCGCAGTGGTCAACTCTCACCGATACATACAGCGTCGCGCTAAGTGTTAGTTTTTTTTTACCAGCCTTTCCAATAGGTCTACACTCAGATCCCACTCAAAATTTCCCTTCTTTCTAAAACTCATAGCCAAAATTATCCATAGCTTTATTCATAGGCTTGACATTTAATTTTTTCTAATAGGAGAGTATGTGGAAGCACGACAAATTTAATTTTTTTCACTTATAGGTTAGTTAAACTGGGGACCACAGGGTGCCTTCTTTTACCCTTGAACTATTATTATAGCTGTGTGGAATCAGTAAGCACTTATGAAAATCGCAGTATGATTTAAAAGATTTATCATATGAATCCTAAGCTGTTCTAACTGCCCCCTCTCTGTGCTTTGTTCTCCTGAAAAAAATGGACCAGCTGGTGGCTGTTTAATCCTGCATATTGCATTGAAAATGAAAGAAATACTAAAAATGATTCGACTCTCGTGCGTTAAGAGTAAGCTATCGCAGACGTCGTGTTTATCTCCAACATTCTTTCATTCTTCATGAAACTCTTTCCAAAACTCCCTACCTACCAATCCTGAACGGCACAGTAAGCTCAGTTTCTAGGGACCGATATAAAAAAATCAACCAATCTACGGAGATTTATCCAAGAAGAAAAGTTAATACAAATACTATGAATGCCCCACGGACGAATTGGACCTAAATTTGCTCATTTATGTTTTTGTACCATACGACTCTACTTTCATCATCAGATTATAAATTGAAATAAATGTGACTCCTGAAGACAAAGAAATCGACATTAAATTATAAGAATTACTTCACTTTTACATTTTGTACAAAAATATTAGGTAATAATATAATAAAAATATAATTGATATAAGTGCAAACCAGTAAAAAAACCTTTTTATTGGGTTTATAACAATGAAACATATAATTCAAGGTTGATGATAGGTTTTTTTTTGCATGATATTTCAATTATATACTGCATACCTAAATAATTGTCTATCTTGGGACTTTTAGAGAGAAACAACGTCTATAAATTAATTCGTTAAGCACACATTGGAGTATAAGAATGTAGCAACTTTTAAACTTTACGAGTTAGCACAGAATAAAATAAAATATATAGACAGCAACCCACTCCCCCATTATTTCATTCGTAAAGTTATCCTACCTAAAGCTACCTACGCGACTATTGTCAATGTTTTGGAATCACTAAGTGTTTCATTTAAGGTCAAATGGCCTCAATTGTTCAAGGCCCATTCAAATAGCAAACTACCAAGAAAAACATTCAAGTTTGGTGAGAGAGGGAAATATAAGAGAAGAAAGGAGCTAGTAGGAGCGGCTCGATAAAAAAAATGGATGAGGCCAAGGTAACTCGGGCATGAAGAAAATAGTGGATTCGGAAGGCAAAAGGTAGGCGAAGGGGGGAAGGGACGTGGTGCGGGGGAAAAGGCATATTTCGAATTTATAGATCTCGACAGCACCGGGAAGGAAATTGAATTTATGCAGAGGAATACATGTAGATGGATATCAGAGGTAACAAGAGCTGCGCATTTCTGATCCCCGGAACAAGCTGATGTCGGCCGACTTCTACCACGGTACTGTATTCGATGACGAGCTATGCAAATCACTATTTCTCGTTGATTGAGCAGTAAAAAAACTTGTTCGGAGAAGGAAGAAAACTCAGGTGTTCGAAGTGCCCCAGAAAGCCTCGGATAAAGCTTCTTTCCTTTAAATTAAGATCTCACAGTTGTACTCTTCTTGGAAAGACAATATAGCGACGTCCTCTTCGATGAAAAACAGATTTCAATTCTTGACAGATGGTATGAAACTGTTTATTATATCAAGTCAATTCTTTATAAATTTTTAACGATAGCTAAGTATAAAAAATGACTACTAAATATAAAAAAACATAAGTTGTTTAAACTTATGAATATTTTTCACTCTAAATTAGCATTTATTTTGCTCGTACAATGCCTATATTGCTGTGTGTATCCTATCTATCAGGGTATGCGACCATTTAATAAAATAAATAAACGGAAATTAGGGTCTTCTGTGATTTTAAACAAACCATTTGGAGTCTTTCTTCAATATTAACTACCACAAACAACGATGTTTTCTGGTTGCCGGGGAAATTAGCTATGGTAAATAAATTCATTTATCAAGCTACTTAGTTTGACAGGAATGTTAACAGGAACATATTAGTGACGTTGGAACGCCAATTTGAAAAAGGTAATAGTTGTCGCGTCAAAAATGAAAATAAATAAACAAATATGTAGAATAAGTTTATATAGTTAAAAATATATTATTCACTACTATTTTCTGTGCTCGCATGATAATCATAGATATCTTTAACTGTTGCTCCAAACTAAAAACAACAACCCATAATAAGTGGAATCAAACACATACAGCACTCTACATAATTCGATATGATATATTACTTAAAATGGATGTATCTCCTAGCTGAGATGGAACATTTTCCATAACGTTGCATACAACATTTAGAAAGTGAAGACTTATCATTATTCAGCAAAGGAAGGTTATCGTAAGCCACAAATCCCATAAAGCAAGTTAGCTACCTATAATGAATAGCTTTTTACACACATGACACACTTTAATTTCGGCCGAATTTACATAATTGCACTGTGCCTTTCTCTAGTTCTGTTCAAGAAAAATTTAAAAGGCCCTTGTCCTAAACTAATAACGGTTCGAAAGTAGAGTATAAATATCAACCATGTTCATGAAAGTTGCAGATAATAAACTGGCTCACTCGTGCCAGACATTAGGAAAGCGTTATTCATCGTAGCTGGTTTTTGTTTCCTCATACTCTTGTCCAAGTCTTAGTAAAAAAAAATCAAAATTAGAATGAAACAATTGAATCACAGAGAGGTTACTAAGCATTTAATGTTCATTTCATCTGTATATTTATTATAACGAAATCTAAAAGTATTCCGTAACTGATCAGAATTTAGTGTGTCTATAGGTAGCGTAGAACCAGATGGATTGGACGCACCCCTGAGACACAATGGGTTTGTGAAGAACATAATTGAAGGTAAAATGGAGGGAATAGTCCCCTGAGAAGACGTAAGAATTAGATCAAGGACCAAATAAATAATACAGTACTTAGGGAAAGACACCAGGAGGCAAGGGTACTAGCATTAGATACGGAAGGGCGGAGGGCTGCTGTCAACCAATCTTAGAATTGAGCGACTAATGGTGGTGGTGATAGATAGCATGTTTATCACTACCTCCCCGCTCACGGGTGAGCACCTACCCACAACTAAGCAGGTGGTCAACTTCATAATAAAAACTTACAGGAAAACTAACAGCCTCGAGTACTAATGGAAGAGGTGACTATTTCCATTATAAACTTGTGAGAGCATAAAAATGGAAGAAATTTTGCAATCAATCTCTCAGGGATAGATATGCACTCTGAAGATTTCCAATCTGAGTCACGCATTTATCCATTTTATCACGGAGTAAAATTTTTAATAAACGGACCCAGCGTTATGTGAACGTTGATGAACTTCTATTCGCTCATCGAAAGAAAAAAGCCATGGCTTAATGCATCGTTCATGAAGCATGAAAAGTTCCATATGAGATACATCAAGTCTTTTCAAATGCAGACCAGGGAAGGACCCTTTGTTTTCCAAACGCAAAAAACCGTAAGACCACTTCTGCACCGATCTTCTAGGCAACTCCAAGAAACCAGGTCACCGGGGAAACGGCGATTTATTCAAGAGATAGGATCGAGGTCCGTGAATGAGTAGTAGTTGGTAGGTAGGTACACAAGGGGTTGATTGAAAAAAGAACAAAGGGCCGTGAAGATACGTTAAGAGTTCAGAGTGAGTAGCAAATGTGAAACAAGAGAGAAAACACGTATTTCACGAGCGTAAATGAAAAATATCTCTTCTCGCGTTAACTTAAAATTTTCCCTTTTGTGCGTTTAATACGTTCAACTACTATTTTTGTTCTTTTCATGAATCAATGTGGGCATGCAAGTAAATTTATAAATGAAACCCATGACTTACTAATTCCCATTTTATGGCTTTTGCGATGAAGGTTCTCCCAAGAATAATAACAATATGTTAACCAAAGACCTTTGTTTTAAGCAGGGGATCAAATATAGTGGCAAGAAATATATGAAAAAAAAGATTAAAAATGCTGCCACTGAAAAAATTAAAGTTTTTCTATGAGCATGAAATCTCACTAATTTGGTGGTTTACAAAGGCACTATTTACGGAGAAAAGGCCATGAGTATTGACAGCAGTGGATTTAAGTTAAGTATTTATGACAAAATTCCAACGTATTTTGAATGAATTCAAATGCTGAAGACCTCACAGGATCTAAAATTATGGACATTTGAGCTCTACGGCCTCGTAATGTAATGAATTTTGGTTAAGAACTTTCTACAATGGCCGGAATTATTAGCACTACTCGTCAAAGGAAAGAAAAATAATATTTTCTGACCCAGGCATCCTTAACGGAGTCTCCCTTGCCCTATGAAGGGTCCCATTTTGGGTTGAGTGTGTGTGTGTCTGTGAGTGGTCACTGGCGAGTAATTTACATTCCCGTAAACCACCACAGGAGGGTTTTCTGTTTGAGAGGTTGTAGTTGGTCACTGACTTTTCTGTTAAACCAACACATCAAATATAATTTGTCTTTCTTTTGACGAGTGGTGCCAATAATTATGACCATTGGAGAAAATGCTGTACCTAAATTTGTAATTTCACAGGATCTAGTTAAAATTATCTGAAGTGTATAGCATTTAGCCAATTTATAGCTCAAGACAAGGTAATATGATCAAAATGATTAGAGAATGGCTACTGAAATATTGAATCCGAATACAATTACGCTTAATCAGTAAAACATAAGCCGAAGCCCGAAGAATTGTTTACGCAATTAAATACGGTGTGTGCGATAGAAAACTCAATCCTTTGGCTGAGGAGCGAAATAATATGATAGGAACAGATGTGTGATTTGTCATCATCATCGTCTTCTAAAGGCGGGTGCTACACTACTTTTTAACTTTGTTATTTTTCAATATCAAGCTCAATCTTGCTGTTGCAGCCATGTGTCTCTCTCCATTGCTATTTTTTTCATAGTACTATTTATGTCATCCAAAAAATGCTTTCTTGCTCTTGCTCTTCCCCTTCCTCATTTTCCTAGTACTTTACCCTCCATTATATTTCCTAGGAAGTTGTTGTGCTGCAGGAAATTTACTTTCCTAACAAAAATTACTTTCCTATTCTCCACTCTTTCATTAAATTCCTGTCCCCTTTTATTTCCCTCCGAACATCTATGCTGTTTTTCTGGTGTACCCATATTGATCTTGATAATTTTCTCCAAATCCACATTTCCATTGCTTCTCATCGAGTTATTTTCTTCCTTCCAAATGTCCAAGTTTCACAGTCATATAACAATATGTACCCCATATAATAACATGTACCCCAAATAAATATTTTGTGAAAGACTTTCAAATTTATAATTTCATATAATTTGATAAATTGTTTTGTAATAGATTATTTTTTTCTTTCTCATGCCTTCTTTGTAAAAGCTATCCCTTTTCACAGCAGAGGTGCACTTAATGTCTCTAGTAATTATACTCCCAAGATAGAAGAGCTCTTTTTCTTGGCTTATCCTTGATTCCCCTATCATTATATTTATTAGGGTTCATTCCTGTATCTAAACACTACTTTTTAACTTTGTTATTTTTCAATATCAAGCTCAATCTCCTGAGGATTCCATTGTATTTGGCGAAACGTTGGCTGTGAGCTAAATGCATTAATCACCAAATATTCAATAATCTTATTACATATTATCTTTTTTGTCATTATTTCGTTCTATATATTAACTTTATTGTTCAATAAATGTATTATTGATACCAAAAAACTAAAAAAGCCTTTATTTTCTTCACATTTATTTTAATTTTCATTTTTCCAAAGCTGTGGACAGAATTTTGAGCTTTTAATTTATATCTTTGGCTGATTCTGCCAGGGCCATCTTACGTGTACTTGGTAGAAGACTGAATTAATAAAATAAATTCTACCCGAGTTTGAATAGCTGTGGGTGTTATTCAAACCATGAAATCAACCATGGAGTGTAGTGGGAGAATTATTAATAATATTTATGACATACATACAGGAGCAAGATAAACCTTTGGCATTTTATGAAAAATGCAAACCAATCAAATAAAGATTCTACTCCAAGTGACACATGTTTCAACGTGCAGGAGACTGAATTTATATTTTACTGCACTATTTGCAATGAAGTAAATAAAAACTACGTCCTCATCGGATAAAAAATCTGAAAACAATGGAGTAAATGGGACTGTTAATCGAAAAGAAATGATTATATCCTCTCCTTTGGTTGTAAATTTCTTTTAAGCCACTACAGTGACTCTGATAATGTAACTCTATCACAGTGGTATAATCGGTGCTTCGATATAATTCGAAAAATACGGTTACACATATAATTCTGAGACAATATTGCAATAATAACTAATATGATTATATTGTATTTGCATATTGAAAAACCAGCAACGGAGAAGGTACTTATCAGAAAATGTATGAAAAAATAAAGTGAAAATAAATAATCCTGACCCCTTGTACATTAAATATATACCACATTACGTGATACTTAACTCGGATAAGACGGAAATATAATATGTGAGGGTTTAATAGAATAAGCGAATAGTGTGATTTTGTTATCCCTTTAAAAACGCACGATCATGAGACCAACTGTTTATGACTAGCAAATCTTGAGACTTTCAGCATGGAGTACAAGATACAATATAATAAAACCCTACAATTCCGACAAAATATTCAAACCAGGTTATTATAATCCCAAAATGACCCTTTAACGTGATAATGCCGGCTCTTAATTCGGTATTTAGGGTCCAGGTCCCCTTCTGAAAATTATAAAATGAGCTTCGGCAAGAAACCTTGGATTGTACTCACCAGACACTCATACCCTGAACGCGCTTGGCCCGCAAAAAAGTATCATGAGGCCCGAGTGTATATTTTTTCCCGGCACACTATGACTCTAAATTAAGTCGGATGCGCGACGTTGCGGACAGGCATAACCAAGGGAATCCAAGGGTGACAAAAAATATGCAGGCCTCGGCAAAAAATGTATGATGCGTGACAGGAAGGACTAAATTATATACGAAAGTTCGGTCGGAAGGGACGCAAAAAGACGAAAGGCGCGGCTCTAAGGGGAGAGCGCAAAGCAATGAGAGGGGAGAGACCGGGTGCCAACGGAAAGGAGAGCATACGCCGGGAAACAGCGGAAGAGCGCTCGGCGAAGGGTGCACGCATCACGTAGACTGGGGAAGGACTGTCATCGTATCCACTTCTTTGCTTTTCAGTCACTAAAACTGCCGTGGAATTATGACATTTTTCCAAAGATTTCTCTCCTTCAGGACGTTTAGATTAGAATTAATGCTGTCAAAAAACCTACCAATCAGCTGGCAGAGAACTCAAATACTCGCAAACGTAACGATACGTAAGAACAAGTGGCCAGAATAATCTAATAGTCAAATAATTTTCATTGGGAGTACGATGAATGGGTAAGTAAAGGGAAAAATCCCACGAAGACAAAAAATGATAAAAAATGCAAAAATACAGAAAAAATAAGCACGGAGGTTTAAAGAAATTATGGTAAGATAGGACAGAATGGAGGTTTGCTGAAGCTAACCCCAGAATTGAAAGACTGATTTTATCCAACTCCGAGTAAATTCAACCTCCCTTTCTTCTCGTTTAGTTTTAAGTCCTTAGACTAGTTCATAATGATAATAGTCTGATAATATGAATATTATTACTCTTTATAGGATCGGCATTGCACAGTATATTTGCAGTGGTTATGGTTTGTGAATACCAGGATTTAGAGCTTAAAAATAACCTTTACTTCCTTTATGTGCCGCTATCCTAGACTGAGAAATCCTTTCCTAATAAAAATGTCAAGAACTATTTTTACAGTGATCGAAAAAGTTTGTCCCTTAAGGAATATATTACAAACATATGAGCGTATCATTTGAAAAATGTCTTTACCAACAAACGCATAATTATTCAGAGTTAAGTTTTTATATTTCAGCAGTTCCTAATGAAGAAGCCGAAAACCTTGACAATTTCCACCATACAGATAAATATTCGAAACATATTTAACAGAGTTTTGGAAAGCTAAACGCAAACTAGATTACCATGGGTGTAAATAATTCCTCAATTAGCCGCATTGGTACGTTTGTAATTTAAGCGTAAACTCGAGACTACAGTAAAAAATCCCATGGTTATAGCTATGACACCCCGCCCTTTACAGCAGATTAACAAATCATCAATAGTATAATCGGTAGTTTCAGGAGTAACTTGGTAAAGTTTGTTAACATTATAACTATAACTTACACTTTGTGATTCCACATATCTTTATTTGGAACGACCTGGTTGTTGATGTTCAATGTCATCTTCAGGTTTAAAGATGATGTTGAATGTAAAAACCCGGGTCGTACCAAATAAAGATGTGTGAAATCACAAAGTTATGAGTTATCATTACGATAAAATCATCAATAGTAATCAATAATTGTACTTGTGCTGATTCCGTTACGACCAGGATATTGGCCACGGCGGTGCCCACGTCTACTAACGCAAAATACGACGAGAGGAAGTTGAGAGAAAAGAAAAGAGAAAAATAGAAGAACAGGAATTGGGATGAAAGTATAGAGTGATTGAGACGAGGTACACATCTCCGAGCGTTTATCATGGTACACAGAGGAATGCGCGCGCAGAAGGATATTTACTTCATTCTTCAGTGTACCTTGACAAGGATATTAATATGTTTTTGCCGATTGATGCCAAAAAATAAAATGCAAAACATAACAATTTATTCCTTTTCATAAACAAAATACGGATGATGAGAGATGCAGAGAGTGAGGGGAAGCAGCCAACCTGACAGACAAGAATGGAATGTATGAGTGTGTGTGCGGTCATCGTTACTGTGTGCGCTCAACCTGTTGCGTGATTTCCAGAAATCTCACCCTATCTCTCTCAGCTCACTCTGTATCTCCTTCCGCAAGAGCGAGAGAACGAAATGTATGCAAGGGAGTGAGAGCAAGAGGGGGAGAGGGGAGTAATCCGGAGATGCATCGGGCCGGAGGGTGGACATTCGGCGGGAATGGAGAGAGTATCAGAGGTCCCGGGCGGAGGAAGCAGTGACGGGAAATATTCGAATGAGAGGAGGAGTGGGGAACTGGCCTTTAAGTGAATTTTCGGCTAGAGGCACACAAAAAATGAAATGCGGTGTGGGGATAGATAAGCCTGGCTGTCCGCACGATGGGAGTTTAGTCTGTAGATATGCAACCGGTGTTATGAGATCTGGTTCGGTGGTCCTCGGACCGTTGACGATTTCCGCAGAAGGTAAAGGATATTTTTTTCTCCGAGTTGTGTGTTTACTGAACGTTTGCGAATTTCGACTCGAGTGAAACTCATATCGATTTATTTGAGCTTGTGATTCGTGCTTCCTTGTCGAGTCCCTCGCGATGTGAAACCCAGGATATAAATTCGTTAATCTTCATTGGAAATGAATATGTGTGTTTAGATAAGTTCAGATTGCATTCTACAGAAGTAATTTTTTACTTGAACAATCGAGAATATACTACATTTGTGGAGTTATTAAACTATGTAGATTATACCATTGTTTATCTCTTTTGCTTCTGATCGTTTATAACAAAAAATAATTCTGAATCTCCAAACAAGTAACCTTTTCTGCATAATTTGCTGCATGCGTCAATCAAAGGTTTACGTATCCTGGTAAGCGAAGAAGAAATTATTTCTCCTTATTGTACATGTACAATATGGAAATATTCAATTTCTACAACAAGTACATACAAACGATAGATATTACTGAAAGCGCATTGCTAAGAGTCCTTAATTACAGTAACACTTTAGCTGCAGCTAATAATACCGTGGAATTTATTTTTTCTTAATTGGAATAACCTGGAACCCGAACAAGTCTATACGTGGGGCAATGGATGAAAAAATATCTCGCAATTCTATTGGAAGTGGGCGTGTAGGGATTAGAGGAGAGTCCCTGAGATTAACTCTCTCAAAGGAACGGCATATCACTCGGCAGGTGCTCAAAGTGAAATTTGAAAGCATTTTCGCCATAGCCAGTAGAAGACAGCAAAAAAAGCTGGCGAATTCTTGAGCCAATTATAAAATTAGCATGAAATCAGCATATTCAAACTCCTAAAGGTCATTTGCTTTAGGCTTCTCCAACTATATGAAGAAATTCTTTACTGAAACGAGAAGCTGGATAAAACAGATTATTTTGGAAGTCACAGGTCTTTTGGCAGTCTGAAGGTTGTCACAAGGTTACATATAGTCTCAGGACTAAGGATTCAGGTCTGTGGTTATAGTACTTAAACGCTCACTAAGCGACAACTGAAACACCAATTTATATATATACCTTTTCAAAGCTGAGGGCATTTCCTCTTGGACAAAACAGTGGCTAAATTTTATTAGCATATAATTTATTAATCATTTAACAAATAAATGATATAAATAAGACTCTTATAGAGGCCCTAAATACTTCTTTCAGCGAGTTAATTCCAAGAAATTGGTTGTCATACTTAACACTTGCGTAAAACTGTTATTTGATATTAAAACACTGGTATCTCCAACCAGGAAAATAGTGAAAATTTCCAGAATAATGGAAAATCAAAGTCTAAAGAAACTTACGAATAATCAACTTCAAATCTGTCATCATCACAAAGATATTTCGAGTTCATATGTATTACAAAATACACCGCCAGAATTTTAGCGATGAGATAAAACTGGAATGATAATTTATTTTTGAGATACTCATAGATCTTATGTTGCAGAGAAGTATCGTTATATTCAGTGGAGCTTGATTTTATGCGACAAAAAATGAAGAAAATGCGTCAATTTTAGTTTTGATCGAAAATTCATTGCATTAAGACACTAGTTTTCTGATGACAATAGAATTCATCGTTTCATAAGGAACTACCATCACGTGTTACTCAATTGCTCACTGTAAACTAGGACATTATACACATACAACCACATAACATAAGTCCACACCAGTGATAATATACACGTAAGTAAACCAATAAATGAAATAAAACTCGGTTCAACTTTGTGGAGTTCCATATTAATTAGTAAAAATAACCTTTCATTGATTATTTATGATGTTCATGATATAATATAATGACCAGTGGGGTGGAAAGAAAGAATACCCCCTTAAGCTAAAAAAAAAGTCACCAGAAACATACTATCTATGTGGAACACATTAATCAGTCGATTATAGGTAATAACGCCACGTGGGAAATGAAACCAGTGTAAATTTGATGAGCTATTTATAACGTATTTCGTTAAAAATTGTACCGGTCATGTGGGTAGTGACGTTGGGAAATAATAAGAGTAGTGACGGTAAAACATTTTGCAGCCTTAGTATATGCCCTTCATTTTTAAGTGTTATGAAATTTTAAAGTGTGAGAACAGTAAAATTGTTATAATTATAAATGATTATTTCCTCTTTATCACGTAAATCGATCGAGAAGTACTAAGTTCAAATTAAAAGCGATTGCAAAATAGTTTGCTGGCTCTTTATTAAATCTTTGATTAAGTTCTTCATTCTTATAAACAATTTTAAAAATCGGTAATAATGTGGTATGTATCAGGTCAGAAATTGCCGCCTTAATCCTAAAGGCTAAAAGCTCACGCATCGAAGGAGTCCAATCACTGATCGGATATAAAATAAGAAGGAAGAAAGTCGGAATGGGCAGTAGCGTTAACATTAGATTTCGCGATAGATAACGCATTGCCAAAATTGAGTTACGATAAAATGAATGGCAAAAAAATACGAATGGGTACTGGATGTTATTGAAATAATATAAGCGTAATGAAGAGGCTAAATGGTAATTCAATTATTGCAAAACAAACGGATTTTCTGTATGCATGAAACATAAATACAAGTAATTAGCGGGAAAAAGTTGCCGTTACTTTCATTCACCCTGAATTTAATTCTGATTTGAAGAATTTTTGTTTTTGAAAGCATAAACAAAGATAGACTCGGTCATCAATTCAAAAAACGACATCCACATGATAATACATGAAAATTTTAAGAGAAAATTTGATGAAATATGAAAAAGTGATTATTCAAGACGAGATATCTACAGGTAAGGAAACCTAGATAGAAAAAGCAGCAAGACTCATTTTCATATTAAGTACTGAAACGTCACATTAACTCCTACGAGGATTTAGCTGACGAACTTATTATATATATCGTGATATGGAGATCTGGATGGTGAAATTCCTTTAAAAACATAGTCCTTGTTCGTCGGATTTTTTCTAAGAGAATAACTCCATTGCTAGTCAGCGATGAACACCAGGCTGAAAGATAACAGGAATACGCGGGCTATTATATAAAGTTGCTCAATCAATGATACAAGCACATGAATTGATGACAAAGTGATGCGGCTGAGTTCTGAGAAATAGCTTTCGTGTGAAGAAATCTATGAATACATTGAGCAATATTTTGAATACTCTCAAAGTGTAATCAATGGAAACAGTTTGATAAATAGCCCTTTCCATTTTACAGGAATGCCATTAATATGGCACTTTCATCAGTCGATGGGGAATTCAGCAAGAAAAGTTGGCTTTCTTTGAAAACCTTATATTGTTAGCATGATAAGAAAATAATTCTCATTCCTATGGCCTGACTTCAGAAAACGAGGTGACCTTTCAGTAAAACCAATTGTTCGTGGAATCACGGTTTCCTGAAATAACTGACGGATTACATCTGAGATAGCTAACCGTTTCCCGATAAAACTCAAAGAGTAGGCTAGAATACCACCACCACATGTTTTCAGTAACCTGTCTTATCTTTTGGTTTATAAATCATCATTTTTCAATAGAGAAAACTTTTTTTAAGCCCAAAATCGTATAATTTAAATTAAAATATTAAAATGATGTTTTGGCGGTTATGCATAAAGCGGTACTATTTAAAAGCCATATAAACTAAAGTATTCGATTTTTTAAAGCAGTTGAGCTTCTAATCTAGATTAATAACCGAAGTTTTCCACAAGAATCTCTTTATTTTCCATATTTTTGGACATCTTTCATTGATTCGACTTACCTCCGATAACCGGAACATTTATAAGGTAACGATTGAAATTACTCTAGATTTTTCACGTGCATGGCTTTACCTAACGATAGTATTTCTTTCTTCACATCAGCAAGTCCATCTACCTATAAAACCTTTCTCTTTCCATCTATAAAACCTAGTCTCTTTACCCCCCTTTCTCTCTTACCCAACACTCTTCCAAATATCACAGCCCTAAGCAACACACCGCCCCTCATTAGTCATTACCCCTTCCAGCAACCTACTCTGTCTCTCCCTATTAACATCCTGAAGTTCCTTGTCCACATTAACCACGCCAGGTAATTCCTCATTCGTCTTCCTTTCCGTCCATCTTCTCCGTCCTCCTCCACATTCACAATTCAAACGCCTGAGGAATATTATCCACCTCCTTCTCAAGAGTCCACGCTTCTACCCCATGCAACGCTATATTCCATACCAAGCTACTCACCAGTCTCTTCTAATGCATTTATACAAGGTTTCTTTCATTTATTCCCCTTACCTACTATGTGCTTACTTCTCTGGAACTATTCTCATCATTATGTCTTTGCAACAATGTCCATTTTCTTTAAGCGATCTACCCAAGTAATTACATTCCTCCACTAGTTTTATTTTGTGTCCTAATTGAATGGTCGTCGCATCCTTATTGTTACTTTTCGTTAATTTTTTTAATGATTCATCTCAGTGTCGAGCTTTCCGCACTCTTAAAAGCATACACTAACGTTTGCTCTGACTTCGATTAATAGCTTAGCAGCGCCTGATCGTCCGCGAATCTAACCGAGTTTATCAGCTAGCTTTACTTTGACTCTCACATAAAGCTCTTTACATGCCTTACCATTTTCTAAACATGAATAATCAAAAGCAAAGGCGACAACGGGCACCCTATCTTACCACACGACGAGTAATTGCCCACCCAAATTTATCGACAACCACCCACAACTGTACCCTTTGGGCCATGTATAAATTTCGAATGCATTACCTCTATTGTCGATATATCCCTTAACTGGAGTATCTGCCTTATTTTCTGATAATTTACTGTTTCTTACCCATTTCCTTTGTCATTTATTTCGTAACTTACTGATTCTTTTCCCTTTTTGTTTCCATGAATCCTGTTTTCATAATTTCCATCTTTCTTCGATCGCTACAATTTCCCTGGTTTCATCAATGCTCTTTCTCACTTGCTCTTGGTACTCTGTTCTAGCCTTTCAATGCTTCCACGTTCTAACTCTCCACCCTCCTGCATATACTTAGTTCTCTCCACGTTCTAACTGACCACCTTCCTACATATATTAAGTCCCCACTACGTTACAGGCGCTCATAACTATCTGGTGGCTCGGGGAAAATTTCCTCTGGCGTTCCTTTATTTCTCCCGCTCACACCTCACTCACCCAAAAACGTCTACAACCCTCTTCCCTTGTTTAGAATCCAGCATCGGAGCTATACCATGTTTACTCTTATAATCTTTATTGTGAATTACCCTGTAACTATCTCTCCAATAGCCTCACGTATCAGTGACGGTCAGTCTCGTTTTTTTTCAAACTCGTTCATTGAAAGAAACGAACTTTAACAATCATGCCTTTTGTTGTTAATCTGCCCATTGCACGTAGAATCACTGTTAAATACGTCTTTTTAGCTTGAGAGTAATGCATCATTGAGTTTGCATCTCATAAATATCCTCATAGGAAGCCGCTTTGTACTTTTGATAGCGTTAGCCGTCTAGTATTATTTGGCCGAATACATTTTCCTATAAAGCATTCGTAGAGAAACCGGTATTGTTCTCACACGCGTTGGTAGATCATAATCGAATCCATTGTATTTCCTAAACCATAGTCATATTAAGTCCATCTTAACTCTGTTGAAATCCTTTTTCAAGTGGAATTTTCTTGTTTTCGCTTATTAATATAGCCCTTTCAAAGTGGACTGCAGACATTTATACGCAGCATATCATAAGAAGAACAGCGAAGAATACTTATTTTGCCACTCAAATGTATCACACTCAACTGAGACTCGTCAATAAAACACACAGAGTAGTTCACGGATTAAAAGAGTTAATGTCACGAGCTGAAAGGAGGTGGCGAGGCCAAAAATATTTCGCCGTCGTCGTCGATGACTGAATGGAGTATTTTTTTGTTTTATCGACCTTATCTCAATATTTATACTACTGAGTCGACAAGCCAGTTTCTCTTACCATATGGAAATAGAAGAAAGATTTTATCATGAAGCTCGCGTTTGCCCTCAACAGTAATGACGGCTTTAGCGGCTCTAAAAGCAAATTCCACTTAGTGCTTCCTGTTTGCAACTGCCCTAAATCTATAACGAATAGTCTCAAGAAATACCTTTGATAGCTCTTCCGATAGAGAAAAAAAGTCCTAAGGAGGCTGATTTTTAGCATAGCTATATTTTATTTCATGTAAATGTGGTAAAGGTAATGCGACAAGACCTCTACTTCATTACTTTTGCCTCAAAATCTCTCAAATTTTAGCCTTTCTTACTTTATAAACTCCTCTCAAGTCGTAGTTTAAAAAAAATAATTTTTTTTCAGTTCAACAATAAATGAATAAAAATAGAATAATTAAAGGAATTTATTTGCATTTTGAGTAGCTGAATATATTTACAGCTCCTCTCCTTAGCTACATTTAATTATTGCGATATTACGGAAAAAATTAAGCAAATATCTTTTGTCCGTAGTAGGATAAAAATATAATTATAATAATCGATGAGTCAATGGCCCTAGAATGAAGACCAGGGCACACAAAGATGGAAGGATGACAAAAAATTGTTAAAATTGCGAGAGAAAATTCAAATCACCCAGCGCCATGGGTAAAGAGAATTTCGTTCATTCTGTTATCGGTATTTGAGCCATTCACGACTTGCAATTACGAAACTGCATGCCAACCAAATTCTAAATTAGTGGCAGACGGACAAAAATCAAGGAGTGAGAGACACATGGCACTGCCTCCGCTGCCCTTTTCGCTGAAAACAAAATAAAAAGTAATATCCCTCCTTCGAGCAATCCAAAGCAAAATACCTTCAAATGGAAAAATTGCCTCATTTTTCGAGACAATCTCATTCCAGCAATGAGCAGCCACTCTTATCTCGATCTCTCCCCGTCCTCGATGTTAACAGTAACGCAATTTTCCTTTTAATCCGAGAGAGGACTATGAGGACAGAATAGAGGGAGTTTATCACTTTGATCGCCCAGTAATCGAGTGTTGGCGCAGACGGAGGGAATGGGGAGCTTGGCGTAATAGGTCGCCAAAAAAAGGAAGCAGATGGTTTTAATAGAGAAAATGAGACAGAATCGACAAAACCCAATGGCAAAGAAGACCCTTTTCTCGAGAAATAGATGTAGGAAAGAACCCTCCGAAAGTTAGACGTAGTTACAAGAGATGCTGATTGATTTTTTTTCTCATTCTCACCTCCCGCTGCGATAGCGAAGTGGGTTAGAACACAGCTTCGGTATTCCAGTCTCTTTCTAAACTTTCCGCACATTGATGACGTTTTAATGACTTAACCCAGCTAGAATCCAATGTTCACCAAAGGCTGCTTAGACGATCCTTTTTGGGAAAAATGTGCGTCCCGTGAGTACATGCTCACATACACTGACATTGGGCGCAGGGAAAAAATGTTAGGGAGTATATATCACTGATTTCGTTTCAAAAATACCAGAAATAGTAAAGGCTGCCGATAAAGGAAATTAAGATGGAAAATCCTGATTTGACAGATTCACCAAGTATCTCTAGTTTTTTCCTCTGTTTTGGATTTCCGCCACTTAGATTTACTTTTTGCAAAACAATCACATACATAAACTAACTTGATTAGATTTTCTGGTAAATATTTGCACTGTGTAGAGTCTGATGGTCAGTTTATGAAAGTTCTTTAATTTTTATGCAGAGAAAATTTATAAAATAATTTCATATAACTATCCTCGGTTAAAGATACGCAAAATATTCATAACGTTTACATAACAGTTTAAAACGAAAAATGATTTAACAACTCCCAAAAATTCTCTTCGGACTTTCGGCACATAGGTTTGACTTGGCTGCACGTTGTCTACGTAAGTTACGAAAATTACATGTAAAGAAGATAGCTTGACAAAATATACATCCATTAATAGTTTTTGTGAGATTTCTTTTTACTCTTTTTCACGTGATTTTAAAAACATACATACCCATTACTGTATGTACACACAAATTAAGATACTCGTGTAATTTTATGGTTACATAATAGTGTAGTAAGGTTATACTATCTCACCATTAGAGCATATCAAATTTCAGGTAAATACGTCATAAATAAGAGGACTGTAATTTTGTAAATTCGTTTGAGTGTAAATAGCACCACATGACGAGCCAATATAGGCTGCGAAGGAGTCTCATCTCAAGCCCAAATATTTATTTTTGTATCTGAATACTTGTCCACTAAATAATTTTTAGCTTGTGAAGTAACATAACATGTGTCATGTAATTTAACCAATAATAATACAATGATATAACATCACAACAAATTTAATTTTAATTTAAAAAGAGAAACACCAAGGGGGATACACCTTGCTAAGCTTTACACGTAAGAAACGGATACCGATCAGAATCCAAGTCAAAGTTTTGAAGTCATATCATACTTATCGATCGTTAAGTACGTTTGTTGAAGAACGGCCAAACGGGAAAAATTAAAGTGAACCTTGTAATACAAAATTAAAAGGAGCCTAATGTCTAATCTCGGAGTGTTTGCATCGGCAAAATCTAAAAATCCTGATATAGACAGGGATCAGTGCTTCTTTGTTTGCTAGTCATTGCTGTGTGAGGTTTCTCTTGTCCGCACAATTTTAACTTTTTGGCAAATTTTTCACAATTCGATCACCAAATAGCGGTTCAGGATGGCATGTAAACTTGTCATCAAAACCACCTCACAGAAATGTGGGAGATCCGGCATTCGACTACCGGTCGGTTAATGTTTTGTTTACGGTGATCATCGAAACAGTTGATCCATTAATTGATAGAGGGCACACGAAAGTGGTCCATATTTATCAGTGTATTTCTCAAATAAATTTTAATATCTTCTCCTTTAAGCAACAAAGGGACGGAAATTATTGAGTTCAATTTTATTACATAAACTTACATAGAGAGAACATGTCAATAATTGAAAAAACGCATGCTCGGACACTAAGGGGTGGGACAAGAAACTAAAAAAAATTTATTCACACCACAAAAAAATGTATCCAACAAAAAACCTATTGAAACCCAAGCCAGAAAATTACAAAAAACCCATATGGTTCTTTCCTTTGCTTAGCTAAGGAGTACCATGAAGTTCCCCCTAAAATAAATAAGCCTATCAACAAATTTTACAACCTAGCTGTACGCCAGGAGATACCGGTATATGTAATAAATTCGAAATGCTACTGGCAATAGTGTATGCAACTGATATTAACCAAGGTTTATTGGAAATCAACTGTGGTTGATTGATTAAGCTATAGAGATAACAACGAAAACTAATTTTTAACTGAAAGAAGGATACCACTAACATACCACGTTAAAAAGAGGTATGCTGAAGTCAGAAAATAGGGAGTCAGCTCATATGGGGAAGGCTTTATTTCAGAATGGCAAATGAAGTAACCCATTGTAAACAAGATAGTCCTTACGGGATATCACTACGCATAAATTGACCTCATTATGAAGAAAATGATCTCAAATTTCTCTCGGCAACTAATCACCGGACACCTAAATTATACTTTTATTACAAGATATTTGTCAAAAAATAGAGCATCCTTCTGTAAAAACGATCCAATGGTACGAAATAGAATGCATGACAGAGATTTTAAATTTGAAAAATACGGAGTGAGTGATCTCTTCAGACAATTTTATGAGTTCAATGCCGATACTTTCTCAGCTATTGAAACATGCATCAGAACTATCTTACGCGGAGATTATTTTAATCATGGACACTGCAGACTTCTAAGAGGTAATCATTCCTAAAACGGGGGGCCGTAAAGGCAGGGTATTTGAATATATATTCCTGTCAATGCTATATTTGCACGCATATTTATCTCAGCCGATATAGCAAACGAATACCTTCCAGACATGCCGTGACCCTTCTACACGAAGGCAAGGAAAGGATTGCCAGGAAAAATAGGCGCCCAGCAACAAAAAAGTGCGTAGAACTGCCAAGAATTTCGACATTTAACATAATACAATCATAATTGTAACTAGGAGAAGCGAGAAAGCGGTAAGGATTGCAAGATATTCAGCGAGAAGAGGAGTAAAAGAGTGAGGAAGTAAAGTGTCTTAAACACAAAGCCAATGGAAGGTGTGCCAGGAAAACTATAGGCGCCTAACAACAAAAAGGTACGGTTTAACTGCGAAAAATAAAGACATTTTGCATAATACAATCAAAATCGTAACTCAGAGAAGCGGGAAAATGGTAAGGACTGCAAGATATTCAGCGAGAAGAGAAATAAAAGAGTGAGGAAGTAAAGAAACGAGGAATTCGAGAAATATAACCCGGATGATGGTGCCTCGACGAGTGGTAGAGTTTTAACTGATTCGTCGCTAATTCGTCTGGAGGAAGGGTTCGCGTAAGGATACATGGGAGAGTGGATCGCGTCTTCTTCCTCGCATTGACTCCCCGGTGGGGGACTATTTCGTCTCCCACCCACCTTCCCCAACTCCCACTATTCACCCCTCACCCCGAAAACGAATCCCATTCGTTCGCAGAAGTCGTCGTCTTGGGATTGTCTCGACAATTAGATTCACTTCTGCTCTGAGAGCAATGTTATTCCGTAATGACGTCGTTTAAACTCCTAAAGGGGAATGAACATCAGCTATTAAAATCTTATGCAAAGCCATTATTTTTTCATATCATCGTCCTATTCCAATTGTGATTCCAAAATTAGAGATCCCCTTTGCTCAAAGTACGATTTTCATGAATAATTTTCTGCTCTATAGCACTCAACGGTCGTTATTAGGTTGTCAAGTCAGAATTTAACTGAGATTTCCTATTCACGGAAAGCTATAATCAACAACGAATTAGCATTCCATTTCTATATTCCACCTTGGAGACGTTATAAACGATGACGATGTTCTGTTATGAGTAAAAGTAGCTTTATTAAAACTACAGTATCGAGGATGGTTGGATGAATGAAGATAAACAGAAAAAAGGCAGATGTGGTGGCAACGGAGAATAAACTTTTGTAGGACTTTGGGAGGAGGTAAAGTAGGTGGCTGAAGCAGTTAAGCAGAGGCAAAGGTATGTTGAAGGCCGTATTAGAGGGGTGAATGTTGGGTATATGGAAAAGGGGATGAAAATAATTTAAAGTAAAAAGGAAAGTAACGCCAATAGAAGGGAGTCGATTACAGATAAATGAGGATGCTGTAGAAGAGTCCAATATGGAGTGTAGCGTTATATTGGGCAGAGGCATCCAGGCTGAGATAGAAAGACGAGAAAAGGCCGGAGGCACTCGAAATGTAAGGGTATTGCAGGATGGAGAAACTGCTGTTGATGGAAGGGAATACATACGAAGTACTTGGCATGGCTGGTGAGGCGAGGGAATTTCTGGATAAGATTGGAACGGGGCAGAGTATTTGGATATAAAAGGTGATAAGGGGTGAAAAGATGCTAATGGTCGTGTTTATGGGGGAGGTTCTTGATTAGCAGGGAAAGAAAAAGAAGATAAAAGGCTTCTTGGATGGAAAAAATGTAGGTTGGACAGTCGCAGGTATGAGAAAAAAAAACTGACAACGTAGATAGTGTACTCAAATCCATTTGGGCCCACCTCATCAGGTAGATTATTCTTTTAACAATGATATCTGATAGATCACTAGTAGAAAGGAAACCTAGCGTTTGCCTTCTACTGATAAATGGCAACCAGAGTTTTCATTTTTAACGGTCCAACCCATGAAATGAGCAAGAAATTTTCCCTCCCGACGCAAAAAAATTATAGAATACATACAGATAGTCAAACTGGATACCTCTACGGCAATTTCACCAGATGGTTCTAGAGCGCACCCTCCACGTACTCAGCCAGTACCTTGGACGCAAACCCATTAAAGTAATTTCCATGAGCTCAGTAACTTGTGATAATTTCCATGCTCGGGAGCGGAAGAAAATAAGTATTGGGCCTATTTATGATTGAGATCTTTCGAAAAGGAACGATTTTGGAGAAGAAAAGGAGGACATTCCGATTAGAGGAATATACTACAAATTCTACTAACCAAGGTTTTTTCAACAGTAATGCGTCCTTTCTTACACCATCACGTGAGGAAAATATGAATTCAAAATTCCCATACTATATGATCAACTCATATCAAAGTCTATTACATCCAAACATCTACATACAATCCCGAGAGCCGCCGTATTGGCGTGTGGCAGGGGATGGTAGGTCACCAGCCGTGTAAAGATGTAAAATTTTTGGAGGTGAATTGGTGACATGTCCTATGGAAGTGTATTTGGAGGAGCTCAGTTTTTATTGTGGTCGCTTATTGTGCGCGGAAAGAACGAGTTTTTGTACCAATCTGTTCGGCAGAGTATTTCTCTTATTTTATCGCACCTGCCATACCTAGAAATGTAGTGAGGCGTCATGATAATATTCTGTGTGTCGCTTTGAAACACACCAGTCATGAATTTCTCAAGCAGCCTAAGCGTAGCGTGCAGCCTCCGAGTCTCCAGGGGCTCCCACCTTAATCCCTATTACAGTTTTGTAACACTCGTTCGTACCAGTTTTTAACGAATCGTGCTTCTTTTCTTTGTATTTTGTTAATTTTTTGGGTTAAATCTTCATGGCCAGGGTCCCAAATGCTCGCGGCGTATTCGAGGTGTTGCCTAACCAGAGTGAAGTAGTACCTCTCTTTTACTTTTTCATCCGAGGACCTTCCTATTATACGGTTAACAAAACCTAGTTTCTTTAATGCTGTGCAGCATATGTTTTGTATGTGTTCCTCACGATATATCTGACGTTAAAGTAATTCCAAGATATTTTACTGTATTTCAAGATTTTATGTTTACACCAACCAAGGTGTAGGCATGGTTTTTGTGTGATGACTTTCACAGGAAGTGAACTGTGGTGCATTTACTAATATTTAGTTCTAACTCCTCACGCCTAACTCCACGAATGAACGTTGTTAAGTTCATTGACAGAACTTTAAAGTCTGCGTCTTCGCTTATTTCACGGTATATAACTGTATCGTCTGCAAATAATCTTAATTTACTGCTAATTCGAGAACTTAGGTCATAAATATAAATAATGAATAAAAGAGGGCCAATCACGCTTCCTTGAGGAACACCGGATGTGACTTTGACCATATGAGCTAAAACCGTCAATAACTACTTTTTGTTTTCGATCACTGAGAAAGTCCCGTATATGGTTCACAATTTTTTTATTAACTCCGCATGAATACAATTTACAAATGTGTTTTTTTGTGAGGAACCTTCTCAAACGTCTTCTTGAAATCAAGGAATATTGCGTCGATTTGCTTATTGGATTAACCTGATTTTAGGATATCATGAAGGAAGCTGTGTTTCGCAGGACCTGCCCTTTTGGAAGCCATACTGACTGCTGTGTAAGAGGTTACGATTATCCAGGAATGCCATAATATTGTTTACGACAATGTGTTTGAGGATCTTGCATAAAAGTGATGTTCACGATATAGGTCTATAATTTCCTGGGTCACTTCTATTTCCTTATTTAAATATCGGTGTGACATTGGCTATTTTCCAGTCTTGGGGCACCTTGCCTTTGGATAGTGATTTGCTAAATGATTTGCTACATCACACGTATCGCAGTTTTTCCATCGATAAATTTGGACTCCATATGTTTCAGTTTTGAATCAAATACCAAGGAATGAAACAAGATGATCACGTTGGATAAGACATCATAGGATCCATTTCCTTTGAGAAAGAAATTTTCTCTCGATGTATCATTTACGTCCCGTGTACTATGCAGATAGGTCGAGAATCGAATGCCAGAGGAGAAATTCCTAGGTTGCAAAGTAGTTAAAAGGGTTGAAGAGGAGGAAAAGGAGAAAATGAGAAAGGGTTTCTTCCAGCACTTGGTGCACAAGGAGAACTTTGAGTGTATAGATAAGGTCGTTTACTTCTCATTCGATGTTAGGAGCATATTCAAAACACCATGCCACCAAAGTATGATTATTATTAATTTCATAAAAAATAAAATCATATGCTCAAAGAGAGTTCAAATGTCATTTTTCAGCTCACGATTAAGGACAATAGTATCCATGATCAAAGTTTCCATAATGTTAGAGGTGAGGATAGGTTTTATTTTTTATTTATTTTTCAAGTTTTTCATCTCCACCACGGACCGCTAAATAGTAATATTTTTTTGAAATGTTTTAACTTTTCGTTTATGCCGACATGATTTTTGAGGTATAAAAACAACGTTAATGGCCGCTTGGTTTGGTTGTTTAGATTTTTACTTCTATTTATTAACTTACCACTTCTAATATCTACTGCTTTCGCTTAAAACCACACGCATGACTATACGACCTGTTTTCCTCGATTACTTATGAATTAAAAATAATAATACTAATCAGCAGCAGTATGTCCACCCGTGTAGTGCATGTTTGCCAACATAGCACTCTCTGTCTTCTGGTTAGGCCTTGTATTGGTATTCTGCCTGCATTGTGGTCTTCGCATAACGCCCGAGGGAGCGAGCGAGGTTCAGAACTGGGACGAGTATCGCTTGCCTAGCGTGAACTCACTCCGTGCCACACACCTTCCAAGTGCATTGCATGGTGTATCGTAGATTCTTTATATATAAATAAGCCAGTGCGCCTGGTATTTCCGTCGTAAAAATGTACTCTCTAGCACCTGGTCTCATCACATAGACTTGCAGGGAGGGGAGGAGGAATGGCAGTTAACTGACAGAGAAAATGTCGCGAATGGGAATTTAGGTATACAAGCTGGAGGGTAGGAAGAGAGAAAAACAGTAATCACCGCTTCATTTCAAACGATATTTGGACTTTGCAGTAAGTTTGATCATCAAATACTTTTTTCATATTTTTATGAGATTGGGGTCAGGCAAGTGGTTTTTAGGGCACAATATAAGGCACGAATTTTTTTCAGAATCTTTCAGAAATGTCCTGAGGCTCCACAAAGAGGATGAAGTTTTACAATTTTAGGCCAACTTGTTAAAAATTTAAAATCATTGGAAAATCGAGCTCTGCCTCATTTTTTTCGTGAGAAACGATTACATATTGTCAGAAGGTAAAATTTGCAGTCCTTTCTTACGTTTTGTTCTCACACCACACAAACAAGAAAGGAATGTGGAGGTGGGCACACGAATACTCAAACCCACACTTATGATATGATCTGCAAAGACACAAGCAGCAAACTAACTCCAATTGACGGATGTCAGTTACTTTCAAACCCCCGTTTCATTATTTCTGACCTCTAGCGAGCTCTACGATAAAAGGAGAAACAACAGACAGACAACTTGAAGCCAGTTACGTTACAACTGTTCACCACTACTCAACAATAGACTAGCCGGAAGGCAAATGGCTAAGAATATGGCGAGTTGCATAAAAAATCATTGCAGCCAATATTGCTTCTCATCACTCAATGTGTGCTTTCATCTTTGGCAGCCATCAATCCGAAGATTGGCTTGCAGCAACTATCTATTACACTCTCCTTTCTGTCAACCGCTTTATTCCTACAAAATTATTCACTTCGACTTTACTATTTGCTATGGTCACTTAATTCTCGATATTTCTCCATGATTCATCACAATAATTTCCCCTCAAATATTGTTTTTAATGGACTCCCGTGTTTCAAAATATGCCCAATAAGTTTCTCTCCCTCCTCGCAGTTTTCATAATGCTTCTTTTCACTCCTGGTCCTTAACACTAAAGTATCGCATTTTGCAGTACACCTATGAGTACCAAGAGGGGTTAGTTTTAGCCCTTAGAAATTATTGGTATTCCAGAATATATTTTGAAATTTTTATTTAAATAATTCCCAAATTGTTTCAAAAATATCTTATTTATTATTGTATAATATTATACATTAATGGTGACCTATATCAACCTACTATAATTCGCCATTTCAGCATATTGTCTGAGGCGCTCCGAATTGGAATTTGCACCCGGAACTACTTCTATGCATAAATGCATCTTACTGACTTTGTAATCTGAGCGATGATTAAGTGTTATTTCCGTTTAATATAAAATTCTCAAATCCACAAAAAATATTTCAACAAAAACTATAAAAATCCATTCCACAAGACAAAACTCGAATAAAACAGGGGAACAGGGGAGAGATAGCTTGGAATAAAAAGGACCCCTCTGGCACTAAAAGTTAATGTACATGATGAACGATTACTGTTATGAGGTTCTAATTTTCACTTGATGTTCTCTTCCTAAAAATATTAAAGTCAATAAATATACAAAAGCTGGGATGAATCAGTCATAGGTTATGTATTGTCAAAATTGAAAGAGGTCAAAATGACGCCTGCGGAACTTTTAGTGTTAAAGGAGTTCTTTGTTAGCGATTCTCTCCGTATATTTAATCTTCATTATTCATCGGTATCACTAAATCTGCATCCCTCGCACTAACTTCTGCTCTACTGCTGCTATTGCGCAGCCTTCTCTGCCATAGACGAGCGTGCTCAGAATAAATATTATGATGAAGTGCTTCCTCACTCTCTGCTTGTATTACCACCTTACGACTTAAATATGGACCAAGGTCCCAAGAAAAGTCATGCTCCACTGATTGAATTTGAACGCTGTGCACTGGTTAGGTCAGCCATTACGCTAGCCACAGTGGCGACCCCATGCCTACTCCTAAAATATATTCTTTAAATATTGAAATAATCCTAGACAGGACCTGCATTTCAGAATTTTTATCACACGCAAAAACAATAAATATTTATGATGGGACTTCTTGCAGAATTGATGCTAACATCACAGGTATTTCAATAGTCGTCACACGAGCACGTGGCAAAATGAAATTTGGGGCAAATCAAAGAACAGGTTAAAAGCATGGCATTCAATATTCACTGCGTTGATAACTATTCCAGTCACGAAAGGCTTGCAATATTAAACTTCATTTATGAATCATGCGCGTGATACAGGGGTCACAGGTACTTTCAAATGAGCGGCATCAATAACTTCTAGTGGTAAACCTAATAGGACACAATGAATTCTAAGATTTATTTATTCCACGTATATAACCACAACGATATTAGCAAATAAGCTTAGTTCAAGGAATGGTTCAAGTGCAAATCTTAATTTGAATAATTAGCGTGACATGTTTAGCAACGCCTAAATGGACTTTAAAATTACAAAATGAGGACGAATAGCTGACCTGATTACGCCAATCTAATGCTAAATACGGGTATTATGGAGTTTTTTTGTATGGTTTTCTTTGCTAAGCATACATGCTGACACATAAAAAGCCTTTATTAGCTGTTCCAATTAGGTTCAATCATTTGAAAAATAAATTTCCAAACGTGTACAGGAAATTTTGGAGTGAGTAAAATTGTGCTTAGTTTTGAGTCATTTGAAACGGACGCATAATATAGAGTGATATTTTTAGGGTGCTTATTCATTAGAATTAATTCAAAGTTAAATGAAATTTAAAAAATCATTGTGCACTATAAAGTCTTCATTACGCGTTTATCCATAATCTCCTGTAGTTTTTCCAGAGTATACTTTAATATTCCTATCACCCAAATTACTAATCTCTGAATGAAGGTCATTTTATGGAGATGAAAAACATTTTTACATATCGCACATCGTTAAGTCATTACAATTTTTTTTCACGAGGATTTGTAACTCATCATAAATTCTAATAGATTATATATTGGCAAGAGTCTTTAAGGGCGAATCTCGAACACATTTGACCATTGAAAAGTGAAATTAAAAATTAACGTATCTCAGACGGGAGGAAATTAGTGACTTCATTTAACAAACATAAAATGGGATACATATAACTATTTTATTCGAGTCCTTCCAACTATTTCTAGACCCCACAAATATAAAGTTAATTATAAAACGCTAATTCGCTAAATAAATACAAGCTCAGCCATAGACTTTAAAGCACATGAACTGACTGTGGTGTCACCATTTACGGTAATTCCGGGCAAAAGAAAATGTGAAAATATTTCAATATCGCTCCATATACGCTTAGAAATTAAATTTTATGTGAAAAACAAGAGTAAAAAAAGTCATCCAATGGTATCATTGTTTTGACTTTTATTTTTTTTTTGACCAGGAATAGATCATATCCAAATATTAAATACTGTTATTTGAAGCACCCAAGCTCCTAATTCTGCATGTTATCATTACATAGGACGTAAATAAAAAACAAACGGTATAAAAATCACGCCAAATATTTATCTAATTTGAATCTGTACAATGCACCATTTAAGCTTTCATTGGAGGTTTCACTCATATTGTGATGAAATATTTTATGCAAAGTATCCATCAGAGAACTCGAGAATCAATAATAATTTTTTAACGTATCGCAGAGACGCTAAATTTTTTTCAGTTAGTGAAATGTTGAATACTTCCTTATTTTATTCACTTGTGTATATCAGTAATAAGATTAACCTTTGAAAGTGCCAACCTCAAGGACACAAAACCACTTTTTCCAATCAAAGCCATCAGCGAGAGTTCATTTGGTGGGGCACCGTAATAAGGAAACGACTTGACACATTGACACGAAACCATTCCATCTTTCGAGGAATAATAATAGAGGGACGCATGGGAGCGAATCTAGGACGAAAGGGAGGGAACGTCTTCACTCGCGGTGGAAGGAGTCCCGGGCAACGAAGGAAATACATTTGGATCCCATCCCTTCCTCCCCCGGCCACTCTTTCACCTTCCACCTGCATTGCATCCAAAGGCCATTCCACACCCTCCCTCATAATCTCCCGGCCAATCCATCACAATTCCTCCACACGAGAGCCACACCCTATTCCCATCGCCCCCTGCTCTCGCACACATACACGCACGCCCAAATACACCTTCCAGGCAACATCCATTCTTCCCCTCGCTCTCCTCATTCTATTCAAGACTTGGGAGGACGAAAATGTGGGAATACGTTTTCCCTTGACGAATGTCTCGCCATATTTTCACCCACCAAACTCTCCCTGCTTTTTCTCCCGAGAAGAGTTTGTCTTGCCGCCTTATGCTAGTTCCCCGAGTCTCGTTCCAAAACCTTCTTCCCCCCATCTACCCTCCCCTTGTTCCCTTCAGTCTTCTTCCTCGTCCCTTTTCTTCCAAAATAGATCCCCGCCATCGCCTTGGCGTCCTTCCCCGGCTAATAAAAGGGATGGAAAATCGGTTCCACGCGGCGATTACACTATTAAACTCATCACAATACGTCAATTTGTCAGGCACGTGTACGAAATGGACGACTGGCGTTTGAAAGGGAACGGACTAGCAGCGAACGCAATTTTCTCTAAAAACTTCGTTTTGATCTGGAATGAAGATGACCGATTTTGTCAGTTCAATATTTGTAAGCAGAGCTGCTCTCTTCGGGGGGATAATGGATTGCTTTAAGTTTACTGGCAACCTGTATTCCCATCTCTACGAGTGGATCTTTTTGGGAAAGATATAATTATACTAGTCACAGGTTAACTATCAGCATGAATTATTCCATTTCCATGAATAAATCATGCTGTGGAGTTTTATTTTAATTTTCATTATTTTTTTTAAGAAATCTTCAAAATAATAAAAGTAATTGTATGATGAAATCCTGCCTAGTGTCGTGGTCCATGCATTGGTTCGGAAAGGTTAAAAGTCCGCGTTTCAATTACCAGTCCACTCGGATTTTTTCCCCGTGTCAATTTCGGTGTATTTCATCGCCGTATTTTCGACAGAAATGAATGCCCTCATGCTAGCTATACTCGGAATGAGTGCTGGTTATAGAGTATAGAAAGCGACCACATGGATTTTGGCGTGCTTGAATTCCTCTTTCCCTTGCGCTCCCATCTTTGATGGCCCACAATGGCTCAAAATGAAGTTCCCTTGTATGCAGAAAATGTTCCATGTGAACCAGGAAGCCTGGATAATGTGAAGGTCTGCGCATTGGCCCGGCTAGTTAAAGCTCAAAGTTTCGATTCCTTCTCCTGACAAATTTTTTCACGTGGCAGTATTATATTACAGTTATCAATTAAGAATAATTTGAAATAAACTTAACTTTTTTAAATTTTAAAAATTAATTAAAATAAAAAATTCTCGGCTGATGGTGTTGTAGTAAAAAAAGGTTAAGCATTAAGGAGACTGCTTTGGTGCACAGTTATGTCGTGAAACCTTCCTTTTCATTTTAATTCCACGCGTAAAAAATTAAACTCGAAATTATTTGGTCTTGGTGTATAGAATTTCCATGTGGTGACTGATGGGTCCTAGTTTTAAGGTTGCACGATTGAATGGCATGCACGGCAAACGTCTGTAAAGGTACGAAGAAAATCAGTGGAAGCAAAATAGTCAAAACCTATTTGTTTTACAGTCTTTAACTCATAAAAATTTTAGTGTAAAGTAAAACCCATTATTTTGCAACGATATCAGTGGTGATATAGAGAAATAGAGTGGTCTGTATTATCGTTAATCATCTCTTCCAAAACTACAGAACCGATTGACCTGAAATTTTGCATGATTCTAGCGTATAAGTATAATTGAGATATAGGATATATGAAAAAGACCTCAGGGGTTTATGGGTCCGAGAGCCCCAGAAATAAGCCATCATAAATTATTGGAATCAGTGGTTCCTTTTTTGCTTCCTATTACTTTTAATCGCTCGATTTTTTGTAATCAAAATATAAGTTGGAAAACTCCACTTTCAGGTGGACTAAAATTAAACATCTAATTCTTTCAATCAATATCGTCCCACGATTCGTTTTTGATAAAATATAAGCTTTAAATTTCAAAATTGTCAACTTTTCTCCGATTTAAAAAACAGTATATTTCCTGTGAAATCTGAGCAATGACTATGAACGGTAAATTTTGGCCGGTCCTTTTATTACTTTCGTCAATTACACGAAAATACTAACGTACGATATTTTAGTGAGATTTTAGCCAGGGTATTTTATATCCCAACCTCTACACTTGTACTTCATGGTTTGTTCATTATATCTACATTTAGCATGTCACATTGATTCTTATAACTAGGGCCCATTGGTAGGCGTCTATGCAGAATTTATCACACCGATAGATAACTACGACACAGTGGTCATTGTCTACGAAAGGCTAGATAAAATATCACCTTTTTATGATTTTAAATGTGGCTATAGTAAAGAATGTAAAAGTGATTAGTTGAGAAATGAGCTAGTTCTGGAAAGAGTAGGAAAATAGAAAATTAAGAGAACAGTGATAAAGAGATAAGCGTACTCAATAGGGCTCATTCTGAGAGGAGACTGCCTTCAAAAAATAATATTGGATGGAAAAACTGAGGAAGGTATAATGTGATGATGGACATAATGATGGGCAGGAGTGATGAAGAGTTGAGAGAGGCAGCACATGAGAGAGCAGCATGGAGGGAACAGTTAAAATATAATCCATCGGAGTCTAGATCCGACCAAAGAAGAAAACTAATACTACACCTTATGAACCTTAGTGTATTTCTAGAGCTTAGTGGGATGGTTGAGATTCCAATGGGTTCCCAGTCCTTGCATAAATTTTTTACATTTCGCTTTGGAATGAATGCAGTAATAAGCCATTTATCTTGAAAATATTCATGTTGGTGCATCATAGTTTTTCCTCATTAACATTAAGAAAATGGTCTCTATTGGTGCTATGAATCAATGTCGCTACTAATTATTTACGAGGAAATATGCTCTAAGTTTATGGCAATCTTCTCGACATCCCTCTTGCGAAAATTATACTATTTACTTTTACTTGAATAGTAAATTTGCTTAAGTAAGAAGTAAAATTGCTTAATACTTTTTACCACCATGTGACAAAACGGGCGATTTTTTTTGTAAAATAACTAAGATATGAACTGAGAGGCCAGATTCAAGGAGCCTGCAGTGCTGGAAGGACGTAAACTGACCGCATAGCCGAATACAGTCTTCTGCATAAATTGAATTTTTCACATAATCTCTTACTTTTAACTCTTTCGATTAGAATAAAAAGGAGTTTATTCTAGTTTTTTATACGCTTGCTGGAACACATTTTTCATCAAAATAAATGCAAAGGTCATTAATAACAGCTACTTGGCAAATTTTCGAATTACAAATGCAGAATATTTACTCTACGCAATGACTTTTATGAATGATACTATTACTCGCACTTGTAATTTTAAACTTTATTTTACCTCCACCAGGAACACCACATTGTATTATATTAAACTTAACCGTTGTAACGTTTTTTACCAAGACCCTTATACTCGTATACTTATGACCGAATATTTCCGTGTATAATCCTTCCAAATATTTATTCTGTCACTCCTAACTACTCGCCTAAACTAACTACATCTTCTCTCTGGGTAAGGGAAAATGAAATGATCTTTTAACATTAGTATGGAGTTTCCCTCTGCACAAAATATAATGCTTCAAAATAGGTCATGACCATTCATTGAGATGGGGAAAAGCAGGAAGCTATCAGCATTAACTTGATGGAGCTAAGGCATTGTACTGCATTTAAGTGATTCTGCCTTATAATGCTCCTCAAGGTCTTCCTATAATTGAAATTTATGTGGGTGTGATTATAAATAGATAATTAGAGAGTAGAGCTCCACACTCATGCTGGGGCGAAGAAATTTTAATTCCAACTCGACTGCAATAAGCTGCAGCAAAATTCCGAACATCCTTCGTTCCTAATGCGCCTGCACGCCCGAAATTTCGATCAAGTCAAGCACCGTTACCTGGATTGCCCTCTCTCGACCCGTCTTAAGACGATCCTCACTTTAAATGAACTTCATTTCCTCCTGAAAGGTGTTATCAGAGCGGGCGAAGAAGAAAGATACGATCTTTCTCCCCTTTGTAATTGCGAGACTTCAAATGGAAACGGGATGGAGAAGATGAGAGTCGGGTATTTCCAAGGACTCTCTTTCCTTCTTCGGGCGAGAGGTCGTGACTGGCTTGCGAAAGTTTGTCTCGCCGAATTTCTCATGTCGGAAGAGGGAGGAAAAAAATCGTGTGCCATACCATCTTGCTTACACTTCGGCGTTCCTCACGTAACAGGAGATCCCCATTCCCCTCCCCCCACTCACTACCTTTTTCTGTTACATTCCTTCCCTTGCGATGGGATCCATCGTGTAGTCAATTAGGGAAACTCGATATGAAGAAACCCTCTCCCCCCTCAGAGCTCCATCGTCGATTCAAGTCGCATTTATTTTGAGATGTGCGGAAGTCGTGAAAGGCGAAATTTCTGCCGGGCGACACACGTACGTAAACATTGGGTCCGCGCCACGCTTAGCACCGTTAATCAAGAAAAGACTCACGATGAATATCGTCAAGCAAGAGTGATATATTTCCCTCTCCCCTCCCCTCCCCCCCTCCCCACAACACCCCATCTCATTTCACCGTTGGCAAAAGTCAACTGGATGCATATTTCAACTCCCCATTGGGTAGGCGCAATGGAGTACCCCTGTTAGATCCCGAAGGAAATGGTGTTTTCGGGAGCTCGAAGTTTCTCGCATGAAGCAATTACCCAGGTGCTTATCAATTCGGAATTTGCAGAACTTTTTAATGAAATCTTGGAGAAAACTTTGCCAAAACTCGCAACACAGTACTTTCAGTGTGAGGTTAAGTAAGCTCCATTAAATGACCAAAAAGTATATTATCATCTACGTGCTCCAAATACATTTTTCTCTCGAATTTCTCGGAGAATGAAGTGGGTAATAGGGAGGAAGGTCAAATAAGTGACAACACCATAGGTTTTAAATGAGTTACATTCTCATTATTGAACCACCAGCATGCAAATAATCAACTTAATTATTCTATGACTATTATATCTATATTATTATTTCATTCCATCAATATCATGTAGGTGATGTTAAAAGTGTATGTTAAATGATTTCTTAGGCATATTTATGCCAAAAAAGAGCCATTATGTTCCTCTTTGAATTCAAATATGTATATTTAGCTGGATGTATCATTTGAATGGCAGCACAGCTACCATGTTTATCACATTCAACGTCTTAAATCTAGTTTTATGCAATCGCGCGTTGAAGGCATTCTCTATGTGTAAAAAGTCGAGCTTGAAACTTATGGTGTCCATGGAGCTAATAGCTTTTTCCAATGTACGTAGCAAGCATTTATTACTCAGATCTCATCCGCATCTGTGTAACAACGAAGAGACTCGTATTCGTATTTATTTTAACCACGTTCCAAATGGTGGAGGAATTTGGTCATTATATTAGGTTATAGGAGAAATCAAGTGTATTCATTGATATTATAATGAATCGTTTCCACCAAGTAACGGCCGACAAAACCAACGAGCTATATCTTGCTGTATAAGTGTCTGAAAATGCTGAATAATAATGATAAAATTTTGGGTGGCATTTAATTGGTGCCTTTAAAGTAAATTGGCGTTAATTTCATTCTTTTGAAAACTCCTCTCATTCCTTTCTTATTCATGTTAGGCATAGCAGCCAGCCAGGCCATAGGCCAGCAGATACGCCGGGAAAACCTAAGATCTTTCAATGATATCCTCTACCAATAGTTATTTTAGGATAATTATAATGAGTACACCAACATAACTGACAGGACATTTATAGACGGTTTCGGCTTTACCTTTGAACAAATCCAAATGTCTCTTTCTTCAATCAGCCTCTCACACCATCTCAGTATACTTCCCGAATAACTTGAACATCCTTCTTCTCCATCATATAATTGACTTCAAGATTTGTAATGACTAATGGATAACTCATAAATCCAAGATTTAAAATACCAGGAATTGCTAATGAACGCTTAACTTAGACGAAAAATGTTATCAAAGGAATTTTCTTCATAGTGTCAATAAGATAAAACTCGTATGTTCCATAGGTTGTTAAAGTTGGTAAAATATTTATCTGGTCCAGTTAAAGACCACATGCCCTCATTTTTAACTTATTCTCATGAAAAATATCATAAAGTATTTTTAACTAAATCTAACGCTTTCTATGTACATGTGTGCATTCCAAAATTTTATGAGCTGGTCTAAGAGAATTACATCATTCCAGGCCGAAGCATAATATTCAAATCGGGCTTTTTGTGGAAATAATTGGACGGCAATTGGACAAGTTTGGAAAGTTCTGAAATGAACTGTAATATCTTTATTTTAGTGGTATATAAATGATTATTCTTTTAATTATCATTTAATCCTATCTACTCTCATGGATGCTACCTACACCATATACTTTCCTACACTAGCCCCGTTCTACTAAAAAGTTACAAATGCGTGGTTAATGAGGCACAAATTCCAATTTAAACAAACAACTGGTCACTTGACTAACCTTCTTTTAGTTAATCTTCCAAAATATGGAAAAAAAGCAGCACTCATCCCGTTTTTTCTATGGTAAGAAGGAATTATGATAGGTGGCACAAGCTCGAAAGCATTGGATACGTGATACTTGCTAGGCACATTACTCAAAGGAAATTCCCTATTCGCTAAAGGAAAATTTACCTCAGATACTCGAGCTGGTTGATTTCATGGGGCTTAAAAAAGATAAAGTATGACCAAGTGACTTCTCGTTGTGAGACTAGCTACATTTGAATTCTGTAGTCGCTGATATCATTTTGGGGTCACTTAGCAGGATTCTTCGGGTAAATCTCCTTTTCTTGGAGCGGTTCTTTGTTGCAGTTCTGAGCTCTCTCAGATCAAGAGGCTAAAAAATATGTATATATGCACGGTTACAGTAGGAGGCATTAGTTTTGTGCTCAGTGAAATAAAGTGGGCAACCAGGAGAAAATAACTGGGATACAAATGCGGGTGGAAAATCACTCAACTGTGCGTAGGCATTTAAACTTTGTCGTTTGAATGATGAGAAATCAGTTTCCTTTCGATTGATTTCATAGGTCTACCTTATCATGATTCAAGTCACGGAGACCGTTTAGCATGCCTAATTCTACGAGAAATTCAACGGTCCGTATGCTTAGCTAAGAGAACTTTTCACTGAAAGATCTTGATTTGCTTACTTACTCGCGACCGGGAATTTTCCGTCCTTGGAATTCAAAGCCTCGCCAGCATTGATAGAGAAGTCACGCAAATAACTCTGAGGAGTGGTTTAGTTGAAAAATTTAAGACGTGGTGCATTTCACCTTTCAATGAAAAGACTGACTAATAGCAGGATGGGGAAGCACTAAATTCCTGTATTTACATCTAAAGCGTTATATTTTTTCAATTTTAACGAATGTATCTTTCAGAACTTGAAAAGAAATTAAATTCAATGTTAAAGATCACCGGATAACTTTTTTGAGAAAAAAACTAAATACATGTAAGCAATTACATGACAAGCATGATGATATTTTCGTAGATAATTTTTCTGAACTCATCATAGCATGTCTAAAAAGGTGAGCCAACATAAAAATGAGCTGCGGAATGTTTAAAAACTATTAACATTAAAAATTTATTTAGTTGAAAACCAATTTTTCTTTGTAATTTTCTTTCTTTTTTTGTTTGCGTTACGATTGAAAATGAAAAAGAAAATACCGGCACTATTTATTTCGTGGATTATCGTAAAAAATTTAGGGAATCAATAATTGAAGTATTCAAACTTCAGACTGTTAAGAAGAATTTAGTCTCATGTAATAATGAGTCACACGATACTGGATAAGGAATGCCAAAAGAAGTAGACACTGATTACACAGCACTCACCAGAGAGAGGAAATTCTTATCTAGTGAGCTATGAACAAAATGTATATATGAATCGCTTTCTGTAGAGCTAGGTTTAAAAGTTTTCAGGCACACATCCTTTGACTTGAGTAATGTGATGCATTAGTCGATGATCCTTAATGCATTGGAAAATATAACAAGAAAGTTGAACGTTTATCTCCTTGAAGCGTGGATGTTTATTTGAGTGGAACAGAATTTAAAGGAGGCCATTTCTACAGTCTTTAATTTAGTTTTTAACAAACAAATCAAGGGCTAGTGTATTAAAAAAAATACTTTAATGCTATTTAACACGGTAATTCATGTTGTACTACTGATTAACCTGGAAAAATTGAATTTTTCGAAAAGTAAATCTTATTTGATTCGCAATTCTCTTGTATCAATGCCAACTATAGCAACATTAATGCAAAAAGTGCCGTAAATCACAACTGATTCATTACCTATGATGCAAAAGAGTTATTCTATTATGGATGTTTTTCTTTGAAGTCCAGGTATTATCAATTTATTGGACAGCTATATATAGTATCTTTCACGAAAAATTGTGTCAGCACTGATTCATCAATCAATCAAAATAAGATAAATAAGGTTGCTACTACGATGCAACTAACTGACTTGCAAATAAACTTCAATATATTTATATTAAATTGATAAAATATATGGTTACAAAACGTACAATAGTAGTGCCTCCGCATTCAGCAGAGATCAGCATTTTAAAGAGCATTCAGAATATCTTATTTCCCTCTCATGTCCCAAGACAATCGTTTGGATAAGACAAGTTTCGATTGCAATCCCATAGCACAAGCTTTACTTTAGATAATCCCAAGAGTAGTACGCACTGCATTTTTCTACTGTGTTATAGCGACTTTCCACTAGCCAAGGTGTTTTTTGCAAGAAACTCCAAACACGTATTATAATAATATGTATGTGCTATATATCCCAGAAAAAATAAGAATGAGGAAGGTCAATGCGATTGAGCAGATTTTCAAGTAAAATTGAATTCAGAATTTAAAAATAGAAGATGAGACTGAGGGGAGAGGATAAAATGGAACGCTGACGGATATCACGGACGGAAGGAATTTGCGGAGATGCAGTGAGAGGCTCGGGATGGACTGTTGTGGAGCCTGGCAGAGGAAAGAAATACTGATCCTGCGGATGTTACGAAGAGGGTGGGAAAATAATTGGTTTCAACATCCAAAACCCCTCTTAATGCCTGCCTTCAATGAACCAAGTTGTCCCAGTAAATTTTTCGGCGAGTTAATTTGAATGTGTATCCACTGTTCACTAACCCAATGATCATCTTTTTTCCTGATTGACTAAACCACACTTTTCGAGAATATTACGTAGTTTGCATTGGGGACTAGAATATTGGCTACCCTCCCAAAGGCTTCTGTTTGAGTCCCGACAGTAGTGGTCATTTTAAACAAAATCCCGATGTGCAATTGGACTTTGTATCAAATCACTTTAAATACCATTTCTTAACTTTAATATACCAGTGAACGAGGGCTGAAGCCGTCTAAAAAATAATCAAAAAACTAAGTTATCTCTACGGATCGTCTGTTGCACGCATAGCATATGATGAAAATAATAAGCCTTAATAATGTTTAGCTGTAGTCTTAGTGGTAACACTGGCGTTACGGCCCCAGAAGAGCCCGCGCCTCTTCAATAATTCCTCTCTAGTCCTCGCGCTCCTACCTCCTCAGTCGCCATCTCCTCACACCCATTTGTCGAAGGTAAACCTCCGCTAGAGTACGATGTATTATTACATTTGAATAATTATCTTAAGGAAATGACACCCTTAAAAATATATTTTCCTTTTACTTCATTTAATATGTCAATTTTCCCCATGCAAATTTCACTTCTCTCTCAATTGTTCTCTGATGGTCTGTCTCAGTAGAAAAGTATCTGCAGGTATTGTATCTTCCAACTAACAATTCTACCAAATAAAATAACCAAAAGGAATTATAATAAAACAAACCTTATTTTAAGTACATTTTAATCATAACTGGGTTACAAATTCAATGATCATAATAATTATATATATCTCGGGTAAAACGGAACCTCAGTAAATTGCAAGTCGGTTAAGCGAGACTACATAGTAATATAATCATATTCAATTACCATGTATTTCATCAAATTAAGATTCGCGGCTACAAATTATTCCTCAGTGTGTTAATTAAAAGCTTTGATAAATAGGATCTAGTATGCATTTGCAACATCACCGCTGTTCGATTTTCTTCACCGAAGCGTCAGCACTCACCCTTTTCCCTGCCATTTTGTCTCGAGGTAAAAATTAAAGTCGATTCATAGATAAGAAAACGCTTGTACGCTTTACTTAGTGAAAGTTATCCTTCATGAAAGAGTCACAATTACTTTACTAACTCCACTTATGAGATTGTATTGACATAACCCGGTATTCAACACCGCGCCCGGTTTAGATGAAAATAAAACATTTATTTTAGAATACATATACAAATTCATGGTAAGGGAGGGGAAAAATTGGAGGAGTGACAGTCGAAGGTGGGCAATGGCTGGGATGGCTGGGATGGTAATCATAGCCAGTGTTTTCATAAGGAATTTCCTTGCTGATGCCTCGCTGCCTGCCTTATTAAATGCATAGCATTATAAATTTTAATAAGTATTGGACCAAAAGAAGAACAAAGCCATTACCATAGATCTCATCAAGTATAATGAACGGCTATAACTGACAGCTTCCTCGCCGAGCTCATTAGAATTTTGAATTGAGAGCATCTTAAAACCAACTACAAAGTTATCTTCGCTTAATTTTTAAACATCTACGCCAATCCAACCTCCAGCTATTTCTTCCCAAAGTAAAAATCCAATCTGATACTCTGTGTTACGAACGTCAATAATTATGAAATGAAAAATATAAGAGGGCTACCATTATAAATTTCACCCAAGGCAATTAAACGAATAAATATTAATTCCTCGGCGTGCTTATAATAAGTTAAAATTGAGAGCATCTGGAATACATCTTCAACGTCACGGACGTTCAATTTTCAAACGACAATGCTCATCCAATCCGCTGCCGTTTTACCCATCGACGTAAAAATTCATCTCCTCCGTGCACTAGACTCAACATTCGAACTCCATTCAATGCATCTACCTCACGTGTGGCGCTGTAAACGACGGGAACCAGTTGGAAGCGCGCGCTCACCCAGAATAAACAGAAACGCAAACCCTCACACAAAAGAGGCCGAGCCAAGTGGCAAAAGGAGGAATCTTCTGCACTCAGCCATCCGATACAGATTCACAACAATCTCTTAGGGACTCAACGGAATGGTCGTTGAGCGCTTAGATAAGAGGCCGAGAGAGAGCTGGATGTGTAGGGAGGAGGAAAGAGGGAGAGGAGATGTACAGAGGGGAAGGTGGAGAAACGGTTGTTCAAGGAACACGTGAGGGTTGGGTGAAACGCGAATATTTTTCATTTAATTTTTTTTTAATATTATTTTTTCCGTAGAGTTGAGCGGGAGGGAAGAAGGGAGCTGGCAATGTAGAAGGACGTAGGAAGAAGGGAATGTGGAGGAGGAAGGGCTTTGAGACGCCGTTATTCGAGCCAGAGTCAGATGTCGTGCAAGGGGCTGTGGAGGGGTAAAGAGAGGCCCTTTTAGGGCGCATTCCTTCGACAGGACACGGGTGGGGGAGGGCGGGGCGCATAGATCACCTTCTGAATCACTGCACTTGAATGTATTCTCCGCCCTCCCGGCCCTCCTCCCCTCCTCCTCTCCATCTCTCCTTTTCGGTTCGCTTGCTAGTGCCACTTGGTGCACTCCGACAAATAAGCAGCGCACGTGGATATAAAATCTCTCCCGCACGAGGTAGGTGAAGGCGGAGGAGTGGCGGTGGAGAAGAAGAGATGGTTGCCACCGTCCCCGGCAACGAACGATAAGGAGAAAGTTGGCGCTAGAGCGTCGAGATGATGATGAAGCATCGCACTCTCACGGCGAGAGACAAAAGCCCTTTCGAGTCGCCTCGTTCATTAATGGGATAGAGAGAGGTCTCTTAAACTATAAAAAATACGAGGGGGAGGAGGAGAAAGTAATACTCAAGGATTTGCAAATTATCAACGACGTCATTGAATTTTAACGCGCCTGCCTGAGAGTTGGCAACGTGATGGGCAGCAACTGAATCAAGCTGCACACATTTATACTTTCTAAAGTCGTAAACTATTCAGCAGAGCGTTGGAAATCAAAGAAATGACTGCCGAGCATCCAGCGGAATCGAAAATTTAGCCAGTGCGAATAAGATATTAACCATTGATGGACGAATTCACGGGGAAGAGCTGGGGATGGGCCTTTTAAACTGTCTGAAGTATTTCTTTACTACCCGTGTGCTCGAAATTTTGAACTCATAAGCAGGAAGCAATTATTTAAGCAAGTGTTAACTGGCAAAATCCATGGATTCTGTGTCACTTAATAAAAAGACATGAGAAGATGAATTAAAAGGTGTCAAGAAGTAAGAAAATCCTATTAAATATATAAAAATTCTCCATGCAAACGTTGAAATATTGAATCAGTACATAAAACTTAAGGACATTATATAAAGATATAATCACGTCAAATATTTTGGTTCATTGGCGGAAAAGAGGAATATTACTCCATGCAACCTTGAATGAATTTGTTGCCGGTTGGCAATAAATCAAAAGGCAACAATACAATAAAAAACTAGTCTACGAAAATATAGGAACTAAACTAAGCCCTAAGACAACACTAATCGTCATAATCTCAGAATTATGTAAAAAGTAAAGCATATATTGTCAATTTAAAGTGAATGAGGAAGGCATGAGAGAATTTTTCCTGACATTGAATCTTTCATTAAAAAACTATAGCATCAATTTCCCATGGTCCAACATAAATATTAATCGAGAGGCATCAATGTGGGAGAAGACTCCTAAAATATCTAAAGCCGTAAAAAAATAAGAAATTTGTGCTTGAGACTTTGTACTACGATGACTAGGCTCATATAACAAGCGAGAACGTTGCCGGACATATAAGTGCCCATCTGCCTGATAAGGATCAACGTAATCAAAGGTTAGAAATAAACTCACGTTACCCGTGATCAATGACGTTTTTAATAGTTCTGTACAAACTCATAATGCAAAGACATAGGTACCACATCGGAAAACCCCGGTGTTACTTAGATGTCAGTTTAAGTAATAAAATATGATGAACGGCAGTCGAAGTACGCGCAGGCATTACAGAGACGCAAAAGTTATATCAGAGAGATATTTGGTTAAGATATAATCACTCTATTTTTCCGTGATATAAGCCGTAAATTCAGTTTAAATTTAGAGACTGAACCATGATAATCACTCTCATGGGGAAGGAATATTAAATGAGACACCTAGAATTTCCGACAGTAGCTTTTCAATGGTTGAGGAGAAACTAGAGTTTACCAAAGGTCTTTATTAGGAAGTTGGGTGTTTTTGGGTAGTTGGTTAAGTGCCGAAAGAGGGTTGCCTTTTCAGATGAGATGAAAAGAGGTAGAAACAGATTTTATAAAGAATAAAATAAAGCATAAAGAGAAGGACCTACAGATGTTGAAGCCTATTAAGTACTTACTTTCTCTTAAACCTGCTTCTACCAATTAATTAGAATGATAACAGAGAACACTTAAAATACTATTGTTTACCAATCAAAATCTAGTATTTCATATTTTTTACTCATTAAGGACGTCGGAGCAACTTTTGCATGTGTACAGATCTGCGTGAAACTTTACGTATGTTCATTAAATCATATTATGTATTGCATTCAGGGAAAAAATACATGCATATGATTTCTTGGAAATTGAATGCAATTTTCTTTTAATTTGATCTAATGTGCACAGTTTTTTCATTATGGCTAATAATGATGTATCATGTTTTTATAATGTTTTTAAACGATATCAAGGTAGAATGCCGAGTAAAAAAAACATGCAACTTTCGCCAAAATTGCAAATTCCGATTCCTAAACTCAAGTTATGACAATTCTTTGATTAAGACAAAACTTTAACAATATAATTTTTGCATTATTTATAATACTTAGTACATAGATATTTCAACCGTGTAAACAGATGTACGTCCTTGAAATTTTGTCTAAGAATTTTTTTCGATCAACTTGAAAAGTTATTAGGATATGCAATCAACGTCACAATTACCACCGCCACCACCTAAAAGGAATTGGTGTTTTAATGGTGGGTTTCCTGCATTATTTCTATTAATAAGATGCAAGCTCTACCTACCGTTGATTCAAAAGTGATTCTCTGGTGAAGGTTGAACTCTTTGAGTGATTATGAGGTACCTCTCATCGCATTTAATAGGCAATTTGGACCCACCATGGTCAGTCACCTATGCTGAGGCAAGCAAATACTGACGGTGAAAGTAACTCCACACCTCCAACCCAGCGTAAATCGCCCGTATCAAACGGTTGCGCAACTTATTGTAAAATGACATACAAATTTTATTTACTCTATAATTCTCCCAAGTACACCTAGTTACAACCGGATGGATCGGGAGGACTTAGCAATTTGAAATGGCACGATTAACAGAAGACTAATGATATTCAAGCCTAATCCTGTTCTTTGAGTTAAAGAATTGATCCAGCTCAAAGAAAAGATTGCGACTTCATTTTTGAGGTGTTCAACGCATTCGAAAGGTTGGAACGGGGGAGATTACCTCGGAGTAAATTCAGGCCATGCTGGGATAGTAATTTTTTAAAGAAACATCTATCGAGGGTGTCCCATCAATTATATATAAAACGCGAAAAGCTGAAAAATAGAGCCTACATAAATTACGCATTAATATTATTAACGAGATGAGGCTTTTATAAAAAGCACTAAACTTCTGTGGTTCTTGCAAAGTTTTATCTCGTTTGTAAATATTTGTGATGGAATACAACAAAGTTTACACTGGACGTAGTTAAAAAAGTTGTTTTAGGAAAAAACATTTATTAGCTTTTGTAGTACGTAAATTAATGTAAAATTTAATTTCGTGAGGGAGATGTACGTGATGCAGATTTGGTGAATGACGGAGAAGTTTTGGTAACTGAAGAAGAGTGGAATGGGAGTGACCGCTATGGAGAGAAAGTCAGTGGTAAGGTTAGGTAATGATAGCGTTGATATGCCGATAGCAAAGTTAGAAATTGAAAAATTTTGTTATACTTCCGCAAAAAAGATATCGTCGGAGGTTTCAAACCTGAGGTCATGAGGTCATGCTGGCTAAGACATTTGGATAATACTTTTGTGATCTGGCCGCATGGTAAAGAGACACTTGAGGCTTTCCATGATCATCTCAACAACATTCATCCTGACATCAAATTCACAAAATAACTTGAAAAGGTAGGTTGTCCGCCTTTTCTAGATGTTCTGGTTAAAAGAAAAACGGATGGAACCTTGGGCCATTCAGTGCATATAAAAAAGACGCACACCAACAGGTGTTAAAACGTTGACCCACCGCGCCAAAATCGTGTGTGATGCCGAACATATCAATATGGAAATGAAACATCTGATGTTGGCTCTGAAAGGAAATGGCTAAAATGCCTCTTTCATTAAAAGAGCAATGAAAGAGAGGCAACCGCTTCAGAGTGACGGCGACCTTAAGAAGAAGCCATTGGCGTACGCAAAACTCTCATACATCTTGGGAGTCACTGACAGAAACGCTAAAATCCTTCAGAGAGGAAACATAACGACTCGCTTCTGTACGGTGAAGAAAATAGAAAACATCCTCCCCTTCAATCTATGGGAATTTGTGAGGTTTCCTACTGCTGCGGCAGAAGCTACGTGGGACAGAGCAAGCGAGCTATCTCTCAAAGGATTAAAGAGCACAAGAGAGCGATGCAGTTACTTCAATGTGACGCGTCAGTGGACGCCGAACATTACGCTTCCAGCCCTGGGCACAAAATATTGTTCGAAGAAACACGGGTGTTAGCGAAGACGGAGGATTATCATCCACGCCCATTACGAGAAGCCATTGAAATATCAAAAAGGCCTAATAACGTCAACAGGGAGGATGGTTAAAACCTCAGCCGGGTTTGGAAAGGGTTCCTGGCCCCTTCAAATGTCCAACGGCTAACGTCTTCCGCCCGGAATTCAAATCGGGCCAACAATCGGGCAACAGACACTATATAAGATTGAGACGAGGCACGGCACACTCATTCTCTTGAAAACGCTCTCAGTAGGAGGAGTGAAACGTCGAGACAAAATGATCAGCACAACGCAGCATTTCCTGAAAGGAAGTCCATTAATTTCACACCTGTATTGAGCTCGCCTACGACATCCTCTTCAAAGAAACCAAATTAAAGGGAAAAGGTAAACGATACCATCCTATGCTAATTCGAGAAGTTATTGAAATCGCTAAAACTCTTACACATATCAACAGAAAACAAGAATCTTCAGTGAATGGAATTTAGTTGGAGGATATGCCAATCAGAAGGCAGCAAGTGAGTAGGATGCCCTGTAAAAGGTCGGCCAATTGGGAAGGAACAGGTAAGTACGACTCCCTTTAAAAAGTCGGTCAAAACTGCAACCCGATACCTTTGACCTCATGACGCCGGTTGAAACAAAGCTGAAACTGTTTTCAACACAAAAACGAGGGGAAAACCCGAAAGAATGGTGAGAACGTGCGCAGAATGAGATTAAAGAATAAGAAAGTATCAAATTTGGGAACAAAGAAGCTCAGAAATTAATCCAAAAATGACGAGAAAAATTTGGGAGCAGCAGGAAATATAAGTGACAACCGTATTAGCGCCTCCTATGAGGGTAAAAGCAAAGATTGCTGGCTCATTAGAGAGCATTTCACGCAGTAAACACCCACGGTAGTGTCGATATTAATATCTATTTTTTTCCTCTCTGAAATCCGACAATCACATGTGTCAGCATTTTGCACGAACGAAAATTTTTTTAATATTCTTCGAAAAAAGGATACCTTTTCTTTTCGCAGGAGCAAAGACGTCGAAATACTCAAGATAATGGCCTATAGCTCCACGACCTTGCCCTCAGAGAAGTGAGAGTGGAGGGTAGTATCGAAAATTGATGCGATTGCGAAGGAAATGAAAAATTATTGGCAAGTGTTACGGAGGATTCTCGCAGATTGGCGGACGTGGGAGGAAAAATGTTATCCTTTTCCTCAATTTGCTTCTCAATTGATTAATTTGCGCACTTCCTCCTCGCCTTTTGCTCCTCTCACTGTTCCCCCATCGGTCCTCACTTATCAACTCAATCTAATTCTCCCACACACACTCTCTCTGTCTCTCAAAATTTCCCCGCATCTTAAATTGCCGAGCAAACACCAATTCCCATCTGTGGGCGCGTGAGAGCAGACCCCCTTTTCCATTAGACTGTCGCTTCCCTTCCACTCTTATGAGAACGGCTCTGCGCGGTGTGTAAACTGGAGAGTGGATGGAAGTGACCGACCAGCCCAGTGGAGCGCCAAGTGTCCAACGGCCATCATTAGCGGCCCCATCACTTCCATCTGCCGGGCCATGCACACATTCCCCTCCCTATATCTCTCTTGAGGGGAGCTTTTGGGACTTGCAACTTGTGATTGGAATTCTAACCATTTTCATACGACGATATTCAGCAAGTATTTGGAAAGCGATGGAATAATTTTAGTCTAATTAAAAAAAACAGTCATTTTCATCAAACAAGATATATCAAAGGTAGCTTAGATTCTCTATACCATAATTTATCACAGATCATGGTTTCAGCAATTCAGCCTGATGTGCATATTCTTATAAATGTTAGTAAGTGAACGTGAGTATAATGGATAACTGATTTTGTCACAGAAAGATTACATTTATTTGCTATGTTTTCATTAAATAACTATTGGAGCTTTCTTATCTCGGTGGGAGAATTGTTGACAATTTGAAGAAATCTGCGGTATTCATCCCAAACTCAAATTGGTCATAACGCTAACAGTCTCCAACCTTCTCTATCTAGGATCCTAGGGTAATAATTGTGTCCAACATTTATTAGTCTAAGGAAAATTCGATAGAGGGACGAACTTGGGTTTAAAAAATCATTTTCCGTATAATTACAGCAGTAGACACGTTATACATTTAATAGATCCTTCCTGTGATATAAAAAAATATCAGCGCAAAACCATTTAAAGGCATGAATCATTTATACAATACACGGACATTTATGGCATAATTGACCTCCGTCCTTCATTGTTTACTTTATATATAAGTGATATAAATATAACTTTCACGCTTTTTAATTTAGCCGGTTTATGTTATTTACTTTTTAGCTTTCTCGTATGATATCTAAAACTATCAATTAGTGGTAGGATCATTTTTACTGCACTTTGCTGGCACCCTGATTAATTCTGACACACTCACTCATAAGAGCAGAGTTAATGGTAGGTAGTACAGAGCAGCAAACTTGGTATATTAGAACTCTATTATGAAACAAATAATTAACTACAGGTATTGATACAGAATTAATTTACTGGGTTAGAAATTTTCTTAAGAGTTAATTCCCATGTATGAATAACTAAAATCTCTTGTATTAAAACGTTTACGTCAACCGTAGGTTTTCAAGAATTTTAGAGCAAAGTTAATAAATTGATTAAGCAAAATTTTTTATTATCAAAATTATCTTGCTATTTAGCTACTTTTAGGGACACTTCAATTTAGGGAAAATTTTGGATCTAATACCATGTTAAAATGTTCACAAAATATACGTAAAATTTAATGTATCCGGAATTAAATTCACTCATAGCAATCTCACGCAAACCAGGAATCGGATACATGGAGAAGGAACGACCAGGGTTTATCGTAATAATTTTTGCAAATATTTTTTCTTGTACTCTCCCAAATAATGTTTTTATTATTCTCATATTTCCAGTAACGCTTTTCTAGTGTCGAGGTTTTGCTCTATCTAAGGCCAAGAAACACTAGATAGTGAACAAAGGAAACTTTCATCTCACAAGATACAACTGTATGGTTACAAACATGAAAAATATTTGAACTCCTGACCTTAACCTTAGCCTTGGATCCGGTCATCCACCCAGTCGACGAGACTGTCGAAGGATAAGAGTGCGTGTTGGTGAAGAGAAAGAAAAGGAAGGGAAATAAGGAATGATTACGGTTATTTATCCAGAGATTATGAAAGTTGAAAAGTTACCCACTTAAAAAAAGGTTTATTTTGTATTATGTTTCACTGACTACTTAAAAATATATCCATTACACTAGTTTTAAGATTCATTAACGGGTACGTAGGTCGGCTACATTACTCACTATGGATAGAAAAAAATATTTGTAATTTTACACAAAAAAGCAAAAATTGTTGTAAAATGGGATAAAATATATAATCATAATAGGGTAGACATGTTGGCATTTAAATACATCTAAATATGAGTCATAATTTTAGTAATTCCTGTTGGTGGAATATTTCTCATATTAAAAGAATCAATAATGTTTAAAGTCCTTTCAGGGTTGCCTGTATCTCATAATGCATCAACCTTGATTAGAAGGATAAGATTAATATACCCATGAAATAATGAAAATACGAAATACAACCGCACGTTTTGTTGAAAAAAATTAGAGAAAAACAGTACAGATAAAATGACTTGGCCGAGAGTCATAATGAACTTACGCAAGGCTTAGCTAACTCAAACAATCAAAATTACGAGAGTATGACTGTAATACGGAGAATTTTAAATTACTCCCAAATCATACACAATAGATTCCACTTGGATCGGTTACATTGAATAGCTATTTATTTAGGACAGATCTGAAAGCACAGAGCCATATCGAAGAATATCCCCGAGTTTTATTTTTTTATGGCTATAATAGTCTTTTTATTTGGAGAAGAAAAACAATCGAAATCACTTTATAAAAACTCAGTGCCTTCATGAAGGAAACCGATTCTGTACAATTTTCCTTTTCTTTATTTAACAACTTCCTACCTTCTCGTTCGACACCTTGTGACCTTGTGCAGATAAAACTTGTTCTTGAAATTCAAGTTACCTCAATCAAATTGCATACAATCGAAAAACGGAGTAGACGTGTGAGATGAGTGTTGCTGACCGTTGCGAGATATTAGTTGCCGAATTGTCGGTTGTCATGTGCCGGGTATATTTTTATTTTCAGTTTTTATAAATGATATTTTGTAGTACTGGTTTTATTTAGAGTTCAAATAATGATTTGAGGAGACAAAAAAATATAGTTGAAGAGATTGATAGTTAATTTTATTTGGCATGCCTACAAAGCTTAACACACACTAATTCTTATTTCTTCTAATTTCTATATTCCTATAGGCCTATTCTCTTCATTTGCCATGCCATGTATTCTAACACCCTCTCTGACATATCCCTGAGTCGACTTGCAAATCAAATGTGTTAATGAAGAAGGGAAATGTCTCTTACATTTGCCTGCGAACTCCAATGCTTTTCAAAGATCTACTGCAGGCGTAGACTCACAACCGCTGATGTGGTATCAAAGCCACCGCTACCTCAAATCCTTTAGCAATCATCAGCCTTCTCTAGGCATATAGGTATCATATCTTCCTCTCAGCTTTCCCGTTATATCGACATTTGCCCTCATATGTATTATTTAACTTAGGAAACAGCACTCACGGATGGAATAGCATAGCTTAAAACACAGATAAGGGTTGATACCAACTCCTAATTTTCCGAATGGGAGAATACCGCAGAATTTTTTATCATTATAAGAAAGTATCACAGACTAACACCAAAAGTGTATTTTCTTGCTTTATGCATATGAATAATTATTTGTTTATTTTTACTACATGCGCAATGGTGTTGCTCGCTTGTATAAGATTATCTTACTATACCTTTATCAGCGTCTCTATCATTTATAAACTTTTAACGGTGTGTAATACCTGGAAGAACTAAATAATTAATCATTATCACCAAGAAAAATACTACAGACAATCCAGTTCCCAGCAGCTGATTTAAATTAGCAGTATACATGTAGAAGAATACAAATTTCGGATGTAAGCAGAATTAAGAAAGGAACAATATGTTTAGTTATATGATTCTTAAATATTAGAATTACGACTTTTCAACGCTAGTGGTGTGGGGATTATTACTTATAATTTGATGGATAAAACTGCTGAGCTCCACTCAACAGCAGAGTGGAAAAAATAAGTGCATATTTATGAGAGACAACTTAAAAACAACTCAACAAAAAGAATACTTAATGAATAAAATCGAGTAATGCGAATGGTAATTTTACCACGGGGCTAGGAAATCACAGAGATCAGCAATGCGAGCATTCTTTCCGAAGGGAAGGTTAAGAGTACACAGCATAAAAGAAGAAGACTCATTACTGATAGACGGCAAATGAAGGATTTACCTCTTGAAGCGACCTAATAACCGTGCCTTCGAGAAAATATAACAAAGACAATGCGACATGATACTGGAGGGTACTCATTAATATCATTCTTGATAAGCATTCCAGAAGAGGAAGTTCTTTGAAGCTTGAACTGAGTATTTTACAGATGGACGACTAGAAACAAAAAAATGTTACCATTAATGCTTACTATGAAATTAAAGTGATTGTGAGATATTGAATGAATCCTAGGAGAAGACAATAAAACAATTAAGGTGGAAGGCAAAATATTTAAAGTTTGTGTATTTACCGTAGAATTATTTTTCTACACCCTGAAAAGCGCGCCTCTAATCAGCAAGGAAACATTAATATTTTTGACAATGGAAGCCAATTTTTCTTCGGAACGGAGCCAGCTGACGTTTTGTCATCTAGGGTTTCAAAATGATCGAAAAAAATTCACCGGCAGTGCCCTCGATAAATAATGACAATTCTCACTATACCTAAGTCTAAATTCACCAAATTTATCAGTCGATAATTCGATAGAAAAAAGTTCTAATAGCATGATTACTATAAAGACTGGATGTATGTAATATTTTAAGGAGTATCATAAATAAGCGTATGAAATTAACAGCCAGAAATATTTTCGTCAAAGGAAATGGAGTTATTTTCGGTATTACAAAATACATAATTAACAAAATTACTTTTAAATGATTATTTGCGTTAATTTTTATATAGATAACAGAAATATGATTCTACAGGCAGGAGTATTTGCCTTTTACAGGGTAGCTCCAAGCTTTGAGTGGTGGGCAATGTTTCTTAATTCCATATTTTAATAAGACTTTTCAGAGCACTAACCTTTCGTGTGCAATACGCAGCATTTTCTCAGCAAAATTACAAAACAGCACTGTAGGAGAATTATTTCTCATACGACTAGTACATCTAGAGATATGAAGATACTATACATTTCGTTTATAAATAAATTTAAAAAGAAATTATTTAAATATTGTAAATGAAAATTATAAGTCTAGCATCAAACGTTTTAGCATAAACCTATCATTGTATAGCTTTGAAATTTCCGAAAACTTCTATTACAGCTCACGCACTGAAAAAAAAACGACTGCAGACGTACCGCTTACCTCACTCAGGAGTGAACTATTTTCTAATCGTTCGCAATGTAAATGAACACGCAGGCACGGCTAAACCGTTACAGCAATTATGATTTTTCGTATCATGGGGAATCATTTTTCAGAAATCCAGCATTTCCAAAATTCAGCATGCCGATCACGGAAATGATACAATCATATTAATGTTTCTAAAATGCAACCTTACTTTTTTACATAGGTCAGCTATTATCTCGTGTCTAAATTGTTGCTAATATCGCTGCACGTCATTTATTCTGATTCATCAGTATTGCTGATCTCAATTTATGAAAGTTTCGAAAAAAAAATATTTGAATGCTTTCGTAGACAACTTCAACGGAATTCTCTTAAATACCTGGGTCCACGCAATTGATGGTAGAATTTTCGTAAGATAAATTACGATCTATTTATTTCAATGACTATAATTTAAGCTTTGTTTAAATTTTTTAAATTAATCTTTTCCATTTTAATCCTTGTTTAAACAAGTATTCTACATAATTTATAGCTCAAAATCGCTGGCTCCGGATAATTTTCAATAAAAAATAGGAAAATTTCATCATTTTTCATTGCATAGATGTTATTAACACCGAAATATGGGTTTAAACCGACTTTTTCATGCTCAGCATGCTAAAGCAATTACTCTTTGACTTTTTTCAAATCACTTAATTTTTATGTGATTTAAACACATTTCTAGAGAGTTTAAACATAAAAGAATCGAGTTTAGTATGAGACTGTGTCCCCCTAACCAACTTCCCTCTCCCTTCATTAATTCCAATAATTATGCAAAACAAGAATGTGAATTTAAAATAAAAAGAGCATGGACATTAGATTTACTCTGAATGCACGTGCGGACAGAGAGAGCCACGTAAACCCAGTTAGACCAATTCTTTCACCAGCCAGGAATTTCGAGAGGGGTAAAAAGAAAAATGCCCGTGCCCGCGTGTATATTTTTAAACGCCCTCGAAAAAATGTTTTAAAAAAATAAATCTTTTGAGGGGGATAAATGACACGAGGATACCAAATGGCGAGGTTGATGGGAGGGAAAAGGAGAAAATTAACACCGATGCGGACCTCGTTATGAAACTTTGTATTTATTTTCCGCCTTTTTCTCTCGCTCACCTCACCTCTCCGACATGGCACTGTTGGCAATCCTAACGAGTTGAGCTACATTTGACACGGCGAAGGGAGAGAATGGCGCCGGTCAAAAGAGGAAACATTATTATTTTTTCGGAGTGAAGTAAAGGAACGGCGTGCGAGTGGAAGGAGGAGGATTTATGGAAAGGTGACGGCTCACGGCGCGAGAGGGAGATCTGTTTTGGAGGTGAAGGGTGGTGAATCAGCTGAGAAGAAGACGTGCAAACGGGAGAAATAATCAGAGCTGTGGCAAAAATAAGTAGTTTAAATGCGAACTTAAAAGAATAAAAAATTACCGAGTGGCCAAAGTGTGCCTATTTTCAACACCACGGGACGTCTTGAAGACGGCCCCGCAGGATAAATCACCTCGGACCGGAATCGACCACACCATGAAAATACGCAGACTAACACATTTCCCCGGCTTCTTAATCCACGTTGCAGTTGAGGGGGATTTAAGTCAGTTAAATTCTCATCAATATTTTTAAGAGAAGAAATATATGAAATGGATACAACGTTTAAGGTTTATCAAGAAAGATATGACTCTTCTCCCGAAAATAGGAAATACTGCCTTGACAGATTGATTATAGGCGTAAATTACAGACATCCTTATCTCACTGCCTCATTGCAGAGTAAAATAATAGCAGCGTTGCATTATGAATGTATTTAAAGTAGATTTTTTAAAATATCTGTTCCATATTCATCACATGTTGTCATAGACTTTGTTGACATTATGCTAACTATTAGTTCGGGTCATGCTTAAAATTATAGACTATTTGTTACTGGACGTAAGTGTTATCAATGGGGTGAATACCTCAGTTTATTATCTTTGGTTTTAATTACGAGATTGTTTCTAAACATAAGTTAGAACAACAAGCCAAGGTTTTGTCTCAGGACCTATAAGCAGGGGACAATAATGGTTAGGTAAATTTGCAATTCCGAAAAATGAAATCAGTTCTTAAAATGCCATCTTTGAGGCAAATATGATGATGAGTTGATATAATTACTGAAATGAAAAATGAGTAAAAATGTATCTAATCTTGCAGCTAAGTGTCTAAGTGACATAAGTTATTTAATAACTTAAGCTTATTACTTTTAGGTCTGAAATTACGATTTAATTTAAGAAATACATTGAATATGCCTGTTTCGGACAGGTAGGGCCAACACTCTCGACTAACCAATAACCCGTCAAGCTCTGCCAGGAGATTAATTTTCTTCCGGGCTCATTTTGGTCTGTGTGTGTGTACGTTAGCTGTTAATAGTGCACTTCGATGCAAAGATCTGGGAGGATGTTTTGTGGGTGTGCATTCAAAAGCAGGTCACTAAAGCCTAGAAAAAATATTAACAAACTTTAACCAGAGCCACGATTGCGCAATTTGAAGGTAACCAGAATAATGGCATAATAACTTATTGTAGAAGAGTATAACCTGCAAACGCTATGCAAATATATCCTCACGCAGTGAAAAACTAATTCTTTCCGGTGAATAGCGAGTGTAAATTCTTTCCGAGTATCATTCCGGTTCAATTCCTCCACGTCATCAAACCATTTTATGGGCATCACGCTCATCGTCATCCATATTATGACCATCAATCGCATGCTCTGATGGTGATGATGAGCAAGTCGCCCATCGAAATGCAGGATAAAATGGAAAATATACTCTGAATGTGATCCGAGAAGAGTTCATTTTCATCATCCAAAGGGCTTTTGAAATCTGGGAAAATTGAGGAGATATTCCCAAATCCTATTGAAATAAAGAAAAATTGAGGTATTTTTCAAGGAACTAGAAATTTCAAGTTTTTCCAGTTTTCGAGGACTTGAATGGTTGGTGAATTCTACCGAAAAAGTGATGCGTAGGGATAAGGTTTCAGGTAGAGAGAGGGATGGGTTTCGTTCTAGAGCGCCGATTTGGAGTGGGGAGGGGTTGGAGCACAGACGCCGTCGGACACACAAAGCAAGAGAGATACGTGCTGCGAGGTGGATACCGAGTGCGGGAGTTGGGGAAAACGGAGGAGAGGAAGGGATGGCAAGAAAGAGGCGGAGGGGGAAGTAGACGAACGAAGGTGTGCGTGCTTGACCCCTTCAAGAATTTCCTCCCAACCCCCATCTCCTCCTACGACATCCCCACCCCCGGCACCCCAGGTTGCGTTCGGCCGGCCCTCGGCATGCAAGCGCCGCCATACGATACAACAAGGTACGAAATAACGGTACTCGAGCTTCAGTGACGGTGCAACATTCGTGAAAGAATTAATTCCACGGTAATGTACCGACCTAACCACAATTTTCAAATCGAAGGGTATTTATACAAATCCGAGAGGTAGCATGATAGAATAACTCCCTTGAGTAATGATATCTTGCACAGTAATAATTTAACATTGAAAGTATCAATATACAGTTCCACTAAGTTTAATTTAAAAAACGAAGAGTTATATAATTAAATAACGCCATCGATGAAATCTTAAACACCGTCTTCCTGCAGAAAATGCCTCCTATTTGAAAAAACTATATTCCTATATTTTATTAGGTACTTTTGATGTATATAACAGTATTTATGCCAATGAAAGAACTATACTACCAGATATATTTCACTTTAAGGTAGTACATCGCTTAGTTAAAAGAATAACTTACGAGAAGATGAAATATTTTAGCCAAAAATATCAATTTTTCAACAAAAAAATTATACTGGCATAATAAACGGAATTACGGAGTGATAGCTTTATCTTTATATCTACTACAACTACGATGGTTTCTCAGTTTTTCACTCACTCCCTACTCGTTTCATTTAAACTGCTCTCAAAACATCCCTGCTTTCCCTACAACGCTCCACGAGCCTTTCACGAATTTCTCCTCACTCCTAACTTCCCGTCCCACCACTCACCAATCCCTTCCCCACACTCTCCACTGTCGCAACTTACCCCTCCTCGGCCTTCTTATCCTTCTTCTCCCACTCTACACCCGAACCCAAAACCCATTCGAAATGCGCCTAAACACTTCCTATCTCCTCGAGCTCTACACTTCCTCCAGTTCCGTTAACGTGCCACCGCGATCGATAACGCTTGCCCGATCGTTTTATTTTGATCAACAGTTAGTTTCCAGGTTAACGCTTCCGCACAGCCGCTGACCGCTCGAAACGCGACTGATGTCAATACGCAGTAAAAACGCACGAATGGCCCGTTAAGTTTTTAAGAGCAATCCAAAGGCAATCTAGCCGACTGCTTTTATGAGTCGCACGAGGTCAACTTGATACGTATCCGAATTTCGCTCTGTGATAGTTGCATAAGTTTTTACGTCTCCGATATACCTGCCATTTAATCTCAAGTTTTGTAATCTGTACTTCAACTCACTGCAGTACGAGCATTGAGGCTTTACAACTTTTATCAATAATTTGATTTATTTTAATATTCCAATAGACATTTCATTAGACAGTGGACAATATATTTCCTAAACTCATTTCTAATTCATTTTAATGTACTTAAATTATAACCGATATTCCCAATCTTCGAACGCCATGAACTCCAAAATCCCACAACTGATGCGAAAAATATTTGGTTGTCATGTTCTAGAAGACCTAGAAATATAATTGAGGTATAATGATGTATCCCACAATAGGCACCTATATGGGCCCGTTTGTTAAACCATAGGCACCTATATGGGCCCCTTCGCTAAAAAAGGTTTACTTCCATAATTAAAGCATTGGAATATATCTAGATTTCTTATAATCCTTATAATTTAACTAGTTGCACGAAAGATATTGGCTTAATATTTTTGCATCGGATGAATGAAGATATTAAGATTTTTATTAATTCATTTCATTTTGGTACTTACATTACCTTTGCCTAAAATTTTAGATTTTTGCTCCAAAACCGGTAGGTTTTGCTGTATCTAAACAATGGAAATATTAATCACTTTACAGCCATATTGTAGTCTTTAAATGGAAACATCAATGCTCAAACAATTTCCAGTTTATATTAAATGGTAAAAATAACAGACCTACAGCCTTACATGGATTTATATTTTCCACTTTTTGGGAGAATTCATGTAAGTAGAACTTATTGATCAAATACAACGTAAATTATTTTGCCATCTTCCAGTGAAAATTCAACAGAACTTAAGCGATAGCTTCAACATGACAATAAACGAGTGAAATTATTGACGAGATACCTATATTACCGAGTGACACATTATTTCATATTCACCATTGAACGCATCTTCATTTTAATCATTTTCTTTCGTATGAATACTCATTATATGAGAATAAATGCTAACATATCTCTAATCCTACACTTAACCTCTAACACCGGTTATGGAATATTACATTTATGTAATATAACCAAGTACACATGTTTTTTCTCTAGAAAAACATAATATGTAAATGTAGCTATATAATCTCAGAAGGCGAAAAACAAGTCCACGAGGAAGGTTAAATGAACCAACAGTTTCTTAATGCTTTGTTTTCTCAAGTTTTATCTCACGTCATTTGTTGTCACGAATGCCGTAAACATTAAAATTTAAAAAAACAGATTTAAATCTATAATCAGGGGCATACTCACATCTGCAGGCCTGTTTGTATTCTTCGAACTGCACGAAAGTAGTTTATCACATGAAATCAGAGTATATATCCTCTTGAAAATGCTATACAAGGTTATCAATGAAATGAGTTTTCTTCAAAATTCACCGGTGATATTTTATCTATCAGAGAAAACAGCTTCTTAAAAACCAATCGATCTCAAGTGAAAGATTCATATGTCTTAGAGATCAAAATGAAAGCTATCCTATTAGCACGAGCTTAGGTTTCTCGCTCGCTGGTTTTAAGTCCTCCACGAACGTTTTTTTCTCCCAAGAGTTACGATCCAGATACCTTCTCCCGTACACCAAGTGTCAGGGCGAGCATGTTACAATCTTCGGAATAGTTCCTGGGAAGAAAATGAACGCCTAGAGCTCCTTCGCCGGGAGTAAATCGATTCCCACGATCGTGTTTCCCTTCCCCAAACCTTCGCCACACACCAGCAAACCTCTCTCCCGCAATGCTGAAATTTAATAGCTCACTTTTGCCTCGGGCGTCGCGTCGATTTCTTCAAAATTCCGAGCGGCCAACGAGCAACCGAAGGCAAGACGGTGCGGAATCATAACATGGAGGTACTTTAACATCTACGTACCGCTCCACCCCATGGAGGCGTCGAAAACAGAGTGGCGCAGCTAATCCGCATGAAAATAATATTTATTGAAACTTCTTCTCAATATATTTATTAATGCTACCTTTTTCAAAATGCATTGACTTTTTAAGTACCCATACCCTTAGAGTTTTCTTTGCTACCCAGTTTTTAATTCCGTGATATTCTTTTTAAATGCTAAATCTTGCGATTCACACAAGAGTGTCATTCTCATCGACGGGATATAAATAACTTGTTACGCATGAAGTGAATTCATAAAAGTTAATTCTTTTACCCTAGTGTTAACTTCTAGCAGTCTGCCTCCTCTCTAGGAATGGTACGAACATTTATTTTTCTTATGCGCACACCTGCCAATTGGCTAAAAGAAGCAATTTAATTAAATTTAAAAATTTGTCTAATATATTATTAATTTTTTTTCTCTATAGTCTGACTGTAACTTAATTATCTTTACTTTAGAGATTGACATAAAGTCTGGTAATTCTAATGAAAATGAAGTGGTGACGAATGTTTTACATCCGTTTCAAACTCTAGGTACCTTTCGAAATTGGAAAAAATCGGTTTCAACAGATTTACCATTTTACCCAAAATTCTAAATATTTACACTTACGTTAAAAATATACATTGCAAATAGCAAAACTTACTTTTCACAACTCCCAACCCCAAGTACGCACACTCTGAATGCAAGAGTTTGCAACTACTAGTAGATTTATAGCCTAAAGGGATTACTAGGCATCGTATGGATAGAAGGGAAGATCTGGACCAATATTCTACTGAATACCCTACACCCTATTCTACCTATCTACATAATACCCTACGAGCCGCCGCATGGACGTGTGGCAGAAGGTGTTAGGTTGCCAGCCGTGTAAAGGTGTAAGTTTTTTGGAGATGAAATGGTGACATGTATTATAGGAGTGTATTTAGTGGAGCTCAATTTTTATTGTGGTCGCTAATTGTTCGCGGAAAAAACTATTTTTTGTATCTATCTGTTCGGAACTGTATCTCCCTTATTTTATCGCATATGTCAAACCTTGAGATGCAGTGAGGAGTCATAGTAATATTCTCTATGTCGCTCTGAAAAATATCAGATCTGAATTTATCAAGCAACCTAAGCCTAGCGTGTAGCCTCAGAGTCTCTAGGGGTTCCCACCTTAATCCCTCTAAAAGTTTTTAAACGAAGTGCGCTGCTTTCCTTTGTATTTTAATAATTTTTTGGTCAAATCTATTTAACCAGGGTCCCAAATGCTCGCGGTGTAATCAAGGTGTGGCCTAACTAGAGCGAAGTAGCATCTCTCTTTCACTTTTTTATCCATGGACCTTCCTATTATACGTTTTACAAAATCTAGTTTCTATAATGCTGCGCCACATATGCTATGCTTGACTTCTGATATATCCCCACGATATATCAGAAGTTAAGATTATGTCAAGATATTTCACTGTGTCTGAAGATTTTATGTTTACTCTACCCACACAGTATTCAGCAAAATCGCATAATCTGCATATTTCTTAAAATCTGAAAAAACGGAAGTTGGTTGATTATGACTCATTCTACGGTGTAAAGTAAATTTTATGGGATGTCAAGGATTAAAATAATTTCATAAACATGGACATTTTTTCATTTGGAAAGCAGAATGATAACCTTCACTCTACGGAAAGGATAGAGATGAGCGGTTTGAGTATCACTTCTCTGAAGGCTTCATGATCATCGACTTTGGAGCAAGCTAAGAAAACGTTGAAAAATAGTTGGAGTAATTTCGTGGACGCAGTCAAAATATAAATATTTCGATTATATTGTCGTGTCCCTGGCCATCTCGATGGCACAGTGCACGACGAAGCAAGGGGTTACTTTATATTTTTTTCATTTTCCGAGGTGATGTCATGTATCTAGCCAGTCTTATGGCTCAGCGTATTACAAAGCAAGGGTCCAAGGAGTACTTTTCCATTGCCTGAGTAATCTTCAAATCGGACCGCAATATCCGTCCTGATGCAAAACATGAAATGACCTGAAAAGCCTTCTTCATGATATATAAAAAGTACGTATGATGGTTCTGCGAGAAACTACGCAATTCGCTCTTCTATTTGACTTGAGACCATATGGTCACACATTTCAATACTTGCTTAGGATGTCCGAGACACGCCCAAATCAACTCGGTAACTGATCAAGGTTGACTGAAAATAGGGGCAGGGGACAATAACGTTCCTCTTCTTTTATGAAAACTCAATTGAAGATATTAGTAAGCAATTAATACAAATTCAAGGATATCAAAATATATTTGGGCACAAATTTTGGCACAAAGTGGGGATTGTGGGTACGCAATCAATAAAGGATTTAGTCCGCCTATTTAGTGCCTCATCATGTAATTGCTTCAAATTTTTAAATGTGTGTGGGAAATGTTTCCTCAAATCTGTTTTACGCTCAATCTCTCTGATTTTGACACTTCCGTTGACTTTTGAAACGTGAGTTTGACAATTTTAACATCCAGTAATATCAATAAACCTGGGAGGTGTGCCTATGAAAGAAGGTAGTGAAGGGTAATGCTGGAGGGCATAGTGTCAGATATTGTGGTAAACGAATATATAAACTACCTACATCTACAAAAAACCTTGCAAGCCACCGCATGGGCGTATGGCAGGGGGTGTTAGGTCACCAGCCGTGTAAAGATGTAAGGTTAAGGGAGGTGAACTGGTGACGTGTATTATGTGGAGCTCAGCTTTTATTGTGGTCACTTTATATGTGTTGATAGAACGAGTTTTTTTTACCTATACGGAAGTATCTCTCTTATTTTATCTATACGGAACTATAGCTATGCTATACGGGAGAATTGACGATAAAAGGACTCATTGTGGTAACATGTGCAAAAACACGATGTGTATGGACTTTGTTTATAACGCACTTGAAGGGAGAAAAATTAGAGTCTCACCAGGAAGACGAAAAAACAAATATCAAACATGAACAAGAAGTTACCTGGGAAAAAAATTACTGACTATGCAAAATGATGGATTTTTGCACGAAAAAAAATGAGATGGCACGTGACCGGAAGGTAATGAAGCCTGGCTTTGACCAATCACTCCTTTGAAACGCTGATGATGTTTAAGTGACACGCCTTCGCTGCCAAAAGCATTAACTCGGTAAACTTCGGCGTGATCGCTCCCAATTTGCCACGGCACACTTCATACTTTATCTCCAGACGCCCACTGTTTCTCCCGCCTACACACCTGCGCTCGCGCCATCCACTCCCACCCGCCTCTATGGGGGCGACCGGCACAAGCTGCGGCCGTGTTCCTCAATCCATTGCGAGCACTCTTAAGTCACCGGTCATACCGACCATCTCGTGACTCATAGCGGCACTGTCTCCCTCCCTCAGTCCCGCCAGGCTAAGGACGTCGTTTGACTACAACGCCTCAACGGATGCAATCCACGCTACCATCATGGTCACACCCAAAGACTGAAAAATGTAGTTAGATGACCTAAATATCCATTCAACGACGAAGGAGATGACAAATAGCTGATATGAGTTTGTGCCTTGATATGAGGTAGTTTTAGCGATACAATATTTACATTAAAACCAATTCCAGAAATTCCAAACCTAGTAAACAATAAACTTGATTTGGTCTCATATTAAATAAAACTCTCACCCGTTCACTGATGCCAAAAACTAGCCTCTTGCAGCCATGTTTTCCGAAAGATTTGCCAAAAAATACTAATTATTTTGAAAGAAAAGTGCACTTTTGCACACAATGTACATTTATGCACTCTAGAAGGAGATTACAAAAAAATAAGGAATTTATTACACCTGGCTCATGTCAAGAAATCACCTCTAAGCAGTTTATTCATTTCCTCAATTATATTTAAAAAGTAATCATAGACTTACTGAGGAAAATTAATTAAAATAAGGATTTTTAAACATACTGCATGAAAAATATTCAAGTTATAGACATACAAATTTATTTATTGAAATTACTGAGAATTTCAGCCATACGACAGTGTATTATGGCACTATTAATATTATAATGTTTACTTTATGCTTCCAAAAGCTGCTAAGATTATAACTTAAAATTCGTACCGTCTGTATTATGACTACGGTAGTATTTCGCTTGAACTGACTTAACGCTATTGTTTTGACACTTTGACGGTAAATATTGAAGTCTATACTCACACTTGTAAATATTGTGCGTAGAAAGTACTGCTACCATTAGGGTATTCCATAGGGTAAGATAGGTATGAATGGTAAGGTATGAAAGAAAGAAAAACTCTGGTACATTTTTGAAGACCTCTGTCTACCTACACAGCTGTCATTTTCATCTCAACATCCTACCTCGTCTCTTATTACGGCCCTCGCTTATTATTAAGTGTATATATCCCGCGACAGAGTACCATATGGCTGGTTGTATAAAAATATAGCAATGAAATCGATAGTTTTGAAATATACTACGAGATCCAAATAATTGCAAAGTAGGGTATCAGGAATTTGGTTATTTTTTCCACGTCAGCTCCCGACGGCTATCGCAACGATATTTTTTCATTCTCTTACTAACTCTACTAGCACCCATGTACAATTAAAATCCACTATGCAAACTGTAGGCATTCAGCATGACTTAATTAACTCGTTGATGGTTTCTCATTAGCTTTTCAAGCTGGTAAATACTCCTTCTAACGATTCCCTATCAATCTGTTACCTTGGTTGCCTGTTTGGCTCAAAAGTCAACACCATCTACTAGGTCAATAGACTGATAAAGCCATCAAATACTTCTGCAATCATTGTAAGAGAAATACTATGGATGCGCTATCCGACTTAAAATAATTGGGGATAAGCATTACCATCGTAAGCAAGAGAAAGCGTGTACTTTGTTATCCGTACCCGAACTAACAATATAGGAATCGAGCGCACTAAATTTCTTGAAATTTGGTAGGAATAGAGAGAAAAAGAGAAAAGCAATCACATACTACCACCACAACACGATGCCGTCAAAGGTGTAACAAATTATCCCACGGCAAAATGTTGATGGAACATATAAAAAGAGAAAAAAGAGTCAACATCGCAAAAATAAGAAACAAATTTTCAAACAAACAAAGAAGGAGATTTATATCGGCTCTACTGGGCTATTCACTTCGCAATGCATCAGCGCACTCACCTTGCATTTGTCACTGACCCTGCGCATGAGGTAGCGTACTTCAAACCTGTTCGGGGGTAGTTGTGCAATGGTCAACAAAAGAACTTAAATACTATCGTACACGATATTGTTGCTGGTGTGGATTTTTCAACATGAATAAATACGGATATTTTAAAGTATATAAGTTCTCTGTGGTAAAAAGCTAATCTTGTTAAACGCTAAATTTGAGTGAATTTGAAAACTATGTACAAAAAATTGGGCCGTGGCTGTTGGGCAACCACAGAATTCTACCAACGGGCTGGTTACCAAACTTTTTCTCAGCGTCACATCTTCCCATTAATAGACGTAGGTGTGAGCTGAATGTATTCCGAACTAGGTTCACTTCAACACCTTGAATAAAAAGCTCCCAAAGTCAGCATTTCGGTATCTGAACCCTGAACCAACGGGATGGGAACCCAGCACTCAAGGCCAGCACCAACCCAATCCAACGGAGTAGAAGATGGAAGTTGGGGGGAAAGAGAATGAGAAAATCCTCACTAAATTCAGAAGGGGGGATTTTGTTCTCGGGAGATGTGGGGTGACGGACACATGGGAGGTAGGGGAGGCATAAAAGGTTGGCGAGCATGAAGGAGGCAAAGGAGGAGACAGGCTGAGCAGGCAATGGGTGTTGGGAACGGGTGGCGAAGGTAAAAACTGTTCCGAGCTGAGAAGGCTTGCGTGACGAAAAAAAAAAGAAAACAACCAACGGCCGGGCCGAGAACTGCGAGAAGTGGAGGAGGCGGGTGGTGTGGGCGAGCGGGAGGGTTAATGGTGAGGGAGGGGGAGAGAGGTTAGGGAGGAGGAGGAGGTTGAACGGTGAGGCCGTGGTGTGAGGATCGTGACGAAGGTGAAGGGCGCCAGAGGTTGAGCGCGACAGCCTAGATGAGGACGTGGGAAATGGGAAGGGAGGAGATAAAATAAAAAGAACGCTTTAGATAAGGGATGTTGAGGAGGGAGTCGGTGGATAGTGGTCGGGGCGACCAAGCAGGTGAGTGGGAGGCTTCTTGAGGGAGAGTGGGGAGGCGGCCGAAAGAAAAGAACACTGGGAGGAGGAAGGGGTTTAGTGTGTTTCGATAAGACTGGGAAAAAAGAGTGGAAGTGCACAAATATAGGAGAGTCGAGATTATATTTCGGATGTTTCCGTTGGAAATAGAAACAAGAATAGAGCTATAGAGGGAAATGGAGAGAGAGATATAAAACTAAGGGTCAGGAGGTCTCTCAGATGGTGAATCATTCCCGGCTGGTATCCCGTAGTTCGATTACGAAGGTGGATTTTTATGAATGAGAATCGAATACAATTGATTTTCCAGAAGAAAACTCTGGCTTTTTCAACATTGAGAATCAATTTATAAGATGCGTATACAATTTGTGGCCTTATTGAATTAAATTGACGTTTTTCCGTAAGAAATCCGGCATCTTATTAACGTTTACGTTAAAATTGCCCACAAAAAACACTATCCTACCAAACTTACAGCAGGGGAAAAACTAAAGTCTCCTCGAACAAAATCATACCATCGTATTGGTTTAAAAATGAGAAATCTTCAATCCTATACCATTTGAACAAAGAAAAATATGAAACTACAACGGTTGTAACAAGTACTACTACTGAGGTACTAACATAGTTAAACATGAATAATATCGTGATACCGGATTGAATTAATAGTTTCACGTAAGCAACTAAAATGGATAATTCTTCTAACTCAAATAATAATATACAACGGATGGACAGAAAAATGGTATTGAAATAAATGCTTCAATATCCTTATTCTAGATCGATGGTGCATAAGTGTGACAACTGGATATTTATTAAACATATCATTATAAGATGTCCAATAAGGGATGGAGAATAGCAGAGAAAATTGTCCTAAAAATAAAAAATTGTTAGGCCAGTCGGCGTAATGGCCCAACACTATAACAATTTTAGGTGGTTGGGTTGTCTCTGTGGTAATTTTTTATTTAGGGCTGCTACTGCATCAATTATGACAGCAAATAGGATTTTAACTGCCGATAACTCATGTGAACCCAGTATTAGATTATTAGTATCATATCAGGCCATGCCTAGAACTTTCCTTTTTCCTATCCAACAATCGAATCAATTATGGCCGTAAAAGTAAAAAAATTACAATATAAGCGGCAATTGATCCCCTTGAGCGCTCTTCCGCAATTTCCCAATAAGTAGTCGATATTTTTGGCCCATTAAAAAGATGAGCTACTACATTTAATAATGAGCTCAAGTTGATTGGATTATAAGGAGAGAGATATCTCGCTTAAAATACCTAAAACGATATGGCATTCAGGCTCCAACACTTGACCGACCACACCAGCCTTATCGTATTTGTCGAAAGAACGGTTCCTGTTACTTACTCATGATCCAAAAAATCGTGTAAGCCAGGCGGTTGTTTTTCGAGGACCGTGAGTCATTTTTATTTTCGAGCTATTTGCGACCAATTAACCAATTTTCAGCTTCACATTTTTTTCACTAGAGTTAAGCGCATTTTCAGCTAAAAAGCACGATAATAGCTACCATGAATAAGGTAGAAAAATGGCAGTTAAAGAAAGAAGTAGCGATATTCTTCTGCTGTTGATACTTGAATTTCATTTAAATTTCATCTCAACTTCGATGAGTTGAAAGAAGCATGAGGTTAACGTATTATTGCAATGCTAAAATAACTTGACTTTTCGTGGCTGAAGTTCTTAGTATTTTCTTGTTTTATATATCTTGTTTTACCTTAAGATTTTACTGCGACTCATTGTATTAATGAGGTACGCTAAACACGTCTTTTGAACCGAAAGTTTTGCATTTTTTTAGTTAATACTGTGATTTTCCTTGTTAAATGAAAAATAATATTTTTGATAAAATAGCCAAGGAAACTTACGAAAAAAATATCGATACATTTTCATCACGATTAATGTGTATTATGTGTTCATGTACAAAATTAAATACTATCTCCTAGTTGTCATGAAGTATCAGCATCAGTAATACAAATCAGTAATGCCTCAGGCAACATACTGCATGCTCGCCTAGTTACACATTGTTTTCCTGACCGCTTTTTGGTCCGAGGCCAAGGGAGGTTAAGGGCTTGTCCTTGAGGTTAGATGCATGATGCATGTCTGGTGCGGAATCACCTCGTCTCACGCATCCTTGTAGTGGCTTGCTCCCTATTTCTTAGACGTAGATGAATGCGTAAAAATCTCCAATTTTTTTAGTTATGCCACTTTGTACCACATGGCCGCATCGCATTCGATGAAAAAGCCCTCTACTTTTTGGGAGAAATCTAAAAAAAGAATTAAGGGAAGTGGTCGATAATTTTGGCTCATTTAGAAAGATGAGCAAGAAAGTTTAATAATGAGCTGAAATGGATTGAATTTAAGGAGAGAGATATCTCGCATAAAATGCCTAAAACGATACAGTATTCACGCTCCAACACTTGACCGACCACACCAACTTCGACCTTCACAGGGGGGTCGGGGAGAGTGGGCGAAAGGTGTAAATTTCCCCGCCGTCCTGCCCGGGGGTTGGAGGGCGACGCTGGCAAGGGGGAGACGCAAGGGATAGCGTAGGAGAAAGCACACGGTATAAAGTGACGAGTTCGGCCGGAGAGTGGCGTGAGAAGGAGAGAGGGAGAGGGAGAGAGAGAGAGAGAGAGAGAGAGAGAGAGAGAGAGAAAGAGAGTGAGGAGCAGAAAGAGGAAGGAAAGTGTGGATAGCGGACAAATTTGAGTGAGTGAGAGGACGTGATATTGCGAGAGATGGGGTTTGGCAAGTAGATGTGGGGGAACAAGAGAAAGGGAAAAAGAATACGGGAGAGGGTGAGACGAAGGCAGAGTAAGAAGCAGAGTAAGAGGCATTCAAAGGTGTGCGTGCTAGTCTTCGAGGAGGAGGCGGAAAATGAAGAACGAAAGGTTCAAGTGAAAGGGGCTAGGAACAAGGTGATAGCTTGGCAAAGATGGAAGAAAAAAGCTCGAGAGAGCGGTGGAGTGGAGCCACTGAAGAGAGAGGGAGGAATGAAGAATAAGAGGATGGCCCCACGTCAGAGGAGGACCGACATGAAGTACTGTACTATCCATCTTTTGTACTTGCTCAACCTCATTTTATTTATTAATTAGTACTACTATGAAATCGCCTAGCCTGCATGGCATGCATCGACCCTTCTCTTCCAACTATAGATTTGTACGGAATTTAATGAAAAAGTCGCCATTTGAGTGCTATTAGACGAACCTAACGCCATTGCATAAACAAGGAATGGAAGTTAGGGTTTCATGCTTTTAAGCATTTATGGAGGGTATATCCATCAGTACCGTATCTGTTGCTATCACCAAGTACGAAAAGAAAACGCCCTTTTCATCTCCGCAATTTTTTGTTTTTCTTTGTAGGAGAATACAGACGTTAAGAAAATAACGAATGTCTCTTACACACTTTCCAACTTGTCGTAACATATATTCTGCTTCATTAGGGCTATATAATTGACTCTCATACCTAAGGAATTGACAATTTATACTTTGTAAAGTATTTTGTATTCTTATTTAATCTTCTCCTGGCTTTCCGAGCGAACGGACGTGCTTGGAAGACCTCTCCCAAGAACTAGTTATTCCCCTCAGAAGACAGAGCACTTCTTCTACCTGTGCTGTGTACCTCCATTGCCCGTCTGCCTGATCATTACCGTAGTTCCTAGTGATCTACATCATGATAATAACGCGCCAACCACCACTAGGGTGTCTGGTAGATTTGGTGGGTGATTCCACACCAGTCATGCACCACACGTCCCAGTCCAAATCAGTACCTCTCATGTTTTCTCAGCCGCTAGGTGCAGACCAAAGAGCAGGCATTGAATAATGCGCGGGTAGACGCGAAATGAAAAGAGTTCTATATAGACGAACATGATAACATGCAAATAGAAGAAAAGTTGGAGTAATGGTTGTCATTATCCATGTTATTATTTATAACTTACTACATACTTAATCACGCAGAAAACCAAATCATGCCATACATTTCAAGCAGGGCGAGTTATAAATTGTGATTATGGGTCATTAAGCACAATTGCATCAATATTACCAACCAATATCTTTCTATTACAACTGCATTTCACGTTAGAATGTTCTTTATATATAACTCTCCAAGTTTCTGGTCTGACCGCGCATTTTTCACCCAACTACTTTTTGGTCTGCGCTTAGCGGCCGGAGGATCGCTCGAGGTTCTGGTTTGAACTAGGATGAGTTTTGCACCCCTGGTGTGGAAGTCTCCCATGCCATACATCCTATTGACAGCTTACACGGAATTTATGGGATGTTAAAGATATATTTTATGAACAATATAGGCAGTAGTCAATCATCCACGAGTATTTTCTAAGAATTAAGGACCATCTTTATCATAATACCTCCAACTCTACAGTGAATGAGTTCAGCATGTATTTTTTATGAAAGTGCTGTAAAGAAAACTTCGTAAGCGTAGAGAAAAAGATACTAATCATTTCATTTAAAAAAATTATAATCAATTATAGAGCCTTGAAAAGTTAAATAGATGTAGTAAAATATACATGAATGAGCAAAAAGTCTATTATATAACCAAGACCTATCATTCCCAGAAAACGTTAAAGAAAAGTGACATTATAACATGTACAGGCTCTAACAAAGATGGGAGAACAAGAAGATAAACGAGTTTCCTGGACGTATTTGGTGGTAGAAGTGAATCTGACACTTCGTGACGAATTTAATTTTTTGGAGTTTATCTTATCACACATGCACGTTACTGCATACCCTATCATTTGTGCAAAAGATGACTTGCGATTTATCCTTTTTCTTGGACGTTCACCGGCATTTCAATAAAATTTCTCACAGATAGTGTCCTTTCCATTTAATTATATGCTAAATCAACTGTCCCAAGATTACGACGGTGATTCCACAGTGCTTTGAAAAAGCCAAATATGTACGTATTGCTTGGGTTGATTATTTTACATGCAAAATAGGAGTTTAACATTAAAATTACCTCTAAATACCCAGAGTATTGCAACAAAAGGTCATTCTCCTGTGGAAATGAAATATTACTCATTCATCAGCTTTCATTATTTTCACTTAGATTGGGCAGAGCAAGAAGTAGGCCAAAAAGGGAATCAAAATCTACGTAAACGAGATGAAGAGAGAAACGAAACTGCAAACGCTGATGTAGACATCATGTAAAAATTTGAACGCTGCATGAGTTTTGACTGCGGTTTAATCCCATAATGTGCTCATAATCACATTCCAAACTAAGGTAGTGTAAATAATAACATTTAATTTCAAAACTTTGTGAAAGATTTTTGTGAAAACTTTCGCGAAGTGAGTCTCTCTAAGACAAAGTAAATGATTAACTGTAAACTGCTTCGACCTCAAACTATGCAGATTGATATTTAAAATTTCTTTAAAATATATTATATCTTTGACTTTATGATTAATTTTATCGTTAATGAGCATGGAATCCAACATCCACGATGGGTCTTCTAGATGGTGAGTCACGTTCAAGTTTGGCAGCTAGAGAATGGGGGATGGCTTGTTCTAAAGCCGAGTGCTGAAATGAAGTTGGATACGGTAGGAGAACATTATATCATTTCTTAAAAGAGTTGCAGAAATCCTAGAGATAGATATGATTTAATAGGTGTGTACTTCATGTCAGTAGTTTTGATGCAAAGTAATTTCAAACAAAGCCTTACCGCATCATTATGCTTGGTGAAAGTCACAAGTTACAACACGCTGGAATGAGAAACCAAGAGAAATAACCATTTGAAAGAATAAACGCCACCTGTATCTCCTCTTTTGTGCAAAATTACAAATAACGCACGGCTATTTTCGCCACGTTAATTTTTCACGACATCAGTCAAGAGAGAGCATTTATAACTCAATCTCTCTTTTGAAAGGGATAGTCGAGGGGTAGGTTTAAATAATGAACTGTTTGAAAATAAATATAAGCTCACCTGTTTACTCCAAGGGCCGGTGATAGGCACTAAGAAATCAGTGCAAATAATCGCAAACGGCCGGAGAAAATGTACCGAGGATTCGCCATTGGTCATTCAATCCTTAAATTGGTTGACAGCAGCCCACCACCCTTCCCTATCTAATGCTAGTTCCCTTACCTCCTGGTATCTCTTTCCACGTATTTTCCTCTATTTGGTGCATGAACTTATACCTGAGTCTTCCTCTGAGGACTATTCCCTCTACATTTACGATTAAGGAAAGCGAAAACTTGAACTTCACTGTGAAAAAAGTTATCTACCTGGAAAGAGATAGAAACTTAGATCCCCAACATCCACGATGGGTCTTCTAGATGGTGAGTCACGTTCAAGTTTGGCAGCTAGGGAATGAGGGATGGCTTGTTCTACAGGCGAGTGCTGAAATAAAGTTGGATTCGGTAGGAGAACATTATAACATTTCTTAAAAGAGTTGCAGAAATCCTAGACATAGACGCGATCTAAAAGGTGTAGAAATCCAGAAGGAAATTATCTGGCTTTCAATAAAACCTACATTTTACCAGTAGAATACTTATAATAAGACAGTCAAAGGTTACTTTCAAAAGAGCATTGAGGAGTTCTTCATACTGAATTAACTGCGTCTAAAATTGAAGAGGAAAATCATTCTGATGAAAACAAGGGGATTGATACTTCCAGCGACATTAATACAGGAAGTGTGTAATGAAGGAACCTTTATTTTTTGGCATTCGCGATAATAATAATAACACATATGATAAAATAGATTTCTTCTATCAAATGCTGTAAAAATATGACTAGGTCTTGGTGTCATTCAATGAAGATTTATTGGTTGTAAAATGATGAATGTATATGGCAAAATGCACTGCCGTAATGAATGAGTGATGAAATCCCTTCATATAACTTTTTATATCTATTTTTGACAAAGTAATACTGTTCAAAAACTTGTATAATATAAACTAGATATTCAATCACTTAATATATTTTAATCAACAGATGTCATCAACAGTAAGAAATGAGTATTTAGGTTTTATAACGGACTTTCAGTTTTCATTGGAGTACACAGCCAACCGTGGTGAATACTGTGATGATTAGGGCATCGTAACCAATTGAAACCTCTACTCTTTACCAAATTTTTTAGCAAACGTGGTTTTCTGGTAAAATTTATATTGCAGAATGTGTTAAAATTAGGCACTTTATTTACACAAATAATTGTTTTAGGCATGAAGATAATTATACCATTCCCTTAGTTAGTTATGAAATAAAGATATCGAACCCTGCAGAAGGAGTGGTGGAAGCAGCAATGAGTACAATTACTCGTTTTTGGAACGAAGAAAACATTCGGTCTGTTTGTTCACAAAGGTGTTACCAAAAGGGTTATCTACAAAAAATGAAAAAAATATTCAAGGCAGCTGTGGGCCTAATTTTACTCATAGCATATTTTAAGTATCTAAAGGAAACGGCAATTCGAAGTGAAAGTTCCCTCCTAATGAATTTTCCTAAATACTATTTATTGCACAGAGTTTGTAAGATAACATGCGTTTTCTTCTTTCTCCTAAATAGTAGCCAGATTGTTCTTTCCTCACCCATTTGCCTATCATTTATGTTGAACAGTGATGGGAAGCGGCCTGCCGAAATGGAAACACCGTTTCTCCATCATTCACTAAAGCTGGGGCATCGTTGGGCTGGCACGAATTTGGAGCCCGGTAATCCTCCCAATTTGTCTAAGTACTATTACTCCTATTTGCAAGTGGCCGACTGTATACTTAAAAAGCCTTTGGTCGTTGAAGCACGTCAAAATATAATGCAACTCGGGAGTTATATTTTACACCCTGTATTTTATTTGTTCATTTGCAATGTCTTTGTTTTAATTTTTACATGTATGTATATTGGTATTTTCTCTTATCTGTGTTACCACCGGACCATATGGTCTACTTGCAGCAATTTCTTAATAATAATAATTCCTTTTGTGCTTTCCACTCGTACACTCCTTCTACTTTGCAATTCTTTCTAGTCTCTTTTTTCTTGCTGGATTCGACAGAGTCACCAGAAAATATGGTCTTAATGGTCGCATGGTAGGTTAAAATATTGTAAATCGTATCCACCTTCAGCCTTGTTGTCTGACTTTTGAATCCACATCACTATGTCCAGGTATCTGATAGTCAAGTTTTTCTATTCCATTTTCTGATGTATAATTCTGTTATCTACGGCGATATTGGATCTAACTCGTGTTTTAAAGGTGGCCCCACACGTATTGCTAAACGATTTGCTTAGGTATACTATTGAATAAATACATCAACCTCTGGAGGTCACGTTCGTTTTCTGCCACAAGCTTAACGTCATGATCAATGTATAGGTTGGTGATGTAACAGTATCCCCCTTTGTAGCCATTAAAATAACGCTCCCAGTTCACTGCATCATCCAAAATAGTGTTGAATAGAAGATCCTTATTGATTCAAAATACATTCTAATCGCCAAAACACTCAAATTTTAAATAAATAAAAAAACTGAAGAAAACGTTAACGCATTCTGAAAACAATCAAAGCTGCAATTCACCTGTTGCTCCTGTAATAAATAACTTACCATAAATATAATGGAAAAATGCCTATATTTTATCACTATTCATTTTCTGGAAGAACATATTTCTTATGACTGTTTTGAAAAAAGTGGAACTTAGATAGAATAATTTTCCTCTCGCATTTTTTGGCCATTCTTGCATTTAAAATAATTTATTTAAAGTTAAATACGTAAAAAAACTAGTGTAGAAACGTGGGGTTCTGTCAAACGGAGGACGCAATTTCCAATAAGTCGCCAGAATATGAATGAATGAAATGACATAAAAGTCGTTTTTTTCGGTGGAGCCGCCTTGAGCAAAGATGTACGGCCACAGAAACGAACGGGAGTTCCTGCGGGCATGAGGGGAATGCGGAAGGGGAGAAGTAAAAAATGAAAAACAGGTGGGGAGAAGGGGTAGAAAGAAAGGTAAACAATGCGGAGGAGGAGCGGTGGGCGGATGAAAGTGAATGGGGTGCAGACATGGGCGGGGAGGAAAAACGGGGCCTGAGAAGAGAAAGAGGAGGATGATTCTCCTACCGAGAAAAGTGAAGGGAAGGCCACAATGGTAGGTGGAGAAGACGACCGGAGAAAAGGACAGAGAAAGGGGGATGTTTGGATGGGGTTGAGGGGGAGGAAATGGGCGGGGAAGACGTGAAGAAAGACCGTCAGGTGGGATGGGGAGGGAGGAGGTAAAACGGAGAGAGAGGAGAGGAGGATTGTGGGATTGATAATGGAGTTGATTGAAGAAGAAGTGCCCCTCCCGCCCGTTGTGCGCGCTGCTTGGGACAGTGAGTTATGAGGAGGATGTGTTTATGTTGATTAATCGTCGAGGATAAACCACTTTATTAATCATTTAGGCGGGGGGAGCGAATCAAGGCAATTGGATTGGCCAAAATGCACGATAGAGGAGGAGGCGGTGGTTGTGGCGCCGAGGTGGTGGAGAAAAAAACAAACTAAAACAAATGACGGCGAAGCGGGCGCTCCAGGTGGTGCACGGGGGGATCTCATAATCAGGGTTTAAATTAAGATATCGCGGCGGAGCCTTCACTCCACGAAAAAACCGCTACTAAAAAGCGAGGGCGCTACGGTTTGTAGGGAGAGAAACACACCAAGGGGTTCGTTTTAAACCTTGCTCGTCGGAGCAAAGTGGGTAACGAAAAAGTTTACCTCTCTATGATCTTTGAGTTATTCATTTGCGTGTGAGCCCAAGTTTGGATGTTCAAATAATACAAGGCGTGGTAGAGTGGAAGTTTGAATCACAAGCGGCATATTTTCGCCCCGAAAATCCGAAAATTCCTCTTGTACACAACGAAGAGTACATAAAGAACAGTTGGCGGTGAAGTAAATGTTCAGATGAACAACCTTTTCAAAGGGATCAGAGGTCCTAAACAATGGTCGTTCTCGGAAAAGCGTCACTGCAGGGATTACAGCTGCCCAAACGAGTCCAGAAATTTTGTTGAGCTGGAACTGGGTCAAAAACATCACTTCTTGAAAAGTAAATATGAAGTTTGGGCTGGTACAAGAGATAAAATTTGTAAATTACAAAATTCAGAGCTGGTCATTGCAAAAGAGTTTTTTGTTAAAACCTATGATAGTTCAAAATTAAAAGGGTCCCGAAATTAATCCGTTTTATTAGGTATAACTCCACCAGTAGAAGAGTAAAATAATTCATAAAATACAAGCGTATTTTCTTCTACAGCTTCACATTGCTCTCCGGAATTGATGTGACCTTCATCGTTTATCACTTATCAAAATAAAATATTTTGTACAATACTGAGTTAAATAGCAATTTTAACCTCCAAAAGCCAAAGTAGGACAGCTCACAACATAACATTGAGACATGATGTGCGCCTGTCAGCTAGTGTAGCAGTACTCAATGGACGGAGTTTACTGTGAATCTTAAACGTACCCTAATTACCATAGATAAAAATCAGAACAAATGAAATTATTAGTTAATTAAATTTCACGACAAGATTGTGCGGATAGCTACAAACATCTGGCTTGTCTTCTAGTGAAATTAATAAATACAGCAGTCGATGGTAACGATGTAATAATTCATTGAATAAATGTTCAAAGAGGAACACAGCCAAATGTTATGACTTAAAGAGTAAGACTACGAGTTTGCTGGCGGTAGAGCACGGGATACAAATGTAATTATTTATTGCAGAGAAGTAAACACAAAACAATCAGAAACGGTAACGAGAAAATGAAAATATTCACGACAATTTTATATAATAAGTGTAGGCCAAATTTGGGCACAGCGCAATATTGCTTCTTGAAGATGCCTTTGCCAAAACCTTAGACAACGGGAAAATATAATAAACCTCTCCCGTTCATTGATGTATAATGCTAAATATATCTACACCATATTTTCCACCTCAGCATTAGTAAGTATTTAATGGCAATAATGTGTACAACGGTCGTCCAAAATTCCGCCATTGCCTCTAATCTAGATGCGGCGCTAATTTTTAATAGGAAACTAAGAACGAACACGTACTCTTACACAAATTTGTTTAGACAGACCTCGATATTAAAATTACCAACGTAAAACACTGACAATAAATCATATGGCACTAAAGTAGTCACCTATGTTAACCTTATTTATTAATCTATTATCCGTAAACTACTCGAAAAATATTTCATATTTTCATTTTTCACTCCATAACAATTATTAATAAATATATCTATGCGATGCAAAGATATTCAAGTTCCACGTATATGCAATTCAACAGTCACATAACGACTCTGTTACTCTTGATGAGGAAAATTAATAGGCTATTTTTTTCCGTTACCAAGAAAAAATGCGAGACATAGCCACTGATTCCTTAATTAGGCTTGAAGAAAAATCACGTCGCTGCGCCGCAGCGGAAAATGGAACAGAAATCAATTTAACCTCTCCCTGCAACTAGACGTGAGCGCGCAAACTTCCGAGAGGAAAAATGGAAAAAAAAACAAGGAAAACAATTTAAAAAGACACGAAATGACCGCCGTAAACATCCACTTATTAAAAATAAATAAAACAAAAAATTACAAGGCAAAAAGTAAAAAAAACAAGAGAAATGAAAACCGGCGGTGAAACGAACGAAAGCCAAGACTCTATTTTCCTTTTTTTTCCTATCCATTATTTTCTTCGATCCCGCCGAACTCGAGACGGCTGCAATTAAAGGTTGAAGTTCATCTTGCTGACCGCTCATTTCCGGCCAAATTACTTCGGAGCGCGAGAGAGGAGACGGCGAAGCGGCGGCGGCTGGTGGCACACAGCTGCGGGCCGAGACTGTTGAGGAGTGCGGGGGAGAGAAAGCAATGGAGCAAAGCGAAATGGGGAAAATGAGAGCAACGGAGAGGATAGAGAGAGAAATCTCATTGGTGGCCCGAGTGATCTTAGTGGGAGGGGGAATAAACTCGTCCGAGAAAGAAGTTGGGTCGGGGTAATGGAGGAGTTTGATTATTTGGACTTGGACTGGATACGCCACACCCGCTTCGCCTACTAATAAACATACTCCCTTCTTAAAAGTATCACGACAAAGTAGGCACATACCGACGCTCAAATCTCACATAAAGTTGCCTATGCTCTATTATTTATGACGACTATGAGATTTATCGGTCAATAAACAAGATATTCCCCTTAGCCAAGCAGTCCCAAATACCAGCCTGGTGATCAAATTTCGAAAGTACTCATATTAAGTTTTTCCACTCATACAAATAACCTATATACAGATTAGCTACGGCGGAGAAAATTAATAAAGCACTTACAATCATTTGAAATAGCCCACTATAGTCAAAAAATATATCACCGACCTGTACAAACAGCAGTTTTTTATGTACCGACAGATTATACCTATCCCAATAATACAAGCCATTAAGTGAGAAATTTAGAACTGAAATTTTTCAGAGCGACACGGAATATTATCATGATTCCTCACTACATCTCTAGGTCTGACAGATGCGACACAATAAGATAGATACACTGCCAAACATATAGGTACAAAAACTCGTTCTTTCCGCGCACAATAAGGGCCCACAATAAAAATTGAGCTCCACTAATTACGCTCCTATAATACATGTCACCATTTCATCTCCCAAAAACTTACATCTTTACATGGCTAGTAACCTATCACCCCCTGTCACACGACCATGCGGCGGCTCGCAGGGTATTAAGTAGATGTAGATGAAGTGATGAAGAAATTAATTAAATCGTAAATAATTACAAACCATATAGGTCTGATGATGACACAGTCCTTAATGCAAAAAAATTTGCAGAAAAAGCTTTACGTCTTATTTTAAGTTCAATTTATTTTAAAGTCAAGGTTCTAGCTAGCTTAAAAAATTAAGAGGATAGGGTCAATGTCAAACATGGACTGATGAAACTAGTGGCAAATGGAAGCTAGTAATCTGGGACTACACTTGACCAGCAATGGAGGCAGCAAAACAGATATTGTGAGCAGAAGAGCCCACAAAAATAACATTCTACAAGAATAGGAGTCTGGTGACAGATAATGACACAAGCATGGGAGTGAGGAAACTCTTTACTTAGCACGCTCTTACATGACTGTAAAGCCTGGATAATTACAACTTCAGAGCAAAAGAGATTGGAAGTAATAAAGATTTGGTGCTATCTAAAAGTGGTAGAGATCATCAACGAAGAAGTCCGAAGAAGACTTAGAAAGAAAATAGCATTATAACTCAGAGAATGATTGATAAATTTTACGGCATAATGAACTGCAAAAGAACTTGGAAGGGTATAATGAATTTAACAACTTTAAAAACCTCATGTAACTCATGCCCAAACTCCTCTTATATTATTTTATCCTTTTTCCTTAAATCTCTGGACCATACTCTGCAGTATGCTCCGCATTCCACCATTCCATTACCACCATAAGCTCTACGGACTTCCAAGTTTTTCAAATCCTCCTCCACATCCACCAGCTAACACTAACGAGGTCTTCTTTTTTTTCTTCCAACAGGCTAACAAACTAGTAGTTTTATTGCTTACCTGTTATCAATAAGCCCTTATTTTATCCACCCATTTGTCTTGACTTCACTTGCCAAAATAAATCTATGCCGCTGTATATATTTTCAACTTACAGTTGGTTCTGCTCCAAGCTTTACATCTGGTGCACGTCCTCAAATATCCTTCTCAGTACATAATTCTCTTCTCATATTCTTAAAAACTCTTAGTCCCTCAAAGCTAGAACATTTTTTAGATGCAAAACTGACGAACGTACATCAGACATCCTGAAGTGAAAACCTTAGGGCACATTTTCAGCCTTTTAATTTTCCTTGCATAATTTCTCGGCAAACGTTTGTCTATTCAAAAAGAACGCTTTCCCGAAAACCCAAACTATCACCTATAAATCGGCTCTTACGTCATTTCCAAGGTTTCTAAATGGCAGAAAACTATACTACAGAGCTGCCAACTGAACTTTGTCAATAGTATGCGATTCCCTCGATATAACTGTGGCTGTTTCCGCATGGCTTTGATTTGCTAAAGGCCAAAAATCTGGTATTCAATATAGAGGAGAAGAGGTCTCACCCCCATAGTCCATGAGAGTGGGACGGTAACATGCCATACGGAAGTACACGAGTTTTTCGCTTTATTGAGTTTCGTTACGACATCTATTCCTCGTGAAAACATCTAGTTCATTGAAAGCCTTGATGAGTGCCTTAGTAGAAGACGACGACTGCGTTAGACTAGATGAAGTGCTTGACACAATCTAAGTTTACGTGCCAGTCCAACAAAATTATATTTTTCCGGTCAAACATGCAATAAATTAATTTCAATTGAGTTTCAAGTATGTATCAGAAATAAAAATGATCTATTATATAAATACCCTCTTACGAACTTACACAAGTGGAGCACCTCCAAAGAAAAAGGATTCCCGGGAAGCTCACCATATACAAGAACTCTATTCACTTTCGGGGGACCTTAGTTTAAATCCAAAAATATATGGATGATTTATTCACCGTCAATTTCATACATACACGTACTTACCTTCCCATCAGGTAACCCTGGCGTATCTTCTCAGCGCGATAGTAAAACAACCGTCATATTCTGAACTTTGTCGACATGGATAGAGATTCGCAAGACCCAGCTCGACAAAACGCCTTCCGACCACAAAAACCTCTCTTCCCACCACAGCAACACATGTGTGCGTGACGAACTGCGGGACTCGGGAGTTGGTGGTAGTGGTAGCAGGAGAAGACGTCTTCCATCTTTCTCTTTCTTCTCTCGCCAGAAAATCCCTTTCCAATTCGATTAGAATGGAGTGCTCGCAGCCTTTTATCTGGAGTGAGGGGAGGGTAGAGAGTGAGAGATGGAAGGAATACTGGTGGGAGGTTCCGCGGGAGGGGGGGAGGGGGGGAGGGGGGGAGGAAGGAGGGAGGTAACCGTAGGGAGTGTCGAGAGCAGTAACTTACTGTCAACAAGGAGCGAGTTTTCCCCCCTCCTTATTATTATCATCATCGTTTTCTTTTTATTTCCTCCTCCACCTTGAGTCGACCCTGACAGTTATTTATTTTTCCCAATTTCGCATGAAGACCACGGCCTGGGGGAGAAAGATTTATGCATGGCGCTGCACGAAGAGCAAAAGGAGGTTGGAGGTGGGGAGCGGGGGTGGGGGTGGGGGAGGGAGCTAGGCGTCTGCGGTGCCGGTGGAGCTATTTCAATCCATCATCAAGCGAATAGTGCAAATCTAGTCGCGTGATTTTATTTTATTTTTTTTATTATTTCCCCTCGGCTTCCTCCCTCCCACCACACGCCCACTTTACCCATAGAGAGAGGGAGAGAGAGCAAACCATTTCTTTCCTCCAAATCCAATTTCGCAAGCTCCAAAAGTTAGTTGCTCGTTCACTCCTCCTCCAGCGCCGTTGGAAAATGTTGAAAAATAGTCCGAACGCGCGCGCGCGCACACACACACACAGAACCACCACGAGGAGGCGAGCGAGGTTAAAAAAAAATAATGTAGCAAGCTCATTTGACCAGTTGCCCAGATTTTTTTTGTGTGCTCCCTCCTTCCCTCTCTCCCGACCTATCGTAAATTTCCTGACCCAAAGCGCTCGGCCTGGCGCTCAGGCTAAAAATGCTCGCGATAAATCACACCGGTTCTGATATCGCGGGGATGTGTCCTCATTTGTGCGAATATCCTCCATCATAGATCCAAATTTCAGTAATAGTTACCCTGGACTGCGCGCTAAATCTTTCAAAGTTAAGCTTCTACCGAGATTATTTACAGAAAACATCGGCGTCGAAATTATTTTTCAAGTATTTTCATATTTGAACACAACCGTGCGTACTCAAAAATGTTTATTACGATCAAAAATCGTTACTTTAAACAAAACGACAAATTGTTTTATTCACTACAAAAAAAACAGAATGATGTAATGAATGCGCAATAAACATTTTAAATGCTGTGGATATAATTAATCATCGTTTTGCTATTTCATCTATTTATATCAAAAAAGGTAAAAAAAGTTCCCCTATCAAATATTCGAGCACAAAAAGTTTAGATAATATATTTATATCAATTTTTATTGTCTAAATCTCATTTTTGTGCGAATATATTTCTATGATGTTTTACACACTATATTTTATGTCTTTCATTACGATTCAAAATTCCATATATCCTTACATACATGTATTACTCAATTACAGCATAAAAAATACCCATATTAGCAGTCATAAAAGCATTGATGCCATTTTTTACTACATTAGCGTTCATGTTTTATGAAAACTTTTGGGAAGATTTGAGTATTTTATAGACATAACCATCTATGTCAATTTACAAATAATTAACGACTAGCACTGGCAGATCGCATCGTACAGTAGCAAATGCATGATTGAAGCATTGATAATTCGATCGTTTTTCCTATGTGGGATATCTTTGATCATATTTAAAGAGTATCGCAGCATTAAAACACCTCGCAGTAATATCAGCTACATTTCAATGGCATAAAATAAATAGGAAAATTATAGGAGGCTTTCTCGGCGTATATGTCTTATCAAGAGTTCCATATGGCCGCATAGTATTCAACGATTGTGAACAAACACTAATAATACGAGAAAAAGTGGTTTACATCACAGACACATATTACACAGACAAACGTTTTCAATAAATTCAAAAGCAGGATAACCTACCTTTCCTGGCTCTCTTCTTTGGCACGTTGGTGCAGATATTTTAACGTCTTCTCACATTCATGTTTTATAAATATATCAACATGTTTTACTCCTTAATCTCTTCCTGTAAGCAAATATGAAGCAAATAAATAAGCGTAAATAAAATTCGTTCACATGATAGCCGGATGCCAGAATACAATAGTGGAACGATTGACGTATTAATATAATTCTTGATACACAACATGTAGAAAAAAGTATGACCTGATTTTAGTGTTAATATTACAGTACAGGGGGCATTCAGAGAAGAAAAAGTGCGTGAGGCCACCTACAAATGCTGCAGACTTGGCTTTTTCCACAAGTTGAGGAGGACTCCGATGACTTTACATTCCTACAGTTTGGAGCCCCACTACACTGGCTCAACAATGTACCAGAATTTCTCAACGACGCACTGCCTCAATGCTGGATAGGGCACACGGGACCCCGGTATAATGCCCTACATTCTTGGCCTCAAGATCTCCAGATATGACCCATGCGATTTTTTCTCGTGAGAATACGTTAAGGAACATGCTTTTGCTCCCCCTTTAGCTCGAGATATCGATGAGCTAAAAACCAGATTAAGAGCTGTCGTACTTCCCTCAAAGAAGATATCCTGAGTAGAATGTGTGACAAAATTAGCTATCGTCTAGATCTCCGTGCTGTAACTGGTAGATATATCGAGCATTTCTAATACCGTATCTGAAAATTTTAGATATGGTATTTAGAAATTTTACATCGTTAAATAGTATGTTTCCATCATCAGTTTCAAAATCAGGTCATTCTTTTTTATACACCCTATTATATAAAAAAGACGAGAATCATCAACATCAATCTAACTGCACATAGGTAAAAGTGACTAGTAAGTATCAATTTATATGAACATCATGCTTTTTACTCAGTAATGTTCATTTCATATACGCTAATTTTGAGAAATCTTTAACACAGAAGTTTCACAAACATACACCTTGGGGTATAGTGTAAAATTCACTCTTGAAATTTTATTTTGAGCATATTAATTTTAGTAAATGTTGTCCAATATCAGTGAATTACAAAAGAAATAAGCTCTTAAATAATGTACACCAAGGTATAAACATAGTTGGAATGAGCAACGAGACACAAACATTTCATCGTTTTAATATCCAATTGTATCATGTTACATGAAACGATTTATTTCACAATTGAACAAGTGTTTCAATAGAGTGGACAAATAGATTTCAAGTATCTAAGTATTACAGTTTTTAAAGGTGAACTTCAATTTTTTGTTGCTTCAAAATTTGATGACTTTTCAAGTAAGCTCCGTCATCAGTTGGAGAAATGCAAAGGGCCGTATTATTTGCAGGCAGTATCGATTTTATTCCATTTCAATAAAGAAGCAATAAGAAATAATTCTTAGCGATCACCACCAACCCCGTCGCATATACCTCGTGTTATATTGCAAGTGATTGACGTTATTACAGCCGAGTCAGGACCTCCAACCGATAATCAGAGAAGGGCGTTCACCATTTCTCCACTCGTATCCATCTCCTCTTTACTTAATTCTGCCCAATCACACTCCCATACTTCATCATTGATATGCATCTATGATCAAATTAGCACTACGAAAATAAAAATTTTCGCGAGACGGTTAACAGCCCTCGTTTTATTTTTTTTAGCGCGATGACAGTTATTTTTTGGATTATTTACCCTTTTCCCCAGCGAAAACGTCTCCCATTAATCTCATCCATTGTTTCCAATGCTCACGTCCAAATGAGATTGGGAGTATTTTTTAATTATGAAGCCGTCAATACGCTTTCGGATGAAGCGAGTTCATAATCTGGCCCATACTCTGAAGTCTTCCAAGGATCCCGTCTTTTAAAACCTCCGCGCTAGTTTCCAGTTGACATTGCAATATTAACCTCTGTATCAAAATCCTTCCCAGTTAATAAAAGCCCTCCACGAATCGTCATTATCAAAGTGACCAGATAAATATGATTTTCGGTGCACGCTGATTTTCTGATTGGTGACACGGCGCATGTAGGTACTTTCAATCTTGACGAATCGGCGTCGAACCGTCCGCTCACGTGCATCAAACACATAAGATTGTCCCACTGTCGTGCGGCTTCAACATCTCCGCACATACATCCAGGAACTGGGAGTAAAGATTTCAGATGATTGCAGGGCAGTTCCGACTGGGATGTAGCACTTTCAACCACATGAAATTGAGTTTAACGCCTACACAAAACACGCGGGAGACAATCAAGACCGAGCCATTACATCTGAAGTTCCCATCAACGCCTCAAGTTGAAAAAAACCCTCCCATTCTTCCCATGCGTCTCGACGCCGTTCTTCTCCTCTAACGCCCCGCTTACGTTGCGACGACGAAGATGGCTGTCGTGGTGATGTCAACGCTGGTGAGGACGAGGTGTCGACTGCGCCGCTCTCTTCCCGCGGGTACCCTCCGTTACTTCCGCCGCCCCTGGCAGGTGAGATGCTACGAAGTGGCGGAGGCGACTGCAGCGGCGGAGAGGGAGTTGTGGGGCGGGTACGATGCTGGGGAAGAGGGGGCTGAGGACGGGGAGTGGACGTGGGCGGAGGCCGGAGAGAAGGAGCCAGCGAAATTCCTGCCCCCAACGGTGGAGCGGCGGCCGCTTTGAGACGCTGAGGAGAAGGGCACTGACACGAGAAACAACGAAGGTATGAGCTGAGAAGAGACGAGGGCCGACAGCGTAGCCAGCAAGAGGATGAGCGAGGGCGAGGAGACGAAGGCCGATGCCGCCGCGCGGACTGGAATAGAGAGGAGGACAAAATGTGGAGGGAAGGAAACGTACGGGTGAAGTTAGAATGAGGGCGTTGATATACTTGCAGTAGAAGACCACGAGGTTAAGAGAATTTTCCATCCAAGGCAGTGAGATCAACGCCGATCGATAAACATTAGCACTGAGAAGATACGTTTTATAGAACTATGTGCACAAAAAATAAAGTTTCGTAACATGCCGGTAGGTAACAATCTGTTGAATAACAGACAATGCCAAATAGCTGTTTAAATATGGTTTAAAGTTCCCAGAACCACGTAAACAAATGCAAGAAAAATAGTGATAAAGTATAAAAATAGTCTAAATATTTGCCATCAATCGCGTAGTCCCGTTCTAAAATAAACACTGAATAGCTAAGTGGAGTCCTCGATATTGCGCCTTATACATATTTTTATGCACTTTGTGAAATGTAGAGTATTCCAAGTGGTGTAACAGGTTAACACACCTAACTTAATTATGGGGATTAATGAATCACTTGATCGTATCCACTGCAAGCAAATAGTTTTTTTTAAACGAATGTTAACGCATTGGAAATTCAAGAAGATTGAGTAGTGCAATTAAATTTATATAACTGTGACCGTGGAACTTGGAACCAAACTCGGATGACCCTCTCCTGGACAACGAAAATGCATGCTTCGGAGTCAAAACTCATTTGCTTTTACTTAAAGTTTGAATTAATTAAAATTCACACAAAATAGACATATCAAGTGAGGTGTAACTGCTCCTCATTGAATGAGATAGGCTCTTGAGCGCTGCCCTCTTTGCAATACGGTAGCACACTAGACAGCCTTTTAATTCATGGAAACATTGTGGACTAGGCATCGAAAATGAAAACGAATCGGGGCCAGCTTAACACCCGCTGAATAACAAAGTAGCTTCAATAATCTTATCCACGATTGCTACTTTGAGCTGATATTCAGAAAAGACGCAAAATGCGGATAGCTGGAAAACGTTAATTAATATATGGCAAACATCTCACGTTTTAAAGCACGTGAGCAAAACAGGCGTTTATTGGCAAAAGATTCACCGAAAATGCTGTCAACCAACAGAGTTACCAGCATATTGCAAGCGTTTTGAACTTGCACATTGTTCCATTTGTCATCTTTCACGAAGGCTAATGTGCTCCAATCAGCCCCGGCATCAGCACCTTGACTGGAAAGTTTCCAATAACAGGATAAAAAAAATAGTGTAAGGGAAAAGCTAGATCCAAAACAGAGGGCACATTGCAAGAATGAGATAATGCAAGTAAAATAAAAAGAGTGCATGAGAAACTAAACTAGTGACACATTTGGTGAGCAAGCAATGAACGACATTCGAGAGGAAAAGAGAGCCAAAGCACTCGGTGAAGAACGTGAGTCGGAGATGCAGGAGCAAGGACCAGACGGGGGGAGGAGGGTGGAGAGTGAATAGATGGACAAGGCAAGAGAGGAAATGCAGCGAGCTCGACAAGTCGCGAGAGTGGCGGAACAAATGAAAAACGAAAAGAAAAAGAAACAAAAAACACACAAAAGAAAAAGAAGCACTACATCCATGCACATAAACGAAAATAACAGATGCATTACGGCATGAAAAAGTAGTGAAGGCATTTCCTTATTTCTTTCCCTTTATTATCTGCTTCCTTTTTTTATTCTATTTGGAGGAACGAACGGCCGGAGTAGTGGAAGAGGGAAGAGGTCTTTTATTCGGCATAGTTTTTCCCCTCCATCTTTCGTCTTTTATTTCTCCCTGGGAGAGAGAGAGAGAGACTTAGTGAAGATATGAAGAGGGAACGGGACCCGTAGCGTTGCACGTTTCGGAATCATAATCTCGCTGAAAAAACGGCAGATGTCGCAATGGAAAAAGAAGCGCTGGGTGGGTCGGTGAAGTACTCCGCTCGACATATTTACTTAGTCTGATGCACGGAGGAGGCTCGCTCGCCCGAGCTGCTTCAGCAAGCTTGCTACTTCTGCTCTGCCATCGCGGGATAAAACTGACCGACTTATCTGATGCCTTGCTACGCGCGCCTCGGGACGTTTTAAGGATGGAGAAGGCCTTGCGCCACCGAGTCGAAATTAAACGAAAGTATTACCGCATATAATACTTTTAGACGGTAGAGCGAGGGATCCGAAATGAGCCATCTATGCATAGCAAAGTTCATGGGAACGTTTCAGATACGTTATGAGAAAATAAAAACCTGAGATTAAGACTTCTATACTTGAATGCGGTATTGCTCTGTAGTTTTCTCGTTCAGAGATATGTATTTTTGTGGCTCAGGCACAGAATCCTCTAAATATACGGATAGATATAAAAGTGAAAATATATATGTAGTAGCAATCGGGGGACTTCCTAAACTTTAATATATAAAAATTATTTTTCCATCGCTCAAGTAATCTTTTCCCTATGGCAAAATCTACAAAAAAACTACTTCTATACATTACTAATACAAAGCTACAAAACTACAAAAAATAATAATTACAAAGCTACAAAACTGACTGACTCATCAATTAAATAGAAAATCAATGAAAATTAGTATATAAAAAAATCTCGATTCCGATCGAATTTATATAGTATAATTCTTCATGTGAGCTCTTATTAAGTATGCTGTACTAAAATGAAATATCTAACGTAGAAGAGCGTCTTATATGCCGTCAAATGAGGTTATGATGTTCTTCCAGTGTTCCACGTTTGTTTCGTTATACTGATTATAGTATTTTGAAAAGTCGTTAATAACCTGATGAGACACAATATGTCATTGTCGCCGGGCTGAGTGTCAATTTGAGGTTAGGAACTCGGCAATGCGGGCCAGCTCAGTTTGATTATAGTATTTTGAGAAGTCGTTGAAAACCAGAGGAGATATAATATGATTTGTACTAGAACTGTCTGGTATCCATACATCATAGACCGTGTAATTCATTTGGAGAATTCCATTATTTTTTCTTTGCTTGCATGTAGCACATATTATTGAGAGCTTTTATTGGTTTTGTAAAGATGATGCATTCGTTTTTTCGTTATTTAAAGAGTATCATCATATGCAAATTCCCTCCTTGCTTGCAAATTGCAAGCGCCCTATTTTCTCATCTCAATTATAAATATATATTTTTATATATATTTATATTTCAACAATACTTTCAACCGTCGGTTAAACAAAATTGCATTATTTTAAGAATATTTACGAATGTTTTTTAAAAATCTCATGAATTCGAAAGGAAATCGTAACTCGGTCAAGAGAACAAGAATTATTATTATATCTTCTTTCGGTTAACGCTTATCAAGACTTTGTACGACTAATATTGCAATTTAAATATGGAAAGGAAAAGAAGATTTAATGTGAACAAGCGTGAAGCATTCCAATGATATAACTTGTATCTACATTTTTCTCCGTACGAGTGTTGTTTGGTCAGGCCTTACTTTTAAGACAGACTCTGTTATTATGGTATGATGTACCCAAGCTTCTAAAATCCTTCTCGAGTTTTATTTATGCATGACCGCATGCAACTACTTAAGGTACGTCCAAGATAAACCCTATTCACTGTCATGAGAAAATATTAAAAACACCAAATGTGACTCACTCAATAATTGCAATATTCTAGTGTATTACGTCGCCGTTAAAAAATGGCGCCCGTCCACTATCCCGTTAAGACGTATGCAGTTTGCTTGAGTTATTTATTTAAGTTACTTCTTTGAGTTTTTTATGCGCGTTACACAAAACAAATGAATAACAACACGGACTTTGTGGTCATTCAGCTTCTCAGTAATTGTCAAAAGTTTTAAACAATCCTAAAGTATCATGAAAATTCGATGGCTCGGTCTTTATGAGACATCTCTTTTCCCATTTTAATGCGTGGCCACTTTGAAATATATTTCGTCTTTCACGGAATTACGGAATAATTTCAAGAAAAATATTACGTGAGAATTTACTATACAGACTGGGATCACTCTACATTCACCTCACACGGAGTGATGTCCTCCCGAAAAGAGAAAATCGACTGGCGCGAGACATAAATTAGCTATACAGTATTTTTAAGTCGTGTAAGCGTTAGTGTTTCATTCCTGGAATACGTGATGGTTGTAACCGATCTTTTCACAGGGTTCACTGGAGACAAAAGGCTACAGAATACGCCTGGGCAGCTATTAAGAATACAACGTATGTTTACAGCTCAGCTCGCCAGCCACAACAGAATCCATGTCACCAGCAATGCGGTAGTTGAACGCGAATAAATTACACACTAGCGGCGAAGAATTCGGCATTTCGTCAGTTAAACCACATTTTTAGTGAAAAAATCATCGCTCAGTGACAATATGGTGTACTATGTTCTACCGTTACACAACGCAAGACTACTGTAGTTAATATAAGCGGGTTAGTAGTTTATATAGCTCATTTATTCACTTTAAACAACTACAAATATCTTCCTTAAAATAAGAATCACCCCGGAGACCTATGCGATAATACAAAAAAAAGGTTTCCACTATCATGGTCGCTTTGATTAGATAAAATTTATCTCTCAAATCAAGGTAAATGAGACTTTGTTCAATCTTTTTTTTTGGAATCGTTCAATTTCCGGATTTATTGTTTCACGCTTAGTTCCATATGTTTATTTTTTAATAAAAGAATAGATGTGAAAATTTTGGGGAACAAAAGTTTCGCTACGTGCTTCATTGAATTTGAAGAATGATATCATAAATAAAATAAATAGCTGAGTTGACCAGTACTTGTTTAAGTTGACTCCTGTTGATATGATGTTTTTACTGGGACGGCTAAAAGTAAGATACACTGAAAAATATTATTTGTATGTTTGTTTTTCCAAAGAGCAAGCGTTCGTAAAGCGTTGATAAACAGTTGTAAACATGACGAATCCATAATTGAACTAAATTTTCCGGAGTATTGGAGATTGGTGTTACATTGGAAAAAAATATAGATGTTTCAATAGATGGTATTTGTTTTAAAAATTTTCTCCTCGGTCGGTATACTCACAAATTCGCCATAGTTAATGTTCCAAATATCGCCATACACCCGCCTATGCGTAAAAAATCGCATTCATATCCACAAATGACCTTAACATAAATTATTATTTGTGAATATGTGGCTATTAAATTATTAAAAATAAAAATCATGAGCGAAATACATAAACTAATGGCGTAAAACTAAACCGTCGAAAGGCGACAGTCAGGGAAGGCAACTATCCTTTTTCATTTACATACGTTGGCGTAAAGTTCTAATAAAAACCGTACCCTGTTTTTCCTTACCATTAGTAGAAGTTCAGTATTAGAGCTTTTGATTATTGTAAAGAGAAAAGGGCCTTTACCAGTACATATAGAGAATAAGCACAGGCATTCTAGCTACCAATGAAGTTATCTTTCACCGGTAAATCACCACTAATGACTAAGTTTGGCATGGAACGTTCGATCAGTCATAAAATATTCAAGCAGGCTAACCCAGGTTATTGAAACATGTCACATAAGAATGAAGGTTTTCAGTGTAAATTAGAGGAGCTTTTACACGTCATCTTATGAATGGGTGCTAATTTTTTATATTCAACACTCACTATTTTTTGATCAGTACATCAATTATGGTCGCCATTATCAAGGAAAATTATCTTGAGTTGACAGTTCTTACGACCTCAGAGGTCTAGTAGAAGAGGGTATTTCCGTTTTTAAATGGGTTTCAACTCAAATCCTCCAATTTCTGTCTTTACTTTCCTCCTCCAACCATCATGAAAAGCAAACTTACTGCCATCTCATACATCTAAATTGGACTGTGCAGAAACTGTAAACGCTATTAATTTTACCTAGATAATGAAAATTGCTGTCAAAGCACTGGTCGGAAAAGAAAATGAATGGAACATATATAGCACTAATTCATTAGCTGACGTGAAGAGAGACGAGATAAAAGAGATGACCTAGCAAGTGTGACAACTAAAAGCTTCCTCAGTGGATTCCGCTGCTCATAGGCTTGAACTGGCAGAATATGGGCGGCATCAAGAGCGGTAACACCGGCTTGCAGCGCAGAGAGTGATGAAGTGGGTGATTCCGTCTCTTGATACGGGAACGGTCGACAATCACCTTGGAAGAATCTCTCAATGTATCTCATTCTCCCATTCCACCTCCTCCGAACCCGATTACATCCCGGCGTTATTGCATGGAACCCTTTCCCTCTATTCATCCACTATCAACCCCTCCCCGTTGACACCATCCTCTCTCGTTATCTAGCTTTCCCTTTCATACGAAACACAATTATGAGCTAAGGAATTAGGGAGGTGTTTTCAATTCTTCCCATCTCTTCAGAATCAAGATTTGCATAATTTCTCCATCTTGAGGAGATAAGCTTTCGAGCGCCGCTCTCGATTGTTTTCCCACTCTTGCCTGCTTCGCATTAGGATGTCCCCATCAGCTCCGAAGCGCAAAATAAATTTCGCCAACGCAAATTTGGATTAAGTACGCAGCATAAGAAGGAATCAAAATAACAGCGATTAACGTGTAAGTTACCATATGCAGCGATAAGGAAGACTTAATATTAGATCACAATCTATCATAAATCCAAAGACTAGAATGGAATATCTTTTGATTCTAGGAAGACGAAGACTTAGTCCATAGTAACTTCATCCGGTAACATAAACGGCTTCTTTCGTGGCAGTTGTTAGTTTTTAGTTGCTAGCACTCATACTTGACATAAAAGTACATTCATTTTTCAGGGATAACCGATTTTAAAATTGACATAACAATCTGAAGACTTGTCGTGGATGAAATTGAATTATCATTGAATTAAATCATTTTTACTCATTAAAATAGCGGTAATTAAGGGTTGGTACACAATGGTGCTACGCAAAAGACAGTAAGCCATTTATTAAAAGTCAAATTCATGCTCATAGTATTTAATCTAGTACAAAATCTATTTATTACCATGATTAAATTATTTTACTCAGTCAACCGATGATATACATAAAAATGACCATACTTGTTACACAAGCTAAAATAAATCAGATATAATAAAACAATGTAATGATAATCAAGAGAAGAGCGAGTATAACATTGAGTTGAGATTTAATTTATGCCGTGGCCAATAACGCTCATTATATTGCGAATAGAAGACTGTATTGCAGTTGTATTGGCAAAGGTAAAATAAAATGGTCCATTGGGAAGTATCAGACGAAATAAAATTGACGATCGAGGACCTATTCTAATATTATTAGTGGGTCAGAGCAAATTTTGAAACAGTAATCTTGAGATTGGCATTATATGAATAAACTAAAAATATAACGCCATTCTTTAATAAATAAAAACAAGGACATAGTATTTTCCTGAAATTATATTTTCTATTAGAGTCATTTCTTTCTTGTTGGCCGATAGAATGCACTTTTCGTTGATTTAAATCAGGGAACGTATCGAGTTCATATCTTTAGCATTAAGTGGAGGTTTCAGAGTTCATATGGCACTATTGTTAATCTCACGCAGGCAAAAGGCAAAAAAATTACAAATTACAATTCAAAACAACGGCAATGACTAGCCACAATAATAAAATTATCGCTTATTGCTATTGGTGAAACTCGAAACAGTCCCAATTCAAATGGTGTTTATCCAATCCATACGCAAGACTGTTGATAGAAACTTAACAATATAAAAATCGATTTTTTGAAAGAATTATTAAAAATCCAAAACTTTTGAACAAAAATGTTGCAATGGTGGATACGAGTATGTTGTATTTGCTGTAATTGAATATTTATCTAGGCAAGAAGATGATGGGCTGCACAAAACATCTGATTCTACTTAGAATATAGTAGTTCGGGAGGTTTAGTTGAATGCTGACAATGGGAGAAACATAACCACTAACCCCTAGCTATGGAATTGTTTCACAGACTCCTAGATCAAGAGATCCTTATGAACGAATTAACATCCACTCCTATGGAAAGGAACAAATGTTTATGTTCTTCCGAATCCCGAAAATACTCCCAACTTGAAATACTCCCAACTTGGGAAGTTAAAATAACTTTAAGGATAATTTGAATAAAAACTATTATACTCCTTCACTATCACGATGATATACATACATATTGGAGTAATTTAAGATATGCCTGCAAAGTTAATTTAAAAATTTTACTTGAAGGAGCAGCATTAAAATTATTTTCTTGAAATTTGTTGTCATTAGATGGCGAGTAACATAAAGAAGTCACAAACGCCTAGTGTCCTCAAATGAGGACAACAGATTTAAAGTGCAATTAGAAGACAAATAATGCAAAAAATTCGTTCAAACAGTACCTTAAAATACATGCGTAAATGAAATTGATACAATCGTATAAAAATAATATAATACCTTAGCTAATGTAAAAAAATAGAAGACGATATATCGGAGAGGTCTCACCCAGTCCATCACGGCACAAAACGAAAGCGTGTTTCTCCGCGAAGAGCAGCTTACGAATGACGAAAGTAGTAAGGTAGTTGCTTAAATGTCTAACTAATCGACGTAATATCAAGAACTCTCGGAAGGGGAACAGTGTGCAGAATTTCGGGCAACAATGTAACTGTCCTCGAATGAGGACGCTGGGCGCTAACGGGTTAACATGGATGCGCTGAATAGAGGCGAAAATTTGCTGGGGTAGTTCCGTTTTGTTTCTAAATCTAATTAATGTTCAAGTCAAATGATCTATCTTTCTTATATTTAATTAATTCTGTCACATGAAAAAATCAAACAAGGAGCCAAAACCTAACAATAAATTTGTATCTATTTAGAGGTTGTAAATCAGAATTTGTAATGCACATGCGCCACCCCATCGCAAAGAACAAAATGAAAATCTATCAGTAGTGATTTCAAAAACTGAACATCTTCAGCATACCATAAACTTTCTATTTTATTATTACGGAAAGTAATAAACTATAACATTTTATTACGTAAAATAAAAGTGATTGGTATAATAAGATGTGATAATTAATATTTAATAATATATTCAATAAACAAATTCCTGATTAATGCCGGATAAAAATGCTAAAATAATTATCCATAAAATTAGAGTTATACTAGCAATAAATGTAATTCTATGTTCCTAGCAATTGCTTTGTAGTGGCATAATAATATAATTACGGACGTACAATGTAGATTTTATTGAGTATTTTAGTTGAACCTCCAGCAGTAGCAAGTAGCACGGGCGATACTTCCTGTCATTACTGCATTTTTTGTATGTCACACTATTTTAACTATTTTTAACCAATCGATCCCAGCATATGTGTAGATATTTGAATTTGACCCACTCAGCGTTGATTTTACCCCTCTATTCACACGTCATAAAATAATACACATTTTGTACGGTTCATCAAGATGACGTACGTAATTTTAAGTAAATTTTATCATCTAGCATCAAAAGAGATGTCTTTTTTTTTAAAGCGGCATCCTTGAGAATAAAAAAATAGTTCTTTATCCTCTAACTCCTATTTCCAATAGAAATAGATTAGCAAATTTAAAATATTTTTTATTTGAAAACGAAGTAATGCATATAAATTTTATTTTATCACTAAAGAAATGAGTTTTGGCAAAATAATAGAGTACTTTAAATAACGAAGCATTAACTCTACAACAGTTTAAGCTCATTACTACTAACTTTCATATGAATAACAAGCATTGTAAACTTCGATTACAGAAGCAAAAGTCACCTACATTGATAAGATGCACAATATTTGATGCTACTTCCTTTCAAGGCCTAACTATAGAGGGAAGTTCAAACAAAAAATTTAAAAAAATGGGGACTTGCGCAATTCCCGAGTCAAGCGCGAATTAAATATTCACTTTTAGTTAGTTTTAATAGTTCTATCTCACTTTTAAAATGCCTTAACTACTGCTAAATGTCAGAATAGGAATAACAAAGCGATTCAGTTAAGGAGAACGATTAAAAAGACCTGTCATTCATAATTCTCAAAGGCTTAAACGTCAAGTTATGAAAATAAATCTTAGCCCAAACCCAACATATTCATATGTATACTCATAGCAAATACTTAAAAAACAGTCTAAAAACAAACACCCAGAACATATTATGTAGAAATGCTTTGATAGGGAAAATTTTTTGAAATTTCAAAAATGGCAGTCTCGGAATGCAAATTACAATGCTTGCAATGCATCAATTGGATTTTTCTCATAAAATAAATAATTGCCATGAAATAACTAATGTCTACAAATGACCATCATCCAAGAGGAAAATACCTTATCGATTTAAATTTTATATTCTAACGAATTGAACAAGATTTCTAATTCTCAAGTCTCATCTTCGAAATCATAAAACCACATGTCACATTAAGGTTATATCCTCACCACTCGATCGATACATTACATCTATCATTGACATTCCGGAAAAGAATGACTCGTGACATTTTTTTACTATCTTCCTGTTTTGAATCACACGGAAATAAATTGCCATTAAGACACGTAGTTAAGAAAAAAACATGAAGACCCATTGCTTCATTACTATCCTGGTGTGTATGCAATTTGACTGAACACTTCAGATATGCCTACTGCAGAATTTGCAGGATACATCAGGCCGTCACCAGGCTCACAACTTCCACCTCGGCGACATATAATATCTATTAGCTTAATTATAGGTCAAATGAGATTAACCAGGAATATTTGCAATCCATCAGAGTTAAAAATTAAGACAACTATATTTCCCTCACTACTGTAAAATGCCCACTTGAAAATTTCTTGTAACTTACACTCGAAGTAAGGCATGTTTGTCGAAACAACATTCACCTTTCTGGATGGATTGGATATTTGGGGAGGCGACCGACAGCTAAGGTAATTTGCGCCATAGGGGTCAGGTAAGGGAGGAAGGGTGGATAGAAACCCGGCGTCAGCATTAGCCTGCTCTTAACGATCGGCGCCAAGGGGATCACGGTTTAACGTCTCATCCGACAGACGGAGTACTGTGCTAGAAGTGCCTTCCACAAGACACTCAAGTAGGGATCGAGTTTCCTCTGAAAAACATCCCCCTCTGCAAGGATTTGAACCCTGGTCGTCCGCATGGACATTCATCTTTCTACTAGCATTAATTCGTTCTCAACGACTAATTTTAAAATTAGTACATTGTGCATCATGTATATCTGAAACTGGAATGTGCTGATGGTGCGACGAATGTTATCACTAATGATAACATATATAATCACATGGATATATTTACAACACACAAGAATTCAATAAAATAATTCGGAAAGGCAAAGAGTAAAAACTGAATTCAATGATCAATCATAATTCCTTTTTTAAGGTATCGCCATCCAAAATGATTCAAAGAGAATTCCAAAATACCTTTTCATGCAAAAATTATTCGTTCAAAATACGCTGTCTGAAGGCATCTATATGCTGAGAGAAAATATTATACAGGGTTTGTAGCATGAATTTATTATTTAAATTTAGCGCCAGGAAGCGAGGTGTGGCCTTTAGAGGGTGCAAATGGTCTCATTCAAACGAGAATATTGGTAATTTTTTTCTACCATCCACATAAGTACCGAGAATACGTTGGACGAAGTAACAGTGAGCGTTTGTCGTCGAGGCTTACGTATCTAACGCAAATTGTGCTGCCGAAGGCTGTAGGTATTAAATATAACTTTTATAAACACTACTCACAATAGTATCGGATAAATAATATCCTTTTTATCCTATGGGTATTTTTGCCTCTGGCAACGAGAATAAGTTATGCGTTACGTGCTACGGTAAATTTTGAGATTCTGCATGAGAAGTTTTCACTCATCAACACAATGAAATTTCATTGAAGCAAAGGTGTATATTAGTCTCACTCTACGTAAGATTTCAAAAATTACGATAAAATAAGTAGTAAATAGTAGAGTTGAGTTTTGCTTCCACGATCGCAGCGTCTTCTATGCAGACCAGTATGATCGAACGTCCACCTTAAGTTCTTTTTCCTATCTAATAAATAATACAAAATTGTTTTTACGAAAAACGTTTATGCGGAGAAAAATTCATTGTATTACAGATGATAAAGTACTATTCTCAGCGGCTGGCTAAGTGGAACGTTGGAGATTTTTCCCAAGAAAGTCATGCAATATAGACGACCTGCTTGTATCTCTCAGGCAACAAGATAATTGATATTTTCCACAGATTTCTATGTACTGTCACAGTTCACTTCTATTTTTCTATTTTGGATTGTGTGGGCCGCGTACGAAAGTGCTTTTGGAGTGGAAACTCTAAGCTCGAGGCTAAGTTCAATTTTGAAAGCGTTATCATATCCAATTCACTTTTTCTCTCCTTTCCGGCAACAGCACAGCACCAAATATAGCTGAAATAGAATCCATTCGTTGTTTTTATACCTTTATCTTTTGGGTCTTGACCCAAGGACGGCAAGCGCTTATTTTTTAGAGAGATTACCAAACTTTTTCGAGGTGAAGAAACCTAGTTCTATCACTCTAACGCTCATACTAAAAATGATAGAAATACACATGCAAATAAAACTTTTTCCAAACCTCATATGCTTTTATTGATGTGCCTTCATTCACAAATAGCAAATGACAATCATTAACCTGCGAACCAGACTCAGTTGATCGGATTCTTTTACGCAACTGTTGGCTCTTATTTAATTCCATCGTTACTAGAGTTCTATCCGTAGAATTTTAGCATAAAATAGTTTAGAATAAAAGTTTAAAAAAATAATAAATTCATACTTGATAAAAATCACAAGTCGAACCAATTTACCTAGACATATGAATAAGAGTTTTAAAGCGCCAATCTGAATCCGGCGTATGTGATAAATAACCCTCAAGCAAATATCACGCTTTCTCGAGCAAATAGCTCACAAGTGCGACACATAGTTGTGAATCAATTGTTAACATAATCCAGGTGAAAAGTTTGTAAAGAAATTATTAAAGCTTCACGGTGATTTGCAACTAAATCTCAAGGTATCGGCGTCATAACTTTTTGGTGGCGTTTTATAGTTGCTTTCATACTAATCTATGCTCTTGTATACCTATTCCTTCATATATTTGCTCTTATTTCCAAGGTTTTACAATTACTGATTAATCACCAACCTTACGCAGGTTAAAAAAAAATAAAAATCACTATTCTAGAGAAATTTGCAAGCAGAACGATAGAAATTCTATTCTATGAAGAGTTTTTTTAATTTCCAACTATTTCATTTCTCAGACATTTTATTCATGCTACTTGGCCATGCATTTAATCATGAGCAATGTTATTGGTTCAAAACGTAAATAAATAAGATTCGTAGGTCACATAATATTTTCACAAATTTGGTGAAATGAAAACTTTTTCAAAAGTTTTCATTTCACTTCAGAAACAACTTTATCATGCAGCTATTACCACTATTTTTACCATGGTTAAAACTTTTTCCAAACACTATTAAAAACATCTTTGAAACTGTGAGCTCCAAACATAGCCCCTCTTATGGTAGCGGAGTCACTCTAATAAAATGTGCTTTAAACGGGCTTAAAACATTTTCACACTTAGTGACATGTTTCATGTATGGTTTAATGTTATGTTTTGAGCTCACAGCTCCAAATATGGACACCCTACCTTTAGTTTCCAATCAGGAAAGCATTCTTCAGGCAAAAAAAGTTTTATTTCCGCCAACTTAAAAAAATCTGGAAGACTCACCAATGAAAAAAGATTCCCTGCTGTCGATGACGGGTGACAGGGCCGGCGACGCATCGGGGCCGTCCTCCCGCCGACCTTCGCTCGCCTGCACGCCCCTCGACTCCAGCCTTGACTCCACGCTCCCGTCACCCTCCCACAAGAGCGCCGAGATGGTGGCCACGCATCGGAGGCGGATTATCCGCGAGTTGTGGTATGGGTGTGCCAAGCCATCCCTCCTTCGACCGCCCCTCTCAGGGTCGCCCCCACCTCCGCCGCCGCCTCCCGGACCCGGCTCCAGGAACTGCTCCGGGCGAGCCCGGAACCTGAGGCCGAGGACGGCGCTCATGAGGCCGTGGGGACCGTGGAGGATGGGGTCGCGCGGGATCAGCCAATTAGGGATCGCCTTTTGTGCCGGGGATCGAAAGGAGAAGGCATGGGAGGTGGAGATAAAGAGAAGAATTGTATTCATGAGAGACGGAAGGAATAAGCGAGTCAGATTGTCAGGTTTTGCTTGTGTCGATGCCAGAGAGAGAGACAAAAAAAGAAAGAGGGTTAGCGGAGGGAGAAACGAGTGAAAGAAAGAACTGCCTAGATACACATCACAAAGGTCTTTCTTACAGGAAATATCGCCAACGCATTGGGATGACGCTCACAAATTTGGTTAACCTTAACAATAGGCAATATATTATATGGAGAAACAATGAAAAAAATTGCATATAATATGATCAAGTTTGAGCTTGATTTGGAGCGTATCGTTTTATGGTGCAGAAACGTGGGCCCTTCGAAAGGAGGACGAGAAGAGGCTGCAGGTATGTGAGATGTTGGCATAGGAAAGAATAGAGAAGGTGAGATGAATGGAGAGGAACACTAACGAGGAAGTGCTTGAGATAGTGGGCGAGGAAAGGAAACTTAAAGAAATATTTCCTGAATAATCGCTGGATTAGTTATGATTTTCCACGTAACGTCAGTACCATGAGTGTCAATCGTGTTTACCGGAAAGGATTCTATTGGTTTGGTATTATGGTGGTTAACACTTGAAAGACATGAAACTAATATTTCATAATAGAATGTTTATGCTTTGGAATAAGTTAATCAAGAGGAAGAATTCGAAATTATTCGCTGAAATAATTAATGCAGTTCAAGGAAATAGCGTCATCATCTGGTTTAAAGCCCACAAAGATAATAGTTTATTCGGAATAATACCCCAGGCAAAAGTATTTCAATGTGAGATTAGTCCACTATATCCAGCCTGATAACATAAATACACAAAAGAGATAATAAAATATGCCATAGTGCATATAAAATGCAATTAGGAGCGTATGTGTATGAATATGATAGAGATAGTTGTTTAAATTTTTAGAGAAAAAATAGGTAAGTATTTAAATTTGGAATTTCCTGGATGTTTTTCGCATGGAATCCCGTTAATGGACGAAAGATTCGTCTATGTTGTACAGTCATTCTCACATCTGAAACATATTTGGCACTATAGTGACTGTGGCATGCTTAAATGAGATGGATTCATTATTTTGATAACTATTTGCTCATGAACTACGTACTTGTAAACACATACCTGATTCCATTTTTCCCGAAAACTACAGGGCGCCAGAAACATTTTTTTAAGATTTACGAGCGTATGGTGGTTTTAAAACTACGTCATTGGCAACTCGAACAATTATATCGCAGTAAAATAACATTTACAACATATAGGACGAGTTTTCAAGATAAGGTTAGCTGGTTTGTCGTAGATTGAAGAAAATTACATTTTTATATACTTTCTGGATGACAGTTAACCCGTTGAACACTTTGAGGCAATATTTCAATCAATACATTACTTCTATGTGAGAAATATGTTTTACGTACATGATATATTGCAATGGTACTGAATAAAAGGCATCCCATAAACCCTACTGCTTTAATTACGCCAGTCTGCAGGATAAATTCGATTACTTCGGGTTTTAACATGAGAAAATCCATTATGAAAAATTAAATTGATATGGTAATTTTTTATCACCGTTTTATTTTGAACTGACCAGTTTCTAAGCATCAGAAACTTCTTAAGGGCGACATCTTCAGGCAACATTTTTAGGTTTCACCCGAAGACGACGCCAATGAATGCAATGAAATGGTCGCTGAAAATAAAACTGTACAAAAAAATAACCAAGTCAATTTGCTTTTTCACATCGTAGTAGTCTTCGTAAAGCACACTGAAATGATTACCGCGGTGACATTTCTAGGGGTGCACACCAACTATGACATTTTGAAAGTATTTGTATCCAAATCGGACTGAATTGCAAAAAGATATTGACATCAGGCCCGCGCCAAGGAAGACAAAAATGCCCGGTGAAGGTATGAAAAATAGGTTGAGACCGGGTGTGACATCGGTGCTTAAGTGGGAGGAGCTGTATGAAAGGATTCATGATGATGACGACGACAATGATGACGGTGCTGGTTAAAAGAGGGAGGGACGGCAGGAAGTGAAAACACACTCGTCATGAATGGAGCAAAAAAAATTAATTGGACCGAAACAGGTCGTAATGAGAGCGCACGGTTGGCTTGATGTTTTCAAGCCAATTTGAGAGAAAAGAGAGGAATTCATTTTATTTTGCCCCCCCGGGCACTGCCAGAGATTGTCGAACTGTTGGTTGATTTTTGGGAAAGGGGCGGGCACGTGATCGGTTATTGTGTTACTATTCCAAATTCACAACCGAATTATGAGAGGGAGAGCACACATAAAATTGAGCTCTTCATCAACTGGGGAAATGGGCAATTTTTCGCAAGGATTGCTCCGTTGAAAAAAAAATTCTTATATTTTTGTCAATATGAAACGAAGCCAAGGTGATTGGATTATTGACATTTTATTCCTGCCGTGGAAACCGCGGAAAGCGCTGACGTGATTTTGTGACATATCTCGAACAAAGCACTGCAAAATCGACGCATCAAATTCAATTTACGGATTTGAATAATACTTTAAGCTTCTCTATATTTGTAGAGCACGCGGAAAACACTCGGCCAGTATCATTCAGCCTTATCTAATTAGACTAGCAGTTTATATTCCCTATTTACTTTTTCCAGTAAGTTTTATGCGCATACGAGCGTAATTCATGCTCGTAAATTGTTTAATCATTCGTGCAGCTTTAAAAAGTATAGAATAACAGCCGTATTGACTAAATACAACAAATATTTTCAAATTTCGGCAATTTAAATATGAAAATTTTCAAAAATAACTTTTTATTATTTTGTTATTTTGAAGATATCATCTGCTATAGCTACACATTTCAAGATAGTTTCATATCTAAAATACAAAGGAGCTTGTTAAATAAAAGCTGTAACGTAAAATGAGCCAAAGTGCTCGTTCTTTAAACGAGCTGTATTAATCTCAAGTCTTCAGAAAAAGTAAAAAATGAACGTTGCATATTAAAAGCTAACAAAATAGATTAAAAATATTCTTGCAGTAGTAAATTAATGACCGAGTTAGCAATCGAAATTGATTTTCAAAAATACAAGAGTAGAGGCAATAAATGTAGTTAAATTAAATTAACAATGCACATTGAAGTTAACCCGAGTTTTAAGTGACAGATAATAGACGTTCAATAAATGTCAAAAACCAGTTATTACGAATCAGATGTGTTATTGGGTAAAAATAAAATTTATTTAAAAAATCTATGAACTAGAAAAAAATTAAAATTTTTTTTCTGATAGCCAGCTGACAGACTTCAATTAGTCCTAAAGAATTCATGAAAACTCTTTGGACTCCGTTGCCATTCTGTATTTCCTGCTAAATTAATTATGGACGATATATGGTGGAAAAGAATAACTCCTAAAGTGTTCAGTCTGCCGCTTCTTTAATGAAACTTACCGGATAGTCGTTGATAAACCAGCGAAGCGCTGCAGCTGGGCGTGACTTTCCTGCCGTGCAGTTCAAATCCACCCAGTCATCCATGTCATATGTATTTTTGCCACCCGTTATCCTGGGGGGTTCTTTGGGTGGGACTTCTAGGGACCAACGAAAGATGACACATGAAAGTAGAAAAGAAAGAGAAGAAAAGCAGTGAATAATATGTTTTTCATTTCCTTACATTTTCTGCCTAATTTAACAATGCTTTACAAACATATGTATAAACATGAACGTAAGACAATATATTTCGACCATAAAAAATGAATCACAGGAAGAAGAAATTTGAGGTGGAAACATTTTTGGTCGAGTTCTAGTTATTTTTTTTACCTGAATATATTTCCCCTTTATTTAACTTGTAGAGCAATGCAAATATACCTTACTAGACACACGAATATCTTTGTAAGAAAAATCATTGACGTTAGATTCTATCTTGTAGTGTTGCAGCAAGACAAGACAGGCTTGAGCCAGTCTCATCTCAGTCTCGTTTTCTAAACTCGGGTATCGTCTCGAATCTCGTCTCGTGAACTCCAGTCTCATCAATTAACATCTTGTTACGATTAGCTTGATAGGCAAGCAACAGATTTTCATCACCTGCATTACTACCAGACTTGTTATCAAGTATTTTCACAATTTTTCTAGCTTATCCAACAACAATTTAAATGGAAGGAGATGTAATTTTCACTTCCTCATTTGTTCATCAGAACTTTAAAGTTTATTAAAGCTTTGTGCACATTTTCAATCACTGACAATTAATAGAAGTTGGTGTTCTTAAACCCTGTCCTCCAGAGATCACATTATTAAAAGATCTTGTATTGAAAGGTTAAGTATATGGGCCATGCATCCAAAATGCTGATCAGCTCTATCAAATTACGGTAGCATCTTACCGAGATCCTCCATGAATTAAGTATTTGTGGAGGCTTTATCAACGGTTACTCCTTGCAGCTTGTGCTCAAGTTCAAAGGATTTTAGGGTATTCATGAAAACTTCAGTAATATCCCTTCCTGTGTGATTACCACTGGATAGAACTATGGTAATTACAAGAGATTGGTACCCCCACTTCTAATCTATGAAATGAGTCGTGATTCCGCAGTACGATTTTTCAGCTATGGATTTCCAGCCATCGATGGTGAAAGACAGGTTGGATTTGTTTCAGCAACTGCAACATTGCCTTCTGCATCCTTTTATAATGGTCAATTATTATCTGCTGCAACTTTGTTCTTTAAGGAAATATTACAATGAGATTCAACATCTTAAAAAAGTGTTGAGTATCATCATCATCATCATCATAAAAAATCGGAAAAGGATGTGTTTCTGCGCTCTCCAGTGAACCATTATATGTTCCAAGTCATTATTTCCATCATCATTCAGAACTCAAAATAAAATTCTCTCTAATTTCATTTTTTTAATAAAAAGGCAATTTTGCACTCTAATTGTGCTGTACAGAGATAGAAATTCGTAGTGAGAGACATTTTGTAAAGAGAGACTTGAGAGGTGAGGAAATTGATTGAAATCTACACGTTGGTTAAAAAATTTGACTTAGATTAAATAAAATTAAATAAACGCGTTTATCACTTTAATAAGGTAGGAACCATGCAAAAAAGAGATAACTTGAGACTGCTGCATCTCTACAGCGAATCGTGAAAACCGTAATTTTTATCTGCCTCCAATACATCGTAGAGGTGAAAAGCCAACAATCTCTAACAGTTTTTTTCTCGAGGTATCCTTTAAGAATGAACTGAACGCAGCTGAAATCGAGTACTTATTAGATGTTTGTGGAAAAAGTAGGATGAATGGAGTTAGAATGGGTGGTTGATGAAATAATGCCGGTTAGATACTCCAGCAGCGGACTTTTCGATTGAGTGGAAATTTAGTTAGCAAAATAAAAGTAAGTGAAAGCAATAAATGAAAAAAGAAAGCCAATTAGAGTTATTATTTTTTCTCGTATCTTCATCCAAAAAATTCAACAACACTATGCCAAACATCCTCACTAACTTGGAAGATATACCATGCAGGAAGAGGTACATAGTGTCTTTAATTGTCATCCATCCTTTCGCCGAGGTGATCTGCTATGCGTAATTCGAAATTGCGGCATCCTTTTTTCTTAGTAGGCAAGCTATAAGCAAGATTGCAAGTGCAGCTGGGCGATACTATGCACAATATACGAGAATAACCCATAGTATTTTGGCGTAGAATTGAGCACTGAAAATTGCTGCTCGAACATTGTACATAATTTACTGGACAAGTTTTCTAAGGTATTTACAGTATGTAAAAAGGAAATGTAGTAAGCCAATAATACTCCCTTACTTGGCTTTATAAGTCTTGCCCATCAGAAATAGTAGTATCAGTAAAAAATAATTTAAATTGTTACCTAATTTATCGCAGAGATATCATTGAATAATATTTCAATTGGATTGGATATATGGGGAGGCGACCGACGGCTAAGGTCATTTGCGCCATAGGGGATAGGTAACGGAGGAAGGGTGGATAGAAACCCGGCGTCGGCAGTAGCCTGCTCTTAACGAAAGGCGCCAAGGGGACCACGGCTTAACGTCTCATCCGACAGACGGAGTACTCCACTTGAGGTGCCCTCCACAAGACACTCAAGTAGGGATCGGGTTCCTCTGAAAAACATCCATCTCTGCAGGGAATTGAACCCTGGCCGCCCGTGTGGTAGGCGAGTACTCTAACCACCACACCAACCCGATCCCCAATATTTCAATTTAAGTACTTTAGGAAAACGTGACATTACTTCGTATTAGCAGAAGGACGTAGTTTTAGGGATATTGTTACACTACACACCAATTTATCACACATATCTGTATTTCGAGACTTTCGCGAGTCTCGTGGAAGTGGTATCGTCTCGCCTCGTCAAAAAGCGGTCTCGTCTCGAATTATCCACTAAAACCTCGGGTCTCGCAGAAACACTACTATTTTGTATGGTGGCCTCCACCATATGAAAATTTGCATTGCTCTTTTTATCTGTATTAATATTAATAATTACGATATTTATAGTTTGGTTTTATAATTTGAATTTATTGTAATTGATTTTATTGTTTAACTGTAAAAGTGTTTACCCTATTATTATGTTTTTCATGTTGGGTGAACAATAAACTTATTAAAATAGTAAAAATAAAGAATAAAAATAAGAGATGAAATAACCTGTTGATTTTGCCACAAATTGAACGACAACTCCATGCCTCATCTGTAATCAGAACATTGTAGGCAGTAGAATATTTTCATTGCTAATGCCAGCCCTAATATATAAGTATCGATTATAAAATTGGGCTGACGTTCTGGATTAAAGTAGAAAGAGATTCTTGTGGACACATTGGACCAGAGGCAGAGGAATGTATTTTTTGAAACTGACAGAGACTTTTAGGTAGAAAACTATTTTTTTGAATTTTTCCATTCACCATGCATCTATGAGAGTGGTAAATATGAATAAATTCGAGCATGAGAAGGGTAGCAATTTACGTAAAAACATCGCAATATCGTTTAGATTAAGAAACATTCAGATCCCAACAGATCTCAGCACCAGACGTCCCCAACAAATCCATAATATCCTTGTGTTACTGCATGCCAAGTGGATATTCGTATCTATTTCCACCAAATACATTGTATGGTCTCTGCACTCACTGCTGCCACTGTCACATTTTGACTATGGAATGAAATTTTTCTACCAACGAGTCTTATACTGGACAAAATATCTTTTGCATCAGCTTGATATGACAGTCCATAACGACCATCGTATGTTTAAAAAGAATAATAGCTTGGAAATCAAAGAAATAGTAGGATAACTTCTCATAAAGTAACTATTAACCATAAATTCCCCAAAAATGAGTGGTATTTAGTATCAATTCAAACACTTTGAAAGTGAAATTATGTATTAAAACCTGACTTTGACACATTTGTCTCGATACATGCTCTAAACCTGCAAAAATCACGATCTATTACAGCATACCCTAACGGTTAATACATTCTAAATTACTGCGTTTCATGCATCTCACTGCCGGGTAATTACGAACAATTCTACAAATTTTTATATTTCTTAGGAGTAATGATTATCCTTGCAATGCAGGGACACTTCACATGATATTTAATTCATGAAAAATGAAGAGGAAAGCTTATTGCACTACCATTTTATACCAATGTGACTCAGGAAATTCATAAACCAATCATAAACAAATTCATGGATAAGGATGAATACGTGGCCCGTGGAAAAGAATATGGCAAATCCATGAAGAAAGATTAACAATCACCAAGTCTTCCAAATTTTTACAAGAGCATAAGCACTAAGAACATAACCCCGCCGCTCCTACGGGAAGGCCACTCCGGCTCCTCGCTCTATGGTCAAGGGTTCGAGTTCCGCCAGGGTGGATTTTTTCTCCACTCGTTGCAAGGTTGTGCGCGTCTGGCTGTTACTTATAGTTAAACACTCCGGTGTAAAAGACTATCGAGTTGTTTTCGAAGGTGATGGATAGTAAACAAATAAGTAATAAAGAACTAAAATAAAGTTCAACGGTTAATGAGGATATAGAGATGGGACGAGCACTCACATACGACTTCCATCCTGCCTTCGCCGCTGGCCGATGAGAAGGAGGGCGCCTCGGCCGACACTTCACATCGATACACGCCGCTTGACCTCATGGTCACGCTGCGAAGGAACACTTTCATGCTGTCCGATAGATGGTGCTGCTTGTGCGCGGCCGCAGAGGAGGAGGAGATCGGACAGAGAAAGAGAGGGAGACAATCAATGGAAAATTCACCGCGGGCTCATTCACAAGGCTTTTACAATCCCTGCCGTCAAATAAACTCACCCGTGTAAACAGAGTTCCATCTACATGCGTCAATGAAAAATACATTCTTGAAACCACTTCAATAGTTGCATGCGTATTTTTTTATACCGTGAGTTGAGCGCATTTAAAGTTATAATTCACAATATTCCCTCAGTGCTATGATTTTAAATATAATCCCGAAGCAAATAGGCAAATATATAATCAGTAGTCCGTAAGTTAACATTTTATTAGAGAAGCGGAAACAAGATTTAAATAGACTTAAAACGTGCTAAAATTTGTGAGGGCGGAAAATATATTGTAAAAAAGGATATTAAACAATGGTGCAACTATACAAGGGCAAACGTATTTCATTTCAATACACAAGTGCATATTTTCATAGAGAATTGAATATGGCAGATTATAAAGCCCCTTTTTCCAGCGACACAAAACTGAACAGTTTAAACTGGATATATATCTCAACCTTACGTGTATTAGTAACCGAATTAGACCACGGGCTATTTTTACAACTCGATTTCATGCATTCTCGCATGTGTTATTGTAATTCACCGCCATGCACGACGAGCATTGAAACGCACGTAGATACATCTGTATGTGCATTTGCGTGCCACGTGTAAAACGGGCTTAAGAATGCAGATATAATAGGCCTCAACATTTTCAACTTGTGTTTAAATGACAATATGGATCACATAAATTAAAAAAATAGCTATCAATGTACGACAAAGCTTGAATTCCGGCCAAGTTGACTTTCCATTTTCCAGCTCTGAATAAGCCAAGTTTGAATTGAGTGTTCCCTTGTCCCACGCTCTCGATCACTCACAGCACTGGTGTACTCACGTCCACTCTGACCCCTTCCACTTTGTAAGAGTGCTGCCGAGGCACTGCTCTGGGGACGTATCGGTAAAACTCCTCGTTGTCCTTGTACCACTTGACACTGTAAAGGCGGTCGCCTTCCAACTCGTGTCCACACTCCAGGAGAGCCATCTCGCCGCGTATCCGATACGTTGGGATGGACACTTTGGTCAACCGCAAGCCCAGGGTAACTGAAAGGGAGACATTAGCGAACGGTTAGTGACGTAATTCCATCTAATCAATCACAGATAAATTAAGCAACCGTTAAATTACATTTTCCCATGACTGTAACTATCCGAACACTCACACAACATTATAAATAACAATAAGGCAATAACTGCAACATTAAGAACCAACATTTGAGCAAGTCAACTCTGACACTGATAAAAATTACCGCTCTGCACCAATAGGTTATTTTTGTTCACACAAAACTTAAGGTTAACTCTAGATAGCCGGTATTAATTTCTACAAAAAATGCACTCAGCGGTGAAGTATAAAAAAAATAAATCAAAGGTGAAAATTGTTTTGCATGAGGTAAATTCGGCAGAGCAATAAATGAACTGCATAAAATCAACTAACATTACAAGAAAAACACCTTGACAATGAAGCACATTACCAATTAGTCATATCAAATCACGGATATTACCTACTATTCAACATTTCCGTGAAAATAGCCATATTTTAAACTTGTTATATATTACTTTCATATTTACAAGAATACATTTCATTCATTCAGTTGAAAAAATAAAGTATATACTTTATTTTCAAGGTAGTTAAATAAATGATTTAAATGTTCACTGTCGGGAGTACAGAATAAATATACACCGGTTGTTTTAGCATGACTGTAAAAGGGGGTGATTTATTTTTTATCACCACAGTAGTGAAATATTCTTAGGAGTATGTAATAGTCTTTAGGTACAGGATAGTAAAATTAATGTTTTAAAGGTTCACTGTTGGAATAAGGAATTATTATGTTTGTTTCAGCTCGTATCTAAACGGGCACGATTAATTTTTTATCACCATACTAATAAAATTATCTTAGGACTCTGTACAAAAGAAAAGAGGATAATTTTTTAACTTAAAAACACGAACGGTAGATTCCGCACGATTAGTCCGCGGAATGACTAGCAATATTTTGTGCTTTTCTGTTTGGCTTTACTCTTGTAAGTCACGTTACACACGAAGTTTAATAGATTGCAAAGTGCAATGAATGTAAAATTTCACAGAATTGTAATCAATATGTTTCTTGTGCTAAAATTTATTACAAAGTTTTTTTAAATAATCAATACGTGCTGCTAGAGAAAAATTGAAAGAACTTTTCACATAAAAAATCGAATACTGTTTTCGGTTCTAACATGTGAAAATCTGTAAATTTAGTCGTTTAGTATTATAAATGTAATACTTTTCTTCTTCCTTGTCTTGTGTGGTGGAGGAGCGAGCAAAGCGAGGTCAGTCAGACAGCATAGTTCGAAATTAATTTGATACATCTCTATCTGGTACCATCAAAGGTAAATATTGTCCTAGGAGATATTTTAGTATAAGGATGAAATCAAGTCAATGATTTGTAAAGAAACAGAAAAAGTTCAGATCATATGCCATAGTCCGTGGGTAGATGTGGTGGTAGAACAGTAAATCATTATCAATGCTAATGTTTAGAGTTTTGCGTACAACTAAAAAGATTCAATTGCTGTGACGAATAAAGACTCGATAAAATATTTGGTACTTTCCCTGGGGAAAGAAAGACAAAGGAAGGAATTCTCTGTTCACTTGTTGTAGATAAGAGCTTCTGCTTCAGGGATAAATAATACAGCCTTATTAAAATAAAAACAGACATGGAGACGTCCTGAAGGATTCGTATACCTAAAGATCAAAAACGAACCATGAATCAACTACTACTTGCTCTCATGCGTATTATATAGCATGCGGCTAGGTACTCACAGGAGAATACAGCATTAAATTACTGGGCAATAAAAAGACCCGTTTCAAAGTCAACCTGTATGCTATTCTCTATGTGGTCATCGTCCAAACCCATGGTATTTCATGACTCCTACTTCCTTTTTACTCAAAACATTCAGTTATGACATATTTAGAACACAGAGGAATCCAAAATTCCAATCACATTCCGACAGAAAAAAGTAATCACTTCAAGGCTAGAATTTGATTCATGTGTTTCCATGTACAAGGCCGAATATCTATGCGATCCCAAAATCAATATTCAATCATACCAACGATAATTGTGAATACACCTGTTCCAGCAACGACGACGGTAACCTTGTGACATTTTAGGAAGAAAACGTTAGTTAAGTCAACCAGATTCCTAAGAAAGGGAAAGTATGTACTATAAGTACTACACTACCAACTCGACGATTTAAAAAGTCCACCACCACTGGGGTAGAGTCAAAATGGAGCGACAAACAGATATTCTATGCGACAACGGCAATGCGGAGTTTCTGTGAGTGCATTATCATTCTCCTACGCTGCAGGCCAGTTATCCCCCATACCTGGGCACGAACCTTATCGAATTTCCCCCATCTACTTTCTGCATCATCCAACACCCCAGACTTTACTCCCCTTTCCCAACACAATCCTCTATCCGAGGCACTTCTCATCCTCCCTCGCTCACCTAACTCCAGACACACACTCTCCTCGCTTCACGCCATTGAAAATTCATGGTCTTTACCCTCTTCTCAAAACCAGGCTCTCGTCTCCGTCGCTTCACCTTTTCCGGGGCCCCTTCTACCCACGTCCCCTCTTCCCTTTTCCTCTCTTTCTCTCTCTCGCCACTGTCTTATTCCCCTGACACTCTCTCCTCATTCAAGTCATTTGGCCCACTTCAGTCTGTGCTCCGTCTGCGTCGATGATCGTGCCGCCCTTTTCTCAGCATCGAAGGAGAGGACGGAATCTGACTGCATGCGAAAATTGGACGCTAAAAGCTAAAAGGCGTGATTCAGTAGTAAAACCTAACGCCATGTGCAAACAAAACCATCGCCATTCACTAACCAAGTAATCCCTTAAGACTACGTCAGTCAAGTAGTATTTCCACCATGTTTTGTATTTTTGACAAAGAATAAAACCTTATTATTTTCATGTGTGGTATAATTCCACAGTTATCGCCGAATATATGAGTAACACATTCCATTCCAGAAGATTTGTGTTAAAAAAACCACTCTACGGATGATGAATAGTAAATTAACGTTTAATAATACAACATACGAACTTTAATTGCAATAATTCACGGATTTTTTCCTGAAACCTCGCTTTATCATGATATACAAAGAATTATTTCATTGAAAATTTAAAAAAATGAGACATTATGTAACTTTTGAATGCCTAAGAGTTGATATTAAATATAAATGTTTTCCTGAATATTTCAAGTACCTGGAAGCATTTTAATTATCAAACCATCATTCTCATTTATCATGACTTAACGCACGCAGAATGGTAACTGCAATAATTCCCACCCCATTAAGAACACTCACCTAGATTTTAATATTATCAAACACTCCTTTTTAAGTTATATCGATTAACTAGAAAACGAAAATCGTGAAATCACTTAGTGCAACTTACGTCGCATAAAAAAAATTGCAATAAATATCAATTGAAAAGTTAAATTGGAAAGCTGGTCCTATTTCAATCGTCAAAAACGTAAAACCGTGATGAATATTGCAATAAATCGAACTCATGGGCTCTGCTTTGTCACCGCCGATATTCAGCCTTTAAAACATTCGCTCAACGCAGTCGCAGGGGAATGCGTGTTTGCGACAACTCTATACCTGCATATACACATAGGTCGAATTCATTCACTTCAAATGAGCGTATTCCATTCATATGCAATCAACAGAATTAAAGCAGCAAAGCACAACTCTGGCCGAGGGCGAATTTCTGAGGTTAGCTATAAAGCATAAACCATGCCATATCCTCGTCGAGAGGTCATTTCTCTTAGCCCGGCACAAAACAAACTTTTCCCTCCAAAGTCCTCCCCCTTTTATTTACCCAATCCCTTAACCTTTGTATTGCTAACGCGCCGATGAGGAATTTGGCAGGCCCTAAGTGAAAGTAAAACATTTGCTCTCCAACCTTCCGACGCTCTCTCATTGCATCCATCCATTATTTCCTAACACCTTTGGAAAATTCCTTTTGCTTCACCCTCCCATTAAATTCCTCTTCCTAATCGTCTTTATGGCTCTTACAAAAATTATGACACTGCGGTGGATCATTTCGGGGTATACGCTACGGGCTCTAAACATTCTGCGAAACATTGAAGGTAAATTGTTTAGACTACAGGTCGCGAACGCCATTTCTGCTGCTGCCAACACAACTGCTGTGAGAGGTGGGATGACTCGTCATTTAACTGTCGCCCAATTTCGACTCATCTCACGATGAGACCACGAAAGGGGTCCCCGGGTAAAGTGATAAACTATAGGTGATTTGTGTAAATTTCTCGAGCTCGCCACCGGGTAAGAAATTCATATTGTTTGTTTGTTCAAAATTGTTCCTCTCCGTCCGATTGTGAGTGCCATCGGATCTCCCACTTACAACTTGGCCAAATACCTTACGGGGATTTTATCTCCATACGTAGGAGTTTGTGAACATCACATTAAAAACTCTTCAGAATTTGTGGATATCCTGGAAAACCTTAGAGTAGAGATGACAGATATTATGGTTAGTTTCGATGTTGTTTCCCTTTTCACGTGGGTTCCTCTCGCTGAAACCTTTAAGCTGCTGGAGGAAAAATTTGACAGCGGGACGGTGAAGCTTTTCCATCATACGCTTACATCCACGTTTTTCAAGTACAACTGTGGGTACTATGAAATGGCAGGAGTTGCGAAGGGATCCCCTCTGTCACCAGCCATTGCCAACTTTTATATGCAGGACTTTGAGGAAAAAACCCTTTCAACAGCTCCGTTACATCCGAAGTGTTTCCTCAGATACGTGGATGACACGTTTATTATATGGCCTCATGGACCGGACGCTCTTAAAATATTTTTAGACCATATGAACAACCAACATCCTAACATACACTTCACTATGGAGATAGAAAAATAATAGAATCGCATTTCTCGACGTCCTTTTCCACCGAAAAGAAAATGGCAAGCTGGGGTATAGCGTTTACCGGAAGGCGAGGCATACAAATTTGTACCTAAATGGCCTTAGTCACCATTACCCCTCTCAACGCAGTGCTGTCCTCTCCACTCTCATATATCGTGCGAGGTCAACATCTGATGCAGAGAATCTTCCTGCAGAATTGGACCACCTTCGGAAAACCTTCCGGCAAAATGGATACGGAGAGTGGCAAATTTCGATGGCCTTCAAAAAGTCCCGTGAAAATTCACGCAAATCGGATTTGGAGGTTGACCAGCCTAAACCGACGGCCAGGGCATTTTTTCTCTGTGTATCTACCATATCCGGGAAAATTTCGAGGGTTCTGAAGAGGTACAACATCGAAAGCATCCATAGACCTATGGCCAATTTAAGAGACTGCCCTGTGAGGGCAAAGGACCCAGTTGGCCTCATGACTCCGGGGGTATATAAAATCCCATGCGAATGTGGTGAAGTTTATGTGGAAGAGACTGGGCGAACTATATTCACTCGTCTGAAGGAACACCGTAGGCATTTCCGGCTTGGTTAACTGGAAAAATCAACAGTAGTTGAGCATAGCCTGAGTCGGGATCATAAGATCATTTGGGATGACACGACTGTTCCTTGTCGATCCGGCCAATTTTGGGATCGCTTAACCAAAGAGGAGATAGAGATAAGGTTGGAGAGGAAGAATTTCAACCGGGAAACTGGTTACACGATCAGCAGCTCTTGGAATACAATTCTGAGAAGAATTCAGAACGCCAGAGCTAAGTCCCCGCTGGTCAACGGTCCTCCACCACAACAATCGGGACTCGACCAATCCCGCTCCGCCTAGCGCCAAATTAAACGGTCTTTTCAAGGTCGCATCAGTAGCCTTGAGAATGGGTAACGAGTCGGAACCCGAAACGTCGGCTGTCTATGAGTTTCTTACCTGGTGGCGAGCCCGAGAAATTTACACAAATGTTATTCGCTGGGAAAGTGTAAAATCATACATATAGGTGATTTGTCTCACCGAGCGCGTGTATCTCGTTCCCTTTTAGCGAAGTAGTCTGGTTTCCCTGTCTCCTTCTCCATCTGCATTTTCTCATTCGTTTTCTCTCTTCTCCCCAATGTTTTTTTCCCTTCACCCCCTCCAATTTGGCCCTCCTCTCCCCCTAGACTCCAACCTCTCTCCGCTGGGAACATTTGAGAGAGCCATACTTTCTCCTACTCCCTTAACTGAGGACTCTCCAGCACCCTCCTCCTACATTCATCACATAATCCTGCATACCGTTTCAAACCTTCAAACTTCCTTTAGCCTTTACCTGGAGGAATAATCCTTACTTATTTACCCAAACGTTTACCTCCAAAAAAGTTAAGTGATTCAGGTTAAAGACGACAAACCTGATGAATGAAATAAAACTCGGTTAAACTTTGCTGAGTTCCATGTTAATCAATAGAAATAACTTTTACACTCCACTGGTCAGTTTGCTGATCAATTTATTCCAAAATCCGGATTTCGATGCCTGGTATCATCATCAATTAACTCATTCACTGACAGTCCCTCAGACAGTTGGTCAGTCTCTCAGACAGGTGCTCTCTGACAGACAGGTGCTCACTGACAAGTCAGTCAGACGAACCTGGATATCGGTTGAGTATGCTCTCCTTCCCACGTAGCCTCTTGCCAACAGGGACCCAAAAACTCGCTCCTTAAACATCTCATTCCCATTTCCGGCGATACTTCACGATTGTATCACTAATTCCTATCGCTCTCTGAGCTTTCACTACTCCAAAATGTTTGAATCAAATTAAGTTTACCGCGGCAGCAACTCTCGACCTTTTGGAAGTGGCATATTTTGGGTCAAGGGTACTACACATTATATAATCTAATAAAAACCTTGATCATGAGATGATGGCCACCCACCTAGCGGACACCTTTGGCACTTTTGAAGTTAATTATATTTTTAGTGAAAGTAGACTCGAGATTTGAGTGTTCCAGGAGCTATAATTACATCGCACCGTCTAGCTAAAAATCGTAATTCTAAGTCAGACACAATACCTACTACTTCTGTATAGTATTCTGCTGGCAGGTATACCCTGAAGGATGGATGGCAGGGAGTGAGTTTCCACCAGTATGAACTACACTATATTCTGCTTGAGTTAAAGGAACGGGGAAGTAATTGAAACGACATTTATGCATTTGAGCAAAGAAATATAAATTCTTGAAAAGATGTGACAGTTCAACGACAAACACTACACTAAAGATATTCTATCGATTTTTTAGAAATTATTGCTATTAGTAGAATATTTGAGTAAATTACACCTACATGAATGCACAGAGATGCACAGAGAAATTTAAAGGAACGTAAAAATTAAAACCTTGACCCCAAGACAAAAAGTTGCTAAACTGCATAAGCGTTTGGCATTTATACAGTGACTCATTTTAGAGTTTCTGATGAAATTAGACCTCTCCTCAAGTCAGGGTATGAAGCCAAAAACCGGCAAAAAATCTTCTTCCATTCCTCGCGATCTCTTTTCTACGCAGCCAAGAAAACTCGCTTCGTATGCGTCACGTACACTTATCAAGTAACGATTCACGATATTCTATTGTCTCGATCGGTCATGTCGCAAGATTTTACACAGCCAAAACCTTTGAATACAAGTTTATCCCTTTTGCTACTCTCTTCCTAATGGCACTAGACTCGAGTATTTCAAACTTAAACAGCCGCGGCTACATCTCTATATCTAACGTAAAACTTAAGCCCTGAGGCAAATTAAGCTTCCATCCTTCACAAGGATTGGAATCAGCAGCATCAAGTTGCCATGATGGCTCTTTGGCTATTTTAATAGTTACTTTTTCCTGCTTTCAGCTTGCTTTTTGCTCAAAACTGCACCTCAGATGTCCTAAAATTTGAGCTCATAATTCTATCTAATTTCTGCCGAATACATGCTCCAACTGTTTGTCCAACAAATCCTTAAAATTGTATTAATGTTTTCACGAGAAGTCGGGCTACCCTTGTGATGGAATAACTGCAGTCTGGAGACTATAACAACGTACGAGTGAGCAATATTTCGTCTTATTGAAAAGTTTTTAATATGCATAAAAGATATTGTTTAGGTATATGCTTTCATACAGTTCAATGTAACAAAATCTAGTTGGATATTTTAGATACGAAAAAAGATATACTATCCGACAGTTGGAACAATTGAGAGATTCTTCTAAGGAAGGAATATGAAATTGCATACTGGCTTTCAATTAGACAATAAAAGAGAACTGAATCAATAATCCTATTTAAATCGTTGCTAAAAGTCAAACTTGATATTTGCCTCCAATTACAACGAACGAATTTTTTTTCAAAGTATCAATACATAGGTGAAATATTTTTCGGCAATCATGATAATATAGTGATTTTGAATGCCTTCATTTTGGTAAAGAAGATTAGAACTCCTCAAACCTAAAAAGTCTTTATTCATCTGAAGAGACCAGATCTTATCCTATTACCTACGGAAACTTTTCTAATTGAAGAAATAATTCAGGGTTTTATTCACCAAAACAGTTTTTAAAAAGAAAATTTTCTAGAAAGTTAAAAATCAAAACGATGTCGAATACAATCGATCTCACAGAATATTCTTTTCTCAGCCAGCGACACTTCATCACATCTCATAAACAATACTTAAGTGAACAGCGATAATGCATATTTTATCGAATGCCGCATTCCTGCCTGATACCTGAACAACATAGAAACATGTAACCTGAATAAGATAGAAAATCCAAAGTTAAGGCTCTCAAGAAATTCATTCTAAACATTTTTGTTTCATTTACACATTTATAAAATTACAATAGAATGTTGCACAACACATTCATTATTAGAAATAGCAAACTTAAACTGCAATTAAAAGATGATAGAGTGATCACTATCGATTCTCTGCACGTAAGTCCTTATTATTTGAATTATTACCACACAATGAAATGGAAACAATAAATTGTTTCATTTTTTCAGACCTCTACGAGCATTAATAATACCTGCTCATGTATCAGCAGCATCATATTTCAACACCATGCGAATTCTCTCATAAGCATGAGTTCCCATACAGTCATTCATTTTCTTCTGTTCCAGTTTCGCTCCTCACGTCACTCAAATTGTCATGTTGGTTGTTTTCCTGGCTCCGCCAGCGCCGTGTGGCTGACGCCGTACTGCGCCACCTAATAATTCCATTCTCTTTGTTGCCAGGCCTTGGGAGTGTATGAGCGCCACTCGCTTATTCTGGCCTGCTTGTGAACTACTTCTGAGCGATGCATTTCATGTGGATATGCATAAATGATGCCCAGAGGAGAGTTTTCCATTTAGTTTCCACGTGGCTCTTGAGCGCAAACACAGCGTCTGCCGAGTCACAATGAAGAATATTATGCCCAGAGTTGCCTTTCTATTGCACGGCAAAGAATAAAGGGTAAAGATTCCCTTCCAGCCAAAACTCCACCTTCATTGGAAAGAGATGCTTGACCGCCGAAAAATGAATGGAAAAGAAAACGTTTTTCACGAAAAAATACATCCCACGCATTCATATGAGAAATAATGATTTTAGGCCTTTATAAACCACAAAGTTCGCAACGACTTTAAAGAACCTGATCATATATCCCAATCATAAAATCGGTAGATTAAATAGTATATTTGATAACTAGTACAGTCATTATGGATGAAGACAAAGTTTGTTATGAAATAAGCATTATTGAATATTTTTAATCTAGCACAGGTAATTTGACGAATAAATTAATATAAAATTCTGTTTGGAGGTAACTGCAGACCAAATATTTGACGATATCAGAGCTTTTCCAGTGGGCGGCACCAAATGAACGTTATGAAGAGGATTTTAACACGTAATGAACTGCAGATTAATGCGTCACAGCAGCAATCTCCGGATCTCAACCCGGCGGAAGCCATGCGCTATATTACTTAACTAAAATTTAAATAGTATTTATGCATATTTTATACGCAATAATTCTCAATTCGTTGAAAAACAGGGTTTTAATTCATTTCCCATGAAAAATAGACAACAAAAAACGGATATCCCAACTTTCACAAAAAGCAACACACATCCATCCAAATGTATTTAAAATATTACTCGTTAATTTTAATCAATTGGCTTTTAAAATACAAGCTAAACATTTTATCTCCACCAAAAAAACTTAAATGATAATGCTGCTCTTTGCGTTTATTAAAAGCCCAACTCGTGATTCAATAGAGAAATTATTACACCGTATAAAATCTTTTAAGAGGGTGTAGTGGTATAATTTATCTTTGAATGATGAAGCGCGAAAAGTGCGTAACGTAAATAATGTATAATCACTCTAAGAATATGTAGATATGGTTTAGAAATGACATGCCATCATCAAATTTAGCTTAAATGATTCATTCTTTAAAGAAAATGAATCAATCTCATATCAATGGAAGAGAAACTTTAAAAAGTACTTGCCACAAAAATTACAGCAAATGAAAATACGCTTCCGTCAATTTTAGAATCACAGTGAGGAAACTCTCATTCTGACTGTTCAACTGACTGTATCAAACTTTTATAACCCGTGATTATTATATACTTTGGCGAGCGATTGCTAGAAGCTATTGCTTGGCTAATTGGTTAGTTATTTCAGGTTTAGTACATAAGTTAAGCGTAAGAGAGGAAATAAGGCAAAGAAATTGAAAGACGGAAAGAACATCAATTGAGGTGTGTCAATGGATTAGTATCTTTTACTTTTGTAAATACTCATGAGTGGAAAGAAGTATTTTGGTATTCATTTGTTGGATACCATGAATCTCTCATTTGTTTACTTATGTCAGCTTTAGACAGTAATGAGATACAATAATACCGTCTGTGTCACTCTACTACTCAGAGGGCGCTCTAAGCTGACAAATTTCACAGAGCAGTAATCATCCACCGAGACCAGGTCTCAAACCCGGGTCCCTCGATATTTCACCAAAAGCTTTCCTTTGATGCTTTTCCTTGGGTATTCCTTGGGTTCCAAAAGCTTTTCCTTGGGCTTGGTTCGTCGTCAATGCAAATGATTTTTGCGCTGTGGAATTTTCGCACGTATGAGTACTTGCGATGACACGTTCAGAGTAATACTCGGCGTAATTTACACTATACAAAAAGTCTCAGATTGCGCAGTTATTCACACAAATTGAATCACAACAGGTCGAAACAGGATTTTCCCGTCAATTTTCGCAAATTCATCACCCTCTATAAAAAAATCGAGTGTAATTGGGACCAACCATTGCAGTAATGTAAATATTATCACAATTTTTATGATAGCAACCATCCACACCCTTCTTACGTAATAATATTAAGCAACGAAGCCAGCTCAAACCCGCACCGAAAGGGATAAATCATCTCCACTTAACCGGAGCCTTGAGGGGAAAAAACGAAGTGGATGGGATAATCGCTGGGGAAAACTCCCGGGGAATATAAGTCAGGAGAGGAGCAAGAAGAAAATTGAACTTTTCCAACTGCGATGCGTCAATTTCCCCAAGAACCTTAATTCTTCATCCGCTCTTCTTTCTCCCGAGACAAACTTTGTTCGTCCGCACCTTATTCACAGCTACCATTTTATGGCCCACCCGCTCACAATCAAAACCTTAAACCCTTAACCCTACTCCTCACCTACACCATATCACAAGGCCAGCCCCCCTTCCCCAACACCATGCGCTAGCCATCTCTCCAGCCCCCGCTCAGGCGAATGGAGCACGGTCCCTCTTGGGGGCAGTTAGACGATGGAAGGACGCGGGGGCGGGGAGTATGATGTTCGGGGAGGCGACGGCTTTAACGTTCTGGGGCAAGTTTTGAAGGGAAACATTTCATGGCTTCAAACCCCCCTACCATTTTATATATATGTGTGTATATATATATCTCCTATCCCTCCACAGACGGCTACATCCACCGTTCTCCCCCCGCCCCCCTTGCCTCCTTCCCCTTCCCCACTTCCGTCGACATCCGGGTCCGTCGAGACGGAGATAATCCGGAGAAACTGACGCTTCGCCACCCACAATCCGGGGTGAGGGACTCCCCTCAGCGACGGTAATTTGAGAAGATCGATTCCGATAGGGGGAGGCCACACTAGTCGGATCGTGTTGAGTGTGCACGCTTATGTCTCAGCATTCGAGAGAGGGGGGATTTGAAATTAATACTTAAACCTGCTTACATTTTCCTCCTCCTTCGACAAAAGAAAAACCACAAGGGGCATAATACATACTTTCAGGTTGTTTCTGTGGTGGATTCCTATCCCGGGGGCTTGGGCTTGCATCTCAGAGGCGTAAGAGATTGTATTCCAGACGATACGAAGTCCCTACTTAATACGTATCAACGAAAGCAGCATTATCCTACGATGAGCTCATGACCAATTCGGTGAATTAGTGAGAAACCCAAGAACGTTGAATTGCTCGCAATATTCTGGAAAACCATATATTGCTCAAGTATCATGGCAGAAAAGGGATAAGAATTTTCGAATCCGCTTTTGTACAACTTCTCAAAGCTCACAACGCAAAAATTCAATGGGCGAGAAAGAAATTTGTCAAACGTATGTGTTCCTCAGCTTTGGGGCCATGGAGAGTGTAACAGCTGTGTTGGATTAATTTTTCCAGTAAAATTTTGGTCTCCATTTATTGCCTTCTTGAGAGAAACTCTTTTCATCTGGTTCCCCAGCCGGTTATTACCTTTGAACGACGTACTAAAATAAACAATTGGATGGTAAAATAATACAAAGCCAAGTCTGAAAGATAAATATTTGATGGATTCACCAAAACCTGAGGCACAAGGAGCCGCAGACAGAGAGGTATACAAAAGTGAGAGGAAGATAGAGGGATAATTACGTCCACTAGATAACAGGGGAAAATAATTAGAAGAAATTTCATGAACTAAGTAGAAAACTGGCTTCATTATGAGGGGCTAGAAGGACATCGAGACTAGATTGGGAGCCGTTACAGACTCGGAGGCCACTTCGATTACTTAAAAAATACTGATGAATAGCATTTCAGTAAGACGAGGACGACTGTATGATGACCCCGCATATCTCTCGAACTGATTGAAGCAACAAAATAAAAGTAATACAAGGTGTGATCAAAAAAAGACCGGACTGATTTTATAACTTGTTTATTTCGATGGATACAGCTTAATCGAACTCGTCACCCTCAAATTACATGCATTGGCTGACGACACACCTTTTCCAACGTTTCTTCCAGCTTTCGAACCCTGCCTGGTAAGCCTCCTTAGGGATCCTCTTCAGGTCCGCCGTACAATTAGTTTTTATGTCCGCAATAGAGTCGAATCGGCTCCCTTTCAAGGTTAATTTTAACTTTGGAAGCAAAAAAAAGTCTGATGGAGCCACGTCTGGAGAGTAGGGTGGCTACGGGATCACGGAAGTTCTGGTTTGGGCGAAAACTCTGTCACGATCAGCGCCGTGTGAGCCAGCGCGTTATCGTGGTGGAAACGCCATGCATTGTTTCTCCACATGTCCGGCCTCTTTCGGCTCACTGTGACCCTCAGCCTCTTCATAACCTCTAAGTAGAAATCTTTGTTGACGGTTTGACCTTGAGGGACGTATTCGTAATGAATCAGCCCTTGCCAATCGAAGAAACACACCAGCATGACCTTCACATTGGACCGGGACATGCGAGCTTTCTTTGGTCGCGGAGAATGAGGACCCTTCCACTGAGAAGACTGGGCCTTTGTCTCAACATCATAACCATAAACCCAGGTTTCGTCACCGGTTACGATAGTTTTAAGAAACTCTGAGTCGGCATTGGTTTGAATCAGGAGTTCCTGACAAATGTCCACACGTTTTTGTCTCTGTTCATCAGTCAGCACCCGCGGGACGAATTTTGATGCGACGCGCGTCATGCCCAAAATGTCTGTCAAAATTTTCTGACAGGATCCAAAACTAATGTTCACTTCCTCGGCTATCTCCCTAACAGTTAAAGGGCGATTTGCCCGCACCAAATCGTTCACCAATTTGACATGGTTGGGGTCTGTCGATGTGGAAGGCCGCCCCGTTCGCGAATCTTCATCTGTCGAGGTTCTGCCCGATTTAAAACGACTGTACCACTCAAAACACTGGCTTCGACTCAAAGCTTCATTACCAAAGGCTTGTTGAATCATTCCAAATGTCTCCGTAGCACCTTTGCCAAGTTTGAAACAAAATTTCACGCACACACGCTGTTCTTCTAGCTCCTTCATTGCTGCCGTTGCACGGGGCGACGAACAGGTTAAGACACGTACCGCTGTTGCTACGTAACGACTCGACGTCAACAAACACAACACCTCTCGTTTTAGTCGTCAGATGTGTCGCTAAATGACGCACTGTGTCTCGTTTTGATCCGTTGAACCGTTTGCGCGGAATAAAATCAGTCCGGTCTTTTTTTGATCACACCTTGTACACCATAGAAAAATAACGTAAACAACTTGGCACTACTGAAATACACATTGTTGGCATATAAATTCACCTCTCTCCACTCCCACCTAGTATTCCAAATCCTTTTATGTTCTCACTTTTCTGCTACACATCTCAGCAGTGACTTACAGGACAGGATGCAGACACAGAAAGATATTTTAAAATTTCTAAGGTCCCAACTTTTCTGTCACACATCTTAGCAGTGACTTGCAGGATGGGATTCAGATGTAGAAAGATACTCTAAAATAAAGATAAAATGACTCAGTATGTATAAAACGGCTAATCTCGCGTGCTTTTATTCTATCCGCCACCCATTATTTTCGGATAATTGATTCTCACATTTGGAAGACCTACCAGTGATGCCAACTTCCGACTTTACAGATCTATGGCAGCAAAATAAAATAATAGTATCTGTCAACACACATTACTAGACAAGATAATTGTCAGAAAAAATGTTTATTATCAAAACTGGTAAGCCTTTTCTCGTTTAAAATCAGATTGCACAGCAATATCATTATTTTTACCAGTTATAATGATTTGTTCTCGTCTGTTTGAGACCTTAAGAATGCGACACAAAATAAAGTTTATTGTTCGAGAAAATTGCTCAGTAAAAGAAATTAATGAATATACGTGGCTAAAATATCATAGATCAGAAGACACTGAAAGTATATTTGTATGTTGACACCATTTTTCATCTCTTGCGCATGTGCAATCAAGCTCAGCATAATATTTTTTCCATTCAACTTCAAAACGTCCAAGGGGATTCATTTGATTTTTTATAGCTTTGAGATGGATGCCATTTACAAACGGAATGAGTAATGTCATTTTCTCTCGCGACTTTTCATCACTTTGCAGTTAATACTTAGGCGACAAAGCAGGGCAGCCAAAGCTTACTATGTTCTAAAGAAATATCAAATTTACTTAAATCGTCCAAAGGGATTATATTGTAGCAATAGCAAAACTCAGTGGAGGTTTCCTGGTCAACGAGGATAAATCACGCGTGGAGTAACGGGAATAGATACAAAAGAACTTTTGCGGGGATATTTGTACGAACGCACGGCCCCTTAGTAAAAGCATTCTAAAATTATTTTCTCAATTTGACGTTACCAGCGACTAGCTCCAAGTTTTACAACGCTTGCAGTTGAAATTGGTGACTGAATATGATTATGATATAACAACACTAAATTCAACTACTCCGCCCATGTAGACCGATCGCAATTTTGTCCCTGCGCATTGAGGCAACCTCAACAAATGCAACGTCACGATGGATGCGATAAAAACATGTGCGATTAACGTAGTTGACCCTCCGTTAAATATCCAAAGTTTAAGCTTCGATGACGGCGGACGGTTTCCATTGAAATTCGAAAATCTTCCTAGGATCTGTGAGGAAAGCAATTTATTTCCTATTTCCAGAGATAGCAAAACATTTTGACCGGGTTATAAAGCCCTGTTTTAGCGGACGAGTCAATTGCTTATGTACTAAAATTTACACGGCGGAGAGAGTTAGTCTCTTCGTTTAACTACCTGATTTCACCGACCTCTCAAAATAACCACTCAGTAATCCTCATAGGCTCCATTGCTGTCTACATTGCTCTATATACAATTTTTTACGGGATTCTGCGACGAGATAAGACCAGTTTCAATGTATATTTATCAGCTTTGTGACATTCTTTCCACCCTCGGAAATTAAATTCAGTTATTTTTGCAACGTTGCCAACTACGTGCCCTCCTCTTCCCTCAGATCTTTTGCCGACCACTTCCATAACAATGTTCTTCTTCTTAGTGTCACCATTCCCACATGTATCTACCACCACTTATATTTCATGGCATAAAAAGTTGCAGAGAAAAATAAATGCATAATTGAATCTATCATGAAAGAGAGCTGGTACTTTACTTCAATCGCAGTTGAATACCAATTATACTTCCTTTACCAAAGGCACTAGAGGTCCAATCTCTGCTTCCAAACACAAAGCATTATCACACACACTCGGACGACAAAGCCAGACGGAAGGCCCGTTTGAATCGATTCGTTTACGAGAACGAAGAATGAACCCCCTGAACGGAATGAAAACAGCGCGTCGGAGCCGAACTGATGCAAATTGAATACGAATGACGAAATGCACACTTCAGCACGACGTGGCGGCGTGTCCCCCGCAGATTTGTCAAAACGACCGCGTGAAAATCGGACGCGTTAGAATTGTCGCCGGACAAGTCTCTTTCACGAATCCGCAAACACGTTTAACCTGCTCACGAATAATACTTCCATGTGCCCACTAATTTTGCGAATCGAAATGCTGCTCAATGAATGCTTTCTTGCCTATCAATTTTTACGAGAAATTTATTCATAATATTTAAGAAATTATGCGAACAAAAATAAACACCATCTAGAACTCATATTTACATAATCCATGAGTGTATGCGTCATCGGCAGGCATTCATAATTTCGTTTACTGAGAGCATAGAAATTTGAAAAATTACGCGGGGTACAATAGGACGTCTCGGCGGCTTGATGCTCTGCATGGTATCACTCCTCTAACCAACATCCATTTCCACCCGAAGAATCACATTGTACCTGTACGTAGTCACAATGGAAATGTAAAGGATATTTTTGTCAAACTTCGAAATACACCCGAATTTCATAAGGAGGCAGTAGGCCGTGTAGCTGTTAGCAAGATAGTGGTCCCTGATGTCAATTATTTTGTGTTGCAATGCACGTAAAGACGAAAATATTCAACAGTACCACACTGCCATGCAAAAAGACTCATCAGTGGTATATTACTCGCAATTTGTTGCTCTATTAGATTATCTTACTCACTAAATTGAAAGTTGTACTTGTCAAAGTGTACTTGAAAGTTGTAATAATGAGTTTCAAAGGGTTTCCTCTTCATCTACGTAAGTTATAATCTCTCCTCAATGACCTGTCGTCACAAAAGATACCAAGGAAGCCATAGTCAAGTAATAATTTTCCGGATACCATCGGTCAAAAAATGTGAGACGTTTTCTCGTCGCCTGAACACCTACGCAAGTTTTCTGTATCACTCAGTTGCGCCAAAATTCTCATAGAATCGGTTGCGGTTGTATGTATTACGTTTAGAAGTGAAATACTAGTCAGGAATGAAAGATTGTTATTCACTATAGAAAGCCAAGGATGGAGGCTGGTTTTATGAGCATTTACGAAAAGCGGGTATGCTGTTTTCCTCAGTTAGTTCTCGATATAATTTTGTTATCAATTCGTGCACTGATATGGGTAATGATCGTTACAGATATACATTAGTACATCTATACAGTAAAAATCTTTGAATTAACTGATTATTGATAATGCGGATAATTACAATATTTCTCTGTGGGAAAAATTCTCACGTGTGACCGCTCGTTCAAGAGGTGAAGAGTGACCACTTCCGGGCAAAGAATATGTGCTATATTTCAATGTTACCTCGCATTGCTGCGGTACCCAATCAGTAGCATGTAAGTATCATATAAAAATTGTGCTCCATAGCTATATAGCGCTTGATGCTATCCAAGCCACGCTGGAGCGTTTGATCCCAATGGATTACATTGCTTATAAATCACTACGTTAACTCAAATCAGAAGTTCCATAATGAGACCATTGAGTGAGATGTACCTGGAATATAATGGGATATCGGAAACTGGGACTCGGAAAAGTAATCGACACTTCGCCTTATTCCGTTCTTCACAGGTGATGCCCTATGCCGGTGATGCCGTGCGGCAACGTGAGAAACAGTGCGCATGCTTAGAATGAAGCAATGCAACACCCAACCAAGTTTCAGAGGCGACGGGACCGTGATAAAATAACTTGTTTCCCAATCCGTTCCACCCTATCCGTTCACCTGGGCCAACTCCTGCCACCCTCCTCCGACATGAACGAGAGAAAAAGAAAAGACGGTCCTTTTCCCTCCCATACGTCCTTAACACCACATCCCCTCCCCTCCACTAGCTCCCAGCGACTTCCCTCCCCACTCATTCCACTCTTGTCCCCTCCACTTCTTTCGCCCGGTAACCACGAGGGGGGGCGGACAGGGGTGGGAGGACCGCCGGGCACCTGAAGCCAATTCGCCCTTAAAAACTTCCCAAGGACCGCAACATGGAGTGGTCCCATGTCCGATTCACTCCCTCTCTCTCTCTCTCTCTCTTACTCTCAACCTCTTGACCAACACTGCTCCCTCTGCCGCCTTCTCTTCTCTCCTACACTGCTACTGCTCACCTCTCCAAAATGCGAGCCCGAAAAATTTCTCCCTTTCGCTCGGGACACCCAACCTTTTTTTGTCCTCAACTGCTCCGTTGAGTCTCTCCGTTCGTCTGCACGTTCTCTTGCCTTTCCCCCTCGCGAGTCTTTTTCTCCACTCCGAGGAAGGAGAGTCCAAACGAAATAAACCAGCAACAGGGTCGTGAATCTTTCATGGTCATTTTTTTTTCGCGGGAATGGCCATTGTTTCGTGCAGTTTGGATGTGATACTCAACCCGAAAGGCATGATGCCAGCAGTAAGTTCGGAACGACATATTCTCTGATGACGCCACAAGTATTTTTTGAATCCCAATCTTGTACGGTAGATTACATATTGATAATGAAGCGAGGAAATTATAATAATAAGAGAAAGGATAGGCTTAGAATTTCATTTTTCCTGAGAACGTTAATAGACCATATTAGCTGCCTTTTGGACATATTTCCTACGTTTTATATTAGGTAGTGTAATTAATCAGCATATATGCGTCCTAATGCTTCTTTAGCTTACTTCGTAAATCAATATTGTTTGATTGTATGGTTGATCATTCGAGGAGGTGACAGACAACTTAAGTCGTTTGCGCCATTGAAGTCAGAAGGGTAGGAAGGCAAGGATCTTTTTGGGTACTTGAGGAAGGTTGAAGAGAAATCCAGCGTCGGGATTAGCCTGCTCTCAGCGAAAGCGCCAAGGGAATGCGATTTAAAGTCTCTGCCGACAGATGGAGTACATGGGCTCCAGGTGCCCTCCACGAGACACCAAGTAGGGAACAGTTTTCCGATGAAAATTATCTAACTCAGCCGGGATTAGAACATAAGCAATTGGTTTGGTAAGCTAGTATTCCATCTACCACACCAACCCTATCTCCAATCCAATATTTCTCAGTCTGTACAACATTAAATTCGTTACCATTGCGTAGTAAACTGGTGACAGTTTCGGTTAACTTTAGGACATTGACAGGTATTGGGAGGTTTTTGCGGATATATCACTGTCTTTTCATTTACTCGAGTAGAATAGAGTTTAGTTCATGTTGGTGAAGACTCAACCTTATGGTGGCATTCAGAGAACTATATATATGTAAAAGATAAATGGTTGGCTAGGGGAATTGGGTCTCCAACTGCTGAGGTTAAATCGGGAATTTTAACATCAGACCCTAAAACTTATGTCAGGAAGTACACACAATTAGCAATTTGGTTGACAGCTAAGAGTTCCGCGGTGTTTTGGATTTCTTCACTGAACTCGGGTTGCAGGAAACATCATTTTCTTGGCATAGCCCCTAGAGGTTAGCGCTTTAAATATTTGGTCTACACTCCTACCGCTGGATCAAATTGATGCTTGTTTATTAAATTTTTACAGTTGGGTACCTATATACAATAAAAATAGGCAGACAATGCATAAACTAGTCGCTTGTTACATAAAAACTCATTCATCACGTAAGTAATCCTGTCACGGTAAGGTCCAATGCGATTACTCCATCTCGGTTACTTATGGAACACGAAAGTATATTGCTCAATTCCATGGATTCCAGTAAGTTATAGAGTATTAAAAAAATCCATCAATGTATCAAATTTTCTTGAGCTGTAAACTGAACAGATACTTCGACTTATGAAGTTCAGAAATTATTGGAATATATATGTACCGCTTCCGCGACCGGCCAGAGGATAAACGTGGCATCAATGCCTTGGTGGGATTAAAACACATGGAACTTACGGTGGTTATGTAGGCGCCAGCATAATTAACATGATTGGCTTAAAACGAATGTCAACCGGATCTAAAATAATCACGCAGGCTGTATCAATCAATAGCGATGCCTGACTATTTTAATAGAAATTCGACTTGGAGCACATTGACCATGTAAGACTAATTCAAAATGATTATTAGGCCTGAAAATACTGATAGGAGGCAACAACTTATTTCCGAGTAATTCTTGTCCGTCAAATTTTCTTCTTGGGGAAACGATTCATTTATCTGATAGTGAAACACTCATCAAATGATTGGTACTGGATATTGAAAAATATAGATATGTACCTAAAACGCCAGTTCATTTCCGGGAGGAGAAGCCAATGAGAGAGTACGGTCTTCGCAGATAGACCGGGGAAATTGCCCTTCTAAGAATTTCTTCCGAATTTCCATATCCTTGTATACCTCCTTGCTGGATTGATCGATTGATTCTGCATGCTCTCTCTTCATAATACTTCTCATTGTTGTCCTTATAAGAGTGTCTTTCACCAGTTCGACTCTAACATTTAAGAAGCGCTCTAGCCCGTCCTTTTACTTCATTCACTCCTCTATCATAACCCTGCTTCGCTTTTAGAGCCACCCTCGGAGTTGTTAAAGCAATAAAACTCGTTTCATACATGAGCGTCCGTCACAAGAACATTCAAAGCCATATACTCTCACAACCCACTCATTTTTTATCCACAGTTTTACCGTAGATGCTACATAAATTACCTATTCCCACTGCATTTAGTAAATGCTAACGCTAGCTACTTAGGGATAGAAGGAACTTGTCCTTAGATGCATTCTCTGTTGTTCCGCCCAAGTTATCCAGGAGTGATCCCTACTGGATCTAGGAAAGAAGAACAACATCGTCCGCAAACAGTAGGACTTATACACTTAAGTTATATTATAATAGCCCTTCACTCCGTATGTCTGTCACAATTTATCTGATATATCTGCTATTTCTTGCAATCTCCTAGCTGGCTGAATAATCAACATCTGATCATAAAATGTTTTTCAAATTATAATCCATTAATGCTCCACCTTTTTTAGCTTTATACTGGATTTCTCTTCACTGATATCGATGTTTAAATTCTTTTGATGTTTCCTAATTTTAGCTAGCCCCGACCATTTTTTCGCACCGTGTGTTTGTCTTCGAGGCGTTAAATTCTAACACGTAATTATTCTCTCCCATAATATTCCAGGCAGAATTTGACTCTCTTTTATGTCTATAATTCATTGATATTACAAGAATAGGATTCCTACAAGAGCTACACAGAAGGAAATTTCCTTGAATTTTCAACCTAGTGCTTAATCATTAAAAAAGAGTCCCCGAGAAAAATTTACAAAACATTTACCCATGAATTATGGAATTAGGTAAATTTCAAATAGCGGAAACATGCAGCATATACAAAATAGGTCGCTAATTCATTGAATAGTCAGCAATATGCTAGAAATAGAGCAAATATTGACTCGAAAATAAAGGCAAATAGACTACGGGAGCGTTAACGTTGACATAAACTTTGCCATAAATCTTCAAAGGCCAATGATTGATCGTTGAATCATGGGCATTCGAATGGTTATATCGCAAATCCCATGGAATGATTAATACTAGGTAAACAATTTTGTTGACATTTCTATTACGAATCGACCTTTAAATTAAATATCTCCTTAAACTATCAGTACATATCAAACCGGAAAGTATTCTAGATCGTCCGGGATAACGTATTCCTAATGATAGCAAATGTAAAATGGATAGTATCTCCTTTATAGGGCTGGCAAGCAAAACATGTTTTTTTTATTAATGCCCTAGTTAGACTACAATGGCAATGAAATAGCAATAAGGACGTACATAGATTGAAAAGCTATAGTTTTCAAGTTTGAATAACAAAAAAGTAGGGTACTTAACTTTTTTGTTCAATCTCATTTAAAAGACAGAAATTATTAAAACAGGTATATTCTTGTCATCAAATTTCCAAATGATAGTGAAATATTGACTTTTTCTCATGCATGTAAATGAAGAACACATAATTCATGGACAAAAAAATGAAAACTACAATACATTTATCTGTTGCACATGCTTACTGGTAAAGATATTTGTCGATGGTCCAATATTTTTTAAATTGCAAATTGTAATAATTAATCTTCATCAAATTAAAATTATTACACCAAAGTTGAAGCAACTAGAATGCTGCAGTATTGTAATTAAAGACCAATAGCTAGTGTCGCAAGATTTTAAACAGGCAATGAGAGAACTAAACCAACTTCTTTGAAAATTCCTCAATCCATTTTAAACTGGTTGGTGGACATACTTTGCATTATTTATATCGATTGTATATTTAAATAATATTAAATTACATATATGAACAGTCATTTATCGTCTAAAGATTTTTGGAAGAGTACGATGTTTGAAAGGACAGTTACATTGAAATTATACAAAACTACTAAATTTCTTTGTTTATTTCATCTATTGTGCTAAATACATTTTGCCGCTGACTATTTTATGGCTGTTGTTCGATGCAAAAATGTTGAGGGACTGTAAGAAATGGAATTTGGTCCTTATCACGCAGTTAATTATCTAAAATAATAAAGTAATTAATATTAAGTTGTTGACATTACAATAAAAAATGAAGCTCCAACACTGTTATACTACAGTGTTTTTCACTATCAAAAAATTGATAGAATTTTTCATTTCGACGTCATTACCCTAAATTGTAATATTCAACACCAAATGTATAGTTTTATTATGATGAATCAGGCACACTTAAACATAATTTTTTGTTAAACTTATATAATATTTTAATTTTGTATCTCCTTCAGACACTTCTCTCATTACAGAATTACGTATTTATAAAACTTTAAAGCATATGATCGTTACTTTAATAAAAAAATATATTTAATGACAAGTATGTTAGTGATAAAGGAAAAAAGTCAGCCATTCGACATAACACATTGTTCCGAGAATTTCAAATTACTGAAAGATGCCCTCATTGTCATGCTTCTCCTTGCATCCAAAGCCAAAAGAAACGTCACCGAAAGGGAGAAATTAAATTAAGCTGAAAGCTGTAAGAGACGCTCGGCAAGAGAATTTCGGGGAATGAAAAGCGAGGGGAAATAGATACGGAAAATAATAGGGGATGAATTCTCAGGCGCCACTCTTGAGAGAGAGAACAGAACAAGGCTATTTAGATGTGAGAGGATAATCTTTGGAAGAAGTAGTCACAAAAAGTTTCCCCTTCACTTTTTCCTCTCCTGCCTGTGCCACTTAAAGGCAGGTGAAAGTGAAATTTAACAATTTGAAGATATTAGAACTAATTTTCAGAAAAAAATGAAAAATAAACTCTTACTATAAAAATTACTTAAATAATATCATATAGATATAATGGTGGCATTGAAGAAGTTAATTATCCAATTCCCTTTCTAGCAGAGAGACTCGGTGACATAAGCCTAAAGTAAAGTCGGACATTACGTGCCCGGAATAGAGAATAATAAAGAGAAGGCAGAGAGGAAAAAGTTACTTTCTAAATTTGTCCTCCAAAGAGGAAAGTCTACGTATTGTATTCTATATCGTCGAGCTAACATAGTTCAAACAGGAGAAGAAACTTGGTACATTGAATGAATCTGAGTCTTAATTGAGGATCATGTAAGCATGAAATCACTAAATATTTTCCCTAAGTTGTCTTAGAATAAGTTAACTAAGGTGAACGTTTCTCTAGATATAGTTTAAAAGTGGTAATAAGATCATGATCGCAAAACGCTACACTCTGTACGACTGTCAATGTCATACAGTTGAAAAACGTCAATACGCAAAAACTTACGTTTTTCTCGGATCCTTAAAAAAACCTTGATATGATAGTATAATCGATCGAGAGTCATAAATTGGAGCTGAGTAAAAGAATTACTTAGCTAGGAACGTAATACTTGTCATAATTGGTATTCGGCTTCTTCCTTTGTTGTCCATTCTCAATTACTCATATCAACTACTCATTTTGTACATCTTATTTGTGTATGTGCTCTCTCTGTTGTGTCTGTGCACTTGGATGTATGACAAGCACCCACAACTTTGTACAAATTTGTGAAAAGAATTTTCTCACGCACTGCAATTGCTTGAGAAGATAAAAGGTTGGAATAAGGCAGTGACGAGGACAACTGTGCAGAAATATTTTAAGCCTTCATGCACGTTCTACAGAACGATAAGTTCTGCGGAGAACGCGCTGAGTCGAGTTTTGCCCATTCACTCATATCCTTGAGTATGAAGCGCATATTTGCATGCTTTTTTACTCGAAAAAACGTCCTTGGGGAACACGTGTGAGCGCGGCATCCCTTTTCTTAAAATACCGTAAGAAGAAGAGACAAAATTATTCTGCACCCTCACTGACAGGATCCTGAAAAAAAAACATTTTTAGGAACTACGAGTGATAAAGTTTGCTAGGAACCAGCTCAGATGGAGTAGATATGCATATTATGAGGGTGAAAAGACAACAAATTATGAGGGAGTAAAGCGGAAAGGATAAGTTGAAAGCTGCATTGCTACAAATTTAGGACTGACAAGTGATGGTGGTGATAAATATGTCAGGTTGAAGACGCTGGTCGTAGTACGTAAAACATTGCAACATGCAACTTTTTCTCCAATTTTTCCCCAAGGACGTTCAAATTTGCTTGGTTTTCTAGGATTCCGGTCCCTGTAAGTCACGTAATAAATGAAAGTAACGTCAAGCTTACGAATTCAAAAGACGGGGGAACTGGCCACAAGATAACAAACTCCTCAATGATGATACAAATAAGTAAAATTCACAGAGAAAAAAGTCAATCTCCTGGATTGGGATTGGAAGCCATATGCCTAGGTACAGCTTCTTGTATCTGGACAAATTAAGCTACCCAAAAGTAAGACTCTGTATAAGTGTAACCCATTGTAAATGGAATTATCGAGGGGTCCTAGTTCTAATCCCAGTCCAGGAAAATGGATATTCTCACAGTAAATTTAACAAATTTGTCTAATATAAGAGAACGTTTCCTAGGTTCATTGCCGATTCTGTCCATTTAGTACCCTTCATATTGGTGAACACACTATTAGTAAAATAATTACGTGAAAGGCTTGGATTATCAGCCATGGAAAGGGTCTCATGATATTTTATGGCCATAGCACAATAGTCATCGTAGTTTCGATCCTAAAATTGGTTGGCTGCAGCCTTCCATTTTGCCCTATTCATTTATTACTCAAATATATCCTGGTCTCCTGGTATCTATATAATCTTTTAGATGTTCCTCTCTTTTTACTCCATGGTATTCCTTGTAGAATCTTCTCTTCTATTTTTTCCTTAACCACATTCTTCAAGAATGTGTTGTATCTAGGTGTTTGCCAAATCCACTTAGTTGTTTTTTGTCTTACTACGCTCCATAAACACCTTTCTCCTTCGGCTTATCTGTAAATTCCTTTATTCTATATTTTATGAGTCCATTATATCTTATGCATCCGTTGCCATCAAGTCTCAAAGGCTTTTATTCTTTTACAGTCACCTTTTCCGAATGTTTAAGTCTCTGGCCCACAGTGACGTAGACAAGGCGGGCAGTCAATTAGATCCGCGCCCATTCCCAATGAAATGCGAAAATTGGCTTTCAAATGTAGTTATAAAGCAGCGGCAAAGATGTTATTCACATGAATCTATAAAACCAATGATGCCGAATGCATAATTTTGATTGAAAAACTTTTTAAGTTAATATTTGTCATTTTTCATGAGTTACGTAGAAACTGTGGGTTTTATATTATAAGTTTTCTCAGCTAATATCTTCAAACGCCTGTTGTTACACCGCAGTTATAATTGCTCTCAAAATTGCCCAAGCCCACAAATTTTCTCCCAAATTACAACATCCCCCAAGTCTATGCACAGCATGAACCTCTCCGAAAAAATATCCTGGCTGCGCCATAGTATCTTATTCATAGCCATACCAGTAACTAACCTATCGCCAAAACCATATAAAATTCAAAACGGGGAAAAGTCCCCTTACTAGATTTGTTCGACATTAGAGGAAAACGGAACGAAAGAGTCAAGTTTCGGAGAGAATGTGTTATAAAAAGCATAAGACAAGAAAATGAGGGAGAAGACTGGTACCAAAAGAGAAGGAAAAGGTGGAGAGGTAGGGAGATGTGGAGACGGAGTAAGAGAGAGTGGTGGAGAAAGTGAAAGGGATGGAAAAGGGAAATATGCTTACCACAGAAAGGGCTGCCGCCCCCTCACATTAATCCCAAAGAAAAGCGCTCGCTTTAGCATTCCGCTCACGGCCGTCCTAACGTCACCGGGGCCAACTCTCTTTGCTCCGCTTGATATCGTCTACATAAGGCGCTTTCGACGAACCAGCCAACGTCGCCCAGAGAGCAGCCAGCCAGCCAACCACCCGCCTCCAAACCCTTTCTTCCCGCTTCCTCCCACACAACCATTTTCCGAAAGAAAAAAATAATATAAAACACCATCCGCCCAACCCCAAAGGCTCACCCGCGGCTAACACTCCAGACCATCACAAACTCACACACATGCAAGCATGTGAAACCTCCCTCCGACCGAGGCATCTCCCCTTCCTCATGCCCCAACCTCCCTCTCCCATTCGCTCTCGTCTACTTGCCCCAAAACTCACCGCATGACATCCGCCACCTGCTTCCCCACTCCGGCCAGGAGCCCTCCATCCTGCTCACCGCGACCCAGAAAACCCACCAATACCCTCCAGCTTACCCAGCACCCCAGTCGCAAAGCCTTGAATCCATCGCAAAGCATCACCGCCTTAGGGTCGTGCGATATAGCTGTGCATCGACGATGATTTTTGATAGGTAAGTGAAATTGCAGAACAAAAAAGTGCGAAGGGGAGGAACGATACATTACTTGCCCAAACTATATGCAACCTTACACTCTAAATCGAGAAATATGTTATATATGCATCTACATAATACCCAGCAAGTAACTGAAAGGATGTCTTCAGTACTACCAACTCACTTCAATTAAAATGACCACCATTATTTCGTTTTCAAAATACCGAATTTCCAATCATTGCATTGACCAATGATATGGTCAATAGCACGCGCATACACACAAAGGGTTGAAATTCGCCGTGAAGAAATCATTTGACTTGTTCGAGATTCGAACTCGGACCTCCAAGTTGCCGGTAAGGTGTACTAGCCATCTACAGCACCAAGCCATCTTTCTTCGAGACGAATTTCGAGGGGGGTTAATGTGTACTAGGTATTCACGCCTTAAGTCTATATTGTAACACATGAGCCGATAGTCGTTCTTGCAAAGCATCTGTCGTGGTGGATAAACCCAACAATGTCCTTTATATAACGACGACGTTTTTTTTGACGAATTTGACGACGAAATTGACGAATTTTCAATCATTGCCCAACCCAGCCCAACACTGATATCTAGCGTGGACATCTAGCTCGTATAAATTCCCTCAAAATTCGCTTTGAAGGGGGATGGCTTGATGGTGTAACTGGCTAACACACCAGCCCGGCAATTGGGAAATCTGGGCTCGAAACCTGATCAAGTCAAATCAAATGATTTCTTCATGGCGAATTCCAACCCTTGATGTATATGCACCCGCAGTATTCATTAATTAATTATTATCATGTAGTATTAAAAATTTTACCGGTACCAGTCAGCTGCTGTATCTCAACTAGTGAGCTGCATGCTGGCATGTTTGCCAACATAGTAACCTTCTAGTTGTCATCTGACCGCGCGTTGTTCTAATTTTTGACTTGTACCTGGTAGCCGGGAAATGTGCGAGGCTATAATTTGAATTGAGAAGCAACCTGCATGCTTGGTGCGGAATCGTCCCGAGCCATACACTCGAAGGGCGGCGTTTAGTTTGCTTCGTAATTGTAGATGTAAACAAATATGCGAGGTAAGGGAGGATTTATCATCAATACGAACTTCACTATACCCTGATAAATTTGATGTTACTATGACTGTTAATCTACATCTATGAAATGTATGCAAGCCACCATTGCAACGGATGGCACGGACAAAAACCTGCAAAAACTTTTCAGAAATTGAATTTTCTCTCAAATACCCTGTACTCTAGGTATGTCAACAATGTTCGGTGTAGTATTCGTATTAATGAATTTTGTAATATTGTACATTGCACAAAGATACACGAGAGGGTCAGGCAAATGCAAGATGCGCTGTTAAGACTTCGCAGTGTGATAAGAAAACATTATTAGGCAGAAAATCGACTAATAGGCAAATTACCTATCCACTAACCTAGCTAGAAGTCTTATGTATGTATAGTTACATTTTGAAAACGTGCATAAAAACTGTAATGAGACAACACACATGAAAATTAAAAGCACTAAAAGTTCATTAGGCTAGGGCTTCTAACAAATTCGTGATGGAACTGAACTTAAGTCCAGAAAATATTTCAAGTTCATATAATAAAAAGCGTGGAAACCAGGGAGGAATCTTATTTTACAATTATAGGAGTGGTGCATCTTATGTTACATTATTATAATGTTATAATGCCCATTAAATGCAATAAGAAATGGAAAATATTGAGCAGAAGTTGAAATGTCACTCCTCTAGCGTTCGATTTGGACGTAAGATAGCTTCAGGAAGATAGGTTTTTTGTTTGGTATATAATTCATTAATCAGGTATCATTTTAAAGAAAATAGATCACCTTGCCGTTATCATTCCAAGTGACTTACTAATTTGATTAAAAGTCATAACCATATTTCTACTGGAGACTTAAGGTCATTTGCGAAACACTCAAGGCTTTAGACAGTTATGCTTGCAGAGCTGAAAGTATCGGAAGCAATGGGGATCTATTGTTACTGGAGAATAATGAAGATTTAACAGACGGAGAGAATCACCAGCAAGACCTACTCAAAGTATTTGAAACAAATAAGGTTTCCTTAATTTATACGTGCCCATTGAGTTTATATTCTATGATACAGAAGTCATATCAGTAAGAAATCAAATACTATTGTACCACCTTCAACTTTTGTATTTTAAATTCTATAGTCCTGGGAGCAATTCTTGTGCCAAAATAGGTCAGCAACCCTGTACCTCGCATGTCCAACGGAATGTCGGAAACCAATGGTGAGCTATATTTAGGCGTTGTATACACGCGACACCATGGCTAGTGGCCTAATTTTGGGGGAAATTAGTCATTTGTGACTACTTTGAGTACGAGATTCGCGTTCAGACTGTGATCGCGATAATTAGCAGCATTAGAAAAATTATTAATTATTTTACTAGAGTTTATTGATCATGATCTTTTATATTTTATTGTTCTATACGGGAAAGATACTCATTTATCACGTTTATGTACATAGTCGACTCCGGTGATTTAATAATAGCACAAAGAAAATAAAAAAATAATAGATCAATATCCCTTAAATATTGAATCAATATTCGACGATTTCATTACCAAGAGTTCCTTTCCATACAATTTCACTTGTACATTCACACGAAAATGAAGGCAAAAATGCACAAAACTTTGCCACCAGGCCCAATGAAAATTTAACGTACTCTAATCCTTTCCAGAACAAGTCGATCTCCATCGATTCTATCGCATGCTAGCAGATTGAATGCAATTTGATTGTTCACATGGGGTAATTTACCGCCAGCCAACTCCCACACCATCTCTAGTGCAAGAAATGTCTCCATCAGTACAGGCTTTAAAGGCATTTCCATCCCATCCTTTACTAGACCTTTTCCTCTTCCCTTTTTTTCAACCCTTTCTCAACTCCCAGTTCCTCGACGCGAGCCGCGCAGCCGTAGCACGTCATTTCCCATCCGATCCATTTCCCTACTCCACCCCGTGTACCTACTGCCTCCTCATCCCGTCGTCCCTTTTTTTCATACTCCGTCCTTCCCTCTACCGGTATATTTTCCTCCTTTCACGAAATCCACCCCACTCACTCACTTCCTCTCTCTCTCCCATATACTTTATCCATATCTCTTCTTCATCTTCTCCTTTACTCCCTTCAACCCATCTCTTCCACCAGCCATGCACGCTCTCTCCTACCCCTCCACCTCCGCACACACACGGTAACACAGTATTCTCCCATTCTACGTATGTGTCTTTTTTTTCGCTGACCGCATACGTGAAAACATATAATACATATATTCCTGAGCGCGAGCAGTAAAGAAATCAATTGGACGACGTGAGAGGCAAGTGAAATTTTTAGCTCGCGGGGAAAGGCAATTGAGGGATTGCGAGAGCAAGAGGGTGTAGAGTAGGGATGCTCAAGGGGCGGGAGTGGGGAGAAAATCCAGGGGAAGGGAAGCGAGGAGTGGTGGGGAGTTTATGAGAGGCATGGATGGGGAGAAAAAATTGCGAACGAGGTTTCTTTCCCGGAAAAAAATGGGAGGGACGGATAGCGAAGACAAAAAATCAGAAGTGGTGAGAGATATGGAGGGAGAGTAGGTCAGCAATGGATCAACATGGAAAAGGAGATAAATGGAACAGATGAACTATTGTGACTCTATAACTTAAGAAAAACTAGAAACATAGAGAGAAAGGTGTGGAAAGTATACCATAAATACCATATCATAAAATAAAGACGATAAAATATAGCAAACAAATGGGTTACCAGAAGTTTCCTAGAGTATGGAAAGCCTGTACCATCGATACCGTGGTTTTTCATAACTATAACATGCATATTACGCTAAATTGACAAGTTACCCAGAGAGTTGCCGCAGGGGCATAAGGCAAGGGGTGTAAGACACAAACCATGAAAGGGGAGAGAAAATAAGAAGGAAAAGGACAAGGTAATTGTATGTTAACGGTACGTCTCATATTAGCATCAAGCTATTTTTTATACTCTCCAAATAAGTGCAGAAAGGAACAAATTTTTCCTCATGAGTTAGGAAGCGTAACTTTCTCTTCTTTTCACCTCTATCAGTTCTAGCAATAAAGCGCATAGTAAAAAATATTTTATTCATGCCATCTAGAAAATGCCCCTACCCAAATTTTTCAGTTAATATAATCCTAGAGTGTGTCCCCCAGTCTCTAACTGGTCCGAACTTAGTCCTATTTACTGCTTTTCTCTCGCCTTTTAACTTCCGCATAAATTGAGCCGCTAATATTTACATTTAATTTATTTCGCGAATAAAATATTTCTCTGCAGAGCCTCAAATGCCAACGGCGTATTCGAGATGTGGAAACACCAGAGCCACCAGGAATTTGAGCCCTAACAAGATTTGCTTAAAACATAGAGAAAAACAATGCGTGGACACAACATATTCAATAAACACCATAATGAGCGGTTTACCGGCAGTCGCTCAGATTATCTTCCTCCATATTTCCAGGCTTTCACTCTCAAAGTGTCCAAGACGCGGTGAGACCCAAAAATATGCAGAGTGCATCTCGAAAGCAGTTCTAAAACGCTAAACTCTCTTTCGTCAGTTTCGGTATTCAATTTACAATGACCTTATAACTTTCATAACGAGTATAAATGACCTTAAATTATTTCGTCTCTTCTTTTTGCAAACTACTTGAAAGCCGGAATATACAACTGAAAGTAAGAGGTGAGAAATAATCTCATACCAAAATAAATGAGCAACTGGCCATCAAATTTCTCCTTTATCCATTCACGAGTGTGAGCAAAGGTCATCTGGCAATCACCACGAATGGATCGATAAATTTTGGAATAACCTAAATAAAGTTTCATAAACATCTCAATTATTGTCCGAAATCAAATATTCCTTGTTCTACAGTTTAAGTTATTCGTCAATAAAATAATCATTCTACGAAATGCCAATAGGCTGGGAATAAACAACATTTAATAACCAATAGTTACCAATCCGAAGATTGTTTATTGAGCAGCTCTCAACTCTTCACTCCCTCCTGCTAACTGCTTCATTTCTACATAATTAACATTAATCTAAAAAATAAATCAATGAGAAAAACGAGTATTTGTTTAGTAATATTCCTCAAATCATAATTAATAACCTCAAGGGTCAGTCAACGTTTTCTTGTCATTCGTTAGCATGCTTTCTCAATATCCATAATTTTATGAGTTTTTAACTGCTATTTGGTATTAAATGACACAAAAATAAGAGATAATTAATCGATGCTTTATGCGATAATATTTAATAATGTTTGCGAAAATTTTTTGGCACAATAGGTATAATTCTGGCTAGGATTTCGTCAAATTTATGAATTCGAGTAAATGAAATAATTTATTTAACAAATTAATATTCCATGGAAGAGTACTGGCAGGTGTTTTTCACGACTTCGGCAGGTCACAATTAATACAGAGGGAAATTCAATGCATTTAGACAGGATGAGTCACAGTAATATTAATGCCCGAAAAAAGTATGACGGGATAAAGGGCACGCAGTGCTATATTCTCTCATGTCGTGGAAAATATGTCATCGTGACAAAGCACTTGGAAGACCTACTTGTCAAGGATATGTGATTCCAATTAAATAGTTGGACACCAAAAAAAATAATCGGAACAAAAATCCCGGAATGAGGGTGAGGAGAAAGGGTGGAAAAACTAGTAAATGGTCCATTCAGACGGTTTCCCCTCGCTTGCACTCCTATAAATATGATTATTGTCCGACGCAGCGAGAAAAATTCATGCCATCCTAATTTCGGCCGCATCACGAAACCGCTGATTAATGCGGGACGCTTCAAAACTTTTACACCGCTCGCTCGAACTAGGAGCACCGGAGAGAAATTGAAAAAAAAAATTCCGACAAAAAATATTAGCACTCTTCTCTTCCGAGAAAGAGAGGGGGCCATGGTTTAATTAACACGCACTGAAGCGAAGAAAATGGGCAAAATGATTTATCGCCTAACTATCGAGGATCCCGCGCATTAAAGAGGAATCGGAATTAATGCGTTACGGTTCGATTCCGCTTTGGCCCTTACCAACACCCTTGTGTGCGGCCGTGTTACATAAGGAGGCACTTTTCGGTGACAACAACATTCTGAAAGGGTGGCGACCAGAGGCAGGCCGAAAAAAGTAATGCTCTCAAACGGCCAAGTATGCGTGAATAAGGAACGCCCTTTCTCCATGTATGGACCCTCGTGGAACCCTTCGAGCAATCTCTAGGGTGTGTGGCAGGAGGAGAGTGCACACCAGCAAGTACCTCACCAAATTTTTCCTAAAAATGTCATTGAAATATCAGCTACATTTTATTCAACTTAAACCATGCTGTATGATACCTATGCGTAAGTAAATATGAGCACTAATATATTCATCAACTAAATAAATACACGGAGACACAAGACATGAATTCGGATAAACAATCAAACTGAAAAATATGTATTGCTACTGAGTACCAATTGAAAATATTTTACGAAATATAAGACAAAAACTCATTTACACAAATGATAATTAACAAACAAAGACAGTTTAACCTTCATGGAGTCCACTGTACCCTCATGTACTGAGCAATTGCATTGCAACAATGTTCATTTTTAAATATGGAATAAAATTTCTTATAGCACTGTCAATTAGCAAAATAAGAAGAAAGAATTTACGTGGTACTCCAAGATAAGTGAAGCAATGGTTATTGGCTTGGCAAAATAATGGAATATTGTTAGATTAGATTCATGTTTATTTCCTAATGGCTTTTAAAGTTAAGTAAACCTGTCCATTTCACCACCCGCATCAAGGTAAGGCTTTATAGTATTGACTATTTAGTGATCATCGCAAGATGATAGAGCATTTCCGCTCACTAGGTTGCAACGGAGACATCGGGATGAATGCTTAACTTCAGTCGGTTGGTCTCTAGACTATCGATCGGACAATGCATCAATATTGGTTTTCATGACAATAATTCATTTAAATAGTGATTATGGATCCGGTCCTGAGTTTTTTTCCTTACGCACAACTTTTTCAGTAAAATATTTATCTCATACTTCTCATGCATGCATAATTATACCCTTGCCTTGGGTGTAGATTTATTGAAGCTACATACCATCAACACAAGTAAATGACCTTCCAAGATTGGTATAACTTCATCCTAAAAGTTATTAAACAATATGTACAGCGTTTTTGTGTTTTGGAGAATAATCATTAATTTTTCACTATTTTATTTCTTTTACTCAACCATTTCGGCGGAAGATAGCGCAGACACAATTCCGTCATTTTTTCCAATGAGTCCAAGATTGTTCGCACTATATGGCATACTTGTACTAATGCAGCCTTCTATCCGACTGCAGTGATGTTCCCGCTCAGTCCTAAGCTTTGGATAGCTTTTGCAATATGTTTAGACTGCATTTCCTCCGCCGACATTACCATTATAAAATTTACACCTTTGCCAGTTCTCTCCTGTGGCCAGATTTCCGTTCTTCTTTACTTTCTCTGTCTTGGTTTTGTCTATGACAGAGAAAGAGATAGCTCTATCAGCTGTCTATGACAGAGAGAGATATATATCTTATCAACGCTAGTTTCTTGAAGTCCTCAATAAGGTCCTTGTCCTTGAAGTCCTTGAATTGTGAATTGAATAATAGTCCTTGAAGTCTAATAATACGTGTGCTCTGCTCTTATGCAATATCCTGTCCGTGATGATGCTTCAGTCCCGATAGAACAACTCTTTGTTAGCATTTTCCTAACTTCTGTAAGAGCCCATTTTTCAATTCTCAAAGTGCTCATGTTAAATGGCTACCAGTATCAATACAATTTAAAATAGCTGATAATATGGGCCCAATATTATTGAAAAAGTGTTGAAGATTGTTATTGTTACACAAACAATATAGGAGATGTGTCATTATCATGTTCACTACCGCAAAGAGGCATAAAGGATGGCCAGGGAATTGAGAATGGGGTGGAAAAAATCTCACAAGCCTTTCTCACTCTCCGAGCACGCAGACAACCGGACCGAAAGGGTCGAAAACTGCCCAGCAGTTAACACTCGTAGTCTCAGTCCCGTAGTTATCGGAGCGAGCCAAACCGTTGGTTGACCACGGGGTCGGCGAGTGATTGGGAAAAGTGTTGGGGAGGAGGAGAGGTCTCCGAAGGATCAGGGAGGATATATTCTCTTTGGGAGCTCCGCCCGTCCCTTAGGACGGAGCCGAGGTAAATCCATGGGACGCATGCAAGGGAAAGGAGAGGGTGGCCGTGGAGAGAAGAGAGGCATGGGTGCGCAAGGAACAAGGGCTGCTGCAGAAAGAAGAGGATCAGAGAGCGGAAAAGGCCCCGGGAGTTCCAGCGTTCCCCCACGGGAACAAAGTGCGACGGGTTTCGGGGGGAGGAGGGGCCGACTGAGGTCGAGAGGTTGCTTCTCTTGAGAAGGTCGGTGAAGCGATGGACACATGGCGAAGGGAGTTGGGAGGGAGAGTAGTGGCGACCGAGACAAAGGAGTTGACGCGGGAGACTTGAGCGGAGAAAGGGGAAAGTCTCTCATTACCGCATGCTTCGACGACTATATTTCGGTAATGGCTCATAGTTGAAGAGTTTCCATCAGTGCAATACAAAATAATACCTCATCATGCATTGCTCTCATCCGCAGAAATATTTGATTCACGAAGTAAAGGAAAACCTCTGGCTAAGAGTGACAAAAAAGTTTTTCTCAATTAATTCACAACATTATAAAAGTACTCTGTAGAAGCAAATTAATGCCAATGTAAAGATCATCCGATTGTTTCTGAAATAAATTTTAGAAAACGTTCATTATAGTAAATATCTCCGCACACGCTTGCAGAAGAAACTTGAAGTAACTTGTCGGTGAAAAAACCCACCCGTCCGGTAACGCTTAGGTAGCAAGATGAATAAAACAACACTAAATAAGTCTTTTCTATTCACTTATTTTTCTGATCCATTAACTAACTCAACTGCGCCACAAGAAATAAGGTTGGACTTAATCTACAGAGCCATCAACGCGACACGCTCTCATCTCCATTGAGCGTTTCGACGAAATACTTCGACGGCATTCCATCACTCAGTTAAATGCAATCGCGTATCCAATACGTCTGTTTACCGCAAAGAGAGCTAAGGGGGAAGAACCTTCGGGCCCGACCGGTGAGCAAACACGCGTTCCGCGGGACACCACCGCCACCCGGAATCCTCCGCCCACACACCTGCGTCTCTCCAACGGCAACTCCGAACGCAAACAAGTTGACACGCACATGCGTCACCGTGCGAGAATGAGTGGATGTGCGGAAAGAGGGATAGAAGACAGGGGGTGGGGTGGTAGGTCTGGGGATTATTTTTGGGGCTAAAGGGCCGTCGAATGAATCGGGGTCGCGGAATTATGGGAAGGCTCAAGAGTGGGCGGACTGGTTTACACTCTCCGTGAGGATGTCGGTGATGGCTTCGGCTCGGAAAAGCAAAGGGACTTAACTCTCCAAAGTATCGGGTTGGAGGACGGGGAAGAGAGAGGGAAGGAAAGAGAGAGCCGAGAAAGGGAATCCGGCATGAGAAGATTTGAGAAAACAAATTGCTCAACCGTATTCTCGGAGAAAATAGAGAATTCATAACGACCTCGACGGGCGAAAATTTTCGACAACCCTAATCCTGTTCCGGGACATAAAAAAATTAAGTCCAACCCGATAAATAAATTAGTTACCAATATTCTCATATAATATGATATAATCAGCGTCAGTTTCCCCACAAGTGTAGGTTTAAATGGATGTGGAAAGACTTGTAAATAGCGGAATAGATTGCAGAACGGACAGGTTAAAAAATAGCACATTCTCAAGAAAGTAATGAACTATTACCGATTTATTTCTTTCCAAAGTTAGTGAACTAATTATTTATTTTCCCTCTAACATCTTTCTTGAAATTTACTGAGCAGTATTTTAAGCACATATTTCATGCTCCAAATATCAATATTGTTCCTTTGTGCATGTACGTGGATGTAAAATATAAAATTACTCATAGTTTATACAACACGTATGGAATGTAGTGTAGTGGTATGTTGGCAAAAGTTGACCCCCCGAAAGGATTTTTCCAATGGAAAAATGGCAGTGATTTCAATAGCACTAGTAGAATATAACGCAGAGAATGTTAGTGAAAACTCATTCTCTACCACATACCTTTGAGGTGGCTTGATTAGTACTTATCTTAATAGCGTTTCAAAAGGCTTCTAACGGATCTCCTCTAGCAGGAGATACATATCTCTTTTTCTCTCTGCTTCTTTAGCTCATCTTAATAACTCCCTTGCTTAAAATCATCTCGGATTCCCTCGTTTTTCTGCCCTTTTCACCGCTTATACCACACATACATCTACCTACGGCTCCATTCTTCATTCTATTGAGGAGACAGAAGTAGTGGTTAGAGCCGGTAATAAGGAAGTAAAATGATAGCACGTTTCTTTATGAGAACAACTACTAACGGTCCAAACGGTTATGGCTCTCATAAACCTATGAGTTATTTAAGGAATACATTACATTTTCTACACGTGATTACAAAATCTTTCGAAAGATATCGCTTTAGACTGAGACATTCCTACGCTGTCAGTCATTTTATTGAAAAGGATAAGTAGTAATGGATTACTTATAATTTATATTTTCTTCACTGTTTCAAGCAACTAGGCAGTTAAACTGACCATGAAAAATTAAAATTTGAGTTTCCAAGCCCTTCCAGTATTTGAAAAAAAACTATACATAACATCAACTAATTCACAAAACAAAATTGTCTTCTCTATAGAATCTTTGTCTACATCGACCTCGACCCACCATGAACCTAATCCCAGTTAAAAAATGGTTCGATCAACTTTGATCTAGATATAGAAATTAAACCTTGCTATTTTCAATTTATGTAGAAATATTACAATACTTTCACCTATTACTCAAGATATTTCATCAAAAATTCACTACAAAAATGAAAGGTAAAAGAATAACTTCCCCTAGCAACGATTTTATTCAAAACGACTCCAACAACCTAATCCCTAAAATAAATTATTACTGTTCAATTCACGGAGATCTACGCTGATAAGTGAACAATTAGGTGAGCAATGAGTATACGTAGCGATAAGAAACTACCGTATGTACGCAAACAATGATATAAGTTTTAGAATTCCGCACGAATATTTATCGTATCGTACTAAAGGGGTCATATCTTTAGTCATCCTCAAGATAATCCTTGAATTCAAATCTGTAAAAATGCTCCTGAAAATCCTTACAGGCTGGAAAAATGTCACGATAAATGATACTGAGATGCCCACCTTCAAATCGAGGGAAACAAATGTTGCAATGATACGCACCAGAAAACTAGTTTTCGCCATGCTGGTGAATAAGCACCCTAAAGCTTTTACTTAAAAAAATAATTTTCCAAAATTATGGAGTACACACTATTTTAGGGCTTATTGGCAAATTTGGTTGCCTAAGAAGTAACTTCATTTAAGTTTAGTTGAAAGGGTTATGGATGCCAGCGCATAATATCCAATCTCTTTGGTCGTTCGCTACTTTTCGTGATAGCCAGACTTATACTTTCCAGCACATGGAAAACTACTTGTTTTAGTGGGTACAAAAATTACACAAGTGTAATGTTCTTAGAGACTCGATGTCTCGACTAAAACTAAATGAAACCGTAGGGTGCACAAGAGTCTTAGCTTTAAGAATTCTTCGTAGGGAGTATGGCAGTCCATATTTTGAAGTCATTATCTAATTTGTGGGTGGATAGAGAATCACAAATTGTCACTTCAATGTATTCATCTACTGCCTCGGACGGAGAACATGCTGGTAACATCTTTAACGAGCCGCCAACGTTATTGGCACAAAGAACTTTGGGGGATAAAGTGGTACACCCCACCAAATCCCCAAGCGAATAAGGTTGGCGACAGGGGGAGAGAGAGACTACTGAGGGAATTTGCCAATCCCTGCGTCCCATCCTCAGGTTTAACTCGGAGCCTCCGCTCGCGGGAAGAGACCCCGGCACTCAAAAAGGGTCCACGATACCACTCCGCAGATCCACGACCGCGGGAATTGCGACCGTGGTTGTGGAGGAGGCGAGGAGAGACAGTGTGAGACAGAGAGGAGATTCGCAAGGGGGGCGAGGGGGTCGGCGGGGGGATGAGGTCCGCACACGACAGGGTGAGGACACGGGGGGGGGGGGGCGATGAGGAGGAGGAGGAGGAGAGACCCTGATTCGCACCGGTAATGAAAGGACGGGCAAGAGGGGAAGGGAAAAGGAGAGAGAGCAGAGCAAGAGACCGAGTTTTGAGGCGCGAACGCAAACAGAGAAAGAGGAACAAGGACGGAGATAAAGGACGGAGAAGGGCCGAGAAGCAAAAGGGACGGCGGGAGGTCTGAATGGTCTCATCTTCCCACCACCCCTACACCTCCTTTCCCTCCCCCATCCCTCCTTCCCGTTCAGAACCCACGTCTGCCCCATCCTCCTGCCCCGCATATTCCCGTCCTCTCTTTCGCCAGGTCACGTGGTATCCCCGCCGTCAAAATCTTTTCCTCCGGTCTCTCTCTCTCTGGCTCCCGCCTTTTTCGACTCCGGGTTCTCTCACTTTCTCTCTCTCCACCAGGACAATCCGACGCGCTTTGCCATCGAAAATCACATTTCCGCACCCCCTACCCTGTCCCCCTTACCCTCCTCCCTCCCGGGATCTGCGAGTTTGTGTATCTGAGAGGTGTTTCATTTCCGAAGAAATCCAGTCCTCTGTATCAATGTGAGCGGTGGCAAGTGGTGGCGGCGTCGGCAGCGAAATGCCCCAATGTGAGCAAAGTGATGGAAGGAGAGGAAAAGAGAGGAGACGGAATGCGTTTTTTCATTTCAAAGTAAAGGAGAAAGTACGATAAGTCCAATAGGAATAAAAAGGTCATGGTAGCCTCTAGTGTATATTTAAGAAATTGAAAGTGCAAGAGAGGACGTGGTGTAATCACGCCACAGTAATATTTCTATAGGAGGTCATATTCCGCTGGGAATGCTTTATTTAAGATACGTTTTAAGTGCGGGATATTCAAAGGGAGTAATAAAATAAATAATCCAGTATCTTCACGCATATTATTATGAAATTGAAAGTGTCTGAGAGAACATATGCAATCAGTTATTAGTTAATATGCAAAATGACTTGTTTTTTTTCACTAAAAATGAGTTTTAAGATGCGTCTCATCATAGTCACGACATAGACGTGTTGAGCTTGTACCTTATGACGCCGAAGAAATGTTCTACGCATATTAAATAAAACAACTGCAGTAAAAGCTTCTCACAAGGAACCGTAAAGCTGTGAGAAGTCTAATGGCGTCAAAAACCGCCAAAAGCATGTTGGATCCAGGAGTTTCATGTTAATATTTATGGAATTCAAGTGCCAGGAAGGGCGTTATGTAATTAATCTGAAGAAAATTGGCAATCAGAGGAGATTTTCCCCTTAAAACCTCTCATTTAAGATGCGTTTCAACGTCATCAATGGATATATTGATGAATCTGTGCCTGATGATACTCCTGATAGGTTGAAATAGATGTTAAATGAAATAGTTTTAGAGGAACTCACTATCTGCAGTAATTTTCTTTCAGATTTATTGGGCAAAATTACATTTTAAGGTGTCAACAATGTATTATCACAATCATATATACTGGGATCACAGAATAAAGCAGATAATACATATAAAACCTCTCAAAGCGATAGCATTAGATATTGGTATAGCAGACAAAATAAGTACTCGACCATTTTCAATTGATCTATTACACAGAATACATGCAGGAAACAGGTCTAAAAGTTATTCCGAGAATGGACGGGGTTTCATCAAAAAATCAGATGGTCAGCTGCCTCTAGTAATGTCTCAGAGTAAGGCTATCAATTGAAAAAACGTGAAGTACCGATAAATTATACTGTAAGATAATGGATAATAATATCGTACGTAAATCACGCATAGAAGTGTGCATTACTAGGGGTTAAATTCTTGAATATATATCTTTTTTAACTGGAAATACATTAAAACATGTATTTAAAAAAAATTGGAAGCAATCAAAGTGTAACGCATAAGAGTGAAACCATCCATATCCTTCACGCTACTTGCAGGTTTCTTTTACTGCTGAAATAGCCGCTACTTTACAACCTTTAGCAGAATAGATTGTAGTGCCTGTAAATGAAACCTCAACTCCTGTCCCTCACCCTATAGATGGCATGCAGGGTATTATGTGAATGTACATAAAAAAGATCCATTACTGGGAATTTATTTTATGTAGAAAGCCTCCATTAAATGAAAAAAGTATCAATTAGGCCTCAAGAATACGAATTGACTTCCTTAATCAAAAATTCCTTACTTTTTCTTATTGAGGGGCACTTACTCCTGGCATAAATAACTGCGAAATATTATAGTCTAATGAGCTTATTTTAAGCATGAGTAGGGAAAAGTTGGTATATATTTTTACTAAAACATTTCAGCTGGTTTTAGGCAAGAACAAATAACTAGCTTCTCGACATAGCACGACAGGACATTTCAAATTTTTACTGCCGCAATTTTGGAATCCATCAAGTTAGTATGAAGTTTCACAACAAGTTTATAACATTGACTCAAAGTCTTAAAACAAGCAAGAAACTCACTTTTCCCAAGCGTAAATGACGCTTAAAAGGAACTCGTAAATTAAGACATCAACCTAGATATTCAATAGCCCCGCCCTCTTGTGAGCGTTTTTTCGCCCTATCGTCTCTTATCCCCGTTAAACGCCTCAACGGTCTCTTTAACACTCATCTCCTTACCCATCGGTCTCCCACACGATCCCCAACCTCTACGCCCAACGCTCTTAAAAAAGCCAACCGCTCTCCACCCTCGTGTGATCCCGGCCCCACATCATTCTTCCCCATTTTCTTCCCACCGCTCTTCTAATTATTCATGTGTAAAGCGAGAACGGCGACACTGCGGCGGGAATAACAACTATTTCAGCGCGAGGGGGTAATGAAGCCATTTGTCGACGCGCTTCGGCGCCATCCGACGCCGCTGGGCGAGCGAGAGAGACATACTCCCCCTCCCCCCCTGCCGCATCTCCCATTTCCCCACTCCTATCGCCCCCCTTCAACCTTTCCACCATTACCCGCATACGCTAGCGGTGGACTATGTTGACATATCTATACCGAACTGCGATGTTCGCTTTGCGTAGCCAAAGACGCTAATATCGCTCGTATCTGCATCCGTGCTGCTAATGAAGCTTTGAAGTAGGCTACATGACAAGTAGTATTGCTGATTAGTTGCTTTGCTTCCTGATAATTGTTTCTTAATCTACCACGCAGTACAAACAAAATGTTTTGCATGATCCCTGCATCCCTTTTGTATCTCGTTTTCGTAGTTGCATTAAAATTTGATTCAATAGTTACTGTAGCATTAATAGCATATCTACAGTGCAGTGCATGTAGGTAATAACTCACCTCCTTCAAACAACCTAGGGGTGGCTTACAGGGCAATATGTAGATACAGATGTAGAATTTTTAGCACTGCAGAATAGTGCTCATTTAATTAATAATGGTATTGCATGACAATAAATTTAAGCTAAGTTTAAAAGGACGAAATTTAAAACGTTTCACCTGGTCTAGGTTCATATTTACCCACTTAATTTATTAATTTATTTATTCACTACAGCGCATGCCCTACCTCTCTTGATATCATGCATAAAACCTTCTCTTTTTCTGACCCATTCCTGTTTAATCAACATTCTACCCTCTATCATGGCCTTTGACATTCCTTGGCCTCTCAGTACCTGTTTCAACCACCCTCTATGCCTCCTCTTTAATTCCTCCAAAAGTATCGTCTCCTCACCATCCACAGCATACATTTCCTCATCAGTCCCACTTTCCGTCCTCTGCACAACGATTCATCCTCTTCCTACATACCAGCTCCAATGCCTAAAGCCTTATCTCGTCTTCCGCTCCCATAATCCACGTTTATATCATACTAAGCTACAGTCCATGTTTAACTCTTGGCCGATCATTCCTCTCTCTCCTTACATTCATTCATTGGTTGTTCAAACCTAAGTTTGGTTGACTGCAACCCTCCACCCTTCCCTATCTAATTATAGTTCCCTTGCCTTCTGGTATCTCTCCCTATGTAATTATTCATTATTTGGTCCATTTCCTTATATCTGGGTTCTCCTCTGGGGACTTTTTCCTCTACTTTGCCTTCAATTATGTTCTTCACTGACCTATTGCGTCGCAGGGTTTGTCAAATTCATCTGGTTCCTTTCTTTATGGTGTTCCATATAGTCCTCTAGCCGCCTAGTCTTCTGTAAACTACATCATTTCTTATGTTTCGTCCATTATATGTTTAGAATCATCCTTCAGTACCAGGTTGCGAAGGATTCTAGTCTTTTCTGGTCAGCTTTTCCAATGGTCTATTCTCTGATCCATTCAGTGCTACGCTCCACACGAATGCTTTCACAATATCCTCACAAAAGGTTCCTGATATCAGATGGTTTCTTTAAACGTTTATTTCTCCTTCCAATGTCTTTGTTGTTATGCGCGTTTTCCTCCGATACACAAGCGAGGTAATTAGGTTTCTCTGCCTCCTCCAGTTCATTTTATATAGCATGCAAGGGAAAATACCGCGTATCAATGGATCGGTTATTTGGGTGAGCTACTGAGCCCTATGGTCCTTATGCCTTTGAGGTAGGCTGTTAAGAGGTCTATCTAGAGAACGGAGAAGGGTAGTACTTAAAACCATCAGCAGTAGTCAACTGTTAACAAAAAGCGCCAACCATTGCCTTCTGTCACCCATATAATTCAATCAGTGAATCAACATTTTTCATTTAATTTTTATTTCAAGCTCTCCATTGACTGACTTTCGAAGTTAGAATCTGCCAACGATTTTTTCTACCAAAATTATTTTTTATGGCATGTACTGCACAACACACCTCGGTTTAGTAGGCTGTCACTAATCCGATAATAGTCATAGTTTCATTAACTTTGTGCAAAATACATTTATATCACAAAAGATCACTGTCGTCAAAATTTCCATAAAATTGAGTGGTTTATATTATTACGATTCCAATTACTATCATGAGAGTTTGCAAGTTTTGGTAATGCATTAGTAAATGCAGTTTCATTCGTCGATACAAACTTCAGCACGTTACGGTGCAGAGCACATTGGTTAAATCAGGTGTTTTGCAGAGTAATACGTAGGTATGGATCTCGTGGAAAGTCTTAAGCGTGGAAATGCATGTCACAATACACTGCATAACATAGCGTGACCGAGCATGTATAGCACTTCGCTGCAATACATACTGTTTCGTCGAAATTTGCAATACATCGCAGGTGGCACAAAGATTCGAAAAGCATCTCATTGCACCCGAGATTTGCACTAAGCAACATAAAAGCAATCGTTAGGTTGCACTGCTCATCGCTTGAGATGACATTAATTAAACCACAGCATTCGCAGCATATTGCAAAATAAGCATAACATCTACACCTTAATATTACCTTGCTGGCCAATCGAAGTGCATGCGTCAGGTGTCAAGACACCAGTTACGGAAAGGGAATGGGATGAGAAAAAGGAACAGGAAGACAGAGTGGGTGATAGCGGAATGAATGTACCTGGAGACTTTAGGTTTGGTTTTTTTTTAAATCTTTGTTGCATATTTTCTAGGAATGGAAATCTATATCACTGCTATCTCATTCCGACAATGTTTCCATCAACAAAACAATTGTCTGATTTATAAAAAAAAACCCAAACTCTAAGTTTACATTACATTAGCGAAAAGGTAACGAAATCGCGCAACGTTAAATGATATTCATAAACTGGGCCTTAGTATCTTCCTCTGTTTCCTACTATCCTTAATAGTGTGCAAAGATAGATCTCGTCTCACTTATTTCCTCTTTTCTGTGTGTGAAATGGGACTTGTGTAAGAATAAGATAATGTCCTCCTTATCATTAAAAACTTATAAGTCACCCCATCTAAATTTTCCGGAGTTGTAATTCCTGTCATATGATGCCCTATACCGTAATGTGAGCAAACATTCATAAGAGTGGTGTATTTAACGATTTTATCATATTTTTTTGTGAAATAAACAATACCATATTCGCTTGACAACCAGATTTAGGTTTTAATTGCTGTTGGAATTCATATAGCTTTGCTAAGCCGATTAGGAATGCTAAGCATTGGGATTTGTGCAACGGTTAATTATTTCGCTTTTTAAAACAACTAAACTAAACTAACTAAAGATAGAGAGTTGAAATTCATTTTATCAGATACCCGAAAGCATGATACTACTAAAATTAGTAGTATTATGCCCGAAAGAATGAAGTTTCTCACTTCATAATCGATTTTCTCTTACGCATTTTCCTTGACAACCAAATAAACAAACAAAATTAAACATCGTAATCATTATTTATGAATGCTAAATGGAATAAACAATAACTTTTGGTCATATACAAATCCACTCCGGGATACAAGTTCATTTTTATTGTGATTATCATTAAATCAAATCTTAATTAACGAAAATGAAATTCTGAACAACTACTCAACAAGTAAGTACTCGAATTATGTACTAAACTATAATGTTCTTTCAGCCAGGCTGTGCTTTTCGTGGCGATTCCTAGGGATTTATCTGTATTATACGTACTGTTACGATTTCTTGCCATTCAATACATAAAAGATATCCAGATATACTATCTCTATTCTTAATTTAAGCTTTTTATGTTAAGGATTTCATTTTCTTCTTTGTCTGTGTGTCTGTATTTTATGCCAATCTACAGTTTCAATCTCATCGTACTGAAATTTTTCAGACTAATAGTTCAAGGCAGGAGAATTTTTTTAGGCTATGTTAAAAAGATTTCAGGGCCCTAAAAGGTCCCAAAAAGGGCCCTTCGGAGGTCTACGCTACGTATTAGCTTTTGTGCAGTGGTTTCATTTTTTTGCTTTTTAAAATTACTTGTGCTTAAGATAGAAGGTTGAAATTTCTTTAACAAATGACTGAATAAATAAAGTTTATAATTTGTTCAATTACATATCTTTTCCACCACGAAATTACCTGACAATCAGGGTTTTTATCTGAAAAATCTCACAATTTTCTCTGAAATCAGCAGATAAACTTTTTCCTTGACAACCAAGGATTTGATGTTCAAAGAATATTCTCTAATATTTAAACATCACGTCTTCCTGCAGGCCCATGATAGCACGTAGAAAGAAATTCTGTATAAGAAGGGCCCAAAGCCCTAGGGCACCATGATAGATTGCTTCGGGGGGCACAAAACGGTCAGCGTGTCTATTACTACGAACACCACGTACAACATAGGTTACGAACTCCTCAAATGACCACGCTGACAGTATTCTTCATGCTTTTTGGTTTTCTTATCAAATAAGTGCAATGTTTTTCATACCTGATGAATTTCAACGGGTACCTTCCGCTAGTAATCTAATAAATTTACCCGAATGTTGGAATTGTTGGGTTTCGCGGTAAGAGGAATCGATTTGCATAGATCCCGAATCTGCTAAAAATCTGATAATATGCAGAAATTTAAGGATCGAAAGTCTCGTTAAAAATGCACAGACGGCTACTTCTTTTATTATCTTTCCAGATTTTAGTATGAATTTTATTGATGTTTTAGCCAATAACTAATTATTTGTCAAATTAAGTTTCATTTTACTTCTTATACACAGACCAATATACCGACTTAATTAATATAATTCTATTTTTGGAGAGAGATATGAATAAAATTAATATTTTATAACTTTTTTATTTCCAAGAAAACCTATTAAGGCCATTATTGATGAGATTTTTTTCATTTATGTAAAAATATATAGAGGTAATAAAAACTTACTTGACTAACTTTAATCTTTTCCTTTAATTTAAAAAATAATTGAAATGCATAGGGTATCCAGGACTCGAATTTAACCTAACTGTGAGCCCAATGCGTCAATTTCAACGCATATCCAAATTGGGAATATGATATGGCGATGCGATATCTCTGGTATATCGAAGTCGATGCATCGCAATATCGCACATTATAACTTCAAACCGGTCCAGAGCTTAGCATAACCTGCTACCGTCTCCCAATATCTACCCCTTCCGTTTTTCCCATCATAAAGCTAACCCCGATGCGCCCTCACAGCAGACTATGTGAGTCCCTGCTTCTGCCATTCGTCTCCCCTTCTCTGCGCTTCATCTTTCCCACGACCTTCGACCATCAACACATATCCCACCCCCGCACTCCTTCGGTGGTCTCCCATCTCATTCCCACATGATCGACCGGCTCACAGCGGGCAGAAATCGAAAAAGGCTGGCCAAAATCGATGACGTTTCGCATTTTGTTCGGAATGAGGAAGGTGTTCCACAAACCGACCTCACATGCTATTAATTTCTCGCAGTCCCAAAAACTACTTCATAAATATTTCGTGGTCCACTAAATTGAATGCCCTCAACGTGGCAACAGAATTAGCGAACACATTTTGAAGTTTCCCTATTTCTTTCATTATTGGTCGGTATAAAAGAAATGAGACTGATTGCAGTCCAATAAATGATTAAATTCATCTTTCTTCCAAACAAAATTTTTCACCTGACGAGTGCTTGTTTAATACTTACTACACGAGCAGGGCTCATTTCTCTTGATTTTGATGGGTGAACTAGGATACTTAGGGAAAAACTTATCGACTGTCTTAATTTTTGGTATTCTACTGCAAGAAGGATTGGTCCATTTACAATACTGCCGGTGATTTTCACTACCATGTGAGACCTTCTTTAAACGCTTCAATTGTCAATTAACGATTTGTCCAAGTTTGAAATGCCTCTTAAATTTAACTCACTTTTTTGCTCACTTTATTCCGTTTAAAAGTCAAATTCTCTCCATTGATTTCTCACGTGTGCCCCATACTATTCCATTTATTATCCTCTTCAACATGTCTTTGCCTTGCAGCACGTCTTCAAATCAGTCTCATTGCCTCTGCGATATCATGAGAAACCTTACCTACATCATGCATCATTAATCAAAACTTAAGGTACATTGTTTAAGATAAGCAGAAATTTGAGACGTTATCACAAATTCATATTTTCTGTTTGACGAAAAAATTCTGGCATACTCATTGTTCCAATTTGCTTCGACTATAATTGTTATATTGTTATTCATATTTTAAATGATATTTTTGCTGAGAGCTTGAACGTTTAATTTGGTGATTTCAGTTAATTACGCAGTTATTTGAAATATCTTGGCGTACACACATTTCCACCCATAGATAAGAGCATCTACAGAGTATGGAATTAAGAATAAGTGCACTAGACATTAAAAGGTTAAATCACTGATTTTTCCGAAAAACAAATAACAAGCCTATACTTGTCCCTAGGCGAAAATGTATCCAATATTTAAGATAAAGTGCGAACCCTGGCCATTTTTATTCTTCCAGCCAAGTGTGCGGCACTTCCAAATTTGTGACATATCCCAACTCACTGGGGTGGAATCGGCCGCATGGTCAACGGATTTTGGTGGATTTTTTCCCCTTTTTTTCTTCTCATCCTCCCTTTCCCGCATCCCTTTCGTTAGGCAGAATCAGCATTTATCGGAGACGAGAGGAATATGGGTCCAGGGACCCCTGGATTGGCGGTACGAAAGGAAAAAAATGAACTGTCTCCCTTTTAGTGACCAAACTTTCGATATCTTTCTCGTGGGTGGCAAATTGAGAGGAATTAATTAGAAAATTGCGCCAAATTGATTCTATTAGTGGCAGTGATCGTCTAGATGTATGGTTTACCAATGTTCCCTTCCTTATGACACCGAACAATGCCAATTAATTCATTCCAAGCTTCTTTTGGAACTACATACTTTCATGTTTTTCATCGCAATATTCCCCTTAAGAGCACTCTTGAAACTTATTTACGGAGGATAAAAGATCAATAACCACTCTTAATTTCTCCCCCACCCAATTTTCTGACTAGACGGAAACGGCGAGTTTTATATGCAATGCCATCAATTAGAGAATGTTTGGATTTCATTAGATGCTCGTCTATTGTTTCACTAACATAAAAATTGAAACTATTTTATCGTGAATAAAAATTCGTATTTATCTACTTTATTTACATAATTTAGAACAAATTGGCCTCTCTCAAATGGTGCAATGGCATACATTTTGTTTTTCATCTACATTTCCTGATCGAAATAAATATACATTAATATAGTCTGCTGTTCAATGAGATAAACATATTATAGATATCGAAAAGAGCAAAAGAGCAAATTACCATGGCACCACGCCCAAAGCAAGAGTTAACTTTATGATTTTATTCAGATTAGTAACACTTTCTAGTTCAATCCGTGACAGTAGTTAAAAATGAATTCCAAAGAATGCCTAGCATGGGATGATGAGCGTTATTTATGTAAATATTGACGTGGAATCAAATCAAAATAAATCTTAACATCGAAACGTGTTACTCAAAAGATTAACCGATTTGCTACTTCAGTCTTTATCGTAAAATAATTAACAACTAAAAATACCGCCAAACCTTTGTTGGCTTTATAGAATATACTCTAATGTAAGAAAAAATAAGACCATATTTCTAACTTTATTGGCATACCATGATATTTACTCCAATTTGGCAATATAAATGTCATTCACAAATTTATGAACAAAAAATATTGATAACTACGCCATGATAAATTTACTCATGTTAATAAAACCCTTAGTAATAAAGATACTACGACAATCAGATTCAAAGCAACAGATTATGGACCAAAGCTTTCACAGCCGAAAGATTTTTAGCAAAATAAATGCAATCAATAGTTCAAACCTCGGGTCCCGAAAGCACTTTTCTTTCAATTCATTCAGTAGGTACCACTTTCTTCACTTAAACGTTTTGATTCTACTTCTTTGCGTAGAAAAAAACGGCACTATAAGAATACCATTTAAAAGTACCATAGTTTTCTTAATGATCGTCAACACCTAGAAGTTCGTGATAAAAATGCCTTCTGTTGCATTATTTTTTTTTTTTTTGCTGCCGGACGATTCTGTTGGCCCGTATGTCCCCGGTATCCCGATAGGCTGCTGAGCCTGTCATCCAGGTCTGAGGTTTTCCAGGGACCGGACAAACAGAACTTGACATACACCCATGCCCTGGGTGGTGAAAAACCCACCCAGGAGGGACTCGAACCCGCGAATCTCGGTATAGCAGGCGAGGACTTTACCCCACGGCCACCGGGGCCGGCATTATTAACATCAGAGAGGCCAAAATATAATGAAGAACACAAAACAGAAATTTATCTCGCATGTTAAAAGTTAAGATTTGTGACAAAAGCAATTCTTAACTTCCAAACGCTACATAATACGTAACTTATGTAATATTCTTTATCTGTGTTTATGAATGTTGGATAGGATATATTCTTATGCCAGCATATTTTTCCATATTCATCAATAATTTCACTAAGCTACATATTAAAAGAGACATTTCCAATTTTATTGGTGTAAAAAATTTCATCGCTGTATGAATCATAATTTATTACAAAATATCGATACAATGAGGTCCATACTTATAACGGCTGGGGACCTTACTTTCCTAGCCAAACGCAAGTGGTACTCAAAATTTTTCTACTCAATTTAATTTCTTCCACATTAAATACACTATTATTTTGACTTCCCAATGTATATTACTTCATAATATTGACAACACATCACATGGTAGTATCAAACCCAATGAGTGTCATATTATTCTCCTGGAAGAAATTCCCCACCAGATTAGAACCAAAACAATGAAATTTAACTAATATATCGCATATGTTTTCGACATGACATACTGCAACACGTTAGTTATTTTCAAATCTAATTTCAGGTTTTGAATTTAATAATAGAAATTTCAGAAAACAAATAGCAAGTCTCTTCTTCGTTTGAACCAGTTACAATTACTGCAATGTGAATGCGATAAATGTAATAGTTACCCTATGAAATTCAATTTTTGATAACATCTATGCAAGGGTTCTATCTCTGCGTCACTTACGACACAAAATTGCATGCTTTTTTCTTTTAATTATGGCGAAGAAGGCAAAATAATCACAATAACAAATTTGTTTGAAATATTTTTAAAGGCATGTTTACTGGGATAAGTAAGACATTATTTAATTTAAAGTATAACTTAATTAAAAAATTAAGTTATTAAGCCAAAAATTAGAAACGATACAAGTAGGGATGTTATGTCATTGTGTCTAACATTCGATACATATTGCATATTTTTCAATTCCAACCCATGAGCGATAAAGCACTCGAATCACAATGCGATACTGGGATCTGGATATCGCGCAGCCCTAGACGCCCACCCCCCTCCTCCATCTCGACCCGCCCACCCGACCTCCCTTCTTCCCCACCCCCTCATCTCCAAACCGGGCAGATTCCCTACTCTTCTCGGTCCAGCGGTCCGCATACACCCGAAGCTTTCCGTTCGGCTCAACATGTGCCCCGGCGTGTTCCCCCTACGGTCCAACCGGCCAGTCACCGAACATACCCATATTTTTGTCAAAAATCTCGCTTCCAATTCCTTCCTTTTATATCTCATCACAGGAGAGCTTTGAGGGAAATACCCTCACCAGAGCCATACCCTTAATTACACTTAATATGACCACGTAGGAGGATTTTGCGAGGAACAGCTGTGATTGCGACTTTCCCTGACGTCTCTGGCGGGGGAGGGATTGGGCATCGCTCTTTTTATTTTTACAGACTTTAGGCCCACTCTTCTGGAAATTCTGATGGCAGATGCAAATTTATTTATCTTTTTCTCTCCATAATTGCTTGAGTATCAAAAAATATCCATCCCTCATGATATTTTTACAGAAATTAAAGAGGTTATTTGCATACTGTGAATGGGTATTATTTTAAGAGTGACCACCAAATTCTAAGGACGCTCTTTAAGTCTTTACGATGAGCATTTAGACACATTCCTCGTGCCCATAATATTCAAAACGCCGGAGAAAACCTCATTCATGAGCTGATCAGGATGTAGGTTCAAAATGGACTAAAAATCGTTAAATGTTGGCATTGAAAAAATCGAGGCCATTCCATCAAGAAATCGACGAATCAGAACTATTCAATGATGCTTGAACTATTTGGAGTTTTAGGCCAATTTTTAAACAGATGTCTTCGTCTAGTCTAGATAACTATGAGTCCAAGATAGGCCTCAGATTTGCATGGAAAACCAATAAATGATATTGATTGCTCATGTTGAATGCAAGTTAACAGGAACTCCACTGAATTTTATTCCACAAAAACTCTCTCTGCTTTAATAACTTGCGGAGAAGGCTTTAAACCAGAGAAAATATATGAAAACATAAAAAAATTGTAATATTACTGCAATTGCGCAATAAATTTGGCGAGGGATATTAATTTCATTTTTATCTACCTTTCTAAAGAACATTATGTCTTATGAGGGTACTTTAGCAATGGAAGGTACAAGAATGCTAAACAATCAAGTGTGTTGAAATAAGATAATGAGAATGGATTATCTCTCTGACTTCATAAGCTCTACCCTGTTACGCGACGAACAGTGTTGATAGGCAAAAAAGGTGAATTTTAAAGCATTGAAGTAAAATATATTGTTTTAGAATATTTTTAACTCAACAAAAGATATTTCGATACATTACAATCCTCTTGTCAAAGGCTAAGAGAAGTGCAGCTCATTTTTAAAAAATGACAAAACTCGAAGAGAAACAGTTTATCCATTGGGAAACTAAGGCACATATTTTTTCGTGAACTTAAAGAGTTTTCTCTAACAAAAGGTAAGGAGAGAATGCAAGATAAAATGATCCCAAATCCGCCAACTCCTGAATCTCAGAGGGTTTAGACAAAGATCTGCACCAGAGACAGAAATGTCCACTGGGTGCAAGGATAAAATGCATAGAATTTCGAGATATGCGGGTACATGAAATTCATTGGCTAAGTCAGATTTTTATTGACAGTCGTAAGCTTTTCAAAGGCTAATTGGGAAGAATTGAGAGTTTCTTTTTACCCCAACAGTCCACGGAGTGAAACTAATAATTGATGGCATCAGAAGTCCCTCTTAGGGGCTGATTGTGTCGAACTGTGTCGAGTTAATGTTTAAGGCTCTTAATTTATCCTTCTCGCATTATGTTAGCCAAATTACTGGGATGAAAACGAAATGAAAAAAATGTATGGTATAGTTCGTGTTAACACAGAATACTATAACAACTGGAAGACAGTCCCTTCTAAACATTAATATATCATCCTGAGATATTTTCACCCCTCTTCACCTAATTCACCGTGGATATCTTCCTCCATTGCCACATCTTATAAACCTACTCTCATCGTCTTTCCACACTAACCAAGCTTCCAAACCAAACAAAGCATTGCAACAATTTAGGAGTCCAACGAATTTATTCCTATTTTACATCATCCATTCTCCACCAATCACTCGCTTTGGCAAACGTTTCCTTTACTCACGTAAGTCTTCGTATCATGTTGATACTTGCAGGCTTAATCTAATTCAGAATACTTTCCAGATGTGAAACTGCTCCACCTGCTCTAATTTATGCTTATCTTAACGTTTACTCTATCCTCCCTTTTCCGGGAAATTCTCTCATGAGACAGTACCCGTAAAATCAGTTTATCACGGCAGAATGGTATTCCTGGAACATGAACTCTCCAGGAGGCCAGTGTAGACTAATTCATAGAAAGGAACTGGTTCCCGCATACTGATACGCGCATTACATACGGATGAATACAAGTTCATCTCCAACCGAACGGTCCAAATTTCAAGTTGGAGAATGAACTAGGGCTTATCTTAGTCCCTTCCAAATGATAGCAAATAAATCGCATACTAGAATAACGTCGAGTAGTTAGCTGTGATTAAAATCAATATCACTCGTGTAAATTAAAATCACATCATATATTTCTGGACGCTATGCCAATATGTTAACTACCAGTTTAATTTACGAAACTCGGCAACGATCAAATCATATATTTGTTTTGATAAAAATTTCTTAAATATGTGGGGCATAAAATAAATGAATAAGCACATATTTCTAGGAAAATATAAACATTTAACAACAACAAAAGGTTGACTCTCTCAAAATTTCGAGAATGAGAACAAAAATTTCTTTGAAAAAGTGAATTTATTAAAAAATCACAAAACAAATGCGACAATTAGAACAGGGAAATTTTCCTTCTTATCTCTCTAGAAGATTAGATTCACAAGATACGAGCAACGTTTCTCAATTTTGTCAGGTCTAAGATGGGATAGCAGATATAAAAATCAAATAAGACCGCAACTGAGTCTGGCACGTGAGAATAAGAGAAAATAATTCAAAATTTCCTCAGTGTCTGATAGATACAAATAAGAAAAGGGAAAAGAGAATTTTTGGGTCATCAGGACGATAAAAGTTATTTACAGACCCCAATTAGCGGAAATTGATTTATAACAAAATAGACGTATAAGCCAAAATACGATGTGCAAATATCACTCTTAATGCTTGAATCCCTCCTCTTACCTACTTGTATTAACGCCAAGGATAATATATCACCTAGGCCCTAGGATCATCTACGAAATTTCACAGCACTAATATTATCTGACATGGAATTAGAGGAGAAAGTACCATTACAGCAGCAGGGACATCGCGTGTCATAAAACTTTCATACAAATGAAGAGAAGTAAAACTATCACCAGCCAGAAAACATTTCACGTAAGTACACTCACTGAAGCTTCATTCAAGCTATAGTAATTTGGAATTATTTCGCAACAAAAAAGTTAATTCTGAGATCCTAAGTATGATGTAAAATTTGAAGAAAAACTTCGCAAGAATTAGTTATAATATGTCACCAATTTTTTTTCACATAAATACTATGGAAAAAAACTAAAAATAGTTTTCACAAAATTAAAAATATTAAATGGCTGATAAAGATATTCTACTTCCTCATCAGTTCACATAGATATTCAAACAAATTTTGTTCCCGGTCGGAGACAATGACTTTCAAGCATTTTTGAGGTACTGCGCTCCAAGAAATAGGAAAGAATACACCAGCATTCAAATATTAACTTTACTCTTTCGAAATGCATCTGCTACCCGTTGCTCTCACATAATTAACTACCAACGCTTCTATCACCTCAATCGCTAGTGAGATTTCCACAGAAGGCCTTTCAGAAATACGGCATCGAACATCAACAAGGAATGGCGCTAACAAAAGAAATTCAACTTCGGTAAATTTTTTAACCACTGAACTCAAAAAGGAACTTAAAGGATAGTTTCGCGCAGTATCAACATAGTAACAAGAAGTAGAAGTCTCTTTCGTAGTACCTTACTTCTTCCTCTAGCGTGGACAGATTTTAGCAGCAAAAGCCTGAGTTCCTGGATTTTCCAACCAGTAAGTGCCTGAGGAACTCAGAGGATAAATAAAGCCCAGAGAGACCTCTATTTACTGTTCTAAGTGAAAGATGGTGGTGACCGAGTGACTGAGAAAAAAGAGAAAGAGATGAAAACCCAAGAAAATTTAAGATTCTTAGAGCCGGGAAGAAAAAAAAAGAAATTTCAAAACCTCGACGCTCGCCCACAGGTTCCTTCCTTACTTCCTCTCCACACCTCCTCCCTCTCCTCTTCCTCCCTCCCCAAAATGCAAAGATTACAAAAAGTTGGAAAAGCAAAATGTTCTCAAAAAGTTGGTCCATTTGGACTGGAGAAAAATATTGTTTCAAACTCGCCCTCAGCTGGAAAGACGTTAGGAAGGCCGAACAAACTCAATTCCCTTAACCACCCTCACCTATCCCCTCCCTCCTTCCTTGAGTCCCTCAAAGCCTTCCCAGCTTCTCATGTACATTCCCGTGCAGATTGCCGCCCTACCTCATTCCAACAATGCCATCCGACGAGATCCAGCTACCACCACCAGCGTACCGCGCCACGCCAGATCCCACCGACTAGAACACCAGCGCCAAACTATTAACCTTCAACCCCGCTGCCCTAATGACTACACCACCTAAGAAAACAGCCAACTTTCTCATTATTTCTACCGCTGCAGATCTTGTTATCGCAAACAAGGCATCCGGCTTTTCGACATCAATGGTTATTCGTAGTTGTACAACACTCCGGACGTCTCATGGAACCTAGATGTGTACTTGCGATCTCATTATTATTATAGTGTGTGGTAAACCTAAAAATAATTTGAACCTGCCATTGCAGCCTATCAAAAGAACATCCAAAATTATAAAAATCATCATTATGGTATTTTTACCCCATTGCACCATACTTCAACATCTGTAGTCATGTGCCGAGTCTCAAATATGACTTCAAGGGTAAGGACTCATGTAGGAAGAATTCTTAAGATATATTATACTAAGTAAAATTTACACAAGCCAACATTATAAAATCAATCTCTAACCTAACGCCTTTAAGAAATCGCCATTTTAATTCCATCAAAATTATTAGCCTATCACAGAAATATGATCGTATAATCGTCTCTTTTTCTATAATTTGCATATCTAGTCGGCCTCGGTGGCAGCGGGGTAAAGTCCTCGCCTACTAACCCGAGGGTCGCGTGTTCGAGTCTGCCTGGGTAGAATATTATCTGCCAAGGACATGGGTGTTTGTGTATGTACTGGGTTGGGATAAGAGGGGACGGTTCCGTCTCATCCATCCCAGGATAATTAAAAAATAAATAAAATAAATAAATAAATAATAATAATATCTTTGAATAAATCCCCCAAAACAGAGTAATAATATGAAGCAAACATATCTTAATATTTCGAATGCACTTTCACCGATATTAACTTCAAGAAATTATTCATTTCGTAGAATTTGCGGTGCCACCAATTTTTTTTAGATAATTTAAGAGTAACTATTTATCTAGTTATTATAACACTGGGAAACCAAGTAAATTTCTACCATAATTGTAACCAGCTACAATATAAAACGTTTAGTATAATTGAGGACAATACTTGAAATATCTACATATTTCACTTATTTTAGTCTCCAAACACTCCATGAATTCTCATAAAAGTTTTCAGGATGAAATGAAAAAAGGCACATTGTTATGATTACGCTAACAACGAGACTAAGGCGTCATCCATAAAGAGCCGATTGCGTAAGACGTAAAACCTCTCCCTAGGCAATTACTTTTGTTCAACAGAAGAACCTTTCCAGAGCACCAAAGTAAAACAGTTTCCCCTCAGTACGAGGCATTGAAGTTATTACAATGAAGAATTCAGATATGAAAGTAACTAGACATGTTGATAACGAAAGACTATCGTGAGTCATGGTATTTTCTTAGCCACATAATTCTGCTACAAAGTTAAATATCTTCAGAGAAGTGCCTAGCTCGTTCCCATTTTATGGAATAAAGAAGAGTCATCTGCTGCGGAAACTCCAGTAACGTTCACAGGAGGAGAACTAAAAATTGCATAACACATAGAATAAAAACGAGTTGTCAGCTACGAGAATTTGGCGATGGAGGCACAGATTAAACTCAACTAATACCATTAAAAAATATCACTTTGGCATTGCACCATCTCCAGCAATTTACGTAATTTGCTACTGCTAATTTAGACTAGTAGCAGGTAATCACAAACAGCGGTTTAGGTATGAGAATGTAGTAGTGACGATGAGTACGTAGTTGATCAGTAGTGAGTATTACATATGATTAGACTACACAGAATATACCTCGTAAATTGGTATATTATGGATACCTTGAGCAAAAATATAATATGTGTTAACGTTATTCTAAGGACGTTTTACGGAAATGAGCCTTTGAATAAAAATGAAAAAAGAACAGTATTTGTCCATAAAGTGGAATTACATATTTATGTCCGTGAATTATGTTAAAAAGAAATGGCAGATTAAATTAATTTAATTCAATTGGACTAATCAAATCCACTGGCCTCAAGGATATCAATTAACGCTATACACTATCATGTTCTCCTAAAAATTCCCAAACAACAATCGAGCGTTAATTTGCTGGATTAGTTTTCGAATACGCAGCGAAAATAAAAAAAAATACGCTTAGTATGGGAATAAATATCGTTTGGTGTATTTTTACATAGAAAAGTGCAGGATTCTTCAGTAAAATGGCAAATTAAAAAGTTTTATTTTAGGTTTTGTGGTGGTATTACGCGTGTGCGCCATTATTCCCCCATTGTATTCATTAAGCCTCATTAATGCATAGGTACACCCACTGGATGGGCACAAAAAACTCAATTCCATGTAATTCCTGGATCTAACTGTAACATTAAGACCTATAGAAAAAACACACTGCATACTTCCTGCCAGAAAATAGCTTTTATATGTATCCCAGAGTGAAATGAATGGGTATCAACGTATTCCTCCTTTAATCAGAGCAACTGGATACGGAAATATATGAAAAATGTGATAATATGAGCAAATGAATATGGAAATACTTTAAAAATACAGCAGAAATGAGGTACCACTTACAGATTTCATGGGTTCCTATTTTTTCTTCTTTAGTACACGATAAAAATGACCTGTCTTCAAAATAACAGAATTCTCAAATTGTCATTGTCTCATGCTGTATTCTCAAATTGACTGTATTGATCAGTATAATATTATGAATACACACAAAATTATAAACTATGCATATGAAACCACTTCTTTTAATTAATTATCTTCCACTGGATTACATTCCACGAAAATGTTTTATCACGAGTCAAAGGCTAAACAAACGATATCCCAGAGTTGATTATTCATCGCTGAGGAATGCTTCCTTAAAGTTAGCTACATTATTTAGGGCTAAACGTGGAAAAGGAAATGACTACAACCATACAGCTAAGTAAAGCCTATTCAACCGACTCCAAAGAAATAAAACAAATTATCCATAGTGAAAGTTAAAAATAAGAGTGCGTTTGCTCCTTGATCAGTAAGTTAGGAATACAGAGTTACGTCAGACAAAGCAAAACATGCAAGAGGAAAGGTAACATCATGCATCACTTTTTCCATCCATCGAAATATAATGGTTTCTCACATGTCACTTTTTATTCAAAATGTAACCAAATGTAACTGTGATAAACACAAATGGAGCGAGCGTTCATGATGTGGGCACACACATTTCATTCACGCCAGGAAACCTTCCCTTCCTTCTATTCAAGTTAAGGCGCTGGAACTAACCACTTTCGATCGAATAGAAACTATATATCAATGCATTTTCCTTCGATACGGAAGGTAGGTGTTTCAGTAACAATTTTTCGGCCGACAGCTGAGATGAGAAATTTTGAAGTAATATCATTCCAAACAAGGCTACTACTCTGTATGTTTATTTAAAAGGCATCATCATTCCTAAAAATTCAATTTTTTAAATTGCTTCTTGGCTCATAAACTGACAATAATTGTAATTGAAATTTACGAAGTTATGAAGCGTAGAAAATAGTATAGAACGACAGTGTTATTATCATCACAAAAACAATCTATGGTTCAAATTAGATAAAATTCCAAGACAACATTTTTCCTCACCATTACAATAAAACGAGGTGTTCCTTCCATATTTTAGCTACGTAATTAGAGCAAAATCTCTCAGATCTGATTCCGTACTGATAGACGATAGAAATATAAAAAATGAATTCATTTTGATCCATCATTTATCCGATGAAGTGAAAATTTGAAAATAAATTGGCATCAATTTTTGTCACGGCCATAAAATCAATGCATTGTACACAGCACCGTACTTCTAAAGCAACAAGGAATACCATATCTACAGCGCGACTTCAAAAGAAATTAGTTCTACGACACGTGTCCCGCAGAAATTTATAATGAGGGCTCTATCGCATCCTGATGGCTGGGACGTTTTAACCCGATAACGTTACGGTCCCTCCGGTCCGAAAACCGTAAGTCCAAAAAGAAACCACTAAAAGCAACCAATGGCGTGACCGGAGGAATCTTTAAGTCCAACATCAGGCTGCAGATAAGCTTGTCGTGCATGCTTGGTGGGTTGTGTGGGTGAAGTGTGATGGTAAAAAGGACTTTCGGTAATTTTTTTAGCCCTTATCAGAAAAGGCACTCACTGCGTGGGAGAGAGTAAAGGGGGTGGAGCGATACGGGGAGGTTAGACGGGGAGGAATTTAGCAGGAGACAAAAAAGGAGAGAAAAACAATGTTTTTTAGCGCTTACCGCCCCAGGTAGTGGTGGCCAGGAGGACTATCGCTCTGATGATGGCCATTGCGATGCAGGAACCGGCCACGGTGGCGCCCCGCACAATCATTGCTTCAAGCCCTCGAACTCAAACTTGATCGCCGACTTGCACTGTCTCTTTTATCTTCTTACCGTCTGCTTTCCTCCGTCGCTCCAACACTCATGAACGAAGGTCCACCGTCTCGAATTCTCTCTTACAAGAGGCACTTTTCATTGACTGTGAGCGGTCAGCGAGAAACGTTGAGTGCCCTACAACTCGAGTACGCTTTTATAAATCAGTTGTTACTTGCTTTTTTTCAAACATTTTTTCAAACGCTCTCCACTGCCGTGTTGATTCCACAGGTATGTGTTGTAGAGCAACCAAGAAAACGCGGACTTATGCGTATCACTTCTCCTCGTCTCTGTATCGCTTCGGTTGAATTTTTTCACGAATGCTCTCCACACGAAAGGCTGAAAAAGCAAAGTTCAAGGTTGACCGCTGACACTCTCGCGCCGCGAAAAAACTCGATAGGTTGCAATCTATCCCCCTTGTGAAAAAAGGGGCCGACCACCTAATCGAAGAACTGAGTCCCACCGATCGCGAGTAATCCTGGAAGATGATCAAGCTTTACTTCAACCGCGGGTGGGTAGGGGAATTGCTTCAGGCTGCGTTCCCAGTGCCAAAATTTCCGTGAGATATGCTTTAAGTCCAACAAATAGGGGCATTCCTTCATCACTTTCCCTTCTGCCGCCTCTTGATCAGTTTTAGGCAACTAAAGTGGGTGGTTGAGTTTCCCCAGTGTTGTGTGGGGGAAAGGATATGCTTTGTCCCTCACTTCCCCTGGCACGATGAGAGACGAGCCTCTGGCGGGCAGGTTACCTACTCTCACACCGACAAGCACAGCTGAACACGGCGCGGCAACACTCCGGCGAAGAAGACGAAGGAGATATGGGGGTGTTTTAATGGATCCTCTCAGCGCCGCAGTCGACACCGGGAAACCTCAACTTCCCGTGGGGCAGTGAGACAACTTCGCGTGGAGAGTTGTCCGGATGGAGCGACGGTTTGACTGTTGTTCGGCGTCGAGGCCGACCGGAGCCGCGGCGAGGGTCTCGTCTCACGTGTGGACCTTCTCGCTGCGGGCACAGCAGGCAAACTGTGGACGGCGCAGTGGCGCGAAGGCAAGGGAGGCTAGGGGAGGTAGCAGGGGAGGGGAACTGAGAGAGGGGGGGTAGGAGAGGTTTCGGAGGAGGCGGTGTGGGGGGATAAAGCAGAGGGGAGGGCCCAGCGTGCCTTGCACCCACACCCCTCCAACAGAAACCACGCCAGTCGCCCTACTTCCCCACTTCCCCTACCTCCTCACACCCACGAAAAAAATAAACCCTCTCTCCGACCCTTTCCCAAAAACCCTTCCACGCCCCTCCACACCCACTGCCACACTCCCTCCTCCCCACTCCCTCCCCACCGCGTGCCCTCTTCGCCCAGAGAGGGAGAACACAGGAGGGAAGGGAGGGGAGAATACCTCTTTTCAGCTCGCGTGCCAAAAAACGAGGAACAAATGCAACGCGATAAAAACTTCGCGCGACAGCTGAATTTCTAGTCCATTTCAGAGAGAGAAAGAAACAGAGAGCTCAGAGTCCGGGGATGAACTCTTATTTGCAATTTCTCCACTCTGAGAGAGGGCTGAAACGGTTGACAAGAGACTGAACTGTTGGGTGGAAAGGGAAGATTTTTATTTCAGGGGAGGGGCCTTATATAAGGACACAATTTTTTGTTGATCCTTCCAAGACGACACGACCGACTGCAAGAAGAAAGGGATTATAACATTATCTAGTATTCCACCGACCAGAGTAGCGTTTGATAGATAATTGTCAATTTATCACGATTCTTTTTAAGGCCACTATGTCCCATCAACATCGCTCAACGATGACACTCACGTCAAGTAAACTGACTATCTGATGCATTATATAAAGGCCGAACTCTAGGTTAACGCAAAGGCTAAACTATCTTCCGATTAACGTTAACCAAACATAAATAAACAGGACCTAAATATTTTCTCTATATTCATTAAAAAAGGTGGTAACAGACATATAGAAGCGGATGATTTATTGACTGGTCTACACCCTAAAAACTAAGTTGGTGCGAATGCTTCTGCGGCGCTCCAATGATATAGGCTGCATTTTTCAACGCGGCAAAAACCCCAAAATGCAGCCTATATCATCATAAAAACCAGTCATATCAGCTGAATGAGAAGTAGTTGGGCACATTTTATTATTTGTGACTTCTAAAAATTTGTTGCGCCCACAATTCTCTTTTATTGGACAAATAAAAACTTCAAAGAAATTTAAGATATTTTTTTTACTTGCACCCCTCATATATTCTTTGTTTCTTTACATTATTCCTCGGCTGCCAGCTCCGTGGCGTGGCGTTACGCGCCTCCTTTCTTCTCTGTCATTTAATAGCGCTGTACATTCGTAATTTTCATCTTACTCCTTTCTATCCTCATTGTTCACAACATTCTACCTTACAGTACGGCCTCTAGTATTACTTTTCCCTTTTTTTTAATAGAAAACGTAAGTATTTACCTTAATTTTGAGAAATGTTCATTCGGCTCTGCTCCTGAGAAACTAACTGCACTATTAGAATTGGCGGAGCTCTGAAAAATTTTTATCTCCCTTCCGTAAGTCCTTTTACGCTACATACCCCGCGTTTACCATCAAAGTATCTCATCATTTACTTATATATTCCATTCACTCACAATTGACGATACCTCTGAAAGAAATAAACGGATGAGAACCAGAAGTGTACATTTACTCAGACCTCCTCATTACCCGCCCTAACCAGTGCCTTGGACTGATTGGCGCGAAGACGGCTGTCGCGATTAAAAATGTTCGCAAAACAAAAGAACTTCATGAGAAACAAATGAAAATTGTGCACAGCGAAGCCCGAGCCAAAGCAAAAGGCACGTCATTGAGTGTGCGTGTCTCCTGGGTCCCTTTACATAGCCGGGCACGCGTGCCTTACGTGTCGTCGCGTCCTTCTTCCCCTTCCTCCTGCATTCGATCAGCTTGTCCGCAGAGCGCGCGCGACTGAGGCATTTGCCGACGACTGCCGTCCGCGGCGCACCCTCGTCTTCGCCCTCCCCCTCACGTTGCCCCCGCGCTTGCCGCCAGAGCACGGGACCGTTTAAAAGGGTCTGGGCATGCGCGGAGGTCAAATGAGGCAGGAAGAGAGAAAGGCAAAGACGATCGTTCGGGGAGGAGAAGAGGGCATGTTAAAAGGGGTCTCTCTCTCTCTCTCCAGTGAGGGTGAAGTTTCACAACCCCGCCCCCACCCCGATCTCCTCCGCTCATGCACCAGCCAAGAGTTTATACCTCCTCAGTTCACAAAGGAGAGACGGATAAGTACCGTTTCACGCTGAGGACAACAAAATACCTCGCGTAACTTAGGAAACTTCAAAATTATACCTTTCCCTATTATTTTGTTACAAACTTGAACTTGATTTTATGCGATGCCTTGAACGAAGATTTAAAACTCAATATGACAACGCTATGAGCCTCCATAGAAGCGTAGGTTTGGGCGAGTAATATTCCATCCAAGTTAATTGTGCACTTGAAATATCCTGGTTTTTCTAAGAAAGAAACGAAAATGAAACAATTATTAACAATAATATGATTTAAACGAAGGTCATCATTATTCGGTCACGTGATTCCCTTCCTCAAATAGTCTAGGATGTGTTTAAAAATTGGTTTCATCAGCTACGCTTTTATTTTGAACGCACTTTAGAGATGCCTCCACCAATGGAATACAAACTTGACGCGGTGAAAGGGCTTATGCGTTCCAATGACCCCAAGAGCTGGACTGGCGGAGAAATTAATACTGCTCTAGGTATGGTCACCCATAGGTCGAAGGGTCGAAGCCAGACGAAAGGTAGTCCCGTGATGGTGGCACGTGAAAAACACTGTTTTATAGCGAGTTGGGAGTCCCTCCCTACCATCAACTACCCAGAATAATGAAAGTCATTCAAAGAGAAATAAATCCCTCAGAGGTCGTCATCTCACGGAATCCTGGCACAGAAGCGTCACCACAGAATTTTAGGACCTCGAGAGATAAGGAGAAAAGAAGAGCAGAAGGAAATAACGGTAAAAGCAGAGGATCAGAGCGTTATGAAAATGATTAGGACTGGAAATTTAGAAAAAAATTAACAGGAAATGGAGAAGCGAAACATAGTTACATTGGGGCTCTAAGGTATGAGATGGAAGTACAGCTGTGACTATTTCGGTAATAGTCTCAGGGTAATCTATAGTGATGGGAATGAGAATCTACGTGGGGTAGCTATGGTGCTGAACGCAAAATTGGGGATGATGGTAGTACATACTGAACCGGTGAGCGGAATGTTACTAGCGGTAGAAATATAAGCACACTCGACTAACTTCGTATTGCTCCACGTGTATTTCCCACCAACAATCGTAGGTAAAAGAGGTGAATGGGGTGTACAAACAGATATAGGAGATAAATAGTGAGATCCCAGTAAAGAAAAATTCAATATTAATGGGTGACTGGAATGAAATGGAGGGAGAGAAGGAAATAGATATGAAGTAAGAATGTATAGATTGGGAACAAGAAATGATCGCGTTGAGACAGCTGTGGAATTTTGTAGGTGAAATAAAATAGCGGTAACAAACACTTGGTTCATTCACCATCTTAGGTGAAGGTACGTATGGAGAACGTATGGCGGGGTAACGTCCTCGCCTGCCAATCCTAGGGTCGTGGGTTCGAGTCCCGCCTGGGTAAAATATTTTCTGCCCAGGACATGGGTGTTTCTGTCTCGTACGTTGTTACTGTTATTCACCCGACGTCAATTGGCCCATTGTGCTGTATTCGGAGTAGTGTAGATAAATAAATATAAATGAATAAATAAAATAAATAAAATGTCGGGAGACACTATGAGATACCAACTTTATTGCTTCATGTTTAGCCAAAGTTTCAGGAACACTCTCAAGAAAATACGGGGCCGATACAGATTCGGATCATAATATAACCATGCTGCCACGTGATGTCAGGTTCAATGTGAAAGTCGGAGGATAAAAACTTGTAACTAAGGAGCGTTGACAGATAAATAAAGGAGGGAATACCTAGAGATTGTGGATGGAAACATGGCCGAAGCAAAGGAATAGGAACAATCGAGGAAGAATGGGAGAATATAAAAACAGTCACGGTAAGAGAGGAGAAGAAAACAACAGGATCAGTGGAAACGAGGGGGGTAAAGAAGTATGTTATGAAATAAATTATTAGGAAAATGGAGGAGAGAAGTTAGTGAACAATGTTCAATTCAGACCTAGGTGAGAGAAAGTGCGAGGAATTAAATAATAACCTCCGGCTTGCGGTCCTTCGAGAGAAGGGAAACTTGTGGAAGGGCAAAGCGGAAAAAAAGAAAAGCTGCGGAAAGAAGAGTGCGGGTGCGTTTTTTGCCAACGTAAAAATGCTATCTGGTGGCAAGGGAGAACATATGGTACCAAATATATGGACAAAGCTGGTGGGATATTCATCGTGCCAGAAGATTATCAAGATAGGTGGAGAGAATATGTGGAGGAGCTATACAGCAGCAATAGTAGACTAACTAATCTGAATATAGAGGATAAAGGAAGGTTAGATGAGGATATTCTCGAACCAAAGAAACTCGACAGTGAAATGGAAAAAGCAGAAAGAGATAAAGGTAAGAAAAGTTATGGCAGTAGATAACATGATGAACTTTGGAATCACTTAAGAATTTGGACTATAAATGTAGGCAAGCATTTTGTGGACTTATGTGTATCTACTAGGAATGAGTGTGGAAAGTGGTGTCAGTGAAAAAAGTCCTGATTTCTAATCTAAAGAAGAAGAATATGTCAAATGCGAGGAACAAGAATAACTAGCTCGGTAATAATTGATCACAAAGTACAGCCTAGAAAAAATAATTGAAGATTGAAGAGGAGGACATATTACTTCTTGGATGATGAATAGTTTGGGTTCCAGAAGGTCAATTGCAATATTAAGAGCACTATTTGAAAAATGGTTTGGTTTTCAGTGGATTTCAAAGAGGCATTGGACTGAGAAAATTGGGAGAAACTATTTCTGCCATTCGGAGGAATGGGAATAAATTGGTGGGACGGGATACTAATTCGAAACTAATACATGGCACAAAGGAGAGAGATTAGGCTGGATCATGATGAATCAGGGGACAGCTACAGACCCGCAAGTTAAGGCAAGGGTGACCTATGTCGCGTTTGCTCTTCAAAGTACATGCTGATGAAATGTTAAGACAGGCTTGGAAAAAGCTATAAGAAGAAATAAGAGCGTAGCCAATGAAGATAGTAAGATTAGCATACAATCAGGCGTTGGTTACTCGATATTTGCAGGGACTACAAGCTTCAGTAGATGAATTGGAAATTCAGTTTGGAAAATTCCATATGATGATACGTCATAAGGAAATCTAAGTAATGAAAATATCTTTAACAATGATAGGAAGGTTTGTAATAAACATTGGAAGGCCTAAACTGGAGCATTTAGAGCATTTTAATTTCTTGGGTAGTATACCAGAGGAAAATGGTCGTGATAGCAAAGACATTAGAAGGAGAATAGAGTTAGCTTATGGAGCGTTTAGTAATTGAAGGGGGCTGCTGACTGTGATCTTGAGGAAGGAAACAAAGAGGATGCTGGCGAAGAGCTACATATGGTGCGTACGTTGCTTGGGGCAGAAGTGTGGACCTCCAGACACGAGGATGTGAATAGATTGCAGGCGTTTGAGATGTGGGTGTTGAGAAGGATGGAGAAGGTGCGGTGGACGATAAGTGAGAGGAACGAGGAAGCATTCAGTATGGTGCGCGAGGAAAGGAAAAATCTAAGTGAAATTCAAGTTGGCAGGGTAAGTGGCTAGAGAAATTAATAAGGGAATAAGGGGCGATGGGTTGCTAAAGACTATGATAGAGGAAAGAATGTCCGGAAAGCGGGGAAGGGGAGTTAGGGGATAGGTTTTATAGCCGGGATGAAGAAGGGTAGATCGTATGCTGAGGTGGAAAAGGAAATACTAGAAGTAGGTGGGACCCTGAAAGTAGAAAATTGGGAGGAGTTTCTTTGACTTTCAAAAATAACATGCCTTATCCCGGTTGAATATTAAAAAAAAAGTAATAAATGTACACTCGTGGCTCTGACAGAAAGAATATGTAAATGTAGTTGGCCAAGGGCAAACAGGGTCCCTCGAGTAACCGGACCAAACAATATATACCCTTACTGCCCTTTTAAGTTCACTCATCCGAACGCCACGAGTTTATCCACTTATCTTTAAGAGAGAGATGTAATGGGTGGGTCGCACACGCTCCGCACTGGCGCAAGATGAGAGAGAAAAGATTCAAGATGGTGTCGGGAAGACTAGATGGAGAAGAATTAGGATAATAATTGGAATGGATAGGCGGGGAACGAGGAAGGAGGAAATGGTTGAGGAGAATGAGTCGGCGAGTCTAAAGAACAGCTGCTACCGCCTTTCGGCGCCAGTTGAAATCGTGCGTTGGCGCACAAGAATGACCGCATATGAGAAAAAATGTTTGTGGGGTACGGGCTTCATTTTTCCGGGTGATTAAGGCCGTCAGGAGGCCATTTAGTGATAAACGCGGGAATGGAGGAAACCGACCGATTGCCTGACGCCACTTATCCGCACTCGGCGAGATGCAAGAGTCATACCAAAACAACATTATGATTTTGTTTCTGTAGATTTAAGACAAATCAATGAAAAATATGCCAATACTATATAATAATAATATGCCTAACAATATATGCCAAACAAGCCTTAGCAACCGAAACTCTCAACAATTGCAAAAAATGTACATTTTAATGATTACTTTTAAGGAAACCAAAATAATATTTCAAATGAGTAGTTCCATCAAAATGCAACTTTAAGGAAACTTCTGATTTAAATGATGTGTTGTAATGAAAATGAAATTGAATAAAGGTAAAAAATATCCATAGCCCATTAATTTTATTTAAATTCTTTTGAAATTTACTCTGAAGCATTTTACACCCTAAAAGTTCTGGCAGGCTTGCAATACACCATATATATATATATATATATATATATATATATATATATATATATATATATATATATATATATATATATATATATATATAAATACGTTGATGGATTGGAGTCAGCCATGCGGCGATGAACACACGATGTGGATAGGATGGAGGAGATAGACACACACACACACACACACACACACACATATATATATATATATATATATATATAAAGTTCTTGCGAAGATTCCACGAACGTGGCAAACAATATAAATCTTCGTCACAGGGTGACACTAAACATAAAACATAAAAAAGCAAACTCACGAGTTAAAATTTTCGGTGGGTCGCCCGCACCTTCGTCAGTGATAGAATGACGAAGTGACGAAGATTTATATATATATATATATATATATATATATATATATATATATATATATATATATATATATATATATATATATATATATATATATATATATATATATATATATATATATATATAAGGTTAAATTATCATTACATGACCGCTGTCAAACTTTAAATCTCTAGACATATGCGAATAATATTCAGTACGCATAATCCAAGATATGGATATGGAGATGAAATTGATATCTAGACGCATCATGTGTCTCACAAAGAATGAAAAATGCGAAGGAAACATATGTACAAATCTTGAATCCGGGGAGAAAAAAAGGGATACCACGAAACAGTTGCTTTTGAGAAATTGAAAAAAATTGGGAGTACTGTAATGGAGACCGAGTACAAAGGATCGCTCAGTCTTTACAAAAAAGAATAAGGAATGTGAGAGATATTCTATTGAATAATCCCAAAATATCTTTCATCAATAAAAAGCATTCATTTTCGATTTAACTAAGAGAGTAAACGTAAATGAAACCTTATTCGAAAGAGATCAATACGCTGTAGCACAAAAAGTTACTGATGTAAAAAAATGGCTGGTTATTACTATGGCAAAATTAAAAATAGTGAATAATAGAATACGTTTACCACTTCGTTTACCACACAATTCATACCATGAGATGTTATTGTTACCACAGGAAAAATATTAAATAAATATCAAAGGATTTAAAATAAATAAGGTGGGCTATCTGTATTTTTTATCCTTTCATTCACCACCATTCCTATTACTAACCATAACTCAGATCAGCAATTTACCTTAAAGTGGCGCTCAAATGGAACTACACTACAAATGGAAATTTTGTTCTAATTATTATATTTAACATTTTTTGCATTCGTTACACGTTTTTGTGACTAAGGCTTGTAAGTCATAAATTGTAAGGGTACGTAAGAGTTTCGCCATTAAGATATACGATAGTCCCATTGTTGCTCTATTTTAAGCCAACTCTGCGGAAATAAAGTTAAAAGCCCCATTTTTTAAGCTGTTACTATGCTAATTCCTTGAATATACATGAGTTATAATCTTTTAGATCCACATCCAACAACAATTTTGAAATGCGAGTAGTTTGCACTAGTCGGGAGCGATTGGAAATTTTCGCAGTGTAAAACGAAATCGTTTGAATTTCTCTCCGGTTCACATGCCTGGTTGAGGCATCTCGTATACATTGACTGGGCTTTGGGGAAGTCGGGCCTAGTCCATGTTGTCGGGTGGTTGAGAGCGTTGGGCCGAGTCGGGCCTACACGTCGGGCTCTCACCCCATCGGGTAAAATCGGGCCCCAGTCCTATTGGACTCATACATAATCGGGTCGGGCTTCCCTTTAAAATCGAGCCTGGATTGCAGGTTTCTTGCCAGGGGGTAAGGCAAGGTTGCAGGTTGTCACCTTTGCTGTTTTATATTTACCTATTGCGAGGAAATTGAAGGGAGAAATTGGACGTGCTAAATGTAGTAAGGCAGGATTAGAGTAAATAGAATTGGTGAGACTCATGGACAACCAGTCCTTGGATTGGCATCTAGAGGAATGCAGACAGTGGTAGAGGCATTAAACATCAGTGAGGAAAATTCTAAAAGAAGATCAATCATTATAAACCGAAAGTAATGATATTTTATGGATCAAAAAAAGGAGGATAACGGACAGAAGAAGGTGGATTATCACAACTAACAAGATAGTATGCAGAAAGGAAATGGGTATTATAAAGTTAGAAAAATACCACCAGTGAAGTTAAAAACGGCGGTATTTAAGAAAAGGAGATAATTAGTGATATGGTATTTGTGTAATAATTTATAGAAATGACCAGCGAAAAGTATTTTTTTTTACAAAGTGAAGTGTTGAATGGTGAATGAATTTAAATTTGAGATGTGGGTAAGGAGAAAAATGTAGAAAAGGTGGTGGGCAGACATTAACACACACGAGGAATGATATGGATAATGAGGACGAAAAACCTCTGAGAATAAGATTAGCAGACGGGTGATTGGAGCAGGTAATAAGGGGCGTAGCATTGCTGAAGGTCGTGATAGGGGGGGTGTTTGGTACGCGAAAAAAGGGTAAGAAAGAAAATAGGACTCGAGGAATTGATGGAAAGGAGTAAAATGAATTAGGTGCTGAAGAATGAGGCCATTTATAGTTTTTTATTTACAAGTCATGATGAGTTTTACTCTCTTCCATCTAAAAACACCTTAACAGGTACATGAGTTCTAGTCCTACACATGCTCTCAAAGCTAAAGAATTAAATATGCATTTTATGCTAGATCAGAAGACCAGTTACTAGCTATACTCTGAACTTTGAATATACAGATTTGTTCAAAACCTACATAAATTTCCATTGTGTGCATCATAATTTTCAAGAGACATGCAATATTTTTATGAATCCTCTACCCGAAACTTTCCGCGTAATATCATAGTGTATTTTTGGTCTTACAACAGGTATCTGTTGCGCGACTTTCCATTAAAAATTTCATACGAAAAATCCTAATTCAATAAATAAAAAGATCTGTGCAGAAGGGCGCCGGTTTGCACAGACAGCGTTCGGAGCTTAGGTACGTGGTATTTCGAGGCGGGGAAAATAAACTCCGTAGTCATAGCAATAAAGGGAGGTAGATATTCATATCAATCCGATTCAATTGCAGTCTTGAACCTTTAAATTCCTTCCCTTGAGCTATTCGTTCTAAATATCCCAAACCGATTTCAGTCTCAAAAGATTATCAGAACAAATAAGACTCCAAATGCATTTCTTTGAAAGGACGTTTTTATATTGAACGTGCCTTAATTTGAGAAATCTCTGTAGATCCAACAATTAAAGCATCCAGAAAGAACCTTAAACCTGAAGAATCTTACAGCTCTATGAACCTATTATATGCAAAAATGTATCATTCATCATAAGCATACATCGGCAACAAAGTTACCCACCGATTTAGGAGAAGGGACGACGATAAAAATATTTTCGCAATCACGTATAGGTGAATATCAATAATTTTTCAGGCAACAGTACACAATTCAAAAATACTGATTGAGCTATTTACGAGATAACTATGAAGAAATATTTTTCCAGACTGAAAATAATACGAAAATGTGGCATGATATGGAGAGCTTTATGAATCTAATTCATGAAAACGAAACCTAATGCCGAACAGTGATGAAAAAAGAGCTATGCCTCCCTGCTTCAATGAATCTTTGTTCATAAAAAAGTAGGCCATTTTCAAATATTAATATTAAACCTGGGTTTAGGTGGTTTCATTGAATACAGACCTAATTTAAAGAGGGATAACAGATTATACTCACTCCTACTTCGACGCTATCCGGTATAGTATTTTTTTGACATTCTCCAAATCATGTATATGGAACCAACGTTTGTCAGTAATGTCTTTCATCTATCATCACTCTAAGAACCGTAAACGGATCGACATCCTGAAATTTGTGGCACACACGTTTTAGTGAAATATAAAAATCTGCAATTCAGGTCAATTCAGTATGCTCAATCATCAAAGTGCGAGTAGTCTATTCATTACTATTATCGATAAAAGATGCATAAAATACCCTTACATTAGTCAATAATGCGAAGCCAAGAAAAGTCCAGCAGTGGAAATTTTGGAGCATTTTTCTGAGATTATTTTACGTAGCTTAATGCTGATGGCTAATTTAATACATGTTTATGAATGTTACCACATAATATTGTAGAGGCGTGCGTCTGTTTATAAAAATGTCCATCACTCTTCTCTTCGAAAGACACGGAGCCAATTCGGCTGAAATTTTGCATGCTTCTAACATTATGAAAAATCTATAAAACTCATGGCGTGGCCATTTGTAACCAATGGGTGGTTATCTCTCTCATCTAAACCCCAAAAAATATTTGTGTTCATTGAACAGGCTTTCAGGTGTTGAATTGAATATTCATATTTCTGTTTTTAAATATTACCTTAGTATTAAGACTGAAACCTAAAGCTTTAATTATAACAAACGCTAAAGATACTTACCGTGTGACATCCATTTCGAGTTCATGCTAACGGCACCACTAGCAGGAAAGTTAACAAAGATGACGTACGTCATTTGACAGTACGGTGTCCAATATACAATTTCTGTCCAGTTTAGTGTTAATTTAAAAAAAATCATTGTTGCAAACAAAGCTGTGATAAAAATTTTCTAAAAATAATAAACTTAAATGATCCAAATTAATCATTCATTTAGAAAAGTGGATGGGTGAAAACGCTTCGCGGCTTCGAAAACAAAGTCTGGTCCCTCTGCCAGTAATAGATATTTTGAAATTGTTTCAACCAATAAAATACCATATGTTTAATTCCATCAGTATTTCAAACTTAACAAGTAGTAAACTGGAATTCAGTTGAATTTTGAAAAGTTATCTCATCAATTTTAGAATATGCACCTAAACGGATTTATCTGAGAATTAATGACATTTCTTTCCAAGTCATCACAGGAAGCCATTTACTTTCAGAGATATCTCCGGATACTTTCTGGGTGGCAAGAGGATTTTTTAAGAGACCAAGGAAACCTTAAACCTGGGTCCCAACAAAAATTTTCCCGGACGGACAAACAGGTCTGCAGGAACGACTCGAGCTAAACACTATCGTATAACTCGTATCTCGTGGATAAAACGAGAAAAATCGATTGCAACCAATTCCCGAAGTGAAAAGCTCGGCGCCCTTTCACCCACCCTCCCATGCGACGGAAATAAATAGGGGTGGCTTAGAGGATGTTGACATGGAAAGATTTGAATATCGAGCAGCGCCTTTAAAACTCCCACACGCCACCTTCGTCCAATCCCAGTAACCTAGAGGCACATATACGTCGAAAAACCACGCCTTAAAAGAGGTGGAAGAATAAAAAAATACCAGTATTTTTACTAGCTACTTCTATAGATACGGCAATTCTTTTCATTGGCCGTTTATCGATTCTTGCGAGTTGTTATTTTGAATTTAAAGCAAGAAGGCTCATTTGACAAGGGTCGTAGTATTGGCACAGAGTCCATAATTTTTTTATTCTTCTTCTTCAATAACCAGCATTTCACAGCTACTACCATAACAGTAATGTTTTCGATCTTGCTCAAGCTTGCAATAAAGCATATTGGGTATAAAAATTAGAAATAAAACGCTACCTACGTTGCTCTTTTGACCATTTATTCGCCCAAGTTGCGGAGTATGAGTCACTGTTACGTACGCATGCTCAATGCAAACGATTTGATGCTGGTTCACAGAGTCATTCATAAACTAGAGAACGCGGTATGCACCCTCATTCTAAATAGCTTCCAAGAAAGGCATCGTCTTCGAAAGATCTTTCTTTTATTTTCTATGACTCTATGAACTCAACTGTCCCAGGTGGGCTCATATTCATTTGACTACCAACTCACGAATATACACACATTACGCCGTATTCAAAGACTTCACAGCTACATAGTATGTAATGAATACAAACACTTCAACGTTTCTGTTGTTGGTTTTGTTGAACAAGATCCTTTTGAAATGTCCAAGTAGCAATCATAGGTTTATGGTTCACATAATCTAAGCTGCTAATTGCCACCTCCAGCGCATAAAAGTTCGAAAGAAATTTTGTATTATTCAAATTCAAGCAAATATTTTTCTTCTTCCTCGATAAAGTGAGATTCTTTCAATATACCAGCTATGCAATTATTAAGAATTTAGGACTCTCGGTGGAACTTTATGAAAAATGATTAATGATTAATGATTAACAAAATTCACGGGAATTTCTGAACAACTATGTCCCAGGAAAATAAAATAATATCAGCTAAGCAATCTTCATCGTACGAATTAATCTTTGACAAAAACTACGAAATGTTTTATTCTACTCAACTTCGTGCAATCAATTGTAAACGGATTTAAAAATATGTCTTTATAATGCGTAATAAAAGCATTAATTTGATAATCTATGGCAAATAATATAGATGTTAGCTTGAATCAAACTGGCTTCACACGCAACAATGCGAATTTTCATAGTAATTTTACATTTTAATTACTGCAAAATTTCCCGAATTCAAATTGCAAGTAACTTATTAAATAGATATACACGCAAAATTTGAATCATCGCCATGCCATCCTTGCCCTTTTCATTCTATAGAACGAATTATACATACGAAATTGCATAATATGAATATTCATTGCCTTTTCAGATGGAAGAAGCAGTATGCATGCTCATAGGCAAAAAATATCCTTGATAAATTTCTACAGAAAATGGATGAAGGTCTGTAAAATTTCATAATGGTGCGGGCAGTTTTACTAACTTTATTAATACACTAGCATCGTCATGGAATTAATTGAAGATGGTCTAATGATACCTAATGTGAGAAGTAGGTGGAACTCGATTGAAAATGGAATGCTAAAAATATTCCTAGGGGTTCGCTCTCGGAGTTTAAAAGTAATTTTTCAGAAACCTGATTTTGAGGCTAATTTTAACAGGTTGATCGAGACGGCTGTCTTTTGCCAATTTGGGATCCATAGTTTAATGAGGCCTTTTTTCAGCATCATAGAGAAATTAGCGTCACTAAAATACTTCCAAGGCACTTGGATGCTTTTTGCAAGCTTTGACAAGGTAAAACAAAGCTAAACGCTGGGTATAAAAACACAACTAGTTGATCCATAACAAAATTATTCATATGTTCCAAATATGATTAGTAATTGTAGTAATGAATGAGGATGATTGGCTAAAAATATCATTTTTTTCATAAAAGACAATAACCACGCCGGATGAATCCCTAAGATATCATTTTTTCAAATGCAATTAAGGGCATTAATAAAAATTGTATGAAACATATGCATTACGAGTGCATAAATACAGTGCAATAATGTTTTCAAGCTGTTTTATTCACTAGTAAACGGAGTTCAAATATAATTCTGGAAGATGAGAGCAAAACAGAAAGTCACTGACGAAGATCACAGCACAGATGTCCCCGTTAAATAATCAACCCGAACTCGATTTTGAGATATCACCTCTAGAAGACATGGACTACTGACTCGAATATGTTTATGACCACCTACCGAAAGGAGCATCCGCCGTGTGTCCCTTTCGGGAGAGGGCGGTTATTTTAAGCAGAAAATGAGATGACGGCCGAGAGTCTTGGATAAAGAGGTTAAACCTCAAGGGGAGATATACGACACGGGTCTGGTGAAGGTAAAAAGGGATGTAAAAGGAGATGGTAAACGGCCAAGGAAAGTTGAAGTCTTGTTCCACTTAGCTAAAACTTACCTTAACTTACCTTCGACCAACTCTGCGCTGCGGGGAAGAGAGTGGACATATTTTTTGTCCTCGGTGGAATAAACTTTTCGGGACTGGAGAATCCATCGGTCATGACCATCGGCCTATTGAAGTAAAAGATAGAAAAAAATTGAGAAAGTCAGCGTCAGCAATGTCAAAAAATTAATCATGAATTCTAAGATGCAGAAACTTATAATTTTCACAGTAATATTCATCTAACACTATCGGTTTTAACGCGTAGGCGTCATCTTTAATTACAAATTTTCTTTACCAACGAACACTAACAATAAGTCAACTCTTACCATCGCATAATGTCTTTTCATCTCTCGTGCCAACATCAAGTGAGTATACAATCTTAGCAATCTATGTACCAGTACGAAATAGTTTTAGCTTAAAGATTACGCCTATGCATTGGAACTGTTACCGAAGAAAATTAAAACAATAATTTTTGTATACATTCGTGCAAGTAACATACATTTTCTTTCATAATTAGTCGTGCTACCTTCAGAAGTTCTCACTTTATCGATGCATATTTAAATAAAATAATGTTTATTCAAGTTTGCCAAAAGAGAGACTTCATTTTGATCCACCAAAGTTAGTGCCAATTAGACGGACTGCCACGAATACACCACGCAATTTGACAAGCCAATCAATGATTTTCAATGGTAATGAGGCTTCATGAGCATATTCAACTTAAGAATAGATTATACCGAAGGAAATCACATCCTTTCCGCTATACACCCTTGAGATAGCTTACAGAGTAATTCCTAGAAGTAGATGTTATATCGAGTTGAAATTTAAAATAAAATTTTAAAAAGCTAGACGGACGTAAAACTCGTTTCAATGGAGACCGTATATCAATGAGAAGTCTCATACACAAATAAGCCGTGCTCAAAAAGAAAACGGTAATAACACAACAATTGAATCAATAACTATATATTGCCGCTTCTATAGGTCCACAATTTTGTTTGAAGGACCTCGGATAATATTCCCTGTTCAACGTTATATTATTTTTGAACGTGTTGTGAGTAAATATAACAGAGAAGCTTGAGTTGTTCGAAACGGTAAATGGCTTAAAATGCAAATGTCATTGAGGGGAGAGTTGAACCCAGATTAAATTAGCTGATTTAATAGTTTTTTTGCATATAAAATGTTATATTTACCTTTTTTCTAGATTACAAATTTTTTTTGAAGTACGTTAATGTAATCTAATCAAATAAAACACTAATCAAAAAGAAATAAGTATAATGTTTCACATAATGTATTTTTTTATGATGATTTCTTCCTTACGATCTATTATGTGATGTATGCATTAATCTGAGTACTTAATGTTTAAATATGAGATTGGCAGATAATGCACAAACTCTTCCGGAGATAAAAATAATTCAATAATATTTTATGGCAATAGCAACTCCCGTTTTTAAAGTTCGTTGGATCATAAACGTTACGTTAGAGTACAACATCCTAAATGAAAAACATTGTTTTCTAATGATAAGAGAAGTTTAAGGGGTGAAATTGAGTTCTTTACGACTGTGCCTATCTTCGTTTTTTAACCTAAATAAAATATTAATTAACAACGAGGAAAAATAATGCCCATGTTTCACATAAATCCGCCGTAGCTTATCCGTCAAAGGAAATGAAGCTCGCTAAGAAAGCCAGAGAGTATAGTATATAGTAGAGCCAGACTAAAGTGTTCAATGTTTAACGGCATAAAGAGTTTTATAAATTACAATTAAACAGAGTTTTCGAGACGTATTGCAGGAACCAATTACATGAAATATATCATATAAATTTCAAGGTTTTGGCGCAGAAAACTAATATCAATCAATATGGAACGAATTTATGAGTAAGAAAATTCCCATCACTTTTAGTTAAAGTTGTGGTTCCGGCAACTCTTAAGACTCCCGGAATGCTAATCTAATTTAAAAAATCAAATGGTATATTTTATCAGCAGTAATACCTTATTCGCCGGTTAAACTGAGGTGCCTTAGCTAAGGAAAATCATTAAAGCTAATCAAACGGAAATAAAGCCCACATATCCACTTTATTGCATATTGAGAGGTTGGGATAAGATATAAAAGCTGCAACAGATCATGCCCATTTCTTTTGTTAAAAATATGAAACCTTGGAAACCCGATTAGCCGCTTTTAACCGAGGTTCGGATAATGTAAAATTTCCTATCGGACTTCAACATAATTATCCTTCCAAAGTCCCTCGCTTCTGGAAAGAACAAAGGTTTCAGAGAAAATTGCTAGTTAAGAAAATTAATCTGCCGACGCAATAATTGTCATTTGATGAGTTACTTTCTTATCCACACAGAAAGGTTATTGGCGTCCGAATTATGAGACCTTGACCGTACAACACACTGGTTCGTAAAATAAAACTTTGCACTTCACTTATGCAGATAATTTAAAAACATACAAATGAGGCTCATTTGGCATTACAGAAATTGTCAAACTATTAGAAAATGGAGATATTTTGATAAAGGGGTAAAAGAAAATAATTAATATAATTAGTATATTTACTAAAACTAAAGTTGAAGTACTAAAAGTTGAAGGACATTATGGTAAATTTATTTGCAATAGACAAATGCACGAAACTATGCCAAAACTAGAACAATGACTTGGCTACAATTAAAAGATTGCTAGAAGACAGACAGCATCACAAAACTCATTCCGTTGGCCTAGGGGTATTGCTTTTGATGGAAATTGGCTTAAGAGGAATAACAGCTTAATATTTTCTTAGAGAAGATTTTAATGAGAGAATTATGGAGAAAGGAAGCACTCATTAACAAGAATTCGATGAAAACTCAAGAGAAAGAACTTCTGATCTGTTTTCTTCGCTGCATTTCTGGAATCTCGGTTGCTTCACTGACCCAGAGATATCTTAGAAGAGAAGATATTCTCTCTTTCACTTGTGGAATAATTTACTCCCGCTACCACAAAACCTCAAGCCTAATTTCATTCCACTAAAAATTTCCAAAGTCGGAACGACTCCTTACTGCTCCAATTTGAATTCCTCCGTAGTTCGCGCATGAAATTAACACTTGGTTCCCAAAGTGCGATATGCCATTAATGTGCTTTTGAACATAACTCGCACCAGATTTAAAGCACAAGGTAATCAATATTGTCGTCCCGTTTCCTCGTTAAAACCTGCTTGCTTACGTGAACATATTTGATTGATATTCTCAAACTACTAAAATTATGAGCATTACGTCATCGATATGTGCTAGAAATAAAAACTTCTATTTTAAAATCTTGTGAATGAATTTTAATGTGATTGAAAGTGACTTTGTGATGATTTGGAAAACCAACCGTTGGATTACTAGTACAATATGAGACTAATGCACTTTCGCCTGCTAGTAGGAGTCCTGCACACTCGCCTGCTAGTAGGACGACTTCAACGCATATTAATTTGAGAAATATGAATAAAGGACATATATGAACTAAGGTAATCAGCATATGCACCGCAGGAAAAGTAGCAGCTATGATAGCAATAGTTTGAAATATGAACAAATTTGATAAAATTGTGATAATATGCCAAATAAGATTTTAGAAAGGATAGAAACGGCAATTTTTCCATTTTGCTTAGGGATCACTCAATGATAATATACCATAGTAGACATTATGTTCGAGAAAATCATACACATGGTAGCGAATGTATTGCAATTGCCTCAAAAATCACCATTTGTATCTCAATTATTTTAGCATAATGATTAAATTGCCTTTAGCATATTATTATCATAGCATATTAGTATCATTAAGTTATATTAGCAAATATTTTAGCATATTTTCGGCTCCAGTGGTAGCGGTGTAGAGTCCAACATACCATTCCAATTGTCACAGTTTCGATTCCCGCCTAGGTGGAAATTTTACCACCCAGGACGGGTTTTTGCGTTCGTCAATGGGTTAATTGTAAGAAAATATTATACAGACCTAAAATTTTTCATAATATAAACAAATGATCATTATTAATATATGGTTTTAAAATCACAGAACAATTTTCCAATCAACTGCTTTCAATAGAAATATACAACGCTTGAAGCACAAATCCAATAATAAACTTTTAAAGAAAGCATTAAAGAAATATAAGGACCACGTAAGTCTCAAGAGGAGTAATTTTATTTCACGCTCTGCGGAACAGAATATGAGCTTGAGCAGTACATGGAGTCGAAAATTCTTGCCAGTGATCCGATCGGAAAATATATTTCACGAAGAAGTCTCGCCTTAGAACAAGGACTGGACCATTTTATTTCCCGCCCATTGGAGAAATAATACACCGGAGGGCATTACGATCACGTTCCATTGTGCACGGGAAACATTACCGTCACTGAAACTCCATCCGTGAGGTGGAAAAAAAATAAAAAAGTAGCACGAAGGGAAATCTGGGCCGAAAAAAAGGAATGAACGATTTTTTTACCGGATTGGCCTTCCTGTTAGGGTTGAAACCCATTCCAATCCGGGGGAGAAATTTTCCCACTTTACCCTGGGTTCACGACCCATCCAAAACCCAACACTTTTCCTTCCTTTACCCGAAAAAACCCCTTCAAAAACACGCTCTCCATCCCCGCTTTCCCACTCCGATACCCTCCCCCGCACTTCTAATCCTGATTTATAGAAGGCGGGTGCCGAGAATTCCATTCTGAAAGCGAAGAAAGAGACATCGAGGATCTCACCCTACCTACCACACCTCTCCCTAAAACTCCCCCATTCACTCTCACCCCGCGGAGTCGTTTCCCGGGGCTTCCACTTTTGCAAAGAAAATTAAGGGTGCCGCCGCGCCACCCTTCCCCCGGGACTTCGGATGCAGTTCCACTAAATGGCGTGGGAAAGACGAAGAGCGATACGGGTAATGGGGGTGGAGGTGGATGGGATTTTATAAGGTGAAAGGTAAGGAGGGTGGTCGAAGAGCTGAAGATTGATGGAGGAGATAGGTTGGGAATAGATGGGCATGTGATAATGGTGGAAGGGTTGGATAGAAACAGCGAGGATAGATTCGAGGACAAAAATTATTGCGCTGTTAGCGATAGGGTTGATAACGTTGCTAGAGTTCTGGATTCCCCTCCTGAGGCTTAGGGTTCGAATACCTTAAGTGATGGAATTTTACGGTGACATATCTACCCGTCTAAGGGTTGGATAGGTATAGCGAGGATGGGTGGGAGGCTAAAAACTATGCGCCGCTATAGATAGAGTTCATAAGACGGCTAGTGTTCCGGCTTTCTGAGGGCTCGGGTTCGAATTCCGACTGATGCGAAATTTTTTTGCGGTGGAATCTCGTCTTATTTTAATGCACTGTGAAAATTGTATGGGTTGAAAAGGAATGACGACGTTAGATACTAATAAAAATATTATTACGCCACTAGACATAGACTTAGGTGGTTAATGTACTGGCTTCCCATCCTGAAGGTCCAAGATCAATACCGACAGTGATGGATATTTTTGAAGTAAATCTACATCCCTACTTGGGTCTTACATGCAAAGTACATTTGATGATAATAGTGAGGATGGATGCGTGAACCTAGATTATTACGCTGCTTGCGATTAGATTAATAAGGTAGATGGACCTCTTAAATACTATACTGAGGTGTCGTATTCGATCTCCATACTGACGCAAATTATTCAACGATATCTCCAACCCTACTTGAGGAATATATTTGAGAACATTAGGGATAGGAATAGCGAGCATAGACATGAGGAAAAATGTTGTAGCTCTGCTGCTAGAGATAGTGTTGCTGATATTGCAAGAGTTCTGATCTCCTATCTTGAGGATCAGTGCTCGAATTTCGGCACTGACTTGTTCGGCACGGAGCCTGTTCAAAGAATTACCATCCCAAATTGAGTTATATGTTCAGGGTAGTTCCAGATGTAGCACCCTGTCAGAGGGATGGGACTGAAAACCGCGGAAATTTTAACGCCTTCCTCCAATAAGTTAGCTGAAGCTGACTCCGGGTTTTCATTAGCATCCCCTTCATTCCTTAAATAATCTAATCCTTTACCAATTTGCCCATGCGCCTATTCTAATGTCGTGAATGGTCTTAGTTAGAACTGAACTGATCATGGCAGTACAAATACAATTTAGGACATTTCTGAGACATGACATGCGTCCGTTCCGCACATGAAGTCGACCGGATGACACGAGCAGCCTGACTACTCAAGAATCAGCACAGGAATAATATAATGTCGCGCCGATAATTTAGTTGTTAGCAACGATAGAATCAATTCAAATAGGTATTACATTCCTTATCACCTATATATATATATATATATATATATATATATATATATATATATATATATATATATATATATACGCGACATCCAAAGGTCCGTGGTTCGATTCCCGGTCCAGTCGAATTTTTTCTGCTTGGAATCGGCCATCTTTACATCTTCACACCACCACTGTATTCGTTCATTTTATGTGTTCCTATCCACTTTCTTTCTACCTTTCTGTATATATATATATATATATATATATATATATATATATATATATATATATATATATATATATATATATATATATATATATATAGAGTGAGAGAGAGAGTGATAAAGAGAGCAATAGTGCTGGCAAGGATGCATGAGAAAAGGAATATTTTAAGACCAGTGAGAAAGAGAAAGGTGAACTGGATGGGATACGTCCTTAAGAAAGGTTGCCTCTTGAAAATAAAATTAGATGGATGAAGAGGAAGATGAAGAAATAATTTGTTGACAGATAAAATGAATGGACAGACTTACGAAGAGCTAAAGTAGGCATCACAGAATAGACGAGCATGGAGGAAGTGGTTCAATTGATACCTGTCTGAGGACGAATTTATCTTAGAAAAGCACCGACATACAGCATATTTGATCAATTATAATTATTAAATCAGTAGTTTAAGAATACAAAATTGTATAATTTTATATTTACAGATAGGACTCTCTAATAAGCCGCCACCAAGGGACCCATGAGATAATGGCCGCCTGAGGAGGTGACCGCTAAAGGGAAGGGGAATTTACATTACTTAAATGTGTGGGAAATTCATCCCGTTTCCGAAAAAAAATTGGCGGATTAGAGAGATGATCTTGGAGGCAGGTTTGACTGTACAAAGTAACAATTTATTTATGAATGATAGTTGTAGCCATGGTCATTATCAGAATTAAATATGGCTAATCTCCTGTCAAACCTGTACTTTCCACGACCCTCATGAGGCATCAATGTGATTTTAAAAATACTCTTTACTTAATAGTTTCCTCGCATTGGTATGGTACTCAAATATCACACTAGTACACCCAATGGACTCACTCCCTTGGCATTGCTTTATGTAATCCAATTTAAATCATAGAATTGCGCTCAAATAATGCAACGACCTACTTTGTATAAGCAGTACCATGGATCTGATGGTTTTTCGGCGAAGCTTTCGTAGGAATCATGAGTGTTACAACGGCCAGTGGTCCCAATTTTGCCGATGATTTGAAAAGCTACTCACATTTTATCCTTAGGAAGATGATAACGAAGAGACCTGAAGGTTTGGAGCGCTTTGTTCTTCGAACCGTCGGCTGAGAGTAAGTCCTAGATCGATGAATTAACCGAGATACCTTCCTATATATCAATTATTGATTACCTTAGAAAATAATTAACCATTTTTGCACCATTTCAAGCCTAAAAGAGTCCTCTTTTCAGTCTTCCCGCGGCTGAACTCAGAGAGCATATTTTTTAAATTATATATGCGTGAGGATTTTTCACTGCCATATTTATACACCTGCAGAAAAAGAAGAGAAATTCGCGCGGAGAAACTTAATTCGAGTCAGCAGGTTCAATTATTTTCCCAGAGTGAGAGAGGACTTGGATTCCTATCACTATTTTACGCAAGAATTCTTTGATGACCAAACGCGTTTAACGCCTCAATTACATGGAGGATCCTTCGTTTCAAGCACATGCGTTTGAAGCAGAGGAGACATTAAATTATAAAGCCGTTTAGCCTCTAGCAAGAATTTTAGGGACAGATTCCATTACTATACACAGGAGGCCTTTTAAATCATTTGAGTGAAGAGAACTTTGAAATAATTAATGTTTAAAATTACGTTTGTTGCATAAAATATATGCTGGTAATTGAAAAGTTCCATTACGAGGACTTGAAACCAAACCTATATACTTCCACCTAAGAAGTGAAGTACGCAGAAAACACTTGTTTACAAGACAAAACACAGAAATCACCTTTGTAAAATCAGAAATTGGCATTAATTGCGTAGTGGCTTACACCCCTCACAGGCAAGTGGATAATATTCTTTACACCCTCTATGAAGTTACAACAGCCTTTTATTTAGAAAAAATAAATAATTAACTACAAAAATTCTCCAGTGGACGCTGAAATTGCATGTGTTTTAAGTCATTAGCAATTTTTCCACACGTACATATACAATGGCTTTTGAAGGCATACTTGTACGCGTACGCTGCTTTTTGGGGTTTTGGGTACACGCAAGATAACACTTATTGACAGTTTAATGGTTGCAGAGGTAAGTTTTTAATGTTGTGTTACAGGATATGTTTCCAAAAAAATGGCAGTAGACAAGATTTCACGAGTAATATTAAAAACAGCAGTAGAAATAAATGAACGTAAACATTCAAGCTTGATCACATGATTATTTCTGTTTTTAAGTAACGAGGGTACAAGTGATTGACTTACTGACGGCTTCGTAAAAATACTCGTTTGTGATCTGGGAAGATATATCTAATTTAAAACTTGTTTACATACTAATTTTTGTAAATATTGAATTATTTAAGAGCATTTTTGGCCTCATACCTTGAGGTCTAAGGATAAGTTATGTAAAATAATAAAATTAAGAACTTTAATAATTATTTAAAATGTTCGCCTATGGCATATCTTAATCTGGCAGTAAACTCGAGCAAATTGTTTCAAAAACTGGAAAAGAGCAAAATATACACATAAATCCGACATATACATTTGCTTAGATGGTTGTTCTAAAACGCGATCGTTCCAAAATTTAATACATTCTGAACTTTATAAATCGATAAAAGAATTGAAAATGTATGCGCAATCAATAGAACTCCTCTAAATGCCCTTATTATTGAAGGGAAATGCTTCCAGATATTACCATCTTTTTTTCAAGCACGAAAAATTAGAATTCCCAAATGTAATTCCAGATGGTTAAATTACTATATTTCTGATTCACCAAATTCACGCTTGTGCATTTGATAATGAGATTGGAATAAAAAATCAAAACTTTCGGAACCCTGATGAAAAGAGTGGAGAGAGGAAGGAGGCACTTTGGTGGCTCCGAGGACACACAAGCCATTAGCCAAGGAAGCCGGTTCATTTTCCTAGAACATGCTGAAAAGGCTGAGTAAGTATGCAGAAACTTCGCTCCACTTCAGCTCGCAAAATAAATTCCCGCGGAGCATATTTCTAAGAGGGAGCACGGAACGTGAACGCATAGGTTCAGAAATAAAAGTAGTGCGGCGATCTGAATTAAAATGGAACAATGATTTAACCACCCACGGATCCAGCCTCCATCTCAAGAATAGCTTTTTCAAAACGACAAATAGTCGAGACCGACGAATTCAAAGAAGTTCACGGGATGGAAAGAGAGACGGCAGTTGAAAAGTTGTGCGGAACGGAAAGAGAGGAACGAGAATTCGGAGGTGGGGTTGACGGAAAGGAACGGAATGACACGAGGGAACAGGATTTAGCGGGTGTGAACGAGATCCGGGAAAATGGAAATAATCCGGCAGAAGAGGAATCAACCTCCAGATCAACGTAATAATACGCAGGCCACCGCAAGGACATCTGGAATGAGGTTTTTATAGCACCAGTACCCGGCGACTGGGATTTTCTCAGGGGACTACAAGTGTTAATCATTTAAAAATTCAATGTGAAAATTCCAACCTGGAAATTCCAACGCATATTTCTCGTGATAAATTTAACAGATGGTAAGTTGACAGCTACAATTTTTGCAGAATTATTAGAAAATTCTCGGATTTGTTGGCAATTTCAGCACACGCCATGAGAAAGAGAGAAAAGTTGTAGATTTTTAAAAAGTTGATTGCTTAGAATTTCAGAAGTTAGGAAAAAATTTTTGGTGTCAAAAATGTTGCAATATTTACTTAATTCTTCTTACTGTTGCTTGAGTTAAAAAATAATATCATAATATAGTGTCTATCACGAATAAGCAAAATATCACCCGAACTACCTTAATTCTTACCAACCTGGGAGTGAAATACGAACAAAATAAATGTATGTACATATAAGTTGAGACAGCAAGAGAAACATTGAAGCCAATTAAATTCCAGACGCGGTCATATAACATGGAACAGTTATTTGATTAATATGCCGGAGAAACAGCTAGTGTAGTGAAATTCTGGTATCGCGATACCACGTTGACTTATTCAGAAAAAGCCAAAATTAAATCCATATGACTATTCAAGACATTCAAGACAAGACAAAACACTATGATGACAGGAAAGATGACTATTCGGAAACTGATACGAATGCTGCTGATAAAAATTATGGGAAAAGTGCGCGTAGTAGCTGATTGAGGAGGATCGTTATCGAAAAAAAATATTTCACTTTCTTGCGTCAGGATGCCTATTATACTCTTCTTTAATATGATCTTCTTATCGTAGCGCAGATGTCGGCAATCAGATGAGAGATAATGCACTAGTATTTTACTTTTAATCCGAGTTATTTCCACAATTCACTTTATACTCAATCCTGTAAATGCATTCATCGCGTACCCTCACCATGCGTCAAAAGTTAAATCAATGCCCAGATATTAAATCCCACACATCCTTATCTACTCCCTGCTCACTCAGGGTGTGACTTTGATGCGGTTTATTTCGTAGAAGTATTTAAGCGCAAAGGAGAGGAAAGAGAATTGGTGTGCTCACGGGCGGAAGGGAACGGTACGAGACTAGAGGAACGGAATTTGACAGGAGGGAGGAGAGGCTGGGGAGAGGGTAGGAGGGAGACGGGATAAAATTGGAGGAATGCGGCGAGAGAAATTGCCGAGTGCAAGAGATCAAGACAAGAGCGGGATCTGGGAGAATTGTGCGGGAAGGTCGACGAGGGTGTGTCGGCGGTGGTCTAAAAAGGGGGCGTAGGTGGGAGGTATCCGCGAAAAGGGGTGAAAAGGACGTCTGGAAGGGGGTGAGAAAGAGGCGACGGATTTCAGACAACGGGAAAAAGTTTTCCCCGGGAGAAGGAAAGAGGGTGGGAGAACGGTATAGACGCGATAGAGCCTCGGAGTGGAAACTTTTTTCCCCCGGAGTTGAGCGCTGATTAGAGCGAAGGTATAAATGTGTTGGGAAGGGCGAACTGAACGTGGGCAGTATATCGGCTGTAAAAGGGAAGGGCAGAGGAGCGATTTATTTTTATGTGAAGTGAGAGAAAATCGGATTCTTTTTCCTCTTCTTTCCCTCCCTCCATTTCTCCCTACAAATTTATTTTGTGGACTCATGGAAAAGAACTAGCCGAATTACACGAGCTCAAACTCGGATGTGCCGGCACGTCTTTCATGAGGGGGTGGGAGGAAAGAGGGAGATCTGTCCGGATCCTCATAAGATTTGTTCCTTCTGTGATGGCAGCAAAGTGCCGTAACATAAGCATTGTCAAAGGGGAATGGAAAAGTCCATAGCAAGCGAAAAATCATTCCCCGTTTTCCATAAAATTTGCAGTCCGGCATAAAATTTCATGGACTTAGAACTTGCGATATAAGTAGATGAAAAGAGGATGATTGGTGTTTTAAATTCAAGTTCACATTACCATATTACACTACTTTCTTAATTACAGTCCTCAACTCGAATTAAATCTGGTTATAATTATATGGTAATCTCCATGAAAAAATCGCTTACTGTATTTAAAACACAAAATGAACCTCAAAGTGGAAATATTAGATATTTTTATGATGCTCTACGGGTCCAAGTTGTTTCTTTCTCGCTAATATCTCGAAACAAATTGAAACAGTCAAATAAATAACTGCAGCAAGGCAATAAAAATGAAAAGATTCACTTCATATATATGAGGTTATAGAAACTCTGGGATACTAACACAAAAACCTAAAACATATAACAAGATCGGAAATAAAAAGGAAAAAATAGATCAGCAAGGCAAAGGAGGGAGAATTAATTTGCCAACTAAATCATTTGGCGAAGTTGCATTATTTTTGATCATCTAGTTCCATCGCATATGGCGAGCATGTATCTTAAGCTACAAAATATAGTGGGAGGCACTACCAGGGGCTTGGGTATACCACTCACGTAACATCCTTCCCAGTTCGTGATAGAAACACAGCAGACTCGCCTAGCCACAAGGTGGGAAACTAAAAAGTAGTCCGGGCAATAATGTAAAGTTGAACCAAAAACCAGACAAGTGTTACGTTAGCAAACATGCCACACTTTCTGATCCAAGAAATGAAAACTGATCAATATTACCGACACATCCAATTTTATGCATTTAAAGAAATGTAAACTCACAGAAAAAATAAAAATCGTGAGACATCTCAAGCAAGGGGAGCTGTTATTAATTACAATAAGTTAATACATACAGTGCCAAGTCTTTCCAGCGAAATTGCCTCGTCTTCATAACTTGACAGTCTCACAGGCAAAGATTAGTACGAAATCACCGACTCAAAAACAAGAATGTGATAATGTACACGTTGATATGTGTAAAAAAGAAAATAAAAATAAGGTCAAACATTATCAAGACTAAAATGATTTCAGGTATCAATTGTTGCTTTAAGGGCCCTATTTAAGCAAAATATATAATTTTGTCTTGTTTAAATAATATAAACTTGTCAGTCCAGCGATCTATTTCCATAATTTTAAGCGTATAAACGAGCTGTCGGAATCAATACCTCTCTCTCACGTTCGAAGTAATACCTCCCATATTAGAAGGACGTTCTCAAGCTATTATTATCACCTCGGGATAGTGAAAGTTATCAATTTCTTAGAGTAAACTATTATATATCATAATTATTCTCCCATAGCCCTTGCCATTCGAGTATTGTTTCCTCATGGCCTCTCTCTTCATTGCAGAATGTTCTCTTTCTCTCTCTTTTCATGACAATGGGTGGAAGAGATATCTAGTGCACCATGAAATTATCAGAGCATACTGGCCCGCATGCACAGATCCTCGATGCACCATGAGGGAAAATTCGACAATTTCAACCTCTGTTTGCCGCCTCCCCCTTCACCACACCCAATTAAACTCTTGAAGAATGGGAGATGGGAAGGAGGGAAAGCAATCAAAAAAATGCCATCGTTTTTTCGTCTCCGGGGGCGGGTATTTGGCCTTTTAAAACTGTGTGCAATCCGTTCCTTACGAGTAAGGAAAAGGGGGACTTGAAAATGCATTTCCACTCGACATGGGATGAAGTCAACAGACAAAGAAAACAGAAGAAGATCAGCACTTATTACGGCTAAGTCGACAGCGAGGCATCTCTGAGGAGGTGAAGGGATGAGAGAGTCAGATGAGAGATGAGATGGGGGCAGAGAACAGGAAAAGAGTCGGGAGGGAGAGTTGGAAGAGACGTGTCGGAGTCAAAGGAAATGGAAAGGAAGAATTACAGAGTCGGACGCACAGAGTACGGTAGAGGCGAGGGGGAAGGTCCATTGGCTAATGGGAAACGCATGGATAATCAAATTTTATCGTGACGTCATTGGATGCTGCAAAATTCGGTAATGTGCTGAGAGACGTAGAGCAAGGTTTGGTTAGCCATTATGATAATGCACGCCTCCGTCCTAATTTAAGACCTCCAATAAGTCACATGTACTCACATCCAGATGAGTGTGCCGAGTAAACGAAGAGAGACAAGAGCTGATCGTGAGGATTGGAACCGGAGGATGGAATCGTGTGGATGGAAACGGAAGGTAGGTTTTGTTAATAGTAAAAGAAACTCCCCTAAATTTTCCACACTTTCATGGTCTCATATATCTCTAGTGTTTCTTTTTCGCCTCAGCATACGACCTATCCTTCTTCATCCCGTTCATAAAACCAATTCTTTGGCTTCCCCGCTTTCCCCGCTTGATCATCATCCCTCCCTCAATCACAGTCTTAAATAACACATCGCCTCTTATTGCATCCTCCAGCTACCTACACTTCCTATCCTGGATTTCATTAAGTAGTTTCCTTTCCTCATCCACCGCTGTGGAAACTTTCTCGTTCATCTTCCTTTCCGTCCACCGCACCTTCTCCATCTTTTTCCACACTCATGTTTCAAACTCCTGCAGCTAATTCATTTCATTCCTTCTTAGAGTCCAAATTTTTGCACCAAACAACGCTAAAATCTATGTCAAACTCTTTGCTAGCTTCTTCTTCACATTCTAACCATAGAGCCCCGTCATCTGCTCCCTTCTATTACTAAATGCCTCCTATGATAACGCTATTCTCCTCCTAATGTCTTGGTTATGAGCGTTGTCACAACCATTGAGATGGGAAGGCGTTCATTTCATATCGGTTAGATTCAATAAACTCAAAACGCAGATATTAAATTCAACTGATCATTGAGAAGGAATCAACGATGTAGAAATGCAAAGAGTAGTAACTCACCGATAAGATTTACTATGTCCATATTCTTCTATTGTACTACGCAAGTAATTGAATTGCTATACGAACTGAAGCTTGAGTATGCAACTTTAAAGACCAACATCGTTTTCTTGGTCAGAGAGAGTCTCATCACCTCAGTATTAATGTATTAAGCAAAGGTGACAATGGGCATCCTCGTCTTACCCTGCGACCTATAGCTGCCCCTTCTGATTCACCGTCAGTCACTCTCACTGTAAAACGTCGACATTAGTGCCATTTGATTAGAATCAAAGGAAAATGACCAAAATTTCTTCTGTCGAGAATGGTTTGGATTGGCAGTGAGATCTCACAATCCTCTATCGCGGATAGGAGCCAGTCAGGTATTACTTAGATCGATTATTGAGACGAGAGGGTTGGTCCCTTCTTCTGCTCTCCTACGCAGAGGAATAAGTTCGAAAATATTTAGCTCGATGGCTAATTTCACTTATGAGATTAGCATAACTTCATAAATTATCGTCCCTATCTTGCATGCATTTATCCTCATCCTAAGCCGAACAGTGTTTCATTCTCCTTCTGGACTCTGATCTCTTGTCTTCAATTATACGCCACGTGGCACGCTCCACAGCTAACTTCGCATTTATGCCTAGCTGCTTATCTAGGTGATTTTCTATTCCTCTCTTACACTGCTATTGCCGAACACGCATTGGACATGTTACTTCAGCTCGTCAAGGTAATAATACATATATGCCGGTGTGCCAGTGGTCGATGGAAAGCATTCTTAAAAAACTATTACAAAATAATTCGCATTTATGCAGATGAACCATTCACAGTAGACGGTCTTTCGGAGAACGGGCGGAGATAAGAACATAAAACTACGGATTCGGATAAGGATACAAAATACGAGTCGCACCGAGCACAAATGATTGGACAGTACCTATAGCTTTACGTTGGTCAATATCATCTCGATATAATTTTATAGAAACGCAATGAAGGGAATCGCAGAAGATATAGTGTTTCACAACTCTTAGAGGGATTAAGGTGGGAGCCCCTAGTGACTCGGAGGCTTCATGCTAGGCTAAAGTTGCTTGAGAAATTTAGAAATCGTGAGTTTCACTGATGAGAAGAGAGATACACTGCCGAACATATAGGTACGAAAAAAAGTTCTTTTCGCGCACAATTAGTGACCACAGTAAAAAAAAAGCTCCAATAAATACACTCCCATAATATACGTCACCATATCACCCCCCAAAACCTTATCCCTTACATCTTTACACAGTTGGTGTACTAATACCCCCTGCCCACGCCTATTGGGTGGCTCGCTGGCTCGCAGTTTGTAAATGTAGAATTTGAGTAATAAAATTACTGAGAAAAAAATCTCGTTTCTTTAATGACTAGATTCGATGACCCTTAGCTAAAACTTGCCATGTAAAAAAAGTAATGTAGGTATATGATACTTCCTTCGAAAAACATATAGGCCGGGTGCTCAGCTGAGCACAAAGAGAGAATTATCACCGGACATACGGCATGAAACAAGGCAAATGGCGAGAAGAGAATATAAAGGAGCGAATACGGAAAAGGGAACGGTAATAAAGGTAACATTGGGGAGGCAAGGGAAAAGCCGAAAGCAGAAGAAGGAGTCCGGCAAAAACATTTCCGAGGTTTGCAAAATTGCGTCCCATGCGCATGAGCCTTGGAGGCCGAAAGTGGGAACGACTCATCCCAAAGGGATGGCCACGGCATGAGGGCTTACAATGACTAATAGAGGTTCCACATAGGAAGGAAAGATCAGAAGATGTGTGCAGAGCGAGAGAGAGGGAAAAACAGACAGATAGTTAGGGAGGTGAATGAAGGGAGACTGAGGGAGAGGGCGGGGATCTTAAACCCCGGACAAATGAGCAAGTCTCCCTTGTCTTTTTCCCTTTGCCTTCCTCATCCTTTGGTTCTCTTCGTCTAAAAGGACGTAAGATGTCCCAAACATCATTCATCGCAAGGTCGACGACGGAAGACAGGTCTCTCTCTCTCGGTGGCTCCGCCCTTCGACCCACTCAGCCTCTACACAAACACAACCGACGTGGGTTTGTTTGGGTTGGATAGGGTAAGGAGGAACAAGAGCGGTGAAAGTGATGGGATGAAGGGATGGTTCAGCATGTTTCAACCCCACTTGTTATCCTATCTAATACGAACGGCTGATTTTGTTGTCCAGAATACATACTGAGCATCTGTAAACCAAAATTCTCTTCTTCCTCAAGGGAGCGCCTATTTAAGCTGTTACTTTTGAATCTTGAGAATAATGCCCCAATGAAAGCTATCAACAGATTTCGATGCTATTTCAATTCGACTTCGATGGGAGCTGATTGATTTCGAAGTAATAAGAAATATATTCAGTATTTGTGTGCACTGATATATATTTGTCCCATGAACTACCAAATAATACCAAATAAAAAGAAAAGGAAAAAATTAGTATTACCAGAGACTACGCCGAAAAATCTGCACGGGTTTGTACTATATCAACGGCGTCTACCAATCTTTCGACGGATGACAAAATCATCGTGACTGGCTCTTGCCAAGGGCTATGACCTTGTCGGGGGAACGGCTTATGTTCTCCGGTGAATTTCTCGGCCAGAAGTGTGAGAAGGTCCTTCCCCTCTCATGGCCTTTACCACCATCCGCAAGCCAAGCAGCAATGAAAGGACAATACTACAGTCACTGTCCTGCCAAAGCACTTAATTGCTGTAATACACATAAGACACCTGATTTAAAGCACCTAATTTTTTAAAAATTACAATTGCGTTTTTGCTCTCATTAGTGCAAGAAGAACAGTGCATTGCAGTGAAGAACAGTGATCGCGATCCCAGTTGCAACCACTGAACTATCTTATTCAAGGCAAAATACAGAGTGAGTTCACATCTTTTTGGTGCATTGCCTTGCATCCGCCCATGCGTTACTGACAACTAAATTACTTTTGCGCTATGCGATGATATAATCAGTGCACCTTGAAAGAAACTTTGATGAGGGGATTTACAGGCACACAAGTAGTAAGCAGAAGTCCTCGTCTAATCAGACATCATTACTTTACGTCATGCATAAGGTTAGTGGCTGGCCAGCTAAGTCCAGGTAGAAGCAACGAGTAATCTTGCGAGACTGTTGAGGATTTGGAATGGTTTCTCCGAGGCAAAACTAAGCTCCGACGCACAGTGGGCTGAAATCGAAAAAAGCTGGCCAAAAATCATATCTTCCACATTTTTTAAGATAGAACTATAATTTCTTTACAGTTGAGTATTTTTAGGTTCCTTAAATAAAATCCGTAATATTGAGTTAATTAATGAATTAGAGATCTAGTTTTAAACAAAATGGCGAATGTGGCAAAATCTGTGAATCAGAAAAAGCAGGCCAAAAATGATATCTTCCCCATTTTTTAGTTAGAACGATGATTTCTTCACAGTTGCGTATTTTTAGACTCCTAATATAAACTCCGAAATATTGAGCCAATTTATGAAGCTGAGACCTAGTTTTAAACAAAATGGCGGAGACGGCAAAACTGTAAATCGATTCACTGAACTGTTAGGGTATCAAAAGTTATATTAACTGAAAGAGCAACATTCAAATGCAGTATGAGATTAAAAACGATAAATATAATTTTAAAATAAGCAAACCATAAAGTTAAAAACGAAAAATAATGATAAATTATAGGTATAAATGCACAAATATATCAGTCATATTCATCCGAATCGTCACAACCCTCATCGGAAGTGGTGGACAGTCCCATCTGAAGGAGGTCCCGAGTCTTTGCGCAATGTCATTGATGTTGCTAGTGATAGCTCATCTGCTGACACTTTCTCTCGTAAATTGAAAACTTTTCTTCTTTTAGATCTAGAACTAGATCTTTCAAAATCTTTTTTCGGTCTTCCCTTACTCCTATATATTGGGGAACCTGAAACTATAGATGACAGTTTTATTAAAATAGACTCTTAAAAATTTATGCAATCGAAACGTGGTAACTTATAATCGGTACCTACCTGATTCGGATGTTGCAGGAAGCTATTCATTTAGCTCCATTGGAAATTTAATATCCCTTTCCAGCCAAATCTGAATTTTTTTTCAAACCCCTCGTTGATCCTGTAACATTCCTCCCAGTTAAGGAAGTAATTATTTAAAAAAGTTCTTCCCATTACTTATGCCAATAATTCCTTTGCATCTGAGTTTTTTCCTACGTTGAATTTATTTTGTAGATATTGCAAAGCAGATAATTTTTTTGACTTTAATGACTTTCCCATTCCATTGAGAAAGACTCGATTAATTTATTTTTGAGTCACTTTTGTTGGGTCCATTTTTTGTTTCCCGGACGGGGTCTAAATGGTATATACATTATAGAATAGACTTTACTGACTAAAAAATCAATACTTCACTTAAGTATGATATTTGAGTAGAAATCATGTTGATTACACGACACTCACTTAATACGTGCGTATCTTGTTCTGGAGAGCATACCTGCTAACTTATTTGTGATATAATCCCTTTGGTCTGCGCGTAGAACTTTCACACTACACTTGAACTTCGGAAAAGTCTCCGTTTTCTTGTTATCAAGGAATAAGTACTACTAAGATCCTTCTACACTTACAAGCAAAATATGACTAAACCGCTCCGGAATATTGTGAAAGAGAGATGAGCTTTGACTCAAACTTTTGAGCCAATGCGAAATGAGCATATTCAGAAAAATCCACTACAGCGATTTCATGGAACTCCTACATGCACGTGTCGAAGAGAAGTGGCCATTCCTGGCGTTTTAACCTCTTCATGTGTGACGGGGTAGTAAAGCAATAAAAAGCATTTCTTAAATGAACAACAAAGTGTTAAACATCACAGTAACCGACACTCAGTCGTTCAAGGAGCAATGACCTTCAACGCTGGAGGGAACCCTTCCTTTGACCAAAGGTTGGAGATTTACGGGCACCAAAAGATTATTGCGGTCGGTCGGGTAGTGACCGCGCCCGCGTCCACCACTCTTCCTTTCGTTTTTTCAATGGACTGAAGGGCAGAGAGCTTATGAATGTTCACAAACCAAAATAAACACATGTGAATATGTAGTTGGCAATTTGGGTTTCCCAAGAGAGTGAAAATATTCCTCAGCAGTCGTTAACTCCCGGTTCTGACAGGCAACGCGCCGCGGCGGGGGCGATGAACCTTGATTTTTAAATGGTTATAGGCAGTGGTTGTTAAGTGCTCATTAGAAAAAAGTTTAATATAAATATTAAATATACTTCACCGTGGCCGATTGTGAAAAAATAAGTGTTTGTTTAGTTTTATTCTCGTTGACATAAGCTCCAACAAAATCCGAAATTTCCGCATCTCAACTCCGCGCCGGACGGCGGCCTCTCCCTCTAATAATTAAGTGGTCTCTATTGGAAAAGGAGGAAGTTGGCGCAGGATTTTTTTTCTTAGACGATAGCAGAAACTTTACTCTTTATTTACATATAAAAATTTTAGGGAAGGAATGGGGATAACAAAGATTTTCTTCACTTTATGTGAAAAAACGTGAAAAACAGTGCTTTTTTATGTTACATAAAAAGTTAAACAAAAAATCTACAATTAACAAAACTCATCCCTCATATTCTAATATAAAATGCATATATTCATATAATGTGTTTAAGAAACTTATATATGACTGCACAATCCCTCAAGAGCAAGAAAATTTTTAGAGTTTTAGAGAAAAAATGGGATCTGAAATTTGTGGCGATGTTTACCTAACTTCAAAAATATCTGAAAACGGTAGAAAGCACTTATAGCTTAAATGGTTTGAAGGTTTTGTGGTTCAAACTGTGTGCAAGCATTATTTGTCATTTTCTTATCCGAAATAAAAAGTGCAAAAAATCATTTTTGGCCAGTTTTTTTCGATTTCAGCCCACTGTGCGATTATACTAGTCTATCCAAACCAGAATGTATAAAGGGCACATGACTTTGATTTGAGAACCTAACCTGCGTTAAATCAGAGCTAAATTAAGAGCTTCTGACGTCCGGTAAATATTTACCGTCACATGATCTCGATCTTGAGCCACCCAGGCCCCAGATATGGGTCAATGCCAATAAAAATGTACCGGATTTCTACCGTCTTCCAGATAGACCTTTCCTCTCCGGTGTGATACCCCAATGATGAAATATTGAAATAACGCTGCCAATTTGATTGTCATCAATTTTGTTGTTTCGGTATTTTCAGACTAGACATTAATGCAGGTCATATAAATCTTTTAAGATAGAGGGAAGGACAAAATGGGAGATTAATGAAAGTAGAGATGGAAGAAACATGGCGCAAATGATAACATTCTCTCAACGACACGCGCTAAGAGATCGAAAATTATACATACTTCCCGACTGACTGTGTTTTGCACTTGAGGAGCCGTTCACATAACACCCAGGTGGGAAAAAGGATTTCACAGATAATCCGCAATTACTGCCGGGATATGAATCAAGGCGTAAGGGATAGAAATTCAGTTCTTTAGCCATGATATTAATCAGTCAACCTTCATTTGATCGATCTTGCTAGCATGGGAAGTGGAACATGAACACGAAATTACGAATATATGACTATCGTATTCTGGTTGTTTGGTAATGGCTGTACGGGACATTTCTATCTAGAATTACACCAAGCATGGAGAGGCATGAGAGAATGGTTTTGGAGCAAATATGCATCACTCTGCAGGTGATTCCAATATGAATCGGCTTTTTTTGAATCCCATATTAGTGCAACCCATCAAGCATCAATTAACCAGCAGTTTGCACGAAAAATGCCTAAAAAAAACATCCCAGAACTAATAAATTGGCTATCTCGTATTATTAGAAGGTAAATATACTCACATAACCTTAATGGCCAGACTCTCTTGTAACCTAGCTAATCGAGACGGTTCAACTAATTAGTCAGAAATGGAGAAATGCCGTCAATAGGAATAAGTCAATATGGTTTACATACATGAAGCTGGAAGTCACGAATAAACCGGGATGCATTTCGATGGGAAATTAGAGAGGGAGGTAAAAATGGAATCAGAGCGACTGCCAGTTAATGGATTCAAGTGCATTAAGTAGGTAAATCAAATACATCAGTCTCTTTTGCACAAAGGTTGACGCAGAAATCGGTAGAGATGAAGGCATATTTCGTTATGAGGTAGCGGAATGGCCCAATGTGAGAGAACATACAAATATTCATTCCACGTTCGGATTTAACTGCCATCGAAATTTAAAAAGAAATATTGTAAAGGAAAGGAAAAATGAAATTTTTATGGAATTTGAGGGAGGTTTAAAACCATGAGATAACCTGAAATCATATAAATTGAACAATTGGGCCTTCGTTAAATATTTCTGATCTAAGATTGATTTGAATGATTTAAAAGCTCAAAGATGCATTCCTCCTTTTTCATTTCCAGATTTTCCACCTTTTAGATTTGAGATGAATAACATAATTTCAGAAATCAGCTGAATATTGATACCCTTGCCTCAATTAATTAAGTACTTCTCGGTACCGAAACGACCAAGTTACACTTGAATTCAGGATTGTTGATACCATTCTAACAAGTCTAATTTTGATCACCATGAACTTTCATTAATTTCACTGAGAAATTACCAGAGTAATTTTTTACGGAGGGATATCATTGGAATAAATTTCTAAAATCAGACAGGTAAACGTTTTATCTTTGAGCTCATGAAGAGTCGACATCACTTCTGTCCCGAATAATTTAACTCTTGCGTTTGGATAGGAGAATCTATATACACCCTAATGATAAAATTTGGAAGTAAAATGTATTATTTCATTTTCGTCGAAGGTGGGAAATTCAGAGACAGTCATACTTAACTAAACCCTAAAATGGCAGACCAACAGCAACTGAGTGTCTGGGTTGAAATCAGTAAAACTGACGTTCAATAAACTTAAGATAGCTAAATTATTTTTAAATAATTTTAGTTTAACCCATAATATTATGAATAATGAACTTATAATTTCTTTTGACGTTTTATAATTAAACAACACTTGGCCTAATAGAGATACTGCATGTATGGAGTAAAAATGTTAACGAGTTATATAAGCATTTGTGCCACATAATAGAATAAACCGGCTTGCCTCGGATGATTGCTAAATAATGAATTAAACATTTTTGAGTAATGAAACTTCTTTTTTTAAGGAAATTGCCTTTATACACACAGCAGTTTTAATCTCAACTCATCTTAATCCAACGAAGATAGGGTCGGAAAAAGATTACTTTGGTGTTAATGTCTGGCCTCTTTCTTGATTTCGAGATTACATTTCATTCGTCATATCATCTAAACAATATGCCCTAAAACAATTAAATGGCTAAAATTCTTTGCTATTTGCAGATAGTCGGTCATGTCTAAGCTCATGAAGCTCTAAGCTCACTCCTTTCTTGAATTTTCAATCGGCTGAAACTTACAATGGTTTTCCAGCAATAGTCATTTCTTTTAACGTCTCGTACACTTTTGAAATAATTTTTACTTCTGTCAGAAGAACTTTTCTCATCATTGCCAACCCTTATTCTCCTTTTTAATTTGAAATTACAAAAAAAAAATCACTTTATCGCCGTGACCTAATTCGTCAATTTCAGGAACGTAAGAGGAATATATCGTCTTTTTCGATAGCAAAAAACTGTCCTTTTGAGTTTCATTGCCTTGGCATTTATTGTCTAATAATACTTTCCTGGTATCTCTCCAAATTTCTTCTAAATTCATGGTTCTAAGAAAAGCAAAAGGCCGATAAATTGCTTTACTCAGTTCAAGAATGTTACACTAAACTTTATAACTCTTTTATTTCCATGTAAATGTGATAATTTTCTCATTGAATATAAGAGCTAGCAGTTTTTATTTGAAGAAAAATTTTAACGCTTACCATATAACAACAATAGTTTTATTTTTTGGTGTTTTCAATAGGAATATATGCCAATAATGGAGTTAATAAATTTTATGTAGCATAATATTGACCACACTAAAATGAACATTAACAGTGTATAATACAGGAAACATGCTGAGGCACAGGCTATTTATCATCTTCATTCGATTACTTTCAGGAAATTCTCCAATAGTAATGGGGGTTTCAGGTGTTGCAAATGATAAAATTATGTTGCACCGTCAAATCCCCAATAAGTTCCTAGCATTATTTAATGGGCAAACCAGACATCCATTCCGATAGGCAATTGGAACCCACGGCCTTTTGGTAGTCATACCAGGGCATGACCAGGCACGGGGTACCCAAATGCCTATCCAGTGGCAAGATCACTACACCGTGTATGCTCGCTTTGTTGTTATATTAAATTGCACACATTAGAACAACAAGACCTCTTTCTGTCATAAGTGAGTTCTTCCACCTCAGTTAGACACATTAGTAATATGGAATAGATCAATAAAAAATGTTCATCGTATAGTAGTCCATCTAATTTTTGCAGCAATATATGATTTTCCTGGCCCTGATGCAGAAAGCTATTAAATAGCATAATATGTGTACAATACGAAAGCAATGACCGTAACATGGTAGAAACATTTGGTACTTAAAATATCACCACACGTTTAAGCACCCCTTCTCATACTTTATTTTTATCACAGCAACAGAACCTAGATTACCTAAAAAATATCAATTATCAGTACCATTAAAGCATGATATTCATTGAAATTGAAAAAAAATGAAAAAATCCTGCCACGAAAAACTTAAAGTAACAGGTTCTAAACATTGGAGTTATTTTATTATTCGATTGAATAAATATCACAAATGTAATGCAATGAAAAGGAATCTCGTGCCTAATTAATTTATATCTTCAGTAAATAAAGAATTAAATTTTCCATAAGTTCACTGCGCGCGTAGGAAGTTTCATTTAAACTTCTTCCACCAACGCCTCAGGAAGACTAAATTTATTGAAGAAACACTCCATCTTGCTCGATTTTATCGGATTTCGGACAGTTCATCGGAACTTGCCTTGATTTACGTGGCGATTGCGAAATCAAGTTTATGACGTCGATATATTGATGGAGTGCGAGAAATCCGGATGCCGGACATTTTAACCTAAGAAAAATAACCCACGCCAGCTATAAATAGGGAAAAATGATTTTCCGGAAACCACTGAGCAAGGAAAATTTTCCACCAACATGCAAAGGTTCTTGGGTTTCAAATGTTAACATTTTCCTCGAGCTCGCGTGACGATTTGAGAGGAAAGATCAATTTTTATTTTTTCTTAAGAGTATTTCATTTTAGCATATTAAACAGCACTGGATTTATGCTTCTGAGAGGTTTTATGGTTACTCTATCCTTACGATATAGTATCTATCAAAATACTTGAGGTAACAATTGGATCCAAACCAGCTAGTTCAGCTTTTCGTCTACATTACCACGCCTATTTATGAGGCTTGAACTTTTTGTGGATGAGCGATTGGGTACAAAAAGGAGATAACATAAAAAGTGAGAAGGCAAAGAAGTTGATATTTCAAGCAATCTATTTTTACGAGCTTCAGTTCCAGTGAATCTGATATCCCAAGGTCAAATCAGTCGTGTATTGGTAGCTGAGCGTGAGTTGTCGGTACATTGATAAATCAATTGATATTGCAACTGATCGCAGTCGCTTCAACAGAATTTGGAGCACAATATTATAGATATAATGGATGGATACGCTTAAGTTCAGAGAATTCATCTTGAATGACACAATAAGATAAAATATCCAACAGAAACGTTTATTTATATCACTATTTTCAAAGAGAAACGTAATTGACATTAAATCTACATGTCGAAACTGATGGTATTAAACGGAATTTTTTGTGAAATTTATTCATTGTTTAATACCAACATTCAAGATGCTATTTAGTGTAGAAATAGCGCTTACGTAAAGTAAAGCGTTTACTAGTACATTAAAAGGTGAGGAAATAAAAAATGAGCAATAATGTGTAGCGTGAAAAAGTATTGAGATGGAACTGGACCGAAATCAGATGCCTTCGAGAGAAAAGAAAAGGTAACACAGTCTAAGAGAAAGATATTATAAAGGGCTATGAGGTGAAGTGCTAGAGATGGGTGGGATGAGTAAAGTTCGGAACAAGGTTTTCATGAAAATGGATGATTAATATGATTAGTGGATACACCTGCCACCGAATACTGAAGCATTAATACCGGTGTAGTTGTACTAAGACTCCAAATAAAAGGTTGTGACCTTTCTTCATCAAGACAAAAATATGTGGTGATAAAAAATCTATGCAAACGTGAATCACTTTTTGGAAAATTGCAATTAAAACCCAATTTCTAAATTTGATTAATTGATTACCTTCCGATTAATTGCATTCGTTTTTGATAGTTACCTCAAAATTACAACAAAAGTTAATCACCCACACATGATGTGAAAAGAAAACAAGGAAAGATAACCACCAGTCACTGCTACATTCAATTCGCATTACATAATTCAAACATAATTCCTGCGTTTTAAAATATTTACTTATATTAAAAATATAATATTCATTTTAAAAAAACACAAAATTTACTGGACTTTTGAAAGTGGAGAAATAAAAAGTTGCGGCATATAAGCATACTTAAGTTAAAAATTCTCACTCAAATCTATGAGTGCAAATACATTCATAAAGAGCGACAATTTTCCCGTGGTCTCTGGAGGAGACCATACTTATAATTTTAGAATTAAGCTAAATACGCGGCTTCCAAATCTAATCTCAATTTGTTTAAGACATCTTTTATGTATTTTGGCCCTAAAGTTTTTAACGCCCTTCCTAAATGCATTAAAATTTTGAGAAACAGGAAGGCATTTTTGTAATTGACAAAGAAATGGATGTTTGCTCAAAGTAATATTGATGTTTTGTGCTAAAACTATAATATATGTACATGTACTCTGTACAACTTGAAGTAATTAGTGTTCTGTTGCAAGGTGAATTATTATTATGGTCTCTGCTTCCCTTGTTCCAAATTGGGCTAGAATGAAGTCGTCTTATTATTATATATGCTTACATTTAATTTATATGCTAGTATAAATTATTGTTTATTGCCAGCAATGAATTTCACTTATGAAAGGCAGTCTCCATACAGGTTGACGCTGTCGAAAAGTCATTGATTTTTGCACACACAATATTGTATCTACTAAAGCTGTAACTAATAAATCACTCTTATTCTTGTGTAAAAATGTATATTTTTGTTAGTTTTAATACGCATATAGAGACATTGAAAAGAATTGAGAGCGAAGGGGAGGAAGGGCTAAATTTTTTCGAGGAAAAAAAACTCGAGAGTGGAAGCGCTGAAAGTGCTGAAGAAATGGAATAGCCGACGATATTCTAGAGACGTGAGTGCGGGCCATCACGAAAGTTGCATTTTTGAGAGGTTCTCGGAGGAAAACGATTGAGAGTGGAGGTGGATATCGAACCAAGCATGGAAAAGGGTTGAATGGAGCTACGGGACGAAGTAAAATTGGGCGAGGAGGGATAAGAAAGAATAGGACCGTACCAAATAGGGAAAAGGGGCTTGGAATGACCTCGGAATGGGAGTAGCTGAATAAATACATACCTATCAAGCCTGTAGTAGGTAAGGTCAAGACGGCTTATTTGTTGGCGTAAGCTCAGGATAAAGGCGCTGTTTTAGTAGTTTCTTCCACGCTGAGCGAGTGATGCTAATCGTTTTTGCGATCATTGAAAAAAATACTTAATTTTGATTTATTCCTAAGACAAATCAGAAAATTTCAACTGCGATATTATCTTAGAAGGATTAGTCTCAAATATCAGATTCACAAAGGCCGTAATTGATTTTCACCTCTCTCTAAAAGTATTCGTCACTAAATCTAAAATGTGTCTCGCAACTCTCTCCATTCTTTCTCATAACTCTAAAAATATAACAGAAAGCAATCTTTGCATACTAGTCCCTCACTAAAGCCTCCAATCCAAAATCCGTCATCATATTTTCTAATCTAATCCAATCTCACCTCTTTTCTCTGGTACCCCATGCCCACTGCACAGGAGTTCCACTTACGCATATCCTTACATACCCAAGATTAACTGTCGCAAGGTAATGTATGGAGGAGCACACGAGGAAAAGCGTAGTAAAAGTCTACATATCGCCCCTTGCTAGCGAGAGCGGTTATGCGTGTTTCGGAAGGGAGAACAGTGAAATGGACAGAGAGAGAGAGCGAGAGAGATGTTGGGCGAGTGAAGGAAAACAAGCTAATGGCTGCCATGGGAGATGGTAAAGGAGCGAGGAGCTTTTACGAGTGAGTGCACGATGGGAGAAACAAAGGGGGTGGCGCGGAGAGGGACGGGAGATAGCAGATGAGAGCAAAGGGATGGATAAAAGGATAAGCGGTCGGAAAAGGACAGGACGATTTTCTGGGGGGAAGCAGAGAGAAAGGGAGGTGGAGACGAAAGAGGAGGTGGAAACGTGGAGAGGGTGAAGGAGGAAGAAAGGGGGGAGGCGGAGGGAGTAGAATCGTGGTCGAAACACTATCCCGCCCACTTGATAGTAGCCTAGTTGTTATGGCCGATAATGGCCCGAAAGGGGGCGGCTGCGGGACCCGTCCCACCCGCTGTACCCCACCTTGGGAGTTAGGAATGCGAGGAGTATGGTGGGGATCGGTAGGCCGAGAAGCGGAGAGAGAGAGGGAGAGTTTCCCCAGGAGTGGGTGGTTTTTCTTTCACCCCTCCAGCTGAATTTATTTCCTCATCCCAAACTCTCTTAAGAATAAGAGCTGTGAGGGTTGGGTGGAGAGGAGTAAGCTTTAGCCTATGTGGAGTGAGGTGAGTGTCCGGCAAAAGACTAACGTTCGTGGGAGGGACAGAAGGAGGAAGAGGTGGACCTATGGGTTGTGGGGGGGGGGAGAGAGCCGTTATGGCTTGGGAGTGGTGGTGAGGGGGCAGGCATTAAGTCATGCAAGGCCGTAAGGTTACGTGGAGTTTCCTCGTGAGGCCTCTCTGCTCTCCCACTACTTCCCCGACTCCGCCGCACTGCTCCCTTCCCCCCGGCAAGAGGGCCAGGCGTCGCCGGTCAGCCGCCCATCCCCCCGGCCTCTCTCCCACCCCCCCCCCCACAACAGTCCGCCCTCTCCGGAGTTAAACTGTCACCGTTTTCCCATTGGTGGGCCCTTTCAACCTAACGCCCAATTACGGAAGCACGCTTTATCACATGCGAAAGGGGGAGAAACCCTTCCTTCTCTTCTCCTATCTGAATATTCTTCCGACTTCTCCGAACTCCCCACACCACATGAACTTCCTCAGTCCCACCCCCCCACCCCCAAACCGCTAACTCCTTAGCCATATCTTTTTCTTTATCTCCTTCTCTTTCTCGCCCTTCGTCCCATTCCCGTAACGAAATCGATTTTTTTATTTTTATTTTCCATTTCTTGTTTTAGCACTTTTCTTCCTGAAAGGATATGAGAGGCCGAGGGATATCCGTTTTCTCTTGGTGTACCTACTTCGCATGGAACTGAAAATAAAACCTCCCAAGTTTATTGCTTCTCGCGTTTCGGGAAATAGATTTTTAGGGAAAACGATTATGCTTAACTCCTACGGGGATCTATATCTTTATTTCTTCATGCTTATCTCCCATCATTTCGTGGAAGAATGGTTTATTTCTTTTAATAATCTCCTACGTTTTCTCAAACGGAGCTTAGTGGAAATATGCTCCGTTACAATTAGTGTCTAGACCCAATGGTTAACCGCTAATAAATACTAAAAATTCACTTTCACTCATCGATATACCCAGGAAGGTAAATGAAATGAAAAGTTGTTCTTTGGGACTTTGTATTTGAGAAATAATGGTTACGTATCACAAACTTCATTGCATTATATGTGATCAGTATATGTATATATTATTCTCGGCTGAGACTGTGGTGGTATCATCGCGTCAAATTTTGTTTTGCCCTTTTACGATGACAAGACTTCCATTAATGTTCCTAGGATTGAAAAAACATAGCTTGCATACATTGCCATAGCTTCACTAGTCGGGCGTACATAGAGGTACATGGCGGTGGTTGATGAAATTTAACTCTTGATAAATTTTTCTATTTCACATTTTATGAAAACTATGTTAGAAATAAAACATAAAATAAATAATAAATACATGCGCTTCGCGAAATTTATTAAAATGAAAAACGATAAATACTGTGGAAATCAGTAACAGTTTTCAAATAATATTCTTTTCTAATTTTCTGACATTACAACTAACTTCTTAATTTACACAATATCTCTAACTAATTTTTACGATTGTAGGGGTAGATTCTGAGTTCTAAAAAACAGGTGACACAGAAATGATGCAAAGATGCCACAAGAAGATGCATATATCCTTGCTAACTCAGAATTTAATACCCAATGTCAATGTCATTTCGAAATACTACGCATTACTCTTAGTACCATTAAAATAATACTGTTATCAATAACACAATTGTACATCAATGAGATCCAATAGGTATTTGTACTCCTGAACGTTTTGGACTTTATTTTGTATTTACTTGCTCTAGCGACATAACAACGCACGATTTTTCAATTACAAAAGGTAAATTAGACTAAAGTATTAGAATTAGGAGAGTTTATTTTAAACTAATTTTACATATCACAGCTTTTTAAAGATCATTTGGGTCGTCTAAGTATAACCGCAGATCAGACATCGCAGATCAGACATTTGAGGGGCAATGATTGAAAATAATCTTGTCCTCTAAACTCAAAGAAAAATAAATGCGATTGAATGTTGTGAAAATCTCGGTGTCGGAACATAAAATTAGGTATGTTTCCGCCGCAGGAGGAATCATAGGAAGGTAAATCGATGGTGGGAAGCCTTGAATGAGGGAAACAGGAAAGATTAGATCGTGGGTGCCATTTGGACGGGCGCTGAGAGCAAGGCAATTGAATGCAAATCACACTAATGGTGTCGCCCACTTTGAGGTCAACCGTGACAACACTGAGTGCCAAGTCGTCGCCTGAAAGAGAAGATGATGCGCATGCCAAGTGATGATCGCTTGATTCAGAGCAAATCGAGGACGGTCCAGAGAAAGGCGATGGAAAGTCGGAGGACGTGAGGATAGTATATATAGATAGAAGATAGCAAGTGCGAATCTGCGAGATTATCATGTGAATGGAAAACAATGCGATGAGTTTGGGTAAAATTTTCATATTCTGTTCTGTGTAGATTCTAATTCTCCAAAAATGCAGGTTTGCGAGATATATATTACTATAATAAAGATAGTATGACGTCTAAATAAAAACCAACTGCTTTACTTTCTCAATGATGACAAAATCTTCCTTCTGTGTAAAAGGTGAAGAAGAACTGAACGTCAAAATGAGATGCAGAATTTGAAATCTTTAAAGTGGAAAGATTATCAACATATGATATGAGCCTCTAAGAGCAAAAGTTGGGTATGCCAGTTTTCCTCCATATTTTAGTCAGCTGCGCATAAAATTATCTTCTGGCTATATGCTGTTGTCTGAAGAAGTTATATCTTCATTATTTTTCCACAAGAAAACAGAAGTTTCGGTACTTATTTCACTTTGAGCTTATTTCCCAAAAATGGACGTCTAACTGAACACCATTCTTGCTCTCAATATTTAATGAACCCTATAATGAGTAGCCAAGATGGACACAACAACAATATTTCTTTTCCAATAATTTTAGACCAAAAAGTAAATATTGGAAGAAAGCAGAGATTTTCATCATTTGGTCTGCATCAGGAAGTAGGTTTGCTATATTTTTCTTTATTGAAACATCCAAAATTGAAAAAATGATACATTCTTTGAATGTATTTTACTGATTCCTAGCGATCATTCTTGAAATATATATATATACTGAAAACCTCAATTTTCTCCGGACTTGCACTTTCCAAATAAATGTATGGTGCAGGGAAGACAGGCGGCTGCTAACCATCCAATATCCTCCTCGAATACATCACGGGAAAGTAGGTCAGGCCATAAAACGGTCCGGTAGATTGATAATTATTCCGATTACCATTCATTGATGGGTAATTACTCGGTTGACAAGTCATAAGGCGGCATTTGGAGGTGGATCTGACGCGAGAGAGAGAGCTATCACCAGCTTCCTAGGGAACGTAGACACTTTCAACGTTGACGTCCAGTGGTAGTTAGATTCAGAGGAGAGGGCAATGATTGATACGGATGACATGCAGAATAAGAGTGCGCGAGATGAAAAGAAGAGAGAGGTTTCTCAGCGCCGCACCGAGGAGAATGAGATACCGGAGTGGGAAATGAAAAAGGCACAAAGAAGGAAGGGATTCGGAGCGGATCGTGAAGGCGGAAGCACATGATGTGCGGTGAGGGAACGAGAGGTACGCGGTAATGGGAGGCGAGGCAGAACTTGAAAGCAAAATATCCGGCAGAGGGCTGGGGGGGGGGGGAGAAAACTGTTAATTAATCCGCGACGAGCCACCATCGTTCCCTTGTCGAATGGGGCACGTCGTTTCAAGTAGTTAGTGAAATGAATATCCCTCACCGCCTCTCTCCTACCGGGGACCCCATTCCACCGGCCATTCTCCTCCGACCCACGAGAGCACGCCACCGCTTCCTCACTCTGTCGACCCAAACACACGACTCTATTGCTCACTTCTACGACAACCCTTTGAATAGCACTCGTCCAATCGTGTAGTCCATAGATTAAAGAAAAAGATATACATGGTACTTCAAACCGCGAATTGATATCTTTTTTATTATTAACAGAATACCTATCGTGCGAAAGAGAATGAATAAAATGAAATAAATTCAATTTACATGCAAATTATTTCTAAAGATTCAATATAGCCGGGAGCCCATATTAATGGCGTGAATATTCTTGTATGACGAGGTGCAATACGGATCCATTAACTGTTGTTTCTTAAACCTATGATCTTTCTTCCCAGGGTCACTACCGTCACTTCCCTAACAAAATCATATAACACACAAAAAAATTCAAATCCCATCAGTCTCGAGATACTCTACTCGTCCAGGGAAATATGCCTAATCGTGACCAAAATAACTTATTTTACAAAGTAGCTGGCTGCTATCTCGACACATTAGGACTATTTAGTATTGAAGTTGCAAGTAAAGCACTTAGCGGTGCATTAAAGTGGAAACTCAATTAATTGTTTTCCTCTCATAGCAGCACTATGTGTGATTCGTATTCGCTTAAAGTTACCAATGAAGTTACTATTATTTACTGAGTCAATATGCCTCATTAGCAGTGAAGTCTCCGTAAGGAACGGAATGAAATAACAATCAAAGTCTAAATTTTGTCAAGTTAACTTTCCTAACCTTTTTCTTTGGTTAAAATGCCATGCACACTTAAAATCCCAATCACAAATAACTCAAAGAATCGAATTTCACTGTAGTGCCTTAAAGCAACCATTGCTAATTATTTCTGTTGTCTAAGTGATAGCGGAGGCTGGTTGATTCAATTTTCAGTTATTTAAATAGTAAACATATCAAATTAATGTAATCTTTCAACTCACGAACAATTTTGCTGGACCAATGCACAATGCAGAAGTAATAATTTCCTTAAGTTGTCGAATAGAGCCCCTGATACCATAGACCATTTTTTAAAGTAATAACTTCTTCAGACTCTTTTTGCTCCGCGCGATTTTGTACCAATATTTTGTTCGTCCCTGTGTTACTGGTCATCCCCAAAAAACCTTTTGTTTTCCCCAGTACACTCCGTTTCTCCTCTACTCTCTCAGTCATCGTTTCTTTAGCCATCGTCCAAGGACCGGAATGCATTGGCGGCGGGGTTCACGCGTCGGTAGTGCGCGCCTTGACGATAAACTTAATCACAATGTACCAGATGTTTGCGCCGGGTCCGCTGTTTGCAGAGTGCATAGAAATTAGTCCTTCAGGTTGGCGACTTAATGCGCTTTAAATGTAGATGAAACGTATTGGGCAAGATAAGGTGGGGCCGCTGGTCGGTGGCGTCAAGAGTGGCAAAGGACTCCGGGTTAAGGGCAAAGTTAATGCACCATTCCGGGTGGGTTACGGCTTCGCATTAAAATAATTTACTCGTTGAGCGCGAACGTTTGCTTCGGACTTGTATCCCTCGGCAAGGAATGGAGGGAAGGCTCGGCGAAAATGCAAGATAAGTAAATTTTGTCCTTTGAAAGGAAAAGTTTAAGGAGGTGAAAACAACTTCATTTGGAGAAATTTAAAAATAGCAGCCACTATAAAGATATTAAACCTAATGTTACACAAAAAAAGATATCCTGATCATTTATGAAGAGAAACACCTGTACCTCATCGTCGTGAGTGTATGCTTACTCCAAACTTCCTGCCTCAATCTTATATAAAATATTTAAATATGTATACTTTCTAACAAATTTTAAGGAAAATCGACTCCTTAATACTGGGATGATTATCTTTCGTTTTGTGAGATGCCGCCTCGATAAAAACAAGACTAAAACAGGAATGATACGCAACGAAAAAGATCATATCGTACATTTAAATAAAACGCTATCCTTGAACAAGCCCTCCTCATATTTGCCTCTGAGATAAAATCTGAACCCTTGTTAGAGAGAATGGAACATTTATAAATGTTAACCATTCATTGCTAAGGGTTCAATTTTTCGTGGTAACCATAGTTTTTTATTGCTCTTGTTACAACGGAAGGGTTAATAGGGGAATGAAGGATAAGCGGAGAGAAACTCGACGTTGGCATTACCCTGCTCTTTGCAAAAGGTGCCGAGGAAATTGTACGTTGAAATTGCCTCGACAGAATCACGTCCTGCAACCAGAATTGAATCACGGACCTATGGCTTTCCGTAAAATTGAACAGTCCATTGAGCTACCCAGGCTTCTTAATTCCCGGGGCAAATTTGGAGGATACCATTGGAACTAGACCTTTAAAAGCGTGTTTAGGGAACCATGGTTAAATTTCAATCCGTGGGGAGTAAAGTACATAATTTGAATAAGCTGGTGCTTTCTATGCGTAACGCGCTGGTTCTTTACTGGTTTTTTTATCGGATCAGTAGTTAGGATGCCGACGTTTCAAATACATCTATACATACAATACAATACTCCTATATCATCTTCAATAAGGTAGTGGTCAGCCTGCTTGGTACCTGAACTTCTCACTCAGCTGTAGTTAATTGCTCCCCACATGGCACCGATGTAAAGAACAGGATTCACCGATAAATCTGCTTCACCGCTGGGATGTCAATTATAGCCCTTGGAATGGAAATCCAGGGCTATTAACCAGCACGCAAACTCAATCTCAATCACCGCATTTTTCAGCAATGAATAAATGGGTGTTTATTTGGCACAAGGTTACCCCATAAGAGAGGTACAGAACTTACGTGAATAGTTCTGCTTTCGAATAAAAACAAAAAAGCATAGCTGACAACCAAGTCATCAATAAACAAATGAATAGCAGCAACAAATCTATCACCCGCCAAAGTAGTTGGAAGAGTAACAAAGGGATGAATTCCAAAAACAAGCGCTGAATTTGGCGAACTTGGACTATTTTGGAACATTTCTCTCAATTTAAAAAGAAACTAAAAAAATGCACATAATTTCCATTCTCAGTACTTCTCTCTCTAATTCGTCCTACAACTACGCATAACTTAATTTAGCAACAGATATTAAGCTTGAAAGATATTAGAATGACCTTTCCATGTATTTCTAATTGTTGAAGTGAACGACCTGGAGTCCAATTTAAGACTTTTGGTGTGCTATATGTACGATATATCGACATTTTATTATGTGCGAAGTTCCCGCGATGTAATTAAAGTCTATTTATTTAAAAAAAACTGAACATTGCAGAAAAACTTTGCAGTTTTAGGCATCCAGTTTCACATAATGCAACGTATATTTTTATATTTTTGCAATATTGGGGTAGGATCGGAAGGTGTGAAACTATTAAAAAAACAGTGAGCACACAAAATATGGAAGACATCCAAGAAGAACAGTCTAGTAAAAACTAGTAAAAATTCTTATTAGGAAGCTCTTTATTGAGAACCAGTACTTACTAGGGCATGCTTTTGTGTGTCAAGGAAGCTTGGATACAAAAAACAGCAGAACAAAGAGTACTGGATGCATTGGAAACATGGAGTCGTCGAAGAAAGACGAAAATGTAAAGAGCTGATAGAATTCAGAGTGGAATAAGTAAAATTATAGGACTCCCTCCGAGAAACTACACCCTCTCAATGAACAATAATTTACGGAGAACCAACAGGGAAGACATTTCAAAGACATACCAAAGAGGATATGAGTTTAAAAATACGGAGAGGTGAGAATGAAGGGAAGTTATGTTGAATTGAAGGCTTTAGCTGAGAAGGGAATGTAGTAAAAAGCAGGAGCAATCACAAACCTCAGATTTATGAAAGATGCTCATAATTTTACGCACAAAATCATTATTTCAGATTAATAATATTGTTCGATATTGATTGTAGTTACTAGATGAATATTAGTATAATATCAAAAGCTTTAATATTTGAAGTAGGTACACTGATTTTTTGACATGAATTTTACCAAGAGGTACTCCAAATGTTCTTAATTTCGGCAGACTGAACGCCAATTTTGAGCCATAAAATACGAAACAACGGTAATTCTCCTCCATCTTCCCCATTTCCAAACATTTCACCACTCAGAACGCCTTAAGGTGTAAAATCCGTCAGACTTATTTACTCCTTTTACCTGGTTATGACAGGTAATAAAACTATATAAAATTGTCAACTAACGGAAACGAGAGCTCTGGTAAAAGAAAAATAGTAGAGGAGAGGTTGTAGGGTAAGTTTGGAAGGGGAAGAAAGAGAGTAGGAATTATGGGCGTGATGAAGTTGGGCAGGACGCATGCTGAGTTGAAATAAGAAATGTTCTATGCGGTTAGGCACCTTCGCCGCAAAAACTTTAGAGAACTCTTAAAATCTTCATTTAGGACTACCCTTAACCTGCAAACTACCCTAATAAAAATCAAATAACATAATTTCGTATTAATCATGATGTTTTTTTTGTAAAAGAACCAAATGTCTAGGTTTGGAAGTAGTTTTTTGACACCACAGATGCAATCCAATTACGCTTGCTTTAATTTCTCTACTTCCTCACATGCTCCCTTCTCTGTCAAACCATTTCCTACCTCACTCTATCAAGTACAAAATACCAACCATTTTCCTCATAATTGTACACGCTATTGGGAACCTGCCACTTCAAAATGTAGAGCTCTAATACCACCTTTAATGAAAATTTTCATTAGCCGATAGATTGGGGTAAATTACTTTAATAAAAAATAAAATGGTATGATTCAAGCGCTTTAATATACGCTGACAACCGACTGGGGCAACAAAGCAAAAAGTATACCTCGGCGCTTCAGTTGACATTCATAGAGGTGAGTTAGAGGGCAAAAAACCGTGATTTTCGGGCTGGATTCCTTGTCCGGTGGCGGGAGACAAACTTGAGTGTGTCCTGGAGACGGTTGGAGGAGAGAAAGAGCCGGCGAAAGAGATGGAAATAACCGCCCGTGTCACGAATCCAAGGGTCGAGGTCGCGGGGACAACGAGTTCGGACGGGGGTGGGATGGTGTGGGAGGGGGGGAGTGAAAGATGGGGAGGGGGGGTTAAGGTTCCAGACGCCCAGCGTTCGCTCGGACTTCATTTGATATTCCGCTCAGGGGCGGCGGAGTGCGTGGCAGTCGTCTCGACCCTCGGCCCTCTCAGCAGGGGGATGCTCCATGCCGTTGTCTCCATCTCTCTTCTTCGTCCGGCAACACTTTTAAAACTTCCACCACCACCACCACACTTCGTGCGGTAGAAGGATGGATCCACGGCCGCCATATCTTATTCATTGGAGATGTCCGAGTAAAAAAAGTTTACGTTTCTTTTCTCGAGAATACATGCTCTTGTTTTTTTTAATCCTTTGTTTCATAAGCGAATATACAATCGCCAACGCGTTTGAGAAGACGGTCATTTATTGCAGACATCTTCGTCGTAAAATATGACGCTTGAGAGAGCAGAGTACATCATTTTGTTAGAAAAATTCCTACCTCGATTCTCTTCTCTTGATGGGATAAACTTTTTAAAATTTGTTTGCTGAACGATGCGTATGCGTGGAGGTATTGTAGTCTGTTACCAATTATTTTTAAGAAATGCAGAGATTGATTTTGCCCATTTTAAATCCTCAAATAGATACAGAAGAGAAACTGTTTTGTAAATGAATTCGGTAATTCATCATGTATCTATTGTAAAATAACATAGACAACAAATTGAACTATTCTTTACATTTGAAAAACTATATACTGCTTAATTCTGGAAAAATTAATGAGATTAGAATGCTTAGTGAAATTATTTGTCACAAAATAATACAAAAGGTTGTCCATGTCATTTTTGCATCGGTGCATGATAATTAGTGAAATTATAAATATCTCTACTGAATATATTTCTGAATTAAAAGAATGAACACTAATGTTTACGTTTCATATATGTTTCGTTATGTACATCCAATGATAGTAAATCTATAAATTACGGAGTGAAAACCTGTCACGGATACTTATACTTTGTAAATGAAAGCATATAACAATAATATTTTCATCCACTAAAAATTGATTAAAATAAAAAACTCACCAGCAGTTTTTAAGCTGTATGTCGTTTTCTGACAATGAATCACTTAGTCAGACATATTTATTGCAGGCATTCAAAACAAACTTCGTACCAGCACATAGTTTTGAGTAGGTACTATTCATTTTATGATTTATGCACTGTAACTGAACAAGGATTCAGAAATGAAATCCTCAAAACAGTTTAATATTTGTAGACATGTATTGAATGTACTATAAATAATTGGAGGCATATATTTATCGTGAAAGAAAATATACTGAACAGAATTTTAAATGCAACGAAGGTACAAGATAACCCTCGAATATATATTGACGCTCTATATAACAGCTATGGAGTTTGTCACCTACCGCCACAAGTGATAAACGAACCTTACGCGTAATTTCCGGGAAATGTACGAAATAAATGCAGAGAACAGTTAAGGTAAGCTGCACGCAAGACTAAAGTCACAATTCAATTAATTACACATCGGATTAAAGATATTATAATGGGTTTCACTAGCTACGAGGACCAAGAACTGATCATGTTTTAAAACAAGATCAGTTTTTGGTCCTCATGATAGGTAGCGATAAAATCATGATAGGTAGCCATAAAGATTAACATGGAGAACTTCATGCTTTATTGTAGAGAAATGAAAAGATATCTGACGATGTTTGGAACTGGAAAAGGAAAATCTAGCTAAATTTATCATAGTTTACTTGACAGAGAAAATATTGTAAGTAATTTTCAAAACGAGTAATTTGAGGTAATTATCTGATTGTTAATATTAGCTAGAAGGTCTTGGAGGTAGGTTGCTGTGGATGTATCGAATATCTTGGAAATTAGTTAAGTCTCCATGACATGGTAATATGTTAATGCACACCATTTTAAATTGCTCATTTTAATAACGAATAAAATCACGAAGAAAGTAAATTTGATCTATGCCAAATATTGTGTTCCCAAAAAATTATTAAATACAGAACTCACGGCAAAAGGCAATATTCCAAAGAATATTTAACTAGCGATACGTGTTATATTGCACCAAAAATAACAAGCTTTTACTACCAGCCCCGTAATATGTCACCTGCTCGATTATCCACTAAATTCAAGAAAGTGTAATTAAGCTTTTAGTTTAAAAAATAAACACTAACCAGTACAAGGTCAAAACTGTCAAAAAATTTTAAACTTTGAAAAGATCTCAATATTTAGGAAGGATTAAAGGTGAGAGCATCTCATAACATATTGGTGGATAACACAGCTAGATGATACTAAATCTACTACACCATAAGAGTATCATTGACGCTCAACCATCAAGGTGTTGCTGAGAAGCTTATAAATAAATTAATGGCTGAAAATACAATATGAACACATATGTACAAAGAGATTCCTTAGCAAATGAAGTTAACACATTTCCACCAACAATGAAAAGGATACATGTCCCAGAAAAATAAATAACAGGTCTAGTGTAAACAAACTTCGTTGTGGTATTCCTGGCTTTAATTTAAGAAGTAAACCTTTTCATAAATTGACTTTTCTGGGGCGAGGGGAGGAGTGACATGCTCCAAAATTAATGTTACTCGAGGCGCCGGCAATAGGAACAAGAGAGTGTGGCCCAGGGGACACATCTGGCCGTGACTTATCGCATTCTTTGGTCGCCGACGGTGGAGGGAAAGAGAAAGGGCCAAGGGTTTTCGGGTACGGAGTAGGGACCAGGGTAACTGAGGGACAGGAGGAGTGAGAGAAGGTGGGGAAAGAAAAAGGCCTGATGGGGTGAGCGGCTTTATTTTTCAGATACGAACGTGGAGTGTGCCAGGGGGTAGGGAAGGAGCGGGTGCAGATTTCTGTGAGAGGGGTGGGTGAGCAGGAGGGAGCGGTGGACGGAGGGTTAGACTCTTGGACACATTTCTTTTCCGTGCTCAAGTAGAACACGAGCAGGCAGTCAAGGAAAACCGCCTGGGTGACTCTTATCGCGTCCCAAGATATTTTCCTCAACAGGGAAAATGATTGACGGAGAGGATTGAGTACAGCCTCGCCAAACACGAAAGTAGATGCTGGTGTGTAGATAATGGCGAAGTACGGGAGAAATAAATCTGACCGCCACCACGCTACCTTTTCCACCCCTCTCCCTCCCACTCTCTCCTCTTTCCCTCCCCCTTTCATTCTCCTCCGCCCTCTGGCCGCCCAGCGAAAAAAAAACCCTATTTACGTCAATGATTGCTCAAAATTAAGACAAATGCCTCTGCCCTCATTTTTTATTTCTTTTATATAATGGTTTCCCTCAATAATTACACCCGCCGAGGATTAGAGGGAAATCGATACGAGCCAAGGTCGCGATTATCATCTGACCCGTTGTCGGTCTTTCCAGTTGAAACAACGTTGACACGTTTTTGGGACGGAAAACTCTCTTTACGCCATCTTGTCTCGCCCACCAAGGAGTACTTAAAAAAAAGACCGTCCCAGACGTATTATATTCACTTCCGAATGAAATGCACTATTAAGAGGAGCTGATAGCCCCATTACCGAAGCTTAAACCTCAGCCTTTTATTTTCTTACCAGTTTTAAAATAACGGAGGTTTCACAGCTATCCTCTCATCTGTCACAGAGTGACCTTGTCCGACGAATGAAAATCAATACGTTTCAGTTCTTAATACACGATTTGTAGGATGTTGTCCGCGGGTGGTAAATTAAATACAGCAATAGAGAGGGTTAATTTTATCGCGAAGGGAATATCTATGTCTATGCACTGGAACGGGACGCTGGGGAAAAGGTGGAAAAGAGAGAGAAAAGAACACTGGATTCTGTTTTGACCTTGACCCGACTGGAATTATAAGAATTCTCATAAGCCCTGCCACTGAAGATTATCTCTATTTTTATGGGTATATTCGTGCAGAAAATTGGATACAGTAGGTGACTACGATATCTACCTTTAGTACGAAATCTTATAATCAGCTATGATAAGCAAATTGAATATCATCAGTTTTCATCAAACCTTTCCTATATTTGCTTTCAAACTTTCCTATATTTGGTTCTATTTATTTGGATATTTGGACACATTATTGATAAGCTAAGTATGTGAAAATTGAACGAACCAGATTATGGCCGTGTTTTCTAATAGACAGCTTCATTTTCCAATGTTAGTTATTTTCAAATACTTTGGAAAACGCTTCTTCGATTATATATCTTTATAAATCTACATGAAATATTTTAAAAATAAATACAATGTGTGGCTTTCACTCCAGTTCATTCGAGAAAATTAGCGTAAATATTAAAAACAAGACGCGTTTTTTAAGTCAAAATGTAAATATTGAAGAATATGAAACGAATATATCTCATAGTAGATTAGCACAAATACTGAGTATTGATAAAAATATGGTTAAATTGAATTGCAAAAGTGAACAAAGTGACTGAGTAGTAGAAAAGTAGCTGAGGCATCTCGGCAATAAAGAGTGAAATTATTCAATGCACGGAAATCTACATAAAAATATCATTGAAATTAGCCTTATCTCGTAGAAGTTTTGAAGTCTAGGATTCATAGTTGAAATAGAACACATTGTAATCTTCTACCGTTTTTACTGTCTCTCTATTGCGCGACGCATCTCATCAAGAAACCATGCTACAAATTTCAGGGAAAGTATTTTTATTTTTTAATACCGTATTTAATAAGACACTTTCCTTCGTCTTATAAAATAGTGATATTATGAATATAATTAAAATATCTGTGAAACCATTAGTAAAATTTGCCTAATTTCAGTTTAATGTCAGAATTAAAGAATTCTACGGATATTGCTTGCTTTTCTCATTTTTTGGTACTGGTAGCAACTATTTGCCACTACAACTGCCCTAGAGGTGTGTATAAGACTGAATCCCTTTCAAAGCCTTACTTATTAGAATTGTTCAATGTTTTTTATTCCAAAAAGTTTCAAGATTTTTTACAATTGAAAAAAATGAAGTTGAACGCATAATTTAGGATTTAATACATGAATAATTGAGATGCCTTACCAATACCTGCTCTCCCACAACCTGAGAAACGCGTCCCATAAGCTCTTTTAAAGCAATGTATGACCATCTAATACTATTGAAATCTAAAACAAGAAATCTCAATAGGGGTAAAAACGCCACAATTGGAACGACATTTAGATTTTTGCGCAATGAAAATAAATGAAAATTACAATCGTAGCTTTCACACAACTGAACTCTTGCGCGCTATCAATTGTTAACACTAAATATTGAGTTTCCTGACTTAAAACTGAAAATGAACTTTTAGTTTAGGTGGGTCATGCACACAATGTCATTAAATAAAGTTGAGATTGAAGAAAATTAAGATACTTTATATTATTCACTTTCCAAAATGGATAAAATCTTTAATTAAATCACTATGTAAAACTTCATAGACATTTTTAATAACAACTGGTTTCATCCAGCCTGATGATGTTCAAATTGGGATACGATTGGTCGTTATTGAATAACTCGGTGGATTTTAATAACAACCATGCAAAAATGAGTTTACAACTAACGGCGGCTAATAGCTCATCTAAAATCTTCTAATTGGGGGGAGGGTAAAGAGAGTGTGTTTATTACGTCAAGGATCTGTTACTTTGCAGAATTTTCGAAATAGTGACTAGTTTTTATGCTTTAATGATCAAGATGATTCTTCATGCTAGATGAAACCATTCTTTATTAAAAAATCATGTTTCCATGCTTAAAACCGGTAGATTTACTTATTAATAATAAAATTCCTCTAAAGTTTCCTTTGCATAACTTTGATATAGCACAAAATAGAGCCGGACACAGCGAAATTAATTTCCTCTCTTTAATTTCATCCGGCAATTTGGAAAAATTCTACCAAAAACCAGTTAAAAACGGAGATTAGTTAAAAAAAAGTTGAGAACTCTGCTAAAAAACAACTAATTAGCAAACAAAGTGAGTCCAGTCATGGGAGAGTATCAGTTAACGTCCGACCAGCAAAACCCAAAAACTCCAGATCACTCGTCGACATCCCAACTGCCCGGCATTCAAAAATTTCATGCCCCACCACCGGGGGTAGGGGACTGGCACCATTCCCGCACCGTCCACAGTCCTCACCCCGGCGCGCCGACACGTAACACCAGGCCAAGCCGTCTGGCCGGCCTCACTATCTCTCTCTCTCCGAAGGTGGAACCGGAGGCCTCGGAATTGGAGAAGGTAAATTAATCAAGAGGCGGCGGCGGCGGCCGACCCGAGCGACGACAGTCCCCCGCGCTCGCGGGAGATGCCAAAGGGATCGACCGATGAAAGAGCAAACGGCAGGTCGGAAGGGAAGAGGGATACGGGACGAGGTGAGGATTGGGTGGCCGGGAGGTGAGGGTGCGGTCGCCGCAATGCTCTCTCCCGACGCTGGACGTCTGCTCTCGGCCCTTCGTAGATTACGTGTGTGTGTGTGTGTCAGAGAGAGGGGGGACGCGATGCTTTAGCCTGCAACTGCAACGGAGATAGAGATGAAGACGTGAACAAGAGGAGAATGCAGCGAAGTAGCCACTAATGGAAGGACGGAGAGTTAGTCGGGGGAAAAGACGCCCAGTGTGTGGCGGAACTCGAACCGGAGCAATGCGAAAGGTTGAATTTTTACGTGAAAAATGTAAAAGTATGAATTGCAGGGAGAAAATATTAATAGTGAGAAAATTATGAAAGTTCGATTTTAAAAGTCATTGCTCTACATGTTTTCTTTCGCACCTACCCCTGAAATGCGAAGTTAATTTAAAGCGACGTTCATATTTCTGCCTCTAGGAAGCGTCCTCGGATATGGGTTGATTAACCACCTCCTATCAGGATTAATTAGCACCAAAGCTTCGACACCAATGGCCGCCATTGTGATTACAGCATAATTTAAGGTAATAAAAGTTTTAACCCTGGAAAAAAATCAGCATCCTTAGCCGTCGGAACATTGGTGATAATTAACCCTGAGAAACGGTGGGAAAACCAAGACCGCTCCGTTTTACCTTTAAGCCAGAAAATTTTAAGAACTAGTTCATTTTCACTCATAGGATAATTTTATCAAAGCCTTAATTTTCCTCTAATAGGAAAATGGAGATAAACAACAGCATCTTTCAAGATGGTTCATAAAACGAGTATTGCGTTAACTGTATTGAAATTCACTGATCAAACCACAAGGTCATAAATTTAAATTCGAAAATTTGGCATGCAAAGGGATATATAAATAGATTTTCCTGATTTTTGACGTAGACTTAAAAGATAGGTCAAAAAATTATTATAAATTGTATAAGTATGACTAAATCTGTTGTTTTACTAAAAACACAGCAAACCCTCTCTTTGAATGATATATAAAATGCGTTCCTGTGGTTCTCTCACAAGTAATACAAGTTATCACCGAAACAGGACACATGTTTTTTTAAGCAAATGCAAGTCAAAACATCACTCTTCCATGGAATAAGTATTCTCCGAGTTTCAACTCGTGAAAATGACTTGTAAGACCTAAGTCTTTAATAAAAACAACAAGTAGCCCTTAAATATCAACCTGCTTCATCTGTTTCTTCATAGACATTGATCTATGAGCAGTAAAATGTGGTAGTATTTCCGGAGAGAAAATTCTGTACTCATGGTAAAAATAAGAAATGAGAGAGAGAATATAAATGGCTAAAAACACAAAATCCATGAATTTCTTACTTTGCAAAATAAATGGCATGGAAGCATTAGTACCAGAGAGAAAACTATTATTTTGCCTTGCTTCACAATAATATTACCACCTGCCATCTGAATTCCTGTCATACTTAAAATACCTTGGATTTTTATATAAGTTTTAATACATCTGCCATTCTATTCTGTTCATTTTAGGATTCATATACATTTTAAAAGAATTTAAATTTTTAACTGAAAGCGTTTATAACCGTCATATCACTTATTCGTCATACTTAATTAATACTTAAAGTCATACAAACAAGCAAAAAATTATTTGAAACATCGCAATGATATGAAGTTTTTAAAAATTTAGCCGCTGTAAAGCAACATTCTTCGGTTTATCCTTCAGATATGAAACACATCAAGCACCACAATTTCTAGGCAACAATGTGAACTTAAAACTAAAATCAAATTAGCCTTGAATGGAGATGACTTGAAGATGTAACTAGCCAACACACGGCAACACATGTAAATAGCCTTCTGGAAGGAAATTGGTAGAAATTGTGAAGCATCAAAATGGTTAATATTGCATGTTATTTTGGGGAAAGGCACACAAAAAGTCCTCATTCTTTAAGACAAATATTACCTATATTAAATTAGTAAGACAGCTGGCTGCTCTAGTGGAAAGTTCAATGGCACCCAGTGTGGGGTTGGAGATAGGGTTTCTAAATGGGGTATTTGACCTGGAAAGGCGCGATGTTTCCCCGGGCTCAGTGTGTCAAAACGATATCCCCAGGCCATAGTCAGGTGAGAAACTGAAACTATAAACGCTGATATTTCATCAGTTATACAAATATTTCTTAGATAATGTTGAATTGGATTAACTAATTTAAACTGACTCGTATGTTTTATCGAAAAATGATCTCTGTTGAAACTTTGACTTATACAACCCCGGACTCTTAGGCATTTAAAAGCAAGGGGTTTATTATTTTGAAAAATTAATTGCTCCCGTTTTTTCCTGTTTCAGATCGGACCCACATGAAAATATTGCGTGCTTATGTACCTACTTGTATTTTTAACCCCAATGAAAGAGATCGAACTAATGAAAATATAACACATATCATAAGATAACTTAAGATATTGAAAGTCAATACCTTTAAAAAATCACATTTAACGATTTGTTCATTTAACATTTTGTATAAAACACCTTAAACTTTGTAACAGCGGAAAAAAGTTATTTCATTCAAGTTCTTTTGGTTGAAAACCACAGTCTCAAGGCCGAGGGGGTATCACTGTTAGTAACCTTAGATGGAGGTGTACAGGCACCCAGTGTGGGTCAGAAGGTGGACAGACGCCGGAAGTGGGGTAGGCACGGTCAGGTGAGAGGAAAGGAAGAGAAAAATGGGTAGAGAAACAGTAGACAGTCGCTCTTCTGAGCTGGAAAACAGTTCATTTACGGTGCAGGATGTCGCCGTGTGCTCTCCCGTCCAATTCTCTTCTCCCGAGTTGCAAGTCCGTGCTAAAGTTGCGTGGGAGCGAAGGCGAAACAAAACAGGCGAGTCGTCGTGAAAAGCCAGGTGAGAAAGGGATCGCCCCTGAGCATTGGAAATGGACAATTCCGCAATGGGCAAACGAATTATTTAAACTTAAGACCAAGAGCTCGTTTTCATTATCTATTCCGACAGTTAAATGAGGAGATGAAATAAATGTAAGAAAATGCAATATAAAAACTGTAAGGAAAATGGAAGCTTTTTAAATGAATTACAAAATATGCGAACAATAAGGCAAAAGTTTTGACGGGAAAATATTGTGGAAAAACGTACAATTGGGCATATTTATTAAAAACTGCATTGTGAGAAAATAATTAATAAGTTTTTCTAGTAAATAATTATATTATTACATTATTTTCATAAGAAATAATCAATCACACTTTTCTCATATTTCCTTTTAATTCTCATATTTATTTCGTGTGAGAACCTAAGTGCACTTTGATGTGCATTTTATAGCTCCCCATACCTATTAACAGAAAAAATTTCAATCGGTACTTCAAAGTATTGAATAATATTACATGACCATTTTTTCAAATCGCAGATTGTGCCTGGCTAAAAAGTATCAGGGCCTAAAAATTTCAAAATTATTTCAAGTTTAAACTTAAATCAGCCTACACAAAGGGGGAAATCAATATTCGCCCATTCACATAGACGTCAATTCATATTTGATTGAAAACAATTTATACCATTCTCAACAATAAAGTGAATATTTATTTCGGATCAATGTCACAAATTTGGTCATCCTTTGATCGTGTGGCAGTGAATACTGGAGGCGGCTTAAAGAAAGAACGTGTGAGAGAGAACAGCTGGAAAACAATAAAAAAGAGTAACATTTATTGAACTAGCTAATTCCACAACATTTGGAAGAGAAATAGAAACACGTAGATCTAAATCTAAGAAATCCGAAAACGCTTTCTAGGATAGAGTTAATACATGATTAAAAAAATTATTGTTCTGATCACCTACGATGCAAACTTTGCATACATGCAACAATGGTGGACAGCGAAAAATAACTCATCTCTTTCATTTTCCACCCGGATGAGAACATTTACTCTCGTTGTGAGGCATCTTCTACAAAAATATCAAATTGAGAAAGCAACGGTATCAACACACACGGAACAGTTTTTCAATTACAAAAATAGCTAAAATATTAAATTAATTAATGCCTTATCCGAAGAAACAATGGTGACACCGGTGGAAACCCAGTAATGAAGGTATACCACGCTCTCCAGAGATCCATACAAACGAAGTAGGTCAGGAGGACTATTGTCTTGAAGTGGTCATTGAAAATTTGAAGCTTCGTAATGACTTTCACGTGGAGGATGGGTTATTCTAAGATTGTTTGATGACACAAGGCCGTGTTTTGTCCGAGAGCAATAATTGATTGAGGATAAAGTTAAGGTAAAGGTCCTAGTTAACCATTTTGTGACATGAGTTTACGTTTTATTGGTAAAGATGATAAAGTTGGGTAACTTTATTTTTCATATTTTAGCGAACCAATTTCTTAAATTCAATGAGTGATTATCGACTCATAATCACTTTTTTTGCAATAACACTGACTCTTGAAGGTGGGTAAGAACATCAAAAATACCGAATAGTATTCTGTTGTTACGATAGCGTATTTATGGATTATGTCTCACACTTTTTAATGAAAACAATTGATTTATGACTAATAAATTTGAAAAAAGTTAAAAAACTTTTCATATTACTATCACGTATCCATTGCAACAAAATTATTACAACTATAGCTACGAATGTGAAACGTCTTTTTGCATATAATGCTCAAATTATGATGAACATCACGGTGATGATTATCTATTATTGTAAAAATCACGGCGATATATACATATAAATGGCCAGTAATAATTATGTAATTAATTTATTTAGGTAATTAGGAAATTTTAAATGGATTTTTAAGTACTGAATATAATAAATAGGAAAGGATTATCCATAAAAATAGCTTATATCATGGATTGTGACGCAGACTACCACACAACAGCAACTCTCATACAAGAAAAGAGCAGCATTAATAGTTACGTTGGTATGAAGGGCTACACCAAGTCATCCATTAGGTTGTCACTGAAACGTACTGTTTCCCAATAAAACTAGCCAAAACAAAAAAAAATGTCAGGAAAAAAACTCGAACAGAAGTTTCGCCGAGTGAAGGATAACACATGCATACGTCAAACGTAAATTGAGGTGAAATTGGAAGCGTGCATCGGTCGCGTTGAATCCCGTGCAGGGTCATTTCTTTCGCACGATTGGACGACGAAGAAACGAGAAATCTATTGCCATTTGAGGGCCGGATGAGTAAGTAAGGGGCGGATGCACGTAGATCAGAGCGCCGAAGTGACGCTCACGAGTTTGTTCAATCCGAGGCAATTTACGGCGTCACTATATCCGGCCAAATGCCCATTTGGTGCGCAAACGGAGTGGGCCATCAATAGCATTCCTAGTAGGACGTCCGTGAGACAAAGCCCCATCTATCCCTCTCTCTCTCTGTCTCTCACACATATACATGAACACAACCCACACGAACACATCTTCGCTCCCTCACTCTCTCACCCCCTCTCCCCACCCTTGAGAACAGAGGAGGAGGAGGAATTCAGCTGATTCCCTGCAACTGTTTATAGCCAACCTTAGTGGGGATGTGCGCGTAAGTATAACGCGTCGGAGGCGCATCTCCTCGCTACCCAGTCATATCCAATGAGATGATGGATTAAATCATTCCCCACAGAATCGCTCCTCGATGCGAGAGCCCGCAAATGGCATCCTAGGGATTTAGATCATTCAAATCTCCCGATTTATTTACACTATTCCTCGGTAACATTGACAGCGTCCTTGAAAATGCGCATCCACAAATGCCAAATACGCACAATGGAGGAGGATGCTGAAGATAAAATAGACGAATAAAATAAGAAATGATGAAATGTACATAAGATTAGATGAGGAAAGGACTACCATATATAAAGGAACACCATATAGAAAGGAACACCATTTAGAAAGAAACGCCATATAGAAAAGAAGAACCAAATGGATTGGACACACTCTAAGACAATAGGCTAGTGAAGAGCATAATTAAACCCAAAGCAGAGGGAAAATTCCCCAAAGGAAGACCCAGGAATAGTTCGTGTACCAAATAAAGAAGACAGAAAGAAGACAGTACATAAGGAAAGATACCAGGAGGTAAGGGAATAAGTATTAGATAGGGCTGCAGTCAACCAATCTTAGGATTGAACGACCAATGAATGTATGATGCACAGTCAAAAAAATGTTAACTTTCTGCAATAGTCCTTTAAAGCTGACTTTGCTTCCACGATGTTCTCCATGGTGCCCTCTTTATAAATACCTTATGTACTTCAATTTACCTCATAAATTGCTTCATATACATTCTCCTGTTCTTTTAATTCCTAATATTCCTCCTCTTTGGAGATCTTCCACTACATCCGCTCATGAATTTCTCGATCTATCCATTCCTCTCACATGGTTCACACCACCACCATTCTGTTTCTTGATTTCGCTATCATCTATTCTCCCAACAGAGCCAAACCAATAAAGCACATTCGGAAGCATGTCCACTCCTGGAGCATCGAGCCCATATTCTTCTACGACTTACTCATTCCTTACTCAATCCATCCCTATTTTGCCACAAACAATTCTCAGCTACTCCATTCACAATGAAATTACCCTCTTTTATGCTAATTTTGACTCACCGTGGTTTTTCTTACACATTAATAATCTCAGGAAAACTCGTTCGCACACTGAAAGTTTTTTCTCTATACAAACAGCCATGCCTTGATGCACTCCTTAACTAACCTACGTCATTCATTCCGACATTCACCCGCCTTTTTCTTTATTTCTCATCCAATTTTCACAGATATTCGGATATGACACATTAAATCGTCAACATTTTTCAGTCACATCATACTCGCCTCATTGTGACACTATTCTTCTCAGCTCCTCAATCAAAAATAGCTACTTTGGCCTCATAAACGTTCTTATCAATTAGCTTTGTAGCTAGTATGTATAGATAATTAGCTGATGTACTCCCTAATGCTTCTTGAACTCTATGCAACTCTTTGCAACTCTTTCTCATTACATTTACGTCACAAAATATAGAGTAGGGTTCGTCGGGTAAAACTTATTCCCGGTTCCACACCCTCGAAGTAATTTGCAGAATGTAATAAATATTTAAAATGCAGATGGCATTATGGCATATGACTAGGTATAATATTTCAAGTGACTACAGACAACTGGATAAAATAGAGACATTTTCGATAGTTTAGTCCGTAGGGGAAGGATTATTTGGAAAATAGCAGAAAAGTCGACAGGAACCCGGTGTCGGCTTTCATTTACTCTCAATGGAAGGCGCCGAAGGTGAGGGTTCTCATATTTAACGACCAATGAGATTTACGAAGTACTTCACTTGATAAATTCTAAACAGCATACTCAAATCTGGATTTCACTGAAAAATCTCAATATCCGGGTCATCATAAAGGGAGGCCACCCATCCTTATTATGAATTGGCAGGGATGATGGTTTTCTCATGGGTGATAGACGTGAACTAAATGTTATGTTGCCGATTTGATTGGTGCTGCGACATTGCAGTCCTACAGTAATCGCTAAGTTCTTTGAGGTTGTTTCCCCGGAAAAGGAATGGCATGCTGAGAATGAATTACTTAAGTATACATATTAAATACAAAAATATAATCTATGTATATACGCATGCGTTCTTTGCGTAGAGTCAAGAAATTACAACGAATTCCTAGCTAGAACAAAATTCGAGAATTTCTGTTCTAATAACGTAGGAGAGTATAACAAATTACATCCTGTAACACGTGCCGCGATTTCAAATTTTCATGGGTGACTAAGTAGGCACCTTTGAGTTCTCTCACCAAATCTCACACGAGTCCGCATTATGATTCGAAAGCATTTTATCTCCAAATGCAGCTCCAGATAATTTATCCATACCTCTGGATAGCATACCTGCGCTTCGACAATTCCAAGATCCTTTCACCGCGCTGCATAACTCGGAATTGGCATTCCACCACGGAAAATACCTTAAGAGCACTAGCCGACCGTGAGCCTGGAGCTACCCCACACTCCAGAGTCGCCACATCTCTTCCTCACCCACTTTGCCTCTCCAATTCCACCATTCGCAAACAGCACTAATTTTGGAATGGAACAATGATGCCATATTATTACGGATATAATGCATCGAGGGTATTACAAGTAAAATATAAAAAGGATTACCTAATTCCCCTTTGTGACTTATGCATCGATAGATGAAGCAGAATGCTCCTCTGCTAGGAAGAAATGAATGTTTTGAGTTTTGCACTCACACTAGCCTGACGCGCTCCACCTTAATACTTCATGAGCCATATAAAATAAAAATATGGCAGTATCACAGGCTATCAATGCACCATATCTTTGCCATTCAATATCATTAATATTATCATTATTAGGGTAATTGATTTGTTTAGTTTAAATGAGTGGGAGTAAAAATCCTCAAGATTTTTACGGGCTCTACGCGCACAATTTCTTTCATCATCATAGCATAAGTCCTCTCCCTCTTTTTCCGTATATAACACATATCCTCTCATATAATCTTCACTTTCCCACCTCACAAACAATATACCATCTGCCAATGTCTATTCTGAGCAATAATAATCTCAAAAGTGATAAAAATTTTCTCATTATTCTACGTTAGCGTTTTTCGATTGATCCAGAAGTTTCATGTTACAAGGAGCAAATAATTCATTCTACCTGCTCTTTCGACTTCTGCTACTCAAAGTATTTCTTCAAAGCCAATTTATAACCTATCCTCAATGATTAAATTATTTCCAATGGTAATAGTATTCACTTACATGAATAAAAAATCTTAATTGGTACTTACGAAACGTATGTATAATTGATTTCCGAGCCCAATTTTAGCTTCCGTTACAAAAGGCCTAGAAAGATATAGACTTAGTACCACTCAAATTCAAATTATATAAAAATTCTTTAAATGCAAACAATCACATTCAAAAATACAAAAAACTGACTTTCTAAATGATTTGTAATATTTTTGCAATTTATTGTAAATTTCTTATTACTATAGCTTTTCTCCGCTTTTTATGTCACCATCAATTTTTTACGGGTTTTACTTGCACTTGTTAAACCCCAATTCAATTAAGATGCAAATAAAACATTCTCTACGGTTTTTAAGCATCACGACCGCTGAGTAGAGTTACAGTAAAGTTATTTACATTGAAAATCAAACGATCATCATGTGAAAACTAGAAAAATAGTAATCCCATCTCGCCTGACACCTAGTCATAAGAAAAGTTAATTTACTCAGGAGGGGCTACATAATTTACACGTATGAGGTTTGACAATAACTTTTACATCGAATTTTCCAAATGTACCTTATAATTGTGATCTTTATACTTCACTTATTAAGGCCCGGTTTTGACATTCTCTGATTAAATATTACCCCGTATAAAACCCGAAGTTCATAAAAATTCCCATTGGTAACGCTGTTGTAAACTACCCCATAGACTTATGGAAGTTACCCAAAACAGTTCCTAATCAGCAGGTTAACGGAGACGCTACATCATCTTGCCGTTAATGTTAAATCAACATCATCAAACCGGAAATAGCAGTCGATAAAACCTATGGCATAGACACTAGCTTTCAGTGTCACAATTTGAACTCCATTCCCAAATTAATTTTCCGAATTATTAAACAATATTTCATTCCTGCAAACCATTACACACAATCAAATTACAATTTCCTCCCTGGTAATCGTCCCTTTCACGGCAACAATTTTATGCGACGCAAATTCATCATCTTATTCCCCGTAATACTATAACGAGAAAGGTATGGAGTGTTTTATAACTGGCTCCAAATTCCTCAGCGGTACATGAACAGAGAAGTATGATACGGAATGAATAACCTTCTGGGTAGGAGGTACAAAAAAACACTCAATGGTGGGAGAGAGAGGGGAAGTATGAGGAAGTTGCTTAAGAGAGCGAAGGACTTCGAGGGCTACGAGGAGAAGAGGTAGGAGGCGGCATGATGGCAGTGGGAGGGTGGCTAATTGTCTTAATTGGCCGCGTCACGCGAATGCTTGATACCCATCCATCCTTGCCGCCACGTTGGCGTTAATATGCAGAGAAGAGAATATGAAGGAATAGACTCGCGTGTGGGAGACGAGGCGAGAGGCAGGAGAAAGATCGGATGGAGGTAGCAGTACGGAGACCTTTGAGGTCCTAGAAGTCTGGAAAGGGGAGTAAGAAGGACACCTCCACCATTGTAAATTCATTCCATGTAGAAGTTGGTGGAGCCTTTAGCAATGATATGCCAAGAAAAGAAGACGGAACCCAAAAGAAACATGCTCGGGAAGGTAGGCAACGACCACTTTGCAAGGAGCTTATTTCGGCTCTTAAATCAGTACTGAAACCATGATCATTAAAATTGTATCGCGTAGATAATGGAAAGGCATGCTTTGTGTGGTTGAAGATTAAATCTACTTTTTGGCCCGGAAAATAGCTTACTGATTCAAAGAAGGAAATTGTAAAATGTTGTTGTGGAGCAGATACAAGTACTTAGCAACTTACTTACTAACTCTACCTACATCGGTATAATAAAAATAATTATTGTCATTGATGCTAATAGACTTTGACTTTGATTCTCCGCTAAAACCAAATCCTACCTGATTATTACCGTGCGGCATAATACATGAGCAACATCTCCAAGCAACTTAAGTTCTATGCCGCAACATTTCCTTCACCTTGGAATACAAAGTTAACGCTTAAAAGCTTTGATGATCTTGAACGCCAAACTGCAAATAACTAGTAAAATTGCTCCTGGAAGTGGAAATCATTCCAGATAGGTCCAAGGGTGAAAGATGGGCAACTGATTGTCCTAATGCACCTATTTTTTAGTGACGTGGCTTTAAACAGGCGTATTTTGGCCGTTGGACAACTTCTGGGTGAGGGAGGCCACCCTTAAAACACTATTGAGGAAGGTGATGGGAGACCCATTCCATTATCATCCTTATGACAGGTATCGGTCAAATTATAGCAATGAATCCTGGGAAATTCAGTTAAATTCAATAATGCTTCATTTGCCAGTTCTCAATCTATTACGATTCAAAGTGACAATGGAGAGCAGCAGGGTAATTGAATCAAACATAAAAACTAGAAATCTTATAAAAATTACATGAAAACCTGACTTCTGCTTGAGGTTTGATGCTTCTGTAGGGTTTGAACTCAAGGAAAAGCCAAAACGTGGCTGGATTTTCGATTTGTGAAGCCATGGTCCGGCAGTTTCCCAATGAGCGGAGGAAAACCCGCAAAACACCCACCAAGCCGCGATCCTGACAATCTTGGGACTCAGATGACTGGAATGGGTAGAGAAACATGATTGGTAAGATAACAATTGTAACCATTAGTGGCCTGGTCTGGTGCTTTTGAGTCAATACTAAAAGGAAATAACACTCACTGAATAACTGTAAGATAAAGGATTGATACATTCATGTAAGTACAGATGGAGAGTCCATTTAGATATTAAGGCTAAGCCTATAACAGATATTGAAGAATTTCACATGAAATTGTTGATTTCCATTCAATTTAGAAGCACATGCGAATAGTGTAACAATAATATAACATAACATATGCGAATAGTGTAATAATAATATAACAGCAACTTGAAGAGTATCTTTGTACAATCCTAGGTAATTATCACCACGCCATGAGACTTGGATATTCTTAGAGGTATCACGCGTTTATGGCTCTTGATATAATTGAGAAGTGAGTATAAGAACGTCGCAAAACTAGATTGACAAATAATATTGCAGCAAGAACATACTCAAAAACATGCCATTGATCAGTGGGAATATTCTGATGTACTTGAGACAATAGCAAAAGATGTATCAATAATTTTTTGTATCAACATTGATACAACCTGCCGAATGATTACTATCCATCATAACCGGGGAAGTGGCAGTAATTGACGAGTTTAAAAGAAGGACAGAAACTAAATTTAAAAAATAGCAAAAGAATAAAAAATAAATAATCAGGTTATAAGGGATAAATTAATGGCTAAAATTACCTTGTCCAGAATACGGTTCCTTCGGGAAAAATGATGATGAATTGGGTTAGAGGATAAGGATGAACTTGATAGGCGAAATGAATTCAGGCAGATATCGAGCTGATTTGAGGAGAAAAATAATATGTAAGGAAGGAGTTTGAAGATAAAAAGCTGAGAATGAGAAATCTCGTTAAAGCTACTCTGATTATCAAAACGCTTTTAATAATAAAATACGGAAACACAATTGCATGCTGGCGTTTAAACTTTTCAATTCCGCCATACTGACAAAATGGAAGAAGCCAGACAAATGTTAGTACCATGTCCATCAGCTCGTTTGAGATACAGATGTTAAAAAATCCCTCTCACCTCAGTAGGACGGCGTACTAAATTATCATTAAGTCAAATATTGCATCAATAACATACTCAAAAACACGTCACTAATCAGCGGGAACATTCTGATGGTCTCGAGACGATAGAAAAATATGAAGCAATAATTTTTTTGCATTAACATTAATGCGAATAAGGAGGAACTTGATAGACGATAAGAATTCAGGCAGAAATCGAAAACACTATTGATAATAAAATACGAAAACGCAATCTCATGCTGGCATTTAAACTTTTAAATCCTGACAGATTGATTGAATGGCAGAAGCCAGACAAATGGTAGTTCCACTAGCATCAGATCCTATGTGACACGACTTTTTAAAAAGGCCTCTTAACTCAGTAGGACGGCGTACTACATTATCATTAAGTCAGAAAAAGATGAGCAGAATGAATGTATCTAAAGGTACCCTAACCGTTAGAATGTTAGGGGCCATTCAAGTATTACGTTTTTGGGGGTGGGGGTGTTGGGATCATCTTACTGTTTTATGATTAGGGTCTTGAACCAATTTACTTTAGATATTTGTTCGTCTTGAAAAATTGTATAATTTCCAAATATCCTATGTTTTTTTCCAAATATCTTGTGAATGATAACAACTTCATCACCTGTGGTACTGTTTCTCTCTTAATGTTAATGAATATGGTACTACAACACTGCATAATTATACGTAATCTAGTGCTCAAAGCTGGCTTCTATGGAAAGATAAAACTGCAGAAAGCGGTCATTTAACGTAGAGTAGATAGAATATCTAACGACTTACGTCAGACTGAGAGGGAGGGGGGGTTTGGGAAAATCTTATATTGTCTCACATTGGGGGAGGGGGGAATGTCAGAAATGGCATAAATCGTCTTAGGTAATACTTGAACGGCCCCGTATTAATTATAGCTCATGAAGACACGATTATATGCTGGCGGTAAAGCATTCCTTGAATCAGGTAACTGCCGCTTATATCGTCTCATAGGGTGGAACGCATGTGTGGATTCTGATGAAGTAAGCCTCGCGTGGAAAGACCTTTAGCGGGAGATCACGAGAAGGAGACGTCTGGGACGCCGCGATACTTAAACTCCCTTCTCGCTCATTCCAAGCAACCATCCCTCTTCTTCCCCGCTATTACCTCGCCCGACTCCCACAGCGGGAGGCCTCTCCCTGTTGCCGTCTCTTCCTCTTTTCCCGTAGGAACCTCTCTTTACTCCCACACTCTCCCCTTTCCCTTCTCCACCCCGCCCCGATAATGCTTCTTTCGCACGCAATTTGCTCCTTTCCGAACCGATCCTCCCATCTCGCCCTTCTTTCTCCCACCAAAAGGACTTCACCTCCTCCCCCCACGCCCCCTCCCACAATCAAAAACCCCAATTGATATTCACTCACATCAGCCCCCACCCCCACCAAAGAAAGCGGCCTCACTACTACTCTCCCCGGAGCCAAAATTCCCAAAGGGTTCATGCGCCGTCAAATTCCTTCGCCCCCTCCACGGAAGCCAATCTTTACACGGAGGATCCTTCGTCTTCCCTCCCACCGCTGTCAGTCGGGAAAGAGGTGGCGCCAGTGTGTTGGGAAGCAGAGTGAGGAATGAAATCCGCTCCTTCCGAGTCGTCAGCCTGAAGAAGATTAAGAGATGAGAGGACGCTCGAGGAGGGAAATGGATTGGGAATTCGGCGTTCGGAAGGAGTTTTCGGAGAGATGATGCGGGTGGGAGAGGGGGGAGGTTTTGATTAAAAACCCGACCCATTGTCGAAAGTCCATTAGAATATGAAGGAATGGGAGGCCGAGAAATCTGCGTCGGAATTAAGGAACTCCTGCTCTGCAGCACGAAAAGGAGCTGTGGAACAAGGCAAGTCTAATTGCCTCCCGCTTCTACTTTTGTCCACCGACACGAGTGCTGGGAACTTTAGAGCGGCCGGACGGGCTGTTAAGCCACTACAGCCCATTTCCAAGGGAAATTGTGCAAAGACCGAGTAGACCATAAGTTCTGCTTACAATTCCTCTTCCTTTGAGCGGGTATCAAGGACAAATTGCGACAAAACGTTTGAAAATTAAATTTTACAAGTAACAAAATATTCCTTTTGTTAATTGTTCACCTAATAATTGATGTAGTGGTGGCAAAATATCAACGGGACGTTGAGTTTGCATAAATAAGAGCAATACTATAATGTCATTTGATTGAGTCTCTATCACCATAGAATAAACTAAACTTTCAACTCTTTGCCAAACAATAATTGGCGCTTTGGTAAAGGCTTATAATTATCATGCCAATCGTTCTAAGTAGTTACTTCGCCCTCAAATATCAGGAAAGTTAACATAAGATTTTTCAGGGTGAAAAAACGCAAACCAGTTATTATCCCATGAAATTAAAATAATAAGAATATAAACTCCAAAATGTTTACATAGAAATTTTATTCTAAATTAAGCACACTAAGCACTAAAGAAATGATAGATCTTCTGCTTTAGAATTCGTCACATAAATTAGTAAGGGTACATCTGACCTTTTCAATATTTCTAATTGAAAATTAACCTATTATCGTATCATGGAATTGTGCAACAGTTCTATCAATTCACCTGCGAACGATTCACTATTTATGCTCAGTAGGCGAGGAGAGACGGATGATCACAACCGGAATCTCTCCTCAACTCCCCACCTCTCCCAGATTGGAGAGAATATCAGCAACGGGTTACAATTTGTAAAAAACAATGCATGGCCATTTAATGGGTGGGTAACCAGGCCGCTCACATTGAGAGACAAGGAGAAGAATAGAAGGAAGTAGCTTCTGCCAACCATTTCTCTATAACTACTGCTCCCAGTTGGCTGAAGATGTGAAAAAAATGTGATTATAATAGTATTTATGAGAACTGTAATAAATGAGTGGGTGGCCGGTATTAATAGTAAGGAGCTATATAAAAGACTCCCGTTTGGAGGGAAATCAGATGGGAGAAACATTTAGATCTCAGACCTTTTTCCAAGGTAGCTCACGTCATTGAGAATTATAGTAGTTGCGAAGATACTTTAAAGGAATCCTAGCCTCTGGTTTGATTCCAAAATGAGAGCAATTGCTGTGTACTGGTTTATCCTTATATCAGATAGTACGTTAATTGAGGACTACGAGACACATTTTCGCTCCTGAGCAGAGAAATTATGATGCCAAGTTTCTTCTCATCATTCCTTAAATCCTAAAATTATCTTTTTCCTAACTAAGCTACTCATTTCTTCTTTGTGTCTATTAGCAACTGACGCTATCGTTTACGTATCTATGTCACTTGTCAACTTGCTTAAAGCTTACGGAGGACAGGTATTAATTATCAGGAAGAAAACTAAAAAAAATTATTCTAACTTATTAGTATGATTGTATTTCATCCACACTTTTATGTGTTTATAACAAAAACCAAAGATGGGTTGGAGCCTTAATTTTAATAGCTACCAATTGCATTTTTCGGAGAATATGTTTCTTGTAAAAAATCATTCGTGAAAACTGAACGTATAAGATAGAAAAATTATATTTTTTATTTGCTTCTCGCCTTTATAACCAGGTTATTTCAAGTTCTGTCTCCAAATTATTGGGAGGAAAGGAAGAGTTTTGCAGCACACAAAATATAGAGATCACGTTTTTCTATGATTAGCTAGAGTATGAATTGAGCTACTCAGATATTAAAAGAAGTCATGTTAAGGTACCCTAAACACAGGAAAATGGTCATATTGAGTGCCTCGCTTCCTCTTTTGAGAATAATTCTGAAAATTATAAGCCTGGAGAACTATGTTATCATTATTTACAGTTTTTTCCGGTATTTATTTCAATAAAATTTCGTTTTCTTCAAAATTTTCACATACGGTGCTCTAACAAAAAAAACTCCGTTTAAAATTTTTGTCCAAAATGTCAATTTTTGGACATCGACCTAAGTTATATTATTTTTATAAGTTCATCTTGAATCAGCAATACAGGCAAATCGTCTTATTATATTCTTAAGAATTTACGTTTCCATTCAAAATTATGAATATCTTGGCTCTGGAGGAATAGTCAACCATAATTTTATTTTGATAAAATTCCGTTTACTTCAAAATATTAATTTTTTATGGTACTATGACCCGTTAGATAAAACTAATTCTCAAACATATCGACCGTAGAACACTGGTTTTGATGTATATTATTTTCTTAAGTTCAACGTGAACCGACGCAAAACCTCTCGTCCGAAATGACCGAGGAAGCTTTAAGGAAAATATAAAGAAACAAACGAAAGGGTGAATGAGAGGACGTGACAGACATGGATGGCGCGAGAGAGAAAGAGAAATGGGGGGCTATATAAAGAGACGAAAAGCGGTTGTGCGGGAGGGGAGCAGGGACCCCCGTTCGAAGTGGAGTGGTGGGCTTTGACGGTTGTTCGACGAGGAAGGATGGGAGTGTGTATGTATGGGACTCGGCACAGCCCTGGCGTTCGGATGGGAGATGACTGAATGGGGAAAGGATTGAGTTCACCCGAGGGATGACTGAGTGACGTGGAGCCGCTTATTTTATCTCTTCCCTCCCGTCTCCACACACACATACACAGAGTCCCGGCCCGTGGGCCGTCCTCCTGGGGGTTGTGGTGGCTCATCGGTGATGAGCCGGGATGCCGAAGAGGGAGTCCCAACCGCTCAGCCAGCTTTTTCACGCGGAGATAACCTTTTGTAACATCTAACCCTTTATGCGTACACCCTACCTACCTACTCGGAGAGGAAAAGCGAGGGAAAAGATACATATATGTATGACAGCACATGGATACGGCACATCTATTTAAAAAGACTCCCTCCACTTCCGCCTGTTTCATGCGTATGTGCATTTTGCCTCGTCAATTCGGCGCCAGCGTTTATTTCTTTGACGCTTCAACTAACTTTCCCTCCCGTTTCCTCTTACTCCTCCACCTCCGTCCTCCAGTCTCGGCAGGATTTATTTAAAAAAAGATAACATCTATCGTGCAATATCTTCCTCCCTTATCAGTTCAGGAGAGAGTGACGTCGGCGGGGATAATGGTACCCCAAGGGAGCCCTCAACTGCGGGATAAGCGCGTTTCGAAAATGATTTCCCATGTTGTTTTAACCCATAAAGATAATGGCAATCGATTGTGACAATAAACACTTGAGGCTATCAACCAATTACGTTTTTTTTGGAACACATCTCAAGTTTATTTTCGGTATCATAATTATCAGCTTTTGCTAATCATGGTGAGCTTTGAAAGTGGCCCAGTTATTGCTCGATTGTGGATGAGAAAATAATTCATTTTAAGGGTCATAAAGGACTTAGGCATTTTTTTACTTTTTTCATTTGGTTTTATTAAAAATTAAAATTTATCCGACTAATTTCCTAAACTTTCAAGAACTCTAACGAAAGAATATCATATCTCTCTCTGGAAGACCATTTGAAATTCAGAATGAAATGTATTTATCCAGGGGTTAACAAGAAGTAACCGCATTGCTATTAAGAAAAGGACAATTTGGTCCACGTTTTCCCCATAATACTTAAGCTTCCACTAGTTGTCACCATAAGTAATCTTTCATGTTTACACAATACTTAGCCAAGGATAGAAAATTTTCTTGCCGTTCGATGATTTCGTAATAGTAAGGTGCACATAGTGAAAATTTCTGCGCAAAATAAAATACTTTTAAATTCCACGTGAATAGTCTCATTCGGTTAGGGTGCCGTTCATATCATGGTTACACGTACTTCATGTTTCCAGAAGTGCTTTACTTTCACTGCATTCCCATACCAAAGTTTTAGCTCCAATTCTACGATTTCATTAACAATTCCAGTTCAAATAAACCTCTCGTTGAACAAATATTATATGGAATTCAGGAAAGATCACTTGCATTTTCAAAGGGTACTGCGATATACTCATAAGATTGACAAGCATGGAGGAAGAATAAGGGTTGGAATAACTAGCAGAGCTAAGACTTTACTACTGACATTCACTTTCTCCCACTAACTTCCCTAAGAACCTCCCAATCTCATCTGAGGAGGGATGTATTTCCTGGTTGCAGAGTTTCAAAAATATTTCAAGAGCTTGATCCTACTACGTTGCGTGGCAAATACAGGAGGACATAAACGCCTAATTAGTGACTTGTACCAAGTATTGGACTGTAAGCTTTTTCCATTTTAAGGCGCTACTTCCCTAAAAAACACACTGATCCTCTTGAGCCTAGTACCAAACGATAACCTATAAATGTATATAGCTCTTTCAAGGAAGTTCTTTGAACAAGTCGTGGATTTTGATAGTAATTTGTTCTACTTCTTTCAATATTAAATTCGTAGGTATACTAAATTTTACTTCTGCGCTCATATAAAGAATAAACTGTCAGATACGTTTTGGTTATAGAGTCAAATTCTTCCTGCCTACGCTCATGATAAGGGGAGACCGTGTGGAAGTCATCAAACGTGACCAGTGGGATCTTAAATACCGTGGAGTAACTGATGTCATTTTTGCAAGCCCTATTCGTCTTAAAACGAGAAAAGCAGAGTAAAGCACATTACTTTCATGGGTTTTATCGTATCAGGATAGAACTTTTACAAAATCCAAACGTCAGTGCTTATAGATTTAAATTTTTTAAATGATATACTCCATAATTTTAAATATTATTAAAATGTCATCATATTTTAAAATGCATTTTGTTGATGCATCACAACCATTAACAAAGAAACCCTTACCTCATACTCAGCACACTTATCCCAATATGGAATCGGTGGAAAAGTAGCTCGACCATTGGTTTTTCCATTCAGAGGACCTGGGTTCAAGTCTCTAAATTGGTTAAGACTATTTTTGAGGGTTTGCGATTCCAACGGCATAGTGTGTTTCATCAATCGGATGGGGACTTCTCTCGGGCGACTTTCTTAAAAAGCACGCTTACGCTAACGCTGGGTTTCTCCGCATCTATTCCACATTCCCCAGGAAATCCTCCCCTGATCAATCTACTCAACTGCCTTTAGTGGCTCAAATGACCCTGGTACCCCATTGCTTCCCCAAATAACTCACCATATATGGTAGACATGATAAGATCAAATGATATGTTATCATAAGATAAATTAAAAGAATTTCTGTCACACAGAACGGCTAAAATAACACAAAATTCATTCAAAATGTTTGTATAGCAAGTGTTATTTAATCATGAGATCAAATATGACTTTGGCGTCATCTTCAAAGTTATTAATCCGATGGTTGGTTGGCTAGAACGCTCAACTCCGATTTTCTCTCAGCTACGTAGCTCTATTCCATATGCACGAGTCGAACTTCGTATTAGCTCGCGGTTCATAGTTCGTAGTTTTTCGCCAGTTGCTCCACTATTTTGGCAAAACAAGCAGAATAGGAATAACTAATAGGTAAAGTACTGATTTAATACATTGTCTTTTATCCAAGGATTTTCATCGATCGATCACATAAGTAATACCTACCTTTGATTTAAGCCTGATTTCTATTTCTCGCCATGAAAGTTCCTTCTTCCATAAAACACAATATTTTGACTTTACCATATACATTAAAGGAAGAAAGAATTTCTTTGAATTCGTCTTTTTAAATTTTTTCATGCATTATCAGTTATGGTTGATTAATTTTCCATCTTGGTTTTCAGATTAAATCCTTAAAGAAGCAAATGCAAAATGCCCTTAAAAATCAAAAGTTGGGTGACTTCAACGCTCTAATATTGTAGTAACATATTTACTTTGTTTATTAATTACCTAGCCACAGTTGGAGGATAATATGATTTCTTAGATGATAGTTTCGACTTTCAGCCATGCAATGAAAGTGCCAGGTACTGCCTACCAAAAATTTGTTGTCGAATAGTTACGAATATACGATCAGCAGCTCTTGGAATAGAATTCTGAGAAGAATTCAGAACGCCAGAGCTAAGTCCCCGCTGGTCAACGGTCCTCCAATACAACAATCGGGGCTCGACCAATCCCGCCCCGCCTAGCGCCAAATTAAACAATCTTTTTTAAACAAGCATCATTAGCCTTGAGAATGGGTGACGAGTCGGAACCCGAAACGTCGGCTGTCTATAAAAATCTTACCCGGTGGCGAGCCCGAGAAATTTACACTAGTTACGAATAGTTTCGCAGTATAAATGAAGCCTCTCAATCGTGCTCCTTGGAGCGCTTCTCAAAGGATACGATGTAGTTATCTTTTACTTGGCTTGTATAATTTACTATTTATGTAGTCTACAGAGTGTATATATCTGAAGACTTGCTCACCAATGGCAACCTTGTCAGTGAGAATATTTTTGCTGGCTTGATTCAAGAGTCAACTTAAACACTTCATTAAATTACTAGCCAAGTTATCCAGTCTCGTATGACTATCTCACGCGTGTACATAAATTACTAGCCTTATTCCATATAGGCAGTATACGAAGCTTCAGGATTTGCAAAGTAATCATTGTAAATATTACCAAACAGCATATCCAGACTTGTGCAGGAATGATTAATGCTGGGGATGAAAGGAAAACCCCATGAGAACAAGTGAGAAAACCCAATCAACAGACTACAGCTCTACTTCCTCTTTCAATTCATGGATCCGTCCGTCCAAATGATGGCAATATAACAAATGGCAGGGCTGAAGTTAGACAGAATAGTATTACTTAATACCCGCGGAAAACAAAATGAAATTGAACTTCGGGGAGGGTGGGGGAGAGAGGCCGACTGCAACCTAGACGGGGGTAGTATATGCACGAGGAGCAGCCTATTACTCGAAACAAGAGCATTTTCATTGAGTTTATGAAGCAACTCCACGGAGCTCAGAGCAGATGGCTCGCGGGAAGGAGGGAGAGGGGATGAGAGAAGAGTAGTCGAGGGAATTACGCTGAGTAAATTTCATTGCCCTAGCCGTCTACGGTTGAAAAGGAATGCTAAAATATGACCCAGCCCGCGGGAGTCACGGGACAGTTCTGCATCATCTTTGTCTATCCCCACCGCTCCCTCCAGTTCATTCGAAACCTACGGCGCTGCCAGAGAGATAGAAGGACTTTCGGGATCAAAACGTCGACTAACAAATGCACCGGCTCACGAGAGAGCGTAGCGCACGCGCTAGAACAAACGAAAAACGTACAACTCCCGGCTTTCGCGCACTTCCACCCCCACGCCTCCCAGCGTCAGCGTGCCCGACACGTGTGCCCCGCGCGGCATTAATAACATGCAAAATGAAACGTCATACCGCGAGAAGAATTATTATTTCAAGTCCGCTCCTCCCCCAACACTCACCCTATCCCTCACACACGTTCTCTCTCGCCTCTCCTCCCTACAGCTTCCTATCCGGACCAGCTAGGAAAACTCTCGAATTCCCCCAGCACCACACTTCTGCTCCCACACTGTACATCTCATCCACCCACCCACCGCCAGACCTGACCCCAGTGTCACCACCGTCATCCTTCTCGTATGCAGACCCGCCTCCCTTTCCCTTCCTTCCACCGTACCCCACTCACGGAGTCCCTTTCGGTCCCACAAAATGGGGAGAATCGCATGCGTCCGCCGACCTCTCTTACCCGGTTCGTCCCGCGCCATACATACAGACCATTCCCAATATGTAGGTACAGGGTTGGACGTCCTTCAAAAACGGTCCCCCGCCCGTGTTCAGGGCCTCACAATAGAGAGAGAGGTGGGTGGATTCGGATAGATCCTAATACGACGTCGCCGACGGTGTAGCGACCGAATTTTACGTTCTCGTCAGCGGGATGGACGGTCCCACCGCGAGCGCCATTCACGGGGCACACGTGTTTCTGTGTACCCGCGTGCCTGCAGGGTCTCCGCCCCCTACCCCCTCCCATCGTTGTCGCTATCAAACGCCGCGAAATAATAATGGGCGCGGCACGTAAGAGATCTCCGAATGGAGGGGCCTGAAGAGGAGATAGGAACGCGATTTCATATTTAATGGGACTCCCGTTTATGCCAATGTGAAGCGGCTTTTTACAATTTCTGCCATCGTCATTGCTTTTGGGCGAATCCACCAGTGTTCTGTTATTTCCACTGTTTCATCATAGATCGAGGCCTATGCTAGTTTCACTCGGACCCCTAGTCGATTGCAGCGGCGGGATAAATAAGAAATCGACGAAGGATCCCATTGAAATGTTGCACATGAATATTGATGCACGTAACTCTCCCTTGTCTGGTGGAAAACGCTCACCGCTTTGGGACGAAAGAAGCGGGTATCGGGCTCTATTGTATTTTCTCAATGTTTATTCCAATGTGTTCTTCACAAAGGGAACATTTTCAACCTAATTCCATTACTAATTTAAAACAAACGAGTGACGCTGCACTAAAGTATATGGTTGGTAGAAGTTTTCATTTTCATAATAAAAACTATCTGATTGGACAATGAAAAATGTAAACGGTACTAACAAAAATACTAATTAAGTTTTTTGATACTCATTCCGAAGGAAATTTACCTTTTAAAAGACTACTTTTATCATTTATGGGCAGGTTCACGGGAGGAATGTTGAGGACCATTTGAGGGTCCATTCTTAACTATATCTAAACATGGTACGACCGAGGAGCGTCAAAGCGACATCAAATGGCCCAAGTAAAATATTCCAAAGATTTAGTTGATCCAAAGTAAGGGACCACTAACCAAAATATGATGCCCCGTTTGGTGTCAGGATCGATAGAACGTTGAATTTTAGGTCTGCAAAACTTTATCCTACCCCGGCGCATGCATTATTATTTGGCACAAATTTGGTTTTCGAACGCGACTATAGTCATCCTTTGATATTATTTCAACACTGATAAGAGCGCGCGTATGATAAGGTGAATGAGCTAACTAGATCAATAATGACCACTTTCTCGCCGTTTGATGTTCATTCAATCAGAAGGTCCGGGCCACGAGACCTGACGCGGTTATTGTTCACCTCACCGCCGGAGAGGTTATTTTTCTCGGACAGAAAACCGCAGAACACGACGTCCCCCTGGAATCTTTGGCCTTCGCTTTGTCACGTAGCCATCCCATTCCTGTCTGGGCCCCGCACGTCCGACTCTTCCCCTGCCCAAAACCTCAGAGAAGGGCAACCCATTCCAACGGCCTCTCCGACGCCGACCAACCGACCGGAGAGCACGCGGTTTCGGCGCCGAGGACCACGATGCACACATACACTCGCACAGGGGTCAGTAAGGGTTTTGAGACCGTGGACGCGCGTGCAGTTCAAAGGGACTGCAGCAGCGGTCCCCACGTAACCGGACGCTGGGGCGTGCATGGATGTGGGGATCGGCACGGGGCTTGAATGGGGAGGTGTGTTGGATGTTTCGGTGGATGTGTGGAGACGCGGACGAGAGATGTGTGGAGGAAAGGCAAATGGAGCCGAGCGGTGGGTAATGGTGGACCCGGCGTTGAAAACAGTTACAACTGCACGGCGGCAGTGATGGCGAGGAGGAGTGCATACCGTTGGGAAATCAGCTGCGACTCACCCTCTCCCTTTCTCTCTCTCGACCCTCGATCTTTCTCGTCTTCGGCACCGCTCTGCTCCTCGTGAGTTGAAGAGAGCTCTTTTACTCTCCCTTCCCCCAAAAAAATCCTTCCCTCACCCACCACTCCAAACCTGAATCCTCCATCTCTCCCGCTTTTTCCCTCGAGGGCCCGCCGCTACAAATCGCCCCATTTCAAATTATCCACCCTTTTCCTATCTCTCGGTGTGCCGTCTACGTCTCGCAACAGTTTTCTGCTTCTGACTGAAGACGGACGCAGTGGGATGGTCACCACTGTACTGGCCTGAGAATCTAGTGTTCGTGGGTTCGTATCTCGCGTTGGGCATGGGCGTTTTATTTGTATGGTTGTGCCATTTTGATACTCAAGATAGCAACTCCTCCAGTAAATTCTGCTCTGGACTTGCAGTTGAGTATTGGATTGAGATTAGTCTGGACTCTATCAAGTTGATTGGAAAAACTCGATCTTGATCTAATAGACTTTGTTGACTCAAGGCCGTATTTCTCAGAGGAGTAGCAATACACAAGAAATCAAAGCGTTAGATTGAACTGACTAAGAAATTCCAGGACAAGATTGGATTGAGAGCCTTCCCCATTGACCCAAAGAGACAGACACGTTCCTATATATTATTAATTGTTGATTCAAGATTGTTCTCTACTTACTCCATGCTTGAGGTGCTTGGTAAATAATTACTGCGAGGCGGCGCTTACTTATTTCTGAAGATGGTCGCCGAATTTTTACTCTCATCCAAGGGACTACATTCCTGACGCGGAACACAATTCTAGCGTAGCAAATACAATGGTTTTTCAGAAATCCTGCGGGATTAAAATGAAAGGGTTTCACAGAGTTCATTGCAGAATTTCAACTAGGACGAAAAAGGATGCGCGGACATATGAGTAAACAAATTCTTAGAATCATCTGGTATTTTCTGGACTAAGAAGTGCGCATTCTAGAATTCTATCGTGAATTATGCACGATGCAATTTTGAAAGAATGTCAAATCACGCGTTTAGCATAAAAATTTAGTATTGTGCAAGACAAAAGTGTCTTTAAGAAATTAAATATATAAAATCCATATCTAAATGCATCAGCTGAAGGTATCTAATTAATCGCTTATCAAAAGTTTGAAAATTTGAGATAGTCACGCGATTCAAAACGGCATTTCGGTGGTTTGACGTCACCGTACGGTATCGCTTCCCTACTTTACACGTATTTGTTCGCGATGGATCTATGCATTCTACTTCATCATCTCCTAAAAAAAGCATAGCAATATAGTCATCGAATTCCGAAAAAACAACCCGAAATTCATAAGACAATACATGAAGTTGCTGGAAACGAAAGTCTTCCGCGTGTCAACCCCTTATGACGTAGTTTTTTTTCACATCGCAAAGCGTGCGTTACGATTTCAAAGAAATATTTCGACGATTCAACATTACATTCCAATAAAATCATGCTTTTCATATCAAAGAACACGTACCCTTTATAACAGTGTTTTTGAAGATAATTTATTTTCCCTATAATCTAACCTACGAAAATGCATAAGTTACTATTGCTCTAATTATTGTCTTCTACATTATAGCTTAAGTATCCAATGCTTTCTATGTTTATATTCCGAATCATATCGGTTGGGGCACCTGCCACTTAACTTTTCTCATCTAGTGGTGTTTGACTGTTTGTTGTGGAGTCACATAGCATGTTGCTTTTGCTCTTGAGTACGATATTTTGTTGCTTGCTCAATAATCTGACTATTTTTTACTAATATACATTATTTTAGATTTGTAATTACTTTTTGAACTTCTGTTTCACATTATAACTTTCATGACTCAAAAGTGACTAAAATATTTTATCGAATTCTGCCTCCGGAAATTTTAAAAACTGAATTTTACTGATGAGCAGGAATTTGTAAAATGCGCTCAAAAGTCACATAAAATATCAAATTATATATAGAGAGGTTATTTTTCAAAGAAATATCCGGTTTTAGGAACTATGTGTCACTCAGAACGAACGCCTTAGGTAGCAACAGCACAAAGAGAGCAAGAAATACCAGCTAAATGATCACAGGAAGAAGCCGGTCCGACGTGTTAACCAGGTTCCCTTCTTCTTCCTTTTAACATTCATTGAAGAAGTATTTGGATGCGGTTTGGGGCTAAAATATACACTTGATTTAAACTCGAAACTCGATCTATCATATATACGTTCAATTTCAGAGGCTGTAGAAATCATGAATTAACTATTGCATTATTGATGGTGCAACAATATACTTATACATGAATCATATTCTAAGTAATTGAATAATGCTACCTGTATAAGTCTTTAAATTGACTCATTTTTTCGCAGTGTTTAAATCTCCTTCTCAACGAAAGTTTTTTTTATATACAGAAGAAGAGAAAATAAAATAAAAATTAACAAAATAGGAGAAATTTAAAAAATGGCATCAATAAACCTATAAATATTTATAAAATGGAAAAAAATGATACTATATTAACAGAAGGGAAGGCAACGCAATGGTGAAGATCTAGCGATATAAATGCTCAGATGAGATAAGGTAATGTCGGACGACCAAGGGTGATATAGAATAGGCTTATTTGTTAGGAGAATGTATATGAATGCATAGGTAAAGCAGAAAGACTGCACAATGAATAATCAGCTCAATGGTTTACTTAATGATGTTACTGATGTGTCAAAACTAGAAATTACTAAATAAAAATGGGTGGGATGAAACGGAGTTTTCTTTTTCATTAGAGAGGAATGATCCGATCCATTAAGGAGGTCACAAAGCAAATCTTTTCGTTTGACCGCAACTCCTCGATGGCTGCATAATGCAGAAGAAGAGGGATGAAAGATTCTATTAAGCCACTAAATTTCAAAGCTCTTCTATCTTGAATTCATTGTAGGGCGGTTTCATCCTAGGTTAAGTAATCTCTTTTACCAGAATTTTTTTTTCTCGGGTAATACTGCTTTATTGACATACACAAGCTAATTTCGAAAAGCACTCTTAGTGGCTAGAAGATATACACAACCATCCTGTATCCTGGCAAAGAATATGGCGTGGATACAACCTACCTATGCTTGTCGTTGGTAAGGTAGCAGTGCAGTTGAAAGAACTTCAGCCCAGTGCAGAGGACTGCATACGACGATGTAACCCCAATTATCATTCACAATGAGTTCATTCGTGTACATTATTGAGCACAATCAGTTTCTTGAGAACGGAGAGACAGAGTAAGATATCCATCAAACATCTTTGGGAAACTATTGAATGAGGTTGGAATGAAGTTTATGGCAGTGGCATTTTTCAAAGAAATTTCATACATCAACATGACTTTGATGCGCGAATGTGCCAAATAATCTATGAGAAGATTAATCAAATTCCAACCCAGGTTTTTCAAAGAATCTTTTCCTCACTTTTATGTGAGAACTTTGCAACTCGTTTTTATTTCCTGGTTTGGTAATTTTAGGAGACATTTCAATGCATTGGATTTGACCTAGGTAGTTTTTTATTTTTTTTTCTAAAATTAAAAGAAATGACTGTCAACCTTTACCTACTACCAACACATTCATTCCAAACAATTAGTTATAATATATGTAAGGGACGGAAGGATATGTTAAATGAGAATTGATGGCTTATAGACTGATGCCCACTATTTATCTATTTGAATATACTTAGATGATAAAATACAGATACTGAGGTTTTCACGTCAACAGTTGCAATTTTTATGCTGCGGATCTTGAGGTATTTTCCTAGAAGATCTACTTCCAATAAAGCATTTTTTTATGACGAGCACGGCCCAAAACCCTTCAAAGAACTTTTAAGGATTACAAAAATGAAATCCGATAAGTGATTCCTTCTATTAAGTATATGGCGTTCTTTGATGTCGGTTTTCCGATATGGATGAGTGTAATGAATGTCGACGGCAGATGCTCCATCCGCCTCTTGCTCAAAATGGATTTTCATTCGACCATGTTTTAGGTTAAAATACACTCGCCGTATAACTAACAGTGTGAAAAATTGATACTCTCATGAAATTAATCATTAATACGGATTCTTGGATATACATGGTTCATATTTTAAATTCCGCTTATTTATGTCTACAGCCATTGAAAAGTAATTAGCTATCGGCTGACCCGCATCCAATTTCAAGATCAACTAAAATATACAGGTTCAACTGATTAAATAACGAATTTATTTCATTTTTCTCGGAATTTAACGTAATGTTTTGCTGAAATCAGTAGGGTTTGTAAATAATTAAGATGCAAAAAATAGTATCCTTACCTTTTGTAAAGGCATATTCATAAATGATTGGATTCTTGAGCGGACTAGGATGATTATTTAATGATCTGTTTGAGAAATTGTCAGATGTTAGATTGATACCCACTGAGCCGAACCATACAATTTCTACTGCTTAAACGGAATTAAGGGTATATTATATAAAGGAATATCGAACCGCAATCAACATTGTTATTTATGAATTAACTATTGAAGTTAAACAGACATAATTGGAATTCGTCAAATTTTGAATAAATTAATCACAATTTCAAATAATACAATGATTTATATAGCAAGTTTATTCAAACCTCTTGATGTTATGTCAAGTCCAATATTTTTATAATTATGCGAACATTTATTTATTATTAATCAGTAGAGACTTTTTGAATAACAGCTATTGAACCATTTGACGCGCCAAATTTCAATAACTGCAAGTTATGAACAAATCAATCGTAGCTCTGTGATCAGGAAGCAAATTATAAAATCAAAAGTCATATCAAAGTAAAATTTGGTCAAACACCATCAACTTTTATCTCGTTGTCATGAGCATAGTCTGCGCCACTGCATTTATTAATTATTGAGAAAATACAAAGCATTATGGCTCCACTGATTGATTGATAACCAGCATTATGAAGGTCATAAATACCATATGTAATCCCTAAATGATCCGATCTTGCTATCCAAATTACAAGCATAACTATCTTACATATGATTAAAAGATATCTTAAGCTTTATACATGGAGTATGTTTACTTTCAGTGGTTTTTAGCTGTAGTAGACTTTAGTGAGTTACTGTGTTATCTTCCATTGAGAATCAGTTCATGAAAAAACAATTTGTCGATCTCTTGTCTCAGGCTTCATGTCAATAATCTTTTCAGGCAGTCTCAAATTTCATTTATCAGTTGTCTAGCTCGAGGAACGAACTCTTCCCTGGCACACGTGAAGAGAATACATAATTGGAAACTTTTTACGGCGCAATGACGGCAAAAGCTTAATTAAAAGTTTGAGAGTTCAAGGTATTATTTATTTCAAGAGTGCCCTCAAAATCTAGTTCTGCAGTGTCGTAAATATTTTGCCTGCAGTCCATGCATTTCTTAGAATGAAATGCATATTATAACATTGACTTCTTGAATAAGGTAAGCTCCATTTCTCTTTCCATCCATGAGCTTCTTTAGCTTCGCAGAGAAAAGTTTCGAGCATTCAAAACGAGTTTTTTCAACATCAAACAGAAAGAACGAGTACATCTTGGAAGGAAAGGTTACGATGCATCATAAATCGCTCGCTGAGGGAATATCTATAAGAGTTAACAACAGCAGCATGAAAATCTTTGACGAATATTTTTAATAGCCTTACGCTATGGAAAGATAGTAGACTGTAATTTGAGCGCGATATATTTTCCCTAGCCGGCAATTTCATCTGATAGCTATAAGTAATATTTTTTCCAATTCAACAATAAACTTAGGAGAATTACAATGTATTCATAAGTAGATTTTATTAACCTATTTATGATTTCAGCTTCATAAAAGATATTGAAAATGTTTTTGCAAACAAAAATTAAAACCAATATTATCTCAATTCATGTATTTCTCTCGAGTTTTCCACTTTCATATACCTCTTGGAAATAAATAATTAAAAGACACTTTTTTCGGCTGATTTAATGAACAATTATTAATCAAGAATATAATGAAGAGGATAACCAGAGAGAAAATCAAATTAAATCATTATGGAGCTGAGAATGGAGAAGAGGACAAAACGGAAGAAAGATACATATATACTTCCTATTTGATGTACTTCCTAGTTAATATTCTGAATTTGAATATTGTTTTGAGGCTGTTACTGAGGTACTAGTTGCATGCGTAAGGAATGCTTGATATTTGACTCGTAAGTCACATTAGGCAGGCAGTAGAGATTGAGATTATTTCGTAATTCGTGGATATCATTGGAACATTGAGAATCAGAAGTCGATAAGTCACGTTTTATACCCCCGGCTTAATACCTTCTAATTCTGAGTGCTTCTATTGAGAATTCGCTCCGCATGTGAGATACTTGAGTTGCTTTGAGATGACCAGGCAATAGGAGAACGTTTCCGTGTAATTACTATTCGAGGGGCCAGAATCTCACGCGCAGTACTCAGTACATTGGCAAAATGATGGTTAAATTCATTATAGGTACCCTCAGCACTAATAGTATGGGCTAACAAACCTCTGGTTTTCTCCAAATTGTCCAATCTCGGCTGGATATACACGTAAATCAAGCGAATATGACTTTTTTAAGGCACTATGTGCAATTCAGTAATTAAAAACACTTATTAGGCGCTGTATTTATTATGAATAAACTATCAAGCACTCTTAAATTGGAAATAACACCGTCGATACCAATTTCTTCTTTTACCGCAAATCTTTCAAAGACTCTTATAAACACAGGAGTGCGTTTGGCGATGCAAGAGTGTATCTGAACCAAGGGTAGAGGGCATTGAAGGAAATTATTTAAACAGACTCAACTTTACAGATCTGACTGCAAGATTAACTTCTTTTACTATGCCAGCCACGGCAAGGAACGGCTATAGGGGCATGCAATGAGCACGTGTGTATGTATATCAGGACCTGCAAGTTTTAACACTCATTAAATTACGTCTATACTGCGTAAATTCCCGCTCCAAAAGGATTACAGAAGCCCTCTACTACTCTCGCTGCTCACATGAACCAATCGCTCAGCCAACATCAGTTTCGAATCGGATGACCGGTCTGGGAAGGGTAAACGTATCGCAGATTTTGTGCCCACCATTGAGGACAAAAATATGGATTCTCTTTGGCCTCCAGGGACTGTTTCACGGCCATCTTTGCCTTTGCTTTTCTCTCAGCCCCACTACGGCTGATTATCTCCACTTAGCACTCCCGTTCATTACACATTCTCTCACTTACTCGACCCAACTTCATATCCTATGCATTCATTCTCACTATCACTGTCCTATGTCGGTGCTCGGCAATTTTCACCCCTTTTGTTATCTCTTGTAATGCTCGATATGGGTTTAAGCATGTATTGAAACGAGAAATGGAATCGGGGCACGTGGCGGTTCCAGAGGGATGCGAGATAGGCGAGCTTTCAGATAGATGGGTAGAGAGAGGAGGGGAGGAGAGGAGATTGACCAATCGGCTTTGTTATTTGCACTCAGCGTGGTGAATCAGAAGTACAGTTTCTGGTGATGACGTGGCAGTGATAGCAGCCGAGGCAATGCTACGCCATCGACTTTTGTAAAGAGATTACTCGTGAGTTGGTGCAGTAATTTCGAATGAAAATACACGCCTAGGTAACATTTTTACCGATAATTTATCCGGTACGTACTTCAGTAAAATGTAAAAAAATCGATGAATATTGTACCACAAGATGAATTTTTAACAGGGCAAAACTGATTCTTTCAACCCCATGTGGTTTTCCTCTTTAATAAATAAATACCTTTTAATGAGCAGGTGATGTGACGTCTGATCTGTCTTCATATAATTAGCCTTTTTAGCCATTAACTTGATTTTATTGGACGTTTCGTGATATTTCCATAGTATTTTTTTATAAGATAAAGATAATTAAATAGCATAGTGTTTAGTGACTTGATGCAGGTAAATAAGCGTCCAATGGAAACCTTTGAGATATGGATGATGAGAGAGATGGGACATGTTGGCCAGTGAAGAGAAAAACAAATCTAAGCCTACAATAAGTTTAAGGAGGGAAGATGGTTCCAGAGAGGAGAAAGGAGATAGTAGCGAAATAGGCTGTAGGAATTTTTCAGCAGTCCCTCTACATTTTGATAAGGGTGTGTGAGGAAAATCTAGACAAGCATGGGATAGAGAACAGATGGAAATAAGTTTTTGATGGCATGAAGAGGTGTAAAGGTTGTATTACAAAAATACCCATTCCGCCGTTTCCTTTTGGAGTAGATACAGTCATTAGAGGGTAATTAGTGGTGCTAATCTTTTAAAACTGGCTTTTTACAATATTTTCTTCTTCATTGCTCGATCCATTAGCACCAATTTTTTTTACATTGATTCATTTACGTTCTCTTGGTCTCAATGCTCCTAACATTCCCTTTTATAAAGTCTGTGCTGTCTATTTCTTAACGACTTCTCATTATTATTTTTGTTTCTCTACCATATGTTAAACTGGTTGCACTTTTCCGCTTCAAATGTTTGTCAAATTAGCTATCGTTAGGTGTCTGTAATGCGACAGATGACAGTCAACTGGGGCCTGTTTCTCAGACTTGTAAGTCACAAGTCTAGGCCACTAGTAAAATTTCACAAATATGACTTATAAGGTGAATTTCAGATAAAGGAAAACTTGTAAATAGCTATACTGTAGCTAGAATATAGTCCACAAGTAAAAATGGCGTACCTAATCAAGTCCATATTTAACTTTTACTTGATGATTTCGATATAAATATTTTGAGAGTGTACTTTGTCATATTTCTTATCCAACAGCTAGTGCTACTTTAATGGGTAAATGCAATTGATTAAATATCTGCTGAAAAAAATTTAATTTCGTTACCTTAAAAGATCCCAAACGAATACAAGTTTTCGGGAAAATCTAACATCATGCGAAAATACTGTTCATTTCGCTGCATTTATAGATAGATGAGCTCAATATGGCAGTTTTTTATAAACCTTACACGGCAAGGTATAGTATAGTTAGCGTTTTCGTTATTGAACCACTTTTAATGACCTTATAACGTAATATTCAAACGAAACTTCATATAGATGTATTTTATGTTGACTTTTACACTTGTTATCGAAGCTTATGCTTCATATTGCAGTTATTTGTGATTAAAGTGGTTACTGGATATAAAATGATGAGTACATTTTAAATAATTAATAATTCAAATGGTTTGAAAAATGTATTTTGTTCTTTCCTCTCGCCTACTGTGGCGTCATAAAGTTATCCGGTAAAACAATATACTCAGCACAAGATACTCGCAAGTCTCCGTTTATATAACAAACCAAATGTGACCAGCGATGTTTACTTAATCATACTAGGCGCTTCCAAATGATGTTATTTATATAAATATATACGTTGTAAAATATGAACACTTGATTATTTTGATAGAAACCCTTGATTGATACCATTATCAAATCCTCTTGCTTTCCCTGTCGCACTATTCGCTCTCCACCGCAAACACAAATCGTTGACCTCGCACCATCTATAGCAAGGGGCAACTGCGATGGAAATTTCCCCGCGTAGTCTTTACTTTCTCGCTTCAAAGCGTAGGGAAGTGGACCGTCCGCCCTGGGAAGGGTTGAAAACGAGGGGATAAAGGGCCGTCCGGGTCCTCCCGGCCTTTTGTGTACGCTCCTCTCTTCATTCTGAGAAAGGTAGCTCGACTCTTTCTCTCTCTCTTGCTCGCTCCATTTGGAAAGGTTAAATGACGCGTGGCTACGAAATTCACAAACTCATCGAGGAAGGCCGTCAAGAAAGTCAAGACTGCTTGTCATTAACACGGGCGCCCATAAATTAATTCCGTTGCGTACGGCGGAAATGTGAGAACAATTGTCTCTACACGGCTATGGAGAAACTTTTATCTTTTGCTAAAGTTTTGCCTCTCAGAACTCGGTGAAAACGGCAGAATTTGTTTCCTCATTCTGAACAATATCTTTTCTAATGGCTATGGTGAACAAAAATGCAACTTTTCATGACAAAGTTTTGATGATAAATGCATGTACTTGAAAAAATATTCACAAATGTGAAAAATATTTTATGAGAAATAGGAAAGAAGATATTTGCACAGATAATTTTAGAATAAAAGTTTCTCGCGTGGAAATGAAAGGGAAGGTTAATTGTGCTAACAAATTGCACTAATGGTTTACTTTAATTCACATAAATATAACATCCTATAAAGGGCCAGTTGATGATGTGACAGTATATGACATCTTAAATACTGAATTCCAACTTTCGGTTGCATTTTCATTTATTTGATGAAAAATTAATGGACAAAATTGTTTTGGATTTCAAGTGGCATATTTTGAAATTTTGACTGCCAAATATAACCGTTTATTAGTCATTTTGTCGCTGAATTTATTTTTTACTATATCCATTTTCTTCTTCCATTCAACTTAAGCAAAATAAATGTTCTACACGCTTAGGTTTATATCCACTAATAATTATTACCTGCATTTACTAATACCTTCTCCTTGAAAATTGTATTATTTTAATTTCTTAAAATTTAGCTGGATTCCGTATTTACGTATCAAATCGGGTTATCATTGCCCCTTACACAAATAAATAGACGACGGGGTATCTCACTCAGTTAAGATTCAAGGTATGGAACGATATGCTATTACGTACAGATTTGCGTAAAACTTTGCATACTTATTTGCAACTTAATTCCGTGTAGTTTACATGGATTTGTAGTTCATTTGTATAATCTTTCATTCCTTTGGATCGACTAACTGACGCATGGTCGTCCGCGCATGTAACCGACTTTATCAGATAGCCTCACGCTTACATTCCGGGCACAAAGTAAAATCAAAAGTTTTCGAACACGGTAAAAAATGGTGCTGTGGTCAGTATACCTTATGTATCGTTAAACTGAGATAGCTACCTGGCTCGCTATAATACACTACCCAGCAATTTGATTTTAACCCATTAAGAACCACCTACGTGTAATTTTATAATAATTGAGGCACATTTTCATTCGTTATCCCTCTCTCAAAAGGAAGGCTATGCTTCTGTAACTACCTCCACATAAACTCGCCCCAACTCAGAGCTAGTGGATATGTCGGGAGTTGACCCTAGAGGTGAGGAACGAAAGAGAGTTAGCCACGGATATTTCAACTAGATTTTACGGAGGCCTGCCCGGCACAAAAAGGAGTGTCCAATGCGACCGCTGCGTGCTGAGGTGCCATTAACGAAGAGATATCGTTCCACTAAAGGTTGAAAAATCACACGTCGGTAAACCATTAGAGTTATAGGTGCCAGAAACGATGCAACCATGTACGAAGGAGGGGGAGAGCTGAGAGAAAGGACGGCCTGGATGTTACGAAGAAAGGTTTTGGCTGTATAGCTGTTGAATGATGTTACATCGTTACCGAAATAAGGTGGCTATGAAAGAAAATTTATGGCAGGTGAAAGAGATGGCTTGAAGAAATACATTAATAGAATTCGTTTTCCCATAATTTTTAGGCAGCGTAGTATACGGCAATTTTGAACGCCTGTGTTAGATCAGTATCAGATTTAACCTCGTAAAGACAAGTTGAGAGAGGAAAAAGACTCAGCGGCCAAACGACAAGGAAAATAGGGGCGTAATACTTTTCAATTTATTTCTTATATAATAAGCATCTGCAAATGAATTATACAATAAAATAAGTCTTCGAATATACACATAGGCTGACTCTCTTTAAGGCCCGGTTCATCTTTGGTTAATATTTTCTTAGAAGTAAAACCGAAAAATATCCTCCCTACAATAACGCTTGCATCCACTAACTAATCGTCAGCCCTATCTAACCAAAGCACGTTTTCCCATTCGGTAATATACTGGCTACTTCATCTTCCGGTTAACATTGACCAGATATTATTAAACCGTGCTTGAGTGGCAAATGTATTCTCATTGATCATCGATGTAATGTGAGCATGTATAAACATGGCGCACAATTGCGCAAACATGTGTGTAAACAATAGCTCAGGATTAGAACATGGATGATTGCTTGGATGTGAGCCCATGTACTCGTTCCAGCTTTGCTTAACTAGGAGCAAGTTGTTGAGTATTTACGATGTAATGTTGAATGAACATATGTCCACACCTCTACATGCATAAGTTGACATTTCGCGTAAAAAGTTGATAACAGCTCGTTGTGCGCGATTTAAATTATCGCCGGGCTAGAGTTCGAAAATGTTATCACAAGATCCGCTGCCTCCATTTTAACTCTTAAATTTCCTTAAAAGATGATAAACTAGCCCTTTGGCTCGATTTTTGGTCTCAGAATTGCGCTAATCATATGATAACGTAGTCATTAATATAATACGATGGTAGCTGAGTCTTTTGGTTTAGTAAAGTGCTTCAGTTAGTCGGTTTGTTGGTACGAATACTACAGGTAGCAAGCGTATCCACTTTTGTTTGGCACCATCTTCCCGTATATCTGCGTGTTTCAGCACTTCAGTGACAACAATTCATCCGACATTGCAGCAGGCGTCTTCGACTTCATTCATTGTGGCGCCAATCAAAATCGAACAAACGCCAATTCAATCTGAAGACATCTTTTATAGCGGTGGAGAAATTGCTGCCGCTGAAGTGCTTTAAAACAAGGTTGTAGTTAAAGATGGAATATGACATATTAAACCTTACGGAAGCCTATGCACAATCCATATCTATACCGTTAACCAGTCAATGAAAGCTTTCTACCAAACATCATGAAACCAGGTAATGTGTGCCCCGCCTACGGACAAACTGATGGCATGGCATCTAAAAAGGTTCAAATTTAAGGTGTTTGGAACAATTTTAATGTACAAAGTTGCTCAAAACTTTGCTGAAGTGTACTTATTTACATCAAATATTAACAAAAATTAAAAAAAAAACTACACCATTCCGATATAGATTTTGTAAACCTAACGTTATTTCAACTCGATACCTTAATGCATACTACATTTATTTCTTAGTGATTCGATTGCATACATACAGGTTTTCATCTTCATCATCATTCAGCAGTATATAAAATGATATGATTTATTATTGATAAAAGTATCTAGGTATAACATATTGTCCAAATTTAGAATACTACATATTTCTATATTTTTTCGCAATTTAGAATACTACATATTTCTATATTTATCAATTGCCGTATGTTACCGTTATTATACACCATTAATAAGTAAAAATAACTACGTCACTCCACTGGTCAGTTCACATGTCAATTCATTATTTTACACACAATAATATTATATTTCAGGTCAATTAACAATTAAAAGTAAAAGTTATTTCCACTGATTAGCATGAAACTCCACAAAGTTGAACCGAGTATTATTTCACTCAAATACCGTCCCGAAAACTCAAGTAATCATTGCTTGAATTACGGAAAATAATAATTATATAATTCTTTTATCATTTCCTTTGCTGCCGGTATGGTGGATGCCGTCATTTAAATAAATGATTTTAAGTGTAAGGTGACCCAAGAACTTTTTCACTTAAGAAACTAAGAAAATGTTTATTCAAAGATCCACTGTTACTGCTTTAGCCACTTAAAGGTTTCAAACTTATAGTCTAGTGCTCTCATCTTAGAAAGGCCTCCAGGCACATCCATTTATACCCAAGCTCTGAGATTTTTCTCGGCTTTTTATATCGACATATGTAGTACCTTTTGATCCACCGAATGGGCGCGTGTCAGAGGATGTGGGGAAGTTAGTGCCACAAAAGTGAAGATAAAAACTCATTGCACACTATGGACGTGTCTTACTACTAGTGTCATGCTCTTTACTAGTAGTAGTCACCAATAACGAAGGGGAAAATGGAATATCTGGACACATCACTTCGGAAGTTTTACTCAATTATTTTATCGATTCTCCCATTTCTGAAAACCTCAGTCGGGTTAAAATATCTTCCCAGTCAGCCAAAATTTCCCATAAATTGAGTTTTTCTATGGTTTAGCCTGCAAGCGGCTCCCAGCCTCTGCTCCTCCATCAGCTGTGGCACACTCTGTTTTGGCTCGCAGAAATTTTTAAAATGCGGGCTGCATTGTCTATTTTGTCATTTTATAGACAAACAAATTAACTGATTCCGACCATTGAAGCTAGGGGGAAGATAAAAATTAAAAACTCGAATATTACCGCAGAAATTACTTCTAGCCACGGGGAATGCAAGACTAATAAAAACAAAATTCAAACTCTGATGATAAACAATGATAGGAATGCCTGGTGGAAGATACGATAAAACATTGCATAGATGACTGCATAAAATTTGAGGTTTTGCGGGAAAAACTAATACTTGAAGTGGATGTGAGATTAGACTCATGAAGGGAACTTGAGCTGTTTTGCCTACAGAACAATATATTGGACGAACTAAGGAGAGTTTGTTTGCACTTCCTTTAGAAGATCAAGGCTGAAAAAGAAGGAAGAAATGGAAGGAAAAACCCGATAGTAATCAAGGATAAGAAAGAATAAGACAGAAGAGGGCATGGGGACGTGATGGTTAACATAAAGCACTTATCCGCGTTTTATACTTAGTAAAAAATCAAATCAATCCTACCAATTTAAAAAATACATCAGCACTCTAAATATACACAGCTAATTAAAATTTTTTCTGACATAGCCAGATAGTTATGAACTAGAAATATATATTTTTAAATTCAAATAGAGAGGTGTAAACTACTGCAGAAATTATCAAATTAAAGTAAATTTTACCCAAACCAGCCCATATTTGGATGGTCAATGATGGACTGAGGATTGGAAGGTGGGGAAGACAGGGGAAGACTTGACATCTGGCCGCATTCCAATTCTCTCATTTTTAAAATTTACTTTTATTCAAGTATTGTATTTTTGTGCAGGATCAATAATGCTTGTTTCGCACTAGAGATCCGACTTAACTACAGCAAAGTACCATCTCCTTTTCACGTGTTCAACCGAATACCTTCTCACAATCCAGACATTTCTGGGAAAATCAGGCATCACAGATAACGGAACTAGTTCCTTTGTACCCAAGTTCGTTAATTTGACAAGATACAGTGTGCTGTTTGGTTTTATTTCAATTGAGCCTCGACATCAGTGATCACAGCGGATTTAGGTTTAAAGACAGCGGTTCATGCGAATAATAAGGATAGCGCTCTTTAGGATTTTTTTTGAGTGGAGACATTTGGTTAAATGGACATTATATTGAGATAAGCGCAGTTTGGAAAGGGACAGGAAAAACAATTAGATATGAGAAAGGGGACGAAGCGATGATAATTCCAAGGAAAATGAGAAGGCTTCCAGAATCCAATCGTGCTGAAAGGCGATAATTCGATAAGCGCAGGGACTTTGTTGAAAAGGAAATGAAGAAACAGCAACGGTTCTCCGATTAGTAGTTGAAGTGGAAAGAAGGCGACTGAAAGCTTAAGACTATCTGTATTTCAGCGGTATGATCACTCCAAATCAATAAGCGGTGTCTGAGAGCAATAAAGAGCTGAAAAGCAAAAAAAGACTAACAAAATAATAAACTAAGCAGTCACAATTAAATTTTAATTCTCCTCACCTATTGATTAACTTATCATCACCCACTCTGGATGATTGGGAGGCTAATTGAACGGGAAAATGCTGCCTCTGCGAGCGAGGTGTCAAGAGATTACCTCTTTTACGCATGCATCACTTATCCATATTGTGAATGGATTATATGATTTTTCATTCTTCCCAAAGGGCAGTAATTATTTTATCATATATCAAATTGGAATAGAAAAATTTATTTTAATTTTTATTCAAGTATTTAAACCAACTGAAACAGCAATCGTCAATGAAGGCTTTGAATACTAATACCGACGGATAAAATTGAATGCCACCAGTCACGAAGCTTCAGATACGAACCGCTATATTTAAATCATCAATAGCAATTTACTCATTATTTGAAGTAAACAATAAGAGCGCAACATTAATTTCACGATGAAGAAAATGTAAAAGTCCACGTTTTGACTTGTTGTTTTGAAAAGCTTTGATGAACTCTTTGTTTAGCCTTACCATAGCAGACAACTATCTGAGGATTAGAATTTGAGGGAACAATTGGACAATGTTAATGACATTGATATTGTTACTTTACTACAAGCCCATTAGCCAATAATTACAAACGACATTAACACTCAATCCTTACATATTACTATAGTAGTTTCGGTAAAAATTCCACAGTAAATGTTTAAGTAAACATTTGGTTAAGCACGGAGCAGTCCTTTATAAAGAAAAAAAGGTATTATTGTCAAGCGTTTGTAGTTTAGATATTAGTCCACTGCTTCGCAATAAAAGGTAAATAAATATTTAAAAAATAGTTTTTATAAGGTATATAAGGCATTCTAATTATTTATGAAGGCTATGGAGACGACTTCAATGGCTTCATGACCATAATTTACCGATCACTCCATAAATTAGGACTTTTATAGTACTGCATTAGGTGAGCTCGTACAGAAATTCACACAGAAATTTCATATTTATATGATAAATATTAACGGGTTTTTACTATGTCAGGTTATCCGCTGCTATCGTTCAAAAACCTGACTGATTGCAGTTGGGATTAATCCCTTCATTGCGCATATACCTTCCGGCTAGTGCCATGTGACACCAATTTTCCCCTTCTCCCCCCTTAATATGACCAAATATGGAAGATTTATGTCGTATTTTTCGTCAAGCGGTCCCAAATGTAAATAGATCAACTGAGTAGCTTGGTGTCATTAAAAATAATTAGATAGTCATGGTCTAGGCTACCGCTGACTTTCCATGATAACCAATCTTATCCCACATTAACTTCTTCAATCGAGTTTTATGGTCTTGCCTAACACTCCGATGAGTTTTTACACCCTCGCAAAGCATACGAAGAATGTTTCTAGTTTTTACCCATACACTCTGTTTTTATCTGGGATTCTTATATGCTTAGTATCTCCGAGCCATTTGAGATGTGGGTGTGGAGGAGGATGAAGAAGGTGAGCGGGACGGAGAGGAGGATTAACGAGGAAGTGTTTGAGATGGTGGGCGAGGAAAGAAAACTTCTAAATAAAATTAGAGACCGGCAAATTAGGTGGCTGGAGGATGTAATAAGGGTTGAGGGATTACTGAAGAATGTGATAGAGGGAAAGATGTTAAGCAAGCGAGGAAGAGGAAGAAGAAGAATAGGTTTCATGGACAGGATGAAGGGTACATCGTATGCTGAGGCGAACAAAGATATTCTACATCGAGATAGTCCCCTGAAAAAGTAGAAAATGTGAGGAGATTCTCTGACATTCAATAAAACCTACCTTAACAGGTAGAAAACTTGAATTAACAGTATCTTCGGTAACTAAGGAACTGAATTTTAATCCTACTGTTCGAAAACTAGCAATTTTCGGTGAAAATTTACAGTCGTTGTCATTTTGTGGGGGAACGAAACCGGTTCGCAAATGAGACGTGAAGAGATTGAGAGGAAAAATTAAAGGTTTTCCAGTTCTTAAGAATGACAGACCCCTTACATCTGGTGGCAGTGAGCCAAGGATAGCTAGCCAACACAGAAAAACGTCGAAGCAGGGAAGAAAATAAAAATAAGTGAAAGAAAGACACATATTCATAGACAGATAGAAAGACAGGCGTTCAGTAAATGAACATTTATTTTACTCTTCGCAATGCAAAAACGTGTGACGTGAAATGCCAGAAATAACCACTTCACGGGGATGGAGCATTCTGATGTTTAAAAACATTTACATGGAGTATGATTCGAATTGAGCTCTCCAAAATTTACGCGGAGTGCAGAAGCCAATTACCAATGCTAATTTGTAAATTTATTATGCCTCTGAGGGGTTTCGCTCATTCGTGAATTTGCTTGACAGGTGATATGATCATATACAAGTATGAGGACCTCAGAAGTAAGGGGTCTAAGTTACAAAATCATTGTTTAGAGAAAACTGAAGTCAGTAAGTAAGTTGAAAATGTTTGGTACAACCCAATAAGTAGTTAAGAGGCATTGCCCTAGATAGCAGCACCTGTCAAGAAAATCACTTGGATCCCTTTACCACCTAAAAGATTTATATTTTCACATCCCATTCCTGTACATAACTTATTTTTTTCAAAAATGTCACTTAGACCCCTTGACTTCTGGGGTCCACATATCTAGGTTATTTTCGAGCTGTTCGGTTTTTTATTTTAATTTTTGCCACACTCTGTGGATAATAAATAAAAATTTATATTAATTCTCATCGCTATAAAACGTTAAACATAACATGCTAAAGGCATTCATGTGCACGTTATTTTATTTCCATAACCGATTTAAGCATTCAGCCTAGTTTGCCCTTTGGCGCCCAATTGATAGTGCCATTAAGTGTCAAATCTGGATCGGATAAATTTGCTGTGTAATATATCCATGTGTTTGATTTTTCTTGACCTCTTATTTAAACAAATATTTATGGAGTCAGGGAATGATGGACCCTGGATATTTTTGTTAAATGATGGATGTCATTTACTCCGAACTGAAATACGTTTCTCAAACGTATTTCAGTTCCTCAGGGCTCTTGAAGTATGAGCCACAAGTTTATCTTGTGGATAGATACTCCTTTTATATTATAAAACATACTTGATGAGCCGTCACGAACAGATATAAATTTTCAAAGCCTCGCCTAATTTAGTGTATATATTTCATTATATGGTACGAATTACCAAGACGTATTATTTTCTGACAAGTTAAATATTCATCAAATTTTGACTGGCGATGCGAGAGAAAACAGGATAGATCTGCGATGTGAGATGTGGAGTAGGTCGGAAATGGACGGAAAACAAAGGGGTTAACGGAAAAATAAGACAAGTGATAACCGAAAGAGTGAAGAGAGGCGCTTGGCAGACTTGTAGTGATAAGGGGTGGCTGGCAGGGGTGGGGAGATGAGGACATGGAATTGCCCGAAGGGGATGGAAGGGGTGTGTGATGTGAGAAGATGAGAGAAAGCTCGCGAAGCAGAGACAGAGAGGAAATGGAGCGTGATGGGTAGGAAAGAGGCCGAGATTAGATTAGGCTGCTTTAGTTTGAAAGGCGCCACTTTGTGCATTGGGTTCAAATGTGATACGCCGCGAGGCATGAACAAGGTGAGCGAAGATATGGGAAATAGGGAAAAGATTGAGAAAAGGGCAGACCGTAGATGGTTGGGAACAGGGAAGTGTTCGGGCTTTTTCAAATCATTGGGAAAGGGAAATAGGAGGTTGGGAAATGAAAAGCGGATGGATGAGGGAGGAATTTTAGGGAATCTGGCACGAAATTAGTCATCGTGGTGAAGCGAAGAGAAGGAGAAGGAAGGGAGGTGAGTGATAAGACAGGGTGGCTTCTTTCTCTTGTCGGCGGGAAAAGGGTTAAAGTGTTTTGTGGGAGTTCCTTGGTGTATGCACCCTCAAGAGAGAAATAAAGGTTCAGATTATGTTGGAAGGGATGACGTTCAGGGGGATTGGGAGATATGCAGGGGAAATTTCGGCAATAAACCCAATGTAATTGGAGATCAAACTGAGGATGGAGGGATGCTAAATTCAGTCAACCACATGCATCACGTATGTCGCGCTAGGACGCTCCAACTGAGGCAAAACATACAGCAAAACCAAAAATGTGTTATTTTTTCAGCATGTTAAACATATATTATTAATAGCTCCCAGTTGACTCAAAATTAGGTAAGGGATATGTTGGTAGGAATAAATGCAATAGAGGCTGATATGACAGTATAGAATAAAATAATCAGCCAATGGAAAGTCCACATGAGCATACTTACCCACTTTTCATTGGTCTAAAGATACCCCCACATGCTTAAAATATATTTGCCATAATTTAATGAAACTATTTCATATAAGAGGTGGCGATCCACCAACACCAATTGATAGTTATAGATAATTCAATCAAGATAGATCTAATCTTTCCCTTACCCTTGAGCAAATTGAACACTCTACAAAAGATTATTTTCTAATTACCTATGGAACAAAAATCATTGATACTTTTCAAATAGCGCAAAAGAAGTAATAAATATTAATTCTTTTCTTATATTAGTCAAAAAAAGATTTGTGTCTGGGAATATATTTAAATATTTGTTCATATTATGTTCATTATTTTTTCTGGGGATAATAGATAAATTAATCCATTAATTTTTAAGGGAGAATCTTTTTCTGATTTCGCAATATTTTGTCGGGAAATTTTTTTGTAATATTCAATGTCTATATTGGCGATTAACAAGGCATTAGAGCCATTAATTAAATTCCCACCGTTGAAAAACTGTACATGGGATATATTTAACATACTTGTCACATTTTCAACATAAAATACCTAAAAATGCATTTAAAGTACCAGTTTATCATCACGAAAACAAAATATTCACCTTGAATATTTTACTTTGCGTGAGCGAAGCCTGAAGGGCATTTAACAATTTTTAAAGCTACAGATCGACTCATGGTCGAGTAGTTCGGTCAAATTTTCCGAAAACTAGGATAACAGGTGAATTAAAAAGAGTAAATGGCCAGGTTGTGAGGAATACTAACGAATAAATACAATAATAGGAGTATACTGAATTTAAAACTTTTTTATTTAAATTTAAAAATTAAATTTATTAATAAAAATACGCAATTTTTCTCTATCCGCCTGTTCACAAATTGCCTTCGAATAAGAAAATGCACGTTTCAGATTATTAGCGTGCATTCTTTTTTTTCATAAAGATATGGATTCAATGAAATTAGTCCATAGATGAGGTGGCAATGCACCAAAACTTACTCGTAATTATATCATTATATCATTAAATCAAGATAGAAACTAATACACAGAGAGATTAAGACCGACTCAGAGAATATTATCATGACGCCTTACTACATATCTAGGTCTGAAAGGAATGATAAAATAAATAGATACATTGCCGAGCAGATAGGTATAAAAACTCCTTGATTCCATGCACAATAGCCTACCATAATAAAAAATTCCACTAAATATACTCTCACATTACGCGTCACCGTATCGACTCCCAAACCTGATCCCGTACATCTTTACGCGGCTGGTGACCTAACTCCCCTGCCACACGTCTATGCGGCGGCTTGCAGGGTAGTTTGTGCATGTATTTGTAGAATACTGGTCGCACAAATGCGAGAAGAACACCAAACGAGAGAAATTAAATTAAGTTTCTTATTCTTTCATTCTAATTCGATTTTCCAATCGAATTTGTGAGTGTTTTGAAGAAACCTGCGTTCAATCCCACAAACGTGCGCGTTGTTGGTGAGCTGTCCTCTTGCGAACTGACAGTCTTGATGAAGCAGGAATAAAAGAACTGATAACAAATCCATTGGAAAAGTTAAGTAGCTTTTACCATAAATGGAGACATAGAATTTTGTTGATTGAAAGTTAATTAACGTACAACCAGTGAAATGATGGTATTTTTAAGATTTAGCGTATTGTGTATTGGCTTGCAGGCAATGGGATTGTACATATCCGGCTTGAAATGAATGATTACTCCACTTACCTATATCACAGTTAACTCAGGTCAATAGGTTTTCTACGTACCAACCAGTCGTAGAAATATAAACATCAGATTATGCTCAAACAGGAGATTCATATATGATAATAACGGTGTCTACTCAAGGTAAATTTATATTTTACCATCCTAAAACATCATTGTCAAATAATCACAAATGACGAAACTTGCAAATTATGCACATAAATAAATTATCTATAAGGCATATTTTCGTACATAGAAATCAAATTCCGTCATTCTTAATTGGTGGTTACTCTGGTATATTAATCAAAAGTTTGCACCAATTAAAGGCGAATTAATTTCATTTTAAGATTACCATCAAGTTGAGACATTAGACCCCAAACAAAGAGCCCTTGTTACCAACAATTGGAAGTAAACATAAATTTATTTCTCATGTGAGGGTATGGCACACGATTAAACGCTAATAAGTGTAACCGTCAATCGTCAAGAAACGTTAAATATTGCCCTTCGATAGGCAAAAATGTGAAAAAGAAATGTTTCAAATGGAATCTCGGTGACTTGACGCCACTTCACAGTACAGCTTCTTTAACTTATTTCCATATTACGGATCAAATCAGCAAATTAATTTTCTCATAAAAGATCTCCTCCTACATGTAAATTAGACGGTATTTCCACCAAATGCGAAAAACAGAGATTCTCTGGGAAATATGTCGCATCGCTGAAAATGATACTTTCCGGGATGACATTCCCAAATACTCGATCACGAAATGTTTCAACGCTGAAAAGCTTGCTTAATTTAAAGAGAAAATAATTTAATAATAAAATATTTTATTCCCATAAAATTTATATCTATCAATTTTAAAGAGTACCTCAAATGAAAAACAGTATACATAAACATAGCAATTCCGCAGTCGGTGACCAAGTTTTCGTCTAATTTTCTACAGCAGATAAATTTGAGAACTCACTAAATGTCCATTGTCTAAAATATTTTCTAGAGAGGAGAGGTCCCGCCGAAACCCCAGAAATAACATTCTTTGTTTGGACTCAATTTGGTGCATCGCTTCACAAAAATAGATGTGTTCCATTGAATTTGTAAAAAATTTACATCAAATTGGTGATTTCATTTCATAAACCAATTAAGGCGTCTCGGGAAGCATTATGTTTGTTTTCTAGGAACAACAGAGATATAAAAACGGAGTAAAAGAGTCAATAGAAGCGAATGACAACTGGTACCTTTAATTGCTAAAAAAAATACTAACACGTGGAGCTCCAAGCTATTGTACTCTTCTTGGGAATCGATACACAGCTGCCCAGACAATTTTCTCTCAATGAAATATATTTGATTTTTAAACTTCTTTATTATAGACTCCATCACATGTTACATACAAAAAATCAATGAATCTCAGGGAAGAACTTCCAACTGCATCTGACGGGAGGATAGGACTGTCTCGGGAGGATTTAAATCTTTAACAAATCTCTATAATACCGGGACTATCCACGGTAATACATAAACAGAATGACTAGAATCAAAATACACGGAGCCCGTGCTAAAGCAAATGACTTTTCCTATATGAGATATTCCATTCAAATCTTAGAAGAAAAGAATAACTCTCCAATACATTTTATTATCCTTATGGGGATTTTGTACAACATAATGGTATTTTTGAGAAATCGCACCAAAGATTCGATCGTTTTAATTTCAGCTTGAATTTAAAAAAGTTTGACATATTGGAGAACAGCCTTCAATTTTCACGAATCTGAATTTTTTTATTTCACAAGATACACCTTTGATTTCCAATAAATTACTTTTCGCACACAATTACTGCTCCGGTGATTTATATTTTCAGTCACTGAACATCGAAAATTTATATGCATACTGGACGTATTTGTTCCTATATTTTTTTTGAAAATGCTAGCGATAAGACGAGAAGGAAGGCAGATATCATAATTTTGCCTTTCAACGGTTAGTTTGTTAGTTAAAAGGGTTTGAAAAGCATTGCAGAAGTGAGTGGAAGAGTAGAACATAAGTTGGGGCATACAAAGTCTGTTAGATTCGTAGATGACAGTGTGTCAACCGAGATAATTCAGCCATAGACGCGTGCACGTACACATTGAAAGGTATGAGATGGAGGCATATGATGAGAAGACAAATGTAATTAGGTTTGTAGAAGTTAGAAGTGTGTATCATTTTAAAATAGGTTTTGATAAAGTAGAGCAAACAGGTTGAGTAGGACTATATGCACTTAGGTGGTATATTACAGGAAAATAAATTTGGGTGAGGGACGGCAGATGTAAAATTTCTTTAGCAAAGATAGCGTTTTAGTGGTAACGAGATTCGATGAAGTGGGGTTGGTGGAGAAGCGTAAAAAAGTGATAGCTGAAAACTTGAAGCGTCGTATTGTGTGTCGGAAACTTAGGAGTCACGGGAAAGGAATTTGTACAGACTGGATGCACCAGAGGTGTGTTTGGAGAAGAATGCAGAAGGTACGCTGGGAAGCGGTGGAGACGAATAAGAAAATGTTAGATATGGTGTGAGAGCAAGATAAATTGGTGGATGAGAATATGAGATAGCAAAAAATATGAATCGGGAACGTATTGAAGGAAGAGTGCATTCTGTAAAGGATAATACGGATAAATGAATGCTAAGGGAGCGCGGAAGTGGTTGGGAATTTTTTAACAAAATAAGGAGAGCCTGATGATGCAAGGAATCAAATATACACTTAATTACGAGCAAATAATTGGCTGGAAAGTAAAAACATGTCCCAGAGGTTCGTAAGTTAAGGAAAGGACTATCAAAAATATTACCATGAGCAGAAAAATCAATAATTATTATTACACCTACAATACTAATTGCAATAGGCCAAAGCAATATTGAATTTTTCATTCACAAAAATAAGCAAAAAAATCAGTTCACCTAGGTTAGCTCTCACTCACACCGGCAGTGACTGAAATTCTACGATAAAAGTAATAGTCTCTACCGGTCAATAGTCTCTGGAAGTCTATATTTATATTCAATCTGTTGTATAAATGGCAAAAACACAAGCATTTAGCCTGATTTTCTGAGATCGAAGCTACGAACAACAGCTACTGATAATATATAAATGGAGGGCTTATATTACATTATAATGTTTTTGGAACTAAAACTAGAATTCATACTTTTCAAGTCGCATTCCACATCCATCTACCCTCCCGAAGTATTCTCAATGGGTACCCTTCTCTCCCTCTCGTTCCTTTGTATGACGCAATGGAGGGTTCTACAAGAAAGGAAGGCAAGAAGAGGATACGAGACAGGAAGTAGCCTCGGGGATGATTCAGATTAATTGAAATAGCAGGTGAGAGAGCAGAGAAGGGGCGGGTCAAGGGATATAAAGAGGTGAGAGAGAGAGAGAGATGAAGAAATATATAGTGGCTGGCATGTCAAGTATAGGGCCATCTCTTTGTAGAGAAACCTTTGTGTGCTTCGTGAAATTTTCTTTTTATTTCCCGGCTCGAGAATAATCCGTGAAATATTGCAAGCGACGCAATCCCTCTCGCACAGGAAGAAGCAAACACGGAATCCTGGAGACCCAGCAACGAAACAACAGAGAATATTGCAATGATGGGAGTTTACTATTCACTCTTCGGCGCTTCTATCTTAGATAATTAACATTTCTGATGCAGTTCCTTCATTTCATATCCTGTACACTAGGCTAGTTGGTTAGAGGGTAAATATAAAAGTGTAAAATGAAGTAAAATATACGAATCACCTTGCGGAAACACCTTGGATTCAGACCTTCAGACATTTTACCATATATCACCTAAAACCTTACCCTTTAACGCCTATGTGAGGGCTTGCAGGGTAGTTAGTAGATGTAGATGAAGGATACGTTTTTAAAATGATAATTTTGAGCAAATTTGATGACAACACACAAAATGTACGGCCGCGACTACTAAGAAGCAACAGAATGCTAACTACTGACAGGTTTACAAACATTTCGCTTTATTAAATCGTTGCATTATGCGTTGTCTGTGGGCGCTGATGTGTTCCGATCTGCGCCGACTTCAGCACATTGAATGGAAATCACGCAGCATCTACTAGCACTATTTGGAATTAGTAAAGGCGTTAGAAAAGTATATAGCCGTTTGTGGTTTATTCAACCTCAGAATGGATTATATATCGCAAGCACTCTCCTCGCAAAGCTGTCAAAAGTAAAGGATACGAAGGAAGACCATCTGCAAAATGATCGGACTATGAACGACTTCATTCCAAATATCATCCAGGTAGTCATGACAGTAAAAAATCGAATATTTTCTCTGTGAAAAGTCAGGAAAAAAATACGTTTTGGGTAAGAAAATAGCCTCACAGAGGAAGGAATCGTCAGAATCCTCGGTAAAAACGGGTCTCATGATTTACTACAGCCCTTGCGGAATCGAAACGGATCGCCATTATTTCTTGCACTTTCGGAAAAGGTAATATCTGAAAACGGTTAATGGACAGTGTTACATTCATTTTATAAAAATTAATTGCATTTTTTAAGATTTAATATGATAATTGCTCATGTATATGTATAAATATGTATGTGAGTTGTTCAAATGTCTTTCAACTTGAGACCTCAAGCTAAACTTTAAACTTAGGTTATATGACCATTAAATACTCTTGAAAAATAGCATCTTTATGACTAGATGGAAATAGTACAACGCTAAGGTCCTATCAGCGTTGCATTAAAATCCCTAACTTAGAGGATTGTGTGTTCAATTTAAAAAATTCAGTAACAGAGCTTCAAAGTACAAACTTCAAAAAATGAAACAGCGCAAATGTTTACGATTGGAATAACTAAAGATACCATGCCCAAAATGCTACTACTAGAAGAATAGTCGTGATTTGAACATTTGATATAATAAAAATAATTCACTAACTCATCTGGGGTAAAACTTTTAAAGACTATAAAATTAAGGCTACTCAATTATATAATCATTAAAACATATGTGTCCTAGTACAGTGAAGAAAACATTTTTACTAAAAAAAAACATTCGAAAGTAATATTTATTATCACATCTTTTTGCCTTTGACTGAAAAACCTTGACAGGTTATCGAATTATAAATTTAATACCCATTGCAATTTAATACCACAGGGTGACAATCGAGCGAGTATTGGCATTGAAATTACACACTAATTCTCGTTTCTTCGAAAAATGCTAATAAAATACTTCCATAGAGCAGAAATATCATTACACTAATTCAAGAAACCGATGCATAAAAAACAACTAAATATTGTAAAAGAATTTACGTATACAAGGAGAAATAATTACTTGCAACAGGGCAGAATGAACAACTTAATTCTTCGAAATGATGAAATCCAAAACTACGTGGTATTTTTTCTAGCCGAAGAAAATACGTTAATTATACATTTCCATAGTATATTTCCGCGCCTGCAAACCTTACTTTATTTAACTGAAAATTCACCTTTTTTTCTCTCTCGACCATACCATACGCTGAAAAATGTGAACAGACTTGATATGTTGGGGAAAACTAGAAAACTAGTTTGAAACAATATAGCCAGTACAAATGCCCGAATACATTTCTTTGGATGGAAAAAAATAATAGATTTGGGATTAATAATTTAACTCCCACGAAAGTTAACACAAAAAGGTAATTCCTAAATCTATTATAGGACTGTATTCGATTCTGACATAAGCATGCCCCATATCTTCACTGCTACTGTGAAAAATCCGTGTATCCGAAAAATATAATCTGCAATCCGGCGCCCCGACGATCTCATCGACGTGTGAGCTGGAAATTTAGGGTAGCACATAAGAAAACCTGAACAATAGGAGAAACGGACATTCTTCAGATGGTCTAGATTCACCACCTCATCCTATACCCGACACTAAACCTGCGATCGAACAGCTGCGCCAGGTGTTGAAATTGGTCATTCATTCATTAAAGGCTGACTGTTCCCCCGGATTAGTACCTGGCTTTAGAAAATATCACGTGTATATCTCGCTCGCTCTCTCTCTACTGGCTGCCTCCATCCGCCCACTTGCATGAACACATTGAGCGCGAGAGAGATGAAGGGGCGTACGACGCCCTGGGTGGGGGGTCGCTAAGGGGTGGCGGAAACGAGGAGCCAATGAGGTCGGAGGGGTGGGTGAAGGGGAGAGAAGTGAGTATGGAGGAGGGTGACAAGCGGGGACACAGGAATGAGAAGAATGGGGACGCGAATTTACGAAAAAAAGGTGAACGAGACAGTGAGAAGGCTGCGACACACAGTGCACAGTGGGAAATAATAATTTTCCACGCTGCTGCATGAAAACGAGCGAGACAAAATGAAAGAGTGAAGAGCTTTGGTCCCATTGGGCTCTGGATTTAAAATATCGAGCGGTCCTTAATCATTGAAGGATATTTACATGCATATTTCTCTCACTCTCTCTCTCTCCCCTCTCTGTATCTCTCTCTCCATCTCTCCCCACCGGTTTCGAAACAACAGTCCTCAGCTTTGGTGAATCGGTGAGAGAACAATGGCGGAAATAGCTTCGTTTCCCTAAAATAAGAATCTCAATCAGGGACTTTTCCCTTCCCTTACATTTCGAACTTAAAAACCGCGAAGCAGAATGGTTCGTCACAGTTAATTTCCATGAGTTGTTCCCCTCGGATGTTTGACATCCATCAGATCCAACGAAAATTACTGAATTTTGATCCCCAAGGCCAAATTGAGTATGTATCCACCCCAGGCCCTTAAATGAGCCTCTTGAGGAATTGATGGTCTTGAACAAGGAATCAATAGAATTTAGACAAAAATAGAGAAACCAGAAAATAAGATGCGCTTTATTTTTCCATTTTGCGTTAATATATTATGCAAATGTAATATAAGCTGCAGAAAAGTGAAATGTGAGGATGTGGGACGAGAATAGGGATCAATTTTTTGAGATGAGGGAGCGTAGGGTGATGAGGAAGGTGAGGTGGACGAAGAGGAAGTACTTGAAGAAGCAAGGAGAGCGAGTAGAGGAAGAAAATGAGGGAGATTATAGTAACGCAGAGTAGATGGTTGGAGAAGGTAATGGGCGAGGAGGATAGTTGAAAGCCGTAAAATAGGGGAGAACGTTGATTAAGCGGAAAAGGAAAAGGAAGGAATATATTTTTGCACTTGGTGAGGAGAGGTGGCACAACCTTAACCGGTGGTTTAGGTACTGCTAACGGTACGTCGTTTAACGGTAGTAGTACCGTTAAAACGACTTTTTGCCGATGAATGGTGAAGAAGCAAGGTGGAGACCAGAGGAAGGAGATCATGCTTCTAATCATACCGGCGCCGGTGGAGACGGGGAAAAGTCCTCGCCTGCTAAACTGAGGGCCGCGGGTTCGAGTCCCGCCTGGGTCGAATTATCACCACTCAGGGCATAGGTGTTTGAGTTCAAAGAAGAACCTGCTGACAAGCCATATATAATATAGATTGGCAGGAACTATTATGGACTAATGTGAAGTATAAGGGGAAAAAAGCGTGCTTAAAGGGATGCACCGCGACCACTTCTGATTGTATGTTTAATTAATTTATTGGAGAAAGAGTACTTGGCCGAATGGCCGAATTTTGAAGAATAGGGACGGGGAGCCGTTAAATCTTGGCGGTATTCTGGAAAATTAGGCTCCATTTATGCATGAGGGTTATCATAATGCACTCATATGCATTCAGAAACTACCTTTATCTTCCATAAGAGTAACTAAGTACTCCAAAACAGCATCTTGTTCAATAAAATATTTTCAATTCGAGCGGAGAGTTATACAAGCACATGACAAGCGGGCATTTATTTTTGGAAGTTGTTTGCCTCTGAAAAGGGCAATACTCTTTGCTGAGTCAGGCTTGCAAGTGCAAATTGCATGAACGTAATTCAACATTGGTGAGCGACGGAAATTATTTAATTATTTTGGATGAGTGAGCGTAGAGCAGGGAGGGTGAGGGGGAAAAGCAAAGACTTTTCCCCAAATGGAAAAAAATACAACTGTATTGTGCAAAGCTTACCCGACTTCAAAGTGCTCTGAAAAAAACCGTTTAATTTTCTAGCGAAAGCGACAAAATATTTAGGCAGTATATATTAACCTAAGCATATGTAGGCAAGAGAGACCCATGGCAACATTCTTTTTGCCACAGAATTGCTATTCTGTGATGAAAATCAAAGAAAAATGGCAAATATCCTGTTATTGTAGAAAGAAAGGTAAAGGCTGAGAGTTCAACAGTTAAGCATTTTTCTGTGGATATGCACAAACAAATATCATGAACGAAGAATAATTGATCGATACGCTCTTAAATTCAACGAAATGATCATATTCAAGTACACGTTTTTTGAGAAACACCAGACACAGCTCTTCAATTATAAATTTTGACTTAATTAAACGAAAATTCGATTTTGATTCTTAGTCAGAGTAAGAAAATTTAAATAAAAAACTGACTTTTTAAAAACAGTAGCATTAATATACGATATTAGATTCTGAAAGTGGAGGACAATTTTTCTTGGAAATAAGACGACAATGGTTAGCTTACTCAAATAAAAAAAGTTACTAGGTATTCCAATAAACCGCACGGTGCGACGTTCTCCTCGGTGCGATACATTTTTTAAAGCGAAGCGATGTGCCCTAATGAAATAGTAACGAACCTTGTTCGCCGGGAATGTACGAAATTTTCCAAGGTGAACGAAAAAATATTAATATTTTTTCCCCTAGAACGTGAAGTATTCTTTATGCAGCCCCGAACTTATTTTTCATTATTCGCCTCCTGCACATCCATGGGAGTACAGAGCCGAAGAAGGACAGAGAATAAATATATGTAGTGATAAAATGCGAGAAAAAACTGCCAAATTGTAGCCGTGGGTAAGCGTGTGATTATGTTGAGTTATTCGTCAATGCAAATGCAATTTATTTTTCCATGACTTGATCTGCCCAATTTTCCTAACCCTTGCAAAACAAAACGAGCAGAATAAACTGACGAGGAGAGAGAAGTTCCAAAAATTGTGGAATAAGTAATGTAAAGAACACTTTTAAAAGTGCAACAGTGACAGGGAAAGGGGTGGGAAGGAAATAGAGTAGGATTTCCATACGTCCCGAATAAGTGGGATAATTCTGAACTCTGATATGTTAAAACTGATCTGTACAAACAGTAAATGCCCTCTACTTTTAAACTGTGACAGCTTGATACAATGTATTCAATGGTTTTTAGACTTAAATCTGTGGAAAACCAACCTGAAGTAAAGTTACTCGAGAAAAATCACTGAAGTAAAAGCTACTAAGTATTTTTCCAGCAGAAGTTTTATTGGTGAATCATATTTCAGCGCATCGACCTCAACATTATCAACAAGAGAATCATGGCACTGATGTGTTGAAAATAGCCGCGCCATTATAAATTCTCGTGAAGAAATACAATTAAGATTTTACTTCGCCATGAGCCTTGTTTTCACGATGCACATATGCGCGCGAGCAGATGCATGGACACTTTCGCTATTTAAATTGCATCGTGTACACACCCAAAATTGCACAACTGAATGAACGCGTGACCATAAAACGACCTGTTCTAATTTGGAGCATTTATCCTCGCATCTGTCCTGCCACGTGCTTGTGCGGGTTCATGCGTCGTGTATACACGCCTTTACAATGCACATCAAATATCCGTTTATTTCAAGATTTACAAAATGTGAACGAAAAATGTTACAGCTACACTCTATTACAGGTAAAACTTTTGTATAACTGCCTCAGTAAATGTACGCCTGGTTAGCCTATCAACAATGGTGGTTTATCTTTCAATTCCTCTCTCTCCCACAGCAGAAATAGATATTAAGTTAAATCAATACAGGAAATTCGAATGATACATTAAAGTTTGAAAGATATTTCACTGCTGAAGATTTATGAGTATCCTTAAAAAAATATTGCACCGTCAAAAATGTGTCGTGTTCACCGGAAGGTCATTTAATTAAGTACTAAGGTTATTTACGTCACCTGTAAAATGTAACAAAATATATATTTTTTCAGAAAATTATTTCCATCAAAGTATTGTATTGTTTAGTAGAGTTTAAGTCTAGTTTTGCTACTTCAATTATGTTTCGCATATGCATAGGCAAATTCTAAATAACTGCATGCACATATTTGTGAAACAATCGCGAAATTACGGTGTATTTACATCCTTATTTTTTTATCCCATCCTTAAGTCAACAGGCGATACAGGAAAAGTGCTGAGGGATGCGAAAGTTGAAAACGCAAACTGACGAAGGCGAGGATGAATGAGAGGAGATGAGGAAGTTGAAAATGGAAGATTAAAAAAATATTACATGCAAAAATACACGCGGAAGATATATCCGCAGGGCTGCCTTAATCTGCCCTCTATCCTTCTCCTCTTTTTGTAACGAACTTGCTCTTTTGCCTTATTCCCCCATCCACCCCCCCCCTTATCCTGCTCTCTACACCCGTGGAATTCCTGTCCCCCATCACTTGCACAAAAATTCGCACGTACACACGCATTTTTCGTGTAAAACTCTATGGAGGAGTGCGACAGGAGACAGGAGGAAGGGTGGAGGGGAAGGGGCTGGGCGTTGGGGGTTGGATGGGGAGGAGGAGACAGTTGGTGGCGCCGGCGTTTTGGAACAAAAATAAACAAAAGAGGAGCGAAATGAATGACAGAGAGACATGTGTCACGGGGTGCCGCACCGTGTCTCGCTTGCACGGGCCTCACATCAACCTTCCCTGCATGCCCATTCCTCCTCTCTCTCTCCTCTGCGACCTCCCACCTCTGTCTCCTCCAGTTCTTCCTCCCTCTTCCCCTTCCTCACTTAGTTCCTCTCTTTTATTTTCCTTACATGTACAGTTTCTTTATCACTATTTCTTTTTTTAACATACCTCACAGTCCTTCCTTTTTCCTAGCTGTTACCTCGGGTATGTAAAGGGAAATTTACTGATAATGAGGAGAGACTATCGATAGTTGAGTTTGCTACGTCCGGCAGTCATGGTCAGGAAGGTATTATTTTATGAACGGTAAATGTAGTAGTGCACTTGTTTCACATGCTTTGATTACTATGTCTGCCCATTGCAGACAGAGGGAACAACACTCAAACAAATATATTAGTTTTATGGTGCTGCGAGTGAGAATTGCCATAGGACAAGCAAGGCGAAAGAGTAGGTAAAATGATAGTCGACAGGACACTTAAGGGCTTTATTGCTGGTCAAATGTGATTGACCTCTTGGGAAATGGGGGAAAATAACGGATGTTAATGTATATTTTGTACTCCTACAGCTTTTCTTGCCTATGTTCCTTCTATGCTTTCTCTATTTCACTGACGAGTGTTATTAGCTGGAGGTTATATTCATCTAGTCTTCCCTCACCATCTATACCTAAATTAGGTGATCTACTACTGCTGTCATATAGCTCCTCCACGTACTCTCTCCATCTATCTGGAATATCTTCTTGCCCGATAAATATCCTACCCCTTTTTCCCTTACTCTTTGGTATCGTCTGTCTTCCTCTCTTTACTCAATAAAATTTTTACAGAGGAAATCTTATGTATCAACAAATCGTTTTACGTTAAAATTTTAACAATCCAACCATTATAAGCATAGAGAAAAGAGTAAACTTGTATTTCCCATCCCCTGTTGGGTAGAGTAAAGATGGTAATCCAACGTTTTTCGTTGAAAACTCTCCTCTTCCCGTGATTTTACACATTTGTCTATCGAGTTTCTCATTGTGAAGAAACTTATATTTCCGTTCGGCTTTTACTGTCATGACAAGTACAGACGCAACTTTCCCCCCTCCCCGCGAACAGCTGCACGTCCGTGGGCATCCATTTTTTTCAGCATTTAGCAAAATATTAGTGAAGAAGTAAAACGTTCGGCTGAAATAAAAAGAAGCATAACCTTTATTTTTAACTAATGAAATATCTTTGCCCTTTTATTTTCAGTTTCAAATAGACGACCGCTCTTAACTCTATCACCGCGAGACCCACACACACCCCGCCAACCTGCCACCGCTACGTCGGCCCCTCCCCTCAATATTTTTTCTCCCCGCATGCGAAATAAATATTTTTCTAAATCAAAAGGAGACAAAAAAATTAAAGAAACATTTCATTCCCATCCCCTACCCATACATTCCCCTCGCCCCATCGTTTTTTTTTGACTCCCTTCCCACTTGAACTCTCACCCATCCTCCATTCTCTCACGCCTTGTCCTCTCCCATACACAGCTAAACACATACACATGCACGAGGATACATTTCCGCGCCCCCCCTCTCCCGCCCTCCCTACTCTTCAGTGAACCACTGACGCTACCCCATTACCTCTCCTCTTGTCCCTCCCACCCTACGCTTCACCCCTCCTCTAAATGTCGGAGCGATGTTGCATCGCATCGACTGAGATACACGATATAACAAATCAACGTAATGAAATGTGAATCATCCTACCTTTCCAATATCTCCGACTGCAGTGTACGTCTGCATCTACAGATTACTCTGTAAGACACCACAAGGCTGTTCAGCAGGGTAACAAAGAGACGTTCACAACACAGGGCGTTCACCAATCACCAACATGAACTACAATGAAGATATTTAATTTCACCAATGAGCACCACACTACCGGCTAACCACAAATGCTACAGAAACTACAAAAACAATCCACGATGCAAACCATGAATACGTG